>CM050427.1:14232972-15625472 GCA_027564155.1 Gymnocypris eckloni scoliostomus | reverse complement strand
GCTTTTTACAGTATAGTGTCCCTGTCACTATACTGGGGCATTAGAACCCACACAGACTGCAGAGTGAACACCCCCTGCTGGCCTCACTAACACCTCTTCCAGCAGCAACCTAGTTTTCCCAGGAGGTCTCCCATCCTACTACTGACCAGGCTCAACCCTGCTTAGCTTCAGTGGACAACCAGTCTTGGGCTGCAGGGTGATATGGCTGTGGCAGTTAATACACAGAGCCGTAGTTCACTGATAATCTACGCCATATTGCATTCATAATGAAAGGCGATTCATCTGCGATTACAAACGCGATATGTCCTAGCTTGTCAGTGAACTACGTTTCTGTGTATTAACTGCCGCTCCAACTGAAAACAGGTGATGGAGATTTACCACCAATCACGGAACTGGCTTTACTGTCGAGACGCGCAAGTTAATCGAATTCGATTTACTGCACAGCCTTAGCAGAGCGTCACGTTATTTAAAGGGGAAGTTCACATGTTAATGAGTATTAAGTAGCTGCATTGAAAGACAAAAAGTAGCCATTGATAGTATCTAAACCTGTATCCAAATCTAATACAATTAATTTATGTGTGTTTTATGTGTTAATTATGTGCAATGTCTTAGCTAATAGGGATTGTTACATAGGGCTATACAGGCATCTAACGTTAGTGGCAACACAATGATATTACAGATAATAAATTGTGCAAAATGTTTATCTTAAGTAAATTTACAAATAATGCATTCAGATTTGCGGAAGTCGCAATGCGCTGAATCTCCACAAATTACTGTTGTTACTATGACAACCAATTTGAATGTGACAAGAAACTGGTGTCTGAAAAGAATATATATATATATATATATATTAGTGGTGGGCATAGATTAATTTTTTTAATCTAGATTAATCTAGATTAATCTTGGAATTAATCTAGATTAAAATGGCTCATTTGAATTCTGCCGAAGGCATTCAGAATATGTGTGCTACCCAAATAATGACTAAAAGTAAGTCTTTGAGAACGGGTTTCTCAAGCCAGGTGGCGCATTAGACCAGGGGCTCATCTCCTGTTTCCAAAATGCATCACAAACTTTAATCTCTTCCCGTCCCAAAAAACTGGAGGAAAATCCCGTTCCTACGGAAGTTCTAAGCGGCCATGCATTATTATAATTTTTCTGTCTTGTTTTCTCGTGATCACGACATAATTTTCTCGTGATCTCGACATAACGAAAGTTGTTTTGTCGTTATCACGACTTAATTTTCTCGTGATCACGACATAACGAAAGTTGTTTTGTCGTTATCTCGACATAACGAAAGTTGTGGATCTCAACATAAAAACCGTTTTCTCACGACGTTTCTTAGCTATCGCGAGAAAATCCCGCACCTTGTGAATGTTTCTGGCGAATATTATGGTGTACGCGCTAGCGGCTGATATCTCCATCATAAAGTTACTAATTTCCTGCAGCAAATAAGAACTTTATCTCACCGCAGTAAAGATAGTTTGCAGTTCGATATTCAGATTTCTTTTGGCTATAAATACGCAGTGCGCTGTCATAGACATGCAAATAATACTGAATGGCATTCTCCATGATTTGTGAATTCATATGACGTAGTTGACTGGCAATGAAATTGACTACGCTCAGGGTCGCTATATTGTCTTGACGATACAGTTGCAGACCCGACAGCCTCCTTCTCAAGTGTCGAACACTTATGTGTAAGTCGTCAATCACTGACAGACACAGAGCTATTTCAGTTTGAGTGAGTCCCTGATCAAAAGTAAAAGCGAATACGATCATCCATGATGCTGCGATTATGCTGCTTCTATAGCATTTTCTCATGCCGAATACACAGAGAAAATTAAGTCGTGATAACGACAAAACAACTTTCGTTATGTCGAGATCACGAGAACATTAAGTCGTGATAACGACAAAACAACTTTCGTTATGTCGAGATCACGAGAACATTAAGTCGTGATAACGACAAAACAACTTTCGTTATGTCGAGATCACGAGAAAATTATGTCGTGATCACGAGAAAACAAGACAGAAAAATTATAATAATGCATGGCCGCTTAGAACTTCTGTACGTTCCACTCCCGGAAGAATGACTCCCATTCCCTCCCACTCCCGTGTTGTTGTTTTTTTTTGCTGATAACTGTCAATTACAGTAAAAATATAGTACAGATCACAGCGTGCCCACCTTATTAGTTGAATAAAAACCCAAAATGTCGTTTTTTGTTATTATATTGAACTGAAAGCCATCTTATGCACAGTGTTGCACAGATTAAATTTCATGTAAATCATCTATGCTAACACACACGTATTCTATTTTTATTTTTTAGACATTTCACTCTCTATAGATATATTTTTCAAAGACGGAGTTTCTAAGTTTCTCGCTCAAGTTCACATGAGACCTAAAGCGCATCCTGTTTGCTTAAAAGCGCAACGTTTCGTTGTTATTCTGAGTGCACACAAATAAACGAGTCTTTACAGATTCGAAAGATGTATTAGGCTACTTTTATCTGTATGACCAAGAATGACGGAGATTTTAAGAGCAAGTGAGCGCACCGGAGCCTGTCCTGCAGCAAACGCGCTTCCACACAAACACTTCAATAGCGCACATTTCTCTAGGTTAACATCATATTGAGCGGCCATGTAAAGTTGCTACTACATACATCTTTCAGATGAAAAGCCATATTTGAGGTTGATGAATGATAGGTGAGCGTTTGGATGTCCTGCCCGATTGTATTACCACATAGACCAGCCGTTAACAATCTGTCCATCACGGACTGCGAGCCTCTAGTTCGAAGACTCGTTCTCGCCCCCTACAGTGCAATTCGGCTAACATCCGCGTTAAAATATCAGGGTGAAAGTCATCATAGCTTGCGTAGTATAGACCCAGCTCCCAACCCAACTTTGAGAATAGATTAACGGCGATATTTTTTTTATCGCCGATAAGAGTCTCACGTTAACGCAGCACGTTAACGCCGATAACGGCCCACCACTAATATATATGTAACGGATGTGTATGCCCGTGGTGTCAATGTAAACCTCACTCCCCTGACCTCAAATAGAGGCGCTCTAGCAACTGACGCTAGAGGCTGTAGCCTTTGGCGTTACTTGTTAGAGCGCCCGCCTCCTGCGTGAGAATCCCGGGTTTGCGACCCGCTCGGCACAAGATACGAGTTTGGGACGGTGCGGACCCGGGAGGGGGTGTTACATATATATATACACATATACTGAACCAAATTATAAACACAACTCTTTTGTTTTTGCCCCCATTTTTCATGTGATGAACTTAAAGATCTAACACTTTTTCTATGTACACAAAAGGCCTATTTCTCTCAAATATATACATTTACGCATTTATTCAAAGCGACTTACAGTGCATTCAGGCTATACATTTGTTGTCAGTATGTGTGTTCCATGGGAATTGAACCCACAGCCTTTTGTGCTGCTAACACAATGCTCTACCACTGAGCCACAGAAACGGGCTCAAATATTGGAACCTATACAGGAACAAATATTGTTCACACATCTGTCTAAATCGGTGTTAGTGAGCACGTCTCCTATGCCAGAGGTTCTCAATTCCAGTCCTCGCCCCGCTCTGCATATTTTGCATGTCTCTCTTTGTTAACACACCTGATTCAGATAATCAGCTTGTTAGAAGTGCGCTCCATGCATGAACTGTGTTCCGATTGACATGCTCCCTTCACAGGGTCCATTGCTCCCTACTCCCTGAGCAGGGGAAATCCGCTGAAGTTTACTTCATTTCGGAACATTCATTCATGGATTTGCGCTGCGCAACGTCTTCACGCACGGACGAGTGTGACATCATATACCTCTGTAAATATATACAATTTTAATTCATGTCTTGCACGCTTATATGCACATTGAATGGAATATATACGTTCGCTTCCAACTGGAATCATGGCGGAATATCCTGTGATGTCCACTTCGCAGGGCACTTGCGTACGAATAGAACAAACATCTGAAGCGATAAGAGTAACATACGAAATATGCAGAGCGGGGGGGCGTGAGGACTGGAATTGAGAACCGCTGTCCTATGCCAAGATAATCCATCCACCTCACAGGTGTGGCATATCAAGATGCTGATTAGACAGCATGATTATTGCACAAGTGTGCTTTAGGCTGGCCACAATAAAAGGCCACTCTAAAATGTGCAGTTTCGCCTTTCACATCAATGTGTTTGCACTTGCTTGAGCAACTTAATATACAAATCTAGAAGCCAAATGCATTTAATAGGTTGTTTATATTAATTGAGTTTAAACGTGAATATGTCTATGAAAGATTGTGTAACTGTACTGTGATAAAAGAGGATTACAATGCTGAAAAAGTACTTTCAGTATAGGCTAAATGTTGTGTTTGTGGTAAACAGTCACGGATCAGGAGCGGATTGCAAACGCATCCCGTGTGAAAGCACAATGAGTCAGTGCTGCTTCTGCACGTCATACACGGAACGCATACGCACTGCAGACGGAGCATGTGTGAATCAGGCATTAGAGGGAACATTGCGTGGGAGACCTGTATTTAAGGTAGCCCGTCGGGCAGGGCAGTGATACATTTTGGTAGCCCGACTGGAAAACACAATAGCCCCAGGACGTCGGGCTAGCGATTTTGCGAGCCCTGAGCGGACACATCTGGCAGTGTTAAATTGTGTGAGGCTATATGTATAATCTATCCTTGTCCTCTCACCTCTTTCTAGAAACAATAGGATCCATCCCCTCGAGGCACTGGACAGAAGGAGGACTGTTTCTCTGCTCTGAACTGACATTTCACATGCGCCATCTGTGACTCTAACAGCAGAACACACAGTTTTACATACTGCCCCACCTGACCAGCAGCACAGACTCAATGAATCTCCTCAGCAAACCCAAAACCAGCCATGTGAATCTGGCATTGAACAGACAAGGCTTTTCCACAGAACAAATTCCCTTCCTGAAAAAATGCAATATAAACACATTGCGAGAGAGACAAAGAAAGTCTGGTTCTCATTAACTTTTCCCAGCTAGTAATTGAACTGCAACCAAAACTCACTCTAAAAGAGAAAGGAAGAGAATAAAACCTGCTTCAGAATGACCACACAGAAAAAGTCACTACTACAAAACACTCAACAACATACAGTAATAACATAAGCACTGAATGAGAGGATAGTCTTGCAAATAATGGCTCGGTATGGCTCTTTTAGCAGAATAAAAAAATATATATAAATATATATATATATATATATATTGATGAACGCTTGCATCCACACAACATTGGATCCCACTGACTTTCAATGTATGAAATATTATCTGAAAATAACAGCTGACATATTCTTTAAAACATCCGTTGCAAAGGTAAATAAATAGTTAATTTAAAGCTTTTTTTTCTGCCATTGGGATGGTAATTTTCTCTGCACAATTGCCAACACAGTTGAGATAGTGAGTTGGTGAGTTTTTGTTAAATGTGAGCCAAAATCATCACAATTAAAATAACCAAAGACTTAAACTGCTTCAGTCTGTGTGCATTGAATTTATTTAATACACGAGGTTCACAATTTTAGTTGAATTATTGAAATAAATTAACTTTTCCACAACATTCTAATTTATTGAGATGCACCTGTATGTGTATATTTATATGTACATGTGTATATATATATATATTCGTCCCTTGTCAGTGTCGGGCGCTTGCTTGGCCATTTATTGTGATTAACAGGAAAGTGTGTTCAGCTGAATTGGAGTAGTATTTTGTTAGATGGGTATAAAAAGCGTAGTTTACCGCGGCAGCCGTCGTGTGAAGACCTCCTCGTGGGAAGACGAAGAGTGTAAAGACCATCGACTCTACTGTGCGACTCCACCGGGCAGGGACACCGGCAAGGGATATAAGTATAGCTTTTTATTTATCTTCTTTCTTACTGCTTGTTTCACTTCTGTTTTAGTTTTTATAACCAATTCTTACTATGTGTAAGTTGTTGTTTGTTAACATGTGTGTTTGACTGTTCTTTTTTTAGGACTACTGATAAACTACTGCCGTTTGATTGATCTATTTTAATTTTAGATAAATTATGTATGGATTTATTATGACTTTATAGGTATTTTCTTTAGTTTTAATAAATTGTATTTATTTTAGTAACGTTACTTCAACATACTACATGGAAATTAAATAACATATATATATATATATATGGGTGTTTGGCTTAGTGTTAAGCCAAACACTTGGCTTTGAATAATTTGTATACTTTGTTGTTTTAATATTTTGAATTGTTTTTAGCTTTATTTTTTTTTTCATTTAAATGTTTAGTTTAGAAATGTTGTTGTATGCATTTGTCATTTTATTTAATTTCTCCATTTTCTTAAATGCATATATATATATATATATATATAGTATAGAGTTTTAACTTATAGTTTTAGTTACTTTTTCTTATTCGTAAGTTGCTTTGGATGAAAGCATCTGCTAAATGACTAAAAAGTAAAACAAATATAGATATATATATACAACTTTACCACTCACTACTACAAGCATTATTATTTGTTACCATGAATTGCATTTACAATAAGTAGTACAGTAACAACCCCTTTAAGTGGTATTCATAATGTAATGCTTCTCTGTTCATAAGGATTGATATATGAACTGATGTTGTCAATTAAGGTTCAATCATAATATTACATTCTGTAAACCAGTATAAAACTATAGGTATCATCCCTTTTATGGAGTATAACCTGTAGGCTACCATATACCATAGCAAGCCAGTCATGATATAACTTCTTGTTAAAATGAAAGTCCTGTGTATTTAGTCTCCATCCAATATACTGATTGCACAGACAGGCAGCAATAGGAAAACCCATTATGTTAAAATGTGCATGTCAACAAGCAACCAGCCATTTGCTTCAAAGATGCCACTCATGCAGAAAACGAATTAGTGATGTGTTTTAACATTTGCATAATAAATAGAAACAATCCACAGGCACAGTCTACTGGACACTGAGCTGTGATGTGTTTTCCCTGTACGGGAAGTTTGTGCAGGAACGTGACGTGTGACAGCTCTTGGCAGTAAAGGGAAGAAAGTGACCTTTGCTTGGGTTTGCTTGCAGTAAACATCTCGTCACATGTGCCAGTATGAGATATAGCAGGTTTCAGCTGCTCCCAGAACAAATGCTGAGGAATAATCGCAGATTTATTTCAAATGCTGGGTGTTTGTGTACACATACAGCAATGTGAACTTCCTCCTTGCATTTTAGATTAATTACACTAAATTACATTATCCACTGACCTGCATGAAGGAGCATATAACCATCACACATTTGGGGATTAGTGGCCATACATCTTCTTCTATAGCTTCCCCTGGTTTTACAGCACATCCAAATGTGGCTCATCCAGCAGGGGGGAGGCTGTACATGAGAGACTATGGCCTGGGGCACAAGACCCTGACTGAAGTCTGTTAATGAGCCTCTTCTACACAGCTGAGTCACTCCATTCATTAAGACAACACAGGCACTGCATTGCCCACTGTCTCTATTCCACTTTTAATGATGCTAATACAGAATGATAAAATATTTTGCATGTACTTTCCAAGTCAATTCTCTATTTATTTTAAAGTTCAAGTTCAAGTTCAAGTTCAAGTTGAGCTTTATTGTCATTCCACTACATGTGTGGACATATAGTGGGACGAGATGTCGTGCCTCACAGGACCACGGTGCTACATAAATACAGATATACAACACGAAGTAAAACAGTATAAACCTATACACAAACTAAGGGCTGTAATATATAATAGAAATATCTATTTAAGTTTCTGGTATGTCTTTTATTCAGTAAGGCTTATTAAACCAGTACAGCACTTCTGGCCCATGTATGACTTCTCACCTCTTTGGCTCGGTGTCAATAGCACATTTGTGTAATCCATTATTACATTACAACAAGAAAATTTTATAGGTAATGCCAATTAGAAAGACATGCTTTGAGAAGAAGTAATTGATGCTGCTATGTTGTGGTTTGCTTTAAAAGGTTCATTTAATATTAGCATATACAGGGACAAATATATGCATGCAGAGCAATGCGATGTCAGGGTTTATTTGAATAGAGACAAATTAGTTAATGATCATAACGAGCAAATGTAGCACAATGCTGCACGTGCTAAACATATCCTAAATGATTTGGAATGTTTTAGGTCTGCTTGAAGGTCTATTTAAATCGGCCTGTTCTTTTATTTGTTTATTTATTCACAGAACATCGATTTCCAACTAAAACTGAGTTTTAAAGAAGTATTGAGAATGAAGCTCTGATGCCCTCTTGTGTTTGGATGGAAACGTTCATTCTGAAGGGGACCGGCACATTACCCATTCGGTTCTATTAATCACTTCGCTGGAAAGAACCGGTATTTGACACGACGTGGTATTTTACGTGCTAAGAAACGTTCCAATAAAACCATTGTGCTTGCATATTTTAACGTGAATGTTTATTTTGAATTTGATTCAGCTTAAAAAATTAATTCATTATAATTCCGTAAAAAACAATGTCAAATTACCTCTTTCCTCAAACTTCTAAAACAATCATAAGACTTCATCTCTTTGCATGTGATACCTGAACTAAAGGGCGCGCGCGATGAACACGTGGTTTGCACGTGAAGACGTTCGAGGGGGAAAAACAGACATTTGGAATTCGTTGAAGAGAAAAACAAAAGCCTTCTGTGAAATATTTACATTCCTAAAATAACTTTCTGCCACTATAAACTGAAAACATAGCATAAGCGCGTTACAAACAAACACAAGTTGTTTGTTATCTAGTTTATCGTGTTTGTACGAGTTTTAGAAGTTAACTCTCAAATAATTATGGCAATGCACTGCTGTTTTTGCGTAACTTACCCAGGCCAGGACTAACGTTATAGGCTACCCATCGGTAAAATCCTCCATACCTCGACGTCGAAGCAAATGTTTTCGTTCTTATTGGTTCAGTGAGTTGATGACTCAAGATCCGGTAGGACCGAGTCTGATTCTTGAATGAATCGTTCGGAGGATTAACCGAGTGATTGAAGACAAAATATGACAAACCGCCGATGATGATGTGATCTGTAAATATTTCCTAAAGTAAAATAGGAAAACTCTGGAATTCCTGACGATTGTTTTTGTTTTGTTTTTATTTACATAGTGAAATAAATAAATAACACTGCAAGCATAATCTATGCCTATGGTTAAATGATTTCTTTTTTTTTACTGAGGAATAACCATTACAAATTATATGATTTATTATTATTGTTGTTGTTATTTTACTGCGATTTTCAAATCAAAGCAGCGACATTTGACAAAAACAGAGTGGTTGCATTACTTGATTGGTGGTTGTAAACAGCCATCATAGACGCTCCTTACATCCACTTGGCTTCAGCAGATTTAGTAAACTAAATTAGCATCACATGGATATGCTAGAATAGATTAAACTGATTTAGCCACTCACTGATCATAAGAAAAACGGCATTAACTTGTGTTAAAGTGCAACACAAATCGTTTATTCTTAAAATCACTGTATTTCTAAACATGTACTTCTCTCTTTCTTTGCATGACTTTTTCCAACTAACCTACATACCACGGTTTGAGTGGTCACAATGGTGAATATGGTAAGATAGATCACAATGACAGCAATGAAAAGTAAGTCAACTCTCACTATGAATGCATATGAACACATTACAAAAAAAAAAGTTTAGGTTCAGAATTTTTTATTTCATTCCAAGCAATACACTGAAAACAATATGTTGTGTGTGTGTGTATGTATACGTGAGTCTGGAATATACTTATATAATATAATTGTTTTGGAACTCATGGGTGTTCGATCCTCTTAATGGACACCTGACGTTATCATCTAAAAATCCATTGCATAATTTTTAAACTGGGTTAAAATTCACAAAGCTCTCCATTTGTTCAGTTGGTAATTAAAGGCCCTCTGTATTTATCCTACCAGTGTAGTTCACTGGCGGCTCTTTGGCATGCTGTGGATCACTGTGAAATCCACCACTCACAGCAGCTTCTGTGCATCCGTGTTATACAGGACACATCAGCAACACTCCCAGCATGCAGAGCTGCAAGAATGTGAATGCAACAAACATGACCTTGAGCACTCATGCTGGTGCAGTCATAAGATTAGGATATCAATCATCTCACATTCATCTGCATTCTTTTCATCCCCAAATGAATGCACGTATATTACCTTTGAACATTACAGATGAGCTTTGCTTTTTCACAGATAATTGTGCAGAAATTTCCAAAGTAGCCAATTAACAGTCCACAAAACTTCAGTTCCTTTTGGAAAGATTTAGGAATAAGTCAGAACTCAAACACAAAACACAATAGAATTAAATTAATTTGTCATGAGTAATCAAAACAGATAATTCCGGGATCATTTGACCCAGAGTGTTTTACTGACTCATTAGTGAAAACAGAATACATACACACACATACCGCACACATTATGCTAATGAGTTATTTGAGGAGTTAATTGCATAGATGTACTGTATGTAATCATGAAAAATTAATTCAGGCTTATGCAAGCATCTGTGTTGTGTTTTGAAAATGCAAAACTGATTTATTGGATTATATAAACTGATAAACATTAAATATCCGGTACTATGCAAATAATCTGTAATTATATTACTAAATAGTTATGTTATCCAGTATTTCTGTGTGTGTTTTTTGTTTTGTTTTTTGTAGACATTACTAAAATGCTGTGGGAGCTTTTATCCCACAGAATGGTATGTATGAATAGAGACATAACAATACTCATAATGCATGGATTTAATTTTTTTTAGGAGATGCTTCTCAGTTTTTGTCAAATTCTATATGAAAATGTACTTCTAAATGAACAAGTGACCTGTGTTTATAAAATATCCTCAGTGTCCTCCACAATGTTTCTGGGACAGCAGCAACAGCAGCGCCGTCTGATCCAGTGCAGTAGCCGTAAGCTCCGTGAAGTTGGCCCGACTACACCCCCTCTTTGGGATTCTCCTCTCACTCCTTCCTCCCTGTCTTCACTCAGGACATGCATAGAACTCTCCATTCTTCCACTGACACTTTCCATCTGTTCAGTCGTCACTCTTTGAGCTCCTCTAAACTGCTCTCCATCTCCTTCCAGCATCAGTGTTTGCACGGCTCTGTCCGTAACCCTTCTGAATCTGTCCGCTCTTACTGCTGCATCGCTAATGAGGCGCTCCATAATCTCCAAGCGCTGACTACTTGTTTCTGTTTCTTCGCTCTTCAGTCGATTGATCTCAATCAGCATACACTCCCTTAACACAAGTATTTCCTTTTCCTTGTCTATGAGCTTGAGTCTGTCAGTTTCTCTCTCACGTTGGAGGGCTTCATTATATCTTTCCATTTCAGCTTTCCGTAGCTCCAAATCGATTTTTTCTCTTTGCATTCCAAGTCTTTCCAGTTCCTTCCTCTGTATGTCTTGTAATTTGTTGTTTAGTTCATCTTTCATTTCCTGTATTCTCCTTTTCATTGCATCTATCTCTTCATGCTGTGGTAGAGCATCTTTTTCCTGGTCTTCAGTTTGTGTCTCTTGAGTTCTCTTCTGCTTAACATCCTCTGTATGTTCTTGAATGAATTGTGTAGTCACTATTACTTCTTGGTCTTCTTGTTCACTCTGAATATTAGTTTTGTGTTGAGTCTTCACAGTCCTTGTCTGTCTTTGTATGTCAGTCTCGATTTGTTGTAGTTCTCTTCTTTTGCATTCATAGCTTTGTGTGAGATGCTCAATCTCTATGGTAAGTCTCAGTACCTCGGTTTGAACCATCTCCAGGCTGTTCCTCCTCCTCTCGAGACTCTCCATGATTACTGACCTTTCTTCTTCAGCAGTTTTAGATTCATCTCTCAATTTATGCAGGTGATCCTTTGCATTCTCCAGCTTAAGAAGGCCAGTTTGTACGATCTTCATTTTATTCTCCATTTCGTCATGTTGCCTCTGTAGTTCAGCTCTCATGATGTTGAACTCATCTCGTTCTAGGGTCGTGCCATCCATTTGCTGAAGAACTTCTCCTTGGGTGTCAGTTTTAGAGGTTTGTGCTTCTGTTTCTCCATCTGTTTTGGCCCAATAAATCTCAGTCAGTTCCAGACTGCTGTCTCTGTCTGTCTTTTTCTCCTCTTTAGTGTCTTGTACTTTTTCCATTGCTTTTTTGTATATGACTTTTTGAGCATCTCTGTCCCTTCCAGTAGAAGTATAATCTGTTTTTCCCTTAATTTTTTGTCTCTCCTGCTCATTTTGCTTTTGTTGAAGCAGCTCATTTTCAATGTTTTCCTTCTCTTCTTTCAGTGATGCTATATTCTTTTCCAGTTGTCCCAACTTTATCATTAATGTTTCTGTGATGCTCTCTATTTCCTTATTTTTTGTATCAAGGTTGTTTGATATATCCTCCATGCCTTGTGTAAGTAGTAGCAGTTTTTCTTCATTTCTTGACTCCTCCTTCATGGCTTCCTTCATATTTCTCTCAAAGTCTTCCTTCTGCCTTTGGATGTCAGCTTTTGCTTGTTGCAGTTCATGTCTCTCTTTTTTCACCATTGTCTTCATTCTTTCCAAATCTTCAATTTCTTTGTTTAAAGAATCCATTATTTCTCGCACTTTAGATGCGTGCATGCCCTCTGACTTTGTCACGATGGGTTGTTTTTTCTTTGTTGCAGATGTTTCGTCTTCTAATTCCTTGTGTCTACTGTCATCTGTTTTCTTAAAGTCATCCAAAGATGTTTGTGTTTCAGCATCTATAGAGGTGCTCTTTATTTGATATATCTCAAATTCATCTGCTTTTTGTTTCTTTTCTTGTACTTCCTCTCTTAGGACATCAGCATCCCTCTTTGAGTGATCTTTTGTTTTCATCTCTTCTGGTAACTGATGCATTTCTGCTTCCTGTCTCTTTACTTGAATCTCCATGTTTAACACCTCCAGTTCAGATAATTGTCTGTTTATTTGCTCTTGCAGTTCCTCCGTTGTTCTTGTCTTTTTTTCTATAATGCCTTCCATGTCCTCTTTTTCTTTCTGTATCATTTCTTTATCTTGTTGCAGCAAAGTTCTCTCATGTTGTACGCTTTGTTTGCTGACTTCAGCCTCATTCTTCAGTCTGTTTAAATCAGATATCTCCTTTTCAATAAGATATTTTTCACTTTCAGTTATCATTTTGGTGTTTTCAGTCTCCTCTTTGTCCTTTTGAATATCATTATTAAGCTTTTCAAGCTCTTCTTGTTTTGTCTGCATATTTTTATTCAGGATATGTCTGTGTTCATCAAGTTCAGACTTCTCTTTCTCAAGCACATCTCTCTCTCGTTTGATGGCCGCCATGATGTCTTCAATTTCCTGCTGCTGTTGATTTAAAGTGTGCTTTTTCTTTTCAATTTGATATTTTTCCACCTCAATTGTGTTCCTCAGTTCTTGTAGTTCATCCTTCTGTTTCTGAAGATCAGACTGCAATTCAGCATCTGTCTTTTCTTCTTCAGTGTCCATTTGTAAAACATCTTGGATCTGTGTTTCACTCTCCACCGCTGTTTTTACATCTTTCTTCTTCATTTTGGTCTTGGCTCGCTGAACAATTTCTGTCTGTAAATCTGCTCTTTTCTGCTTTAAATTGTCCATCTCTTTTCCAAACTGAACTTTGTTTTCTGCCATTTCTTGCTTGGACCTTTCAATCTCAAAATTCAACCTTTGCAGTTCAATTTTCTTACTCTGGATTTCTTTCTTCAAAGCATCAGTCTCCTCTCTTTCCTTTCCAAGAGGTTCCTTTTCCCTCTTTGTATCTGCTGTGGTTTTCTCAAACTCATCAGTCTGTTGCTTTGCATCAACTTTGATTTGATCAAAAACAATGTTCTGATCTTCAAATGTTTTGATGTTTTCTTGTAGTTGTCGTCTCTCTTGTTCCAGATGAGTTTTCATGCTCTCTAAATCATTTCTCGTTTTTCTGTTTTCATTAATCAAGTCATCAACCTCCAGTTGCTGTTGATTCATGACATTTTGCCTCTTTTCCAGCTGTATTTTCTCAGCCATCACAATGTTTCTTAGGTCCTCTACATCTTTTCTTTGCATGTCAAGTTCTCTTTCTTTGTTTTCCAGATCCTGGTCTTTAAGTCGTATTTCATTCTGTGTGCTTTCCACTGTGTCTCTTAGCTGTGTTATATCAGTAATCTTCTGCTCCAATGCTTCTTGCATTAAGTCATTCTTTTCTTTTTGTTTTTCAAGATCTTCTCTTAGAGTCTCATTCTCTGTTTTGCTCTTTTCTAAGTTTTCTTTTTGTGTCTGAAGTAACAGTAGATCTGATTGCAGAAGCTTTGTCTGCCTTTCGATGTCGGCACGCATGGTACTGAGCTCTTCTTCTTTTCTTCTCATGTCGTCCAGTCTCTTTGGAATGTCCTCTTGGTCTTTACTGATTTGAGAGGCAATTTGTTCTGTTTTCCTGACTTCCTCATTAAGCTTTTCAGACTTTCTTTGTAAATCTGCCTTGATCTCCTCCAGCGAGTCTTTTTCTTTTTGATTATTTACAATGTTGCTGTCCAGTTGAGATCTTTTGGTTTCAGTTTCGTTCCTCGACTGCTTCAGCATTTTCTTTTCCTCTTCAATTATCTTCTTCTCCAACTGTAACTCGGTTTTTAATTGATCCATTTCATGTTTTTCTGTTAACAGTCTGTCCAGCATGTCTTTCTTCTCTTCCTCAGATTTATTTCTCAATTGCTCTAGATCTTCCAACTCACTCTTGATGGTTTTCAGAATTTTTTCAATCTCTTGTTTTTCTTGTTTTACTTCTGCTTTCTCTCTGTCAAGTTCACTTTTCTCTCTTTCTAAGATGTTCCTTAGCTCTTCTACATTGGTCTTCTGTTTCTGTATATCTGCTTCCCAGAGAGTTACTTTCTCTCTCTTATTTTCCATTTCAGTGGTTTTCCTTTCTAGCTCAACATTCGTTTTCTCCAAAGCCTTTCTATCTCTTTGCATGTCATTCTCTTTGATTTTAATCTCCTCTTGCTGTTTTCTGATTATTTTGTCTAGTTCTTCATGTTTAGTCTGTATTTCTGCATTCATCTGTTCAATTTGATTCCTCTCTTTTGCCAACCTCACCTTGACATTTTCAATGTCCTCTAACTGTCTTTGTATTTGAACTTCAGCATGCTTCTCTTTTCTTTTGTTTTCTTCTGCTAGTTTATCCATATCCTCTCTTTCTTTTTGTTGTTGAATAACTGAAGCATTTAGATTTGCCCTCTCTTTTTGTAAGTCCTGCATAATTTTCTCTAGAGCATTTGTCTTGTCTTGAATCTCAGTCCTTATGTCGTCAAATTTTTGTTTTTGAAGCTTGATCTCAATTTTTTGGTCATTTAATTGGGTTTGCATATTTTTAATATGTTCCATCTCTCTGTTAATTCTCTCTTTGGTGGTTTCAACATCCTCTTTCTCTTTCAGTAATTGATCTTTCAGATGTCCTATTCTTTTTCTCTCAGTTTTTAAGATTCGCATGTCCTCGTCATCTTGTCTGGACCCTCAGTGGTTACCTGTGTCTCAACCCACTTTATTTCTGCAGCTTTCCCAATGTCTTCCAGTTGTTGTTTTTGTTTGTATATTTCACACCTCTCTTGTTCTAGCTCACTCTTCTCCATTGATACTTTGTTCATCGTTTCTTCTAGGTCAGTTGTCTGCTTTTGAATTTCATCTTCCATGTGCAGCAGCTCGTCTCTTCTCATTCTTAAATCTGCATTTGTCTTTTTAATTTTTTCATGTTCTTTAGCCATCTCATCCTTCACTTTCTCCAGATTTTTCTTCTCTGCTTCTCTCTCCTCTGTTTTGGACCTGTGTAGATTTTCTAATTCCTTAAACTTAAAATTCAGTTCATTCACCATATCCTGTAATCTAGTTTCTTCTTCTCTCTTTTCTTTTTCTAGAAACTGACACGTGCTTTCCAGTTCTGATTTTTCCCTGATCAACTTGTCATTCATCTGTTCCAAGTCATTCTTCTGTCTCTTGGTTTCATTGAGGATTGCTTCAATCTGCATCATGTCATATTGTAAGTTCTTATCACTCTTGTCCGTGTTACATATTTCTGCAGCCATTTGCTGCATTTCAGCTTTCTTCTGTTCCAGCTCACCCCTCTCTCTTTTTATATTGTCCATCAGGTTTTCAATTTCTCTCTGCTCATTCTGGAGGTCAGCTTTCATCCTTTCTATTTCTTCTTTCTCTTCTTTCAATGTGTGCATAACACTGTGTGTTTCATCATATTGCACTTCTGCATTGGCTTTCTGTGGTTCTTCTTTCTTCAAATCTGTTTTCATTTGCTCCAGTTCATGTTTTTCTGTCTCACAATCCTTGCGTATCTTCTGAATTTCTTCTCTTTCATTGTCAATTTCAGTCTTCATTTTTTCAAAATCTGCTCTCCTTAGATGAAGCTCCTTTTGTCTCAGTTCTTCAGTGTGCTCCATTTCTTCTTGCTTTGTTTTAAATTCCTCCTCAATCTGTTTAATCTTGTTTATCCATTTATTTGCCTCAGTCATAATCATTTTAAACTCTTGCTGTTCTTTGAAAAGTTGCGATGACATTTCATCTACTCTTTCCTTTTCTTTCAGTACATCATCCAAAAGTCTCTCTATGTCCTCTGCTCTCCTTAACCTTGATTCCAGCTTGTCTCTTTCAGTGTCTATGTTTTGTTGCATAAGCCTAAACTCCTCTTTTTGTGTCTCCAGCTCGACTCTCATTCTATTCAGTTCATTTATTTCTGAGTTCAGCATTGCCTGACGCATCTCCATTTCCATTTGCTCCTTCTGCAGCCCAGTGAGTATTTTTTCGACTTCATCTCTCTCTTTCCGTAATGCCTCCTTTTGGTCCTGTGTTTCCTCTAGGTGTCTCTTTATAGACTCCTCTTTCTCTGGAATGATGTCAGTTAACTCATATTCCTCCATTTCTTTGGTGTCCACCATCTCTTGTCTCTTTCTTTTTATTTTTCTATTTATGAAGTCCAACTCCTCTTGTCTCTGTTTCATCTCAACAGAAATGGTTTCCATTTCTTTCTTCTTTTCTTGAAATTGAACTTCCATGTTTTCCATTTTCTCCTGTTTACTCTTGATCTTCATTAAAGTGTTTTCCATGTCCATTTTAATTTGATCTTGAGTCATTTCTAACTCAGATCTTTCATTTTCCATATTCTGTCTGCAGATCTCCATCTCTTCAAATTGTTTTTCAAGAGTGGCTTTATATTTCTCCAGATTATTCTTCTCTCTGTCAGTGTGTTGTCTCATTGCCTCAATCTCTTTCTGGTCTTTCTGTAAAACAAGTCTTGTCTTTACTAGTTCCCTCTTCTCAATCATCAACATTTCAGTAAGGCCATCAGCTTCATTGAACTCCAACTTTACTATCTTGGAAAGATCAGGTATATCTTTACATTCTGTTGTCAGTGCAGTGTCTTCTTGGCTTGAGTCCATTTCAGTTTCTTCACTTCTCATTTTGAGTTCTGTGTCCTCCTGATCTCTCATTCTCTTTAGTTCATCTTCTGTCACTTTTGTTATGCAAGTTGTATATTTCTTATGAATGCCTGTGTGTTCCTCAACAATCTGTTCCTGAGTGACTGAAATGTCACCTACAGGTATGTCATCTAGAGCAGATGTTTGTGTAGCAGAACTAACCAAAATGACTTCCGGCCTCTGTGTTGGTTGTTTATGCTTCATTTCATCGAGTGCCTCTCTCTGATGTTTAAGGATTGTTTTGTTTCTTTCAAGTTCTTCCCTTTCCCTTTGAATCTCAGACAAGAGTCTGTTGAATTTATCTATTTGTATCTGTTTTCCTTGAGAGGCCATTTCTTCTCTCTTCTGTTGAAGAAGCTGTCCAGATATATGTTCTTCTTTTAATGTTTCAGACACATCTTTCTCTTTTTCTAACTCATGTGTCTGCTCTTTCGTGATCTTTATTTCATCAGTCTGTCTCTTGATTTCAGCTTTGGACTGTTCTAGATCTTGCCTCTCATCTTGCACTATATGCAATTCCAGTTTGATTTTCTCCTCTTGAGCATTCAGTTTGGCTTTTGTTTGCTCCATTTCCTTTTTTAGATGGTCTATCATATCCTTGCTCCTGTCAGTTTCTTTTTGTTCCATCAATACCTTGGCCATCAGTTGATCAAGTTCCTCTCTCTCCATCTTTAATTTTACTCTTATCTCTTCTTCCATTTGTTGTCTATATTCTTCAGATTCATTCCTCGTGTTCTCCAGATCTCTCATCTCCTTGTTCACAGATCTTATACTCTCTTTCAGTCTTTGCTGCTGTTGATTAATTTCAGCCTTTTCAGTCTGTAACTCATATTTGATTTCTTCAATTTCGTCTCTTTGTTTTTGTAATGTCTTCTGGAGAACATCCAGCTCATTCCACTTCTTCATCATGTTGTCTTTTTCTTTCTCTAATTCATCCCTCTGTCTCAGGATTTCACCAGCCTTCTGCTCAAGAAGCTTCTTCTCTTCATCCATTGATCTTTTACTCATCTCTTCTTTTACTTTTTGTTCTGTCATGTGCATCTCCAGGTCATCAGCTCGTCTTTGGAAATCTTCTTTTTCCTTTTCAATGTTATTTCTATCTTTCTCCAGAAGGTCTTTCTCCCTCTCAAACTTTTGATTTCGTTGTGATATATTAAACATGATTTTCTCTAATTCATCTCTCCTCCTGTTTGTTTCTTCGATGACACTTTCATATTCCTTGTTAGCCTGTTTAATTTTTTCTTCCATTTCAGTTTTTTCGTCTATATTTCTGGTCTCCTCCAGAACATTCCTCATAGACTCAGTCTTTGACTGCTCATATTCATAAATTCTCTGTTGTAATTCTGTCCGTGTATTATGTATATCTTCTCTTTCTTTTTCTAGAAGATATCGGCAGTTCATCAACTCTTGTTTTTGTTTATTTAGGTCTGTGTTCATTTTTTCCAGATCCTCTTTCTGTCTCTTTGTTTCTTCAGTGGCATTCTCAATTTTTTCATTTTCCTTTTGTAGAAGAGCTTCCTTTTCTTTCAGTGTTTCTCTCTCCTTCTTTATTTCCTCCTCCATGTATCTGATTTGTTCACTTTCTTTTTGCAGTTCTGTCTTACTTTGAGCTAGAATATATTTTTCATCATTGATCTTTTGTCTTTCAACTTCAAGGTCTTCTCCATGAAGTTTAATATAATTTCTCTGTTCTTCTATCTCATCCAATGATTTCTGCACCATTTCTTTGCTTTTCTCAATATTAGATTTGTCTAGATCAGTCTGTTTTATTCTGTTGTCAAGTTTTGATCTCTCTTCTTCTATTTGTTTTCTTTGTAACAATATTTCAGACCAAATCTTCTGCAGGTCATTTTCTTCCTGTTCAATGATCTTTCTGGCATCATTCACTTTCTTCTGCTCTTGATCTATTTCAGGTTTCTCTCTTTCCAGATCACACTTTATCTGATCAAGTTCTTCTCTCTCCATCTTTGCTTTTACTCTCATTTCTTCTTCTTTCTCTTTTTCGTTTATAATATGTTCTTGCAGTGTGTTCAACTCTTGCATTTTTAGGCTTATGTCTTGATGCTCCTGCTCAGCTTTAATCTTCAGCTCCAAGATCTTGACTTTGGTCTCTTCTAGACTTTTTCTTTCTTCTTCCATCTCATTCTGTTTCATTAAATCTTGTTCCTTCTGTTGCCTGGCTTGAATATCAAATTCATCAATTCTCTGTTGTAACTGTGTCCATTTATTGTTCAGTTCTTCTCTCTCCTGCTCTAGAAGCTCTTTGTATTTACTCAACTTTTGTTTTTGTTCATTTATGTTTATGCTCATCTTTTCCAGATCCTCTTTCTGTCTCTTTGTTTCTTCAGTGACACTCTCATTGTCTTCTTTTTCCTTTTGTAGATGAGCTTCCATTTCCTTCAGTGTTTTTCTCTCCTTCTTTACTTCCTCTGCCATGTATCTGATTTGTTCACTTTCTTTTTGCAGTTCTGTCTTTCTTTGAGATAAAATATATTTTTCATCATTGATCTTTTGTCTTTCAAGGTCAAGTTCTTCTTTCTGGAGTGTAATATAATTGTTCTGCTCTTCTACTTTATCCATTAATTTCTGAACTATTGCTTTGTTCTTTTCAATTTCATCCTTTTCTAGATCAATATCTTGTATTTTCTGGACAAGTGCCGATCTTTCTAGTTTGATTGTTTCTCTCATGTCTGCCATTTTTTCTCTTTCTGTCATCATGTCAGACCTCATCTTCTCCAGGTCTTTTCTTTCCTGTTCAATAATCTTCTTATCATCGTCCATTTCAGTTTCTCTCTTTCCAGATCACTCTTTATCTGATCAAGTTCTTCTCTCTCCATCTTTGCTTTTACTCTCATTTCTTCTTCTTTCTCTTTTTCTTTCGTAATATGGTCTTGCAGTGTGTTCATCTCTTGCATTTTTAGGCTTATGTCTCGATGTTCTTGCTCAGCTTTAATCTTCAGCTCCAGGATCTTGACTTTGGTCTCTTCTAGACTTTTTCATCTTCTATTTCCTTTTGCTCTGTTAGATATTCTTTCTTTTGTTTATCTTGAGAATCAAATTCACAAATTCTCTGCTGTAATACTGCCCATTTATGGTTTATTTCTTCTCTTTCTTGTTCTAGAAGTGCTCTGCTGTTCTTCAATTCTCGTTTCTGTTCATCCAGATCATCTTTCTGTCTGTTTGTTTCTTCAGTGGCACTCTCAATTTCTTCCTTTTCCTTTTGTAGATGAGCTTCAATTTCCATCAGTGTTTCTCTCTCCTTCTTTATTTCCTCCTCCATGTATCTGATTTTTTCACTTTCTTTTTGCAGTTCTGTCTTTCTTTGAGATAAAATATATTTTTCATCATTGATCTTTTGTCTTTCATGGTCAAGTTCTTCTTTCTGGAGTGTAATATAATTGTTCTGCTCTTCTACTTTATCTATTAATTTCTGAACTATTGCTTTGTTCCTTTCAATTTCATCCTTTTCTATATCAATCTCTTGTATTTTCTGGTCAAGTGCAGATCTCTCTTGTTTGATTGCTTCTCTCATGTATTCCATTTGTTTTTTTTCTGTCATCATGTCAGACCTCATCTTCTCCAGGTCTTTTCTTTCCTGTTCAATCATGTTGCTGTCATCATTCACTTTCTTCTGCTCTTGATCTATTTCAGTTTTCTCTCTTTCCAGTTCACTCTTTATCTGATCAAGTTCTTCTCTCTCTATCTTTGCTTTTACTCTAATTTCATCTTTCTCTTTTCTTTCATAATATGGTCTTGCAGTGTGTTCAACTCTTGCATTTTAGGCTTATGTCTCGATGTTCTTGCTCAGCTTTAATCTTCAGCTCCAGGATCATGACTTTGGTCTCTTCTAGACATTTTCTTTCTTCTTCTATTTCCTTTTGCTCTGTTAGATATTCTTTCTTCTGTTTGTTGTCTTGAGCATCAAATGCATTAATTCTCTGTTGTAATACTGCCCATTTGTGGTTTATTTCTTCTCTTTCTTGTTCTAGAAGTGCTCTGTTGTTCTTCAACTCTTGTTTCTGTTCGTCCAGATCATCTTTCTGTCTGTTTGTTTCTTCAGTGGCACTCTCAATTTCTTCCTTTTCCTTTTGTAGATGAGCTTCAATTTCCATCAGTGTTTCTCTCTCCTTCTTTATTTCCTCCTCCATGTATCTGATTTGTTCACTTTCTTTTGCAGTTCTGTCTTTCTTTGAGATAAAATATATTTTTCATCATTGATCTTTTGTCTTTCAAGGTCAAGTTCTTCTTTCTGGAGTGTAATATAATTGTTCTGCTCTTCTACTTTATCCATTAATTTCTGAACTATTACTTTGTTCTTTTCAATTTCATCCCTTTCTAGATCAATATCTTGTATTTTCTGGACAAGTGCCGATCTTTCTAGTTTGATTGCTTCTCTAATGTCTTCCATTTGTTGTCTTTCTTTCATCATGTCAGACCTCATCTTCTCCAGGTCTTTTCTTTCCTGTTCAATAATCTTCTTATCGTCGTCCATTTCAGTTTTCTCTCCTTCCAATTCCCTCTTTATCTGATCAAGGTCTTCTCTCTCCATCTTTGCTTTTACTCTCATTTCTTCTTCTTTCTCTTTTTCGTTTACAATATGTTCTTGCAGTGTGTTCAACTCTTGCATTTTTAGGCTTATGTCTTGATGCTCCTGCTCAGCTTTAATCTTCAGATCCAAGATCTTGACTTTGGTCTGTTCTAGACTTTTTCTTTCTTCTTCCATCTCATTCTGTTTCATTAAATCTTGTTCCTTCTGTTGCCTGGCTTGAATATCAAATTCATCAATTCTCTGTTGTAACTGTGTCCATTTATTGTTCAGTTCTTCTCTCTCCTGCTCTAGAAGATCTTTGTATTTACTCAACTTTTGTTTTTGTTCATTTATGTTTATGCTCATCTTTTCCAGATCCTCTTTCTGTCTCTTTGTTTCTTCAGTGACACTCTCATTGTCTTCTTTTTCCTTTTGTAGATGAGCTTCCATTTCCTTCAGTGTTTTTCTCTCCTTCTTTACTTCCTCTGCCATGTATCTGATTTGTTCACTTTCTTTTTGCAGTTCTGTCTTTCTTTGAGCTAGAATATATTTTTCATCATTGATATTTTGTCTTTCAAGGTCAAGTTCTTCTTTCTGGAGTGTAATATAATTGTTCTGCTCTTCTACTTTATCCATTAATTTCTGAACTATTGCTTTGTTCTTTTCAATTTCATCCTTTTCTATATCAATCTCTTGTATTTTCTGGACAAGTGCAGATCTCTCTTGTTTGATTGCTTCTCTCATGTCTTCCATTTGTTTTCTTTCTGTCATCATGTCAGACCTCATCTTCTCCAGGTCTTTTCTTTCCCGTTCAATCATGTTGCTGTCATCATTCACTTTATTCTGCTCTTGATCTATTTCAGTTTTCTCTCTTTCCAGATCACTCTTTATCTGATCAAGTTCTTCTCTCTCCATCTTTGCTTTTACTCTAATTTCTTTTTCTTTCTCTTTTTCTTTCGTAATATGGTCTTGCAGTGTGTTCAACTCTTGCATTTTTAGGCTTATGTCTCGATGTTCTTGCTCAGCTTTAATCTTCAGCTCTAGGATCATGACTTTGGTCTCTTCTAGACATTTTCTTTCTTCTTCTATTTCCCTTTGCTCTGTTAGATATTCTTTCTTTTGTTTGTTGTCTTGAGCATCAAATTCACAAATTCTCTGCTGTAATACTGTCCATTTATGGTTTATTTCTTCTCTTTCTTGTTCTAGAAGGTCTCTACTGTTCTTCAACTCTTGTTTTTGTTCGTCCAGATCATCTTTCTGTCTCTTTATTTCTTCAGTGGCACTCTCAATTTCTTCCTTTTCCTTTTGTAGATGAGCTTCAATTTCCATCAGTGTTTCTCTCTCCTTCTTTATTTCCTCCTCCATGTATCTGATTTGTTCACTTTCTTTTTGCAGTTCTGTCTTACTCTGAGCTAGAATATATTTTTCATCATTGATCTTTGTCTTTCAAGGTCAAGTTCTTCTTTCTGGAGTGTAATATAATTGTTCTGCTCTTCTACTTTATCCATTAATTTCTGAACTATTGCTTTGTTCTTTTCAATTTCATCCCTTTCTAGATCACTATCTTGTATTTTCTGGACAAGTGCCGATCTTTCTAGTTTGATTGCTTCTCTAATGTCTTCCATTTGTTTTCTTTCTGTCATCATGTCAGACCTCATCTTCTCAAGGTCTTTTCTTTCCTGTTCAATAATCTTCTTATCGTCGTCCATTTCAGTTTTCTCTTCTTCCAATTCCCTCTTTATCTGATCAAGGTCTTCTCTCTCCATCTTTGCCTTTACTCTCATTTCTTCTTCTTTCTCTTTTTCGTTTATAATATGTTCTTGCAGTGTGTTCAACTCTTGCATTTTTAGGCTTATGTCTTGATGCTCCTGCTCAGCTTTAATCTTCAGATCCAAGATCTTGACTTTGGTCTCTTCTAGACTTTTTCTTTCTTCTTCCATCTCATTCTGTTTCATTAAATCTTGTTCCTTCTGTTGCCTGGCTTGAATATCAAATTCATCAATTCTCTGTTGTAACTGTGTCCATTTATTGTTCAGTTCTTCTCTCTCCTGCTCTAGAAGCTCTTTGTATTTACTCAATTTTTGTTTTGTTCATTTATGTTTATGCTCATCTTTTCCAGATCCTCTTTCTGTCTCTTTGTTTCTTCAGTGACACTCTCATTGTCTTCTTTTTCCTTTTGTAGATGAGCTTCCATTTCCTTCAGTGTTTTTCTCTCCTTCTTTACTTCCTCTGCCATGTATCTGATTTGTTCACTTTCTTTTTGCAGTTCTGTCTTTCTTTGAGCTAAACATATTTTTCATCATTGATCTTTTGTCTTTCAAGGTCAAGTTCTTCTTTCTGGAGTGTAATATAATTGTTCTGCTCTTCTACTTTATCCATTAATTTCTGAACTATTGCTTTGTTCTTTTCAATTTCATCCTTTCTAGATCAATATCTTGTATTTTCTGGACAAGTGCCGATCTTTCTAGTTTGATTGTTCTCTCATGTCTTCCATTTTTTCTTTCTGTCATCATGTCAGACCTCATCTTCTCAAGGTCTTTTCTTTCCTGTTCAATAATCTTCTTATCATCGTCCATTTCAGTTTCTCTTCTTCCAGATCACTCTTTATCTGATCAAGTTCTTCTCTCTCCATCTTTGCTTTTACTCTCATTTCTTCTTCTTTCTCTTTTCTTTATAATATGGTCTTGCAGTGTGTTCATCTCTTGCATTTTTAGGCTTATGTCTTGATGTTCTTGCTCAGCTTTAATCTTCAGCTCCAAGATCATGACTTTGGTCTCTTCTAGACTTTTCTTTCATCTTCCATTTCCTTTGCTCTGTTAGATATTCTTTCTTTTGTTTTATCTTGAGAATCAAATTCATCAAATTCTCTGCTGTAATACTGCCCATTTATGGTTTATTTCTTCTCTTTCTTGTTCTAGAAGTGCTCTGCTGTTCTTCAATTCTCGTTTCTGTTCATCCAGATCATCTTTCTGTCTGTTTGTTTCTTCAGTGGCACTCTCAATTTCTTCCTTTTCCTTTTGTAGATGAGCTTCAATTTCCTTCAGTGTTTTCTCTCCTTCTTTCCTCCTCCATGTATCTGATTTGTTCACTTTCTTTTTGCAGTTCTGTCTTTCTTTGAGATAACATATTTTTCATCATTGATCTTTTGTCTTTCATGGTCAAGTTCTTCTTTCTGGAGTGTAATATAATTGTTCTGCTCTTCTACTTTATCCATTAATTTCTGAACTATTGCTTTGTTCTTTCAATTTCATCCCTTTCTATATCAATCTCTTGTATTTTCTGGTCAAGTGCAGATCTCTCTAGTTTGATTGTTTCTCTCATGTCCATTTTTTTTTCTGTCATCATGTCAGACCTCATCTTCTCCAGGTCTTTTCTTTCCTGTTCAATAATCTTCTTATCATCGTCCATTTCAGTTTCTCTCTTTCCAGATCACTCTTTATCTGATCAAGTTCTTCTCTCTCCATCTTTGCTTTTACTCTCATTTCTTCTTCTTTCTCTTTTCTTTCGTAATATGGTCTTGCAGTGTGTTCATCTCTTGCATTTTAGGCTTATGTCTCGATGTTCTTGCTCAGCTTTAATCTTCAGCTCCAGGATCTTGACTTTGGTCTCTTCTAGACATTTTCTTTCATCTTCTATTTCCTTTTGCTCTGTTAGATATTCTTTCTTTTGTTTGTCTTGAGCATCAAATTCACAAATTCTCTGCTGTAATACTGCCCATTTATGGTTTATTTCTTCTCTTTCTTGTTCTAGAAGTGCTCTGCTGTTCTTCAATTCTCGTTTCTGTTCATCCAGATCATCTTTCTGTCTGTTTGTTTCTTCAGTGGCACTCTCAATTTCTTCCTTTTCCTTTTGTAGATGAGCTTCAATTTCCATCAGTGTTTCTCTCTCCTTCTTTATTTCCTCCTCCATGTATCTGATTTTTTCACTTTCTTTTTGCAGTTCTGTCTTTCTTTGAGATAAAATATATTTTTCATCATTGATCTTTTGTCTTTCATGGTCAAGTTCTTCTTTCTGGAGTGTAATATAATTGTTCTGCTCTTCTACTTTATCTATTAATTTCTGAACTATTGCTTTGTTCCTTTCAATTTCATCCCTTTCTATATCAATCTCTTGTATTTTCTGGTCAAGTGCAGATCTCTCTTGTTTGATTGCTTCTCTCATGTATTCCATTTGTTTTTTTTCTGTCATCATGTCAGACCTCATCTTCTCCAGGTCTTTTCTTTCCTGTTCAATCATGTTGCTGTCATCATTCACTTTCTTCTGCTCTTGATCTATTTCAGTTTTCTCTCTTTCCAGTTCACTCTTTATCTGATCAAGTTCTTCTCTCTCTATCTTTGCTTTTACTCTAATTTCATCTTTCTCTTTTTCTTTCATAATATGGTCTTGCAGTGTGTTCAACTCTTGCATTTTTAGGCTTATGTCTCGATGTTCTTGCTCAGCTTTAATCTTCAGCTCCAGGATCATGACTTTGGTCTCTTCTAGACATTTTCTTTCTTCTTCTATTTCCTTTTGCTCTGTTAGATATTCTTTCTTCTGTTTGTTGTCTTGAGCATCAAATGCATTAATTCTCTGTTGTAATACTGCCCATTTGTGGTTTATTTCTTCTCTTTCTTGTTCTAGAAGTGCTCTGTTGTTCTTCAACTCTTGTTTCTGTTCGTCCAGATCATCTTTCTGTCTGTTTGTTTCTTCAGTGGCACTCTCAATTTCTTCCTTTTCCTTTTGTAGATGAGCTTCAATTTCCATCAGTGTTTCTCTCTCCTTCTTTATTTCCTCCTCCATGTATCTGATTTGTTCACTTTCTTTTTGCAGTTCTGTCTTTCTTTGAGATAAAATATATTTTTCATCATTGATCTTTTGTCTTTCAAGGTCAAGTTCTTCTTTCTGGAGTGTAATATAATTGTTCTGCTCTTCTACTTTATCCATTAATTTCTGAACTATTACTTTGTTCTTTTCAATTTCATCCCTTTCTAGATCAATATCTTGTATTTTCTGGACAAGTGCCGATCTTTCTAGTTTGATTGCTTCTCTAATGTCTTCCATTTGTTTTCTTTCTTTCATCATGTCAGACCTCATCTTCTCCAGGTCTTTTCTTTCCTGTTCAATAATCTTCTTATCGTCCATTTCAGTTTTCTCTCCTTCCAATTCCCTCTTTATCTGATCAAGGTCTTCTCTCTCCATCTTTGCTTTTACTCTCATTTCTTCTTCTTTCTCTTTTCGTTTACAATATGTTCTTGCAGTGTGTTCAACTCTTGCATTTTAGGCTTATGTCTTGATGCTCCTGCTCAGCTTTAATCTTCAGATCCAAGATCTTGACTTTGGTCTGTTCTAGACTTTTCTTTCTTCTTCCATCTCATTCTGTTTCATTAAATCTTGTTCCTTCTGTTGCCTGGCTTGAATATCAAATTCATCAATTCTCTGTTGTAACTGTGTCCATTTATTGTTCAGTTCTTCTCTCCTGCTCTAGAAGATCTTTGTATTTACTCAACTTTTGTTTTGTTCATTTATGTTTATGCTCATCTTTTCCAGATCCTCTTTCTGTCTCTTTGTTTCTTCAGTGACACTCTCATTGTCTTCTTTTCCTTTTGTAGATGAGCTTCCATTTCCTTCAGTGTTTTCTCTCCTTCTTTACTTCCTCTGCCATGTATCTGATTTGTTCACTTTCTTTTGCAGTTCTGTCTTTCTTTGAGCTAGAATATATTTTCATCATTGATATTTTGTCTTTCAAGGTCAAGTTCTTCTTTCTGGAGTGTAATATAATTGTTCTGCTCTTCTACTTTATCCATTAATTTCTGAACTATTGCTTTGTTCTTTTCAATTTCATCCTTTTCTATATCAATCTCTTGTATTTTCTGGACAAGTGCAGATCTCTCTTGTTTGATTGCTTCTCTCATGTCTTCCATTTGTTTTCTTTCTGTCATCATGTCAGACCTCATCTTCTCCAGGTCTTTTCTTTCCCGTTCAATCATGTTGCTGTCATCATTCACTTTATTCTGCTCTTGATCTATTTCAGTTTTCTCTCTTTCCAGATCACTCTTTATCTGATCAAGTTCTTCTCTCTCCATCTTTGCTTTTACTCTAATTTCTTTTTCTTTCTCTTTTTCTTTCGTAATATGGTCTTGCAGTGTGTTCAACTCTTGCATTTTAGGCTTATGTCTCGATGTTCTTGCTCAGCTTTAATCTTCAGCTCTAGGATCATGACTTTGGTCTCTTCTAGACATTTCTTTCTTCTTCTATTTCCCTTTGCTCTGTTAGATATTCTTTCTTTTGTTTGTTGTCTTGAGCATCAAATTCACAAATTCTCTGCTGTAATACTGTCCATTTTATGGTTTATTTCTTCTCTTTCTTGTTCTAGAAGGTCTCTACTGTTCTTCAACTCTTGTTTTGTTCGTCCAGATCATCTTTCTGTCTCTTTATTTCTTCAGTGGCACTCTCAATTTCTTCCTTTTCCTTTTGTAGATGAGCTTCAATTTCCATCAGTGTTTCTCTCTCCTTCTTTATTTCCTCCTCCATGTATCTGATTTGTTCACTTTCTTTTTGCAGTTCTGTCTTACTCTGAGCTAGAATATATTTTTCATCATTGATCTTTTGTCTTTCAAGGTCAAGTTCTTCTTTCTGGAGTGTAATATAATTGTTCTGCTCTTCTACTTTATCCATTAATTTCTGAACTATTGCTTTGTTCTTTTCAATTTCATCCCTTTCTAGATCACTATCTTGTATTTTCTGGACAAGTGCCGATCTTTCTAGTTTGATTGCTTCTCTCATGTCTTCCATTTGTTTTCTTTCTGTCATCATGTCAGACCTCATCTTCTCAAGGTCTTTTCTTTCCTGTTCAATAATCTTCTTATCGTCGTCCATTTCAGTTTTCTCTTCTTCCAATTCCCTCTTTATCTGATCAAGGTCTTCTCTCTCCATCTTTGCCTTTACTCTCATTTCTTCTTCTTTCTCTTTTTCGTTTATAATATGTTCTTGCAGTGTGTTCAACTCTTGCATTTTTAGGCTTATGTCTTGATGCTCCTGCTCAGCTTTAATCTTCAGATCCAAGATCTTGACTTTGGTCTCTTCTAGACTTTTTCTTTCTTCTTCCATCTCATTCTGTTTCATTAATCTTGTTCCTTCTGTTGCCTGGCTTGAATATCAAATTCATCAATTCTCTGTTGTAACTGTGTCCATTTATTGTTCAGTTCTTCTCTCTCCTGCTCTAGAAGCTCTTTGTATTTACTCAACTTTTGTTTTTGTTCATTTATGTTTATGCTCATCTTTTCCAGATCCTCTTTCTGTCTCTTTGTTTCTTCAGTGACACTCTCATTGTCTTCTTTTTCCTTTTGTAGATGAGCTTCCATTTCCTTCAGTGTTTTTCTCTCCTTCTTTACTTCCTCTGCCATGTATCTGATTTGTTCACTTTCTTTTTGCAGTTCTGTCTTTCTTTGAGCTAGGACATATTTTTCATCATTGATCTTTTGTCTTTCAAGGTCAAGTTCTTCTTTCTGGAGTGTAATATAATTGTTCTGCTCTTCTACTTTATCCATTAATTTCTGAACTATTGCTTTGTTCTTTTCAATTTCATCCTTTTCTAGATCAATATCTTGTATTTTCTGGACAGGTGCCGATCTTTCTAGTTTGATTGTTTCTCTCATGTCTGCCATTTTTTCTCTTTCTGTCATCATGTCAGACCTCATCTTCTCCAGGTCTTTTCTTTCCTGTTCAATAATCTTCTTATCATCGTCCATTTCAGT
Source organism: Gymnocypris eckloni scoliostomus (assembly GCA_027564155.1). NCBI lineage: Eukaryota > Metazoa > Chordata > Actinopteri > Cypriniformes > Cyprinidae > Gymnocypris > Gymnocypris eckloni. The sequence goes on along the minus strand of CM050427.1, from coordinate 15,595,773 downwards.
TTTCTCTCTTTCCAGATCACTCTTTATCTGATCAAGTTCTTCTCTCTCCATCTTTGCTTTTACTCTCATTTCTTCTTCTTTCTCTTTTTCTTTCGTAATATGGTCTTGCAGTGTGTTCATCTCTTGCATTTTTAGGCTTATGTCTCGATGTTCTTGCTCAGCTTTAATCTTCAGCTCCAGGATCTTGACTTTGGTCTCTTCTAGACATTTTCTTTCATCTTCTATTTCCTTTTGCTCTGTTAGATATTCTTTCTTTTGTTTATCTTGAGAATCAAATTCACAAATTCTCTGCTGTAATACTGCCCATTTATGGTTTATTTCTTCTCTTTCTTGTTCTAGAAGTGCTCTGCTGTTCTTCAATTCTCGTTTCTGTTCATCCAGATCATCTTTCTGTCTGTTTGTTTCTTCAGTGGCACTCTCAATTTCTTCCTTTTCCTTTTGTAGATGAGCTTCAATTTCCATCAGTGTTTCTCTCTCCTTCTTTATTTCCTCCTCCATGTATCTGATTTTTTCACTTTCTTTTTGCAGTTCTGTCTTTCTTTGAGATAAAATATATTTTTCATCATTGATCTTTTGTCTTTCAAGGTCAAGTTCTTCTTTCTGGAGTGTAATATAGTTGTTCTGCTCTTCTACTTTATCTATTAATTTCTGAACTATTGCTTTGTTCCTTTCAATTTCATCCTTTTCTATATCAATCTCTTGTATTTTCTGGTCAAGTGCAGATCTCTCTTGTTTGATTGCTTCTCTCATGTATTCCATTGTTTTTTCTGTCATCATGTCAGACCTCATCTTCTCCAGGTCTTTTCTTTCCTGTTCAATCATGTTGCTGTCATCATTCACTTTCTTCTGCTCTTGATCTATTTCAGTTTTCTCTCTTTCCAGTTCACTCTTTATCTGATCAAGTTCTTCTCTCTCTATCTTTGCTTTTACTCTAATTTCATCTTTCTCTTTTTCTTTCATAATATGGTCTTGCAGTGTGTTCAACTCTTGCATTTTTAGGCTTATGTCTCGATGTTCTTGCTCAGTTTTAGTCTTCAGCTCCAGGATCATGACTTTGGTCTCTTCTAGACATTTTCTTTCTTCTTCTATTTCCTTTTGCTCTGTTAGATATTCTTTCTTCTGTTTGTTGTCTTGAGCATCAAATGCATTAATTCTCTGTTGTAATACTGCCCATTTGTGGTTTATTTCTTCTCTTTCTTGTTCTAGAAGTGCTCTGTTGTTCTTCAACTCTTGTTTCTGTTCGTCCATATCATCTTTCTGTCTGTTTGTTTCTTCAGTGGCACTCTCAATTTCTTCCTTTTCCTTTTGTAGATGAGCTTCAATTTCCATCAGTGTTTCTCTCTCCTTCTTTATTTCCTCCTCCATGTATCTGATTTGTTCACTTTCTTTTTGCAGTTCTGTCTTACTCTGAGCTAGAATATATTTTTCATCATTGATCTTTTGTCTTTCAAGGTCAAGTTCTTCTTTCTGGAGTGTAATATAATTTCTCTGCTCTTCTACTTTATCCATTAATTTCTGAACTATTGCTTTGTTCTTTTCAATTTCATCCCTTTCTAGATCACTATCTTGTATTTTCTGGACAAGTGCCGATCTTTCTAGTTTGATTGCTTCTCTCATGTCTTCCATTTGTTTTCTTTCTGTCATCATGTCAGACCTCATCTTCTCAAGGTCTTTTCTTTCCTGTTCAATAATCTTCTTATCGTCGTCCATTTCAGTTTTCTCTCCTTCCAATTCCCTCTTTATCTGATCAAGGTCTTCTCTCTCCATCTTTGCTTTTACTCTCATTTCTTCTTCTTTCTCTTTTTCGTTTACAATATGTTCTTGCAGTGTGTTCAACTCTTGCATTTTTAGGCTTATGTCTTGATGCTCCTGCTCAGCTTTAATCTTCAGATCCAAGATCTTGACTTTGGTCTGTTCTAGACTTTTTCTTTCTTCTTCCATCTCATTCTGTTTCATTAAATCTTGTTCCTTCTGTTGCCTGGCTTGAATATCAAATTCATCAATTCTCTGTTGTAACTGTGTCCATTTATTGTTCAGTTCTTCTCTCTCCTGCTCTAGAAGCTCTTTGTATTTACTCAACTTTTGTTTTGTTCATTTATGTTTATGCTCATCTTTTCCAGATCCTCTTTCTGTCTCTTTGTTTCTTCAGTGACACTCTCATTGTCTTCTTTTCCTTTTGTAGATGAGCTTCCATTTCCTTCAGTGTTTTCTCTCCTTCTTTACTTCCTCTGCCATGTATCTGATTTGTTCACTTTCTTTTGCAGTTCTGTCTTTCTTTGAGCTAGAATATATTTTTCATCATTGATCTTTTGTCTTTCAAGGTCAAGTTCTTCTTTCTGGAGTGTAATATAATTGTTCTGCTCTTCTACTTTATCCATTAATTTCTGAACTATTGCTTTGTTCTTTTCAATTTCATCCTTTTCTATATCAATCTCTTGTATTTTCTGGACAAGTGTCGATCTTTCTAGTTTGATTGCTTCTCTCATGTCTTCCATTTGTTTTCTTTCTGTCATCATGTCAGACCTCATCTTCTCCAGGTCTTTTCTTTCCCGTTCAATCATGTTGCTGTCATCATTCACTTTATTCTGCTCTTGATCTATTTCAGTTTTCTCTCTTTCCAGATCACTCTTTATCTGATCAAGTTCTTCTCTCTCCATCTTTGCTTTTACTCTAATTTCTTTTTCTTTCTCTTTTTCTTTCGTAATATGGTCTTGCAGTGAGTTCAACTCTTGCATTTTTAGGCTTATGTCTCGATGTTCTTGCTCAGCTTTAATCTTCAGCTCTAGGATCTTGACTTTGGTCTCTTCTAGACATTTTCTTTCTTCTTCTATTTCCCTTTGCTCTGTTAGATATTCTTTCTTTTGTTTGTTGTCTTGAGCATCAAATTCACAAATTCTCTGCTGTAATACTGTCCATTTATGGTTTATTTCTTCTCTTTCTTGTTCTAGAAGGTCTCTGCTGTTCTTCAACTCTTGTTTTTGTTCGTCCAGATCATCTTTCTGTCTCTTTATTTCTTCAGTGGCACTCTCAATTTCTTCCTTTTCCTTTTGTAGATGAGCTTCAATTTCCATCAGTGTTTCTCTCTCCTTCTTTATTTCCTCCTCCATGTATCTGATTTGTTCACTTTCTTTTTGCAGTTCTGTCTTACTCTGAGCTAGAATATATTTTTCATCATTGATCTTTTGTCTTTCAAGGTCAAGTTCTTCTTTCTGGAGTGTAATATAATTGTTCTGCTCTTCTACTTTATCCATTAATTTCTGAACTATTGCTTTGTTCTTTTCAATTTCATCCCTTTCTAGATCACTATCTTGTATTTTCTGGACAAGTGCCGATCTTTCTAGTTTGATTGCTTCTCTCATGTCTTCCATTTGTTTTCTTTCTGTCATCATGTCAGACCTCATCTTATCCAGGTCTTTTCTTTCCTGTTCAATAATCTTCTTATCGTCGTCCATTTCAGTTTTCTCTCCTTCCAATTCCCTTTTTATCTGATCAAGTCTGTCTCTCTCCATCTTTGCTTTTACTCTCATTTCTTCTTCTTTCTCTTTTTCGTTTACAATATGTTCTTGCAGTGTGTTCAACTCTTGCATTTTTAGGCTTATGTCTTGATGCTCCTGCTCAGCTTTAATCTTCAGATCCAAGATCTTGACTTTGGTCTGTTCTAGACTTTTTCTTTCTTCTTCCATCTCATTCTGTTTCATGAAATCTTGTTCCTTCTGTTGCCTGGCTTGAATATCAAATTCATCAATTCTCTGCTGTAACTGTGTCCATTTATTGTTCAGTTCTTCTCTCTCCTGCTCTAGAAGCTCTTTGTATTTACTCAACTTTTGTTTTTGTTCATTTATGTTTATGCTCATCTTTTCCAGATCCTCTTTCTGTCTCTTTGTTTCTTCAGTGACACTCTCAATGTCTACTTTTTCATTTTGTAGATGAGCTTCCATTTCCTTCAGTGTTTTTCTCTCCTTCTTTACTTCCTCTGCCATGTATCTGATTTGTTCACTTTCTTTTTGCAGTTCTGTCTTTCTTTGAGATAAAATATATTTTTCATCATTGATATTTTGTCTTTCAAGGTCAAGTTCTTCTTTCTGGAGTGTAATATAATTGTTCTGCTCTTCTACTTTATCCATTAATTTCTGAACTATTGCTTTGTTCCTTTCAATTTCATCTTTTTCTTTATTAATCTCTTGTATTTTCTGGACAAGTGCAGATCTCTCTTGTTTGATTGCTTCTCTCATGTCTTCCCTTTTTTCTCTTTCTGTCATCATGTCAGACCTCATCTTCTCCAGGTGTTTTCTTTCCTGTTCAATCATGTTGCTGTCATCATTCATTTTCTTCTGCTCTTGATCTATTTCAGTTTTCTCTCTTTCCAGATCACTCTTTATCTGATCAAGTTTTTCCTTCTCCATCTTTGCTTTAACTCTCATTTCTTCTTTCTCTTTTTCTTTCGTAATCTTTTCCTGTTCTGCTTTAATCTTCAGCTCCGTGATCTTAGCTTTGGTTTCTTCTAGACTTTTTATTTCTTCTTCCATCTTTTTGTGTTCCTTCATATAATCGTCCTTGTGTTTACTGACTTGAGCATCAAATTCATCAATTCTCTGTTGTAACTCTGTCCATTTATGGTTTATTTCTTCTCTTTCTTGTTCTATAAGGTCTCTGCTGTTCTTCAACTCTTGTTTTTGTTCATCCAGATCATCTTTCTGTCTGTTTGTTTCTTCAGTGGCATTCTCAATTTCTTCCGTTTCCTTTTGTAGATGAGCTTCCATTTCCTTCAGTGTTTTTCTCTCCTTCTTTACTTCCTCTGCCATGTATCTGATTTGTTCACTTTCTTTTTGCAGTTCTGTCTTTCTTTGAGATAAAATATATTTTTCATCATTGATCTTTTGTCTTTCAAGGTCAAGTTCTTCTTTCTGGAGTGTAATATAATTTCTCTGCTCTTCTACTTTATCCATTAATTTCTGAACTATTGCTTTGTTCCTTTCAATTTCATCCTTTTCTAGATCAATATCTTGTATTTTCTGCTCAAGTGCAGATCTCTCTAGTTTGATTGCTTCTCTCATGTATTCCATTTTTTCTCTTTCTGTCATTATGTCAGAACTCATCTTCTCCAGGTCTTTACTTTCCTGTTCAATTAGCTTTCTGTCATTATCCATTTTCTTCTGCTCATGATCAATTTGAGATTTCTCTTTTTCCAGTTCACTCTTTATCTGATCAAGTTCCTCTCTTTCCATCTTTGCTTTTATGCTAATTGCTTTTTCTCTAATAACCTGTTCTTTCAGTGAGTCTAGTTCTTCTTTTTGGAGTGTAATATACTTTTTCTGATCGTCCATCTGGTTCAGTAGTTTCTGAACTTTTTCTTCTGATTTTTCATTCTTTTCTAGATCAATATCTTGTATTTTCTGGACAAGTGCCGATCTTTCTAGTTTGATTGCTTCTCTCATGTCTTCCATTTGCTTTCTTTCTGTCATCATGTCAGACCTCATCTTCTCAAGGTCTTTTCTTTCCTGTTCAATAATCTTCCTGACATCGTCCATTTCAGTTTTCTCTTCTTTCAATTCCCTTTTTATCTGATCAAGTTCTTCTCTCTCCATCTTTGCTTTTACTCTCATTTCTTTTTCTTTCTCTCTTTCTTTTATAATATGTTCTTGCAGTGTGTTCAACTCTTGCATTTTTAGGCTTATGTCTTGATGCTCCTGCTCAGCTTTAATCTTCAGATCCAAGATCTTGACTTTGGACTGTTCTAGACTTTTTCTTTCTTCTTCCATCTCATTCTGTTTCATGAAATCTTGTTCCTTCTGTTGCCTGGCTTGAATATGAAATTCATCAATTCTCTGCTGTAACTTTGTCCATTTATTGTTCAGTTCTTCTCTCTCCTGCTCTAGAAGATCTTTGTATTTACTCAACTTTTGTTTTTGTTCATTTGTGTTTATGGTCATCTTTTCCAGATCCTCTTTCTGTCTCTTTGTTTCTTCAGTGACACTCTCATTGTCTTCTTTTTCATTTTGTAGATGATCTTCAATTTCCTTCAGTGTTTCTCTCTCCTTCTTTACTTCCTCTGCCATATATTTTATTTGTTCACTTTCTTTTTGCAGTTCTGTCTTACTTTGAGCTAGAATATATTTTTCATCATTGATCTTTTGTCTTTCAAGGTCTAGTTTTTCTTCGTGGAGCTTAATATAATTTCTGTCAACATCTATTTTCTTATGCTCATGATCTATTTCAGTTCTCTGTCTTTCCAGATCACTCTTCATCTGATCAAGTTCCTCTCTCTCCATCTTTAATTTTACTCTTATCTCTTCTTCCATTTGTTGTCTATATTCTTCAGATTCATTCCTCGTGTTCTCCAGATCTCTCATCTCCTTGTTCACAGCTCTTATACTCTCTTCCAGTCTTTGTTGCTGTTGATTAATTTCAGCCTTTTCAGTCTGTAACTCATATTTGATTTCTTCAATTTCGTCTCTTTGTTTTTGTAATGTCTTCTGGAGAACATCCAGCTCATTCCACTTCTTCATCATGTTGTCTTTTTCTTTCTGTAATTCATCCCTCTGTCTCAGGATTTCACCAGCCTTCTGCTCAAGAAGCTTCTTCTCTTCATCCATTGATCTTTTACTCATCTCTTCTTTTTCTTTTCGTTCTGTCATGTGCATCTCCAGGTCATCAGCTCGTCTTTGTAAATCTTCTTTTTCTTTTTTTATGTTATTTCTCTCCTTTTCCAGATTTTCAGCATCATTCTGCACCTCAGATTTTGTCTGGTCAACCAGTTGTCTTTCCTCTTTGAGTTTTTCTGCTTCGGTTTGGATCACTTCTTGTTGTTCCACCAGCTTAGTTTTCGTGATCTCCAGATCTTTCATTAACTTGTCAGTCATGTTCCTGTTTTCACCAATGTCTTGTTTTTCTCTTTGTATTTCATCTCTCAGTTGTGCAAATTCGTTTTCCTGCTTTGCAATAGTCTTCATGTCCTCTTGCATTCTTTGTCTCCGATCTTCTAGCTCAATCCTCAACTCATTAATTTCCCTTCTTTCTTCTGTTATCTCTCTTACACTTTTATCCAATATTTGCTGCTGCTCATTAATACATTTCTCTCTCTGCTCCAGCTCAGTATTCTGAATTATCACTCTTTGTCTCATTGATTCTATTTCATGATTTACCCCATTTATATCAGCTTTCTCTTTTTCAGTTTGTTCTTTCTCAGTAAGAAGCTCTATCTTTATTATTTCCAGTTTTTCTCTTTCTTTCTCTAACTCTTCTAACTGGACTTTAGCCTTATATTTCTGTTGTTTAGTCCAGATCTGCAGATCATCTTTTTTCTGATTAATTTCTAAATGTTCATTGTCTATTTCATGCCGTATCTTCTTAAGCAACTCAAAGTTCTTATTATTTTCTTGTTTTTTCAGTTCTATTTCAACCTGCATCTCTTCAAGGGCATGTTGTCTCTTTTTAGTTTCCTCAAGAGCATTATCTAAATGTTCCTGTTCAATGTGAAGCTGAGCAGTGATTCCGTCTACTTTATTTTCCTTCCTCTGTATGTTTAGCTCTTTTTCATCAAGAGCATTCTGCGAGTCTTGCATGATGTGCTTTTGTAGTTCAATTGACTGAATCTGATGGTGTATTTCACCTTTCATTTGTTCAACCTCGTCTCTTTCTTTCTTGGTCATGCATTTTATGTTTTCCATTTCTTCTTTGGCCTTCTGAAGTATTTGCTTCTCATCATTCATTTTTATGATGTTAAGCTCCAGCGTCTGTTTCAGCAGTTCACTTTCAAATCTCTGTTTTTCCAGATCTTCTCTCTCTTTTTTGTTTTCCTCCCTGGTTTGATCATTATGTCGCTGCTGGTTGAGTACCTCCATCTGCCGTTCCTCAATGTTTGATTTTTCCAAAATAAGTTTCTTCTTCAAAATGTTATTTTCATTTTGCCTGTTCTGTATCTCTGCTCTTAAAACTTCTAGTGTGTTTCTTAAAGTCATCAAGTTATTCCTCTCTTCTTCTGTTTCTTGTTTTTCATGAAGAAGTTCTTCCTTCATCTCCCCAAGGGCCAGTCTGTCCTTTTGTATCTGCTCAATTTGGTCCATCGTTTGTTTTTCCAAATCTTTCTTTTCTTTAACAATTTCTGCCTTTTCCTTTTGAAACATCACTTTTGTTTTCTCAATTTCTTGCCTTTGTCTCTCCATCTCCTTTATCGTCTTATCAAGGTCTCTCTTTTTAATTTCAGTCTCTTCAGACAAACATTTAATTTCTTCTTTGTCTTTATCTAGTTGAATTTTATTTCTTTTTCTTTCTCATTTAGGTTGTTGTCTATTTGTATCATTTTATCTGTCTGTATCTTTATCTCCGCTTTTGTCTTTTCAAGATTAAATTTATCATCTTGAAGTCGATGGTTATCCTTTTCAATTTCTACTTTTGTTCTCTCCAGGTCAACCCTCATTTGCAATAATTCTTCCATTTCTTTATCAACCTTTTCTTTCTTACTTTTAATGTCATCTCTAATTATTTGCATCTCACTGTGAAGTTTGTTAGATTCTTCCCTTTGTTTCTTTAATTGTATGATTTCTTCCTTCACTTTTTGCTTTTCACACTCAATTTCCAGCCAGCATTTGTCTTGATCCTTTCTTTCCTTCTTGACAACATTTTGGATCTCTTTGGATTCTGCTCTTATCTGTTCTAGTGCATTCTTCTCATCTTGTACATTCAGTTTCTCATGTTTTAGATTTTGTAATTGCTTCTGCAGATTATTTTTCACGCTTTCAAGTTCAGTCTTCTCTTGATCCATCAACATTTTGCTGATTTCAAGCTGCTCTTTTTCTTTCTGAACTTCTTCAGTCAGCTTTCTGTATTCATTGCGTTCTCTTGTAATTGTTTCACCCATTTCCATTAATCGCTGTCTCTCCTCTTGAATTTCGCCCACATTTCTTTCCAGATTACTTTGGATCTCCTCCTTGATTTTATACATTTCAGATTTAGACTGTTTCAGTTGCTGTTGCTCTTCCAGGAAAGTTTGTACTCTGTTTTCAAGCTCACTTTCCTTGCTTTGCAGTTCTTCTCGAAGTGTATCCAGAACCTGTTTTTCTGAAAGCACATTTTTCTTATTTTTCTCAACATCATCTCTTTCCTTCAGAATGTCCACCTTCATTTGCTCTAAAGCCTCTTTGTGATTTTGAATCTCGTGTTTTGCAATCTCATCTTGTTCTTTCTGCTGTAAGGCTTTTCTTTCCAGGTCCTCTGTTTCTCTCACTAACACTTCCCTCTTAAGCTGCAGATGTGTCATTTCCTTTTCATAAAGACCTCTGTCATTTTTCAGTCTTATCTTATCATCTTGAAGTTCTGAACTAATTATATTTAGATTTTCTTCTTGGTCTCTATTTCTGTGATGATATACTCCATATCCTCTCTTTGTTTTTGAAGTTTTAGACTGAGGTCTGTTAATCTGTCCCTCTCATGGTTTGCTTCCTGAATGAGTCTGTCAGAGATCTCTGACTTCTTCTGAAGCTCAACATTCTCTTGTTCAATCAAATGTCTCTCTGTGCTTACCATCTGCTTCATTTCTTCCACTTTATCTTTTTCTTTGCTTAGTTCACTGTTCATCTCCTGTAGTTTCTCCTTCATTTGTGTAGCATCATGGAGCTTTTCATCAAGTTTAGCCCTCTCGTTTTCTAGTCCATTCCTCATCTTTTCTAGATTTGTAAATTCCACATCACAATCCTTCATGGCAGCACTCACTTCATGCATTTGTTGATTGATTTTTGTTTGTTCATTTTCTAACCGATCCTCTCCATGATCAAAGCATCTTTTGAAGATTCAACATCAACTCTCTGTCTCTGTAGTTCATTTCTAGAGAGCTCCAGTTCTTGCTTCTCTTGTCTTAAATTGTCCATTTCTTTTTCTATATCTTCTTGCTTCCTAAGTATTTCCATATTAATTGTTTCAAGTGTATTTTTCTTTTTCTCCATTTCTTCGACAATCCAACTTTTCTCATCCAACTCATGTTTCTGCTTCTCCAATATCTGCTCTCCCCTCTTTACTTCAGAAGTAATGAATTCCAGTTCAGCCCTTTTCTTTTCATGCAGGGTTTTCATTTCTTCCATGGTTTGCCATATGTTTTGTATATCTCTGTTGAGCTGTTCCAGATCACTCTTTTTTCTCAAGAGTTCCTCAGGGACCAGTTGCAGTTCTTCCTTGTTCTGTCTTGCGTCCTTAAACTCTTCCAATATTTCGTTGGCTATTTCTACCTTAACAAGCTCTCTTTTGTTTTCCACATCTTCCTTTTCTCTGTTTATCGCATCTTTCAGCTGCTCCAGTTCTCTTCTTTCTTTCTGCATCATTTCTCTCATGACCTCTTCCTCCTGTTGCTTTTCTGCAAGTCCTGCTCTCATTTTCTCCAATTCATTATTTTCTATTCTGGTGGTTTCTATCTCTTTTCTAAAGCTTCCAAGATTTTCCCTTATTTGTCCAATATCTTGAATGAGCCTCTGGATCTCAGACTTGAAGTTTTCCTTTTCATCTCTCACCACCTTTCCTTCCCCCATCCTGCTCTCCATGTCAACTTTTAGATTTCTCACCATTTCCCTGATTTTCACAACCTCTAAAATTAGTCTTTGGATGTCAGCATTGATAATTTCCCCATCTTCTAGATTCACAGTTTTCTCCACCAATAGCTCAAAATCATTTCTTGCACTTTGTACATCATTCCTAAATATTTCTAGCTCCTGCCGGTCTCTGTTGATCTCCTCTCTTGCCTTTGCTATCTCAGTCTTCATTTCCTCCACCTCATCCCTCTTTCTTATCACTTGTTTCATCTTCTGGTCCAAATCTTTATTTTCTATGACTATTTCAGACCTCAAGACTTCTAGTTCTCCCTTCTCATGCATCATTTTTTGAATCCTTGTTTCTAGGACTTCACTCTGGCTTTGTATATCCATCAGCTCCACCTCTCTCGTGTCCTTTTCATGTTGTAATATCTCAGACCTCATCTTTTCTAGCTCATCCATCTGATGTTTTAAGTCTGCTTTAGTTTTCTGAAGTTCTACCTGCTGTTGTTCCAGCTCAGCCTTCAACTCTGTCAGTTTGTCTATTTGTCTGTTAATTTCATCTGCCTGACTCTTATTTTCTTCTTGGTTGTCGTCCATGCTTAATGATTCCATTTTCTCCCTTAATTCCTCTGAATCTCTCCTCCTTACTTTTGTTTTTCTGGAAGGTTTAAGTGTTTGTACTGTGCTTTCTCTAGTTGTTTCATCTAGAAGGTTTTTAAGAATTTCATATTGTTTCCTCATGTCAACATTTTCTTTCTTCAGCAGTTCATTTTCGTCATTGAGTTTTTGTTTGTCCAATGCCATTTCTTGTTTTTGTCTCTCCAAATCAGCTCTATTATGCTCAAGATCACGTCGCTCTCTGCTCAGCAAGTCTTTGGTACTCTCATTCTGCTGCTTCTCTTTTTGTATCTCCTTGTTCTGTTGCTCATAGGTTTCTTTCATGCTCTGTTTCATGGCTTCGACTTCCAGTCTTTTGTTCTCCAGTTCAAATCTTTCTTTTCTAGCAGCCTTGACTTCATCTTTCATTCTTCTGAGAACCTCTCTAACATTCTCAATTTCCTGGATCAGCCTCTGCATGTAAGCACTCATTTCTCGCCTTTCCTCTGAATCTGCTTGAACATTAACATCTCTCTGCATGCTTCTTTCCAGGTCATGTTTTGTTCTCCAGGCCATTTCCCTAGTCTTCTCAGCCTCTTGAATAAGCCTCTGTATCTTGGTGTTTATTTGTTCTTTCTCTTCAAGATCTCCACCTCTTTCTTCTGTATGAGATTGTAGTTCCTCTCCCTCTTGTTGTTTCTCAGCTTTCTTTCGCTCCATGTCATCACTTAACATGGCCCTGTCCATTTCAAGTTTCTGATTTGCACTTTCAATATCAGCTTTAATTTTCTCCAGTTCATCTCTCTTTCTCGCTGCCTGTCTCATCTTGTGATCAAGATCTTTCCTCTTGCTGTCAGTTTCATCCTGAAGAAGCTTCAATTCTTTCATCTCACGTTTAGTTTTTTGCATCTTGTCCTCTAATTCTTCTTTCTGATTGAGTATTTCAGCTCTCATACCAATGAGTTCCTCTACTTCTGATTGTCTTTTAGTCTCAAACTCTTCTTTTTGGATTAAAATATTTGAGTTGATCTCCTCATAGTTCTTCATTTCTTTTTTAGCCTCTCTCAACATTTCATAATTTGATATTCTTTCTTTTGCTAACTCGGCTTTCATTCGCTCTAGCTGAACACTTTCATCTTGAATATCCTGTTTTCGAACTTTTATCTCCTCTAATTCTTTATGCAGATTTGATTTATTTTGTTTCATATCATCTATGTCTCGGTTCAGTTGTATTCTGCTTTTCTCTGTCAATTCCTTTTCATCCAAAAGTTCACTTCTTTCTCTCTCTAAGTCATGTTTTTGCTTTAGTATCTGCACTCTCATCTGATCAAGACTATATTTCTCTTTCTGCAGGTTTGCACGAGTGATGTCAATCTCTTCAGATTGCCTGTTGAAATGTTCCTTGTTTTTTTCCAGATCCATCTTTTCCTTTGTAACATTCGCTTTGTCTACAGCAATGGCTTGTTTTTGTCTTTCTATCTCAGCTTGCATTTCATCCAGGGTGTCATTTTTCAATTTGATCTCCTTTGCAAACTGTTGCCTCTCTTTGTTTAACTCTTCTGCAGCCCTCTGCCTTTCTTTCTGAACTTCTATATGCAACTGCTTGATATCCTCTCTCTTCATTTCCAGCTCATCTTGCTCATTTTTAAAAGCTTGTTTCTCAATTTGGATGTTTTCCAAGTCTCTAGCCAACTCAGCGCTCTTTTGTTCCAGATTCTCAAAATCAGCCTTTTCTTTTATTATATTGTTTTTTATGTCATCCATTTCTTTTTGTTTATTTTTAAGTTCTGTTCTCATTTGTTCTAGTTCATTCTCTTTGTGGTGCATTTTTTCCATCTCATCTTCAATTTGAGCTATTTGTCTTAAATTATTTGTACTCATTTGCTTCAGAATGTCTTTATCTCTTTGTAAGTCGGTTTGTTGTATATCTAGTTCTTCCATGGCTTGGTTTATCTCTGCCTTGGTTTTCTCCAGCTCAGATCTTTCTTCTTGGAGCAAATCTTTGGAAGACTGAATTTCCTTTCTTTGCTTCTCTGTCTCATCCATGAGCTCTTCTGCCTGTTGGTAGTCCACAGGACTGCCACTGATGCCTAATTGCTTTGTAAATTTGTCTGCCATCTCTTCTGCCCTCCATCTTTCATTATTTGTCTTTTCAGATAGTTTCTCCAAGTCTTCAGCTTGTCTTTGAAGGTCAGTTTTAATCATCTCTAGTTCCTCCTTCTCATTTTCAAAGGTGTGTTTCTCAACTTTTAGAATATTTAATTCTTTCTCCATATTCATTTTTTGACTCTCCATAAGATACCAATTTTTGGTCAACAGCTCTCTATCTTTTTCAACCTGATCCCTTTCCTCAAGTAATCTTAGTCTCAGTTGTTCACAGGTCTCCTTTTCTTCCACTAGACTGACCATATCTATCTCTATATTTCTCCTCTGTGCCATTATTTCCACTCTTTCTCTTTCTACATTGGTCATTTCTGTTTTTGTGAATTCCATTAGATCATCAACATCTCGCTGTAATAGATCGATGTCAGTTTGTCTCTGGTCCAGTTGACTCATTTCCCTCATGATTGTGTTTTTTAGTTCGTCCATTTCATGTTGTTGCTGTAAAATGTATCCCTGCAGCTTTGCAAGTTCACTTTCTCTGCAAGAAAGGCTTTCATTCGCTTTTTGAATAGTCTCCACTTGTTGTGAGATGTTTACCCTCATTTCTTCAGAAGCGTCTCTCTCTGTCCGCATCTCTTTTATTGTCATCTCATTCTTTTTCTGCTGTTCTGCAAAAGCTTGTTGGCTTTAGAAATTTCTGTTTTGATTTTCTCTAAATCTGTCTTCTCCATTTCAAACTCAGTTGCTTGCTTTTGTTGATTACATTTTTGAACATTAATCTCCTCATTAAGCTTTCAAGATTCCTTCTCTCTTCCTGAAGTTGAGCTGACATTTCTTCTAGCTTCTGTCTTTCGTTTTGCATGTCCTGCTTTTCCTTTTCAATGTGTTCAGCTTCGCTTTGCAGTTCAGCTCTCATCTGTTCCAGTTTGTCCTTTTCATCTTCAATACACTTCTCTGTCAATATATCCTGTTTATGGAGTAAATCCTCAACTTCAGGTAAGTCTGACTTTTGGCTCTCAACATCTATTTCTAATGCATCTTTTAAGTCAATTTCCAGCATCTGTACCATCAAGAAGCTTTTTAGATCTGGATCTGACATTTCTTTGTCTGTTAAAGATTTGACTGCATCCACGTCACTCTGTTGAAGAACCATTTCAGCCTCTGACTTCTCAAGCATGCCAAACCTCAGGTGATCAATATCTTCTTTTTTTCTTTCGATGTCTGCCCGCATTCTTTCAAGTTCTTCCTTATCTATTCGTAACTCTTGCTTTTCATCTTCAAGTGCCACTTTTTCTCTTGTTATTTCCTCACTCATCTTTTCAAGCATGCTTCTCTCTTGTTGTATATCCGCCAGTGTGCTCTCGATGTTTGTTTTTGTTCAAAAAGCTGTTTTTCATGCTCTTCTTTGGTTTGAGACCTCACTGCTTTGGTTTTCTCTAGGTCAGACCGTTCCCTTCTAATCAAGTCTTTGCTTCTCTCAATTGCTTCTTGTTCCCTTTGTATTTCAGTATAGGTTTCATCCAGAATATCACCCTTCTTCTTAATTTCCTCAATGAGATCATTGATTTCTTCTCTCTCTTTCTGGATTTGAGCTGTCATTTCATTAAGCCTTTGTCTTTCATGTTCTGTTTGTAGTTTGATATTCTCAAACTCTTGTCTCTCTTGCTGCAGGTCAGTTTTATCTGTTTTATTACTTCCTTCTCATTCTCCAAAGCTTCTCTCTCAAGTTTCAGACTCTCTGAGCTCTGTCTACATTAACTGTTTTTTGTTGCAGCATTTCTATCTTCAGCAGTTGTCTATCATTTTGCAGCATTTCTTTTCAGTCAATACCTCTTTCATCTGAAGCTCAACATCTTCAGACTTCTTTCTCAGCTCAGTAATCATGTCTTGTTTTTCCCTGATCATTGCAGCTCTTTCAATTTGAATGTTGT
This sequence comes from Gymnocypris eckloni scoliostomus, assembly GCA_027564155.1. Taxonomy (NCBI): domain Eukaryota; kingdom Metazoa; phylum Chordata; class Actinopteri; order Cypriniformes; family Cyprinidae; genus Gymnocypris; species Gymnocypris eckloni. Next base: position 15,580,625 of record CM050427.1, on the reverse strand, counting down.
TCTTTTCCTTTTCCATTTCACTTTGTTGTTCATAAACCTCTACTTGTAGTTGATCTAGTTCATCTTCTCTGAGTTTCATTTTCTCTTTCTCATTTTCAATATCATACATTTTTTTGGAGAAGTTCACTCTCATTTCCTCAAGGATGTCTTTTTCTCTTTGTAGATCTGCCATTGAAGACTCATTTACAGCTTTCATTTCATCCATAATCTCATGTTCCCTCTTTGTATCTTCAGCAAGATTAACAATATATTCTTTCTCTTTCTGAAGTTCTTCGGCCATCTTTTCCATCTTTTCTAAACTCTGTCTCTCATTTTGTGTTTCTTCTTTTAGCTTTCTAAAATCATCCGCTTCTCTAGCCAGCTCAATCTTCATCTGTTCTACCATGTTCTTCTCGTCTTCAATCACTTGTTTCTGAAGTGTCATCATCTTTAGGTCTTCAGTCAGATTCTCTCTGCTTTGGTCTACATTATCTCTTTCTTTCTGCAATTGCTGTTTCTGTTCTTCAATCTCGTGTTTTTGTTTATCTAGTTGTCTTCTTTCATTCCTCTTTTTTTCCATAATATCATTGACTTCTGTCTGTTGTTTGTCTAGCTCAGACTGTCTCAGATCAAGCTGACTTCTGTCTTTTATTATAATGTTTCTGTCATTGTCTTGTTCCTGTTTCTGATTTTCAATTTCAGCTTGCAGTTGTTTGAGTTTATGTTGTTTTTGTCTCATTTGTTCCTCTTGATATTTCATATCATGTGTTTGTCTTTTGATGGTCTCCTTCATCTCTTCAATGCTGTCTCTCTCTTTCTGTATCTCTGCCACAAATATTCCTTGCTTTTCTCTTTCATTTCCAATATCCTCCTTTGCTTTAGCAAGTTCCCTTTTGATTTGGTCAATATCATGTTTTCCTTCTCAATCATGTTTCTATCGTATTGAATGGCTTTAGTTTTCACTTCAATTTCTGTATTCATTTCATCCAAGACCATGCCTTTTCCTTTTGTTTCCTTAATGAGTTTGTCGATTTCTTCTCTTTCTTTCTGGAGTTGAGCTGTCATCTCCTCCAGTTTTTTTCTTTCATGTTGTTTTTGTAGTTTGATTTTTTCAATCTCTTGTGTTTCTCTTTGCAGGTCGGTTTTGATCTGTTTTATTACTTCCTTATCATTCTCAAAGCTTCTCTCTCAAGTTTCAGACTCTCCGAGTCTCTGTCTACATTAACTAGTTTTTGTTGCAGTATTTCCATGTCTCTCTTCAGCAGTTGTCTATCATTTTCCAGCATTTCTTTTCAGTCAATAGCTCCTTCATCATCTGAAGCTCAACATCTTCAAACTTCTTTCTCAGCTCAGTCATCATGTTCTGTTTTTCCTTGATCATTACAGCTTTTTGAGTTTCAGCAATGCTCTTCTCATTCTTTGCGATCTCCACAATGTCATGCAGCTCCTTCTGTTGTTTTTCTATTTCAGTTTCTCTGAGTTCAAGCTGCTGCTTCTCAGTCATGAAGATTTCTTGTAGGTTTTTAATTTCACTTTGTTGTCTATTAATCTCTGCTTGTAGTTGATCTAGTTCATCTTGTTTGAGTCTAATTTTATCTTTCTTATTTTCAATATCATCAATTTGTTGGAGATGTTTGATCTCATTTGCTCAAGATTGTTTTTCTCTTTGTAGATCTGCCATTGAAGACTCATTTGCAACTTTCATTTCATCCACAATCTCATGTTTTCTCTTTGTATCTTCAGCAAGATCAGCAATGTATTCTCTCTTTCTGAAGTTCTTCAGCCATCTTTTCCAAACTCTGTCTCTCATTTTGTGTTTCTTCTTTAGCTTTCTAAAATTTCATCAGCTTCTCTTTGCTGCTCAATCTTCATCTGTTTAACTTGTTCTTCTCATCTTCAATCACTTGTTTCTGAAGTGCCATCATCTTTAGGTCTTCAGTCAGTTTCTCTCTGCTTTGGTCTACATTATCTCTTTCTTTCTGTAATTGCTGTTTCTGTTCTTCCATCTCTTGTTTATCTTTATCTAGTTGTCTTCTCTTCCTCATTTTTCCATAATATCATTGACTTCTGTCTGTTGTTTGTCTAGCTCAGACTGTCTCAGATCAAGCTGACTTCTGTCTTTTATTATAATGTTTCTGTCATTGTCTTGTTCCTGTTTCTGATCCTGAAGTTCAGTTTGAAGTTGTTCAAGTTCATATTGTTTTGTCTCATTTGTTCCTCTTGATTTTTCACTTCATGTATTTGTCTTGTGATGGTATCATTCATCTCCTCTAGGTTGTCTCTCTCTTTCTGTATCTCTGCCAGAATGATTCCTTGCTTTTGTCTTTCTTTTTCAAGATCATCCTTTGCTTTATCAAGTTGACTTTTTATGTTCTTAAGATCATGTTTTTCCGTCTCAATCCTGTTTCTATCAGATTTAATTTCTGTAGTTTTCAAGTCAATTTCTTTGTTCATTTCATCCAAGACCATGCCTTTTCCTTTTGTTTTCTCAATGAGGTTGTCTATTTCTTCTCTCTCTTTCTGGAGTTGAGCTGTCATCTCCTCCAGTTTTTGTCTTTCATGTTCTGTGTGTAGTTTGATCTTCTCAATCTCTTGTGTTTCTCTTTGCAGGTTAGTTTTGATCTGTTTTATTACTTCCTTCTCGTTCTCCAAAGCTTCTCTCTCAAGTTTCAGACTCTCCGAGTCTCTGTCTACATTAACTAGTTTTTGTTGCAGTATTTCCATGTCTCTCTTCAGCAGTTGTCTATCATTTTCCAGTATTTCATTTTCAGTCAATAGCTCCTTCATCTGAAGCTCAACATCTTCAAACTTCTTTTTCAGCTCAGTCATCATGTCCCGTTTTTCCTTGATCATTGCAGCTTTTTGAGTTTCAGCAATGCTCTTCTCATTCTTTGCGATCTCCACAATGTCATGCAGCTCCTTCTGTTGTTTTTCTATTTCAGTTTCTCTGAGTTCAAGCTGCTGCTTCTCAGTCATGATGATTTCTTTTAGGTTTTTCATTTCACTTTGTTGTCTATGAATCTCTGCTTGTAGTTGATCTAGTTCATCTTGTTTGAGTCTAATTTTCTCTTTCTCGTTTTCAAGATCATCAGTTTCTTTGGAGATGTTTGATCTAATTTGCTCAAGGATGTTTTTTTCCCTTTGTAGATCTGCCATTAAAGACTCATTTGCAACTTTCATTTCGTCCAGAATCTCATTTTTTCTCTTTGTATCTTCAGCAAGATCAGCAATGTATTCTTTCTCTTTCTGAAGTTCTTCTGCCATCTTTTCCAAACTCTGTCTCCCATTTTGTGTTTCTTCTTTTAGCTTTCTGATATCATCAGCTTCTCTTTGCTGCTCAATCTTCATCTGTTTTAACTTGTTCTTCTCATCTTCAATCACTTGTTTCTGAAGTGCCATCATCTTTAGGTCTTCAGTCAGTTTCTCTCTGCTTTGGTCTACATTATCTCTTTCTTTCTGTAATTGCTGTTTCTGTTCTTCCATCTCTTGTTTATCTTTATTTAGTTGGCTTCTCTCATTCCTCATTTTTTCCATAATATCATTGACTTCTGTCTGTTGTTTGTCTAGCTCAGACTGTCTCAGATCAAGCTGACTTCTGTCTTTTATTATAATGTTTCTGTCATTGTCTGTTTCTCTGCAGATCCTGAATTTCAGTTTGCAGTTGTTCAAGTTCATATTGTTTTCGTCTCATTTGTTCCTCTTGGATTTTTAATATCATGTATTTGTATTGTGATGATATCATTCATCTCCTTTAGGTTGTCTCTCTCTTTCTGTATCTCCTGCCAGAATGATTTCTTTTCTGCTTGCTCAGTAAATTGCTTTTCAAGATCTCCTTTGATTTTAGCAAGTTCATGTTTAGTTGTCTAGTTCATGTTTTCCTTCTCAATCATATCTCTATAAGATTGAATTTCTTTAGTTTTCACTTCAATTTCTTTGTTCATTTCATCCAAGTGAATGCCTTTTCCTTTTGTTTTCTCAATGAATTTGTCTATTTCTTCTCTCTCTTTCTGGAGTTGAGCTGTCATTTCCTCCAGCTTTTGTCTTTCATGTTGTGTTTGTAGCTTGATCTTCTCAATCGCTTGTGTTTCTCTTTGCAGGTTAGTTTTGATCTGTTTTATTACTTCCTTATCATTCTCCAAAGCTTCTCTCTCAAGTTTCAGACTCTCCGAGTCTCTGTCTACATTAACTAGTTTTTGTTGCAGTATTTCCATGTCTCTCTTCAGCAGTTGTCTATCATTTTCCAGCATTTCTTTTTCAGTCAATAGCTCCTTCATCTGAAGCTCAACATCTTCAAACTTCTTTCTCAGCTCAGTCATCATGTTCTGTTTTTCCCTGATCATTACAGCTTTTTGAGTTTCAGCAATGCTCTTCTCATTCTTTGCGATCTCCACAATGTCATGCAGCTCCTTCTGTTGTTTTTCTATTTCAGTTTCTCTGAGTTCAAGCTGCTGCTTCTCAGTCATGAAGATTTCTTGTAGGTTTTTAATTTCACTTTGTTGTCTATGAATCTCTGCTTGTAGTTGATCTAGTTCATCTTGTTTGAGTCTAATTTTATCTTTCTTATTTTCAATATCATCAATTTGTTCGGAGATGTTTGATCTCATTTGCTCAAGATTGTTTTTCTCTCTTTGTAGATCTGCCATTAAAGACTCATTTGCAACTTTCATTTCATCCACAATCTCATTTTTTCTCTTTGTATCTTCAGCAAGATCAGCAATGTATTCTCTCTCTTTCTGAAGTTCTTCTGCCATCTTTTCCAAACTCTGTCTCCCATTTTGTGTTTCTTCTTTAAGCTTTCTAAAACCATCCGCTTCTCTTTGCTGCTCAATCTTCATCTGTTGTAACTTGTTCTTCTCATCTTCAATCACTTGTTTCTGAAGTGCCATCATCTTTAGGTCTTCAGTCAGTTTCTCTCTGCTTTGGTCTACATTATCTCTTTCTTTCTGTAATTGCTGTTTCTGTTCTTCCATCTCTTGTTTATCTTTATCTAGTTGTCTTCTCTCATTCCTCATTTTTTCCATAATATCATTGACTTCTGTCTGTTGTTTGTCTAGCTCAGACTGTCTCAGATCAAGCTGACTTCTGTCTTTTATTATAATGTTTCTGTCATTGTCTTGTTCCTGTTTCTGATTTTGAAGTTCAGTTTGCAGTTGTTCAAGTTCATATTGTTTTTGTCTCATTTGTTCCTCTTGGTTTTTCACTTCATGTATTTGTCTTGTGATGGTATCATTCATCTCCTCTAGGTTGTCTCTCTCTTTCTGTATCTCTGCCAGAATGATTCCTTGCTTTTGTCTTTCTTTTTCAAGATCATCCTTTGCTTTATCAAGTTGACTTTTTATGTTCTTAAGATCATGTTTTTCCGTCTCAATCCTGTTTCTATCAGATTTAATTTCTGTAGTTTTCAAGTCAATTTCTTTGTTCATTTCATCCAAGACCATGCCTTTTCCTTTTGTTTTCTCAATGAGGTTGTCTATTTCTTCTCTCTCTTTCTGGAGTTGAGCTGTCATCTCCTCCAGTTTTTGTCTTTCATGTTCTGTGTGTAGTTTGATCTTCTCAATCTCTTGTGTTTCTCTTTGCAGGTTAGTTTTGATCTGTTTTATTACTTCCTTCTCGTTCTCCAAAGCTTCTCTCTCAAGTTTCAGACTCTCCAGTCTCTGTCTACATTAACTAGTTTTGTTGCAGTATTTCCATGTCTCTCTTCAGCAGTTGTCTATCATTTTCCAGTATTTCATTTTCAGTCAATAGCTCCTTCATCTGAAGCTCAACATCTTCAAACTTCTTTTCAGCTCAGTCATCATGTCCCGTTTTTCCTTGATCATTGCAGCTTTTGAGTTTCAATGCTCTTCTCATTCTTTACGATCTCCACAATGTCATGCAGCTCCTTCTGTTGTTTTTCTATTTCAGTTTCTCTGAGTTCAAGCTGCTTCTCAGTCATGATGATTTCTTTTAGGTTTTTCATTTCACTTTGTTGTCTATGAATCTCTGCTTGTAGTTGATCTAGTTCATCTTGTTTGAGTCTAATTTTCTCTTTCTCGTTTTCAAGATCATCAGTTTCTTTGGAGATGTTTGATCTAATTTGCTCAAGGATGTTTTTTTCCCTTTGTAGATCTGCCATTAAAGACTCATTTGCAACTTTCATATCGTCCAGAATCTCATTTTTCCTCTTTGTATCTTCAGCAAGATCAGCAGTGTATTCTCTCTCTTTCTGAAGTTCTTCAGACATCTTTTCCAAACTCTGTCTTCCATTTTGTGTTTCTTCTTTTAGCTTTCTGATATCATCAGCTTCTCTTTGCAGGTCAATCTTCATCTGTTTTAACTTGTTCTTCTCATCTTCAATCACTTGTTTCTGAAGTGCCATCATCTTTAGGTCTTCAGTCAGTTTCTCTCTGCTTTGGTCTACATTATCTCTTTCTTTCTGTAATTGCTGTTTCTGTTCTTCCATCTCTTGTTTATCTTTATCTAGTTGGCTTCTCTCATTCCTCATTTTTTCCATAATATCATTGACTTCTGTCTGTTGTTTGTCTAGCTCAGACTGTCTCAGATCAAGCTGACTTCTGTCTTTTATTATAATGTTTCTGTCATTGTCTGTTTCTCTCTGCAGATCCTGAATTTCAGTTTGCAGTTGTTCAAGTTCATGCTGTTTTCGTCTCATTTGTTCCTCTTGATTTTTAATATCATGTATTTGTATTGTGATGGTATCATTCATCTCCTTTAGGGTGTCTCTCTCTTTCTGTGTCTCCGCCAATATGATTTCTTTCTTTTCTGCTTGCTCAGTAAATTGCTTTTCAAGATCTAATTTGATTTTAGCAAGTTCATGTTTGGTTGTCTCCAGTTCATGTTTTTCCTTCTCAATCATATCTCTATAAGATTGAATGGCTTTAGTTTTCCCTTCAATTTCTTTGTTCATTTCATCTAAGAGAATGCCTTTTCTTATTGTTTTCTCATTGAATTTGTCGATTTCTTCTCTCTCTTTCTGGAGCTGAGCTGTCATTTCCTCCAGCTTTTGTCTTTCATGTTGTGTGTGTAGTTTGATCTTCTCAATCTCTTGTGTTTCTCTTTGCAGGTTAGTTTTGATCTGTTTTATTACTTCCTTCTCGTTCTCCAAAGCTTCTCTCTCAAGTTTCATACTCTCCGAGTCTCTGTCTACATTAACTAGTTTTTGTTGCAGTATTTCCATGTCTCTCTTCAGCAGTTGTCTATCATTTTCCAGTATTTCATTTTCAGTCAATAGCTCGTTCATCTGAAGCTCAACATCTTCAGACTTCTTTCTCAGCTCAGTCATCACGTTCTGTTTATCCCTGATCTCTTTTTGCAGATTTTCTAATGTGGACTCATGCAATACTTTAATTTCATCCAGTATATCATTCTTTTTCTTTGTATCTTTAGCAAGATGAACAATATCTTCTTTCTCCTTCTGAAGTTGTTCAGCCATCTTTTCCAAACTCTGTCTTTCAATTTCTGTTTCTTCTTTTAGCTTTCTCATGTCTTCAGTTTCTCTTTGCAGCTCTATCTTCATCTGTTCTACATCATCCTTCTCACCTCGAATAGCTTTTTTATGATATTGAAGCTCCTTTATCTCTCTGTCTAGGGCTGCTCTTTTTTCGTCTATGTGAGCATTGTATGTTTTCAACATTTGCTTCCTTTCCTCAATGAATTCATTTTCATTATTCAGTTCAGTCTCCATTTGGTGTTTCTGTGCTAGCATTTTGTACTTCTCTTTCTCAATATAAGCCTGTTCTCCTGTTGTAAATTCCATGATTTCATTTACTTTTCTCTGTTTTTGATCTATTTCAGTTTTCTTCTTTTCAAGTCTGTCTTTTTCCATTGTGAGAGCTTTTCGTGTGGCTTCCATTTCATCGTGCTGTCTATAAATCAGAGCTTGGAGTTGTTCAAGTTCAGTCTCTCTTAAACTCATTTGTTGCCTCTCATTTGCAGTGTTGTCCTCTTGCTCTAAAATACCATCTCTCACTAGAAGAAGCATGTCTTTTTCTTTCTGTATTTGTGCTAGTGTGATCTTGTTCTTTTCTCTTTCTTCAACGAGCTGGGTTTCAAGATCCTCATTCGCTCTTGCTAAATCTGTCACAGTTTCCTGCATCTGTTTATTAGACTCATTTGTTTTCCTTTGCAATTCAGTGTCCTGATGCATACATTCTAGTGTCACTTTTTTCCTGTCAAGTTCCTCTGCAAGACTCTCAAAATTATCTCTATCTTTCTTAAGTTGGGTTGCTGCTTCCTTAAGCTTCTGTCTTTCATTTTGTGTCTCTACTTTTATCCTTTCAATGTCTTCGGCTTCTCTTTTTATATCTGATTTTATCTGCTCAATCGTATCTTTCTCATCCTCAATCATTTGTTTCTGAAGCTTAATATTCTCCAACTCTTTCACCACATCAAGTTGTGTTTGTTCCATGTCTGTTTTTATGCTTTTCCTGCAGTTGTCAATTCCTTCTTTTACATCACACAACTCCTTTCTGAGCAGCTTTAACTTTTCACTCTGCATTTTTAGTTCTTGCCTCAAATTTACATCCATATTTAGTTTTTTATTAATTAATTCTGCCTTTTCTCTCTCAATATCATCTCTCTCATTTTGTATCTGTTCTTTGATTTCATCGATCTCTTTTTTCTGTTTATCTATTTGAGCTTTAATGTCTTTCAACCCTCTCCTCTCTAGTGCAATCATCACCTTTTGCTCATCTATCTCTGTTTGCTCTTTCTGAATTTCCATGTTTAGCTCTGCTTGTTTGTAACTTGTTTGTTCAGTGTCCTTTTCTAGATCATCTCTCTGTTGTGATATGCTCATTCTTAACTGCTCAGTAATGTGTTTTTCTTTCTGTATCTCTGCCAATATTACCTCATTTAGTCTTTTGTGTGATTCAATTTGGTTGTCAAGATCCTCTTTGGCTCTGGCTATCTCTGCTTTAGTTTTATCCAGGTCTAACTTGTCCTTTTTAAGAGTGTCACTATCATATTCAATTGTTTGTTTTTGTTTTCTTAGATCTGCTTCCTCTGATCTTATCCTGGCAAATGAAATATCAATATCTACCCTTTCTTTTTGAAGTTTGATCGCCAATTCCTCAGCCTTCTGCCTATCATTTTCTATGTCTTGCCTTAGTTTAGCAATCATTTCCTTTTCTGTTTGGAGCTCAAATTTCATCTTATCAAATTCCTGAATTTTTTCTGGTAGTTTAAGGTCTCAAACTCCTCAGCTAAGATTGTTTTATTTTCTTTTATATCCTCTAGATCTTTGTTCAATATTTGCCAGCTGCTTTCAATATATTCTTTTTCTCTGAGAACTTCTTGTTTCATCAGCTCCACTGTTTCACTTTCCTTCTTTAGTTCTACTGCAGCGCCATTAACTCTTTGCCTTTCTTCCATTACGTTAGTCCTATCTTTTTCAAGTCTGTCCATCACACTCTCTATTTCTCTCTTTTGCTTTTCCATTTCAGCCTGTCTTTCACCAAGCTGACTCTTCTCTTTCATGACAACATCCTGCATTTCTTCTATTTCTTTCTGTTGTGCATGAAGTTGTGATATATGTATATTCAGGGCATGTTCTTGGTGTCTTAAACTTTCCTTCGCTATTTTAATATCATGTTGCTCTTGTGAGATGCTCATCTTCATTTGCTCCAGGGAGTCCATCTCTGACCGATCCATATCATTCATTTTTCTCTTTTCAGCAAGATCTTCTTTTGCTCTAGTCATCTCTGTTTTGGTTTGCTCCACTTCAAACTTCTGGTTTTCTAGTATATCTTTTCCAATCTCAATGTCTTGCTTTTGTTTTTCTAGCTCAATGCGCATCCTCTCCAGAGCTTCTTTTCCATTTCCCTCATGTTGTATTTGAACTGCCATGTATTTTATGCTTTGCTTTTCAACTACCACCTCTTTCTTTATTCTCTCAATATTATCACCCTCTCTCTGAAGGTCAGCTCTTACCTGCTGTATCTCTTTCTTAAAAGATTGCCTCTGAAACTGCAAGGTTTCAAATTCTTTGTGCAGTTTGGCTTTATTTTTCTCTATGTCTTCCTCATCCATTTCTAGTGATTTCATGTGGCTTTCAAATGCTTCTTTTTGCTCAATTAAATATTTATTTTGGAGCTCCACATTTTCATATTCCACCCTCAGTTTTTCTCTCAAGATCTCAATTTCCTGTCTCTCTTTTTCCAGATCTGCTGCTTCTCTATCTCTTAGAGTCTTAACATATTCTGTTCTTTCATGTGCAATTGTCCATTGTTGATCTTGGTCAGTTTGCATCTGCTCAACCGTTCTTAAACTGCTCTTCAACTCATCTATTTGTTTTTGTTTGTTTTCAATCTCTGCTTCTTTTTGTTTCAGGTCATTTTGTCTCTGTCTTAAATTTTCTTTATCACTTTCAACAATACACCTTTGATTTGAGATGGTTGCACTCATCTGTGCAATATTGCCTCTTTCTTTCTCTATCTCTTCCAGTATAATAATGTTCTGTTCTTTTTGCTGAGCAAATTCATTTTTGAGATCTCTGAGATCAGACTTTTCCTGTTCTAGCACATCTCTCTCAGACTCAATACATAGCTTTCCTTTTACAACCTCCATGTGCATCTCATCCAGAGCTTTTGACCTCTTTTCAATCTCTTCAGCTAGACTATCAGTGTATTGCCTTTCTTTTTGAATTTTGGCTTCCATATCTTTTACGTTTTGTATGTCATTTTGAACAGCTTGTCTTAAATGTTCCATGATATCGCCTTCTTTTTTCAGATGAGCCTTCATGCCCTTCAATATCTCAAATGCTTTTTCCTGCTTTTCTACATCAGCTTGCATTTTATCCAGGTCCTCTCTCTTTCTTTTTGTCTCCTCTGCAAGGCTTACAATGGCATCGGTCTCTTTCTGAAGTTGCGCAGCAGTGTTTTTAAGTGTCTGTCTTTCAGCTAGTGTATCTTGTCTTAGCTTTTCAGTATCTTCAGCTACTCTTTGTAGCACAGATTCAGTCTGTTCCAACTTGCTTTTCTTTTCTGCAATACTTTGTCTTTGTAATTTTATCTCCTCTGCCTGACTACCCAAATTGATTTTCTTCTGCTCCAGATCTTCTATATCTCTCATTAAAGCTATTCTGCAGTCCTCAATAAGTCGCTTCTCATTTAGTACCTCTTTTTTCACAAGCTCCACAGTTTCTAGTTCTCTGTTTAATGCATCTGTCAAGTTGCTCTCCATCTGCTGCTTCTGCTTCATTATAGCCACCCTTTCTCTGTCAAGATTGTCTTTTTCATTTTGTGTGAACTGCCTGATATCTTCCACCTGTTTTAACTTTTCAGCTATTTCATCTTGGCTTTTCTGAAGTTGACTTTTTTGCATTAAATCTATATTCTGAATATCCTGCATGTCTTTTTGTTGTCTGTTAAGATCAGCCTGCATTTGCTGCAGTTCATTTTCTCTGTTCTTAATTTCCTCCTCCTTATTCTCAAAATCATATTTTTGCTGTAAAATGAGTTCATTTATTTTCTCAAGACTATCTCTCTCCATTTTGATCTCCTTTAATGTCAGCTCAGTCTTCTCTCCCATGTTCTCTAGATCTTTCTTTTCTCTCACTATTTCTGCTTGCATTTGTTGCATATCACACATTTTCTTTTCTAGTTCATCCCTCTCTTGTTTAAGCTGCTCTGCCCATTTCTCCATGCTCTGTCTTTCTTTCTGCACATCCTGATATAACATTTTGATATCACTAGACTCTTTTTGCAGCTCATATTTCATGTTCTGTAACATTCTCTTTTCATCCTCTATCCTTTTTTTCTCAGCTTCTATGTCTTCTAGTTCTCTAGCAAAAGTGCCATTTAGGTCAGCCTTCATGATTTGCTTTTGTTTTTCTATATCCTGTTGAATGTGATTTAGGACATCTTTTGATTTTTCTAATTCTGTTCTTATCGTGTCTTCTTTTTCTCTGCTTTCTGTAATCTCAGCCTGGAGGTCATCCCATCCTTTTTGTATTTCTAGCTTAGTCTTTTCCAGCTCATCTTTTGTTTGTTCTAGCTCCTGTTTTTGCAGCTCTAATTGTAACTCTATGTCTGCTGCATTTTTTGTTGCAGTTTGCAGTGTGACTTCTTTGAGCAAAAATTCATTCTTGCTCATTTTTATTTCTGCCAGTTGTCTCTCAATTGTAATTTTTTGTGTAAGCAAGTCCTCAATGAAATACGTCAGAGCTTGTTGCTCTTTATTCAGCTCCTCCAAAGTCAAGATCATCTGATATTTTCCCATATCATACATCACATCTGTTTGGACTTGAACATCAACTTGTTTAATCTTCATCAATCTTGTTTTTTCCAATTCACATTTCTCTCTCTGTAGATTTACTTCCTTACTCTCTAGTTCTTGTTTTCTTTGATCTGGCTGCTCTTTCTCTTTCCATATTTTATCTAAACCTTCTCTCTCTGATTGCAGCTGTCTTTCCCAGTTTTGTAAACTCACTCGTTTCTTTTCCATCTCTATTTCATCCACTTGTAATTTTGCCATCCTCTCTTCAGCTTCATTCTTTACTGCTTGTACATCCTCCTTTGTTTTCTCTAGTCCATGTTTCTCTTTTAAAATGATTTCTTTAAATTGTTCCAGTTCTTGTCTTTCTCTCTGTATATCACTCACAAATTTGTCCACAATGGCAGTTGTTTCTTCTGTTTTTGCATACTCCTGGCTCTCGTTTGGAATGATGGCTGGTTGAACCTGAAATAAATGGTTCTTGTTTGCATTTGTATTTCTGTCCCAATATATATTTTTTTGATGTGCTATATACAGTATACAGTTATTCTGAACACAGTTCATGATCTATTTAATTTTCACTATGTTCAGTAAAAAAAAAAATCCCTTTTAGCATTTTATATAGTACAATAAATGTTCTGAAATGTTCTTCATATTTGTCAACATCACATACAAATTTGACCATATTTACTTTATTAATACATGTGTATGTAATTCATTGCAGGTCTTTGTCTAATTATTTTTCTCTTGTTTCACCCATGATTGTCGTGTTTAACTGTAATAAGTTGCATCATTGTATAATAGGTTACAGATGCTTCATGTTGACTTTAAGAGTCCATTTGCTGCCGACAATACTGATAATGCAGATCATATAATGACACATCTGTTAAATACAAGTAAATTATAACTTACCTTTTCTTTACCTGTCTTTTCTAGAGCAATAAGTTCTTTATGTCTCCTTATCTCTTCTTTTGCCTGTTTTATGTCCTCTAAAGCATTTTTCACATCTTCTCTCATCTGCTCCACCATATCGTTCTCTTTAATTGTCTCATCCATCCTCTCTTCCAGTTTTTCTCTTTGCCGCTGCATCATATTTTTCATGAGATCTAGTTCATCTCGTTCTCTCATAATACTTTCTTCTCTATATTCAACCTCTCTTCTCCTTCGTTGAACTTCATTCTTCAACCGCCTCATCTCATCCCTCTCTCTCTTCATCATTTCCTTGTTGTGTTCTACCTCAGCCTTAAGACATCGCAGCATTTCACGGATGTGTTCAATCTCCAGAATGAGCCTCTGCATCTCAGCGTTCATCTCCTCTTGGTCTGTTGTCTCCATCTGACTTCCTGCCATTCGGCTTTCAATCTGGAATTTTGCTTTCCGCACCATTTCTCTCGTCTCCTCAGTCTGCTGAATAAGGTCGATTATTGTGATATTTATCTGTCCTTTCTCTTCTTCTAAATCTCTCTCCTCCATCCTAAATTCAAACTCCTTTTTCGCTCTTTGGATTTCAGCTTTAACTTGCTCCATTTCATATTTCTGTCTCTCTGTCTCCACTTTTTTCTGTTCCATCTCGTATTTTGCCCTTTGCATCTCCATCCTCAGTCGTTCCATCTCGTCCTTCTTCCTCATGGTCAATTTCATTCTTTGGTCAAGTTCTCTCTTTTTCCCTTCCATTTCTCTCTTCGTTAGTTCCATTTCTTCAATCTCTCGTTTGGTTTTCTGCATCCTTTCCTCTAGCTCTTCTCTTTGTCTTTGTATTTCCTCTTTGACAAGCTGCATTTTTTCCATCTCTGCTTTTGCTAGCTCCATTTTCCTTTCAACTTCATCTTTTTGTTTTAAGATCTCAGTCCTCATCAGTTCCATCTGGTATCTCTCACTTTTTGCTTCCATCATCTGGATTTCAATAGCTGCTTTCTGTTTTTGAAGGTCGGCTTTCACCTTTTCAAGATTATTAATTTCCAACCTTGCCTTTTCCATCTTTACGACAATGTCCTTCTTCTGTTTTGTTAACTCCATCTTCATGTCTACAATCTCACCCATCTCCTTCTTCATAGCTTCCATCTTCCTCCTCATCTCCTCCTTCTCCTTGTTCATCCTCTCACATTCCTCATGCTCTCCCTTTTCAGCCTCATCCCACAACCTCTCTATCTCCGCTCTCACTCTGTTAATATCATCCTTGACCTCTTCATATGTGTCTTTCCCTCTCAGCATTTCCACACGGATATTCTCCAGATCTTCTCTCTCATGGTCCATGTCTTCTCTCATCTTCCTCAATGCATCCTCTTGTCGTTTTGTCTCTTCTAACCTTTTATTCACTTCCTCTCTTTGTTCCTGGATCTCTCTATCTTGTTGCGCTAACTCTCTGCTTCTGTTCATGGTCTCTGTGTCCAGAGTCTTGATCTTCTCAAGTTCTTTTCTTTGTCTCTGCACTTGAGCACTTTGTTCTACATCATATTTCATAATTTCATACCTTCTTTTTTCTAGGTCTTTTTTCTCATTCTGGACCTGAACTCTGATTTGGTTCAGCTCCTTTCTCTCCTTGTCCATCTCAGCTAAATGCTTTTCCTGATCCTCCTTGTCCTTCAGCACAGCTATTTTCATTTGCTCAACAAACTCTTTCTCTTGCTGTGTATCCTCCAGCATTTTCTGCAGGTTCTCTTTTTCAGAATACCTCAACCTTTCTAGCTCATGTCTGGCTCTTTGTAACTCTTCATTTATTAATTCTAACTCCTCTGTTTTTTTGTGTATTTCATCTCTTTGCTCCAACGCCTCTGTTATGGTTTCATACAGTCTCTTTTCTGACTCTTCCATTTGCTTTTTTAAGAGCATCTCAGCCTCTTGGACTGTAAGTTTGGCATGGTTGGCCTCCTCTTTTTCTTGTTTTGCAAGTCTAATCCTGTTCTCTATTTCTGCCTGTTGTCTTTGTAGCTCATTTCTCACGCTTTTGATTTCATCTGCTTCTTGTTTAGTATTTTCTCTGCTGTTATTAATCTCTCCTCGCTCTTTCTCCATCTGTTCTATAATTTTTGTCAACTCCTCTCTCTTTGCTTTAGCCTCATCCATCTGCTTGATAGCGGCAAGTTTGTCATCTTCTGCCTGAACCTTCATTTTTTCAAGACTGTCCTTCCACTGCAAGAGCTCCATCCTGCTCTCCTCAATGTTTTTCTGAGATCTTTGGACCTCGTCCTTAATTTTTTCCAGTCTTTCTAGCTCATGCTGAGTTTTCACTCTGAGTTCAACTTCCTCTTTCTCTGTTTCATGCCACCTGCTCTCCATTTCCTCCTTCACCCTGAGGATTTCACTTCTGAGGAACTCGCACTGTTCTGTCTCTCTTCTCACCGATTGTCTCTTTCTTTCCAGCTCCTCCCGCTCTTCCTCCAACTCAGCCTTTGTCTCCTCCATTTGTTCTTTTGTTTTTTGGATCTCTTCAATTTTCTTTTCAATTTCATCAATTTGTCCTTGAATTTCAGCCTTCATTTTTTCAATTTTCTCGTTTTCCCGGATTGTGACTTCTTGGCTGTTCTCGATTTCCTCTTTGGCTCTGTCCGTCTCACATTTAATTCTTTCTAACTCTTGTCTGTCCCTTAGCATCTCCTCTTGTCTTCGGTTCAAGCTGTCTTTTTCAGCCTTGATCTCTGCTTTGATTAGTTCAGTCATTTCTCTTTCTTGCCTGGCTTCTTCTTTTATCTTAACACTTTCTTCCTTCTCCTTCAGTATCTTTGCTTTCTCCATATTGTTAGCCCTTTGTATCTCTACTCTTAAACTCTCCAGCTCGTCTCTCTCCCTCTGTAGTCGAGCTCGGTGCTCTAGTTCCTCTGTCACTATCTCATACCTTTTCCTCTCCATTTCTTCTTTAGCTTTTCGTATATCATCCTTCTGTTTTTCTAGACTATCTTTGTCCTTCTGCATCTCTATTTTCATATGTTTCACCCTATCAGTTTCTCTTTTTATTTCCTCAACTCTGGCATCCATAGATATCATGTGATTTTGTATGTCCACTTTGGCCAGTTCAATATTTTCCCATTCCTTTTTGACCAGCTCTTCATTCATTACCAACTCCTCTCGACCTCTCGCAATTTCATTTTTCACCTCTTCCAGATCTTTTTCTTTTCTTAAGACATCTTGCCATTTCTTTTCAATCAGGTTGTTTTCTGTAAGAGCTTGAGCGTTCAGCTGGTTTATTCTCTCATTCTCTTGTTTTGAAAACTCTTTGTTTCTTTCAACCTCTTCTCTTGCTCTCTGAATCTCTTCCTGCAGGTATTTCAGCTCATCTCTCTCCCTTTGGATTATAGCTCTCTGTTCCAGCCCTTCTTTCTCTGTTTCATGCCACCTTTGCTCCATTTCCATCTTGACTTGCTGAATGTCAGCTTTAATCTGCTCAAATTGATCTCTTTGCCTCTTGATTATATACTTCTTTCTCTCCAACTCGCTTTTCTCCTCCTCTATTTCAGCTTTGGTCTGCTCCATCTGACACTTTGCTTTCTGTGTTTCCTCAATCTTCATCTCTATCTCATTGATCTGAACATTTATGGTATTTTTCATTTGCTCCATTCGTTCCATCTCGTACTTTGTACTTTCACGGTTGCTCTCCAACTCCTCCTTCTGTCTCAGAGTCTCATATCTGATAATCTCCAAGTTCTGTCTCTCTCTCATGATTTCATCACAGTTTTGCTCCAGGGTGGTCTGCTCAGTTTGGAGGTCAGATCTCATTTGCTCAATACTCTCTCTCTCTTTATTTACCTCTTCTTTATTACGCTCCATTCTTTCGCGGATGTGGTCCATCTCAGCTTTCATGTGAGTAATAGTTATCTCAAGTTGTCTTTTATCTGTGGTCATCCTGACTATCTCATCTTGCTGTCGCTGAATCCTCTGTCTCATGTTGTCTATCTCAGTCCTTTCTTGCTTAGTTCCTTCCCAAAGTTTCTCGATCTGCTCAATGGCATGCATTGTTTCCAGTCTACGCCTTTTTAGAGAGTCTTTTCTTTTCTGGATGTCACTTGTATGTCTATTTTTGTCATCCTGTCTTCTTTTTTCTCTTGGAGAACTGGGTGGACTGATTCTCTCTGTTTGTGTATGCTTGCTGTTACGTTGTCTCCACTCTGCAAAATAAAAATAAAATTATAATAATACAAATTATATATATATATATATATATTTTAAATTGAGGGGTGGAGGAGGGCATTTTTTTGATATTTTTCAAAAATATATATTTATCTCAGCTAAACGTTTGATCAAGCACTGCATTTTGGTTTTGACAATCATGCAGTTAGTAGCCTGAACTAAGAATTGTTTTGTAGGAGAAGTCAGTTTAATTTGTTGTGTGAACTGAACAAAAATACTCTAAACATGTCACTAGAAAACGTTGGTTTGTTTACCTTGCTTAGAAATTCAAGTATTTGTTCACAACATATCCACATGTTCTCCCAACTTTTCAAATTGAGTCATCTGAACAAACAATTTTACATTGAACAATATTGCACAAGTTGCACAAAATGCTAAACAAATCTTTGGTTGCTCTGTCATATCTTTTAACACTCAGTAGACTGACTTTTATTCATTAGATGGACTAAAGTTTTTAATTTGTCAGTTCTCGGTTGCTAGTTGAGTTAACTTAATTTGATTTTGGTATGTGGTATATACAATCTGACTTTGCTGCAGTTGGAACAAACTTCTGGTTCATCTGGCCAGAGGGGAACTGGCCCCCCGACTGAGCCTGATTCCTCCCAAGGTTTTTTTCTCCATTTGTCACTGATGGAGTTTTGGTTCCTTGCCTCTGTCGCCTCTCGCTTGCTTAGTTGGGGACACTTCATTTCCAGCAATATCATCAACTTTATTGCACAGATACTATTTAAACTGATCTGAGCTGGACGATGCCATCACTAAATTCAATATTTAAATGCTTTCAGCTGAAAATTGAGTGTTAAATATTGTCATTTTACATTAATGACACACTATTTTCCTATTTTGACATTGTACAGTTGCTTTGTAAGAATTTGTATTGTTAAAAGCGCTACATAAATAAAGGTGACTTGACTATTTTGCATTATTTTTAGAGTTAGGTCAATGTCTTTCTTCTTTTTTTATAACAGTGTGTGCTTTCACATGGGAGTCTGCTCCTGATTCATGGCTGT
The DNA here is from genome assembly GCA_027564155.1 of Gymnocypris eckloni scoliostomus. Classification (NCBI taxonomy): domain Eukaryota; kingdom Metazoa; phylum Chordata; class Actinopteri; order Cypriniformes; family Cyprinidae; genus Gymnocypris; species Gymnocypris eckloni. The sequence continues at coordinate 15,562,302 of CM050427.1, read as the reverse complement.
TTACTACAAACAAAACATTTATACATTATTTCAATTTCAAATCCAAACATTGTCACTTAAAATGCTTTTTCAGCATTTGAACCGAGAATCGCCGGTACTGCCACGCAAGTGCGAGGACTTGCTTTCCCAGCACGAGCACACCTCTCTCTCTATCTCTCTCTCTCTCTCTCTCTCTCTCTCTCTCTCTCTCTCCGCGTCTGCTCAGTTCAGCGCGCGGCAGAGAAGAGCAAAGCTTAATTCAGTTATATTATGTTGAGATATTATGTTGCATGCTTCTCTAATTTTACATGCAAGTATAGCCAAAATCACAGCACAGCTATTGTCATTATCTTATGGGTATTTTATTTAATCAGACAATGGCTCGATTATAAGGATTTTTGTGCAGATTAACCTAGTTATGTAGTCTTAATGGGTCGCCTTTAAATCAGCATATTTACGCAACCTTGTGCAGTATGAATGCTCTTCCATTAACATGGGCACAGAAAATTATGCACCGCATACGTAATGCAAACGGTGTGTGTGTGTGTGAGAACCTGCATCAGCATTATGAGTGTGCATCAGTGCAGTCTCAGGGAAAGTGCGCGAGCGCTGAATTTATTAACTTTAGTGACCATGCGACACTGCCTTGATTGTGCAAGTGACAATTCCTGTGTCAACTGTGCAGCGGGCAGCTCGCTTATAGTGCAGACGCAATGTGATTTGAAGCCATTTGCGCATTTTGAGAGAGAAAGAGAATACTTGCTGTGATTCACTCATGCAGTTTGTGCTCAAATTACTTTTTAAGTTATTTAATTTAGAAATATGAATTGTACAGTATTATAATTATTTTACCCGAGCCGGTCAGAGACTATAACGCCTGTTTCACACATGCTCCGTCTGCAGTGCGTATGCAGTCCGTGTGCACAGGGCCGTTTCTAGCCATTTGGACGACCTATGCGAAATTCCTATTTCAGAGTGTCCGTACCACTCTTGATCACAACCCTATTAAAATGTAGTAGCAGTATGTGTGCTCATTGGTGGCCCCTCCAGTTGTTGGCACTCTAGGCGACCGCCTAGACGGTACTTCGTGTACATTTCATATGCTGTGCAGAAGCAGCATGGACTCATTGTGCTTTCACACAGGATGCGTTTGCATTCCGCTCCTGATCTGCGGCTGTTTACCACAAACACAACATTTATCCATTATTTTAATATCAAATTCAAACGTTGTTAGCATATACTGAAAGTACTTTTTCAGCATTGTGATCCTCTTTTATCGTACAGTTACAGATTATTTTATAGACATATTCACGTTTAAACTCAATTAATATAAACAACGTATTACATGCATTTGGCTATAGATTTGTATATCAAGTTGCTCAAGCAAGTGGAAACACATTTAAACAGCATATAGCCTATATTGTGTTAGGCTATTACAAATATTTTCAATTAAAACCACTGACAGAAACGTACTCAGTTACTAGCGTAACCTCGGTTCCCTGAGATCCGGAATGAGTACTGCGTCTAATTTAAGATGCTAAGGTAAACTCCTTTTTCTCAGATACTGAAGTATTTTTAAAATAACACAGTGTAACTGCACAGCCATTGGTTTGTGCAGTTCGCTGAAAATGAACCAATGGCTCTGCAGCGGAGCTGTACAGCCTATGGCTGTAAAGCACGCCAGAATGGGTGGGGCATCTGGCTATATAATGCAGGCATTCGCCAAGGCTCCTCAGGTTACTTCGACTGAAGCGACGGCTGAGTCGTGCAGCTGCATAGCACGGCAAAGTATTGCAGTACTCGTTCCGTATCTCAGGGAACCGAGCTTACGTTAGTAACCGAGTACGTTCCTTATTGATATTACACTTTGTACTGCATCTTATTTAAGACGCTAGGGCAGAGGTTCTCAACCCTTTTTTTTCCACCGGGCCGCACTATGGTCCAAGTGCAAGTCTCACGGGCATGTCATTTACATATTACGTTATCAATACAAACCAACCAGATTTATAATATTATTTATAGCCTAAATATTATAATATCTAAACGATTACATTTATTTTAATAAATATTTTACTCACCAATAATAAAACACCTGATGCTGTCGGGAACAAATTTTGTGAAATTCTGCTCGAAAGGAGTAACAGCACAATGAATTTGAGATTGTAAATTGCAGTCTGTAAGACGCGCAAGGAAGCGTGACTTGACACACGACATAACAGAAAGTCTGCGTTCACAAATGTAGCCTATGTTGATCCGAATATGTAAAGAATTTTCTAATTTACTAATCTGAGGTTCTCTCCAGAGATGTTTTGCCACATTTCTGTAATAAGGATGATTGCTGCATAGTAGTTTGTGTTTAGTTTGTTTCTTTTTTGCCTGAACATCTTCCAGTGGGTGGACCAAGTATTGTACAGATAAGTCCTGCAGAAGGTAATAGGGTCAAACTCATAGAGGTCGACCTGGCCTTGAGTAATCGTCCCAAATAAGTCTGCACAGCCTCGGAGCTCTATTGAGGACCAAGAGCGTACAAGAAGAAAACAAACGCCCATACTGTTTTGTCATATGACAAGATTGAGCCCGATATGCAGAAAGGAACAGGGCCTGTAAGGCCGGAACTTCCAGATTATAAAACCTGGCAAATGTGGACTGCGAGGCTCAGCCAGCCACCGCACATATATCTGAAATGGACACACCGCTAGACCACGCCCAGGATGAAGCGATGTCTCTAGTCGAGTGGGCTCTTACTCCCATGGGGCATTGTTGGACCAAAGAAGAGTATGCTAGCGTAATACTGACAAAAGATACTGACAAAAAAAAAATGTATAGCCTGAATGCTCTGTAAGTTTCTTTGGATAAAAGCGTCTGCTAAATGCATAAATGTTAATGTAAATGTAATAGTGTCCATTATCCATCTGGATAGTCTCTGCTTTGTGACCGGAGAACCTTTGGTGCAGCCGCCAAAGCATACACAGAGCTATTCCGACTGCCTAAAAGGGGCTAAAACTAGGTTGTTCGTGCCCACTGATTGGCCATCTATAGGAGTGTGTGAGGCTGCTATAGCTACTACATAGACCTTGAGCAGGACCCTTTTTCCAACAGCTCTTGCTAGAAGGACAATATCAACGATATGTCACATAAAAATGGGTCTGAGCAACTGGTAGTACACCAGGTGGAGAAGACAGACCACTTAAGGGCATAGAGGTGTCTCGTAGACGGTACTCTAGAGAAATAGTATTTAGAACACTCTCGGGAAGGTCCAAAGGCTCCCATTGAGAGGGCAAAGATGTAGCACCAATAGTTTGTGCTGGGGGTTCCAGATCCTTCCGTTCGCCTGAGAGAGGATGTCTCGTCTCAGGGGAATGGGTCACGGGCATTGAGCAGCCGAGACAGCTCTGCGAACCATTGCTGGTTCCTTCAGAGCAGGGCCACTAACAGAACTCTGTGCTTATGTTTCATGATTCGCCTGATTACCTGAGGGATCAGGGTGATAGGGGAAAAGGAAAAAGGAGGAGGTTGGGCCAGTTGTGGGCCAACGCGTCCCTGTCCTACAAAAAATACGTTTGACAATGAGTATTGTCTTCTGAGGCGAAGAGGTCAACCTCTGGCCTTCCCAAAGATTGCCCATATTACCTGAACCGTTTGTGGGTGGAGCGTCCACTCATCTGAGGGGACATTGCTCAGAGATAGCATGTCTGCTCCCAGGATCAGTTTGCCCAGCACATGCGTTGCTCTCAGCGAGCGCAAGTTTAGCTGAGCCCACCTCAAGAGGCGTTCTACTAGAATAAAGAGGCACCTCAAGGAAAGCAGCTGAATGGCCAGTGCACGTTCTGGCATGACTACCGCCCTCATTCGGGCCGAGTCGATAACTGTTCTCAGGAACGAAATTCGTTGACTGGGAGACAGCAAGCTCTTGGCAAAATTGACCCAGAGTCCTAGGCACTCTAAGTGGCTAAGGAGCATGGATCTGTGAGATAGAAGCTCATCCTCCGACTGGGCAAAAATTTGCCAATCGTCGAGGTAAATCAAGTAATTCCATGCACTTCGTAAAAGTACGGGGAGCCAGGAACAGCCCAAAGGGGGGGACCGTGTATTGATAAGCCATTCCCTCAAAGGAGAATCTCAAGAACTGCCTTTGGTGGGGGGCTATCTGGATGTGAAAGTAAGCGTCTTTCAGGTCCAACAAAAAGAACCAGTCCCCTGGGCATATTTGCGAGAGGATCTGCTTCGATGTAATCACTCTGAATGTCCGTTTCATAAGGGCACAAATGAGATCAAGAATGGGTCTTAGACCACAATCCTTCTTGGGGATGAGGAATTAACGACTGTAGAAGCCTGACTTGCTCTGAGCTGGGGAAACCGTTTCTATGGCTATTTTCACCTGCAAACTTGGGTGAAGAGAACGGGTGAAAACTCTCTGTGGGGAGAGAGTGAGGTACGTGGGGGTACAGCCGGCGTAAGCTCACCCATCTCCGAGTGCTAAGATCCTCTGCCCCGTTGCTTTTTCTTTGCAGGTCCCTCGAAGGAAAAAAGTGGGAGGGCGCGAGGGGCGGGGTTGCTCTCTGAAAAGAAAGCTAGCCGGGAGCGCAGAGAGGAGAGACTCACGTCACTGCAGTGGTGACATTCCGTCCCGGTGAGTGGTGTCTCAGTGTGGGCATGAAACACACTCGGCATGTTTGTCAGCAGCATTTGCAACAACGCCGAAGAAATTCCGCATACTCAACTACCTAGACGACTGGCTCATTCTGGCCCAGTCAGAGGCAGATTCGACATCGCACAAGACCCTCCTCCTCAGCCACTTAGGTTGCCTTGGGCTCAGGGTCAATTTTGCCAAGAGCATACTGTCACCCAGCCAACAAGTTTCGTTCCTGGGCACAGTTATCGACTCAGTGCAGATGACAGCAACTGTCTCAGCGGAGCGAACCACGACAATTCAGCGCCACGCGGCTTCCTTCAAGGAAGGTACCACCCGTCCACTCAAAGCTTTCCAGAAAATGCTGGTTCTTATGGCAACAGCTTCGCCGGTACTTCAGTTGGGTCTGCTTCACATGCAACCCATCCAGTGCTGGCTGAAGCAGAGGGTTCCATCTGTGGCTTGGCGTCATGGACGCCACCACGTAACGGTGACTTGGGCTTGTGTATCAGCCCTGACCCGTTGAAGGTACCTCCTCTAACTAAAGCAAGGCGTGATCTTAGACACGGCGCACAGAAGGAAGGTTGTCACGACAGACGCTTACAACAAGGGTTGAGGAACGCTGTGCGATGGCAAACCGACCTTCGGTCTTTGGTCCGAGAAGGAGTCGGGCCTGCACGTGACAGGCCTGTCAATTCTTCCTGCCGGACATATACGGGGACACCATGTGCTAGTACGCTCAGGCAGCAGGTCCGGGGTGTCATACATAATTCACCAGGGCGGCCTCGTCTCGAAGCAACTCTGCATGCTGTCGAACGACCTTCTTGTGTGGGCTCAGACCAATCTGCGCTCACTGAAGTCGACAGATGTGCCGGGCAAGATGAACCAAGGAGCAGACATGCTGTCAAAGAACAACGTCTCCTCAGGGAAATAGACGCTCCACCCGCTCGTGGTTCAGGCAATTTGGGAAGTCTTTGGCAGAGCTCGAGTACACCTCTTCGCCCGAGACAACTCTCACTGCCCAATATTTTTCACAAAGAGCACGGATGCCCTGGCCCACGAGTGGCCCAGTCTTCCGCTCTATGCTTTGCCTACAATCGCTCTACTACCGCAGGTACTCAGGCGAGTCAGGGAGCAATGGCACAAGCTTATTCTAATAGCCCCCCTCTGGAGGAACCAGCCGTGGGTGTCGGAGTTATTGCAGCTGCTCAAAGCAGCCCCGTGGCCGATCCCCTTGAGATGGGACCTCCTCTCTCAAGCGAACGGTACGCTATGGAAACCACGGCCCAGGTTGTGGGCCCTGCATGTGTGGCTGCTCAACGGGAGCCTTTCGGCCTCCCAGAGTGTGTCCTAAACACGGTGGCAGAAGCTAGATTCCCGTCTACTCGATGCCTCTACGCTCTGAAATGGTCTGTTTTTTCGACTTGGTGTCAAGACCGCGGCTTATATCCGGTCACCTCCGATGTGACAGTGGTTATTTCATTTCTGCAGGAGATGCTGGATAAACAGCATTCCTCAAAGTTTACGTGGCAGCCGTAGTGGTTTTCCATGCCCCTATTGCTGGCCGATCAGTGGGCAGAGATGCGGTGCAGTGATTAAATTTTCACGAGGCGCCAGGAGAATGATTCCCCTGCGTCCTCATACAGTTCCACCTTGGGACTTACCCTGAGGGTATACATTGAGCGTTCTGCTCATACAGGAAATCAGAACAGCTTTTTGTCGACTTCGGTAACCACGCCAAAGGTGGCCCCTTATGAAGCAAGGTATTTCTAGGTGGTTAGTGGGTGCTATTACCATAGCATACTCCTCCTTGGGTTTGCAGTGCCCCATCGGAGTCAGAGCCCATTCCACCAGAGGCATAGCCTCTTCCTGGGCATGGTCCAGTGGGGTGTCCATTTCGGAATTAGTGAGGCGGCCGGCTAGTCCTTGCTGTCCACATTTGTAAGGTTTTACAACCTGGACGTCCCTGCCTTACAGGCCAGAGTCCTTTCTGCTTAAATTAGCAATCTTATGGGTTCACTTGACCAATATTGTTCAAGCCCCTCCTTCACTTGGTCTGTCCATACTATATGGAGGCCTGGTATCAACTTACGGGACAACATCCAGACCACGGATGACCCTGTGGCTCAGCCTGTGCGTGGTGTATTCTATTGACTCACCTGGGTCTTACTCCCACGTGAGTCTTGGTTTTTGAGTCGTTTCATGTCATAGCACGGCGTGATTGTACTTGTTACCATACAAGCGTCTCCGACGCAGTACGATTGAAATATCGAAAGGGAATGTACTCGGTTACTATCATAACCTCGGCTCCCTGAGATATGGAACGAGTACTGCATTCCTGGCCGTGCTATGAGCTGCACTCCTCAGTCACTTCCTTCAAAGAATATAAATATGATATAAAATATACTTAAATATTTGTATGTTTTTTAGCTAAAAATACGTACCGATTTGTACGTTTTAAATGTTAAAATATGTCTAAATTGTACGTTTTACGTAAAAAAAATGTGCAAAAATGTACTTTTTGTGCTTGTAAATGTTGCGTATTAATACATGTATAGACACAAGACCATCCTGCTTAATGGCAAAAGCTTTTTGTTTATTTGAACAAAAAGGCACTGGAATGAAGATACTCACAAATTATTTTATAATAGTGTTATTGCTAATAAACAACTACTTATAATATATGCAGACAGTATTTGAAGTGGCGACGCTTGGCCACTAAAGCATTTAGTCCTTTCTTCGGCATGTTAACAATAACGTCTTCTACATTGTCTATGATATGTTGGGCAAATTTTCGGCAATCGAGATCTGGCAGCAACAGCGCATGTTTCCGCTTGGGCGAGCGTTTCACGGATAGCTTACCTCGTGCATGAAATCAGCCGCATACCAGCAAATTACTGAGAACACGTTACAATCCTGAGGAGTTATAGCAAGTTATAGTAGGAGAGAAAGCTGTGGAGAATCTGCTCGCCCGGAAGCTCCTGTCACTGACATAGATTTACAGAAGATTAGCACTGTTTTTCTTAAATAGTTTTACGTTACCCAACGCTTTATTAAGCTTTAAGTAACATTTAAAATGATGAGGTAGGCTACCAACTTATAATCATATTTATATTAATTAGCCCGTGAACTCGTTCTTTCAGACCCGACACCGACGGACTGGGTATGTGGCACATTCACAGCTTATATGGAAGGAACGCCACTGATATATAGGCTTTTATATATATATATATATATATATATATATAGAGAGAGAGAGAGAGAGAGAGAGAGAGAGAGAGAGAGAGAGAGGGATAAATAACTGAACAAATTATTATTATTAATTATAATAAAATATTAATATGAATTAAATATTAATGTTATATGTAAAAAAAAACATCATATGACTTATATGTTTGTAGTGCCATGTTAATAATGGCCATGACTGAATTAACTTAGTAATACGAATTCACAAACTGGACAGATCCATTAAATGGCACTATTGCTATCCACTAAAACGAATTAGATTTTCTAACCTAGTTCTTGAATAAGTTCAGGCTCTGTCATTCTCAGGATGAGATGGAAGGACACTCTGTTCAGGGGTGGCTCTCTTTCCAATGCTTCAAACAGGAGCCGCATTGCCTCATGCTTGGTTGGAGCAGCCTGCACTTGTTGAGCTGCTGCGTCATGGATCAGACTTTGGGAGATAACAGCCTCAGCAATGTCACTGACCCGAGTCGCCCTCGCAATTATCTGCTCCTTAAATTCTGTCAGGAAGTCTCCAACTGTTGGGAAGGAGAACATTTGCACTGCATTAATAAATAATGCATGACACAATCACAATAACATTTTGATTAAATTAAGTTGTGCAGCGAACTTTACCGTAATCTCTGGATTCTGCCATAGCTGCTTGCTAGATGATTTCAAAAAGGCTGAATTGTGATCTGAAAATTAATAGAAATTAATTCCATTGTGTACTACAGTATAAAAAAATAAAGGTTACAGAAATTTAAATGTAATGTTATTTGAGTGTTATAAGTTTTCAAAATATTTTAACTGTGAAATGTATTGTGAAATAGAGAAAAACAATAAAGCAAGATATAAATTTAATCCAGGTCATTATAGGAGGCAGAAATTGTTGCAATGTGTATAGAATTGCATTGTTTTCTTTACAAATTGTATTTCCCCCCCTTAAACTTAATTATAAGTCAAACACATTTTGAAGTTATAAATAAACTGATTAGGAATATGGTTTGCAATAAAATACTTTTTCAGTTTTTCTTCTTCAAAATGTCAAAATTAGTTACAATTCCCTTATAATTGTTTGTGAAATTTACTAGCCATTTCTGAGTGAAAATTGTAAATAGTGACTTAAGGAATTTATATTATTTTATAAAGCTGATTAAAATATTCTTACCTTCTGTGTTATTACAGGATGAAATTAGTTCTGTAAACAGTTGTGGTCTGGTGATGGAGGCACATTGCTCTAGTAATGGTGAAGGTGACTTTAAACATTAAAAAACAAATCTTATCTTACATTAGCACATGCCTGATGTCTACGTAATTTACGTAAAATGGCACGGCTTTGGGTTATCATGCATTTGATTGGCTGTGGGTGGTAAACTTTCTCCTGTCTGGTCTTCTCTGATAAACGCAGTGTATGACAGTATACGGGTCCACCCCTGACATGGTAATGTGAAGTATTGCAATACTTTTACAAACTGTTTTGATGCATACTAAATGAGAGCCAAAATAATGGCACATTAAGTAGAAGTTTGTTTATGTATTTTACAAATATATTTGTGTATTTATTTATTTATTCAATGGATATTTCTCCTTTACAAATCATATTATTAGCAACAGAGTGAACAGTATAAAAAAAACTACTTTTGGTTTAATGACAGTTGCACTCCAGCATAAACGCCGTAGGTGTAGAACTATCTGACCATCTTTACAAAAGAGTTAATGTGATCAAAGTCTATGTTTAACTAGTTTATCTTAATTTACATTATACACACACACACACACACACACACACACACACACACATATATATATATATATATATACACACACACATTTATTTATGTGACACAACCAGGCACAGTCCTTTTAAATAGGGATTTTGACACATGGCAATCAGGAATTGCAAGTGCAAATAGGAGTCCGGTACTGTATAATTCCAAAATAAAAGCTGTCTACACACGTAATTATTAGGAATGTACATAATCAAAAATCCCTACTGGACCAATTAGTTAAGAGAATCAGTATCGTTCAAGATAAGGCAAGTAAACTGCAACGGCACCATCAATTACTCAATAATACCTTGATCCATGTTTATACCCCCCAACAAATAGGACTGTCAAATAAAGTGCACCATTTTACATAAACATTTCCCTGGAATTACCAATTCTTCAAACTTTGTAAGCACTGTTGTAGAGAAAAATTTAGCATTAACAGTCCTACACAAGCAATTGAAAAACAGTCTTCTTTTATTAGGTAAGGTTAAGACTTACCAAGTGTACCGTATATACCAAGTACAGAATGTGTCGTGTTTGTATGTGTCCATATTTTCTGTAGGAGCTACACATTTACCATGTACATATCTTTAGTATGTACAGTAATGTGTCTTATTAGTTACCATATACAGATACTGTAAGGACGTGCCTGTTTGTACCCACTTGTCCGCAATATTTTCCATGTATATGCATTAGTAAGTACAGTAATTATCTAATTAGTTACCATGTACGGGCACTGTCAAGTCAAGTCAAGTCACCTTTATTTATATAGCGCTTTTAACAATACCAATTGTAACAAAGCACTGCACAATATCAAAATAGGCAAATTGTGTCAATAATGTAAAATGACAGGATTTAACACTCAATTATCAGCTGAATGCATTTCATTATTGAATTTAGTAATGGCATTGTCCAGCTTAGTTCAGTTTAAATAATATCTGTGCAATCAAGTCGATGATTGTGCTGGAAATGTAGTGTCCCCAACTAAGCAAGCCAGAGGCGACAGCGGCAAGGAACCAAAACTCCATCGGTGACAGAATGGAGAAAAAAACTTGGGAGAAACCAGGCTCAGTCGGGGGGCCAGTTCCCCTCCAGCCAGACGAATCAGTAGTTTGTTCCAACTGCAGCAAAGTCAGAGTGACCGTTCTTACCCACACTTGTCTGTATGTTCAAACTAATTACCATGCATGTACAACTGTTAAGCCCTGCCGTGCTTCTTGTTTGTTATATACATACACTTCAGGTAAGTACCTTGTGTTGCCACTCATTTGCTTGTATAAGATATTTGCCATGTATGTACCAGGGAAAATCCTCTTTTTGTGGCAACTTCAGCAATTCCTCCTTGGCTTTTCCCTATGCCTGTAGTCTATATCCAACTATATGAAGAAAACATAACAAGGAAAAAAGTAAATTAACAAATATAGCAGTGCAGCAAAACATTGAACAAACATATTATAGCACAATATACATGTATGGCTCTAAATATCCTTAATCTGGAATAACAGCAGCAGCAGTATAGTTTACATACCCCAATTCAAATTTAAAATATCAAAAAGAATATCAGATCAAATATCTGTTTTTACTACAGAGATTATAGCAATATTCCTAGCTCTTCAGACTCCCTTTCAGTTTTAAATAGCTTGTTAAGTGGAATTGCAATAGCAAGATGTGATATTTGAAGTGATGCAGATTTATTTAAAATAAGAATCTTCATGTGGGTACCGTCACATATGGGAGTGGAAGGAAATGAGGAGACTGGCCATCTTGCTAAACAGGCTTTGAACATGCACAAATGAACATTAACGTGTCAATGAGTAAAACAGAAGTAAAAGGGTTAATTGCTAAATAAATAAGAAATAAATGGCAGAAGGAGTGAGATAGTGGAATAAAGGGTAAAACAGTAGAAGAAAAAAGAAGAAAGTTTGGCAATAGAAAAGATGACGTTTTAATGTAAATAATGCGTATTGGTCATTGTTTGTTAAATCAGTGTCTGTATAATAGGGAAGCATGAAAATGGAAATTGTGATACATGTGGCCGTGAATCAATAGAACACATACTTATAGAGTGTGATACATATGAAAGAGCAAGATCTTGTCACCTCAGGTTGTGAATTATTTTTTTAACAGATAGCATTCACAGGGGATACAGTCAAAACAAAAAAATACATACATAACCAAAATACAAAACTGTAACTACCTAAACAATAGTAATAACAAATAAGAAATATAAAGAGAAAAATAAATAAATAAAATTACCGTAAACATATTTTAATATAAATAAATAATTCATAAATACATTTAAATAAACTATAACTAAAATGAAAAATGACACATAAAATGTCAACTTCAAAGAATACTCAGGAGGTAACCTTTATTTATAATTATTTTATTAAAATAAATACGACTGATCAATAGATTGTAAGATACCGATGTATAATTCAGAAATATTATTATTTATTTTATGTTTTTCTTCTTTCTTCTCTGTCCCCTCCTCCATTGTCATTTGTGTTTTTGTTTCCCATCTTCCTAACCATTATGCACTCCCCACTCCTATCCAGTAGGTGGCGGGAACGCAATGACCATTCAAGTTGGTCTGACAACCGCCATCAACACCAGTAGAAGAAGAAGAAAAAAAAGAACTTCCGTCGAGGAAGGGAAGCGCACTTAGCGGCGAGCTGCAGACGGAGGCAGTTATTTCTCACCCGCGTGTGTCCTTGTTAAACTGACAAAACGTCTTACGCAATGAGGTACCAACTGTTTTTTCTTCTTTAAACAAAATAACGTGTGCTGAAGTAAGATACAAACCGAGGTTCTTCAAACCGTAGCTTTTTATTATTATTATTTGTTGTGTTGGTGGTAAGCTACAAGCTAGCTCGGTGCCTTTTAGCATGTTGTTCTGCTAGCCGCATTGCTCTTGATGAGTAAAAGAAAGAAATGTTTTTTTTAAAGTATATGTTTTAAAACCGATTAAACGATGGTTTTTAATGTAATCTTCATTTGTTTATTTTTTAAACGCTATGTATCCGAATAATGAGACCGTTCATTAATGAATGAACTACCGAGGGACCTAGCATTGACATGAATGATGCTCGTTTTACCTGGGATTCACCGTGTTTTCTCTCGTTATCTTTTATTTGTCTTGTAAATGAATCTTAAACACACATTTTAGCTTTTTTCTTCTTAATTTTGAACTTTTTCGATTATTGTATCCCCTCCTTTAATTTACTGTAATGTTTTTTTTCTCAGAGGAGATCGTGGCAGGGGCCGAGGTGGCCGGTTCGGCTCCCGCGGAGGTTTGGTCCAGGGGTGCGTTGTTTATACTTGCTTTATATTTAATTGCTTTAATTTCTTCGTATTGATCTGACATTGTCATGCCTTCTGTTCTTTCAGGTATCGGCCGTTTGTTCCTCACATACCATTTGACTTCTATGTTGTAAGTACAGTTCTACACTGATTCTTTGCTTTGTGAAACTATAAGCCTCCAGCTCATACATTTCTTCTTGCAGTGTGAGATGGCCTTTCCTCGAGTGAAGCCAGCACCTGATGAGTCCGCTTTCAGTGAATGTCTGCTGAAGAGAAACCAAGACCTCAGCCCTACCCCTACTGAACAGGTACATTGATTCTTCATTGACAAATGCTGCTAAAACACTCAAATGACTCCTGCATAAGCAGACGATTGCACCTCGTCACCCTCCATATTAACACTAAAGTTTTAAATTGTGTTAGGGGTGTCTCTGTTATTAGTTTAATATTTCTAGCTCTTGTTTTTTTTCTGTGTCAGGCTTCTATTTTGTCCTTGGTCACTAAGATTAATAACGTCATTGACAACCTAATCGTGGCACCTGGAAACTTTGAAGTGGTGAGAAGACATTTTAATAATTCTGTTTATATATATTTTGTGTCATTATTATTATTGTAATGCATATTGTCTAACAATTCCCAGCAAATTGAGGAAGTAAGGCAAGTGGGCTCATATAAAAAGGGCACCATGACAGCCGGACACAATGTAGCCGACCTCGTGGTTATCCTGAAGATCTTACCCACCCGTGAGTCTCAGTATTTCATGAATTGTGATGTTCTGTTTAGCTGTCTTAATATATTAATCACTAGCCCAAGTATAATTTGTTTATTGATAATCCTATTATTTGTGTTTATTTAGTGGAAGCTGTGGCTGCCTTGGGAAACAAAGTAGTTGAGACCCTGCGTACACAGGACCCTTCTGAGGGTAAGTATGCATTTTAATCTGGCAAGCCAAACAACAGCATAGAAGGAAAAATCATTTGTAATCAAAATAGTGGGGAGATGGTATAGTGAAATTCTCAACAAAATATTTTTCCCTTGCTCTCTTCAGTACTGTCCATGCTGACCAATGAGACAGGATTTGAGATCAGCTCTGCTGATGCCACTGTGAAAATCCTCATCACCACGGTTCCACCCAACCTGCGCAAACTGGACTCAGAGCTCCACTGTAGGTTTCACACTAAAACACTTCACATGCATTCTTACAAATTAGCTTTTCTTACTAGGGATATACCAAGTATCTGTACACAAAATAAAAACACAAATGTAATATTCAGTAAATCTTAAAATAATTTTTTTTTTTCCATACTGTACACCAGGGGTGGACAATTCATTTTGCAGAGGGCTGTGGGTGTGTCTATGAGGGAGGGGGTAGAGTCTTTTTGCCAGTAATATAGCCGTATACTCCGTAACCGCAGTAAACAAAGCCGCTCAGCACCTGACTTTGGCCACATACACTCTGTAAGTTTCAGGAGTGACAACCGCATTTAAATGCAGGAGTGAGTCCCGTAAATTATCATTCCATGTCAGGGCTCTAGAGTGCGACCAATTTGGTCGCACGTGCGCTAATTTCTCTCGGGTGCGACTAACAAAATCCCAGGGCGCACTGGTGCATCCAGCCATTCGAGAAAAGAGTATCCGACTCAGAAACTCTGTGGTTCAACAAAATACACCCCGTTAGGCTTATATCGTGGTCAAACCAATCAGAGATAGTGAAGGCGGACCCCCTCTGATTGGCCGTGGTCCAGATATTCCTGTATGTGTGTGTGTCGTTGACAAATGTGTCACGTGTGCTGCTGCAGTCAGACAGAGAGAAAGAGGTGAGTAGTAGAAATGCGTGCAGTGTTGCCAACTTAGCGACATTTAGTGCCTTTGTAGACCCCATAGCAACTTTTTGTTTTCCAAAAAGCAACTAGAGACAAATCGAGTCTCTCAGAGTGTCTCTGTGATCGTAGCAACGCAGCAGATCGGCGCGCTTTCTCTGCATCTGCTCTGTTCAGCGAGAGGAGCCCGTTCAGTTAAAACAGATATTATTGCTTCTCTAAATGTACATGCAAATATAGAAGAAATCACAGCACTGGAATTGTCTTGTCTTATATTGTGTATTATTTGATTTCATCAGACAACGGCTCAATACAATTATAAATTAGTATTTTGTGCAGACTAGCTTCTTGGAAAGGAGAGCTGGTTATGAATTCTTAAAGGGACGATGTTTCAGTCATTATTTCATATTTATCCTGTTGACTGACAACATAAACAGTCAAATATATAAAGTAAAACAGTTTTATTGAGAATTTGGCTGCATTAAAATACAGTATGAGCACAGAGAGCGATTAGACAGAACAGAACAGTTATTTTCTTTACTTTACTTTGTCATTTAGCAGACGCTTATCCAAAGCGGCTTACAAATAAGAAGTAACTAAAATTAAAAGTGAAAACTATACATAATATATACACACATTTAAGAAGACAAAGACATGAAATAAACATGACAAATGCATGCAACATTTCAAAACTAAACATTTAAATGAAAATAAAGCTAAAAAAAATCTAAATATTAAATCAAGAAAAGGTATGAATATAAAAATGCTTCTAACATAACACTAAAGGCCTAAGTATACTACTTTTTTGCATAGTAAGAATTGGTTATAAAAACTGTAAATACTCTTTTTTTTTTTTTCATTGTTTAGTGCAATTATTTGGTAGTCTGTGATGGGATGGGGCGCAGGATTGTTTTATGGGTTTAAGGGGAGGGTTTGAGAAGCACTGCACTAGAGCATCCCTTCGTTCAGACACAGTGGAAGATCTGATAAGACTCAGTGTAGAAGGGCCAAGTCTGGAAGATGTTTAATGCTAGAGAGTGTGGTCAGCTGGTTTAGCTGAGGCCAAAGATCAAGAAGGCCAAACTACAGGAGTTGGCCATTCGAGGGGCATGTTAACTGCAATGGAGGATAGTCCATAATACATTGAGCCATGAGATGTTCAGTTTGACGCCCTTAAAACACTTAATTTAGATTTTATTTATCTTGAGATGTTTTAAGTTTAAATCTCTGCTCAGTGAAGCACTTTAAGCACCAACACTTGTTCAGTAAGTTACCTTTCTTGTAGAATTGTGCTTCAAATAAAGAACTTTATGTTGACCAGATTGTTAGTTAGTCGTTTACTAGTCAATATTGCCTATATAAAAATTTGGGTGCACCTAACTTTTGTGCCGGTGCACCTAAGAAAAAAAGTTAGGCGCACCAGTGCACCCAGTGCAAAAAGTTAGTCTAGAGCCCTGCATGTATGTATGGAACAGCACTCACTCCAGCATTTGTAACCACAGAAACAATCTGTCGTCTTGCAGGAGTAAATACAAATGTAGCCATTTGTGTTTTTTGTGCTTGCCCTTGTTTGTTTTGTTTTTTTCTATGAACATCTGGCAACACTGACACTTTACCACACGGCTTATGAGCGCAGCTATCCCCCTGCTAAGTTAAGACTTCTTTCACTGTTATTTTCTAGCATCTCACATACAGACGAATACACTGCACGTTCAAATACGTCAATAACTAGTTGTTCAGTTCCGAACACACTGCGTAGAATTTCTGTAAATGCGGTTGTCACTACCTGTAGTTTTTGGGAGTTAATGTGGTTGTCACTCCCTTATTTTAGAGAATTATGTATGTACAGAACGCGATTAAGGAGTAAAAGGTGAACTGACAACCAAATTTAGCTGCAGTGTGTATGTGGCCTTTTTTAAACTTGCAGGGCTCATATTTAATCAATTAAACCATAGCCTTTTGAAGTGTAAGCTATCTCAATTTACATGTATAGTTTTTTTTTTACCGAAGCACCACCCGAGTCTTCCATTTCTACCAGTGAACCGTTTCTTTCTCTGCAACAGGCGAACATGCGCGCGCACACAAGACAAATCATACCTAATCAAAAAATGTATTTAAAACGCATTCATATTTCAGAAAATGTAGTTAATATTTGCATTAATGATTTCTCTTATCTACCTGCAAATAATCAGGATGCAGTTTATTATCCGACCCGTGGATTATCCACAGCGCCCGCGGATATAACCACCATCGTAGGGATGGGTACCGAAACCCGGTATTTAATCGGTCTCGGGGCTAAATTATAAAAGACCGGAGTATCGATAAGCTCTGACGTTAACGGTTCTGTTATCGGTACTGGAGAAATAAAGAAAACACACATACATTTATTATTGCTATATATGTACACATTATCTTGCAAATTCTATCCCGCCAGAGTCACCAGCTGTTTTTATATGCAATAATATTCAAACTCCATCTATGATGCATTTCTCCTATTCCCAAATCAGAAGCGAGATCGCTCACGTGGATGAGTTTCAGCACGCGCAACATGAAAGCCCTGTTTATGTTAGAAGAGAAAACTAACCATTAAAACATGCTTACACTTTAGGCCTGTGGCTGTTATATTAAACTGAGTTTATTTCATGTTTTTTTTAGCTTCTAAAGATTATAGCCGTGTTTCTTCTAGCACAACTTCCTTCTCTTCACAGCGGCGCGCATTCGTTCCTCTCTGACCAAAACTTAACGTCAGAATCAGATCAATCGTTTGTCGATTGTTGTAAAATGGTCTTTACAGTTACTAAATTGCTGGACATGTTTGATAATAAGCGTTGAAAGTACAATCCACCACGAGAGCGCTGTTCCTCAGGCTGAAGTGCGTGTGTGTCGAGCGCTCCAAAACAGACAAGCAAAATACACTGAGCTTTTAAACGATCAAATACACACACAATATGTAAAACGGCCGGCTTGGAGTGTATTCACTTAAAACACAGTTTATATCTTAAAGTGAGCGAGAACAGTTGGGACAAAATTGTGACAATATTTTGTCTTAGTGACAGATTGGAGCTTCTTCAATGTTAATCAAAGAACAAAATACAAAGACAAAATCACTCACAGCTCTTAATCTGAATAAAGTAATAGCTTTAATAAGCATTAATCTATCAATATATACAGTGACAACTCTGCAGAGTTAATTTACATTTGATCACTTTCAGATTTATTTTGTAGCTATTATTTACCTGAACATTAATGTTAGTAGACCATCATAGATAAATGAAAGCACTGTGTATTTTTTTTTTACATTTGTTTTATGGTATGACAAATGGTATATTTGTCAGTTTAACTTTGTTTCTTTGTTCATGTTCTTACTCTATCTTATCTTATGTATATAAAACACTAAAAATGTCTGCACACGGGTGCATTTATTGCACTTTACGGGTGCAAACAAATTGATGTTTTATATTTATTTAACATTTCAGAATATAAAGCCATGTTAATTAAGCTGCTAATCTATCATAGAAATATATATTTCATACATATGTGTATATATATGTTTGTATATAAATAAAAAAAGTACCGATAAGAATACCGTTAAAGTACCGGATCGATAAGCAGTATCGATAAGAGTAGTAATAACGTTAAAACCTTAACGATACCCATCCCTATCCGTGCGTCACTACTGTGCAGATATCAACAGCATCACTGCTGAGTAGAAGGTTGCCAAGTTGAGGGACAAATGGTTTTAAATTTGTATGTCAATTGTGTGAGTGATGCGTTTCATACAAGATCTGGCAACTGGACAACCTTGGAATATGTGGACGTGATTATTCATATAATGAGGTTTGGGCCATAGAAATTACAAGAGTTTTACCGGAGGCGAATGTAGCAAACATTAAATACGCCCAGTGGGATTTTTTTTTTCTTATAGAACGATCCAAGAGTACTGGACATGTCTTTAGAGAGAAATGCAACCTCCATACAGATTACGCACTCAGGAAATATTGGTTTGTTTAAAAGTAGACATTTTAAACTTTCTATAGGTATAGCCTATTTCACATGTCTGTGAGGCAGCCGTATGCTGAGTTTCGGTTCTTTTTTCTGACACTCTCCAGCTTAAGAGATGGCAGAAAGTGCGTCTTGCTTTCATTATTTTACAAAAGCAACGTTTTGTTGAGTTTACAAGTCAAATCAGTTTCAAACTGATTTTAAGTCGTTTCATTAATAGGAAACAAAGCTGTTGCTTTGACAATAAAAGCAGTGCAGTTCTATTGTGTAAAACCTGTTTGTGATTTGACTTAATTCATGAATTGCCTCATGTGGGCCGGTCAAGTGTAGCCAGAGGGCCGGATGATGCACGGGTCTAATGTACGCTAATTTTGTGATGCTTAAATTCACTTGTCATTTAAAATTGTTGTTTTTAGCTATTTTTATATTTAGGGCAGATAAACTACATTTGTGCAGAGCTTTAATATCTGGCATTTATCGATTATCTGTTATCTTGGTTGATTCTTTGAATTCTAAAGTTATTTTTTTCCTCCTATTGCAGTGGACATCAAGGTTCTGCAAAGTGCTTTGGCAGCCATTCGTCACGCTCGCTGGTTTGAGGAAAATGCTTCTCAGTCAACGTAAGTACACTTTCTCTTAATGGCTTCAATTAATCATGTGTTTTGTGGCTTACTTTGGTTTCTATCTTGACTCAGTGTGAAAGTTTTGATCCGCTTGCTGAAAGATCTGCGAGTCCAATTCCCTGGATTTGAGCCTCTCACACCCTGGATTCTAGATCTGCTGGTGAGCACTGTTGTCAGTAACTTTTGTCTAATCTTTTCTGCACTACACCGGCTGACTTGCCTGTATTGTTGCTCTCTTCACAGGGACACTCTGCTGTGATGAACAACCCGTCTAGGCAGCCCTTGCCACTCAACGTTGCTTACAGGTATGGTTGTACTGCCTGTTTGTTTTGCTTGTCGTGTAATGGCCATCACACTCTGGATTTTGAGGTATAATGAGCGTTGTTGCAGGCGCTGTCTTCAGATGCTCGCCGCAGGTCTTTTCCTGCCAGGCTCTGTAGGAATCACTGATCCATGTGAAAGCGGAAACTTCCGTGTGCACACTGTCATGACCCTGGAGCAGCAGGTAGTACAAACTTCAGTCAGCAGGTAATTTAGTATTAAAACTACAGCTAATCTAATTGATTTGTTTCTGCAGGACATGGTGTGTTTCACAGCCCAAACACTGGTGAGGGTTATCTCTCATGGAGGATGCAGAAAAATCTTGGGCCTTGAAGGAGATCCTAGTTGTAAGTGTTTGAGGTTTATTCCAGATTAAATTGATCTGTTGTTTATTTGAGTGTTGCTGATTTTTGTGATGCTTATCTGTAGATCTCACCACTGAGATGTCTACTTGGGATGGAGTGATTGTCACCCCATCTGAAAAAGCTTATGAGAAACCCCCAGAGCGCAAGGAAGAGGAGGATGAAGCATTGGAGGAAGGTGGAGAGGGAGAAGATGAAAACATGGAGACCCAGGAGTAAAGCAATGGTCTCTGACAAAGTTTTGGCCTGGTCATTTGTATTTGTTGGTTTTTAATAGAGGTCTGTATTTCATCTAAGTTTTACCCAGAAGTCCCCTGCATATCTACATTTGGTTTCTGTACATCAGTCTGCACCTAGAATTAAAGCCTGGTAGTAAACGCAGAGAGCTCTAACAAGGACCAAAAGGCAATGGCTCATTATTCTGTCTTCTCGCCTCAGCTCATACTTGAAATGTTTACTTCTAGGAAAAGGACTGAAAATCACTTAATTTGGTTTCACGTGTTGTTTTATTGCTTTGTATTTTTATCATTGATGGATCAAGTAAAGTTTTTTTTATTTCCTGTTGTACCATGTTTCTGCATTTTTTTTTTTTATCGCTTGAGTATTTTTAGGTTGAACAGACCTGCAAGTTGACAGTAGTGTTCGACCAAAGTCCCTTTCTCAGCAATGCGCTGACCGATCCCTGTGTAACACCAAATCACTGCTTTTGATGTCCAATCGGTCTTCGTGGAGCTGCCTGAAATCGAACACGCATCATCTCACAGCTGGTCCGTTTTGGTGGCACACTTACGCTCACATCCTCATGTAAACAAGCCATCGGTGTGAAGTTCTTTGAGTTAAGCAGACACTAATTTGTAAATACAATAGGCTATTGACCGTTTTTACTCAAGTTCGCTGACTAAGTTTCATTCAAGTGTTTTGTCTCTGAGTCTCTCTGTTTAGTTACTGAATGAATCCGTTATTGAACGAATCAAGGGAGTCAACGATTCAGAAAACCATTCATAAAGACAGCAGTAAATTGTCTCAGTTGAATGAGTCAGCTGTTTGAATGAATGACTCGCTCATTAAAACAGTCATTTGCTGCCATCTACTGGTGTTTTGGTTTCATATTTAAAAGTATTGAATTTTTTCCCAACACTTTTAGCTTGTATGTTCAAAAATATTTACAACATTAATCTTAAAATATTTATGCATTTGAAATGTGATAAATGCATTTATGGCACCTTAGCTTCATTAAACAGTCTGTAAATGCATCTAAAGCGACTTCAGATCATGCAGCTTCTGTTTCCTCTACAGTGAAAAGTTGTTGATAATATGCGCACTCTAATGTGAATATTAAAATTTGCAACAATAAATTACTCCACTGCTCACAAAGAGAAGTATGAACACTGATGACAAGGGATTTCTTGTCATCTTTCTTGTCAAGGATTTATTAAATAACACCAATGTAATATTTATTAAGTGGTGTTAGTGTTCTTTAATGAGGATTATATTATAGTAAATGTCAAAATAGGCCAAATCAGTGTGCACAATTAAATATCAGATATTGACAAAAAATAAAAGAGCAGCATTGTACAGATACCTGGTACATCCCCAGACTAAACAGTTTGTGGTATAAATGTTTTTTTTTATTAGTCTTGTCCCTTTATTTCGTTGTCAAAAGCGCACCAGAACGCTTCAGAACATACTTCTGGGGTTTACTTTGCGAACTGTCACCTTTTGACCTCTTGTGAGTTTGCAGGTATGGAGAATAGAAAGAATATCTTTATTTGTGTACTAAATATAACGGAGTTGTATGTGTGTGGAATGATGTGACTGAGTAAATTACTTACATTATTTGGGGTACAGTTCCTCAAAAACAGTTGTTCTAAATGCCATCCGAAATTCTGAATACGCGGTTATTCAGATAGCAGCATAACTAGTATGGAGTTACTTTTACACACAATACTACCAGTTGCGTTTAGCACTATTAATGAGATATGTCCAGCTGCTGATCTACAGCTTCATACGTGACAGCAGGACAAGGCCAGAAGTCTCTGATCGGAAGTTAGAGAATGCCTATCTACACCTTCCCATTAACCTCAGTAAGGCTATAATCCCTACCGTTCTGTGACCAGTTGTATAAATTTAGGGTGAATCACATTTCTCACACAACAAGTGTTGATCACAAACTTCCTGTCCCAAATGGAACACTTCGTGTGCACTTGCGGTCTTACGGACTTATAATGGCCGCCGCATGCGCGTGACCATTAAGTCCACGAGACCGTGGAGTGTCCCATTCCTCATTTTAGCGTTCAGAAGGGTGCTCGCGAGCGCCCCCATTTGTGGCCATTATGCGCCCTCGATCTGCACTTAAAATGACTAAATTTTAAGACTAGTCTTAACCTTTTATGCAAAACGCCCTGGTCTGAATCTGCTGTCCTGAAGTTGCTGTCATCGATAGTGCTGTGGGTTTGAAGCAGAATACTATGGAACCAATGACAATGGTTCCAAACATCATTGAAGCAAAATTGCATAGGTTTATGACTATAAAGGGTTAATAATCGTTCTAATCTAAATGAGAATAGGATTTACACTCTGTTGTCATAAAAGAGAAGACAAAAAGTACCAGGATGACCTGCCACTTCTCTCTCTGTTTTTTTTTATTTAATTTTATTATTGTATTTGTTTTATTTATTTTGAAAATCTTAAACACTGGAGTTTTTTTTTTGCGGACTAAAATGACAGCTTCTGAAGAAAGCGGCAGATGAGGCCGACACAGTTTAGCGCGCTTTTAGAGTAAACAGAACCTTGTCCGTTGGTGTGGACGCTAAGTATCTTTCCTGCTTTAAACGTAACTTAACGGTGGCTTTTTCTTATGTGAGTACGTTTTAAACAGACTTTTCAAAAGTGTATTATCTTTAATAAAAAAGGTGAGTGCGTTTTTAAAAAGGACACTTTCTTGTGAAATGGTATGTGGAAAATAACAGGACACTAAGAGAACAGCAGTTATTTTACCTGGCTAAAATAGCTTTATAGTAATTTCTAGAAAATGTTTACAACCGTTGACAATATTACATTCTGTGTTTAGGTTTACCACATCACAGTGTGCCATTTCTGATGTAATCCTAGTAGACATTGAGCTGTAGCCTACATCTCAGTGACCAAAGACTAAACATGATCCATGTATTTTACTTCCGGCTGTGCCATTGTTAATCATAATGCCTTCACCCTTTAGCCGCAACACATACATCAATAATATATTGAAAAAGGCAAAGATGTAAGCTATTGCAGTTTGGTAAAACAATGTCAAAAGCATAGATACAAAATTAAGTTATTTTACCTGGGCACTGTATCAAACAAATATATGATAAAAAAAAGAACAGCCATAAAGAGTGATGACATTAATAATATTTTTTTCACAATGTTCTTATAATGCAGTGTTATGAGCAACTTAATAAACAATTAAAAAATAACAGAATTGTTTTGCTACATCACAAACTGGCCAAACATTTATACACATTTTCTTTTTTTCCGTTAAGAAAGGGAAATACTCATTCTTCAGAGCTACATATTCATTTGACACTTTCTGTAATCTTGCACGCAACTGCTGAAAGAGATGTGCCTAACATTAGCTGTTCTTTTTTTTCTATTTGTCTCATCTTCCACAGGGCTATTTTCTAAATTAGCAGCAATTACAAACAACAGAATAAAATCTATATCGGGTGGCTCTTTACACATGAACACCCTGGAGAATACAGAATAGGTTTTCTCATAGTCATAATTGCAATAAAATGTTTCATTATAGGCATATAAATTATTAATAATACCAGTAATCATGAACAATCCATTGAATATTAATAATAACAACTTCAATTGCAACATATATATTTACTATACATAATACAACGGAACGTGAGAAGGTATTTGTAATTACACAGTAATTGTTTGTAAGTCTATGACTCATGTAATTTCCAGTGATCTGTAATGCGTTATAGAATCCAACGTAACGTCTACGTCACACTGCTACAAGCTCTGTGCTACGAAGAAATGTTCATCACTTAATCTAGCTAAATCTGTTTAAGTCATATACAGAGGCTTCGCCAACACTTTTTAGACTTGTTTTTCAGCTTAAAGTAGCGATGGCAGAGTTTCAGCCATTCATTCTGACCTGTTGCGACACCAGAGGCCTCATTTATAAAGTGTGCATATGCTCAGATTTGATCGTAGAGTGTGCGAACGCTTAAATCCATGCCAATTCTCATATTTATAAAGACGGTCTTTGACGTGGAAAAGTGCTTACACGTCAGGGTCTGAAAAGACATATAAGTATAGTGTAGTATAGCAGGTTTTTTACGTACGCATATCTGAGAAATGATCGTAAGATCAAATTTAGGATGGTTTCTTCGCATCATTTTATAAATGAGGCCCCAGATGTCTTAAAAACTGACAATCAGCATACCATCGGGTCATGTATTGACATGGGAAGCTCGACATGATGTAGCAAGAGACACAGCCATTAAATACGTGACCCTGGACCACAAAACCAGTCTTAAGTCGCTGGGGTATATTTGTAGCAATAGCCAAAAACATTGTGTTGGTCAAAATGATCTATTTTTCTTTCATGCCAAACAAAAACATTAGGATATTAAGTAAAATAGTGTTTTATGAAGATATTTAGTAAATATATCAAAATGTATTTTTTGATTAGTAATATGCATTGCTAAGAACTTCATTTGGACAACTTTAAAGGCGATTTTCTCAATATTTGGACTTTTTGCACCCCCAGATTCCAGATTTTCAAATAGTTGTATCTCCTAACAAACCATACATCAATGGAAAGCTTATTTATTCAGCTTTCAGATGATGTCTTTCGACAAATTGACACTTAAGACTGGTTTTGTGGTCAAGGGTCACATATTGTATTTGACTAGGTTCCATCAATCCATTTACATTGGAAAACATTGGTTAGAAGAGAAAGGCCATCAAAATAGTCTTTCTGAGCAATCCATCTGAGAGTCAGATTGATTTCTGTCAGTGCCTGAGAAGGCAAACAACTTACAAAGGGGAAAGGGTGTTCAGACTTGCTTGAAATTATGTTTCGTTGGTATATCAAAAACATATGGCCCTGATAAGAGATCATCCTATTTCTCGCACTGTAAACCCCAACAGCATGCTGTACAGTCTTTCAGTGTTTTGAGAAGGCAGGAAGTCCTTCACAGTGGAAGAGGAAATAGTCTGTTGTGCTTTTCTGTCATCTTAGACTTGCTGCATCCACAACATGTGTAAGCTGACTGTGATTACGACTGTTTTTAAGCTTAAAAAAGTTGTATTCATAAAATTATGAATATTTTATCCATAAAGTATTCGTAAAATAAATAAATAAATAATATATAAATAAATAAATACAGGAAAAAAAGTGATAGGCAACAGTAAATGAAAAAAAGTACAAATGTCTGAGATAAAAAACATAAAACTATTGGACTAATTATTAATTGATTTATAAAATAAAAAAATCCAACAAATTTAGATACAGAAATGTAGGGTGTAGTTATAAATAATTAGATAAATACTCCTGCCCTTTTCCAGACAGTGGATACAGATCTACAGTTTTGATAGAAGAGTTTGTAATTTTTTTCATGGAGTAATAAAAGCATGCAGGTTACATAGACACATCCAGAGTGAGGTGGTTATTAGCTGGATCAGGTGTAACAAATCAAATTTTTAGAACAGTACATATTGTGAGCTATATATTTCGTATTGAATATAATACTGAATAGTTAGATAAACAAAAAAAAGCCACACATCATGGCATGTGTAGATAGTCAAAACATGGAAAACAGATTATATTTTTTGCCCATGGACAACATGGCAAGTAGCTGTCAACCATCTATTCTTCTTTTGTCAAAAGTCTTTAGCCAGTCTGTTTCGCGGTTGACAAAAGAAATAAGAGGAAAACAACACAATTCTGCTGAAGTTTGTAGCGGTGAGTTGCCCACTTTTTTCAAGTCCACAGAGCTGTCACATCCCTACTTTGTAAATTCATAGACAATTTTAAAACATACTTTAACATCACTTTTGACAAGATATGTTTATCTGCTAATCTAAAAATGTACTTTATAAAATATACATCTCCCAATAAAATATTTTCCATTATTCCATTACTTTTTACAGTTAAAAAAAAAGTTCATATCATTCATGCAATCAACATATTTCATTAAAAAAAGGAAAATAATAGATGGAATTTGCAATAATTACTGTGTGATCTTGTTTCCAGTTAGCTTTTACCCATTTGAGAAGTTGAATGCACACAAATGCATAATCCATTATTCCTGTCACATTTATATGTTAATTAATGTTCCATTTCTTTCATAAACACACAAGACTTAACCACCTAAACGAACACAGCATTCAAAAAAAAAAAAATCCCAAATTAACTTTTGCTGTGAAGTGGATAAAGATTATTTTTGTTCTATAAAAGGATCTGAAGTATATTATTTTGTTTTGCACCTAAGATAAATGTAAAGAGGGCAATAACGTAAGAGACAATTATTTGAGAGAGAAAGTGGAACTGGAACCAGAAGAAAAAGTGCAATAAAAATAATAATACTAACAAAAATGCAATAAATTGAAGCACTCAGGTAAAATGTTGAAGCTACATTGATTTCATGTTAGTGGGCTTTTTTATATGTTACACAAAAAAAGGCAGGGGGTGAAACGAACAAGATGCTTCCCCTCCTCTCTGAATGATCATTTTTCAGTGTGCAGGTCATGTGTGAAATTGAAGATTGTCTTCTGCACCCCTGTTTTTTGAAGAGTATCACGATGTAGACCATCCTATTTCAGGAAGCGTGGCTGTTGCCTCAGAGCTTGAATGTTTCTGTTGTGTTTTTCCTCTCATCTTTTATAAGACACTAGACACACTAGGCTGAGAAGCCTGACTGCAATCGCAAAGTGATATTGCACTATACGGGAGATGAATCCCTGTGGTAATTTGATAACTGGCTTTAAAAAGGCATTTATCTATACTGCAAAATTTGCTTTGAGGAGTTTTCCAACTGCACTGCTAAGACATTCGGTTTCAGGCCCAAATTTACATAAGGGTGCATTGCTCTACTCTGGCCTCAAGAGTGCGCTTGTATCACAGTGAAAGGGGCTACGTACGCCACACTGTGTGGGATCAGTTAAGAAACACATACATAGCCAAGGTATATCAAAACAAGGTCTATTATTTAAAATAACAAGATAAGATCCTTTTAATATATGATATTGCACCCGTATGTGTTGGCGTGGTTCATTAAAACAGTACTAACATTTTTATATATTTTGTGGACTTACAAAAGTCTCAATCTTGGAACACTTGGTTGTGCTGGTTGAGCCCTTTTTTCTGAGAATAATAACACTTGCTCAACAATTTTTTTTAAATAAAATGTGTAAGCTCACATCCAAACACCAGCAGCATACTAGTAAGCCATCTCAAGTTCTCCATCACACTAAAGTGAGTAATTGCACTCGCTCTCTGGCTGCTTTGTGTGTAACATGAACGTCTGTGCAGAGGGCCAGAGAAGACCGTAGTGGTTGTTTAAGGGGGTCCGAGTGACTCAGAGTCTCGTCTGAGCCTCTGTGATGTAGATCTCGATGCTGTCAGCGCTCTCCGTGGCAGAATTCTGACGGAAAGAAGATGAGCGTTTGGTCTGGAGCAGCCTGCGCCGTGTCTCCAGCTTTTGCCGGTCACCCACATCCAGTGATTTCTCCCGTTCGGGAACGCTACGTCCTCGCGAGACCACTAGCATACCTCCAGCCTCAGTCGTGCTGTCAGCACGCAGGCTGCCCGTCACGCCACCGACTAGCTTCTTTGGTAATGGAGGTGGAACCTTCTTGTCCTCCTGAGAGGAAGAGCAGGTGAGTGGCGTGACAGCATGAATGACCAATGCAGGGATGGACGAGAACGCAGGGAAAGACACCGAAAACACACATGAACAAGCAGAGGATATGCCAGAGAGGATGAAGACCAGGACATGTACAGAGAAGGGACAGCACCATGAAGTTGCAACATAAGAATGATTTGGATTAGTGTATTTAGGATGAGCCGTGACATTGTGGAAGCAGCAGACAGTAAAAAGAAAGAAAACAGAGAAATTAGTTACAGATTTGTTAGGCTTTAATATCTCAAAGCAAATGAACAGCTCCTAGGCAGTAAATCAGATGTTATTCAAGAACATGCATGCATTTTTTCCCCCTGTAGTTTAGTTCCTTTTCTTGCTGAGGTGTTTGTGTGATGGCAGAGAGCTGCTGGGGCCCACCACATGGGCGGTTCTCCTGCCTGCTGCTGTTTTGGCACTGGTGTGGAGCTGTGCAGTGACTTGAGCAGAGCGAAACTCCACTCTCACCTTCTTCTCAGGAGGTAATCTCCAGGCCGAGTCCTTCAGCCGCTGGAGGTCCTGAAACTTCACCCTGATGTCCTCGATGGCTATCTGGAGGAGGTCCCAATAACTGGCCAGATCCTGAGTGATGGGCTGAGGGTATAATGAAGGATCCTATGAGAAGAGTGCATATAGAGTGATTTTTTTTTGAATGGGCTTAATGGGGTTAAATTCCTGAAACAAGGTCTGTGGTAAACACAAGCCTAATATATTTTACATTTTATTATATGACACAAAATACAAAATGTTATTTTGTACTAAAGTAATGTAGTTGTTATTTTTATATTTTTACTTGAAAAAAGCAAGTTGCTAAGTGGCTAAATGGGACTACCCTAGAAAAAAAAAAAAACTAGGGCTGTATCCGAAATTGCCCCCTATACCCTCAAATACTGCATTGTAAGTGGTGTTTGAAACCATAGTGGATGTTATCGAGTGCACTCATTCAATCCCACAATGCACTGCAAAAAATAGTGTACAACCGATGTACACTCAACAGCTAGATAATACTCATAATGCACTGTGAGAGTCGCGTGCCAAATTAATTCCTGCATCTCGCCAGAAGATGGCGCCCGCAGCTGAATCATCCATTTATTTATTTTAGAAGCGCTCGTCCACAACGTAATACAGCGTATACAACACAGGTACAAATTAATTGTAAATCGACTATTAGGGTTTATACATCGTTTTAGTTGAGCAGGTGTTCCTGTGGCTCAGTGGTAGAGCATTGCGTTAGCAGCGCAAAGGTTGTGGGTTCAATTCCCAGGGAACACACATACTGACAAAAAATTTATAGACTGAATGTACTGTAAGTCGATTTGGATAAAAGCGTCTGATAAATGTAAATGTTTCCGTGACAGAGTTCAAGATAAATCCTTTAATCTTACTACTGGAGCTGCCCGTTTCAAATAATAATTAAACAGCAAGCAAACTATGCAAAAGTGACAGTCATTCTGGTGCACTCAGTGTTCGAATTCACTCACTCATTTTCATTCACTCCTTCAAATGAACTGAATGAGTGAACTAATGTAGGGAATAGTGAATGAGGGTATAGGGCGTGATTTCGGTATGTTTTGAAGCCTGGCAGCTGGTTTGAGCTGGTCCTGAGTTGGTTATAAGATGGCTATGAGCTGGTCCTCCTGAGCAGGAGCTAGTTTCTTAGGACCAGCAGATGACCAGCTTAAACCAGTTTATAACCAGCTCATACCAGCTTCCATGCTTCAAAACATACCTAACCAACATATGCTGTTTTTTTAACAGGGTATGTCATCACGCTTAACAGGTAAGCTCATGTTCGCACTTGTCCACTTTTACAGCCACATTGTGTTTATAATCATACTCTTGCAAACTAGCCAAACTAAATCTGACAGGGTCGTTGGAAACTTAATGGCGGTGACACTGAAGTCATGCGACCATGGTGTAGTTCGTTTATAGTCTACATTTAGCTTTTTACTTCTGGAGATTGTATTTAGACTTCTAAATTGATTAAAGTTGTGTTCTTTTATTTTATTTAAATTATTTTTTTATTTAGTCATTTAGCAGATGCTTTTATCCAAAGCGACTTACAAATTAGGACATTATAGAAGCAATAAAAACCAATAAAAGAGCAATAACATGCAAGTGCCATTACAAGTCCTGGGTAGCCTAACGCAGTACACGTAGGAAGGATTTTTTTTTTGTTAGTTTTTTTTTTTTAGAAAACTAGTATGTAAAATGTAGAAAAATTAAACTTAGTGTTAGTTTTACAAGAAAAACTAGCAGTTAAAGAATAAATATGCAATTGATAGAGGGTCAAATGTTTGTGTTTTTTTAAATAAAAAGAAGACAGATTAGATCAAATAAAATTAGAATAGAGAGTGCTAGAGTTAGAGGGTCAAATAAAGATGGAAGAGATGTGTTTTTAGCCGTTTCTTGAAGATGGGTAAGGATTCAGCTGCTCGGATTGAGTTAGGCAGGTCATTCCACCAGATGGGAACAGTTAATGGAAAAGTCTGTGAAAGGGATTTTGTGCCTCTTTGGGATGGTACAGTAATGTATCGCTCACTTGCAGAACGCAAGCTTCTAGAGGGCATATAAGTCTGAAGTAATGAATTTAGGTAAAGAGGTGCAGAGCCAGAGGTGGTTCTGTAGGCAAACATTAATGCATTGAATTTAATGCGAGCAGCTATTGGTAGCCAGTGCAAATTGATGAACAGAGGTGTGACGATTTTTGTAAAGATTATGATGAAAACATATGAATCATACATTTTTCTTAGTAGCAGAGCTTAATTTTTGGAATAATTCAAAAGCTAATGGAAAAATTATAATCTTATACAATACAGTTAAAAACTGTAAATTGTTGAACATTATACAGGGATCTAGACCATTCTTCCCACTGGTTGCACTTTTGCGACTAACTTTCTTAGTTGGTCGCACGCACAATATTTGGTCGCAATTATTATTATTTTTTTTGCTACAACATTTGATCAAACAATGCATGCTGATTAACTTTTATCATAGTTTATATGGTAACAAAGGGTTCAACATTCAACCCATTCTTTTGAATCAGTATTATTTGTGATTTTAAATGTGCTTATATCTAGACACCTTTCACTTTTAAAGACGAAAACAAACAATGGATTCATTGTTATTCTTAATTCAAAAGTACAACTACAATAAAACAGTATGTTACAATGACAAACTAGCTTACATAACATTTATTAACATAAACAAATAAGATGAGGCATGGCATAGGACACATCACATGCTGTATTATATACTGACAAATAAATTACAGAATGTTTAGCAAACAATAAATAAAAATATAAAAAAACATCAAGGAAAGCCTCCATAGCGTAACGTGAGGTAAACAGCAAAGATAACAAGCTTTTCAAAACAAAAAGAAAAGTAAAACTAAACTGGCTGTCTCTGACAGGACTTGCATGTTTTTTCTACAAGAATACGTTTAAGAAGCGGTCTTTTACTTTAGTTTTAAAACCAAATCTCCCATTGTGCTCAGTCCGCTGAGTGCACCTTTGAGCTCGTGCTGACGCAGCGAGTATAAACCAGGCTCTACCTATGAAGCGCTCGCTCTGAAAGCTCCTCTCTCTTCACGTGATCAGTGAAATCTGACTCCTGCTAGAATGTGCCGTGGCTCTGCAGCGCGCTTTATGAAGCAGACACCTTGGAGCAGCGCAGGCCATGCACTCGCACAAGTGCGACCACGTCAAATTATTACTCGCACACTCTCAAAAAATTTGTTGCATTTTGGTTGCAGTCTAGAGCCCTGTTATATGTAATTTTACGATAAAATAAAATACAGTCAAATTTATTATGAACTCTTAACATCATGTGGCTTTTTATTTTACCACCTGCATTATTGTACGGTAGTTAAAGTAGATCACATAATCATTGTATTTCATTATAATTTTTACAGTAGGTTACATGAAGGTAAGTATATAAATAAATAAACTATACAAATAAAAAAAATTACAGTTTTATAAAACTTGAAGATAGTAAAGGACAGTACATTTCTTCTATTTACAACATTTTAAGTTATTTAGCTGTCTTTATGTATATTTATTTTAGTTATATTTTTCTTATTTATTATATTTTTATAGCATTTATGTTGTATTTATCACATTATTATAATATATTCTTTATATAGATTCTAAAAAAAGGTAAGGACAGTTTCAAAACACTCACCACATTCTGTTGGCACATCCTGAAGAACTGCTGGACTCTTTGTGACATGAGCATCTGAGCACTGCCGACAGCTCCTCTGATGAGCTCCAACACTGAACCACAAAACAAACCAATCAGAGAGGAAGAAAAAAACAGCATTTAGACAGAATAACTGTTCTGTTGGCAATACACTACAGATTCAAGAACACATGATATAAATGAAAGCTAATATTTTGGGCCTTTTAGCCCATGTCACATTTACCCCAACTATTCCTCACTCACCCTCTTCTGGCAGTTCATTTGTCTCTGCCTCTCTCTCCATGTTTTGGCACCATCCCTCCATTCCTCTCCACTTCTGTCTGCAGGAGCCGGAGGAAGAACTCTCCATCTCGTACGCAGGGTGAGGCTCGGCCCGAATCAGGGAGGCTCCTCGGGCCCTCGCTCCAGCCTCCCGCTCCACGCTCAGGGGCCAGGGGCAGAGGGGAGTGGGAGCGGGGCAGGGCCCTCAGTTCTGGAGGGCCAGGCTCGTTGGTGTAGCCGCTATGGTAATCCTCACGGTAGGCCCACTGGCCTTGTGTATGCACTGTGCGATACTCTGCAAACTGACCAGCTGATTCTGGTTCAGACGAGTGGCGCTGGAATGAGCAGCCGAACTGCAGGCCCTTGTCTTGAGTGGGGACTGTCAGCCCACCAAAACCCTCCATCTCAAGATCAGCCTGGACACTTGCTGTCACACTGTTGGAGCGTTTAAAACGGGCTCGTCTAGAACAAACAACAATAGGTCAATTTAAACTCAAATAGTGGTAGAACGGAATATTGATGCATAGAAGGAATGTGCATCTCCATAACTGAGGCCGATGCGATACACATTTCAATGCATAGACAATGATACAATACATTCAACATACATATAGCAGCTACCAATGCAATGTGATATAGGGATACACGATATTATAGGACCAATATCAAAATCGGTCAATAATGGCTATAAATGTAAATATTGGCATCTGCCTGATATGAAAAACCATGCTGATATGTCTTGCCATGTGATTAGATCACATCAGTAGTGTGGCTCATTCTTGAAGCAAAGTTTTGCCTGAATGATGGTTAGATTCACAGTTTTTACATCAATGTATTTACACTGATAATGCACGTACAGAATGACATATTCGGTGTCTGATAAACCCTGGTTTCATTCGTAAGGGCTCATCCCTATGCCCTAATTCAGAGGTCTCCAACCTTTTTACATCACGGACCGGTTACGGTTTGAAAAAAAATCTTGTGGACCGGGGAGTGGGGGTGAGGTTGTTGTTGTGGATGGCATCTTTAAAACAGGTCTATTCATTTGTACTGCTATTAGGACATGTTGAAGTAATTCGTCTCTTGTTGTCTCTGAGAGAATATGCCCTGTTAATGCAGTATTAGAAAACTCTTGTCAGTTTTTTTTTTACTTTCACTTTCTGTATAGTGAATGAATTTAAGTCGTTCACCGGCATAACTAGTGCGCAACATTTGAACGTTGCTTGTGTGATATCCATTGGCTCGCCTTCATGGTTTAAAACAGAAATATTTTCAGTATTGCAACGTAATTTGTATGTACTAATAGTTATTCATTAGATACTAGTACCTATTAAAAAGACACTAGTACGTATTCATTAGATACTAGTACTTATTATTAGATAATAGTACTTATCCATTAGATACTAGTACTTTTTTTAGATACTAGTACTTATTAATTAGATACTAGTACGTATTCATTAGATACTAGTACTTATTAAAAATATTACTAGTACTAATAAATAAGTACTAGTATCTAATAAATAAGTACTAGTATCTAATGGATAAGTACTAGTATCTAATAATAAGTACTAGTATCTAATAAATAAGTACTAGTATCTAATAAATAAGTACTAGTATCTAATAAATAAGTACTAGTATCTAATGGATAAGTACTAGTATCTAATGGATAAGTACTAGTATCTAATGAATAAGTACTAATATCAAATAAATGAGTACTAGTATTTAATCAATACGTACTAGTATCTAATGAATAAGTACTAGCACCTAATAAATAAGTATTAGTATATAGTTAATAAGTACTAGTATCTAATAAATAAGTACTAGTTTCTAATGAAAACGTACTAGTATGTACTAATTAAGTACTAGTATATAATTAATAAGTACTAGTAACTTTACAATAGACACTAGTACCTAAAGAATAATCACTAGTAATTAATGAATAAGTACTAGTACTTAATGGAAAATATACTAGTATCTAAAAAATATGTACTAGTAGCATGAAAATAGATACTAGTACGGCTTATAGATTAAATCTTAAAACAGCTTGCCATAGTGCATGGCAGTTGAGTGCTGTATAATCAGCAAGGAGTGAACAAAACTATGCGATGATCCATTTGAATTTTATAATTCCTGTTGGTCTACTTCTAATAAAGTGAAAGCAAAATACATAAATAATATTTCTGTTCTTTTTCTGATTAAATTAAGCAGTAATAGATGCCATCAAATCATGATTATGTTTTGATTTAAAGGTCATAAGCTATAGCTTACATGAAAAAACACAAACATGACACTTAAATTAAATAATTTAAAATATACTGATTTATTCATTAATGTGCAATATGTTATATATATATATATATATATATATATATATTTATACAAATTATGAGCTCTAAAATATTTAAAGAATTTTTAAAACTGTTCTGTTTTAGACCATTTACAAATGTTAAGACCATTTACAAAATATTACATATATATGTTACAAAATATATATATTACATATATATATATATATATATATTACAAAATATAAAATAAAATTTTAAGGTTACTACTGCATCTTTTAAAAAAGTAATACAAAAAATACATGCAGCTATTTAATATAGTTCATTTATTGTTATTTTCAAATCTTCAATGTACTGTCATTATAAAAGAACTTTATTATTGTCGGCACTGATATCGACTTGGGCAGCGCGCCGAAATACAGCGCCATGCTCTACGGGAGCCTTGAGTTCGAATCCAAGTTTGAGGACCTTTCTCGATCTCACCCCCCTCTCTCTTTCCACTTCGCTTTCTGTAAGATCTGTCCTATCGTGATAAAGGCAAAAACGCCCCAAAAAAATCTTTACAAAATAACTATTTTTTTGTATTTTTTATTCTAGCAAATAAGTTCTTGGTAAAAACTAACCAATATTAAAAACATTTTGCTTATAACTTCTGCACAGGAGAGACTTGGTGTTGTTTCCAAACAAAAGGAAATATATCGGCATACATTCAGCATATCGGATATCTGCAAAAATCCAATATCACACATCCCTAAAGTGATATGATTCACCCCATTACAATGCAGTGCAATCTAATTTTGATTTGATTTAGCACAATGCGATGCGAAGGAAAAAATATGATGCTTGCATCCCTAATATATAGTTACCGGTATATTTTTGTATATATCTTTGTGTTCTTTAACCAAAGCAAAAATAATTTAATAATGCAATAAGTCGTAAAAGTAACCAACCGTAATGACCCTCCCTGCCTGGAGGACACTCTGCTTATCTGCTTGTGAGAGACCCATAAAACAATGATAGATTTGAGAAGAGAAGGACCTCTGTATCTGGACTTATTTAACCACATTTATTCCTGACTGATTTACCATAAATAAAAAAAACGAATAAACACCAGAACAAAGAACGTTGTATCTGGAAATGTTCCAGCGACAGACAATCCCATGACCGTTTAACGCATAAATGAATGATTTAATCAACAAGGGAAGACTGATTTACAAGGAAACGTCTGAGCGCTTAAGCTCAACAGATCTACACCCGTGACATTTTCTGACCTCAGGACATCTCCCTCTTTTCTTTCCTACATTCCAAAAGAAATGCGCCCTTTTCTCTTCTTGTGCAGACAAAGAAGACTCAAACTTGCATAGAGGATTTCTAAAAAGACAATAATTTATTCCCATTGCTATTAGAGCAAATGTATCCACAAATGACATGCTTGATGTCTTTCATATGCTTAGTGAGGTTATTAGAATTGAGGATATTTTAATCTATGCCTTAACCCCGTTTAGTAGATAAAGTTAGTATATGTTCTCTGTGTATGCCACATACTTGATGTTTGATGTTGGGAGAAAGCTGGTTTTATTAGCAATAATTTGGTGTGAATAAAATTTTGACCTTCAGCATCATATGCATGATTACAACACGTTATAGAAATCTGCTAGGATATTTTCACCATGTAAAAAAATTGACTAGCATATAAAGTGTGTCCAAATGAGAAATAGTCTGGGTGGGGCTCTGCCTTACATAGACAATATGATTGGATCACGCGCCCCTGGGATAGACAAAATTAAGCCTGTTTAAAACTATGTGACACAAAGGCTTTCTGCTCGGCTTGCTCTCTCTCTCTCTCGATCTTTGGCTTTTGCCTCATTGATTGCACTCCAAAACCGCTCACAGCCATAACATCAGGCTAAATAATCCAGAACTACAAACACTTAGTTGGAACTTCGTTGAAAATTCATGACTGCAGAAATACTCAAAGCTTAGTCTTTGCAACATATTTCCTAAGAGTTTCCAGAGTGTCATCACATCACAAAGAAACCAACCAATCACAGGAGGACATCCTCAGAAATGTGTCAGACAAGGACTGCATCAGCAGCCAATCAGCAGCCTCAGGATTCCCAGCAATCGGAGATCATCTGTCACCTCAAACAAATCTCCATATCTTGTGCTGAAACTGGTGAATTGATCTTTAAGAAGTAAAGATAGTAAAGTTCTCTGCTTGTGACTTCCTCAGGTTGAATTTCAGCAAACTAGCAAACAACTCGCAATAGCTAATTTTCCTGAACTGTGTGTATGTGTATGTGTGTATGTCTTCAATAGGTTTAGTTCATGTCTTGTAGACTAGTAAAATAAAATATCTGTTTCATTTATAAAAGAATCCTTGTCTTGTGTTGTGTATTTTAAAGTTCAAACTTTGCCCAGATCCTTGTTACCTTTCTCAAAAATGTATAAACTACTAGCGTTTTGTTTGTGTTATCGTTGGCCATGTAGTAATAAAACAGAATTGCTAGGATATAAAGATTTTAACGTTCGCTGGACGTTTAACGATTCAGCGTTAAATGAGGTGTTGATGAGGTGTAATTATAAACTTTGAATTAAGATCAATTAAATCAAAGCAATATCGAATAATTAAGAATCGATTCCCCAAAATCTAAATAAGAGCTTATAAAGTTATTACACTAAAAAACGCTGGGTTATTTTTTCAACCCAAATGCTGGGTTGAGACTGCTGGGTAAGGACGTTGGGTTGTTTTAACCCAATTTTGGGTTGAAAATTGGGCTTGGTCATAACCCAGCGGCGCTGGGTTGGGAACGCGGACGTGAGAGAGAGCACGCACGTCAAGTCATCATCGGACGTCACCAGTGCGAGAAGCCTCCATTTTCTCAGCCTGAAAGAAGCAAGAAGCGAGTGAAAGACGTTATGATAAGTAAACATTTTAAATGTAAAGTCATTATTCATTCTTTGTGTCCGGGAGTATTTTGAGGTTTCATGGAAGGTGGAAATAGTCCGAAAAGAGCTTATATTGAAAAATAGCACTTTTTTAAAGTGTTAATGTACAGTTATTAACACATTTGCATGTTAATCCGTTATCTTATTGTTCGTGGTTAAACTGAATGTAGTTTCCTAAAGGAAACGGCGTTATGTAATAAAGACTAGCATAATTATTTTGAGGCTGATGAAGTGATAATTGTTAAAAGTAATGCTTTGCATGTAATATTTCAGACTTGTTGAGCTTGTGTCTTCATTGTGCCTGTGCCGGGAGTTAAGGACAGAGCAGCCTGCTTGTGTGAGGGGGAGGCGATTTTCTCAGCTTCTTCAGAAGAGAGGGAAAGACAGTTTTAAGGCAAGTAAACTTCATAATTCCATAATATATATATATTTTTTTACTAAGACTAAAAGAATGTTGTTTGTTTGTTTTGTAGATGTTGATTGCCAGAAACATAGGAGAGCATACTTATTTTGAGGTTGATGTAAGTTAGTTTTAGAAAATAAATGTTTATGTTGTCTCCTGCCTGTTTACTTTAAACAATATTACATGCCCTCACACTAGTGCTGCCATTATAGCATTCTAGAGTGCTGTGGAAGACAGAGACATTAAACAACCACACAAAAAACTGACTATTTACCTGTCCTTACTGATGTGGATGCACCTCTATCTGAAAATGGATAGTTTAATTAAATGTTTTTCTCTTTTTAGGCCACTGATGAAGAACAGGCGGTGACTGATATGAATGCTGGTCAAAGAGGAGAATGACATTTCCCCCAAACTGATGCAACAATGGTTTTAAATGACGATGCTGCCCTGGATGCTGTAAAAGACGTCACATACTGTGCTGATGGGGCTTCTTCATGACTACATCAATTATGCTAAAGAGATCATGACAATTGGCAGTGATGCATGATCTGTATTCATGGACTATGAAACAAACTGTAAGTGTATAATTTGTAAAAAACAAATGTTAAATGCTTGTTCTGTGTTGTTTAGTAGAAATGGAGTTTACACTCCATTTCAGTCATTCATACACATGCTCACATTCTTTCACACACATATGTTTCTGGTAAATGTTATAATATCAGTGCTAATGGTGTGGTAATTTTAGCCTAGCAATGTAGTAATTTTAAACCACAACAAATTTGGACCCAGTGCCGGGTTGCCAAAATAACCCAAATTGGGTTGTTTTTAATCCAGCAGTTTTGTACACTTGTGTCTATAGTAGTACATTTACTGATTGCATCTACTTCCACTGTGAGTGCCAAAACTGTAAGAAAACGAGGGATACTTGGATTTTTAAAATGCTAATCAACAGGTTAGCATTAGAACAGTTTAGAGTTTGTTTCTTCATCTGAACAAAATTTGATAAATGTAGCATTTCATCATTGCTCAGTGGATCTTCTTCAGTGAATGGGTGTCCACAAGTACAGAAGTAATGTCTTGTGAAGTGAAAAGTTTGTAAAATGCAATAATGATGATTTTTTACTTCAAACATCTGCTTCCGGCTAAAATATAAGTCATCTTATGCATGATTTTGGACTGGTATTTTGGCCAGAAGTGACGGTTTAAAGTTAAAACACCTTAATGATGGATTTGTTTCTTAAAAAAACAGAGCTTTTCACTTCATAACACATTGATTTATGGAGTGTGTTGTGTCCATGTGGATTATTTTTTATATCAACTTTTGAGGATCCACTAACAATTTATTTTATATCAACTACAGAGGATCCACTAATAAAATGCTATATTTGACAAATCTGTTCTGATGAAGAAACTAACTCATCTACATCTTGAATGGCCTGAGGGTGAGAATATTTAAAGCAAATTTTCATTTTAGGTGAACTGTTCCTTTAACTTGTACTGAAAACTTTAATGTCTCAATACCAAAAATACATAAAATATGACCCCAAAACTCCAAACTAACAGTGTTTCTGCTAAATCAAAAAAGAGGCAGACAAGTGTAATTAATGATCACAAGACACAAAGCATATTAAGCTCATTCATGGACGAGTGACATCATTTCACAGGGTTTGGCATATTGCATAATGGTTGCCTAATTATACCCTCGCACCTCACTCGGGTTCCTAGCACGTTCACCCACTGTGTGAGCGCTTGCTTGTGAGTGTGTGAACCTTGCACCTGCACCTCTTGCTCATCTAACACTGACACATTCACACTCCACCCCACCTTAGAAATAAACCAACCACCCCTGACATCAGGAGAACAAATGCAAATATCAGAGAGATAATGAAAGAGCCGAAGAAAGCTTTTAGTCTATATCTGTTAGATTGAATTAATCTGTACATTTATGCAGTGGTTCTCAACTAGGGGTGTAAATCAGATGGTGTGTCACAATTTGATTCGATATCCATTCTCATACCCAGCGATACGATATTTGCCGATTCCACGAATTGTTTTATGATACGATTCGATTCGATACAGAAGTATTACCTATTATAAGTATAATCGATATAAAGATATTTTCATATTATATACCTATTTTAAACAACCATCTATATTTTTATTAACTCACAAATGCAACCAAAATATATAACATGAACATAAATCTAGAAATGCTACTATGGGCTCAGTGCAAATATATTTTCTACAGATAACCAAATTACAAGCAATAGCAGAAAATAAATACAATAGAAGAAAGACACAAGTTCAATAAACAGTGCTTTTCAGGTTTTTCAGCTCAGTCTAAAATACATTTTCAGGTACGCTTAAGAAATGTAATAATCAAATGTAAATTAACTGCATAGTCTTCACTGTATAAATTAAATAGCCTGTAAATGAATACTTTTTGATGTTACAAAGGTTATTTATTGAGGAGCAGTGAGCACTTGCATTTTTCTTTGACAGCATTAGATTTATTATTAGTTTTCTTTCACTTTAAGAACGAAAGCACAGATTTAATATGCTGATACACATGCCTCTTTTTCTCCACTGTTTACATTAAGACATATGCTTTTCTTAACCTACTGTTTACAAGGATATTAGCCAAAACATGCATTTAGATGTAGTTTTGTCTGTATTTATTCATCCATGCTCAAAAAGTGAAGGAGAGCTCAATTTAGTAATCGTGCAGAGTTGACACGGCTGTCTGTGTGCGTGTGCTTCAGATGTGTGTGTGTGCGTGCGCGCGCTTCAGTGTGCGGAAAAAACTTCTCACACAGCGCACGGACAATATGTGAAAATGGGGACAGTGCCAAAATAAAGGTGCCTTTTTACAAATATCGATATTTTACACGTGGCATCGATGCATCGTATCGTCATACATTGTATCTATATTATCGATCCATATCGATGAATCGTTACACCCCTATTCTCAACTGCTTAGATTTTACATTGGACATTAAGTTTTGTAATTGTAAAAAAAAAAAAAAAAGATTAAAATTAAACAGACGAATCGCCTTCGATTATGAATGCAATATTGCATAGCTTGTCAGTGAACTACGGCTCTGTGTATTAACTGCCGCTCCATTCATTCATTCATCTGAAAACAGGTGATGGCGATTTACTGCTAATCAAGAAACCGGCTTTACTGTCGAGATGTGCATGTTAATCGAATTTGATTAATTGCACAGCCTTAATTCACATTATGGGCTTTGTCAGTAGCATTTAAGAAAAACTAATACAACGAATAGAGAAGGCCGTAGCGTCAAACATTCTACCAAAAGTCCAGTAGACCAATAAAATACGGTGTGTAGATCCCAAAAATGTAAAGGTTTATAGACCAAGAAGATCCACACTCATCCAAATAGCCCTAAAAGGCTTATGATTTATTACTCAGAGGTCATTAAAAAGTGCAAAGGTGCAAAAGTGCAAAACATTTTCGGGTATTAACCCTTCCTCAGTGCCATGTGCTACCAGACACACACTTAAACCATGTAGGCCATTACCATAATACACTTAATATTAAAACTCACCAAACCCCCAACTGTTCGCCGTACGCTGCAGTGTGTGTTCACTGCTGTGTGTGTGCATTTGGATGGGTTAAATGCAGAGCACAATTTCCTAGTATGGGTTACTATATCTGGCCACATGTCACTTCACTTCATCTTCACTAAATTAATTTATGTCTGGCTGCGCAAATCATTTTTCTCCAGACTGCTTTCTGAATGAGGGACAATTCAATGTAGGTTTTGTTAAAAAGTTAAAACTCAAAGATGGATCAGTAAAGTTCATGATCCAGCTGCACCTCCAGAAGAAGTAAGTCTCACACTTTATATTGTTTTATGATTATTTGCGAATCGCATTTACTCTTCCACATGAAGAGGGGGGCGGGTTGAGCAGAGCTCATTAGCATGTAAAGAGTTATCCACCAAAACGAGTCACTGTGAACAACAGAGCTGTTTTTGAAAAGGTAAAAAGGGTGTTGTTTTACACAATCACTGAGACCATTTCAAGAAGACCCTAAAGAATCATACCAACTTGTGGAAAATTGGGCATTCGATCTCCCCTTTGAAGCACAGCTACCACAAAATCAGACTTACTTTAAGATCATTCTGAGGTTAAAGATGTAATATCCTAACAATAAATAGTTTAATAGCTATGATACTGTTTTTTAAATCAAATCTTTGCATAGCTATGACAGGGAAAAACTCGAATCTAATGATGCCTTAGAATAAAACAGTTAATCTTAAAAAAATAAAGCATATGCATAAACCAACATAGGAAATATATATAAGAGTTATCAGATAAGCATTTTATAAACATCTGAAACATTGGTGTTTCTTATTTTAGAACAGTCACTGCAATTTATGAAAGAAATCAATTACATCTGTGGGAGTGTCTGTGAAAAAAATCAGATGTAACCCCCTTTGTAATCCTTAAAATTTTCATAAGTAACTGTAATTTAACTACATTGTCATATAATCAACCAGTGAATAACTGCACTGGTAAGTTAGTTGTGTGTGTTTGATTTACTCAAAAAAACAACAACATTTAAAACAGTTTTCTGCTCCAAAGCCAGTTTAACATATTTAAAACACCCAAATGTAACATTTATTATGCATAAATAAAATGTACTCTAATAAATTCTGATGACTCAGTAAAAAAAAAAAAACACATAATTATTATTAATAATATTTAATTAAATGCTCTCTAGTATGAGAATGTCCCTCCCACTAACTCAAACTGCCAGCAATAGCAAGTAGCAACTCATGATTCATGGCTATTATGTAAATGAAAATCTATTGGCCATTTAAATTAAATGATGAGCCCTTCAATACTTCACTGCTCATTAGGAAATATATCAACATAGGTTATAAAACTCTGCCATTTCAAAAATGTTATAGTATATATAGATTAAAAATAAAACAAGCTAAATCTACCTCTTGTCATTCTCCACCTGAACCCCTATGGAGTGCACCTCTCTCAGCGCTTTGCCTTCTGGGTCTGAGTCAGACAACGTCTCTGAGCTGTCCACCTGGAAAACACAAAGAGAGACATTTAACAAAATGTTTCACAAGAGCGAGACATCATTCGGTCTGAATCTCTCACGGGATTATCCCATCTTATACCTGCACTGCAATAGAGGGCCTCCACATCCTCCCTCGTCCTTCCTGTTTGAACTCCTCTCCACCAGTCAGAGCTTTAGCTAGGGACATACTGTTCTGGGGCAGAGAGGCTGATTTTCCCAGGCTGCCTCCAGCTCGGTCCCTAGATCCCCTGGGCCCCTCCAAAAGGTTATCAGCTGAGCTGCTATGTTTCGGTTTCATCGGACCAGGTCCACCAGGGTAGGCGATGCTCTGAAGGGCCCTGCCGTTCAGACTCTCCGCAGAGTTGCTGCTCTGTCTGACACGCGCAGTTCCCCCGCCAAGATAGTGCCCACCTCTGGAGCTACGGCCCCCGCTGCTCTCCGTCAGGTCCACAGAGTTGCTGTGCTGTCTGGGCCGGACCAGAGCGGGCTGTCCTGTACTCTGGAAGTAAGCATCCTGAGTGGACTCAGTGCTGCTCTGAGCGGTCACAGAGATCATTGGCTTGGACATGCGAGGGGGAAGAGGAGGGGGTCCTTTCCTGTATGGGAACACTAGACAGACAAAGATGTAAAGGTTTTATTAAGACTTCTATTCAAATGTATCATTCATTTGAAAGATGAAGGGCTGTTCAAAAATCACCACAGAAGGAATAAAACATACTCTTGCTTTGAGTTAAGTTAACTATCTGCTGAAGAAGAAAATTAAGAAGGAAAATCATTAGTAAGGAGAACAGATGAAAGGTTGAAAGGACTTACAGTACAAAACCTGCCACCGGCATCAAGTACTAGGCACAGTTTTGTAGGTAAGAAAAATATGGACACACAAACCAACACGAACATTAAAGTTTTCAGTACAATAAAAAAATACAACCAAGACAAGAATGTGGCACCTTTATAGGGATGCTTTGTTTGTAATATCATCCTCCCCCCTTTTTGTTTGTCTTTTGGCCGTAATGCAAGAGAAAAAAAAATACAATGTTAGTGATGACTAGTGAAGGCTTCTGCATTTAAAAGTCTGACCTCATTACTATTAGTAGATAATGCTAACTGTTGTTAGCATTTTAGGGTCATTGTTTTAAAAGTAACAACGTGCTCTGTCACAACTTTTTTAAGGTTATGGAAGTATGCGGTTTGGATGTGAAATTAACTGACAAGCTGAAACTTTTTAAGGACAAATTAATTAAGAGTTTTGAAAAAGTGTAGAGAAATGTGTCCTAGTGATTGTAAAAAAAATGGTACTGCAGATATTATCTTATACAGAGCAATCATACTATTTCTGACTTAGATAGATGATAGATAGATAGTTAAATAACAAATAAATACAGCAAAGACAGAATTGTGAGAGCGCATACAGACATATGCAAATGTATTCTCTGTATCATGAAGACAGAAATAGAGAAATATACATTATAGCTTAAAATACCCATTCGAGTATTATCATTCAAAAGCTTCAGACACATCCTCATGGCTTAAGTAACATCGGCTCACACACACACAGACACTCATTCAGACACACAGACACAGACACTAGCTCTTGAGAATGGAGACATGAAATTCAGAGGGACACGCTCAGAGATTAAAGGAGTTTTAAAAAAGCATGTCTAAGACCTCCTTCCATCTCTCTTGTCATCTCCTCATCCATCTCTCTTAAAAACACTCACACTTCAGTGTGTGTCATGAGTGTTGCCTTGGGAAACTGCAGATGGAGGCTTTTGACACTTCACAAGGGCTTTAATAAATCTCCTGTGAGATTCTCTAATCTAAACGAGAGAATACAGGACAGTGGGGGAAAAGACAAAGGCATC
The DNA here is from genome assembly GCA_027564155.1 of Gymnocypris eckloni scoliostomus. NCBI lineage: Eukaryota > Metazoa > Chordata > Actinopteri > Cypriniformes > Cyprinidae > Gymnocypris > Gymnocypris eckloni. Next base: position 15,517,336 of record CM050427.1, on the reverse strand, counting down.
CACATGTTAGTGATAGAGGGAATAAATTGGGATTGCAATTGTGACCATTCAGTGTTAATTTTTACAGAGACATTTTGTTGCTTGGCTTTGACCCTGTCTTTTGGATTTTGTCATATTCATTCATTTTTTTGAAATTCACAGACAAGATTAACACTACGACCATAATCTTGACTACAACCCAAGGGACAGTCAAGAAGACAGACATCTCATGAGAATTTGAGCATTTTAAAGTGTTTACGATGTAACATTTGTTTACAGAGAGAGCATAACGATAGAAGGAAAACAGTTTTGATCTAAATCCCTTGGCTGAAGCATGTTTTTCCAGCAATTCCTGTGAGACTGATCCAAAAACGTATTAAGTCACTAATCTAATCCCTGTGACAGCATAGAGACTAGGTATACCCACACATACATTAAACACATGCAGATGACTCACCTGCTTCGCCCTTCATTCTCCCCTGTGGGCCAGACATGGAAAAGACAGACAGGCAGTCATCATCCTGGGAGCAGCCGGCTTGGATAGCCCGTACGTAGCTGTGACTGCGGGTGCGGAAGCATCCGGGTAGGTCCAGTGCCTCGACAGCCTGTGATTCCATTTCTCCAAATAGGTTCAGAGTGTCGCACAGCTAAAACATACAAAGACTATGTTTTAATGGAGGCTGAGGTCCAGAAGTTTCAGCAAATAACCAGGACTGTTCATGCAACTGTCCAGTTGAAAAAGTATATGTAAAAGCTGAACATGACCGCACATTATTAATAATCGGGGTTATACACGGTGACATATCTAGTGACCAGAAGATGAGGGGGTGTGCTCTGTTGACATTGAGCCAATACGCATTTATCTAGAATACTCTAACAACCACCTAGTCATGCATTACCAACTACCCAGAACTCCATAGTAATTACCTAGTTATTTCATAGCAACTAGAAGCATGCCCTAGCAATCACTAGAACGCCCCATCTAAGTCACTGTCTAGTTTTGTCTTAACAACAAGCCAAAACTCAACTTCCTAGTTATACCTTAGAACAGGGCCGTCCTTAGGGGTCTTCAACTAGTGTGGTCAGGCAAAGGGGAGTAAAAGTACGTGATCATGCACGAATTGCCTCACACCAGAATCCGTGTCAGCTAAGGATGGACCTGCCCTTGCAACTACCAGAACACCCAAGACACCAGCTAGTTATGCCTTAGCAATCAGCCAAAACTCCCAAGGAACCAGCTAGTTATGCCATAGGAACTTGTAGGACATCCTAGCAATTACTAGTAACTACCCATAACTGTTTTATAACTGCCTAGTTATGCCCTAGCAACTAGCAAGATGTCTTAGTGATCACCAGGGGCTTCATTAATAAAATGTTGCACAGAATGGTTTCTGTACAGCATTTTATAAAAGAGGACCCTGGTGATGGCTAAGACATCTAGCTAGTTGCTAGGGCATAACTAGGCAGTTATGAACATATTTTATCTTATGATCATCTCTCAAATATGCACATGTGTGATTCATAAGTTGAATGTATATACAGAAAATCCACGTACGCGTCTCTTTTAGATGTGAAATTTATTATAGCAAATTAGCTCAAAATGAGATGAACATAACTAACCATAACGGGTTATTATAAATCATATTCATATTCAGGAATTAACTGTAGTATTAATAGTCAAATAAAATGTGTTCGTCCGCAGGACAGTTCTAATCGTGTGTTGTCTCTAAGGAAAATTATTTATCTGCATTGCCACAAAAAATACTTTCCTTACTGATACATTTCTCACAGAGCATGTAACAAAACCGGTTTGTTAAAGTGACGTTGTTCTGTTAGCAGCAGTGGTGGTCAGTAACGAAGTAAAACATCTTCGTTACTGTACTTAAGTACATTTTTCAAGTATCTGTACATTACTGGAGTAGTTTTATTTTGAGTAACTTTTACTTTTACTTCACTACATTCCAAAGCATAAGATCGTACTTTTTACTTCACTACATTTCCTTAAACATATCGTTACTCCTTATAATACATCACGTGCTCCGAGACGCAGAAGCGGTGTCTGATTCATGAACAAACTGATTATTTTCAATGAACCTGTTAAATCGGTTCGCAAATCGCAACAAACGATTAATTCACGAATTGCAATGATCCGATTGCAGCTGTTCTCGAGTCGAAAACTCACTGATTCAAATGATCCGTTTAGAGCGAGTCTTCTTCAGTGAACTGAACTCACAAGTAAAGAACCGGGAGATCTTGTGTGCGCGCGCTACTGATGCTGTCGAAAGTAAGTTACTAATGTCGAATTTTAGGATTAATTATTGTAACTGAAAATAATATAAACTAAATCTGCTGTAAAGGGTGATCTATTTAAGCCCACTGAAATGCTTGAATGCAGACAGATCAACGTCAGTGTCTCTAAAGTTATGTTTTAGGTCAAAAAACAAAACATTAAAATAACACAGATTAAATAAAATAACTCATGCACGTTCATATTCCCCGCTGCTGTAACGTTAGCAGTTTTATTAAAATGCTACGCATTTAGACCTATGTGACTTCTGTTTTTATATTGTTTATCAACAGTATACATTTTTATATTGTTTAGCTCAACTAGCCGAGTAGACAGATATGAATGTTTATTCATAACCATACTGAAAATAAGTAAATATTGTTAGCTGATGCTAACTGTCTAGCTAACAAGCTTGCTGGTGCTAAGTTGAGGAAATGTTTAGATATAAAGTCCAAATATCTTTATTCAGCCACCTAGATAGATTCCATCTGAGGGAAAAAGAAAGGATGTGATGTTCAGAACATAGTAAATACAGTAATTATCAGAGTGGGAAGTGATGCCCTCTGGGGGCATTTGGCCAGGGGTGTTTTACACCACAGACAAGGTTTGAGAAGAAAAAATCATTATGAAAATTTAATTATATATTCCTTAAAATGTTCTTCCTAATTTCAGGCCTAATTTCATGTCATATATAACTGACGCTCTGCAAAACAACAAGTTCTAAAACACTTTTTCTTACTGGTGAAAATTAGATGGTGAAATCTGTTTTCTCTCAGGTACATGGCAGTGTAAGCTTCTTACTACATCACTCTCATCAACGTAGTCCATATCAACAAATATATATCTTGACTCTATATAGTGGTTATTTTGGGAAAACCCAGGTATTTTGGGAGTAGGATTATAAAAATATGTGCTAATATAAAATTAAACAAAGTAGTCTATATAAAATTGCTAAATAAATCTGTCTATCAGTACTTTTTTACTTAAGTACATAAAGTAAAAATTGAGTACTTTTGTACTTTCACTCAAGTAAAATTGAAAAAGCAGTACTTTTACTTTTACTGGAGTAATATTTTATTATACATATCTGTACTTTTACTCAAGTACTTGATCTGTGTACTTTGTCCACCACTGGTTAGCAGCAAACACAGACAACCAAGTGTGAATACATGTGGATGTTTATTAAATTACATTAGAAGGAACATGCAACATCTAACTGCATGTTAGAGAGAGAGAGAGAGAGAGCGCATGGGAGAGAGAGGGAGTGCTTGCGTAAGAGTAGAGTGTAATGGCAGTATTTACACCTCAGCTAACCACAACCTGTTAAGAACCATCAAATAATCATATCATCTTAATTAGAAGGGGTCGAAGCCTAGAAGCGCATCTAAATAGTTAACAAGCGGTTACTTGCATTGGTATTGTTGGTGCTGAGTAAAGTGTCCTGGTGCTTGTATAATGCACAGATTCCTGATGAATACCTTTAGGAGTGAAAGCTTCGTCATTCCAGCTACGGTTTGATTGGTCCGAAGTGAATCGACAAAGTTACTGAACGTAAACTGCCCAAAGCTCAGACTCCCCCCGAAAGGGGAGCCACAAGATTTCCAAGATGTGTCTCCAGGGAACCCAAAGTAAAGAGAAGCAGCGACCTTTTGGGTGTGGGAGAAGTTTCATCTGGCTTCCATCTAACACCCATTTTGCTTACTTTGACCAATAAGAAGGCACATAGTTTCAGTGGGAAAGTGTTTCTTTGTCCCATTTGACACCTAATTTGCATGTTTTATGACTAGTGAAGAATCTGCGTCATTTTTCTCACAGTACAGTAAAGCTAATATGATGCATTTCACGATCGCATAGTGTACATCATTGTTTTAGGAATAAAGAGCAGATCGTTTTCAAGAAAGACACATCTAAAAGATATTAAACCAGAGATACATTCATACACCTGAATATGAGCATTTAGAGCTTAAATAATACAGATAATGAGTGGTTAATATAATAAGAAAACATACAAACAACACATGCATATACCAGATACATTTGTAACTGATTGATTATAGACTAAATAAAGGAAATGTATTTATGTGTGTGTGATGTGTATTTGAAACTGTGGAGACCACTGGTCTAGTCCGGCCGTTGGTGCCTGGCACCGGGGCACTCACTCCTCTTCGGAATGTGTTTGAAGTCCGAGGGGATACCAGAGTTGATCTGTTTAGCCTTTTCTTGATAGTAGGGGGGGGGGGCAACCATTGGCAATTTAGCACCCATATAAAGGTAGAATATGTGGGGCCAGGTCTGTGAGTTAAATGCAAATGTCAAAAGGCTAAAAGGGTCTCTTAAGCCATTAAGTGTAAACAAACATCAATGATCTTAAGCATCAATGATCTGAACGCTATACTATGAATTGCAAATCAATATTGAACATGTGCGCAAATTAATCATTTCAAATCTCTGCCTTGCAGAGGACTCCTAATTAATGTCATTATCATGTAAAAGATCACCAGTCATCGTCCATATTATTTAATTTAGAACAGCGAGCTGCAAGAACAGCTTACATTTTCAAAAATTTGCAGTACTCGAACAAGACAAAGTGCGTACATCTGCTCAGACCCTGACGTGATGCCAAAGCACTTTTCAAGGTCAAAGCTACTTTTTACAAAGGATTTAGGATTTAAGCATACGCACACTCTAAGATCAAATCTGAGCGTATGCACGCTTTATAAATGAGGCCCCTGAACTCCCAAGCCACCCCCAAGCCACCTCCTAGTTATGCCAATCCAACCAGCAGAAAACCCTAACAATGCATTTCAACATTCATAATACTTTTTTTTTCACGATTATTGTAAGAAAAAATAATAATAAAAACTAAGAAAACTAACTACATGTAATGTGAACACTGTATGGTTTTACCTGAGTGCAGGTCAGAGAGCGTGTGGCGCTACGGGAGCGAGCGTGGCCTTTAGGTGTGGTTTGACTGTTCGGGTAGACGTCTGTACACTGTTTACATGAGTACCTGAGAATAAGAGTACACCATTCAATCCCCAGATTGCACTTCCCAGTCCCATAACACAAAACCACTCGAAACCACTCAATCCTTATGTACTGTGGTACCATTGTATAATGATGTACCAAATGGAATTACCTTGGTACACCCATATACCTTACTATTTTCATGTACTATTGGTTTTACATGGTAGTCCGATATGCTACTTTTTAATAGTGCAAATACAAATATCAAAATAGCAACACAAAATGGTCACAGAGTCTGGAAAAATTTGAACTAAAAGCCAAGCGACAGCTGACTTGGATGCGGTGGAGGAGCGTTGGTCCATGCTAACGGAGCGGCGGAAGGCCTCTCTCTGGGCAATGAGGGCTGATTTGGGTGAGGCTTTGGGGCTGGTGTCTGAGTCAGCGCTGTCATCATCCCCCATAGCCTTGATGTAGCTGCCACTGCGCATTCGTCTGCAAGGGATCTCCCCACCACTGCCAGATGGACCACCACCACACCATTCATCTGAGGGAACCTACAAGAGACACACAACTTGCTGTCAACATGGTCTTTACTTATGAAACTGATGAGGGATAAGGTATGTGTGTCTGTGTATATTTACACAAAAAGTTAATACAGAGAAACGTACATTTTAGATACATTTACAGTTTTTTTTATCAAGCAAATCTTCTGAACAAATACTTAGAGTGAATGATTCACTCAAAAAGTCAGTTGTTTTTTAATTGTATCTGTGCTTTTGAACAAATCAGAGTGAATGATTCAGTGACTCGCTCATTAAGATTAGTTCATATTTTTGAACAAACCGAAGGAGTGAATTATTCAACGCCCCCCAAGGGGGCGTGGACACTCTCCCGGGGGGGCGCGAGTAGGCTACAGAATGGGAGGAAATTTGTATTTTTTTTTTAAATTTACACATTTTTTTTATCACTAAACTACTGTCATAAAAAGTTATAGTTTTGTATATACATAACTCCTGAATAAAAATTAAAATGTGTTTGGACTGATTTAAAATAAAGAGTTTTGAACAAATTTGATTGGTTTGTCGATAGTGAGCGCAAATGCAGGTGATAAGCGGTTTTATTAAGCGAGTCATTGAGTCGTTCATTCAAACGATTCCTTCAAACGGCCGATTCATCAAGAATGAGACAGATGTTTGTGCATGGGTCATTGAATCTTTGACTCAACCGATTCGTTCAAAACACTGAATCATTCAAAACACCATTGAGTGTTGCTGTGAGATGCGCTATGCTGTGATCTTTGTTTGGATTCATCGGATGTATTTTCGCTGCTAAAATAGACCAAAACAGTCATTATTTCGTCTAAAATGTAAGTGACTTAATATTATTAACTTGTTTGTTGAACTGTCATATGAAATCAGTGTCACAATTTCAATCGTGAGGTGATGGTAAATTAAGTGATGGTCAATTGTCAGCTCTCTTGGTCGTCAGGTCGTGTGATGCATGTTGCTGAACTGTATTCAAATGTTATAAATATAAAAACACCACATTTTGAAATGTAACTGCAGTACACTTGATTTCTCCTCGAGAAGCTGCGCAAGCCTCAAAAGTTTAAGGTCCTTGCACCCTGACTGAGTCCAAAACTGTCGTATTCATTTTTTCATATTCGTCATTTGGTGGCTCTCAATTGTCAAAAACACCCCTCAAAATATTTGCTACGGATGCGAAAAATGCAGAAAATCGAACCATCCGAATTAATTTTTATGACGGACGGAAGTTTCAGTGGCTGCAAATGTATAAAAAGTGAGGTCGTATTTAGTTTATATATAAAAATATTCGTTTTTCGTTTATTATTCATTTATTCATTATTCGTTTATTATAAAATATTAGTTTATTCGTTTTATATATATATATATATTATATATATATATATATATATATATATAAAACGAATAAACTAGTCAGAATATAGGCTACAGTTAAAGCTTTCCTTTAGTTTCTCGCACGCATCCAAGCACACACATACATGTTTAAATACATTTATGTTGTTAATAAATAAATAACAATAAATTGTTGTAACAGCAATATCTCCAAGTTTAGTTTTTCACTGTAAAAATGTAATGATTTACCAATGCAAAGAGAGTACCGCCACCTTTTTCCCCCACTTCAAGCACTGTTTATAACACAAACAAATCATCCTCCTGGCGACTTTTTTTTTTGTCAAAAGCGACAAATCCAGCGACTTTTGTGGTGTTTGGAGACTCGAAAGCACGAATCACTCTGCAGTTAGGCCTACTATGCTCAACGAGCAGCGGGTGCTGCCGTGAGCCCCTCTCCCGTCCAAAAGCACTCACAGGCGGTCAGTCTCTCAGTAGCCTTGCGCAGCAGTCAGAGCAGAGAGGAGACACACACCCCTCCGCATCCAGGCTGCAAATGAATCACGCATGCGCATGGCCGCCGCCGTTCCCGCCCTGGCTTACAGAGCGGGGTGTAAATGTAAATGTTCACTCACTCACACAAAAATAAATCACTGCATTTAAATTGACTCACGACATAGCTCTCCATTCACTCTAGTCTAGTCTCTTGCCAAGTTCGCTTGTGCCAGCTCTCGCTAGTCAGTTATCAATTTCGATTTACATAGGCCTTTACTACAAAACCCCAACAGTCTTTTTAAAGACTAAACCCACAAACATTCTTGTTAAAGATTAGATCAAATCTCTAGCCAGTAATTTTTTTAACTGCTAGGCAGTAGCTACACTTAGCTAAAACTACCCACGCGACTAAGACACACACACACACACACACACACACACACACACACACACACACACAACAATCGTAAAGTATTAAAATAAAATCTGAATTGTCTGCAAAATAATTATTTTGTTCGTTTAATTAAAGATCGTGCCTAAGTCCCGTCTGATTAGCCCCTGATACGTCTCTCAACATAGCCACACACACAGTTACATATTGCCTAAACTTTATTGAAAACATAACAAAAATGGAGAAATTTCTTGTGAGGACCAACAAGCCAACCGACGCACCACCAGCTGCAAAAAAGCTTCGAAGGTACGATGAAGCATACCTGCAGTTTGGGTTTACAGTCACGGCTGATCTGAGACCTCAGTGTGTCGTGTGTGCCGAGGTGCTGGCAAACGACAGTATGAAGCCCTGCAAATTAAAAAGGCACCTCGAAACAAAGCATGCTGGCATTAAAAATAAACCGGCTGAATATTTTAAAAGAAAGCTTGATGGCCTCCATCAGCAACAGGCAACCATTTCAGTGCACAGCACTGTGTCTAAACAGTGTTTGGAGGCATCGTATGTAGTGGCCAAAAGAATCGGTAAACTGGGTAAACCGCATACAATCGCCGAGACTCTCATTTTGCCGGCAGCGCAAAACATGTGCAGAATAATGATAGGCGATAGTGCAGCAGCCAAACTCGGTGCAGTACCACTGTCCAATGACACAGTCGCTAGGAGAATTGAAGACATGTCCAATGATATCAGAGAGCAACTGATAGAGTTCGTAAAAAAGAGTCCTTACTACGCGCTGCAGCTGGACGAATCCACTGATATTGCTGGGCAGGCACCTATGTCAGGCACCTATGTCAGGTATCTGCGGGACAAGGCGATTGAGGAGGATGTCCTGTTTTGCCGGCCTCTTCAGTCGCACACTACAGGAGAAGCCATTTTCAATGTCCTTGATATTTTTATCCGTGAAAATGGTTTGGCCTGGGACCGATGCGTTGGCCTATGCACGGATGGTGCGCAGGCAATGACGGGGCGTGAGCGTGGCCTAGCTGCTTGCGTTCAGCAAGTAGCTCCACTTGTGAAATGGACACATTGCATGGTCCATCGCGAAGCACTAGCTGCTAAAAAAATGCCAGTTCTTTTTGACTCCGTGCTGAACCAATCCGTGAAAATGATAAATCTCATCAAATCACGGCCGCTAAACTCTCGCTTGTTTGGGGTCCTCTGCCAGGAGATGGTCAGGGCACGAACAGCTGCTTCTGCACACTGAAGTTCGCTGGCTCTCCAGGGGGCGGGTGTTACAGCGGTTGTATGAGCTGTGAGAGGAGGTGAAGTGGTTTTTGACAGAAATCAAATCAGATCTGGCGAAGCATCTGATTGACACTATGTGGCTTGCGTCTCTGTCCTATTTGGTCAATATATTTGACCGCTTGAATGGCCTCAACCTGTCTTTGCAAGGCCGCGAAACTCATATTTTGCTCCTTGCAGACAAAGTGCACGCCTTCACACAAAAACTAGACCTCTAGCATGGCCGCATCAGACGAGGGAACTGCGACATGTTCCCCAGCCTTGCAGACTTTATCACTGATGCAGGCACGTCACACGATTTCTCCTCCCTATTTCAATCAGCGTCTGAGCACCTGTCAGCAATGAGAAAACAATTTGCGACGTACTTTAAAGAGGATTATCGCTCTTTTGCATGGGTTCGAGATCCGTTTGTGTGCACAGCAAACGAGCTATCAATTGATATGCAGGAACAGCTTATTGAGCTGAAGAGTGACAGTAGACTGAAGGAACTCTTTAGCTCCTGCCCTCTTTCGTCATTCTGGGCAGCATTGAGGGGCACTGGGGCCCCAACTGCAATGAACCAGCTTTGGGGGGGCCCAGCTTGCAAAAGGTTGAGAACCCCTGCTTTAGACGAATGAAAGAAGTTAATGTTTCAATGACTCACTCAATATAAGAAAGTCACTTGGCTCCACCTACCGGTGTATCGATGTAACTTGTAGGAAGAGTCAACTCCATCACTAATTCAGAGATTGATAGTCTGTCTGGAGTGATTCAAAGAGTGAAAAGTCCAAGTGCTAACTCGAGGACCTAAACTTACTGTCGTATAGCTATATATCATTGATATGAGAGAACATGCAATGATACTGCAACTAAAGGTTTATGTATATCAGAAAAAAAAAATCTTGTTATAATTTAGCCTTTCTGGCCACAGCATAACCAGAGGGAATGCAGGGTTGAATTGAGTGCAGCTGAGAAAAATGAAATCTGATTGGCTGACGGGGATGAAAGGCACAAGCTGTACATTTAGAGCTGTCATCACACACACAAGAGCTGCCCCTCGGCTGGGGCATGGACAGAGCACAGATGTGGGGAGATAGCAGGTTATGGAGGGGAGAGGCAAGATTATTTATTTTCACGAACTCTGCTCTTCAGACCCAAGTGCTTATATGATAGCATCGCTGCATATTATTGCTGTTTTTTTTGCCTCTGCATTTGCTCTCTGTCACATATTTTGAACATTTAAAATAAAAAAGGTGTCTTACAAGCTATACAGCTTCTATAGGATGGCTACACATTTAATACCATAACCAATAACTCTTTCAATTCAGAGCAAGGCGAGATGGGCGCAGTTCCACTGTTGTCTGTGTTTAACAGAAGGATGTTCCCTCTTAAACTTGTTGCAGTCCTTACTGTTTAATTGTCTAATAATCATACAGTGTTCACTGTGAGTGCACAGAATATTTGAATTAAATAAAACGTCTAAAAATGATGTCATCGTTTATTCACACTCAAGCTGTTCCAAAACTGTCAAATAAAACCTTATTGTATTTTTTTCCCCTCTATATTATGGAAGTAAATGGCTATTGTTAACTGTTTGGTTACCAACAATGTTCAAAACATTGTCTTTTGTGCATAAAAAAAAAAAAGTTTTACAGTTTTGGAATAACTTGGGTGAGTAAATAATTGCAGAATTATTTTCATTTTTGAGTGAACTACCCCTTTAAGATTGTAGGTATGTAATAATTAGGGATATTTTGTCCAAAGAGGCAGTGCATGCACCAAAATATAGACAAGTATATAAAACAATGGAAGATTGTGCCTCCTCGGATGGCTTTACACTTATTTTCTCACCCCTTTCTTTCACTGACATAATATGATAACCCCACATCCAAATGACAAAGGGGATATGCACTTGTGCTCACACACAAGATAAGGAATGCCTTATCTATCAATTGACCACTCAGTGGGGTACTTAAATGTCATCTATTGCAAAGGATGATGCAACTTAATCTCTCTATCTATTTTTGTTTATCTTGGCTCCACCCCCTCCCTTATTCCTTCTAATACACACATGCACTTAGATAAAAACACACCAATACACAAACATAATTTTGAATCAGGAGTTCAATTGGCCTCTTCTGGAGAAGCTGATCAATGATTTTTCTAATTCTTGGTTTGATTGTCTCCCTTGTTCTCTTCACTTTTCCTCAGACTTCCATTAATTTTGTTTAATGCAGCAGAAAAATATTTGTTCCTGCAAAGACGTACGTGTAATGTTCTGCCTGGTTTTTCTTGCACTACTCTGACATAATTGGCCTCCTTCTGACCATTGTAAAGTAATAAATCACTAAAAATAACATAATGTGCATGGAATGAGTAAAGTGCAGGTGAGCAAACAATGACAGAATTTTAATTTAAAGGGACAGTTCACCCAAAAATGACAATTCTGTATTTATTCACTCATCCTGGTGTTGATCTTAAATTGTATGATTTTCTTTCTTCCGTGGCACATAAAAGAAGATATTGTATATATACCCTTGCCCACAAAAACACATTTTACTTCCTTACAACCTGTGTTATTGTTCTCATCCTCTTTTTTTCTCCCCCAACAGCCCATGGTATTTGTTCTCATTATATTGACACATTTCACTTCCTCCGGCTCCTCTGCTAATTGGGACACAGATCGACTGACTTGTAACAGAGGATTCATCTGGTTCATCCCCATGTCTTCAGATCAGATCACATCAAAAAACTGCTTTCCCGCGATGAGTCCCCAACTGAGCTGCAGCCCACGGCTGGGTTTCTTTCTCCCCAGAGGCTCAGCTGAGTCAGCTGCTCAGCCTTCAGTTATCACTGTAAGACCTCATACAATTTCCTCTGGACCAGTTGGTCTTCATGGTGGAACACAGAATGAGCACTGATGGGGTCTATATGCAGGCTTGGGGGTTATCTGGATGTCAGAATCTACTTTGAAACTGTAGCTTCCAAAACTGCAAGCTACTCATGATTTAAAGGCCCCTCATGATTCACAAAGTCCCCACCTGGTATTAAGATGTGAAGTGATATACGGCCAAGTATGGTGACCTATACTCGGAATTCATACTCTGCATTTAACCCATCCAAAGTGCACACACACAGCAGTGAACACACACACACACACACCATGAACACACACCCGGAGCATGATTTCCAGTTGTAACAGAGGTTGTCTTGTCCTAAAATTGAACAAAGTTTAAAGACACAGAGTGGTAACCACAAGACAGCGATGAAGTCTGGAACTCCCCAACTAGTTAAGAATTGTTGCAACACTTTGAGCGGTGGCATGATGCACGGGGAAAAACTCAACCCATCGTGAGTAATAATCAACAAAAACAGCAAGTACTCATTTTGCTGTGAACTCCGGTGTAGTGGACCCATAATATCAACTCCCAGCATTTCGTTTGGTTTAGTGGTGGTAATTGATTGGAGTTTCTCCACAGGCTTCTGGTTATCATACCAAATATTTTGGCATTTCACACATTCCCTGACATGATGTTTCACATCATGCCGGCACGTATGTTACCTGCTCGGATCGAGTCAATCCTCAATGCAGTCACGAGAGTGAGAGGAGGCTAGTCACTCACTGTCAAGTGGTTTCAGAGACTGATGGGTCTGATGGCAGCTGCGTCCAACGTAATACCTCTTGGCCTGCTGTACATGAGACCCCTACAGTGGTGGCTCAAGATCAGGGGGGTTTTCCTAAAGGGAAACCTGTTTTGCATGATTAAGGTCACGCGGCGGTGCCTACGTGCCTTAGGCATGTGGAGACAACCCCGGTTCTTGTCTCAGGGTGCTGGGAGCTACTTATTGCCATGTAACGCTAGCGACGGAGACGCCCCTCACCGGTTGGGGAGCAGTCATGGATGGCCACCCTGCCTGCTGTCGCCATCCCACGTGGCACATCAACTGGCTAGAGATGTTGGCCATGTTTCGAGCACTGAAACACTTCTACCCAGACCTAAGAGATCGCCATGTGTTGGTGCGCACCGACAACACAGCAGTGGTCTCTTACATAAACTACCAAGGATGTCTGTGTTCATGCCCCCTGTACAGGCTGGCGTACCAGATCCTTGGGTGGTCCCAGGACAAACTCTTCTTGCTGAGAGAAGATCACATTCCTGGGTATCTCAATATGGGAGCAGACATCCTCTTGAGGCAGGGGCTGAGGCCCGGGGAATGGATGCTTCACCCCGAGGACTTGTCATGGACTCGTTGGTATTTGGACTCACTAAATGTTCTAGTTAGTCTCGTCCGATTCCAGCTATATATGTTTTTTTCTCTTTCAAAAGAAAACCATTAATATGACTCGCTTGTTCTGAAAATGGGTAATGTAATTGGTTTAATTCAAACTAGAACGGGTATTGCCAATGGTCGCCTGGTAAATGCAGAGCTGCTCATATGCCTGGCTCTGAGTTTGCGCGCTGCATGGAGGCATAAATCATTTTTATTTTGGCCACAGTTGGTCGGCTAGTTGCATAATAAAGTTTGGTTTTACAAAGTTCGTTTGAGTTTTCCTTCTCACTTTCCTTCACTTTTAAATACCTTATTAATTCCCGTGCGCATTTTGCTTTCACTTTCATTTCCGGTCAATTGCTTATCTATAACTTACAGCGACAAATTTTCTAAAATAAACATGGGACTTTTATTAACAAAACGAATAAAAATACACCATTACCATGCTATAAGCCTAATATAAAATAACAAACTTATAAAATGTTTAAAACCCTGAAAATTAGCAATCGCTGTGGCACCAAATGAATAAGAAAAATGATAAGAGCAAAACGAATAAAGCCTGGAGGTACCGAATACACCTTGATGTAAAATAATATAAATAAATTACTCAACACTTTTTTATAAAGTAAAAGTAAGCAAACACTGTAGCTATGGCTGGGCGAGTTTTCAGATTGTATTGATTAATTCAAATTTAATGTTTTGCCACAATTTTCTTTTTATAAATTTAGGAGTTGTGATTTTGAATATAAATATTACCAAATGTTAGAATTAGACACTTTGATAATAACAGTAAAGAGAAAACAGCAAACAGTAAAGTCCGGCAGCGTGGGCATCTCGTTCACAATGCATTCTAGGATGCAGCTCGAGTTCCTGAAGAGGAACATCTCTAGGTTATATATATAACCTTAGTTCCTTGAGGGAACGAGACGCTGTGTCTCAAAGCCACACTTTCGGCATCCCTGCCAGCGCTTGCTTCATTCCTAGAAGCTGATGCCAGTTTCACCGCACACGCTTTTATACTAGCTGGTCATTACGTCACCCCGTCCGTGACGTCTCACCCATCCTTTGGATAGATTGCAGACGATATTCAGAGCCGCTCACACTGGAGGCGTTCCCCAATGCATTCTCGGATGCAGAATCTCGTTCCCTTGAGGAACTAAGGTTAGAGACATTTTCTGACCCTGTATAGACAGAAATGCAACTACCACATTGAATGCCCAGAAACGGTAGTAAAGACATTGTTAAAATAGTCCATGTGACATCAGTGGTTCAACCATCATTTTATGAAGCTACAAGAATACTTTTTGTGTGCAAAGTAAACAAAAATAATGACTTTATTCAACTTCCGTGTCAGTCTACGTTCATGAGGGTATCATGACACTGGAGATGACGTTCTGATGTAGAACCAGTAGAACTAGTCTGATTAACTAGCAGTTAGCCAAGGAGTAATCAGTCTTATTTTGTTTGATTCAACTTAGACTAATCTACATATTCTATTTAACCAAATTAAATAAGTTACGACGAATCTTAAATAAAAAAAAAACACCAATTTATAGTTTTCTAGTCTATAGTCCGGTCATAAAGTATCTGGCACGAAAACAGATTTTTAGGTGGCAATCTCTATTCTGATTCTAAGAATTTACTAAATTTGCACTGAATATACTAAATACTACTTGATAGAAATTATAGAAAAAAAAATAACAAATATAATAAATGCTGAAAAGAGTTTCACTACAAAAAAGTGCAGGGACAATCAGATTAAACGTGAATCCTTACAATGAATTCTCTAAAATGATGTGGGCTTCTCAACATATATATTGTGTTTTTTTTTTTTAAAGAAAGCATGTTTGATTAGCAGCTGGTATTGTTCAACTCAATGTGAACAACAAAAGCAATATAGTGACTGCCATGCTACACTCCTGTGTTCCTGTGGCTCAGTGGTAGAGCATTGCGTTAGCTGCGCAAAGGTTGTGGGTTCAATTCCCAGGGAACACACTTACTGACAAAAAAATGTATAACCTGAATGTACTGTAAGTCGCTTTGGATAAAAGCATCTGCTAAATGCATACATGTAAATGTACACACTGTAAATCATTAGAAAAAAATAGCTTGCTTCTAGAAAAGCTGCAATGTTTAAAAAAGAAAACTGAGGTGCTGCCATGCAACTGAATAATGTAGTTTAGATAGCCATGTTGCTACTTATAGTTATTTACTCTCGAACACTGCTGGCTATGACATTGTACAGTGTGTAGCTACACAGTAACCATTTACAGATATACAGTGGGGCAAAAAAGTATTTAGTCAGCCACCAATTGTGCAAGTTCTCCCACTTAAAAAGATGAGAGAGGCCTGTAATTTTCATCATAGGTATACCTTAACTATGAGAGACAAAATAAGAAAAAAAAATCCAGAAAATCACATTGTAGGATTGTTCAAGAATTTATTTGCAAATTATGGTGGAAAGTAAGTATTTGGTCACCTACAAACAAGCAAGATTGCTGGCTCTCACAGACCTGTAACTTCTTCTTTAAGAGGCTCCTCTGTCCTCCACTCGTTACCTGTATTAATGGCATCTGTTTGAACTCGTTATCAGTATAAAAGACACCTCTCCACAACCTCAAACAGTCACACTCCAAACTCCACTATGGCCAAGACCAAAGAGCTGTCAAAGGACACCAGAAACAAAATTGTAGACCTGCACCAGGCTGGGAAGACTGAATCTGCAATAGGTAAGCAGCTTGGTGTGAAGAAATCAACTGTGGGATCAATTATTAGAAAATGGAAGACATACAAGACCACTGATAATCTCCCTCGATTTGGGGCTCCACGCAAGATCTCACCCCGTGGGGTCAAAATGTTCACAAGAACTGTGAGCAAAAATCCCAGAACCACACGGGGACCTAGTGAATGACCTGCAGAGAGCTGGGACCAAAGTAACAAAGGCTACCATCAGTAACACACTGCGCCGCCAGGGACTCAAATCCTGCAGTGCCAGACGTGTCCCCTGCTTAAGCCAGTACATGTCCAGGCCCGTCTGAAGTTTGCTAGAGAGCATTTGGATGATCCAGAAGAGGTTTGGGAGAATGTCATATGGTCAGATGAAACCAAAATAGAACTTTTGGTAAAAACTCAACTTGTCGTGTTTGGAGGAGAAAGAATGCTGAGTTGCATCCAAAGAACACCATACCTACTGTGAAGCATGGGGTGGAAACATCATGCTTTGGGGCTTTTCTGCAAAGGGACCAGGACGACTGATCTGTGTAAAGGAAAGAATGTATCGTGAGATTTTGAGTGAAAACCTCCTTCCATCAGCAAGGGCATTGAAGATGAAACGTGGCTGGGTCTTTCAGCATGACAATGACAATGATCCCAAACACACCACCCGGGCAACGAAGGAGTGGCTTCGTAAGAAGCATTTCAAGGTCCTGGAGTGGCCTAGCCAGTCTCCAGATCTCAACCCCATAGAAAATCTTTGGAGGGAGTTGAAAGTCCGTGTTGCCCAGCGATAGCCCCAAAACATCACTGCTCTAGAAGAGATCTGCATGGAGGAATGGGCCAAAATACCAGCAACAGTGTGTGAAAAACTTGTTAAGACTTACAGAAAACGTTTGACCTCTGTCATTGCCAAGAAAGGGTATATAACAAAGTATTGAGATGAAATTTTGTTGCTGACCAAATACTTATTTTCCGCCATAATTTGCAAATAAATTCTTTAAAAATCCTACAATGTGATTTTATGGATTTTTTTTTCTAATTTTGTCTCTCATAGTTGAGGTATACCTATGATGAAAATTACAGGCCTCTCTCATCTTTTTAAGTGGGAGATCTTGCACAATTGGTGGCTGACTAAATACTTTTTTGCCCCACTGTATATCATACTGCATGGGAGTGTATGAAAGTTGACTGGTTGTCTCTCTGTGACAAATTATATAAACAATAGTGGCGATTGACCAGATGTGTTTCTAACAGGGTGAAGCTGATGTTCTGTGTAATTGGAGCTTGCAAGTGCTAATATCACAGGAAGTTAAATTAGTGTCAGAGTAAGACCTCTGTGCATGGTCCTGTCGACCTGGGCAACAATAGCAAAGAATGCAAGCGACAGCACAGTTGGTTTTGTCCATCACAAAGCATTGACTTTTCTCTCTCTCGCACTGAAGAGCCCGGGGACAGAGCAGTCATGAATGCCGTGCACCTGATGCTTATTGTGCTTTCTCACAGCTGCTATTCAGTCTATACTGTTCTGAAACGGGTCTTCTTTTCATTGAGCACCAGGTGTTTGAAGTCCAGGCATGATGTGACATAGCATGAATGCAACAAAAATGATAACCAGAAGGCCACAAGCTATTCGACATACCACTTCCCCAACAAAGCCTGACATTTTATTCCACTAGCACTATAAGAAAATAAGTGTCATGAGGGTAACTATGGTGAAAAAGACGCTGCAGAAATCACCCACTTACATCTAGATTTAGTAAAGTCTAATGGCACCTTCCACAGAACATTTGCTTTAGATTAAAATAACAAAAAAAACGTATTTTTGACCTCGAAAATGTCAAAGCTGCACTTTTATACCTTTATATACAGCGGTGACCAAAAATATTAGAACACTAGCATTTTTATCAGCTAAAAAATGGTTTTAGGTCAGTTATTTCTATCTTATCCTGTAGCGTATCAGTAGGAAATATCAGTCTACATTTCCAAACATTAATTTTGCCATTAATTGTAATAATCCAGTGAGACTATTGTTTGCACAAAGAGTCTGAACAGCCAGTGCTCCACACAGAGATCTGATCTCATCAGCATCCAGTCTGTCTGGAATGACAGAACAAATAGAGACAAACTAAATCCAGAAGAACTGTGGCAACGTCTATTAAATTGGCTGATTGGCTTCAATATAAGCTGTTTTTAGACTTACAAGAAAGTTTTGCGTTTTGAAACGTACAGCATGTTTTTATAATGACCTCTTATATGTCAAAAGATCAAGGGAATTTAGATTTCTCAGTTCATGTCCCCTTTAAGTCATATACAGTAGTCAGCTACACATATACACCAATAATGCTGAATTATGATGCTAAGAAGCATCCTGTATTCTTGTATACTTGATATCACAAAGCAAGATGTCAGTGTTGTGTGTGCAATTGATCAGATGAGTAGGAGAAATGGAGCACACAGCTTGCTGCTGATATCAATAGCAGCATTTGTGAGTGTTCACAGTGTGTTTTGTGAAGGCCAAGGGGTTAATGTGTTGTTCCTGTATTCTCGAATGCTGTTTTTCACCCTTTCACACCGAGATGACAGAGGCTGGAAATAGCATCAGCCTCCATTCTTCACAGCTAGCTGCTGATAACAAACATAATTATAAAGTTATTTTTCTTTCACTCAGAGAAATTGTAATTTAATGCCGATCCCCATCTCTGCAGACAGATTAATTCTTTTGAAAATGAAATGAATTTGCAAGTCAATAAGGACAGCAGACTGATTGTACTTGAGAACAGAGACGCCAGATAAATATTGAAATCTCAGTGGGAGCCAATTTGGGGTCACTGCACTGACTTGAAACTGGGCTCACATGTTGCAAAAGTTTGTCTCACTTACATAATAGGGGTTGTATGCCATTCGGAATTAAATTGAGAATGCCTTTTTAGCCAGATGGATGGATGGGTGTATGTATGGATAGAACTTGCCTGCAGATAGTGGAGTGATCGTTCCTTCATTTTGGGATCTAGAGGAACCAATGCCTTCTCATATCCACCTCCACCTCCTCCTCCACGGGAAGATGGATGGACCTCCCTAGCCTGACTGACCGTCATGGCCGACCATGTGCTCCTCTTCAGAGAGTGTCCACTGTCGCCTGCCATTGCTATGTTGGTGCAAGCCAGGCACTCTCCTGGAGGTGGCCCCTTAGATTTCCTCAAGGTAAGCTCCTGGATGGCAGCATCTAGGGTCTCGTGTCCGGTGGGATACCCACGTCCCCCTCTACCTGCACCCACCAGAAAGCTGCTGTCACTGTCCAGGTTGTCATCGGAGCTCCACCATCCAGCTGTTTTGCTCCGGTGGCGGGAGCTTCGTGACTCCTGGTGGGAGTCTCCACTCTTGCTTCGTTCTCGGCTTTTGTTCCGACGGGCTGAACGAGACTGGTGCGTTCCTGAATAATGATGTCCGCCACCTTCCTCACCACCACTGCGGTGCCCCCTATCTCTCTCCCGGTACTCTCCCCCACGGGTGCCATTAAAGTCTCGTTTAGAGGGTGCCTCCAGTGAATGTGACTTGGCGAAGAGACGCTGGACAGAGTTCACCAGATGCCTTATGCGACTTGGACTCTCGCTGCGTTGTTCCCCGCTGGCTGGGCGTTGGTACTGCAGGGTGTGGAACCCATCTGGATGGAAGGGCAACTGTTTCTCGAACTGATCCAGAAGGTTTGGTGGGATACGGTGCATCTTTCCCCCATGACCATGCCCATGGCCATGCCCTGCAGAGGATAAACACTCTTCACAGGTGGAGTCATATGGCTGTGGCTGACTGGGGTGTAAGCGAGGGAATGTGCCTCCACCAGATGGGACCAAAGCCAACGGTTCAGGGGGCCCACCAGGTGGGTAGTAGGGGTGGTCATTGTGCCTCTGGTAGTGGTCGGGGTGGTGCATATAGTCCCGTGCAGTGTCGCAGTCCTCAGGCATGAAGTAACAAGGCCCAGAGGAGTGTTGCGACAGACTGCGACTCACCTGGTAGCCCTTCATGGCCGGGGCATGGTGGGCCGTCCGGGCCGAGAGGGGGCGCTGTGGGCGAGACAGGGCTGCGCCGGAGTCAACTATGGAGAGAGGGGCAGAAAGGAAATGAGACAGTTAAGCACATGTTTCTGTACAGTAAATTAAATATCAGCATTATTCTCAAAACACAGTAAACTACAGTACACAAGCTTTTATGGAAGAAAATAGAACTAAATTAAAAACATCAAGGTCATTTCAACCCTTTCTGAGAAAGCACACCAATTAATGGTTATTTTTTTCTGCAAATTATATAATTTTTCTTTTCAGGGATGTGCTGTTCTGTATTCTAATAACAACCACAACCAGGCAGCTGACGATGCAGAACAAGCACACTCCAATTCATCTGGCGCAGCAGCACTGCCATTGACCCTGAACACACAAGAGTGAGGGTGCGCAAACGCTGTGCATAAATGACTTGCTATTTTCATTTGATTCACTCTAGGTTCTTTGTTGGAGTGAATCATTGTGTCACTATCTCTCAAAATCTGTTCAATTGGCAGAGCAGGGCCGCTTCTCTGCTAATTCAACCTTTAATCTAGTTCATGTTCATAACACACTCTGTGCCCATTTTATGATCTCAATGATAAAATGGGCAAAAAGTCTGAAAGGAAACAGTGAAACGGAAAATAGCTTGTGCTTGTCAGGTGGTTGCTGTACATACGGCCCTGGTCTTTGAAGCAGGTGGCATTTCCAAACGCGAGCTATTGCTGACAGATGTTGAGGTGATCATTAGGTGGACCTGTTACTTTTAATGAGCTAAATGTGCAAAAGCTAGCTTGATCCTTTGTGTCATGATCTCTGAGCTCAAAAAAGGAGAACAGTGCTTACACTTCTTAAATATCGAATACTGTAACCGGCGTGAGAGGTTATTATTTTCCCTGAGAAAGTCATTTAAATTTGTACTTCATGGAAATTAATGAACTTTGTGAAGTCTTTGTTTTTTTATTTTGCAAAAGTTACAGAAAAAATTACTTGCTG
Organism: Gymnocypris eckloni scoliostomus; assembly: GCA_027564155.1. Lineage (NCBI taxonomy): Eukaryota > Metazoa > Chordata > Actinopteri > Cypriniformes > Cyprinidae > Gymnocypris > Gymnocypris eckloni. The sequence goes on along the minus strand of CM050427.1, from coordinate 15,496,051 downwards.
ATTTTTGGTCAACATATAAGGTCCTTTGAGAAATGTCTGTGATTGCGGTATTGTATTTTCACACAGTTTACACATTTAATTTTGGCTTCATCGAACACTAAAGCTTGTTTTCATTGAAATCCATAACTAAAATGTGTGTTGTCGTGTCTGAAGCACCTTTATTATAGAAACAAGTGTATATTATGTAAATTATATCTAAGAGACTTAAATCAAGTTAAACTTGATGAAAAGATTTCCGTTAACTGAAGTAAAAACGAAGACAAACATAGCTTAGAATAACTTAGAATAATGTCAATCATCTTGTGCTGATTCTTTTATTTATTTTTTTAAATAATCCCAGATGCTGCAATAACTTTGAATTTAAAATATAAACTAATGAATCCCTGAGAACCTTTTATAAACTAATGAAAATAATGAAATAATGAAATATGTTTTTTTTAAACTAATGAATGCTAAACAAATGAAAACTAATAAATTAGACATAAAAAATAAATACAAAACTCTAAATATTATAAGCCTTGATGATTATTTTATTTATTTATTTCTAAGTGGATTGTTCAAGTACTGCTAGCTAAAATAATAATTATAATGATACAAATAAATAAGGAGAGTTAAATGATAGAAAATTTTACGAATGTCACATACATAAGTGTTGTTGATTTGTGAAGTGCATGTATGTGTTTGTGTGTATTCATGTGTGTGTGTGTGTGTGTGTGTGTGTGTATGTGTGTGTGTGTGTGTGTGTGTGTGTGTGTGTGTGTGTTTGTATTCCATATGTTATGGTGACCAAATGTCCCCACAAGGATAGTACATTTTGACCTTATGATGAAACAAGCATATAAATCATACAGAAGGAAGTTTTTTTGAAAATCTAAAAATGCATAGCTTTGTGTGAGGGGTTTAGGCGTAGGGTTAGGTTAAGGGTATATAAAATACAGGTTTTTCAGTAGAAAGAAAACATTATAGAATATCCCCATAAAACATAAAAACTGTGTGTGTGTGTGTGTGTGCATGTTTATGTGGTTTATGAGGACCCAAATTTGTATAATGACATGGGTATGACATAGGTATTACAAGGAGAAGGTGATTTATGAGGACATTTTCAGTGTCCCCATAATTTAAAATGCTTATAAATCATACAGAGTGAGTTTTTTTGAGGGAAAATAGAAATGCACCATCTCCTGTGAGGGCTAAGTTTAGGTGTAGGGTAGGTGTAGGGCAATAGCACATACAGCTTGTACAGTATAAAAACCATTACGCCTATGGAGAGTCCCCGTAAACCATAAAAACCAACATGTGTGTGTGTGTGTGTGTGTGTGTGTGTGTGTGTGTGTGTGTGTGTGTGTGAAATACTGAGAGAACAAACGTTCACAATGTACATCAAATTGTATGGTGCTGTCACATCTCTCAGCATGAACAACACAGAGTCTGGTGTTTCCCGTAATTTAGTAGAGGCTTCTGTCAATAAATGCCATTCAACACCACTTCAGGTGCCAGCTGGCCCCAGTTTGCCTCCCTTGGTCTCCTCCCTGAACCTGAGATGAAAATGGAGATGAAAACAAAAAAGGGCATAACACTCATCCGATCTTTCCTTTTCTCACTCTCCTCACCAGCTCAGAATCTCTCCAGACAATCTCTCTCTCTCTCTCTCTCTCTCTCTCTCTCTCTCTCTCTCTCTCTCTCTCTCTCTCTCTCTCTCTCTCTCTCTCTCTCTCTCTCTCTCTCTCTCATTTCTCCATCGTTCTGACATAGTTCTTTCACTCTGGTTTATGTGGCTGCTGCCTGTCTGTCTGTTTTATCGCCAGCTGCTTGAAAGCCAGTATAAGTCTCTTTATTTGTTTTTCTTTTTATCTGTATGCGTCTCTCTATCCCTGTCTCGCTCTTTAGACTCACAGCCTTATGTTACCTCATTTTCCAATACACAATAAGCAAAGGCCAGCCACATAGAGCAATCAAGAAACCCTCAATTCACATATAAAAACAAACTGACACAATACTACCAACACATTTGTTCTTAAACAATACAAGAGCCTTTCTAAACAGTAGAACATGTCACTAGCCATGGCAATGTTATGAGTTTGATTGCCAGGTCACTAGCCATGGCAATGTTATGAGTTTGATTGCCAGGTCACTAGCCATGGCAATGTTATGAGTTTGATTGCCAGGAAAAGCAAGAACTGATAAAAAATTCAAGCCTTTTTGAATAAAAGCATCTGCCAAATGCATACATTTAATCGAAAATGTATCATATCAGTTAATACTGGATATTTAATTGAGCATTTACGTTTCCTCTGTTTTTACATTTTGATTACGTTAGATATTTAATTTACTCACTTTTAAGTGCCTCCAAACACCCTGAATATCTTCGAAAGACAGCAATGATGATTTTGGAGACATTTTTGTGCACAGTATGCATCATTTGACATATATGGTAATTTGAGGCTAAAGCCTAAAACTTATTGAAATGCAAGTTTAACTGACTATACTTTTTTATATCCTCTAGTTGGCAAATGCTTGTCTATTCCTTCTCATGTGGTCAGTTGTAATAGCATCAGTGTGTGGGATAACAGACTGAGGGCTGCCAGGCCAGAAAGTAATGACACATTTTGTTTTCTGGCTTCAGTATTAAGCAACCAGAGAGGAATTCTACAAAGCCAAAATACAGTTTATGGGTCAACAGTGAAGAAAATGACAATAATATCAGTCTGCAGCACATTGCTATGGGTCTTTATAACAAATACGAGTGGGGATTCCAAATTCTGCCATCAATGTTGGTGAATGCCATTTAAAGGAAACTGAATCCAACACAGAGACAAGCCCACCATACACTGCCCACCTAATAGCACCAGCCATTGTATATTTTTTCCCGACAGCGATTTTTGCTAAATAAAGCATGGAAATACAAAAGAGCAGATACATCCCAGGCTTTTCCAGAATGTTATCTTATTCTCACATAACCTTACGCACATTTTCTCCCAGTGATGGCCCCATTCAGCCCTACGAACATGTAGATCTCTCTCGTTAAATATTTACAATTGTTCAACTAGGCTTCGCTAATTCTCTGTAATTGGACTGGGAGGTTGTCATGACGGATGTGAGAACATTGCAGAGCTGATAGGAGAAAATTGTATTCACTTTAGGCCTATAAAACACCAGAGAGAGAGAACAGGAGAGGGAAACATTGCAATGGTCATTATTTGCCCAGGAGACAAAAGCAAAAAAAAAAAAAAAACAGCATAAGCTGTGCACTAAAATCCTTAAACCCTAGTGCTATGCAAAGCAATGGTTTCCACATAGAAACATGCTTTTCCCAAGCACGGTTGGATGCATGAATTTATGGATACAGACAATATTTTTAGTCTGATGAAATTATTAATTGCGTGTTATGGATGTGAGAAATTCTCATATGATATCAATTCAAACAGCAGTGATTAGTTGCAGTTAAATGTTATTCCAGCCTTTGGGTGAAAATAAATAGATGCATGGCTGCATTTCATGGCTCAGTCCTTAAGAAATGTTGCATTCCTTGTTACAATGTTACATTGTTACAGCTTTATATGGACTGCAAGCATTTACATAAATGTTGAAGATTTTATTGAGACACATGCTTTCATAACCTAGTTCTAGTAACATATAGCTGTTTTTTAGAGCAAGAGAACAATATTGAAAAGTGCCAATGCTATCTTGCGGCAATTACTACATATTTTACGAGAAATACAACAGAGAAAGGCGGATGACAGCTATATTCTGGCGGTCATTCGCAGTAGTCTTTGCAAGGGTTCAATGGAATTAGCGTGCATTTGTTTTAAGGTTCTGACTGCAGTTCTGCTGCAGTAATTTACAAGCAAATGATATGAGAAATCCAATAAAATACTGACAAATGTCCCCCTAGCTACATTATGACAAAAACACTTCTTTATTTTAATTAATGCCATTTTGTCTCATTTACTTTCTTTTCATTCAAAATAATGACATTGTTCATGCTATTCTATTTTTTGTATTGTCTAAAAATATATTGCATGTGGTAACATCAAAATTATTAGATTGTATTCAAGATCTTATTCAAAAACATTATTTAACATCAATGAATGCCTAAGGTTACACATTAGGTTATGCGAACACAACTTAATATACAGACCATATCAGGTATAAATATCTCTGTAAGGTAGCATTTGTTGCTCTTTTTTCAGGAGAGAAAACAGTCAGGATTGGATCAAAATGCATATTGCATAAATACATAAATTCATAAATTCCGTGCACACAAAAATCCAGTTCTTGTATACTGTGTGTGGACTCAGTCAGACCATTATAAGCATGTACTCCTCACAGGTGAAGGGTTTTGATATGGTTTCTCTCTAAATCCCCGTCCCTCAAAGAGATAAGCTCTTGCCTCATCCCTTCCCCAGCCCGCTCTATCTTTCACCTCCAGCATGGAGAGATGGACACCAACAGAGAAATGAGAATTCACACCCCGCGGGCAGTATCTCCGTCGCCTGCATCTCCCACTCTTACTTCTCCCTCTCAACAGGTGAGGCTGGGTGCTCCTGAGAAGGGGAGGATTTGAGATCCTGTTCTTCCCATGAAGAGAGCCATCCTGTAGAGTGTACGATTGTGAACGATCGAAATTAAGACTCAAAAATATGAAGGACTTGAATCACATGACCTTTCTTCTTTCAGCCAGAGTGCAAGAAAGTAAAGTTCAATACAAGTTAAGCTCCATATAGCATTTGTGTGTGTTTGTGTGGTATAATAACCCCCCAAAAAGAGCAAGCATTGAGGTTTTAATAGCAGGATTGTGAAGCTTATAAATGTATGCAAGCAATTAAGGTAAAACAACCTCTGTTAAATGTATTAATGTGTATTATTCATATAAATGTGTAAGAATTATAGTATACATTTGTATTATTTGAGATGTAAAGCAGCTTTAAACAATAATTTTACAGTCATATTAGGGTTTTAGGTTTTGGATTGTGTAAAATTGGATGCAACTTAACATAGAAAATCTTAAGTTAATTTTGAGACTAAAATGTTAACCCCACCTATTGTTGACATCTTATGGCTATACAATTAAAACAGTGTGCAATGTGGCCCTATTTGCTTCTGTTATTCACACAAGTTTGGGGTCATTATTATTTGTTTTTATTTCACTTCCTTTCAATAAATAAATGAATACAGCAAGGACACATTAAATTCCTGACAGTAAAGACTTTTAAAATGAAAAGGTTTCAAATAAACACTGTAAGAATGAACTCTTATTTTGTTTTAGCTCTTATTTCAGATTTTGGGGAATCAATTCTTGAAGATCCGATATTGATTTGATTAAATTGATCATAATTCAAAATGTATAATTTATACCTTATCAACGGTTCATCCAGCGAACGTTAAAATCAGTATATCTTAACAATTTTGATACTTCCAAAATTGGCAATATTATGCCCTTGGCCAAAGGTCACAATAACTGTAAATAATAACTTCTTAGGCTGAACTATAGGTAACGCAGGGTCTGGGCAAAGTTTGATTTGAATATTACACAACACAAGACAAGGATTCTTTATAAATGAAACAAAGTTTATTTGCCAACTGTTATTTTACAATACATGGAATAAACTTATCGAAACACACACACGCACACACACACACACACACACACACACACGCACACACACACACACGCACACACACACGCACACACAGTTCAGGAGTTATTGAATTTGTCATGAAGTTCCCAAAATTATAATTCTCCTTTCATAACAAATTCTTTAAATTCAACCTGAGAAAGTCACAAGCAGAGAACTTTACTATCTTTACTTTTAAAGATTAATTCGACCAGCTCAGCAAAATGGAGATTTGTTTGTTATTTGCTTTCAAGTTGAGGTAATCGAGGATCAGTTTTTTTCCTTGGGTGGTTGAGGGAACCCTGTTGGCTGATTGGCTGCTGATGCATTTGAGGCGTGACGTCAGTCTGGGGAATCCCTATTGTGATTGGCGGTTGCATGGTTCCTTACGAGTGACAACACTTGAAGTTCTTCTCTGAGTTTCGCGTGGCTTCAGGCTTTGAATATTTCTTATGTAAGCAGTTTGACAGAGTGTTTGAAGTCTTGGATGATCGGCCTGATGTTAAAGCTGTGAGCGCATACACTATATGCTAGTCAATTTATCACATGAGGAAAATATCCTAGCATATTTCTATTGAGTGTTATAATAATGCGTATGATGCTGAAGGTCAATATTTCATACACATTAAATTGTTGCTAATAAAAACAGGCTTTTACCCAACATCAAACATCAAGTATTTGGCATACACAAAGTACATATACTAATTTAATCTACTAAACGGGTTAAGGCATATATTAAAATATCCTAAATTCTAATAACACCACCAAGAATTTGAAAGACATTAAGCATGTCATTTGTGGATATATTTGCTCTAATAGTAATGAGAATAAATTAATGTCTTTTTAGAAACTATCTATGCAAGTTTGAATTAATTTTTCTGCCAAAGAAGAGAAAAAGGTACGTTCTATTGGAATGCAGGAAAACGAAGGGATTTCCTGAGGTCAGAAAGTCACTTCGGTGTGTATCTGCAGCGCTTCAGCTCAGACATGTCCTTGTAAATCCGTCTTCATTTGTTGATCTGATTATAAATTGATGTGTTACTGGTCAGAGGTACCAGGAGTGCCTGTCGCTGGAACATTTCCAGATACAATGTTTTTTGTTCTGTGTTTATTTTATGAGTTTAAGGGATAAGGAACCAGGCCATGACAGGAACTGGTCCAGAAAATCGACGTTAGGTTTAATCATTAAATAGTTTTACGACTTGCAGATGGTGGAGAGAAGACTTCTTAATTTCCTATAATGATTGCTTTGATGCTGCAGTTTATTTTGAGTGTCTGTTTGATAAGATCCTACAACACGGATCATCAACAAATTCAGCAAAATAAATGAACTGTTTCCAGAAAAATAATAAGCAACACAACTGTTTTCAACTCTGATAATAATAAGAAATGGTTCTGGAGCACCGAATCAGTAGGCTATATTATAATAATTTCTGAAGGATCATGTGATATTGAAGACAGGAATAAAGACTGCAAAGAATTCAGCTTTGCCATTACCGTTTTAAAATATATTAAAATAGAAAAGTTATTTTAAATTGCAATGATATTTCATAATATTACTGTTTTGTTCTGTATTTTAAATCAAATAAATGCAGCCTTGGTGAAAATAAGAGACTTCTTTCAAAAACATTTAAAAATGTTACTACCCCCAAATGTTTAAGGGTATTCTAAGCATAACCAAGTTATTATTTTTTTTATTTTTTTTAAAGATGGACACATGAAAATTAACTTTAGTGGTAATCAACATTACGCCAAAAACACTGTCAATTGAGTTAAACTTGTACTTAACCTGGAATATTCCTTCAGTACAGGCAAAGTAAACTGTTTCATCAAACCCTCCGGCAGATTTTACATCTAAAATTAGAATAAAAAATTGTTCTTCAATTTCAAAGAGCTGATCCATCTTTTTAGTAGCTCCCTTCCTCCTCTCCATCTTTCAGTGCCTCAAATCTTTGGCAGCCCGGAGCTCAATATAAGAGAGGATGGAGCAATTTATCAATCATTCTCCAGACAGACTATCAAAGTTAGATGGAAAGTGAAAAAAAGTATTGCAAAGTGAACTTTTCTGCTTCTCTGTAGTCTAACACCTCACCATTTCACATGACTAATTATCTTCTCTACTCTATAAAATACAATATCTAACACACCTACACACATATTCCTAATTTTTGGAGACATACAGAAAAGAGGGGAAAAGGTGAGCAAGAGCATATACAATCCTCAGGGAGGCAGAGATAAAAGACGAGGCTGCCAAAGAAAAACGGGAAGAGTGGAGACATTAAAGGACAAAATGGAAGGTCAAAAACTAGGCTTACAGAAAATGGAGGGAGAATACAGTGAAAAGATAAGGAGGGGATGAACAGGAACATGCATTGGTAAATACCAAAGATAGGTATCACACTTATCAGCTTTGAAATGTGTGGTTTATTCTAAACTTATAGCAGATAAATCAGGCATCTCTGCTGATATTTATGAGCATAAAGAGAAATAAATCACTATCGCTGGAAAGCGTAAGATGCAAAATGGCAAAGAAATGCATGTGTGTACGTGATGAGACTTTCGTACGCGCCCACAATCATGTAAGCAGCCCGTTTTACACTCTTTGATCTATTAGCCTGTTCTAGACTTGTGCTTTGGTGCAGATATGTTGAATATTCATAAACACACAGCCTCTTTCATCCTCTCCGTCATTCTTTTCATTTCTATCTCTCTCACACACACTGTTTTCCAGCCTAGAGAGTATAATAAGCCCAGGTGCTCGTGTGTTAATGGATGTTATGCTCATAATTCATGTAATGGGCCCATGCACCATTAGTACTGTGAGTGGGACAGTGGGTTGAGAGGGATTTAAACAGCTTTCTGCTCTTTTTACTGACTGCTTTACTGAGCAAACACTGGTTTAGTGGTGCTCGTACAAGAACTCTGAGCCATGTCACCTCTCTGACAGTGGGGGATGGAATTGGACTGTCTTGTGCTATTCAAATTTATGCCATCAAAGCCCTGGGAAGCATGTTCTTCCGAACACGTTCACAAGCACACCCAAAGCTCTGCGTTGCTAGGCTACACCATTAACTAGGTTATTTCACGTACAACAGAGATCATTTTCATAATGATTTCTTATTGGTTTTTGCCAGTTAGATTGCATCCTGTTGGTCAGGCTCAAGGAGGATGTCCTTTCCTGGAAGAAGCCGACTGGCTTTGAAGACATGCTGATTTACAATCGTTAAGTTGGGTCACTCATTGAATGTGAGATTGAACTTGTGTGCAGATCTGTCTATCTATCTATCTATCTATCTATCTATCTATCTATCTATCTATCTATCTATTTCTTTGTAAAAAAATACAAATTGCGGAAAATACAAAAATTAGGAAAAATAAAGAACCCTATGATTTTTTTTTATTTGAATGTAAGTATATAATTATTTTTACTAGTTATATTATATTATACTTATTCTTCATTTAAAGAAAGAAATAAAGAAACAAAGAAAAATAAATGGCAGATATAACCAGCGTTGGGTAAAGTTAATTTTAAAAGTAATGCATTACAATATTGCGTTACTCCCTAAAAAAGTAACTAATTACATTACTTAGTTACTTTTTATGGAAAGTAATGTGTTACAATATAATAATGTAATGTGTTTTTGAATATGAGCAGGGCTTGATTGTTTGTTTTATAAGAAGTTCTATTTATAGCAAATGTAAAAGCCTTTTCACACCAAAAAGTGTAATGAATAAACCTCAGGCTGAAGGAAAAGTAATTTACATCTGTACAGCAGGAGAAGAAGGTTCAACACTCTTCAGCAATAAAAAAAAAACAACGAAGCACAATTGTTAGTTTATCTAAAGTAATTTTTGCTTAGTATGGTTAAACTGGATCATCAAAGGTCAGCAGCAAAGACATTGGTTAATAAAATGAGATTAGATATATTTGTGTTGTTTAACATATTGAATTATTGCAGGTTTGCGTCATATTCTGAGTTTGCATTTCACTGTTTTAATTAATTTTGATGAATACTGAATCAGTTTTTTGCAAGTGGTATGAATTAATACACATTCACATTTAGTCTAGATTAGAACTACAGTAAGATCATGATCACACAGCGCACTGTCAGTCAATAAATCGAAAAAAAGTTACTGGCGTTATTTTTTTGAAAAAGTAACTCAGATATTTTCTAGTAAATTAAAAACTAATGCGTTACTTTACTAGTTACTTGAAAAAAGTTAGATTATTACAAAACTCGTGTTACTTGTAATGCGTTACCCCCAACACTGGATATAACAATATCATATTTTTTTTACAAAGGAAAAATTAAATAGTTTTAAAAGTTAAAATGAATTTAGGCATCACAAAATAAAGTGTGAACTATAAAAAAGGAAAATGATAGATGTTCATATTTAAATTAAAGGGGACCTCTTATGCTCCTTTTTACAATATTTCAAATAATTCTCTGATATCCCCAGAGTGTGTATGTGAAGTTTTAGCTAAAAATACCAGACAGATAATTTTTTATAGCTTTTTAAATCGCCACTCTTAGGGTATGAGCCAAAACGCCCTGTATTTGAGTATGTTGCTTTAATTCAAATGAGCTGGTGCTCCCGGAGAAGAGGGCGGAGCTTCAAGAGCTCATCTCCTGCATTAGCAGTGCTAGCCTTTGTAAATAAACATTCCACAATTAGTACAAGCCTGTTATCTTTACAGAGAACGTACTCTGTTTAAAGTCAGTCTTCTGATTGTACTGTGCATAATACATTCGCGTTTATGAATTACACAGACAAGGAACACAGCGCAATAAAAATAACAACATAGCTGGTATCATGATGCATGACAATCTATCACAAACTTTACAGGTGCATCTCAATAAATTAGATTGTCGTGGAAACGTTCATTTATTTCAGTAATTCAACTCATTGTGAAACTTGTGTATTAAATAAATTTAATGCACACAGACTGAAGTAGTTTAAATCTTTGGTTCTTTTAATTGTGATGATTTTGGCTCACATTTAAGAAAAAACACCAATGAATTCACCAATTCATCTCAACAAATTAGAATACTTCATAAGACCAATAAAAGAATAAAATAATGAATTGTTGGCCTTTTGGAAAGTATGTTCATTTACTCTATATGTACTCAATACTTGGTAGGGGCTCCTTTTGCTTTAATTACTGCCTAAATTCGGCGTGACATGGAGGTGATCAGTTTGTGGCACTGCTGAGGTGGTATGGAAGCCTAGGTTTCTTTGACAGTGTCCTTCAGCTCATCTGTATTTGGTCTCTTGTTTCTCATTTTCCTCTTGACAATAACCCATAGATTCTCTATGCTGGCCAGTCAAGCACACCAACACCATGGTCATTTAACCAACTTTTGGTGCATTTGGCAGTGTGGGCAGGTGAATGAAAAATGAAAATCAGCATATTTAAAATGAAATCAGCATATTTAAAAAGCTGGTCAGCAGAAGGAAGCATGAAGTGCTCCAAAATTTCTTGGTAAACGGGTGTAGTGACGTTGGTTTTCAAAAAAACACAATGGACCAAGACCAGCAGATAACATTGCACCCCAAATCATCACAGACTGTGTAAACTTAACACTGGACTTCATGCAACTTGGGCTATGAGCTTCTCCACCCTTCCTCCAGACTCTAGGGCCTTGGTTTTCAAATGAAATACAAAACTTGCTCTCGTCTAAAAAGAGGACTTTGGACCACTGGGCAAGTCCAGTTCTTCTTCTCCTTAGCCCAGGTAAGATGACTCTGACGTTGTCTGTGGTTCAGGAGTGGCTTAACGAGAGGAAGACGACAACATCACGTCTGTGTGTGGTAGCTCTTGATGCCTTGACCCCAGCCTCAGTCCATTCCTTGTGAAGTTCACCCAAATTCCTGAATCGATTTTGCTTGACAATCCTCATAAGGCTGCGGTTCTCTCGGTTGGTCGTGCATATTTTTCTTCCACACTTTTTCCTCCAGTGAACCAAACTGAGAGACCATGTTGAAGGCTCAGGAAACATTTGCAGGTGTTTTGAGTTAATTAGCTGATTGGCATGTCACCATATTCAAATTTTTTGAGATGAATTTTTGAGTGAATTGGTGGGTTTTGTTAAATGTAAGCCAAAATCATCACAATTAAAAGAACCGAAGACTTAAACTACTTCAGTCTGTGTGCATTGAATTTATTTAATACACGAGTTTCACAATTTGAGTTGAATTACTGAAATAAATTAACTTTTCCACAACATTCTAATTTATTGAGATGCAGTCCCACTTGTGATTATGAGCTCAACAAATTGAAGCGATCGACTCACATTGTTTTCATATGTAACTTTTAACTACCACATTCCTATTCATGATTATTCATGAAGACAGCACCAGTAAAAACAGACAGAGACAATGGTAGCTTTAGCATCATTAGCCTTAAAGAGTGCCAAGAAGCTCTTTCAGAAAGGCAATTTGGAAAACAAACGCGTGATATTTACTTTGTCTGGAACTGACGTTCGCTCACATTATGATATTGATATTGAATCCTACAAGTATTAGGGACTTTACCGATTTTTCCAGGACATCTCCTTAGACAATGAAACTTAGTGTCCTCAGCGCCTCAGATGGAGGGCGTCTATGGCGACTCCTATGATCGTTAGTGCATCCCAAAACACAACACTTGAAAAGCTTCTTTGGCGCTGAAATTGTATATCTCCAGGATACTACAGCAAGTAATAAGTAATGGTGCAGGTGGACAGAAGCTTCTCACCCAGGGCTGTGTCTATGCTATGGGTAGCATCACAAATGGGTGGGACTTACCCCCTCTGTGACATGAACAGAGGGAGAATCTGAAACAGCTCGTTCTGAGAGACTGTTTATGATATTTTTAGATTATAAACAAATGAGTGGGTGGATTTCACACACTGAGGCCACACAACTGTGTTCAAACACCTTATAAAAGTGATTTTTGCATAATAGGCACCCTTTAATATATTAGTGTTTTTAAAGAAACTTTAAATGGGTGTTACATAACATAACAGAAAAGTAATGAGAATGTACTATATTCAATTTTAAGAATACATTAAATATAATGATATAATAGCATTTATTTATTTTTGAATGCATGTAAAATAGCACAAATATATATATGGCTCCAAAGCTACACATTTTCTCTTACACACAAAGACAAAGATGAACTTTATTTGTGCCAATATGCCAGTAGTGTATAATAATGAATAAGTGTATTAAAATAATTGCCGCAATTTGCTTTCATGGCAGCCATACCAAATAAAGAGAGCTGCCGCTCGTTTATGCCATTCAAATAAAAATAAATTGTGACAACTGGTTCGGTTGGCTAATGACCAGCCTGACAGATGATCCTTGTAATCGTTCTCGTTTTTATCAATCTGTTGTCTTCAGGCGGAGGACAACAAATATCTGGCAGTTAAGATCTGTCACACTGTGTGAAGTACACTAAGATGACGCTGATGATGGCCACTTTCTCATCCTCTCAGACTGTAGTTTCAATCTAGTGTGCTTTATTGACATGACAAACAACACGTCTTTTTTTTTTATTGCCACAGTGTTTGCAGCTTAACTGTTGAAATAAATAAACCCCGATGTCCAGTGTGAAGAGCGACAGTCAAACGATGCGTGTCTAAACAGTTTTTAGTGGGCTGCACAAATGAGAAAGCAAGTAAAAAGCCATCATGAATTTGTACATAACCATGATTGCAAACAGAGACACAGAGCAGAAGCAACAGGGTGTTTCAATGTGATCTAATTAGCAGACACACACATACACTCCGTTCGTTCTGTGATAAGAGAATCACTGCAGTTCAACTGATGGGAGACAGACCACTGTATTACTGAGCTGACAGACAACAGATAAAGAACTAACCTAAACATCAGTGGCATTTGCATTTTCAGTGGAAAGGTGGCATTACGCCAAACCCAGCTTACCAGAACACATTTAGAAATGCAGATAAGTCCTTTACTTGTGCAAACATGCATCATGTTTCCAAAGTGTGATCGATGTATTGAATTATCTTTTAGAAGACAAATTTACAAACAAATGTTTCTCCCCTTGCTCTGTGAAGGTTGTAAGTGCAGGCCCTAGCTATAATAACACAGCATTGTGTCAACAATCTTTTTAATTTCTCTGACCATCAACACACAATATTGTAAATAAAATTTTATTAAAAAAGGTGGTAACACATATGTATAGGATCAAAAAAAAAAGTTGAGCCAACTTAAAATTTTAAGGAAACCAGCATCAGCAGATTTTTTACTTTTCTCAACTTGTTGTTTTAAGTTGAGAATATCCTACAAAAATTAAGTTAAGAGAACTAACAAATCTGCTGAAGCTGGTTTCCTTAAAATTTTAAGTTTTAAGGAAATGTTTTGATCCTATACATACGTGTAGGGTTTCCATATTTTCCAGCATAATGAAAAACGGAACCCAATAATAACGGATTTCCAGCATAATGCAACTTTTAATGAATGAACATTAATCTTATTTTTTGGAAAATAAAGTGGATTTAATATTACAATTAAAACATTGAAAACATATTGTATGACTGTTTATTAAAAATAAGGTTGTAATAGTTTTACGTACGTTCTAATGAATAGTAATATACTTCTGCCCAATATCAACTTTTATTTTGACAGGTTGTCGTGAACACCTTTAAATTTCTTTGTGTATATGATATTTACATTTATGCATTTAGCAGATGCTTTTATCCAAAGCGACTTACAATTGCATTCAGGTTATACATTTTCATTAGTAAATGTGTTCCCTGGGAATCGAACCCACAACCTTTTGCGCAGCTGACGCAATGCTCTACCACTGAGCCATAGTATTACTCAAATGACAAGCATCATTTTGCCAAGCATCACAACAAATGCTCATAAAGTGACTCTCAGAGCAGTTCTGGAGATGTTGTTTATGTATTTATGTCCTCATTAGTGAGGCGGCAGATGCTAACATCACCGCAAGTTTCACGCACGCTTCTGTATGAGCAGTAAAAAAAACACGCGTCTGCGCCATACATTAACAGAGACAGGCAGAAGTCACATTTAAATAGTCGTTTTGTGGACTAATATTAACAAATACAAATGGGAGTGTGCTCACGTGTGTGTATGTGCTTGCCCACGCACGCGCGCATGAACCGGAGCTGAACTACGCTGTGCGCGATATAGAGAGCGCGACCACATAACATAGAGACAGAAATGACATGTCGTCGTTTAAATAAGATAAATAACATGAGGCTATTTAGTTTGTTTAATAAAATAACAATGTATAGACCTGTTCTATAGGAAAGGTGACATTAAATTACTTATTTTGTGATCTGGCGCTAGAGAGAAAATAAAATTAACTTGACCTTCAAGGGGGGCGGCGGGTGCCGTTGGGGTAGGGATAATAGTAGGGGAAACACTGGTGATGCATCTTAGTGCTTTTAAAATCTTTAGATATGTTTAGAGATGTCTGTGAAGATTTTGTGCACAGATGCATTTTTCTATTGATCATGGCAGAAGTGAAGAGGATGAAATGGTGGAGAAGATCATTATAACCACATACAGTATATCATGACATGCGGTTTAGTCAGTCTGTTGAAGAGCTGATTTGGGTGTTTGGATCACATTGGTGGAGCAATGATGTTCAATCCCACCAAAGTATGCTAGATAAAAGTTGCTGTTGTGCTTTTTGTAATAATTATTTAAAAAATCCTAATTTTCACAATTAATTAGTGCTGCTTATTTTCATGCAAAAGATAGCTTCAGTTTCAATATCAATAGACTTGCAGATGTGCTCCATTTGAAACCTAATCCATTCATTTTGATCTGGTTCAATAAATCTCTATCTTTTTCCCATTTTATCTGATGCAATATCATGATGTTCAGCTGTGCATGCATGCAGCTTAGAGAGAACAATGCTGGTGGTAAGTGAGAGAATTAAGGTTTATTAAGGGACACAGATCATCTGATGTGTGCACAGCCCTCTAAGCCTCATGAAGAGCAGGAAGAACTGCTTCCACGTGACAGCACAATAAATCCTGTTACAATCTGACAGTGGGAGTGATAGCCGGTGGCAATGTGCAGACACTAGGGTTTGGCATTATGAAACTTTTGGAAAGACTGTGATTACTGAGAATCTAAACTATCATAAAGACACAGACACATGGTGAAATGCATGTTAGTCCACACCTGCACACTCGCACACACGCATGCACGCACGCATGCACACAGTCCTTTAACAGAACTAGGTCACTGCTTGTCTGCTACACTCAAGCAAGAATTTCTGCGTAATAGCTCCACATGCTCCACTTTTCCTCTCTTGTCCTTTTCCCCCCATCGTTTCTGGGATAATTTCACCTCCCCTTGTACCTACTCACCCACGCACACACGCACACGCACACATATATATAGACACAAAATAATCTCCCTTAAGTGACTATAGTTGCTCACGTGAATGCTCTCTTCTCAAGTTTCTAATGAAAGATTACAACATTTTGCTCAGGAGTGAAAAGGATCGATTCGCTCATGAATAAATAAACAGAACAGCTTCAGAGTATTTCCAGTTGGAGTTGGGATCTGCACTGATAGTCCTTCTTTATGTAGTCCATCATTCAAAAAAAAAAAAATGGGTACATCTGAAAGCACAGAATGCACACTTTTTTTAAAGAATCTTTATGAACTGAATAAGTTGACTTTAATCACTATATAATTAATCATGTTCAAAGTATCACAATCATTTAAAAAAATTATTTACTGATTTAAAAAAAAAAATATTAGTATATTGTAAATAATACTTCACTGTACATATTTCTTTTTCTCTCTCTCTCTCTCTCTCTCTCTATATATATATATATATATATATATATAAATTATTGTTAAGAGGAAGTTTGGTCAGAGGAGCAAACATATCTACATAATAAAAAATGTAACTATAATACATTATAATATTTTAATATAACATACATATTGTCACATATGTGTTTCCGTTTTGTCCTTATCTGGTAGTTCCTGTTCTTATTAGTTCATCATTGGTTAATTTGTGTCCAGCTGTGTTTAGTTATCTTGTTTATTTCGATTATTAAGTCCTGTGTTCTCTGCCCTTGCATTGATTGTCTCACCCCTGCAATCCATGTTTCCTGACGATATCTTCATCAAAAGGAAGGTTGATTGTTCTCCTCGTCTCCTGCGTTCTCCTTGCTCCACGCAATGTGACAAATACACTCACCGGCCACTTTATAAGGGACACTGTTCAATTGCTTGGTAACACAAATTGCTTATAAGCCAATCACATGACAGCAACTCAATGCATTTAGGCATCTAGATGGGGTGAAGATGACTTAATGAAGTTCAAATTGAGCATCAGAATGGGGAAGAAAAGGGGATTTAAGTGACTTTGAACGTGGAATGGTTGTTGGTGCCAGACAGGCTGATCAAAGTATTTCAAAAACTGCTGATCTACTGGGATTTTCACTCACAAACATCTCTAAGGTTTACAGAGAATGGTCCGAAAAAAGAGAAAATGTCCAAAGAGTGGCAGTTGTGTGGACGAAAATGCCTTGTGGATGTCAAAGGTCAGAGGAGAATGGGCAGATTGGTTAGAGATGATAGAAAGGCAACAGTAACTCAAATAACCACTCGTTACAACCAAGGTATGCAGAATACCATCTCTGAACGCACAACATGTCGAATCCTGAAGCAGATAGGCCACAGCAGCAGAAGACTACACCGGGTGCCACTCCGGTCAGCTAAGAACAGGAAAGAGAGGCTACAAATCACACAGGCTCACCAAAATTGGACAATAGAAGATTGGAAAAACTTTGCTTGGTCTGATAAATCTTGATTTCCGCTGCGACATTCAGATGGTAGGGTCAGAATTTGGTGTAAAGAACATGAAAGCATGGATCCACCCTGCCTTGTCTCAACGGTTCAGTCCATCCCTTTATGACTACAGTGTACCCATCTTCTGATGGCTAATTCCAGCAGGATAATGTACCATGTCACAAAGCTCATACTGGTTTCTTGAAGGTGACAATGAGTTCACTTTACTCAAATGGCCTCCACAGTCACCATATCTAAATCCAATATAGCACCTTTGGGATGTGGTGGAACGGGAGATTCGCATCATGGATGTGCAGCCGACAAATCTGCAGCAACTGCGTGATTATATCATGTCAATATGGACCAAAACGTCAGAGGAATGTTTTCAACACCTTGTTGAATCTATGCCACAAATAATTAAGACAGTTCTGAAGGCAAAAGCGGGTCCAACCCGGTATTAGCGAGGTGTACCCAATAAAGTGGCCAGTGAGTGTTTATAATATATATACTGTTGTTATGTTGTCAGTATGTCCAACATTTCAACTTTATTCATGCATATAACAATTTTATGTACAAACTATGAATATCTAGGGAGTGAAATTATGCCCTAATATGTAACCATTAAAAGTGAGAAAACCCAAGAGAGTTACTTATTACCAGATCCAGTCCACAGGGGCATCCAGCTCAGCTGTCACTCAACAACTAAAAGGCAGCTCTGAAGGGTAGGTTACATGTAAACAGAGGTTCAATACTCAATCCTGTAGTTTGTTCAGTGAAAAGGATGCATTTATAGGCACATATGAGCCTGAATGTGAAGGGTGAAAGTGATAAAGAGACAGGACGAGATAGAAGTGATTTAGCGGGTGAGTGCGAGTGTGTGTGTGTTGTGATTGAGCTGTGCTGGCGCCACAGGGTCTGCTCTATGTTTAATGCCAGTGTCTCGCTGTGTCTGGCTCTTGTGTCTTATAGATCTGTGTGCCTAAGCAGGAGGAAGCTGTCAATCACAGAATCAACACAGAACTACTAAAGGCTTTTAAGCGTCACAAGCAGGAGTGCGAGAGAGACAGTAGTCGATCCTTCTCTTCTTCTCTGCTGGAGCTCAAATGGTAGAAGTTCAGAAGCCAACAGACAGGAACTGAGAGTGCCAAAAGCTGTTGGAAAGATGCCTCAAAAAATTACAGGAAGCTACAGGACCAAACAAGACAAACATCTCCTTCAACAAAACCATCTTATTGGGTATGATCTAATCATTTGAAAGTGCCCTACACATTGGACTATACCCTATATATATATTTTCTATATGCTATTTGGCCATCTTAAGTGATTGTGACAAATTGTAAGAAGCAAATATGCTCAGTCCGAAGCATATGTGTGTGCCTATAATATAATATATTATAACGCCCAAGGCATTTTTGACCACAAAACTGCCGCTCACTGGGTTTTTTCTCTTTTTCGGACCATTCTCTGTGAACCCTAGAGATGGTTGTCCATGAAAATTCCAGTAGATCAGCAGTTTTTGAAATACTCAGAACTCTGGTCTGGCACCAACAAACATTACATGTTCAAAGTCACTTAAATCCCCTCTCTTCCCCATTCCGATGCTTGGTTTGAACTTTAGCAAGTCGTCTTTACCATATCTAGTTGGCTGATTAGTAATTTGTGTTACCAAGCAATTGAACAGGTGTACCTAATAAAGTGGCCAGTGAGTGAGTGAGTGAGTGAGTGTGTATGTGTATGTATGTATGTATGTATATATATTAGAGGTGGGCATAGATTAATTTTTAATCTAGATTAATCTAGATTAATTTTGGAATTAATCTAGATTAATCTAGATTAAAATGGCTCATTTGAATTCTGCCAAGGCATTCAGAATATGTGTGCTACCCAAATAATGACTAAAAGTAAGTCTTTGAGAACGGGTTTCTCAAGCCAGGTGGCGATTAGACCAGGGGCTCATCTCCTGTTTCCAAAATGCATCACAAACTTTAATCTCTTCCCGTCCCAATCCCACGAAAAAACTGGAGGAAAATCCGTTCCACTCGGAAGAATGACTCCCATTCCCTCCCACTCCCGTGTTGTTTTTTTTTTTTTGCCGATAACTGTCAATTACAGTAAAAATATAGTACAGATCACAGCGTGCCCACCTTATTAGTTGAATAAAAACCCAAAATGTCGTTTTTTGTTATTATATTGAACTGAAAGCCATCTTATTATGCACAGTGTTGCACAGATTAAATTTCATGTAAATCATCCATGCTAACACACACGTCTTCTATTTTTATTTTTAGACATTTCACTCTCTATAGATATATTTTTCTATGTACTGTATTTTTAGATATATTCGAGTTTCGAAGTTTCTCGCTCAAGTTCACATGAGACCTAAAGCGCATCCTGTTTGCTTAAAAGCGCAAAGTTTCGTTGTTATTCTGAGTGCACACAAATAAACGTAGAGTCTTTACAGATTCGAAAGATGTATTAGGCTACTTTTATCTGTATGACCAAAATGACGGAGATTTTAAGAGCACGTGAGCGCACCGGAGCCTGTCTTGCAGCAAACGCTTCCACACAAACACTTCAATAGCGCACATTTCTCTAGGTTAACATCATATTGAGCGGCCATGTAAAGTTGTTACTACATACATCTTTCAGATGAAAAGCCATATTTGAGGTTGATGAATGATGAATGAGCGTTTGGATCAGGGCGGCTAGGGTGGGCTAAATGTTTTCAGAAAAGCCCGAATGTTTTATGACCATGCCCTGTACGCATCATCATCACTGAGTTTTCATGCGCATTAAAATGATGAACCGCAGTTTACTCCCGTCAGGAACCGCCCACGGAAGCTCGTAGATTTCTGACTGACATATACACTTGATAATAAACTTAATATAAACTGGCCAATCATCGATATGAAGTAATAGCAGATCTTGGATCTTTGGGCTTAGCCCGGATATCCACTCACCCTAGAATCGCCTCTGGTTTGGATGTCCTGCTCGATTGTATTACCACACAGACCAGCCGTTAACAATCTGTCCATCACGGACTGCGAGCCTCTAGTTCGAAGACTCGTTCTCGCCCCCTACAGTGCAATTCGGCCAGGTATACATCCGCGCTAAAATATCAGGGTGAAAGTCATCATAGCTTGCGTAGTATAGACCCAGCTCCCAACCCAACTTTGAGAATAGATTAACGGCGATATTTTGTTTATCGCCGATAAGAGTCTCACGTTAACGCAGCACGTTAACGCCGATAACGCCCACCACTAATATATATATATATATATATATATATATATATACATACACACAAACTATATTGGCAAAAGTATTATGTCACCCCTTCTAATGAAAGGTTTGACTACTTTAGTAATTTCCATGAGTACAAATCTTAATTTTTAGCATATAATGATATTCTAGGGAATTGTGTGCTTCTAATTTTATAGCAACGGTTTGGACAGGACCCTTTTCTATATTAACATGACAGTGCTTCTGTGTATAAGGCAAGGATCAAAGAAAAATTATGATTCAGTGTGGAAGAACTTGACTGGTCTGCAGAAAGCTAAGTCCTCATCCCAGCTGAACACATCTGGTGTGACTTTAAATGCAGACCTTGAGCCTAAAATTAATCACCAAACACCAATGACTTGTACACATGGGAGACCGTTTATTTCATACACTTCAAAACTGTTGCAACAGAGGTGGAAATACAATTTTTAAGTACATTGATTTCTTTGTTGCCACAGTTTGGAAGTGCCTTTTTCTCTTCTAAAGAAGGGGGTGTCCCAGTACTTTTGTCCATATAATGAATGTGCAACTCATTAATGTTTGGTGATGAGTTTTTGGCTCAAAGTCTGCATTTAACGTCACACCAGAGGTGTTCAGCTGGGATTAGGACTTGGCTTTCTGCAGACCAGTCAAGTTCTTCCACACTCACTGAATCATAATTTCTCTTTGATCCTTGTCATATACACAGAAGCACTGTCATGTTAGAATAGAAAAGGGTCCTGTCCAAACCGTTGCGATAAAATTAGAAGCACACAATTCCCTAGAATATCATTATAAGCTTAAACATTAAGATCTGTACTCTTGGAAATTGCTAAAATAGTCAAACCTGTTCATTAAATGGGGATGACCAATACTTTTGGCAATTTAGTGTATATAAAATGGGAGGAAATATAATTATGAAATATTCGTTTTTCTCTAAAACACATTGGCCACAATTAACAGCACCCTTTTATTCAATAATTTTTTGAAACCTCCATTTGCCAGTTTAACAGCTCTAGATGTTCTCCTATAATGCCTGAGGAGGTTAGAGAACACCTGATGAGAGATCAGAGACCATTCCTTCATCCAGAATCACTCCAGACCCTTTTGATTCCCAGCTCCATGTTGGTGATTCTTCTCTTTTGGTTCACCCCACTCATTTTCTGCAGGGGTCAGGTCAGAGGACTTGAATGGGCATAGCAGAAGCTTGGTTTTGTGCTCAGTGACCCATTTTTGTGTTGTTTTTGAGGTTTGTGTTTGGATTTTTGTACGGTTGGAAGATCCAAACATGGTCCATTATAAGATTTTTAACAGAGTCAGTCACTTATTGATTTTTTATCTGTTGGTATTTCATAGAATCCATGATACCATGTGTCTAAACAAGATGTTCAGGACCTCCAGCAGAAATATAGGCCTACAACATCAAAAATAAAGCAGTATATTTAATTGTACACATGGGGTACTTTTTATCCCTGTGTTCACCAAACCCATCGTATATGTTTGCTGCTAAAAACTATGTTTTTGTTTCATCTGACCATAGAAGCCAGTCCCATTTGAAGTTCCAGTCGTGTCTGATAACTGAATATGATAGAGTTTGTTTTTGGATGAGCTAGGATACATTTTCCTGAAAACCTCCCAAATAACATGTGGGTGCTGTTTGGCAATTTTTTAAAGGTTTTCTGACCCTGAAACTCAACTATTTTCTGCAATTATTTAGCCACTCACACTCTCCTTCTCACTGTGCATTAGGACAATATGGACACACGTCCTTTTCCAGGCAGTTTCATAACATTTTATGTTGATTGGAAATTCTTAATTTTTGCCCTGATGGTGGAAATGGGAATTTTCACTGCTCTAGCTCTTTTCTTAAAGCCACTTCACTAATTTGTGAAGCTTAATTATCTTTTGCTGCACATCAGAAACATATTCTTTGTTTTTTCTCATTGTGATGGATGATTAAGGGAATTTGGGCTTTGTTTTCCCTACTATTTATATTTCTGTGAAACAGGAAGCCATGGCAGGATAATTTCATGTTCATAATCACTCCGGAGTGCTCAAAATTGTGAATATGAATGGGAATATACTTCAGAGAAATTTTACTCATAAGAACTTCTAGGGGTGCCAGAAATTGTGTCCAATGTGTATTTAAGAAACACATTTATTCCATAATGATATTTACCCCTATTTTAAATTCTTATTATCCAATGAACGGTTAGGTTTTTGTGATTTTAAAAAATAAAATATCAAAAGGATTAACAATGCAGAGTAATTTTCACAGGCTTCTTTGGTCATATTTACCAAGGGTGCCAATATTTTTGGCCATGACTGCGTGTGAGTGTGAGTGTGTGTTTGTTTGTATTACATGGTGGGGTCCTCAACAGGTTAGCACACTCACATAGTGAAATGTGAAAAATGTGAAAAACTGGTGTTTGGTGTGTTTAGATTTGATCCCCACAATGACCAAAAACTAGTGTTTGGTGTGTGTGTGTGTTTGATCCCCACAATGACCAGAAACTAGTTTTAGTGTGTGAGTTCAGTCCCCACAATGACCAGAAACTGGTTGTGTGTTTGCCCGGACCCAAGATATACACAAAACCTGAAAGGTCCCCACAAGTGACCAATGTGTCAGGTTTATAACATTTGTAGTGAAATATTTTTAATCTAAAGTGATACTTTTAAACAGGCTTTTAAGCTTTTGTCAAATAATTTTTTTGGTCTCTAGGATCATAGGAAAGGGCGGTCCCCACTATGTAGCAATTCTGCCAGGTGGCCCCCACAGTGCACAAAAACAAGTATATGTGTGTGTGTGTGTGTGTTGTGAGCACTCGCACACAACACCCGTCGTAACTGCCACCGTAAATGTAGAGAATCTCCTGACATGATTTTACGCACAGCACTTCTTATTATGTGTTTGATAACATCTATCAAAGTGGCCTTTAAACAGGTGATACAAAGCGGCAAAATTTACAAACACCGCCGGCAAGTCCTGGACTTTACCTCAGAACATCTACCGTCGGCCTGCAGCATTCCATCTACAGAGTTCACAGATTATGAACGATTGCTGACAGAAAACGAATGGATACATTTCCAGAAACATGAAAGACAATTTAGGAAAGGTCTGGATACAAAACAAAACTGTGTGCTCACCGGAGATTTCAGGAAGTGATCAAAGTTGTTTACAGTTCTCAATGGGGCCTTCTTTAGAACCAGAATATTTTCCATAAAATGCACATATGGAAGACAACTTGGACAACCGTTACTCAAGTATGTAGTGTGGATTTTAAGGACTTTGCCACTGGATGATAATGCGCGACCCAAATCAAACCCTGTTGCAAACCTGGCCGATTGGATTGAAAAACAACTGCGGTACCTGTGGGAGGTGATACAACCAGCGATTGCCTCTGCCACAAGACAGCATCAGAGAAATCCTCAAAAGGTAGGCAAAAACAAACTAACCTACCTATGGCAGTATCGTAGAGCAAAGGCGATTGACATTATCCTAAATGACTGCATGTTTCCCATGCCGCCGCTTGATCCTGGTAACACTGAGCAAGTGTATAATTATTATCGGAAAAAATGCCACTCCGATCCAACTAATATCACGCTTGAATTACCCCCGTGGAATGATGATTTAGACGACATAATGACTGAGTCGCGGCCGCCTAAATCGGCGTTTACAATAGAAGAGATTGAGAAAGTAATTGTAAATCTGCCCAATAACAAAGCAAGCGGTTCAGATGGCGTTACTTACGAGAATCTGAAAGCCACTAGGCAAACATCCTGCTACATATTGAAAAGCATATTTAACACCTGTTTGATTAATGGTAAAGTCCCTAGTTCATGGAAGGTAGCACTCATTCATAGAATACCGAAGAAAGACAATGTACCAGAAGACCCCTCAACGTGGAGGGACATTTCTCTATTGCCATCTGTATACAAAGTCTTTATGAAGTGCTTGCTTTCAAGAATACTACCTTGGCTGGTTGATGCTGGAATTTTGTCCAACAAACAAAAAGCTTATATTGAGAGACAAGGCATGAATAAGCATGTTTTTTGCTTAAAAAACTTAACTACTTTGCTTAAAAAACTACCATCGATTTTAAGCACGAATCTGCTAAGCTATACATTGTCTTTCTTGACTTCAGAGATGCCTTTGGCGCATTGCCTCATAGAGTCATGATTGATGCATTGGAAGAGATACAGCTCCCTAAGATCTATGTGGACATAATAAAAGATGTGTATTGTGACTCCTGCCTTCAAGTGATCTGTGGAAAAGATCTCACCAGACCGATACCACTAGAGGTGGGAATCAAAACTGGCTGTCCATGGAGTGCTGTAAACTTTATCATTGCAATAAATCAATGGCTAAAATGGCTCTGCGCACATGCCCCGCCCCATGTTCGGTCAACGAACCCAGTCCAGGGCTATGCTGATGATGTGGCCATCGCATCCCGAGATGAAGGTGTGATTAAAAACATGTTGTTGTGCACTGACAGATTCCTGACATGGTCTGGCCTACAAGTGAAGCACAGTAAATGTGTAGTTTTCTATGAGAGGAGGAGCGGTGACAACCGTTGGTATAGATCAAGGGCCGACCAACCCCCCTCTTTTACCATCTTAGACCAGCCACTCAGAGTGTACACCAGACATGAGACCTAAAACTACCTGGGTCACAAGTTTAACATTGCTGGAGAATGGAGTCTGCAAGTGACTGACATGTCACATCAGTTTATGAGCAGACTGGATCTCATTGACGCATCACCTCTTCCTATAACTCTAAAAGTGCAAGCAATAAGAGACATAGCTTTTTCTGAAATTCAACACCTTTTTGCAAATGTCTATATTACACAAAAAGTACTGCGTGAAACGGATGACAAAATCGTAAACGTGTTTAGAAAATGGCTTTGTCTCAACACCCATTCCACAAGATGTTTTATCCTCCAGAAACCATCAGTTTAACCTTCTCAAATAAATAACTAAATAATTAACGTCATAATATTTTAAGAATAAAGTCAAAATTACGATCATAAAATCATGTTACATTGCCTGAAGTTAAAGTTAAAATTACACCTGTATACTCTGCCACAAAAAATTATAATAATACGTGTGGCATCCAACCTGTCATTCTTCACATTTAACACGAAAAACAACACAAATATTTTGCATATAAATAAAATATATCAACCAGTGGAATATTACATTATTATTTCAGCAAAAACTAATAATTTGAATGCAGGGAGCTCGTCACGGCTTCATTAATGGGAAACAGGACGTGAAGGTGCAGAGAAGTACTCAGTGGAGTGCATCGTTTTGTTAACTTTGGTTTATTATTTTGAGTTGTTTGGGACGCTGTAGCAAGCGGCCCTCTCACAATATATTGCTTAACAGGTCTATTGTTCACGCAATCAGCCTGCACGTATCAGAAGTTCCGTTCTCCAGCATGGTTAGCGCTCACACATAGTGTGTGTGTGTATGTATGTGTACACACTATGTGTGCCGCGCCCGAGTGCCGACAGTGCAGTTTGTGTGCAAGCACAGAACAGAAGATGCTCTAAAATAAAACAAACAAATATCCTGTTGATCGGTGCATCTGTACTCCAGTATATCAATTCAATATAGATTAATTATTGCTAAAGTTACTTGCCAAGAGGGGTAGTTTGACATCATGTATTTGCCCGTTCAGGCGGCTCGCGCGTGTCAGAGGCTCTGTGCTCGCGCGGTTCACACAGAACAGAACACAGCGCGCATGTACTGAAAGGAGTTGTCTTTCGCGCCCAAATGCTTTTTAATTGCTTACATTTTTAAACAAACAAGGCTTAAAAACGCATGCAAATTATACTATTTAGTGACCACCTGCAGTGGCCCGATCTGGTACGTGACAAATCCGAGGGTATTTCACGCCACCGGACAGTCTTTATTGTCAAGCCCTGGTACACCTTTAGAAAATAATCGCACAACCTAATTGATATTCTATAATTAAATAGAATATTCGAATATTCGAAAATCGTGACCCATCCCTAGCTTGGAGTTCCAAACTGCATGTGGGAGTATACAGCCACAAGACAGTCTCACCTTACCAACATGCTGAACTGTGATGATGTCTGCATGAGGCAAATGGCTAGAGCATCCTTATTGCTGGATTTTAAAAGACGGAAGGTGCTACACGCATGTGGTGAGGAAGACAGCTTCCTGGGTTTTAAAAGGAAGACCAATGGCTAGCTGGATGGACGGGCACAGGGATTCGGTGTGTCATCAGACTGGCCAGACTTAAACGACCTATGCTGGAGGACAGGTACTGAACTGAAGTGGACCTCCCACTACCAACCTGTAGAGGTCTCTGATGCCGTCGTACAGGACCCATCTGTCATCGTGGAAGCCAGGCTGCACCATAACAACATTGTTCACCTGCTCCAACCTAGAACATCAAGGCAGACTCTCTTGTCTATTCAAAGAGCCCAAAATATGGAGTACTGGTCCAGTCTAAAACTCCAGGGAATGTTGGCAAAATTGCCCTGTGCGGACCACTCTGTATCACACAACATCTACAGCAATGCCACCATCAGTGAGGAGATTCTTACTTTCCGTGTAAAAGCACGTCTGCAGGTTCTTCCTACAAAGTACAACTTATCACTGTGGTTTCCATTCACCCATTCCCCCCTCTGTCTGCTGCATGACCCCCTCAACACCTGGAGTCAGTAGCCCACATCATGAACAGTTGTTCATCATTTAAAGGATTATATACCGCCAGACATGACAGACTTGTGGACCTCATTGCTGCTCAGATTCCCTGCGTGGCTGATGAGCAGATCTTTAAACACACTACAGTACAGTCTGAATGGTTTAATTCACCTGCAAACACTTTTCTAGGAATTGCTAATACACCAGATATCATTAACATCTCTCAGAATGGCAAAACAGTTACACTATTTGAGGTGTCATGTGCATTTGACTTGTTTATGGAGGATTCTTACTGCTCTAAGATTCTAAAATATCAGTCATTGATATCGACCGTTGAGAACCTTGGGTACAAGTGCCAGCTTATTGTGCTAGTGTTTGGTAGTCTGGGTCATGTACACAGGCTGGCGATCCGTGGACTTTGTATCGGGGGGCTATCTAAAACAAGGGCCAAGCAGTTGGCAAAGTACTGCTCAATCTCAGCAACTATAGGAAGCATGTTTATTTAGAAGAGGTGATGTTTCCTATACCCTTAGAACTGTAGAATTCATAACAATGTGCTGATCTGTTTTAATCTGTTGGATTATTCAAAAAATTTGACTTGTAATGTGGAATCAAATAAAGTATATATATATATATATATATATATATATATTAGAAATTCATGTATGCAGAGTTGACTGTGTATGTTGTTGCAGAGCATTCCAAATGAAAATTGACCCTGTTGTCAGATTACAGTATTATTGGTATGAAAAAGTCGGTTTAAAGTATTGATCGTAAATATCAGTATCAGAGACAAACTGCCTTGTGTCAACAAGCTGTAACACATCTGAGGTGAATCTTAATGAGTAGACACACTCATTAAGTAAGGTAAGCAAAAACATTTGAGGCAAGAGGGAGGAAATCGAGAAGGTGAGAGCTGGATATATTTGGAAGGAACGCTGTCTAGGACCACAGAGCTGTTAGTTCTGCCTTTCACAGGGGAGTGAATTCTAATCAAACCAAACAGCTTGTCATCGCACACTCATCATAATCTAATTAAGGGCAATCTAAATAATAATGATATTAGCCTTCTGATTGCATGGGTATAAATGCTCAGAAACGGATCAGTCTCATGTCGTTATGGTGCTCCGCCATCATCTGTCTTGATTTGGAGTGACTGGCCACCACTTTTTTTTCTATCTTTTTTTTCTTTTTCTTTTTTATTCTTGAATTAACCAGCAAGACTGCCCTTGCATAAAGGGGTTATCTTTACCTTTATCTTAAATGATTAGTTCACTTTCAAATTAAAATGTCCTTATTAATTACTCACCACCAAGATGTTTATGTATTTCTTTCTTCAGTCGAAAATAAATTAATTATCGCTAGATAAGACACTTATTCATCGTCTGGTATCGTTTACAGCCCTTTGAAGCTGCTCTGAAACTGTCATTTTGACCTTCAACTGTTTGGAGTCCATTAAAGCTAACTATATGGATACAAATCCTGGAATGGTTTCATCAAAAACCTTAATTTCTTTTCGACTGAAGAAATAAATACATAAACATCTTGGATTAGTAGTAGTAGTAGTAGTAGTAGTAGTAGTTTAATTTTAAAGTGAACTAATCCTTTAAGTTTTAAGAAATGCTAAGACATTTCTTTTTCAATCAGAAATCACTAGTAAATTTCACAAACAATTAAAAAGAAATGGCAAGTAACACATTGACTTTTGATGATGAAAAACTGAAATAGTATTTTCTTGTAAAATGTATCCCAATAATTAAATCGTTTTATTTACATCTTCAAAAAAAATCTAATCTCTATCTATCTGTCTGTCCATCCATCCATCCATCCATAATATTTTTTATGTTTTGACAGTAAAAACAGTATAGCAAAATATTATTAGAATTAGTATATATTGTTATATTATTTTATATTATCAAAACTGTTTTCTATTTTAATATATTTTAAAATAAAATGTTCAACATCATTACTCCAATTTTCAGTGTCACATTATTATTATATATAATTCTAATATGCTGATTTGGTCTAATATGCTTTTGGGCTAATATCGTTTAAAATAATATATATTATTCTATAGTCACCTCTGTATACATATATACACCACACTGAACCATTTGTACCTTAATTGCTATCTAATGCTATTTAGTTCTGAATTCAATCAGCTTATCAACATGTCATGTCAGTCTTTTACTACCTCCATATTACATTACGTTATGAATGATGGTAAAATATAAAATGGTGGTGAATAAATTACCATATACATGTGCAATTGTATTTACATGATCATCATAGCATGTCAAAGAAGAAAGGATTAAGGGAGCAGAAAGTATAATACTATTACCATGTTAAAAAAAACTACCATCGTAGCTTTTTGTTGGTGAAAGCTTGTTTTCTGAGTGCCTGCTCATGGTCTGAGAAATGAGGGTGTGTTCTGATGCTTTTGTGGCTCTTTGAAGTTCTTTGAAGAACCTCATATGTCAAGTGAACGGATTCTTTGCAATATCCACAGCACCAATAACTCACAAGCAAGCCTGCTAATGTCAACTAGAGTTGCTTTTAATCCACAAATTGTTTAACTTTGTTTTATTACCAAATAAAATGTATATCACAAGGACTAGTTCATCTGATCGGTCATGCTGTTAGATAATAAATAATAACAATATTAAATAAATAATAAAAATAATCGGTCATGCTCATTTAGATAATAAATGTGGAGCATTTACCCTTCAGAGAACATTAATTCATTTGATCACATTCACTTGCAGCTGAATCATGTTCATACTGTGTAGAACAATACAATAGACATTACATTTTACATTTTGTCCACCCAAATGATTCCTCCAGTCATTTGAGTGAAGACCAATGAGATTGGCTCTTTTCATTGCTACAAGGTGAGGCCTTTCAAACGTCTTGAATTGATTCAATTATACAGATAATTCAGCATTGTCAAAAGCGCTCTGTAATACAATAATACCGAGCGATGCACAAAAGAACATGTTTAAGACAGCATTTATTGTGCCACAATGTGAACAGTGCAATAATCCTTTGCTGCTCCCAAAATCTTTTCATGTTGATCTTTCAGCTTCATAAAGAGCACAGAACGAGCAAAACTGGGTTACATCAGTGAGATGAGAATGTAGACTCTATGACTATTCAAAAGTGAATGAGATCAGCACTCTGCTGTCCATTAGGATATTAGTTTTCAGGATAATCTATGCCACAGAGCAGAGCCTGAGGTAATACATATTAGTGTGAATACAATGACTTTGCTTCATAAGAGCTTACAGTGATATCAGGCCATTTCTCTCTAAGACTCTTATGTCTACAACTGCTTTATTAAGAATTATGGTTAATGGTGTTGGACTGTGTATCCTTGAATGATTTAATGCAGTGTTGTTACTGTTAACTAAAACTTTCAGTAACTAAAATAAAGCTGAAATAAAATATAAATATTAAAGGAAAAAATTTAACAAAAACATTTTATGTTATAAACAGTTTGGGCAAGTGTACTGAACTTTCCAAGTAAACAGGGAAAAAACTACCTAAGACAATGTACTCCTATAAATAGTCTCCAAAAGTAGTGAGTTTGTTGGTCTACATGGTTTACGTTTACATTTACTTTTAACAGACGCTTTTATCCAATTACATCCAGGCAATTCATTTTTTTTTTATTAGTATAACATAATTTTAACAATCAAAACTGTCTGTTATAATGATCCATTCAATGTATTCTAAATGATTTACTCTGCAGTATCCCACCAAATCACATTCTTCCTTCAGAGAATTCCAACAGCAGCTCCCAACGTTAACTATTTACAGGTGCTAGTCATATAATTAGAATATCATCAAAAAGTTGATTTATTTCACTAATTCCATTCAAAAAGTGAAACTTGTATAATGTATGCATTCGTTCCACACAGAGTGATATATTTCAAGTGTTTATTTATTTTAATTTTGATGATTATAACTGACAACTTATGAAAACCCCAAATTCAGTATCTCAGAAAATTAGAATATTTTGAAAAGGTTCAATATTGAAGACACCTGGTGCCACACTCTAATCAGCTAATTAACTCAAAACACCTGCAAAGGCCTTTAAATGGTCTCTCAGTCTAGTTCTGTAGGCTACAAAATCATGGGGAAGACTGCTGACTTGACAGTTGTCCAAAAGATGACCATTGACACCTTGCACAAGGAGGGAAAGACACAAAAGGTCATTGCAAAAGAGGCTGGCTGTTCACAGAGCTCTGTGTCCAAGCACATTAATAGAGAGGCGAAGGGAAGGAAAAGATGTGGTTGAAAAAAGTGTACAAGCAATAGGGATAACCGCACCTTGGAGAGGATTGTGAAACAAAACCCATTGAAAAATGTGGGGGACATTCACAAAGAGTGGACTGCAGCTGGAGTCAGTGCTTCAAGAACCACTACGCACAGACGTATGCAAGACATGGGTTTCAGCTGTCGCATTCCTTGTGTCAAGCAACTCTTGAACAACAGACAGCGTCAGAAGCGTCTCGCCTGGGCTAAAGACAAAAAGGACTGGACTGCTGCTGAGTGATCCAAAGTTATGTTCTCTGATGAAAGTAAATTTTGCATTTCCTTTGGAAATCAGGGTCCCAGAGTCTGGAGGAAGAGAGGAGAGGCACAGAATCCACGTTGCTTGAGGTCCAGTGTAAAGTTTCCACAGTCAGTGATAGTTTGGGGTGCCATGTCATCTGCTGGTGTTGGTCCACTGTGTTTTCTGAGGTCCAAGGTCAACACAGCCGTATACCAGGAAGTTTTAGAGCACTTCATGCTTCCTGCTTCATTTTCCAACAGGACTTGGCACCTGCACACAGTGCCAAAGCTACCAGTACCTGGTTTAAGGACCATAGTATCGCCTGACCTTAACCCCATAGAAAATCTATGGGGTATTGTGAAGAGGAAGATGCGATATTCTAGATCCAACAATGCTGAAGGCCACTATCAGAGCAATCTGGGCTCTCATAACACCTGGGCAGTGCCACCGACTGATCGACTCCATGCCACGCCGCATTGCTGCTGTAATTCAGGCTAAAGGAGCCCCAACTAAGTATTGAGTGCTGTACATGCTCATACTTTTCATGTTCATACTTTTCAGTTGGCCAAGATTTCTAAAAATCCTTTCTTTGTATTGGTCTTAAGTAATATTCTAATTTTCTGAGATACTGAATTTGGGGTTTTCATTAGTTGTCAGTTATAATCATCAAAATTTAAAGAAATAAACACTTGAAATATATCAGTCTGTGTGGAGTGAATGTATACATTATACAAGTTTCACTTTTTGAATGGAATTAGTGAAATAAATCAACTTTTTGATGATATTCTAATTATATGACCAGCACCTGTATATAATTTAGTCTTTGCCATGCAATCATTTTGGAAAGGAAATATATTTTCGAGGCAGGAAAAATCCAAGTGAATTTTACAATTATTGAACAACGCAGATCATCTGAGAATTAGACAACGTGAACATTGGCATTCAGACCAAAGAGGCATTCAAAATAGATTCCTGCTTAGTAGAAATAGCCAACATCAGGCAAAACTGTCTCACGGGAGTTTAAATGCCTGAATATATATTTATTTAATTTATTATTTTATCACAAAGCACCTTTGATGTCTTTTTCAATATATCAAGAGACCCACATCTATCAACACACACACAGACATGTACACACACAATGCACAATCCAGAAAGGCTCCAGGAAAACTCGGTGCTCGGCACTGATAGTATGGTTCTGCCTCTGCCCAAGAGAATGTGGGGCAGCCGAAGGCATCCTAAGACCCTCATATCCACAGTTGGTGATCTAGTTTTACAAGCATGGACATGTGGGATTTGTTCATAATGTATGTACAATGCTGGGATGGTCTCCACTGACTGCTGTGGATCTAGCATCCTCAGTATACTACTTTAAAAATCATATATAATAGCAATAATTGCGAATGAACATGAATATCAGTTTTATAGGCAGGTTGGGGACAAGTATAGATGCTATATAATGGACAGCATGAACCAGAGTGGGGGGTTTTATGCAATTTAAGGGCTGAATTACACACTATATCACTGTCTTAATACTCTTGAACGTATGTGTCGCTAAAGCAAATGGATGCAGTCTAAACCAGTGATTGCATGTCTGTTTTGATAGGGTCAGAAATGTAAAGACAAAAATTCTAAATGCACATAAAAACGCAACTAACAGTATAATCAAAAGATAAATGTAACAACACTAATACTTTACAACAGTGTTCCTCTAATCTTTCCCTGGAGGGCCAATCTGCTGCAGAGTTTAGCTCCAACCCTGATCAAACTCACATACCTGTGATTTTCTAATGATCTTGAAGACTCTGATTGGCATGCTCAGGTGTGTTTGATTAGGGACAGAGCTAAACTCTGCAGGAGTGAGCCAGATTTGAGCATGCCTGCCTTACAATAAGGTTGTTATTTGTATTTTTGTTTAATACTTCTAGAACATTTGTTAATCTTAACTTAATGTTAATTTCAACATGCACATTTACTTTAATCAACAGTTGTATCTGTTAACATTTGCTAATGCACTGAACAAACAATTCCGAATTGTATTTCCATTAACTAAAGCCCTATTCGAACAGCAGTGTTAATTCCGACAACAAAAAATATTTTGTCAATGATCCTTGTTTTCTGTGACTAAGACAAGACGTTGTCAATCTAAAACTAATATCTGATGATAAAAACTATGATTACATTTATGCCTCGTCTTTGTTAACAAGACGAGACGGGAATAAAATATTATTTGAGGACTACCGGACATTCAAAATACATCCTATAGGCTAAGTTAACTGTCTTGTCTTTCAAAATGTGCAACTCTGTCATTGGATAAGGGGCGTTTGCATAGCTAGTATCAGTATGGCAGCCGCAATGGACAGATAGGCTACCAAAACACAAACTAGCGATCTGAAACAATGGCCTCAGCACACGAAGGGTTATGGATTCGGTGACCAGACTTCCTATTTTTCCCCATAGTCACAATTCGTGGTCGATTAACTTAAGTTAGTGAAGGCGGGATAGTTGGAATCGCACTGATAGAAGTGCTCTCTCTCTCGCACGCTCCACTTCTTCAGTTCTCATACAGTGCCCGATCAGTTCTCAGTTCTCAGTGCTCAAATACACACACAGCAGTCCAAATGTCTATCGTGTAGAGTCAGAGTATCTCACGTAAATACAGTTGGTTATGGCATAAGTGAGTGTAAACACGTGGGTGAAAACTGAATGTGTTACTGACGTATTAAATGCATACCTTCCGTCTTAAATGGACAGCATTCCTAATTATCTGTGTCATCAATTTTAACCAACAAAAGATGTTAAAATTAAGATGTTAAAAATGCCTATCAAAATTAACTCTGGGACTAGTGTGTGTAAGTGATTTTCACCATTTACAGGGGGTAGGTCAGTGATTTAATGGCTGCCCGAATCCAGAATGTATGTGTTTATCTCTCACCACCCCAATAAAAATCCCCGGCCGAATTACCTACTTTTTTGACAAACAACAAGGTCATGTGGTAATTTAATTGCGATCCGAATCCACATCTCTGAGTTTACAAGAATAAATCGATTCAAAATGCAGTGTTTAAACCATTTGTTAGCACCCGGAAAACCGTAAGGTAACTGTTGTACGCTACTTAGGTGTAATTTGCATGCATATTTATTTCTAAAATGCTGGAAAGTATTTAAAAGAACAGTAGGCCTACTTCATAACTGCTTCACCACAGCGACTGGGAGCAGAAAGAGAAGAAAAGCCCGTAAACATTCAAAATTATTGCAGTCTTTATTATGGCAGCAGCAGGTATGCAATACAATTTTAAAATGTGTATTATAAACAGGTATAACTATATTGTACATATACAACTAGGGTGTGTCAAGCAGGAAAACATTGGAGACTTCCTAATAAATAACATTTAATAGCCAAACTCAGGATCGCAGGGAATACACCCACTTAAACATAACTGAGACCGGACACCAAATTAACGTAGGGGACAGGCTTATAAAGGAGCACAATTTACAAGGCTAAATAAACACAGCTGGAGACAAATCAACATGATCAGGACAGGAACAGGAAACGACCAAATAAGGAAAACAAGGAAACAAAACGGGAACATACACGTGACAGATCGCCCACCCTCCCGGACGACGGGTTCCACGCCGTAACAGTACCATCGGGGAGGAGGGGGGGCAGGCGCTCTGGAGGCTGGTGCAGAACAGGGACACAGAGGTGAGCCTCCAGGGAGAATCAGGGAGCCATGGCAGAGCAGATAGTTTGGGAATCCATGGCGGATCAGGGAGTTTGGGGAGCCATGGCAGAGCAGACAGTTCGGAAAGCCATGGACCTCTGTGGCCTTGGTCACTATGGCAATGGCTATATGCCACCCCCCCCCCTAGATTTTATTGGGGAGAATAAGGAGTTCTGAGGGGCGCTCTGGAGGAACGGGCCCTGGAGGAGCAGGCACAGGAGGAACGGGCCCTGGAGGATGTTTGCCAGGAGCGGGCTCTGGTGCTGGGCTTCAACACATACCCTCATAAGCCACCAGTAATCCCAGGGGCACTTGTGAGCTTTACACAAGTAAAGCTTGTGTAAAGTTGGGCTTTACTTCGCTGCGGACGGCAGGCTTGGGACAGCCGCGGACGGCGGTTGGGTGACAGCGTAGCTGCGGATGGTAGGCTTGAGTGAGCCGCGAACGGCAGCGGGCTTGCGTTGGCGATGAATGGCGACAGGCTTGTGTGAGCCACGGACGGTGGCGGGCTTGTGTTGGGCTTGAATCAGCTACGGCATGAGTGGGGAGCGTTCGGCGGAATTCCGGCTCAGGATCGGCGACTCTCCAGAACGCGCTGCTCACATGTGTATATATATATATATATATATATATATATATATATATATATATATATATATATATATATATATATATATATATATATATATATATATATATATATATATATACATACATATATATTCATATATATACACACATACATATATATTCATGTCTGGATTTGTATTTATGTATATGTTAATATTAATATAAAATGAAAGTCAGGGCTCTAGAATCTGAGGAGCAGCCCTTTCAGTTAAAAGAGATATTATTGCTTCTCTAAGTTTACATGCAAATATAGCCGAAATCACAGCACAGGAATGGTCTTTGTCTTGTCTTATATAGTGAATTATTTGATTCATCAGACAACGGCTCAATAAAATTCTAAATTAGGATTTTTGTGCAGTCTAGCTTCTTGGAAGGGAGAGCTGGTTATGTATTCTTAAAGGGGTGTTTTAGTCACTATTTTATATTTATCCCGTTGACTGCCAAATAAGCAAAAAAATATATAAAGTAAAACAGTTTTATTGAGAATTTGGCTGCATTAAATTACAGTATGAGCACAAAGAGACAATTAGACAGAACAGTTTTTTTTTTCATAATGTTTAGTGAAATTATTTGGTAGTCTGAGGTGGGATGGGGGTGCCGGATTTTTTTATGTTTAAGGGGGGGCGCGACCAAAGACGTTTGAGAACCACTGCATTAGAGCATCCCTTCATTCAGACACAGTGGAATATCTGATAAGAATCAGTGTAGAGGGGCCAAGTCTGGAAGATTTTGATGCTAGAGAGAGTCTGGCCAGCTGGTTTAGCCAAGGCCAAAGATCAAGAAGGACAAACTACAGGAATTGGCCATCCGAGGGGCACGTGACTGCAATGGAGGGTAGTCCATAATACATTGAGCCATGAGATGTTCAGTTTGAAGCCCTTAAAACACTTAATTTAGATTTTATTTTTATTGAATTTATCTTGAGTTGTTTTAAGTTTAAATCTCAGCTCAGTGAAGCACTTTAAGCACCAACACTTTTTCAGTAAGTTACCTTTTTTGCAGAATTGTGCTTCAAATAAAGAACTTTATGTTGACCAGATTGTTAGTTAATCGTTTACTAGTCAATATTGTCCATATGAAAATGTGGGTGCACCTAACTTTTGTGCTGCAAAAAGTGAATCTAGAGGCCCGGAAGTGCTTTTTTTTAGCAACTGTGATGGTGCCCCCCTGGGACTTGGGGCCCTATGCAAACTGCATACTCTGCGTATAGGGAGCAGCAGTACTGGGTATAACACAGGCAAGATAAAGAGTAATCCTAGGACAAGCGTGGGTCTTTAATTGTTAAGCAATATCCAGAGAGCTTAAGAAGAGGGGTAAATCCAATAACATGAGCAATAGTCCAAACGAGGTACAAATAGAGTACGAACGGCGAGACAAGGGTGAATCCAAGATACAAAGGCAGAAAACAAGGCAACACAAGACTAAACTAGAAATCATGACTGGGCAAACTAGACTGGCTCCGTATAGTAGCTATCAACAGGAGAGTGATATGCGCTAAACAATACTCGGCGATCTGAACAGGATAGGAGTAGGTCTTATGTAGTGTGTGTGATAGGTGACAGCTGTGTGATCAGTGCATTCAGCTGTGTATGTGCAATCAGTGCAATGGATGATGTGAACTGTAGTCCAGAGTGACATGTAACAGTCTATGTGGTGAGTGGGTGACCTCTGGTAGTGAGTGAACGGAAGTTCATAGAGCGAATTTGTTACCGTAAAGACACACAGAAAGAGCAGCAGAGAAAAAAGCGGGTGAGATAATACTAGATTGAAAGAGGATGAGAGATCAATGGATAATAAAAGCAAAATGCAGACAACAATAAATCTTGAGATGCAGCCACGTTTTTTCACCGAACCCTACTAGTAAATTTTTCTCAAGACGAGTGAATGTGCAGTGCACTTCAGCACTTCAAAGTCCAGCTGAGAGAGAGAGAGAAAAAACACCATACACGGGATCCGGCCTGATGTTTAATTCATTTCATAGGTCCATGTCTCCATAACAAGAATGACCTAATTCCATGTGCAGCGAGAGGTCAAATCAGGGTTCCCACGCTTCTTGAAAGTACTTGAATTTCAGACATATGGATTCAAGTCCTAGAAAGAACTTGAAAACAAACATAGGTCCTTGAAAGTGCTTGAATTAAATTTGAAATAAATGTTGTTTATTGTGCTATTTCAAAAATTGTAATATATGTGCTGTCAAAGACAGAACGAAATGGCACAAATGATTGGGGTGGAGATGGGGTAGCACAAAATATTTGTTTACAGTGTGTTGATGTGCAGCCTAGAGTTTTCTGAAGCTGTTCCCGCTGAGTTTCTGACCATTACCGCCCACTCTCGTAACATGTGTGTCCCGCTCCCGCAAACACTCTAATATTGTATATAATGTTCACGCTATTAATATGTAGGGTAGTGAAATAACATTTGAATGTGTGCTCGCAGTTCACCTTTCACTTTCAATTCGCGATCACGCACACTCTGTGTAAAGTGAGCACATCTTACAATCTGTGCATAATTATTAGGCCCTTTGATATTCTGATCATATTTTTTTCCAAGCACATTTTACCAATAACAAACCACATCAATCTTAATAACTACTATTCATTTTTTATTTAATCATTTATAAGTGATATATAAGTGTCCACGAAGGCTGGAAGTGAACAACTCCTTATATTCATGTGCAGATTTATTAGGCACATTTTCTTTTATAGATACAATGAGCCAAAAAAGAGATTTAACTGAAAAGTCAAAATTATTAAATCCCCAAAGAGAAATATTCAAAAATAATGCAATACAGAAATGGTAAAGTTAAGACATGACCATTGGTTAGCAAAATGCTCATTGGGTCAGCAGGGTTAGACAAAAACAGGTGGAGAAGAAAAGACACACGGTAACTGCTAAATAATTAAGAATTAATGTGAAGAATTAGATGTGAAACCATCAAGCCTTTAGTCTCCAGCACCACCATTTTACAGAACTGCAACCTTCCTGGAGTCTCCAGAATTACAAGGTGTCAGGATCTCAGAGACTTTGCTTGGGTAAAAAATGGCCCTCATTTAATAAGAATAACATGCTAAAGTTTTGTGAAATACATGAAGACTAATTTTATGACTCTTGAAGGACCAGCAGCATATACACTTGTACCACTGTTTGAAGAATGTATCTTCCAGAATCTAGCAGTAAGTTTTAGAAACTCATTTTTAGTCAATCTCAGCAAGACAGACTTTTCAGGATCAGAGATGGACTAAAAATGAACTCCCAAAACTTACTGCGATATGGAGCTGAGGAGAAAATAAAACAGCTTAGTGAAAATCGTGTACAGTTTAAAAGAAAATAGAAAGTCTTATTTTTGCATTTATTTTCTTTACAATTTTTTATGAAAATGTTAAGTGTAAGTAAAATGTTTAGTACTGAAAGGTCTTTCATGACACTACATATGCTGGCGTGTGAATTAGATAGGTGCTTGTTATAAAATAAATGGTGCTT
This sequence comes from Gymnocypris eckloni scoliostomus, assembly GCA_027564155.1. Classification (NCBI taxonomy): domain Eukaryota; kingdom Metazoa; phylum Chordata; class Actinopteri; order Cypriniformes; family Cyprinidae; genus Gymnocypris; species Gymnocypris eckloni. The sequence continues at coordinate 15,456,296 of CM050427.1, read as the reverse complement.
AAAAGTCCTTGAATCTGATGTTCATGAAAGAGTGGGAACCCTGCAAAATGTTCATAAAGCAATTTGTAATGCTTAAAAATGTTCACGTTCACACTTGCAATTTTATTAGAAAAGAATGTGATGAAGCAATAAGCCATGAGCGACTATACATTACAGTGAATTTACCATGGTTAAAGGGGTGTCTTAGGGTATATTTACAACTGTATTCGAACTCAAGTTCGTTTCCCCGCTTGGTGCAGATATTTTGGGCAGGTGTGAATACAGCCATCGCACTCGGGTGCACACCAACTAACCGTACCAAGACCCAGCTGAAGAGGTGGACTCGGTCCGCTTCCAAATGAACTCTGGTACATCTGAACGGATGAACCAATGATTGAATTACCTTAAGTACACGTGTGGTTTTGTTTACAGTTTTTGCTTCACTTGAGAAAAGGGCAGTGTAACAGCGAACTGCACCTAACAGTAAGTTTTAGGAGCTCATCAATGTATTCAACATTGTATTTGGTCTGGACCAAAGCAAGTGAACTAGCGGAACTAGCAGAATTTTCTGGTGTGAATACACCCTTAGGCACAATGTGAAGCACGATCCCTTAACACAACTGTGTCAGTTTTCACACAATTATAATTATAATTGTTTCTTGAGCAGTAAATCTGCATATTATAATGATTTGTGAAGAGTTATGTGACACTGAAGACTTGAGTATGGCTGTTGGAAATTATATTTTTAAATAAATTAAAATAGCAATCTTACCAGCCTCAAACTTTTGAACAGTTGTAAATAAAATACATATATAGAATTCGATTGATCTCTTTTGTGCATATCACACAGAACAGAACTAAATGTTATCATTTCATGTTAAGTAAATGAGTAAATGAAAATTAATTATGCAATTGAAAACATAATGCCATTGATGCGACAACTGAATACAATAACATGTTAATGCTACGATTTCAATATTCATAAGGATTCATTTGTAAGTCTGTAAAGTTGTTCATACATAATTTAATTTATTTTAGGTGTCATCAATATATCAGTACTGTACATTTACATGCTGTAAATACGTCAGTGTTATACGTTTTAGAACTTGTGAAAACGTAAGAATGTGTACCTTCTCAGTGCAAATTCTCATGAGATCACATTGGCATATATCAGCTATGATCACATGATCAGAATTCAGAGTATGAACTTTCCATTTTATGAACACGGTGTTTCTAAAGCATTCCATTAAATATTGCACGTCTTCTGCTTGCCCCCAGGCATAAAACATAAATAAAACCACAGATTTCCTCAAGCAAAGATTCTCTGATTGGTGAACTCACTCCTGCAGCACAGTTTTGCCTGTCGTCTATGTGGATTTGACTTCAATAATATCTGTCTACTGGTCAGAGGAAAATATTTTTTGTATTAAACGGAACATAATAGGTTAGTTTTGAAATACTTAAAGTGTTATTATTTTTTACAAATGCAGTATTAGCATCTCTAGAGCCCAAAACAACCACGCAATTAATGTCAACAGAACAAGAGCGTTACCTGTACTGCTCAATAGAGTTTGTGTGTATTTCACATCTGAATCCATTTATCTTAATCACTTTACACAGTATGTAATCTCACATGAGAATCATTCCACAGTAACATGAGGGCCCATTTACAGGATATAAACTCTGCTGCACTGTGGCCCTGAATTTAATTTCCACAGCACATGATCTATGCTTCATGGCGGCAGTGTTCCAACGTCCAAATAATTGAAATCAGCCTGCATCAACACACCTAGAAGGATCTGAAGTCAGACATAACTGACAGTGTAATCTTAAGGCCTGTTCACACCATGGACGACAACTTTAACGATAACTATAAAGTTTTAATAATCATCCTAATTTGGATGTCCACACCGCAACTATAACAGTAACGACACAGAGAAATGTTATAACTGGAATCAATATTTTTTTTCTAACAATATAAACATTGACAATGTGGGATCTCTTTCATTAAATGGACACACACATAAACTGCAGAATCAGCGCAGTCCTTATAAGAAGTTAAGAAGCCTTCTCTCAGCCATCTGTCGTCATAAAATTAATAAATGATCAACATAGTGCCCCAATTGTCTGACTGGCTTCCTGTCCTGCTCTGCTTATCTCCTCACGAGACCCATAAATACAATGATAGATCTGAGAAGAGAACTCTCTGCATCTGGATTAATTTAACCACCAGAGCCAGTGTTGTTCCTGACTGGCTAATCATAAATAACTAATTGAATACACACAAGAACACAAAACGTATCTGTAAATATTCCAGCGACAGACACTCTGGGATCCCATGACCGTTTAATGCATAAATTAATGATTTAATCAACAAGGAAAACTGATTTACAAGGAAATGTCTGAGTTAAAGAATCATCAGACTCACACCTGTGACCGTTTCTGACCCCAGGACATCTCCCCCTGCTGTTTCCTGCATTGCAAAAGGAACCACCCTTTTCTCTTCTTGTGCAGACAAAGAACACACAAACTTGTATTGACTTTCTGCCAAAAAGACGATCAGTAATTACTGTTGCTATTAAAGCAATATACTCAATAGACAACATATACTAATGTTGTATTTTATGTCTTTTATATGCTTGGTGTGGTTATTAGAATTTAGGATATTTTAAGCTATGCCTTAACCCAGTTTAGTAGATAAAGTTAGTATATGTGTATGCCAAAAACTTGATGTTTGATGTTGGGTGAAAGCTGGTTTTATTAGCAACAATTTGGTGTGGATGAACACATTATAATCACTGTTGAATCACACAGACTCAACCTGTTGTGTTGCACACGGCGTCCGGTTTAGACATCACTGTTCACTGTTCCGCCACCAAGCAAGCAGGCACGTTAACTGCTCGTCTGTAGAACGACAATTACTGTTGTTCTACTGGTTGCAATCTGCTAGATTACATCCCACCAATAGAATCAATGCATCAAACATAGTTTACATTAAAACCAATACAATTGGCATTATAACCCTTAAATCCATTACATTTTCTATTGTGTTTTGGGAGGGGTTCTACCGTAATTTTTTGTTTTTTTCTTTTCCGCAGGGAAGTTTATAATGGTATTACTGTAATTCTTTACAGAATTAATGAATTTCACAGGAAAGATTTATTTTTTTATAAATAAAGAACTGTATTTCTTTAGTCAATTATTAAAGTATTACATGTTACATGGGCTGATTATTCACTTTTAAGAATTTGGGATTTTAAGAACAAGTGGGAAATGTGCTGAATTTTCATTTCATCCAATTGAAATTGGCAAGCAGTTAGACTTACTTTACATTCATTTTAAACGCGAATCCAGGTGCAAGTTGACACAGGTAGCTCGCATGCATCAGGCCTCGTCCATATGCATCCAGATGCGCTCGTGAGAGACTTGCGGAGCAAAATCGGGCGCGAGACTGTGAGTATTAAAGAGCATTACGAGACAGGCTGTGTGTAAACGGCTCGTTGTGAGACGCGCAGCGTGGGGCAGAGCGGAGCGAGTATGAGAAGCATTAAGAGACACGGGCTGTGTGTGCGGTCTTCTGAATTAGAGAACATGCATTATAAAAAACTTATTTCAAATTAATCTGTTGGGGAGATCAAATGTGTAAGATAACGTTCATGTAGCCTACTAATAAAAACATCTAAAAATTTTATTTTATTCTCCAGTACTGAAAGCAGAGCCGATAAGGGAGCTCTTGATATGCGTTGTGACGCAGCTCTTGCAAATTACCTTTTTTGTTCGTTGTCTGTCATTTCGAAGCTGTGGTTACATACGTTTTTCTTTAGTTTTAATTTGCCTAACTTTCGATCTGACCCTTTTTAAATGGTGGGCGTTTATGCAGTTGGCTAGAGCAGTGCCGATCGGGGAGAACGGAGGTGCGCTCTCTCTATTGGTTAGTAAGACTACCACTCAAGGCTGGCAGTCATGCATATGCTCTGGAACAGAGTAATATCACATCCACATCGCAGGCTTTGCTCAAATCACGATTCGATTTTGATTAATCGCACAGCCCTAATGAAAATGATTCCATATCTGCGATGTAGTATTTGGTTTCCCAACAAGGTCCATCACACATCACAAAATAAATTTGCTGAATGCAGAATAAACTACTTTCTTGTGCTCAAACCTGCCAATCTAAAGGAAAGACTGTATATGGCGTTTGAGGTAATTTGTGAATTAGCATAGATTTATAGTCTAAATGAAAAATTTGCAACTGCTACTATTATTACACTTGTATACAAAACTTTGTATTATGCTTGTTATAGAGTGTGTGACGTCACGTGCACTACTGCTAGAGGCAATACACAACCGTGGTGGCAACCGACCACTGAGGTGACGTGTTTGTCACGCCGACTATCACAGCCCTACTTAAGTAAATAAATTATAGCATATAAAACCACTGGCCCTATGTGTATGTGGACATTTTCTAAAGGAAAAGAGATTGAAATGGTCGAGTTGAAAGGCTTTTCTGACATTGGGATTTATTTGCTGTTTTATCAGATCATACTGATATAAAGCATGCATAAAACACATGTTCTGTTTCAAGGCCACACTAGTTATTTTGTCTTGTTTACTCCAGGTTTCTCCAATGTAGAAGTAAAAAAAATAGACAATGTGGATCACCTAAAATCAACATTAAAAATGTATATGAAAAATGGAAATGTACAATTATAAGGCTTTTTTGGTATTTATATATGTCAGGGATTCATCACTGTCACAGCCACATCAGTCACCTCAATCACCAGCCACAACAATAACCTGATCACAATCACCTGAGTTCGGGTCGAGCACCGTTATGGGCAAAGGCCATATGGAACGCCAACACGGCCATAATTAACTCCTATGAAGCCTTCTCAAAACATTTTACGGAGGTGTTTGGCTTGGCTACTGGAGTGCTATTCGTTTCAGATCAGCTACTGAGGCTACATCAAGGCGCCTCTTCCACCGATGAATACACCTTGCAGTTCTGCACTCTGGCAGCGACTAGTGGATGGAATGAGGTAGCTCTTCTCAGCGCTTGCAGGCAAGCACTGGATCCCCGTATCCGTGCTCAGATGGCGATCTTTGATGATTCTGTTGGATTGGAGAGCTTCACGCAAAGGCCAACTGGATTTCCCAGCACTTATCAGCCTGCCACACATCCGAAGCCACTTACCATTCTGTCTCATGGTCTGTCTCTGAGGAATGCTCGCCGCCTGGCGGCTGGACTCTGCCTGTAATGTGTTGCTACCGATCATTATCTGGGACCTGCTCCATCAGACCCCCACATCCAGCGGTGCATACCATTCAGTCAGAACCTGTAATTTCCCTTGTCGACTCCTCGGGCAACTTCATCTCGAAGGACCTACTGAGTCGCTTACATCTGCCTTGCCCTGGAGCTCCGGGTCAAAATGATCCAAGGAAAACCACTTGGACGTGGGCACGTGAGGTATGAGGCCCCTCCACTTAAGCTTAAGGTCGGTAGCTTGCATGAAGAGGAGATCACATTCATGGTACTGGAGGGACCCATTGTGGACATCATCCTGGGACGCCCCTGGCTCACCCTCCTTTCTGCGAGGTGATTTGCTGAAGCGAATTCTGCCACCAACACTGCCTCACAGAACTTCCATGTCCACTCCACAAGTCACCGGCTGTCCAGAGGGAAATCAGATGGACCAGGGGAAGGTGAGAGTTATCACGGATAGGCAAATTCCACAGCCAATCAAGGAGCTTCAGAGGATCCTGGGATTTGCTAATTTCTATCGGCGCTTCATCAAATATTTCAGCTTACTTACTGCCCCATTGACGTCTATGCTCAGAGGAAAGCCCAAGTCCCTGTCCTAGAACACCAGCGCCCACGAAGCCTTTGAGAAACTTAAGACCGCCTTTAGCACGGCTCCTATCCTTCGTCATCCAGATCCCCATGTTCCATGCCTCCACCATCGGAGTCGGAGCCGTGCTGTCCCAGCAATTTGGTGAGCCTCCCCGCCTCCAGCCTTGCACTTACTACTCTAAGAAACTGACCCCAGCGGAGCAGGATTATGACATCGGAAATTGTGAGCTGCTCGCCATCAAGCTGGCTTTGGAGGAATGGCGGCACTGGCTGTAGGGAGCTAACCACCCATTCACTGTCATCACGGACCACAAAAAACTCTAATACCTCCATAAAGCCAAGAGGCTCAATTCCCGCTGGGCCCTGTTTTTCACCCAGTTCCAATTCACCATTACCTATCGCCCAGGAAATCACAATTGCAAAGCTGACTCCCTATCTCGTTTTCATTCCCTCGATACGCCATCAGATCCCGAGCCGATTCTCCCTCCAGCCCTTATGGTAAGCCCCATCGTCTGGATCATCGACGAGAAGATCAAAGCCCCCACTTTTACCGAACCTGCTCCGCTGGGAGGCCCAGTAGGGAAAACATTCGTCCCTCCATCTCAACGGCAGTACCTTCTGGGCTCAGTTCATAGTGTACCGGCTCTGGACATCCAGGCAGCCAATGGATCCTCTCGCTTCACCAGGCTCAGTACTGGTGGCCTAGTATATCATCAGGTATGTCTGCAGTTGTTTAGTATGTGCCTTGGCAACAACTCCTCGTCACCTTCCGGTGGGCAAGCTCGTGCCCCTACCCATTCCTCGCCGGCCCTGGTCACACATGGGGATAGACTTCGTGACTGACTTACCAGAGTCAGAATGTCACACATGAATCCTAGTGGCAGTGGATCTCTTCTCAAAAGCTTGTAAATTAATTATCCTCCAGCACTGCTAGGACCAATCTAGTAGAGAGGAGTTACTCTCAACTTTTAAATTTTTTTTTTTTTAATTTTGTTTGATTTTTATTTTAAAATAAAAATAATAATTGTTTGCTTTGTCGTTTGGTTTCTTTATCTCGTGTCTCACTTTGTGTTTTTCCTTTCCTCTCTCTTACTTTGAACCCCCTTAACCAATCCTTGAATCCAGGTCCTGAAATTGAGATCGACTTCCGTCAATAAAGTCGTCGTAACTCGCTGTGAGAACCGTTGTCGACCGATCGAGGCCGCCCGCCAAAATCATGAACGACATGATACGCGATGTAAGTTCCTTGATCGATAACTTAGCCATGAATAGGATTCCGTGCTACACGATACCTCTTAGCCTTGTTCAAGCGTTGTAACCCGGCCACTGCGGGCCCCGCCAGTCTCATCAAACCCATCTCGCCTTTCCCGGTAGCGCTATTCCCATATACGCAAACCCGGAAACAGGTGACTTAGTTTTCTTTTCAGTTTGCCCATTATCGACGTTAATAATGTTTACCGGCTCAAAGACGTTGTGAATGTGGGATTGCGGCAAGGGAACACCTATGTCAAAATCCACACTCCTAAAGTTGCTGCGTATCACGATAACAACGAGCAGTTGTATCTGGCCCCAAACTTAAAGATGGGCACGCTCACTTAGGACATTCACTCCCTCTACCCGAGTAAACTCTGCATACGCGATAATACCAAGGGCATCTGTGGTTTAGAATCCATCAAACCCGACACTAGCTGCCCCGCAAAAGCTACACCACGTTCTCAAGTGGAGGTAACGCAAGCCGAAATCATCAGAAACCGATGGCTGGTCAACACCCCAGCACGAACAGCTACCCTCACACGCGATCAACACGACACCGCTACGCACATTAGTTTGCCCAACCAAACTTTATAGATCACTGTCCCGAAGGGCGCGATCCTCCATATTGACGAGTTAGCATTGTATCACCTCACCGACGATGAATATCAGGCTGAAATCAAAATCTCTTATTGATTTGACACCGGTTGACACAGCTTTTGAAGCTATCGCTCGCCTTCTGCCCGCCGGCGCGCCAATTATACGGCCTTGGTCTGCCGCTGACACAGCGCTTTGTATCTCTACTATTGTAGGATATGTTGTGACTTTGACACTGGCCTTCCTCCTACACAAGCGAGTGAACGCCGTTCAAGAGTCTCTCAACAAATACCCGTCAGGCGTCCCGCGCCTTTTTCCGACGTGGTAAACGCGACCAAGAACCCGAACCCGAGAATTCGACCAACCTGACTGAGATCATGCCTATATCGCCTCATCGAACCCCTGACAATTAAACCAGTCAAAATGACCCAATTGTCAATAATGCTAAACAATGCATCCCTATGTCTTCTCAAGTTTCTAACCTGTTCCTTCCCAAATTACCCTGCACCAGGTTTCAGTCAGTGATAGAAATGATGTTTGTGTCTTGTATGTACCTCTTGTTCCAGGGCCTGACGATGTTCCATCGGGAACATCACCAAGCCAAAGGGGGATATGTAACATATGTCGGCAGGAATTCAACTGTCTCTACAGGTCACCAGGGGGCAGCTAAAGAATCAGCGTCTCTCTAAAGCCCCTCCTCATCAGCGCAAAAGCGATGATTTCGCTCGGTCACAGAACAAAGGAAGTGACCGGGATATTTCAAAAGACATTCGTTCATTTCATGACTTAAAACCATCTACACAAGAAACATATGGATATTAATGTTGTACTCTTTCTCTCGTATGCTTGTGTGAATATGAATTACTTAAGAAATGTGGGCTGATTTTTAATCGTGCCTTAAACTGTAATGTGTAGGTTGTGCCAAATGCGATGTTTAGTCTCTAAAAGAAGCTGGCATCGTAAGTCATAAGTGGTGTTGATAACCGTTAAACTTTAGCCTCATGTGTGATTACACATATATAAAAGATCTGTAAGAATATCTTTTACGGAATGAATGAAGCATCAGATGACGTAAGCATGGCCCCAGAAACCATGGACATGGGCGGGGCTCCGCCCCATACGGACACTCTGATTCGACCAGCCGCCTGTGGGCGGTGTCCAAATCGGACTGTTTAAAACAACGCGCCAACGTGCAACTCGCTCTCTTGCTCTTACTCCTACCCTTCATCGTTTTCCGTGCAAGGACGAGCTGGAAGCCAGTCCGCTGGATTCTGGCCTTGACACCGACTAAACCAACCATCTAGTCGAATTCAAAGGATAGAAGGGCCGTAACATCACAGAACAACGAACTTGACGACCGCAGATGAGAGAAGAGCTTTCCCCGTGACATCACGCAGCAGCTTCCAGATATATCACGTGTTTCCGAACGAGAGCCATCGGAGAAACATGAACCAACCCACGTGGTTTCCGAAACAAAGGACCGAAGCAACACGTTGAACTGTTGAACGGTTGAACGGGAAACGAAACCAAAGCAACAGCCTGCTTAACCAACAAAAGCAAGTATCAAACTAAGTTCTATTCTGACTGAACTAGTAAATTGATCTGACCGCAGTAACAAAGCCTAGGCATTTGTCGTGATCTTTTCTGGTTGGCTCCAGTTATGAAATAGGAAAGAGTGCTATTCTTTCAACATTAACCTCAAAACTCCCGTATGCATGTGTGTATGTTTGTGTGTTATTACGTATGTTAGAATATTAGTATTGTAAATAAACCTTGTTTCGTTTTATAAAGAATTGTCTCTGGAATGTGATTTTCAAGTATTGTATCCTTCTTGCCACAAAGATAACGTTACCTAGTTCGAATTTGAGAGATTTATTAATCTCGTTTTATTGTTACCGTAGCCACGAAATACAGAGAAACGAGATTAATAGAATATACCTTTTAGTGATCGCTGGACGACCACTTAATAAGGTATAAATAGTAAGTTAAATATTAATATTACTTTAATCAAGCAATATTGAATCTTTAACAAATAATTCCCGGAGCTGAAATAATAGCTTCATATAAAATTGCATTACAACTACATAATTTTAAATGGTCTTGAGGTGTGACCAAATAGGTCTATAATACCAGGATAAAGCTGTAAATTAACTTTCAAATTCATCTCAATGACACTTTGCCAGCTTTAAATCTGCCATTTTTACTCATATTGTAGATGTAGTCCTGTTGCCTGGTTGTTTTAAGCCAATCAAACATAAAAATATAAGCAAACCGATGTTTAAAATATTTAATGCAAGTTAAATCTGCAGTCCATAACTTTTTTTTGTGTTCAACATTTACAAAATTAATATAATAAGCAAGTACATTAAACCATTTTCCAAACCTTGTTTTTGGCTTATCATAAATCACTATGGTACACCTATAATACGTTTTTATATTCTGACTATTTCAGACTGGTACTGATGGAACCCGCTGCTGAGTAGCCCATTACCTGCATGATTTGTCATAGACATAAACCGAGCATAGCAGCTCCTGCTACAATGTTCTTCTGCAAGACGCACACAGTTCTATATATTAATTGCTAGAGTGCCAAAAGTTATGGAATGCAGCTTTAATGTACTATCGATTTACACTTTTAAAATGGCATGGTTATTTTTTATGTTATACAGAAACCATAATGATGCTGATTGTAATGCAGCCCCAAACAAATGTGGGCCATTAAAAACAGGCAACATAAAATTACAGTAAGAAAGTCCTTCAATGCTGCAATCATTCTGGCACTGTGTGTGTGTATGTGTTCAGCAGAGAGTAGGCAGAGACAGAGAGAGGTGTCATATATAATTCACGCCATTCTCTGAGTATTTTCGGATCATTGTGACAGGGACATGACAGAGTCTCTCAGAGACCCGGATGACACACAGTTATTCAATCACACCCTCCACATCAACTCACTTTCTCTGACAGCAGGGAGGAAACAGTTGAGAGTCCTCCCACGTGATACTTTATGCGCTTCTCTAGTATGACACATTACGCGCAACATTTTCTTTTCAAAAAGAAAAATAAATACAGAAATACAAAAGCATCAAGTTTATTTACAATGATCCATTTTGAATCATGACTCACTCTTTGATTGAAACAAATGGTTTCTGACTTGCTGAACAAGCAAATCATGCTCTACTTAAATTAAATTAACTGATAACCATTACGGTTTTGTACTAAAAACATGTGAAATTAATTGTAAATGGAAATAGTGTTAAGAAAAACATGAAAAAAACACACATTGCAAAAAAGACAATAATTTGTATTAAGTTAATATTCTAATCATCATGAAGACAGAAAATAAATGCCACTCCCAAAAAAAGTCTAAAATGAAAATGCACATCCAAAAAGAACCAATGTTTTAGTTTAGACTAATTGTAAAATGTGGGGTTTGAACAAATTACTGTATGAAGGATAATAAAAAGTACTGGAAGAATTGTTATTGGAATAGTTAATAAGTTAATAATAACTGGAACTGGAAAAAAATATCCTTACCATTTCCTTCTCTAATGCACAGTGAGTGCGTCATTGTTTTATATTAATTTATGGGGGTGTGTGTCATCCTGGGATTATGCGCATGTTGCGCGCATAGGGTCAGCTGGCAATGTGACCAACGTTCACTTCGGGAGAACATACAGAACAGGCAGAAAAATCTGCCAGCACAGTTAGGATTCAAAGCAACTCAAGTGCAAACACACACATATAGGCAGACAAAAACACAGCACACACTCATTGCACAGTCATTCATGTGCAAATAATGCAAATGGGATCCTTACCAAACTGTCTAAATAAGGTACAAATGACCCTATTAGCTGATTGGCTACAGACTCCATTATGGCTGCTTGGCTGAGAATGGAAATATTAGTCTTTGACTCATTTTTATTCGGCACAAAAGCTCTAAAACATTCCCCACAATTAAATTTTGCTGGGATGCTATTTGGTGGCTGTTTTGTTTGTGCTGTTTTGGGTTGTTGTCTTTGGGATTGCATCGTGATGGCTGGATAACTCTTACTGAATGAGCTCCTCTGCACTACCACTAATTAACTGAACTACAGGTGAGTAGAGAAATGACTAGATTAACTGAGACCTTGTTACAATCAGCAAATGCTGTTCAATCAAAAATGTGAAGCTTCTTTTTCCCTTGGATTTGATATATGGACATCTAGAGCTGGACATATAAACAGATCAGACCGATCCATAATAGACAGATAATGACCTCCCAGAGTCAATTTTTGTAATTTAGTCCAAGACCATCAAAAGGTTTGACACCGAGATATCGTCATTCAAGATTATTGAACTGCTTCTGGACAGTCCCACCTTTAATTCTTCACCGCAGTATATAATTATGTCACACATATGGGGCAATGGGCATCTCCAGCTCCATCAGTAGAGGTTTAAGGTGCAATTAGTAAGTAATTGACTGTGTTTGTCACTGCAGAATTCTGATAAATATATTCTGTGCTAACCAGCTTCACTCTCCTCTGAGCTTTAGCCATTTCACCTGTCAGTGTAGTTCCTAGGGAAATATGGAGAAAATATTAGCAGAGCCCAAATCTATGTAGGTTCTGGGAAGTGCTGGACTGGAGCTGGAGGGAGTTTTGGACCGCAAATATCGTACAAACGGCGATGCTAGCTAGAACTGACAATACAGTCGTGTTTGACTGCGTCGCGTTTCTCATCTAAACCAACACCAACAACATTATTTCTCTCAGGAACTTATAAATGAATGCAACACTTTCAGATGTTGCAATTTGCCACCGTGACCCCTAGCTTTTGATTTTAACAAGAATGTTAATTGATGATCATACTGTATAATAATAAAAAAACTACTTACATATACTGTATACATTGATCAGCCATAACATTAATGTCACCTGCTTAATTTTGTGTAGGTCCCCCTTGTGCTGCTAAAACAGCCCTGATGCATCGAGACCTCTGAATGTGTCCAGCACATCCCATAGATCGGAGTCCTCAACACTAAACCATAAGATCAACTTTTTTTTGCAGAGTTTAGCTCCAACCCTAATCAAACACATCTGAACAAGCTAATCAAGGTCTTCAGGATTACTAAAAAGTTGCAGGTAGATGTGTTAAATCCAGGGTGGAGCTAAGCTCTGAAGGAAAGTGGATCTCAAGGTCCAGAATTGAGGAACTCTGCCATAGATGATCAACTGGACTGAGATCTGGGGAATGTTGGAGGCCAAGGCAACATCTTGTCAACTCTTTGTCATGTTCCTCAACCATTCCTGAACATTTTTTTTGCAGTGTTGCATGGTACATCATCCCGCTGAAAGAGACCACTGCCATCAGGGAACACCGTTGCCATCAAGGACTGCACGTGGTCTGCAACAATCTTTAGGTCGGTGGTACATATCGAAGTAATGTCCTCATGAATACCATGACCCATGGTTTCCCAGCCCATTGTCTCCACCGGCCCGCCATCTTTCTGATGCCAGTTCAGCGGCTGCCCTTCTGTGCACTCATTTGGTAGGTATTGACCACTTCATTCCAGGAACAGGCCAAAAGATTTAGCATTTTGGAGATACTCTGACCCAATCATATAGCCATCACTATTTGGGCCTTGGCAAAGCTCTTTTTGTTTGCCCATTGTTCCTGCTTCCAACACATTGAATTCAACAACTGACTGTTCACGTGCTGTCAAATTTATCCCAACCCTTGACATGTGCCACTGCAATTATATAATCAGTGTTATGCACTTCACATGTCAGTGGTTTTAATCCTGTGGCTGATCAGCGTACAGTATATATATTAGAATGCAGGAATGCCCCTGATGAAACTGTACAATTTAAACTGTAAAGGTCATTTCACACTGAGTTTGACATTTTTGTCAGAAATTTTTGCATGTTAAAAAATAAATACTACCTCACTTTCTGTCAATCACGTTTGCACACTGCCTCCGAAACTTTCGTCTGTCAAAAAAAAAAATCGGTCAGGTTTGAATGTCTGCATTATCATGCATTTTGATTGGAAATGATGGGGAATAAAATTAAATAAATTAAAAATTGGAGTGTGCAATGACCTTAAGACTAGGGATGAATAAGTATTTAAATTCTGGCCAATAACGATAAGCCGGTATTTTCATGTCATGGCCGGTAACTGATAAATTGCTGATACAAAATTTTTACTTTTGTCTAAATAAATAAAAAAATAAAACACTACACACTAAAGTCACTTATTTTAACTACTAAGTGAATGTAGGCATCACAACATTGTAATACACTGTATGAAAAATGTATACTAATTTACTAAACATTACATTTACCAGCATTATTACACTATTTCTGTTTTTTAAAGTTTAGTTTGAAATGAGCATCAGATAGTGGCAATGGTAATCGAGATGTAAAAATAACGGATAGTAGCATGTACAATTAACTATACAAAATCATCCAATACTTACAAATAAACTCTGATATCCAATATAGTAATGATATATCATGCATCCCTACTTCTAACTTTCAAATTTGTACAACCTGTCCAATATGTCTAACCAACCATCCAATAAAGTGTTGTGACAATCATTCTAGACACGCATCTGTAAACCAGATTTTACTAAAAACAGCAGATTCAAACACATCAAAGTCTAATATCCCAAGTGGCAGAAATGTGAGCTGAGATCTCCCCCTGGACTGAAAATTGGAGAGTGCTTTTGTTCTGTCCACTTACCCCTAACATGATGGATCACTTTGATTAAAGCTCAGCAGTTCACAACATCTCACATCTAAGCGCCTCCTAACAACTTTGATTTCCACAAGTCTCTTGCACTCTCTCTCACACACACCAATAACTACAGTAGTTATGTAGGAGAAGATGGATGTTGAGGAGCAATGATTAGACAAGCCCACACATCACTATTAAGTGATATATAAATCATCTGAGAGAAAAGGAGAGCGATCAAGTAAGAAAGTGGATTTTAGTTGTCTAGTTAGCCTAGAAATGCTTTTTTTTCGATAGGAAAAGTCCTGCAAAATCATCAATGCTTACCTTAAGGTTAGAAAATATTGGGATTAAATTTATTCTCCCTTGAAAAATCAATGAAAAGGAAAGAAGGAGAAAATACGTGCAAAGCTAATTTCTAGTCTTCTCTCTTGCTTGTCATGGATAAGCCGAGCTGAAGGGATGATAATAAGGAAATACAATCAATACTCCTCCATCAGCTCCTCCCAACTCACCCTGAATAAAGCCATCTCCATCTAAGATATCCTTCTCACACTGTCTGCTCCTCTCTCTGCATTTGATCTCTAATGCAGAGGATATGACTTGTATTGCAGTAGCAGAAAGTAAAAATCACAGAAAAAAAAAACAACACACAGAAATAGACTTAACACACTTCAACATTATTAACCTTCTGTCATTCTAAACCAGTGGTTCTCAAACCTTTTTAAATCCAAGGACGCCCAAAGTCCACAAAAATCATCAGTGGCCCCATAACGTTTCCTGTTGTTTGTGGTTTACTGATTAAAGATTAAGTTATAAAAAAAAAAATATGCATCATAAAAATACTCATGGAGTTTTAGATTGTATTAATTTACATAAGTTTCCTGATACAACCTTAAAAAAGTAGTTTTTTAAAGACAATATACATTTAAAATTAAATTTAGAAATCCAGGTCAGGTCGTGTCCGAGAAAAAGAATGTATGCCCACCCTTAAAACCTGTTAGTCCATCTATGAAACTGTTGCCACAGAAATCCACTCTGTTTGTTTTAAATCTTCTGGAATAAACTTAAAAAATGTGTCTCTGCATTACCCCTGGTTGCATGTTTGTTTATCAATGTTGACATCAATCATTTGCTAAAACTGTGTTTGGTAACTATTTTTGCAACTACACAAAGTACATGGACATTGTAGTATTATACAGTTTGTGATTATTTGTCCTTTGCTTAAAAAAATAAATAAAAAAATGACCGCAACATTTTAGCACTGCATGTTTTTTTATATTCTTGTAGTATCATCAGCCAATCAGCTTTTATCATGATGTCATTATTTGCTCAGGTGATTAGGCCAAAACAGCAGAAGTGCGTTTCAAATGATCAGGAATGCTAACAGATTTCACAGAGTATTATAGAGCTCATTGGTGATAACACTGATTTAGGCATTTTTTTTAATGCCTTAAACTACGGTTAAAATAAGTGAGCAGAGAAAGGAGTAAACCGCTCAAACAAAAGCTTCAGACAGAGAGATACACAGTTCCCAAGACAGATTTATTTACAGTCTAGCATGTATCGAAGCTGCATGCCTCCAGTCTGCTTCATAAGATTACAAATGAGCCCATTAACACAGCAAAGAACTACCCTTTAAGAAACAGACAGCTGATACCTTATCTACATCAATCACTGCCCCCTACATGGAGCACATAAAAAATTGTGCAGCTAATGAGAGATGGATATCGAGACCAAGAGAGAAGAAAGATGTTTTGCTAGAATGCGCATTAACACACATCTGAGTTAACACACACACACACACACACACACACACACACACACACACACGCATACACACATCCAAAAGGCTTCAGTGCGCGGGCAAGTATTACTGAGTATAAACTGTATTCATTCAACTGCCATCAGTGTAGGTGACCATTCTGCCTGTGGCATGTCATGCCCTAAAAAACACATGTAATATGAGACGTGTATGAGTCTTTAACCCAAACCGTTGACCCCTCACACTTCAATTACATTACATTTGGACTCAATTATGCCTGTATTTAGCCTTGTCCACTTGCCATGTGAAATGGATACATGCATCCAGAAAAATATAATCTACATTTACCATCAGCAAACATCTCAATTGCATTTATCTTATTCAAAACAGTTTCACATATAATGTTATGTTCTACATATCATTTACGAATATTCATGAACTGTGACAAAGCATACACGAATTAAGAATAAACTACTAGTGCATCTTATTGGGTCTTGCTTCTACAGCAGTCATATCATATCTACAGCAGTCATATCATACAAAGATAATATCATTCTCTCTGATTTCTCATGTTATAACACACATTCAGCTAAGCAGAATTATCATTTTTTTCATGAAAACTATTGGAAGATTTTAGCATGGTAATGGATATGACAATGTTCATGTATTTGGTCTTGGTAGAATAGATCTGCTACACTGCTGCTGCTGAATTACTGCTGCTGTTGGTTATTGATGTAGTTGTAGATTATTGCTGCTGCTGCAAAGCAAGTACAGAAATGTGTTACTGCCAATACATAAGCAGATACGGTGCTGTGAGTAATTAATACATAATACTCCTGCAAAAATAGCATATATAATAACCCGTAGCTGATCTATACAGGTGGAGCTTGGGAAGGAGTGTTTCAGAGGAACTCTGAAAGTGTGCTGCGAACTGTTATAGTGAATGGTAACCAGCCATTTAATTGTAAAGCAGCAAGCTCATTGGCTGCATTTGCAACATGAACCAATCAGTTTGTGCCAAGTAGTTTAACGCTGTGAATACCATCAATTTGCACTAACGACCCATCAACCTGTGCCATCGAGAGTTTCATGACATAACTTTTCATTTTAGCATCAGCAAACATAAAAATGCAGTTTGAGTTGTGTGTCTTATTAACAAAATATAAATAATAATACAGTACATAACACATTTGAAACTGTGCCTTGCTTCTGTATAAGCCATACCAATTAGTTTTATTTAATTTAATTTAGAATTATTATTGTTATCAATAAGAAGAAGAAGAGGAAGAATAATTAATATACATTAAATTGTTACTGTAGTCAACTGGACACAATCTTAATCGTGACATGGCTTCACAGCCCTACAGTGAATAAATCAGGAACATTGTTAGCTAATTAGTCACTTTTTCTCTCTCTTACCTGCTGACCTGTGCAGCTGAGGGTGAGCCAGGAACATTAGCTCATCAACTCTATCAAACTTTTCATCATTTTAATGCATGCAATTAATGAATAACACCTTAATTTAAATGAAAACCATTTAGATAATTAACTTTAGCTAATTAACTACGTGAGCTTCATGAATTTATATGGCATATCTATTTTGGTATGTGACTGGTGTTTGCAATGCTAATAAATTATTTGATCTAATATTGTCATTGAATGCAGAACCTAGGGGCTTATGAATATTTATCAAAGACTGAATGAAAAGCTCATACAAAAAATGAATTTCAGTAGAGTTCCCAATAATTCAATGCTACAATTACTCAAACAGTGCAACGCAAGTATTATCTAATCAACAGCAATAACCAAACTTACAGCTCGCTGTCCAGGGCCCAGTCTTGCATTACTTCTGGCTGTTTTCAGATATTACTAGAAATAAAATATTATATCATATATGCAACCATAATGCATCATATGATATATACACAGTATTTAGGATATTTGTACCGAGTTGTCTTGGGAACCATCCACCGCATTCTCTTTTTCACTATTTTGCAAGGTAACCAAGGTGATACGTCACATGATCTTTGCTTCAAGGTTAAACGATGATAAGATAAGAGATCAGTGACAGTCAGTAAGGGGCATTGTCACCATAGTTACCACACACCTGCATTCAAAGTCATGTAATTAGTCACTTTATAAATACCCTTTGTCTTTTAGTGTTGGCAGCTCATTTAGAATCCCTGTTCCTTGCATCCACTTGACTGGTTCGTCTGTCATGGCTATTTGCCATTTCTGGATTGCACTTAATCTCTAGATTATCCCCACACTCTGTTTAGCCTGATCCCTTCAGGCAGGAGGAAAGAAAACAACACGCATCCACCTTTGCTCAATTTCTAGTAGGCAACAAACTAACAAAAACAAATGAACACTAAAAAACCACCAGGAACTCAGTTAACCAAGGTACTGAACATCTGCAGCAATCCATCATGCCTCCTGTATATAATGCAACATCCGATGTCTTAAGAGGAAAAACAATTACAGAGGCAACTTCTCTCAGCCTATGAGTGGTTATCCTACATAATGAACTCATTAAAAATCTCAGTGAACCTGTGGTTTTCTGTGGATGACTCAGGATCCTCATGGAGATGAGGTGAAACACTGAATTACGTGTGTTTGGACTCTGTTTACTGAATTAAAAATTCATTAAATGTTCATTAAAAGTTCAGGGTTGTTAAGTCATGCTTTGTTAATACATTACATTTCAAAAGTCTGTTTTGAAAAAAAAGGTATTTAATTTGTATACTATTATTCAGGACTGACTATTAAAACCAATAAACAATGACAGTAAAGATTATGACAGTTAAATATTTTCATTTAAAATAAAATCTGTTCAATTGAACATTCTATTCATCAAAAAATTCTGATAAAAATGTTTCATGGGCACTGTCACGATTATGTTCAGTTTAGTTCAGTTTTTGTCATGTCAGTTATGAGCTCTCATTAGTTACCATGGTTTCTGATTTACTCCTTGTCCAGCTGTTCCTGTTTAGTTCCCGTTTCATTTACCATGTGTATTTATACTCATTTGAGTCTCTCCATTGTCAGTGATTAGCTTATGTTATGTATTGTACCAAGGTCAAGGTCAAGGTTTCTTTATTTGTCACATAATAAATTATACAGGGTATAATCAGAAGTGAAATGTAATCAAATCAGGTCCACTCAGTGGACAGTGCAAAATAATACAAAATAAGAGTTATATAAAAGTAACACAACACAAGAAAAAGAGAAATAAGAGTAAAATGTGCAATGGAATAAAAAGTGCAAAACAATAAGATGTGCAAAACAATAAGATGTACCAAAGCAGTATTCTCAGTAAAGTCTGTTTGGAAGTATGCGTCTTCGTTTGCTGTCCTCATTCCTCGACAACTCGTGACAGGTACATTATATTGGTTTACAAAACAAAAAGTTTCATAAACACCAAATCAGCATAATGGTTTCTGAAGGATTATGTGACTACTAAAAATTTAGATTTGCCATCACAGGAATAAATTGCATTTTAAAATGTATTAAAATAGAAAACAATTTCAATAATTATTGCACAATATTATCCTGAAGCTATTTGATATTAACTTGGATATCACCTTCAACTAGGAGTTGCACAGACAAATCGACTAGTCGAAGTCAGTGCTCTGCCATGACACTTTAAGCTTGAAGTCGACTATACGCTGGTCCTATAGAGGGCGCAATAGGATAATAAATCCACATTTACGCTCCGTTTCCAAACAGTTTAAATTACAAACTAATTCATACTCTGAATGCTCTCCACAAGACATGTGTGATTATATTACTGGATGCTGGAAATTGAACGGCAGAATGCAGGTTTTAAACAGCTTATTGTACAGGTAAGTTAATCACGTTCTAATCTAATGCGCTGCTGCACTGTAATGCACACACATAGGCTATAGACAGTAGCGCATACAATACATCACGCGCAGATCACTCGCACAGAATCATTCAGCACGGAAATGTATTGTCAACACTGTTCTGTGATTTCTCGGTAAAATAGCTTAGAAACTGAAAAGTTCAAGCATATATTTCTTAATAACTAAATCCCACAGCTTCACTGCTAGTAAGTAGAGAGACGCGGCCAGGTAGAATTAATTCACACACGCAACCGCTCTCACTAATGCATGCATTCATATGAATGTAATCTTTACTGTACTACTTATCTGTATCTGATTTAGAACGAGCAGGAATCTGTGAGAAATATAACGACCCAAAGACTAAAGAACTGATCAAAATAAGCTGTTATAGGTGCAATAGTCATGTGGGCAGCACTGTGTCATATTTCATAGCTGTGCACAATGCGTTTGTCACAGCTCCAGACTTATTTGTTCATTAATGACGTCATCAGCGACTAGTCGACTTCAAGGTTCTTTATTATTCAAGGTTATTTATTATTTGTCACATACACAATCATACAGAGTATAATCAGTAGTGAAATGCAAGTAAAATTGAAGAAACAGCATAGCATTAATAGAAACCCTTTATAAGCAAACGTTAAAAATATTAGATCAAAAACCTATCAGCTATCACCATTGCAATATTATTATAAAATATAACTTATTCAATTTTGACAGTTTCTTACACTATCTAGATGTCTCATTTTCAAAATTGTACATGGGCTTGCACCACCACCACTGGGTGAATTTATACAACAGAAGAGCAGTAGTGGCAGGGCAACTAGGGCAGCTACCAGGGGAGACTGTGTTGTACCGTATAGATGTAGTAAGTTTGGCCAAACAGTATTCTCAGTACGGGCTTCAAATTATTGGAACTGTCTCCCTGCTGAACTCAGAGAGAGCACCAGCTATTTATCATTTAAATTTACACTTAAGAAATGGATTAAAAACACTCAAACCTGCAATCATTAATAGTTGGTTTACCTTATCTGAGGTACTGCCCTTCTTTCTACTGTACTTATTATTATCTATTTATTTTCTTAAGTTGTTTTCTGTTTTTTCATGTATTCTTTTTGTACTATGATGCTGTATTGACCTGCCAAGGGACTACAGATGAAAATTAGCTTTCTAGCTAACTCTGGCGCATTTACATTTTGAGTGTAAACAAAAAAATGTTAATTGATGTGCATTGTCCCTTTTAAATAAAAAACAAAAAAACATGAGGAAAGTGAGGAGAAAAAAAAGAACCCCCAGACTATGCTCCTTGGGGAGTACAGTGTGAGAACAGGAAAAACACCTTAGCAACACAAAAGCACATACACCATAGACACAAGACATGGCCACAGGGGAAGTGAATTCGGCCCAGCAAGCAGCCATCCGGTCCCGCAGCCACTAATCCGGCGCTGGTCAGACCCGCTTGACAGGCTGGCGGTTCAAAGCGACTTGACTTGACTTTCTTCACATAAAAATCGACTTTAAAAAATCAGAAGTCGTTCAACCTCTACCTTCAACTTATACCCCCTGGACCAGTAGAAAGACAGAACCAGAATGTTTCTGTAGATAATACTGTAGCACTTCACAGCCCATGCTTTAACTATCTTCATAATTTACTTGTTCGGTATAATCCTCTGAGATGCCAGCAGTCAGTAATTGGATTAACCACAACAAACAAACATAAGACACCACTAATATTATTAATGTTACAATGAACACAGTACAGCAAAAATAAATGAAAAGGACCAATTTAAGATTAATTTCTGAGCGCAGACACACACACACACACAAACACACACACACACACACACACACACACACACACACACACACACACACACACACACACACACACACACACACACACACACACACACACACACACACACACACACTCAGTTCTGTATTGGAGTATGGTGGAGCATAGGGGGAAAATGAATCACACTTATAGAGCAATTGTCAGTCCTGTGCCGTGTGTGTCATGTGTTCCCACCTCTTGTGTCCTTATTTGGTTTGTTTCCTGTCCTAGTTTAGTGTGATTGAGTTTATTCCTGTCCAGCTGTGTTTGTCTAATTATCTGTAATTAACCTATTTATTTAAGTTCCTGTCTGTTTAGTTAGTGTTGTCTGGACTACTCGTTACTCCCGGTGTTCCTGTGTGTATGTATCCTGCCTTGTCTTGCCCTGCCTTGTTTAAATTAAAGATTGCATATTTGAGTTTATCCTCGTCTCCGTGTTCCTCGTTCCCCCCAGTTGTGTGCACCGTGACAGCAACAAAGAGAAACGTTTCTGGAAAGGTTGAAATATTCGTAATGTTTGAAACCTAACAATCTGAATATAATGACTTTATTTCTTAAGTGCAATGGGAGTGAATGGAGAATATGGGCAGATAAATTAAATTCACAGGACACGTTTTGACAACTTTAATCATTTTTACCCAACTCTTTCATGTATAACAGATTTATTTTCTCAGCATGCAGACTTTGCACTGCCGAAATTACAAAACTAACACAATTCAGCCATCAAAAAGTGTATCCATAAGCAAGATCCTACAATTGCAGTCGGGTTAATAATGTTTTATTAATTTGTGCAGTTGATCTTATACTGACTTGGATGTTTGAAACTTTAGGAAGGAAATACGTAATTAAATGGCAAATAAGCTGGATTCAGAACAGAAGGAGAGAGAGAGAGAGAGAGAGAGAAAACGAGAGAGGGAGTTGTTTATCTATATGCCTCACATGGACAGCAGTGATGGATCAGCAATTTTCCAAGTTGCTCCTCATATATTAGGAGACTCGTAGGCTTATTGCTCTTGGTTTAAACATTTAAATATCAAACAGCTACACAGCGTACAATACTTTGCATTCATAACAATATTTCAAAAGAACAGCAACTTGTTTCCAGAAGTATTTATAACTTGAGAAGAGCTGGTTGTTGGATTATTCTCTTTTCAATGTTTATTTTTTAAACATATACTAAGTGACATTTACAAGCTACCACAGCACTACAGTTAGTAATTATTATTATTATTGGTTATTAATAATATTTATATATAAAGTTTGTGTGTGTTATTTACTGTATCTGAAAATACACAATATGTTGTATGAAGAACAGAAATTATAATGAATCATAATCAAGTATAATTATTATCCCTATTAGAACAGTCAGTGGCTAAAAACAAAAATGACCTTAATTGTTTATTAATATGAACAGTCAACATTGTGCAAGTTTGTTTGTCTTTGGAAATAATATTTTGGAAAATGCACTGAAAGCTGATATTCTGCAGAAGCAGTTACATATGTATAAAGCTGTTGTTAAACAGAGTGCTGGTGTTAAGTGACCATTATGAAGTGCAGTCTGAACTCCATAGATGCATCTCTTTCTAAAAAAAACAGCTACAAAGTGTTTAAATAGATTTTTGAGCTCATGGGGGGAAACAAACAAACATACAATTTGTGGTTAATAAAGAGAGGCAACACAAGGTAGCTAGCTAAATTCAAGACCAGAACCTATCCATCATAAACCAGTCTTGAACAGCATGGTATAATAATAATATAATATAAACTTGTTCTTTCAACAGACCTGACTAGATTTTAATGAACAAGACATGATAATATCTCCCTCTGCTTGGAATGAAAGATTTACCTGCATTCCTCAGGCCTGGTCGCTACAACATGCAGTTCAATGAGAACGACAGCATGAGGTGAGACAGAGCACACTCTCTGTAATGAACCCATAGCATTCCCTAATGGGAGTCATTTACTTATTGCAGGTCAAGCAGAGGCCAGTTGATATCCGCTACAAAATACAAAGAACAGGGAGTAACCTATTACAAAAGCAACAAAGGACACACAGAACTGTAGTTGTAATAACTGCAGAGGCTAACATAATCTAAGCTTTGAAAGACAAGATGATGACAGCAAAAACTTCAAGCAAACCTGATCCTTCGATCTTTTTGTATGTCTGAATGACAGAGATCTGCAAAAATTACACAGTCTCTGTCTGAGACGCCTTTCCACTGAAACACTCCACTGAAACTGATGAAGAGCTCTTATGGAGAAAGCTTTGATTGAAGAAAAACTCGAGAGAGAGAGAGTGTGTGAGAGAAGGTGAGCTATTATTTTATAGGACAACATGTGACTCAAGGAAAGCACTTGCCTGACGTCCTGCCATGGAAAATGGCTTCATAGCCTGACTAAATGTTATTATCAACCCATGATGTGCCTGTTGTCAAATTTCTGTAATATTATTGCATATTTTTCAACACTTTCATTTCAGTGAAATGTCCAAGGAGTAGAGCTTAAAGTGCATTAATTTTTATCCGAAACAGATGAAAGTGAATCTATCAATGTTTTATTATGTAGTTTGTTGTACACAGCAACTGTATCACAGCAGTTTGGGAATTAAATATTCAGTGGTTGTCTCTAAAATGTTTATGCTCTATTGAATTTGAAAATAATGTACAATTCACACTAAACCCTACACTAAACCGAACCATTTGTTTAACAAAGCAAACATGGTACCAGGTAAGCTACCAAGCAAGTTTACTAGCCATATGGAGCTAGTTATGTGTTGCAAAACATCTGCTTGTGTTAGTTTACAAATAATGAACTATGGTAAAAATATTTCGATGTCATAACATATTATTGTACAAGGAGTCATTTCAAATAAGTCTTTATTTATAAATAATATGCCTTTGAAATCACCATTTGTGTGAAAATAATTTAAATACATTTTTATTTCCTCAAGTTTAGCATCAAGTACTAAACCAACATCAGATTTTCTATAGCTATAATCTCCTAATTATCCACTGTTAATATACAGTATATCAACAGTTTTCTCAGTTAAGGAACTACAAGGGTAAAAAATACAATCGCAGCCAAGAACATTTTTGAGGTTGGTGCGATCGTAAAATGTAAAATAAGGTTTGGGGTGACGGGTCATAGGGTCTTCAATTTAAGTAAATAAATGAATAAATAACAGAGGACAACTTTTGTCACATAGAAAAGCACTTGACAGTAAAGCGTTGATTTTGAGCTAGACTGCTGAAGATTTTCTGTTAATAAATTCTGTCATCATTCTGTCACCCTCATGTCTTTCTACTGTATGGACAAAACAATTCTTGAATTTCTCAAATGTCCCACAGAACAAAGACATTTATACAGTATATTTAATTAACATTTTACTTAAATTAAAATTAATTAGAACTAAAAATCTAAAAAGAAAGAAGTATCCAGAGTTTAACTGACAAGTATTAGTAGGATGGTGGTCACAAGAAGTAAAACCATGCTCTCATTAGCAGTGTTCCTGTGGCTCAGTGTTAGAGCATTGTGTTGTGCAGCGCAAAAGTTTGTGGGTTCAATTCCCAGGGAACACACATACTGATGAAATTTTTTTTTAGCCTGAATACAAAATAAGTCGCTTTGGATAAAAGTGTCTGCTAAATGTAAAATCCTTTTTTTAAATAAATAAGTAATAATAAACTATACAATTTGTAAAATAAATAAACAATTAAAAACTAAACATGAAGAAACTACACAAACCAGCTTCGATTACCGAAGCTTATTCCACATTATGTAATAACACTAACATTAATAAATACTTTTCTGCCAACATGTAGGCTATTTGTACAGTGTTAATAACTTCAAGTTAAGTGAAAGTGACGTGACATACAGCCAAGTATTGTGACCCATAATAGGAATTCCTGCTCTACATTTACCCAGCTAAGTGAACACACACCCTACAATTACTGCCGGACCGAGACTCGAACTCGCAAACTGTCAATTAAACAAGTCCCACTCTCTACCATTAGGCCACGGCTTCCCCCATAGTTAAATTACTATGGTGCTGAATTGACAAGCCTATTAGCGTTTTCCAATATACCTTATTGTCATGGCTGTTTTCAGCCAACATCGCTAACGTTTCTCATATCACACTACTGTATAACAACTCTGTCACATCTGAATGCATCGAGCGACTTGCTTTGTTTGTCTCTTATAAATCGTGGCAGAAGCGCCGCAAGCGCAGCGCATGTTCAGTGCTGTGCGGTGACTGATCCTTCTCTTTGACGAGCGGCTGGTGGATGCATCGGGTTGTGCTGATTTTGATTTATGCAGTTTCGCATGCACTGTAATTAAAAAAAATGGCGCCTAATATCGGGGAGCTCTCCCTCGTTTCGGCTATAAATCCACTATTTGAATGGAATGTCCCGGTGCTCTCGATGGCCAGGCGATCACGGCCCCCCAGACCTCTGGGCCCTATGCACTCTGTCACACTTTCCCCCCCACTAGCGACGTAGCGGTTTTTTATATTGTGTTTAGCAAGCTGATATCAGACAATACTTTTTGACACTGCAATTATCCAGTTTCTTAATCAGTATATTTATTTTGTTGTTGAGACAAACATATGAACATTTCTAAAACCATACATTTACCTAAAAAGCTAAACTGCACAAGTTAAGTTAGTTTTATGCTGCAGTGGAGGGAATTGTACACTTGCACTAGATGCATTCTGTAAACCCAGTCTTAATATATGATGCAATTTTTCTTACATATTTGTTTTTCTGAAAACAACAATACTGGAAAAAAAGATATTAAGAAAAAATACTTTATTCAGAGCAATCTCTCTTATCATTACAGGACATTACATCTTGTATCTTGTCATTTAAATTCTTAGTGGTTTTATCCAGCATTTAACATATTTCAGAAACTTCTTTTGTGTTTGCATATCTTTTTGGAAGTAATTTATTTACTTTTATAAATGGGACCCTGGGTCTGAAGGCTATGGAGTTTTCAAATCCAACACATTTCAGCTTTAAGAGCATTAGTGAAATAAGCTTGTGTACAAGAGCTGATGAGCAAAATGGCAGTTCTTACATGCTGCCTGTTAGTTTGTAATTGTACCTTTCTTTCAGACGTAATGTGAAAGCAATACTGAACTTTTCCACTCAAACTGTTAAAAAACATTAATCTCATTATATCCTGTTATTTTTTATTTGTCCTCAACGAAATTGTGAATTTCCAGTAAATTTAAATGTAAAGGTTAGTACACACAATCATGTCGTCACAGCTAATCGTTTCTAACATTGGCTACTCAGGTAATGCTAATTTACAAACTCAGTAGATTTAAATCCTTAGCTGTTATCTATAGGACTATGATTTTGAGGAAGGTTTGGCATATTTAAAGAATGTCTTTATCTCACCTCTTCAAGCACGACAGGGCTGAAATCACTCTGAATGAGCATTAGTCAAAGTCGACTACTCTCAGCAAACATAAGCAGCGGTCTCTTGTGGCATTACATCAGCTTCACGAATAGCTGACAGGTGAGCGTTGAATAATAAAAACCTTTGTCAACAATGTTCCCTAATGAACAACCACAAAATTACAGCACACAATCCCATGATGTTCTTCCAATATCATGGGCTAAGTTGCATCCACCTATACTTAATATAACTTTAATTTAATTTAAATACAAAATTAAATATAGTTAATGTAATTCTACATAAAATCAATATGTTCAACTCAGGCTCATTAGAAAAAAAAGTTCACAGCATTTCATAAATTAAATGTATGGTGACTGGCAAAAGTGTAATAATGCTCTGAAAATAACATACCACCTACACAAAACCCTACCCCAATCATAAATGATAATGTAAAGAAAAGAAAAGTGATGAGATAAAATGAGATAAAAACACACTTGCTGAAGCAGCCATCCTCAGCCATCAAAGACCTATGATGAGTCTTTAGAGCTTTATTATAGAGACTCCTGTATAGAGATGTTTTACAGGATTTGTACTCAAGGGCTCTGAGCAACTTTACTATGTCGGAAAATAAATATATAAAGCTGGTTATGTGATGAAAATGTCAAAATATATTAGCAACACACAATCTACTAACAGACAAATTAGTACAAAATTAACACTGGCATATATTGATGACTCATCATGCACTACAGACGTTTTATCCAATCAGATGCTCACTAGAATGACAATGTTCCTCCCCATATTACCACCTTCACCCAACTAGCATGGAGCAAATCTTAGTGACAGCCAACTGACTATTAAAAAAGGAGATATAATCCCTTCAGTATGTCCCACCCACACTTCCTGTTTCAATAAGAAATACATCAAGAGGGGGAAAAAAGGCCAAGGGATTTCATGGGGACTTTTTTATATGGACCCTAACAATGTGTCTAGCAGCTTTTTAAAAATGTGCAGATCAAACATTCGGGAGTGAAAAGAACAGTTTCAAAGAGCAAAGTGGTGAGTTTTTTTTGGTTGCATTAAAATGACATTTGTGTAATCTTGGCGAGGTACTTGATATAAGGCTGAAATTGAGGATGGCTTTGCACAAAGGCACAGAGGGACAACTTTCAAAGACACATGGTGAACCAAGGGAATTAATAGCTCTCCATGCAGTCAGAGATGAAATACTCACTGCCTGCTCATGTGGAAATGGTGCTTCATTATCAGCAGAGGGGAAACTGTATCTTCAATGGACAAACACTATACTCTTCTGTTGTCTGCAGACCCTCGCATATTCCACTCAGAAATCTGAAGAGAGAAGGAGAGCGAGACAGAAACAAGCAGATGAAATGACAAAACATCCATGCATGTTTGTATTTTTTACCCAACATTCTTATTTCACTCATGCAGTGTCTGGGGAAAACACTGTTTGTTCACTGAAAGCATTCCCAGGCTAACATGGCTGTATAATATGGTAAGGATGTGTCCCGTTTCTAGTTCCCAAGTACAAACTATTTCTCCCACATACAAGATAATCAATCATCATGTGAAGTGTTTTCTGTTAAAGAAAGAGACAGCAGGGGGAAGTGGAAAATTAAGCTGGCATCAAGGTTTAATTGGCTAGGGATGTAACGATAAACCGCGAGACGGTTGAAAATCGATTCAAACGTGATGATTCAAATCGGTTGAGATGCTAAACAAATTGCGATTCAGTTAGGGGTAGGAGAGTATATACGAAGCATGTATGTCTGAGGGGAACTTTCTGTCATTAGAAAAAGTTTAGATGTTTTTTTTTTCTTTGCATCTTGCCTCTGTATAATGCATATTAAAGTTCATAAGGGCAGCGCTGCTTGTGGTGATGTCCAGTTCGTGAACAAATCGTTCAATTAATCCAGATCGTCTTAGTGAACCAGTTGAACCAGTTGAACCAGTTCACCAGATTTTTAAATGCCCATGTTGCATGTATGCAGCATCTTTGTTTGGATCATGATTAAAATGCAGAGGTTTCCTCTCACTGTAAATGGAAAGAGAACAGACAAAGCCTTATTTTGTTTATATGAAGATATTTATTTTATTTGTGAAATGTATTTTATTTGGGGCTTGTTTTAAAGTTTCAATTTAGATTTGTTATTTACATTTATATTATATATACATTTTGTTATTTAGCAGATGCTTTTATCCAAAGTGACTTACAAACAAGGACAATAGAAGCAATCAAAATCAACAAAAGAGAAATAGTATGCAATAAAGTGCTATATTCGTATATTATAGTGTTATATTTCAATTTCACAAAGAAATGAGCAGCATTTTGTCCAAGCAATAATAAAAGGACACATTTAATTTATAATTTGTCTTAAATCTCATTTTGTTCAAATACAATTTAGAATCGAATCGTGAAATCGAAATTGTGAATCGAATCGAATAGTGAGTTGAGTGAATCGTTACATCCCTAGCTATGTATATCTTCCAGGTATCAGGTATCAGTTTGGGGACTGTTTGACTGGTTAAAGCTGAGAGACAATGGGTCACTGTAATAGACTGTACAAGATGGTCTAGAGGGGCCTCACGCTCACTGTTTACACAGAGTTTGCATTGAAATCAAATTTTGAGGTTTACATTCATCATTATTCATTTAATGACCCGTCTCTCCTCAATGCTACAATTGATCTAAGGCACACTAAAAAGGCTCAGCTATATGTGAAAGAAAAGTAGAAGGTTCTTTTTTCATAAGAAAATTAAACAGATGATGACACAAGAAAAAGAAGATGATCAGAAAAGAAGAAAAATTATGTAGCCTTTACCCTATGGTTGTCATGAACCTGGTCTATGATCTTCCTTTAACTCCCCACCAGAGGTCACTCGCTCACCACATTGACTCTTGCACTACACTAACTGTTGCACTCCACCTCAGACTACAATTCCCATCATCAATTCCACTGATGACACACACAGCTGATTGCACTGATCACACACCCTACATAAAACATGGACTACCTCTTCCTCTCTGCCGAGTATTGTATAGGGTTTATCAATCTCTTAGCGATAGCTACTCTACGGAGCCCACTTAGTAATCATAGTCTTGATTTGTGTGTTTTGATAACTGCCCCTTGTTTCCTGGATTAACCCTTTGCCTTGCCATTCGGACTCTGTTCGCACCTCTCTTGGATTACTGCTTGTTTACCTGGGTTATCTCTCTGCCTTGCCCTGTTGGATATTGTATTGTAGGAATACTCTCTTGCCTCATTCATGTCTATTTGCTGTTAACCGAACCTTTTCTGTTTGTGACCACGTCTTTGAATAAAGCTTTGCACATGGGGCATTCGCCCCGTTACAATGGTAGTCTGCAGGACATTTCTGGTGAATAATGTTCTTTGAAAATGTTATGTTTGTCACCTCTGATCAGAGATACAAAATAAATACAGTGTGTACATATATATACAATCATCATTATTCTTGTTCTTTTTTTAATAAATAAACACCACAAAATAAATAGGAAATTGGAAGTTGTTTCTAAAAGTTCTTTAGAACTTTCTCCCCCACTAATTGTGTTGATCCATTTAGAAAAAAATGGATCTAATTAAAACAACAACAACAACAAAAAACTCCTTAAAGTTCCCATGAAATCAAAATTGATGTGTAAAGTAACAAATTACATTTACTCGCGTTACTGTAATTGAGTAGCTTTTATTTCTACTTCTACTTTTTCAAGTACTTTTTATTGAAGTATTGTACTTCTCTACATTTTAAAACACATTAATCACTGAGTAAAAAAAAAAAAAAATGTTCCATGGAAACTACTGCAGTAAATAATGGCCAGGAGAACAAACTGCCGCTAAAATCACAAGAAATATGGTGCAGACCCAGCTGAAAACCGAACCCTGTCGTATTCTGCTGAAGTTCAACTCGAAGGAATCCCTGGCCATATTTATGCTCTATTATGCAGTGTAAGCTGTGTTTGCCTCGTGAGACCAAACTAGCAGCTTTTAAAATCTCGACATCGCCCTTCGTAAGCATGTAGAGGTAAGGTAAATACTTGCATCGTTGCATTGGTGTTTAAAATTAAGCTTTAACAGTTTAGCAAAAGGTTTTACACAAATTAGACAAAAAGACAGTGGTGTAGGGTGTGCGATATCGCCTGCGATAAAATAGTAATTATTGTTTTAATGATGTGCAATTTGACACTGCGTGATTCAGTCTGTTAAAATGTATTTAGAATGATCACAAAATTGAAGATATAGGGGCAGAAGATGTATATATTTATATAATTTCATATAGAAAATCACTATAACATGAAGAGTTTTTTTTACAACAGTTAGGCTAAATAAACGAGAAGTTAATTAAGAGACTTATATTTAGACACCATACTGTCTGTTTTTGCTCTATTTTGACAACAAAAATTATTAAAAACACAGCCACCATAGTACAGTTTTGCCTCTCTGAGCAACATGACGGTGTTTCGTTCCTGAATTTATCAACTGTTTAAATTATTCGGTTCAATCACAATGACTCACTTATTAACAGTGACTTGCTGACACCTAATGATTTTCTTTTTTTTTATCATTTCAAATGAGTATTCAACATTTTATGTCTTACATATATCAAAACATTATTTCTGTATTTGTAACTGCAGGTTAAATGCATTCATGTCCTGCATGTCCTGCAAAAGTGTGTAAATACATCTAAATGCCATTTCAGATTAATTTTCTGTGTTTAATCTGCATTGCAAAGATTACATTTCTTGATACTGATTTAATATGCCTGGTAACAGCCCAAAATATCATATTATTAATTAACTGTCCCCTAACTGATTTCTTTCATTAAAAACAACTAGTTTGAGATATATAGGCCTATCCCAGGTGTGTCAAACTCAGTTCCTGGAAGGCCACAGCCCTGCAGAGTTTAGTTCCAACCCTGCTCCAACACACATACCATGTAGGTTTCAAATAATCCTAAATGATTAGATTAGCTGGATCAGATGTGTTTAATTAGGGTTGTATCTAAACTGTGCAGGACTGTGGCCCTTTAGGAACTGTGTTTGACACCAGTAGCCTATACCAGTTTTGCCTCCCTCCCACTGTTAAAATGTAACTAATAATTAGAGTAAATTTTAAATGAGCTACTTTTTACTTTTAATCAAGTAGATTATTAGACTGGTACTTTTACTTCTACTTAAGTAAAATGTAATTGATGTAAGGGAGTAGAATATTTTCGAACTCTTTCCACCTTTGTCTGTGTGCCAGTGTGCTCCAAAACAGTGACATAATTTGCATTTAGAAGATTTAAGCATTACAAGCTTGTGGTTTGTCACTTCCGCCAAAACGGCTCAACAATTTTTTTGATGTCATATCATACTTCATCTTCTCATCAAACTTTCTGTCCAATCAAATGCTCTCTAGAATTGCTCTCTAGAATTCGCCCGCACCCTACAATATAAATAGACGCTGAAGCCGTGGCTGAAATAGGTCACTTGTTCACAGAATTAGTATTTTCTGTTCTGTGAATGACACGTAGTGCACTATTAAGGGGACATGGAACAATTCAGACAGTGTAAATATGCTTTCCACTGAGGAAAAAAAATAAGTCTGGTTTCACGCTGTGTCGCGCTAAACACCACACAGCGCACACAATCTGCTCCATTCCAGAGACACGATAGCATGGAGCGAGTTGGTGCAGACCACAAAACGTATCGGACCTATTTTAATTCTACACAGAATGCTATATTTTATGGCAATATGGATGAGATTGTGGCTGACATACCCTGTAAAATGCGGCTTTATTACAGCTTTAGCCCAAGCTTTGATATAAACAAATGCTATTGGCTATTTTAAAAAGGGGTGGGGCTGCTTGATATGTCCCGCCCTGTCTTCCTGTTGCAGTTAAAAATAAAGTCAACACATAGAATAATGCTGTGTGTTTCAAAGCATTTCCGGGGACTTTCAAGGGGGACTTTAGACCCATTGTGCTCAAATCATGAATTCATTCATTTTAAGGGTTTCCATAATGGAACAATTCAACCCAAAGATAACGCGTGAGTGCAATAGGCGAGAAGTGAAGTAAAAGTTTAAGCAGGAAGATTCTAAAACTCCTATTGATTTGTGACTGCAGCTCCAGCCAGAATCATTTGAACACAACTTCTTCATTGCTCCAAAAAGGCAACA
Organism: Gymnocypris eckloni scoliostomus; assembly: GCA_027564155.1. Lineage (NCBI taxonomy): Eukaryota > Metazoa > Chordata > Actinopteri > Cypriniformes > Cyprinidae > Gymnocypris > Gymnocypris eckloni. The sequence goes on along the minus strand of CM050427.1, from coordinate 15,422,839 downwards.
GCAATCTGAGAATATAGGTCACCTCACCATAGACATTTTTGCTGCCACCGAGTTCACTCCAAACATGATTATAAACTCAAAACTCTAGGAAAACAATTAAGAATTCATGTGTTTCCATGCATCTGGGTGTACACAGGCTGGGACAGAGTTGAGATGTCAGTGTGTGTTTGTGCGCAGGGCTTTGCAGCCAAAAGAGGGAACACTTGTGTCCCCTTGAGTGTTTGTAAGAGCCAGTATTTTGCATCATTAATGTTGTATTAACATATTATTCTTCTCTTATTTTCCTGATTATTTGCGACCAAATTTGGTACAGGGTTTCAATCCTGAGAGTGAGAGAGGGAATAAACGTAATTATCTTCTGCCCTTCTTGTTTATTACCTCTAACACTCATCCAGTATTTTTTTTACTTTTATTCATACAGAGTGTCCTCAACTTGCAGACTTTAATAAAGGACAAACTGCTTCCTTTCTCATTCCTCTCCTGCTTTTGCATAGCACGGTTCACAAACCATGCACAGCTGCTGCTGATTTCTAATCTTTTACAGCCTCAGCTTTAAATACAGTTCCTGGTACTTCCCTAATTTCATTTAGTGGATCAGCGGATCCTTATAGGTAATGAGAAGCAATAAACAGCCCAGAACCACTTACATAGTCTCACAGTTTCATAAAGACTGAAAATAGGTTGACATTTATCATTCCCATTGGTAAACAACCTAGACTTGAAATATGGCTATGCATATATAAGAGTAGACATGTTCTGTAAATAATGACAAAATGTATTTGAAATAATGTATTTTATGATTAAGAGGAATGCAAATATCAATGCAAACATATTTTGTATGTGTATTTTTTTCTATGTTTTCCACAAATAAAATATAGTACAATATAATATATGTGACCTTGAACTACAAAACCAGTCATACGTGTATTTTCTTTTTAGATTATACATCATCTGAAAGCTATATTTAGTCAAGATACAACTATTTGAAAATATGTAATCTGAGGGTTTACAATGTATTGTTGACTGTAGTTACAAATATACTTGTGTGACTCAAGACTGGTTTAGTGGTCCAGGGTCACATATAACAAAAATCCATCCCCCTCTCTCTCTCTCTCTCTCTCTCTCTCTCTCTCTCAAATGATTTATTGCTCTTGTAGTGTTGAGAATTTAACAGCCAAATGCCACTGTTTTGCCCTTGGCATCATGACAAATGATACTTTCACAAATATCAAAATAAGAAAGAAAAAACAAAGTGTTTCTCTTGTTCTATTCTTGTAACTATAATATACTAGATTTTTTGCTGAAGGAGGGATTCAGTGCTCCTCTTGCATAAGAAAGAAAGAATTAAGATAATACGAGACCAGGGAGGCCAAATAGTCTCTGTCAGACACCAAAAGCTGGTGTCCTTCTGACCTCTGCGTATTAACACTGTACTTTCAAAACTAACCCATAACCAATGCAGTAATGACAAAGGTGGCCATAATAATGTAGTATTCATGGAGCTCAAGGTGGGTCATACCCCTGCTCTATGACCTCTGCTGCGGGGAGAAGCGATCAGTTCGGGTCACCTGCCGCTGCAGCTTTTTATGCTAATGTGATCAATAGTCTGCTCCGCTTCGACACACTTTCGTTTCGCAGGGCAGCGAGGAACTAATGAGTGGCTGCAGGACTATTAATTAGGGGTCAGCTAAACTATAGGGATTACCCAGAAGGCTGAGCAGGATATAGCAATTGTTATCATGGGGGGGGGAATGGGTGAACTGATTACTTTATTGTACACCAGGATGCACCATGTATGAATTTAATACACTGTATAGTGTACACTATATTCAGTACAGTGGTGGGCCAAAGAACAATTCACTTTCAGTAATAATACGAATCGTTTAAATATTACTGATTTTAATGTATATATCAATATGATTTATATATGTTTTATTTTTATGTTGCAGTATAGTTGGTTTGTTTGTCTTTTTTAATATATTCTATCTAGTTGTTTCTTTAAAAATAAAAATAAAATAAAAAAACCTTGCTACATGTTAGGCTAACCGAGACTTGTCAAAGCACTTGCATGCTGTTGCTCTTTTGTTGGTTTTGGTTGCTTCTATTGTCCTCATTTGTAAGTCGTTTATCTTTGGATAAAAGCGTCTGCTAAAATACTAAAATGTAAACAATTGTGTTGGTTTCTCTGGGCCGCCAAAGAGGCTCCCAAGTGAAAAGTGCCAAAAAGGGGCAGGGGCATTAAAAATTGGGAACACGGCTGGCAGCAAGTCACAAGGACCACATGATATTTAAAATTTCTCGTCATGGCCATAGTCATTCCTTTTCCAAGTAGAAGCAGGAAGATTTCAGATCAAATCTCTAGATGAAGATAAATGATCCATAATAATTAAGGTATAGTATGCAGTATTTGGGAGGTAAAACTAGCTGCAGATGACCCTGCATTTTTTTTGATTCCTTAGAGTACTTATGGTCTTATGACACACACACACATTGATTTTAAAATTAATGCCCCTACGCCATCAGCCAATTAGTACCCTCTCTGACCTTGTCTTCCTGATTGATCGTCCACTTTGTTGGGAGAACCTAGTTAAGGGTAGGTAGAAAATTGAATTTTCTGGTTGCATCTAAGTCTTTGGAAGCGCAAGACATCACCTACATACAAATGAATCCCGACGGCTTCTCAAAAGAAAGCTCCTGTTTTATCCAACCTTTTGATGCACCTAGATTTCCCGCCATTGTCGCAAATGTGATTGCATCAAGTTATTTGTTCAGATAAAATGCAAATAAATCAATTTGAGGTTTTAATAAGAGGCTTAGACTGGATTGAGGATAAAGCCGTGACCAAGACAATTACACAAGGTACATAAAAAAAAACTTCCACAAAAAAACAACACTGTTTATTAACTGCTCATCAAGAAATCAAGCTGTTTTTTAACCTAGTTGTATATAAACTGTATATTCTCCAATTGTATATATTTATTCAAGAATTATTAACATGAATATAATATATAATTCAAGGCAAAGTGTATGATGGTAGTCTATATGTACATATGCATGTGTGTAATCAAACAGATTAATTTATGCCTTTTACCGTTATCCTCTAAAGCAGGGCACAATATACACTGCCATCATCCACTTCACCTTGTATAAATATATACATACATAAAACATTATTATTATGCTAATTAAATACCTGTAGGAAAAGAACATTTCTGACACATGCAGCTCAAGCCTACTCCCATATCACCTCATGTATGACATTAAAGCAGATTTAAATTTAATGTGGGCCAGACGCTCTCCATGACCTACACTGGGGCTGCAAGGCCATCTTTTATTATAAAACTGAATGGCTCTGGCTGAATTACATATCACATTGCAGAGGCAATAGATGGGAACTAGAGAGTTGGGATGATGGCACCAGGGCTGGGGAATGGTTATTGTTCTTCCGGGAGTGTGATATTTGATTCGACCTGCCCATGACCTTATTAATCATTTATCTTTCGGCATAAGGTGGACTTTATGGTAACACAAGCCTGTGTGGAAATTATTAATTACTATATTATAGGTGATAAAGGAGTCAATTAAGTTTTACTGATGCTAGAGATTCTCTTATGGTAATCTCCGCATCTGTATCTTTTGAGAAGGCATAATTATCAACAAGACTGAATTTGGATCAGGTTCACATTGTAAGCAAGTCACATAACCTTGACATACTTTTACTTTACTTTTACAAGTAAAATATTCGTAAAATGAAATAAACCTGTTAAAGAAGTGTCCTTGACTTAAACAGGAGACAAAACGGCTATTTAATGAAAGCCAAAAATAACACGCTCTAAAATGAATATGTCGATGCAGAAGAAATGCAGTCAATTCACGTGACAAGCTGTTATCAAACAAAATACGTAAGTATCTTAGTTTATTCTTGTGATGCAAAGCTGAATTTTCAGCAGCTATTACTCCAGTCTTCAGTGTCACATGATCCTTCACGTGATCTACTGTATCGCGATTCTTTGTTGAACAAAGCTAAAAAGATAAGCATTTATTTTAAATATAATGAATTATTGTATGTGAAAAAAATTGACAAAAATAAAAAACTTAAAAGAAAATAGCAACATTTATGCAAAATTTTTCTTTGCAAAGCTTCTAAGAAAATCACACATTTTATTATACATGAAACGAACAAAATAGCAAATAAATCATTAATATGTTTTTTTATGATAATCGATCGTTAGCAAAAATAAAGGGTTATAACATTGCTAAAGCATTCCAGTAAAGGTACTTTAAATGAAACAAAACCGAGGCACAATATAATGTATTGTTCTGTTTCTCTCTTAAACCATGCATTATTGAAACATGAGGATGCAGTAGTAAATTGAAAAAGAAACAACAGTTTTTGCTGAAACAGCTGGGGGATGTGCATATTGGGGGATGTGAATGCACAGAAGCAGATTTCTGCTTCACTGGCCAAAGACCTTACTGTGATGTGATATTATGAGTTTGAGAGAAGAAAGTATGTGAGGTACTTTGCATGTATGGATGTGATGCGTGAGCATGTTATGTCTGTGGACGCAGGTGTGTCCTAATTTAAATGTTCATGCCTGTGGATGGCAGTTCATTAGAGAAAATCAGTTTAATTCTCTCTCTCTCTCTCTCTCTCTCTCTCTCTCTCTCTCTCTCTCTCTCTCTCTCTCTCTCTCTCTCTCTCTCTCTCTCTCTCTCTCTCTCTCTCTCTCTTTCGCTGTGTGTGTGCTGTGTGGTTTATGGGTGTGAGCTACATTTCCCTCTGGGGTTCGTATCCTTTGCTAAGTGTTTCACTGTGCTTTGGAAAGAAACGAGCTGCTCTTCCAAACCTGAGGAAGATTAATATTTAATGCCAAAACCAGTTTTATATTCCAATCTCCTCTCTCCTTCACTCCCTTGCCGTCTCTTTTTCTCTCCCTGAGTTCTCATTAAACACATCTTCATTGGACAGTAGACAGGAACAAGTCCAGACTGTCCTACACTGTCCCATTCTGTGTCGATCTCACCTCTCACTTCATTTTCTCATCATCGCTCATGCCTTGCTTTGCTATGCTCACTGACTTTCTAGAAACCACCAATATATCTATACAGTACAATACAAAGCGTCAACCATACTTCATTACTGCTGGGCCAAACAACAGATATCTCTATACATTTAAAGGGGTCATATTATTCTTTTTTAAAATATAATTATTTGGTGTAACAGAATATGTTTACATGCTTTAATATAAAGAAAAAAACACATTATTTGTCAAATACAGTACATTATTGTAGGTCTTCGATGCCCAGCCTCTCTCAAACACTTCTCAAACACAACCAGGAAAGTTTGTTGTGTAGTACAAATTGCGGCTCTCTTAGATACAAGACAAGCATTCGATCTACATCAGTGCGTCCACAAATTTTCTACAGCGTTGCTGACAGGGTGGCCAGGGTGAATGTTGGCACTCTCGCCGGCGGCGGTGTGAACCGCTTATTAAGCGCTGTGACCCTCTCTCTCTCTCTCTCACATACACACACACGCACATACACACACACACACACGACATTCAAAACTCCGCATTTGAACAGTCAATAGCAAATACTTAAACTAATAACAAAACGTACAGTCGCTGATTCAGAAGTGTCAGATTGTCAGAGCAAAGTCAGAATTACATCCTCTCCTAGGTTCACGAAACGGTCGTCCATAAAATGCATTGCTGTTCTTTTGTAAGTTATCTTAATGATTCCTAAATGCATCCACTTTCGGGAAGGCCAAATAAAGTGCTTTTGCTTTTGCCTAGAAACACACAGCTTCTCCTTGACACAGCTGCTTCAGCACTACTGCATTTACTGAAATCAAGCCTTCTTTCTTTGCGTGAACATTTCGGCTGCATTATGCAAATATTTCCACATCGTGACGTAGACCTGTGGGGGCGTGTTTGAATAAGCCATTTAACTTTGATAAAAAATGTCTGTGTTCAAAATGCCATACTATCATACTACTCTTACTATTTCTGCAGCATGCAGTATGTAATATGCAAATTTTCTGTATAAAAACGAACATAACAGACGAATAGGAATCTCGCTAGAGAGGCCAATCTGCTTCGAGTGTAACTAAAACGAGCCAATGCACATTGGCATGAAATCATATGCAGCAGCTGCTCACCTCGCAGCGCGGGTATATAATGAGCAGCAGGTGCGTTGCATATTCAGCTTTTCACTTTGGAGCCAAGCTTCTGCATGAAATACCCGGATGACCTACTATATTTAACAGAATCTGCTAAATATAACTCTAGTATACTGAAATCAGTACAGAAGCTGTGTTCTGAATGGCATACAATCATACAACTGCTATTATACTGCAGAATGCTGTGAATAGTCTGTGAATTTTCTGTATGCATGGAATGCCCGGATTATCTGCTATACAGTTGCTGAAATTTGATGTATGCGTCTGAAGACAAGTGATGGGCATTCTTGGCATTTTCTTAGTTCGATCATCGATAGGTTTAAAAAAAGGATCAATCGAGTACTCGGGGTGGGGCGTGTGCAGGGGTTGGGCCATGGCCGTAATGGAGATAATGAAAATATCTGAAGACTGTTATTAAAATTAATGTTTTGAAAATAAAAATATGATATGATAAACCTGTTAATGAAAACATGAACTGTTAGATTATGATTATGATGAAGCAATGCTATTAAAACAAGCATATAAGAAGCATATACAAAGCCTGAGGTGGAGCTGAATAATTACTTTATGCCAATAAACTGAAGCCTGTTTTATGACACAACCTATTATATTAAACAGATAACTTAGATGCATAACGTAGATGTAACATTACAACTTGTATCTGCATAAAAGGATGCAAATGCCAGTGAACATTCAGTTACACGTGCTCGTGAGAGAGAGAGAGAGACAGATATCTGTCTCTAATAATAATTTAATTATTATATTATTATTATTTTATCTTTTTGTATATGTATACTAAGCTTTGGCCATATTGTATCATTTACAGTCATGCCAATAAAGCAATTTTGAACTGAATTGAATTGAGAGAGAGAGAGAGAGAGAGAGAGAGAGAGAGAGAGAGAGAGAGAGAGAGCCCTGCCGTGACACGCATTTAACAGTGCCCTGCAAGTAAAGCAGATATAATTTACTATAAATCAAGTTCTAATTATAATGCCAGTCAGTGAACTTAAGTTATGCGCCATAGCGAGAGAGAAAGAGAGAGAGAGAGATAGTGCTCCTGCCATGATGCGCTTTCATAAGAGCGCCCTTAATCCTGGGCAAGGAATTTACTATAGATTTCACATTCTATAAAGTTCTCATTATAATGCTATGTTTATGGCAGATTTGTGCTATATTTTCATCTACATTATGAAGTGATTCCTGAAATCGCCTGCGCATTTTCGAAGCCGTACGAAAACATTTTTAATTGAAGTATGCCAACTGTATATGACAAAAACATCACTGCTGCATTATTATAGGATCAGTATTTTCGAAAAAGAAGCATCTAAAAGCAATATGACCGTCTCAAATAACTCTGTCAATATCGGGGATTGCATTTGATCATGAAATTAAACACTGGTAATATGCAGTGCATTCAGCATCTCTCACTTCTCACGTCTATACTTTGAACCGTATGCTGCTGCAAGCTAAACATGTCGGCTTGTGTGGAATCCTCCACCGTGTCCTGTTCCCTCGAGGCTGGACGATTGGTTTCTCGGGGTGGCACAAGCTGGTTCTAGCCACCCACCCTGGTTCCTTTCTTCCCGGATGTGCATGAAGAGCTCACCGGTACGTGGAAGGCACCTTTTACTGCCCGAATCCGAGTCATTGGGCCCTCCTCCATCACCACTGTTGAATGGCGGTGTGTCTAAGGATAACACACGCTTCCCTCCGTAGAGCGGGCCGTCGCTATGCAACTGTGCCCTAACTTCACCTGGTAGGGGGAGCCGTCTCTCCCTTCCAGGGCCTGTAAACACTCGTCGGATCTTACCGGCAAGGTTTACCAGGCCTGTGGGGAAGTCACTTCTGCCTTACATGCTATGGCATTGTTGCTGGTCCATCAGGCCATGACCTGCAAGTTTTCAGGAATTTTGTGTCGTGACGGACCTCGGAAATTTGAGCGACTAAGATTATGGCGTGGTCAGTGGGTCGTGCGATGTCCACTCTAGTGGTCCAGGAACGCCATCTTTGTTCTACTGTTGCATCTTCTCCACCACCGGCAGCACCTCATCCTGTTCATCGCTGAGGGCGACCCCTTGCGGCTGCCCCCGTGCCGGAGCAGCAGTCTCCACCCAAGTGGCGCCATGGAGCCAGTCGTAAGCGGGGTCCTCAGCCCATCCAGGCCTCCACCAAGAGGGGGCGGCAAAGCCAAGAGCAAGAGGCCCTAGGATGAGCGACCCGGAGATGGTTAGAACTGCTCTTCAGGAGATGGTGACTGCGCCGCTCCTTCCCCCGGGGGAGACCCGTGTGGTAAGTCCCTTTTCTTTCAGCCAGCGGTACCCAAATTGTATAAATCAAAGAGTGGTTTCTATCATCTTCAGGTCCGAAGAGGGCTCGGAGAGTAGTGGGAGGAGCAAAACCTCACCACTCTCATCCACCTCTTCTATCGCCAGCGGACATCAGAACGAAGTTCGAGAAGGTCATCAAAGCCTCTCCTGCACCTCCGGTCCGACCGTGGAACCAGGGAAGTGTTGCAGAGCACACTGAGACCCTGTTATGGCTGCCTCGCAAAGAGAGCCCCCCGAGCCGCGTCCCTGTGTTCCACCTTGCTGCCCCACTGCGGGTCTGCCTCTGGTCCCCTTGTTCCCACTTGTGCGGTCTCTGCGAGCTTGGTTAGCGCTCCCCAGTCCGTTTCGCTGGCTCATTCGGACCATCAGGCTCGGCTATGCGATTCAGTTTGCCCAGTGTCCCCCCAAGTTCAGAGGTGCCACTTCACTTCAGTAAAAGCTATTGATGCCCATGTCTTGTATGCGGAGATCGTAGTCCTATTGACAAAGTACATGATAGAGCAGTTCCCTCCAGCCGATATGAGGTCAGGGTTTTACAGCCCTTACTTCATTGTACCCAAGAAAAGCGGTCGGTTGCGACCGATCTTGGACCTAAGAGTTTTGAATCGGAGACTTCACAAGCTACCGTTCAAAATGCTCACACAGAAACTCATTTTCGAGTGCATCCGTCCCCGAGATTGGTTTGCAGTGATCAACCTGAAGGACGAGTACGTTCATGTCTCGATTTTTCCTCGACACAGGATGTTTCTGCACTTTGCGTTCGAGGGTTGAGCATATGAGTACAAGGTCCTGCCCTTCCGGCTGGCCCTATCTCCCTGCGTCTCAACGAAATTCGTGGTGGGATCCCTTGTTCCCATGAGAGAACAGGGCGTTCGATTGACTGGCTCATTCTTGCTCAGTCTCGGGAGCAGTTATGCAAACACGGATTTGGTGCTCAGCCACCTCATTCAGGTTAACTAGGAAAAAAGCAAACTCGCGCCAGTGAAGAGGATATATTTTCTTGGTGTGGAGTTGAATTCAGTCGAACAGTCAGTACGCCTCACAGAGGAACGTGCTCAGTCTATGTTGAACTGCCTGAATATATTCAGGTGCAGGTGTAGTATATCAAGGACCGAATCAGACAAATCAAGATTCGATCGAAGCATGGTTGACACATGAGGAGCCGAATTCCACAAGACAACAGCAGGAAGTCATAAATCAGACCCTAGCTCCAGCCCGTCTGAATACAGCCTGCAACAGCAAAACCAAAGGAACACTTAATGATAATTCCAATGCAGGAATTTGGTAATACATTTGAGGAATAAATATTGATGGTCAAAGAGATGCAACATGTGACCATTACATGTAAATATGTGATAGAAATCACAGCTACAGACTGTACAATCATCTTAAAGGACTTTCATTCTCATGGTTAATGAAAATAATAATTTATATGCATAACTGCATATTATATATGTGACCCACAAATTTGACTATCCTTGTTTTAATCATTGTGTTTATTGTGCTTTTAATTAGTATTGAATAGCGTAAGCCTTAAGGGTTAATGTCATGTTTGGTATGTATGAGTGTCATAAGTCTAGCTTTAATCATTTATTTTGATTGATTTCCTGTCAAATGCATCATATTCTGGTTATAGAAATCACATTCAAAAGGATACTTTGCAAGAGTATGTAAAATTCGGGCAATGTGACTAAACATGACATGTTGATTTATTGATTGGGTGGAGAATCAAAGCAGGACCCAGAGCCATCATAGGATCTAATTGGTCAAGACAACCATTGGGGGGTGTCTAAAAGCAGAGGGTAAATACCCAGGACACACTTCTCCTCGCCCTCTTGAACTCTCTTGAATGCTCCGCTCTCTTGAATTCCTCTCTCTTCTTGGATCTCTCTCTCTCTCTCTCTGGAAAAATGAACTCTCTTGAAAATGCCATCTAACTTTCTCTTCAGCCATGTGCTCTGGACCACAACCCAGCCAGTTGCTACCATGATGAGAAGAAAAAACACCTAGTCTCTTTACATCCTTTTATTCTTTGACTTTAGTTTATTTTCTTTCCGTTGAGTTCGTGTGCTAAGTTACGTTTTCCAACGGCAACCAGCCCAAAAACTCCCACTTCAACCAACGCCCACTTCAACGACTCCTGAACTCTAAGCCAATCAGCGACTTCGGAGAAACCCTTTCCCGCAAAGACGGAGGCCAAAGGGAATCCTTAAACACAAAAGCTGCAAGTACAACCCCAAGATTCTTGCTGTGCTGGTGAAATTTTTAATATAGATTTTAGCCTCATTGAAAAGTCAATGCGAGTGTTAAATATGTGATTGATGGTTGTTCAGGTTTATGCAATTGCACATATTGCTGTAAACGTGGGATATCAAATTCTCATTCTCTTAATCTAATCCTTTCCTCACTTTCTCTCTTTCTGCAACGCGTGAATGTGTGAATGCTTGTGTTCATGTGTAGATTAGTTTACATGTCTTAGCATTATATAAATAAAGTCTTGTTTATATTGAAAAGAGAAATATCTTGTGTTTTGTGCTCATAAGTTAATGCCTTAATCTGTCGATTTTTTTACTGTGCTATTCAATAGTGTTTTCACTATATTTTGGGATTTTAATATCCAGTGCAGAGTTTGTTATACGGCTTGTTCAGTGAATCGCCTTGAAACAGTGAGTCTGTTCAAATTCCCTATAAAATCATTAATGATTCCCTTTGAGCTAAATTGAACTGTTTCCCTTATAACAATATATATATATATATTATATGTTATCATTACACAGGACAGTGGTCCTACTGAAACTTTTCAGAGGCTCTTGGGGCATATGGCTGCCGCAGCGGCAGTAACCCCGCTTGGTGTGCTTCATATGAGACCGCTTCAGCACTGGCTTCACAGCCGAGTCCCGAAATGGGCGTGGAAACGCGGCATGTGTCGAGTGGCAATAACTCCGGAATGCCGCCAAGCCTTCAGCCCATGGTCAAACCTCTTGTTTCTTTGGACAGGAGTGCCCCTAGAGCAGGTGTCCCGGCATGCTGTGGTCTTCACGGATGCCTCTGCCACCGGCTGGGGTGCCACGTACAATGGGCATGCAATGTCAGGGGTGTGAATGGGCCCCCAACTGCATTGGCACATCAACTGCCTCCAGTTGCTAGCAGTATGCCTTGCCCTTCAGGAGCAGCCTGAAAGGGCCGTTATGGTGCAAGCATGTGCCTGGTCCGTACGGACAACACTGCGACCGTTGTGTACATCAACCGTCAAGGTTGTCTGCACTCTCGTAGCATGTGGCAACTCGCCCACATCTCCTCTTTTGGAGTCAGAAGCATCTGAGTTCGCATCTCGCCATTCATGTCCCTGGGGTGCTTAACTGTGTGGCCGACGAGCTCTCATGAGCTGCACTGCCAGGAGAGTGGCGACTCCACCCCCAGGTGGCCCAGCTGATTTGGGGAGAGTTCAGCGAATCTCAGGTAGACCTGTTCGCCTCACCAGAAACCTCTCACTGCCAGTTGTTCCCCAGGGCCATCGCAAATATGCGTTTCCCCCAGTGAGCCTACTAGCACAGACTTAGTGCAATGTCAGGGGGGACGAGGAGCAGGTCCTGCTAGCTGCGCCCTATTGGCCCAACCGGACCTGTTTCCCGGAACTCATGCTCCTGGCGACAGCTCCTCCCTGGCGAATCCCTCTGACGAAGGATCTTCTTTCTCAGAGATGGGGCACCCTTTAGCACCCACATGTCCGAAACTCCATGTCCGGCTCCTGGATGGGACACAGAGGTTTTAGGTGACTTACCCCCTGAGATACTTAACACCCTCGCTTCAGAAAGTGCACCGTCTACGAGACGTGCTCACGCCTTGAAGTGGAACCTGTTTATCGAGTGGTGTCGTGCTTTCCTTCTTGCTGCAAGGATTGGAGCGTAGGCTGACTCCCTCCGCACTCGAAGTTCATGCTGCCGCATACCACGACCACATCTATGGTAAGTCTGTTCAGGCTCCTTAGGGGGGCGAGATGGTTAAATCCTCCTCGACCCCCCTTCATACCCTCTTGGGACCTTGCTCTGGTGCTTCGAGCACTCCAGATTGCTCCCTTTGAGCCTTTGCAGTCAGCAGACTTAAAGATTCTGTCCATGAAGACTTTGCAGCTGGTTGCATTGGCCTTCATCAAGAGGGTAGGGGACCTGCTGGCATTTTCGTTCAACGAATCGTGCTTAGAGTTCGGGCCGGGTGACGGCCAAGTGGTACTGAGGCCCCAGCCTGGCTATGTGCCCAAGGTTCCTCCCACTCCCTTCAGGGACCAGGTAGTGAGCCTGCAAGCACTTCCCCCGGAGGAGGCAGACCCAGCCCTGGATTTTCTCTGTCCAGTTCGCGCCTTGCAACTAAACGTAGAAATAACTCAAAGCCTCAGGAACTCAGACCAACTATTTTTCTGTTACGGAGACCAGTAGAAGGGAAAGGCTGTCTCCAAGCAAAGGATGGCCCACTGGATAGTGGATGCCATCGCCTTGGCTTACCAAACGCAAGGCGTGCCTTGCCCGCTCAGGTTGCATGCCTACTCTAAGAGAGGCATGACATCCTCCTGGTCGCTGGCTCGTGGCACCTCGCTGCCTGATATTTGTAGAGCTGCGGGGCTGGGCAACACCTAACATGTTCGCTAGATTCTATAGCCTACCGGTCGAGCCAGTCCCCTCCCGTGTTCTCACTTCAGGTCAGAGGCACGGAGAGGCCCGGCTTAGTGTCGGCTTGCTGCGCTTATATACGCTCATTGCTCTAGTGAGTCCCTGAAAGGTAGACCCTGTTGAGTCCTCCGATCACCTTTCGGCAGCCAGATGTGGCAGAGCATCTGGTGCTATGCCTGTACTACGTTGTATCCGCTATGCCTGTACTACGTTCTATGTTGTAGAATCGGATTTAGGCTGGGTTCCATATGTGTGACGAAGCTCTTAAACGAAGCCCATGTCTTTCCCTCTGGGAAAACCCACCTCTCATCAGGTTGGAGTCACCCCAATACTTCCATATTTAGTACAGCCCTACGGAGTTAGTCCATATATACTTCTCCCCATAACTCCTTTGGGGAAGGTTATGGCTTCCGCAGCATTCCTTTCCAGAGAAAAGGGTACGCTTTCCCAGTGTTATCCAATAGTCTCACTGAATGGGTATTGGGGAACAGCAGTGATCGACACTTTGTGTTTGCCCTGTCCCACCGTCCTTAAGCAAGGGGGTACAGGAGGGTTTTTATTACATTACCGACTAAATGGGAACATCTTGGTTACATAGGTAACCCTCATTCCCTGAAGGAGGGAACGGAGATGCACATCCCATCGCCACAGTCGCTGAACCCCGCTGATGCTGCCGCCTTACCTGTTCGACTCCTCAGCGAAAACCTGAAGATGCAACGCACATGCTGCTCATTATATGCCCGCGCTGCGAGGTGAGCATTTAAAACTACGTTTATGAGGTAACTCGCCAAAACTGTATATTTTGAAATAATTGTGTGTGTTTGTCCGTTGAAGCGCTACTGGTGCTCTGTCTGAACCGGCTCAGTGTATGTGTACAGACCATGGTACAGACGAACGCAGCCTACTTAACTGTACTGTTTAGGTGGCATACCCCAGGTATGTTGCCACATTCTAGAGTTATGAAGATTAAAGAAGGGAAACGCAAATCTTCCGGAATGAAGCAGCAATATCTTCTCAGGTAAAAGTTATCACAACCGTGTCTAGGGACAAGCTGGCCATCGCACTGCTCTGACCTTATCAGCCTGTTTGTATAATATTATTTGATTTGCTCTTGTCGCTTATGACAGAACAGCTAATCACGATGAGCTCGTCTTCGGAAAATATTATTTTATTTGCTTATGTCAGAAACAACGAATCTCTATGACAACTGGCTGTTGTTCTCACTTCTGCATTTTGTATTTAGTAAAAGTTTTACCCGCCAACTGCGACTGACACTGTTACATTTACTCGCCAACGCTGATTTTTACTCGAAACAGCAAGAGGAGTCAACCCCATTGTAGAAAAACTACCATTCAGTCTTCAAGACAAATGGATAACGCAAAGTTCCAGATACAAAGAAGACTATAATGTATATTTTCCTCCTTTCAGCTTCTTTGTTGAATTTGTTTGTAGACAGGCAAGAACTAGAAACGATCCTAGTTTTGCACTCGCTTCAACTGGCTGTTGGAACAGCATGAAAGCTGACGGAGTTGTCAGGTCGAGTAATAGAACTTCTGTCTTTGTCAAGAAAACTGAAATAACGGCTGCACAATCAAATCAAGAAAGAACCTCAGAAAAAAATGTAGAACCAGAAAAGTTTTGCACTATGCACAATAAGCCACATCCACTTCACAAGTGCCACACGTTCAGCAGCAAGCATTTGGATGAAAGAAAAGCACACCTGAGAGAAATGTCTATCTGCTTCAAATGTTGTGCTTCCACTAAGCATGTTGCGAGAGACTGTAGAGCATTGATTAAGTGTAGAGAGTGCGATAGTGATCGACATGTTGCAGCCATGCATCCAGGACCTGCTCCATTGTCTGTGGAAGTGCCTGAGTCAAAAAGAGAGCAAACGATCGAAAACACAGATGAGGACACTGCTGAGGTCACCAACAAGTGCACAGAGATTGGCAGAGATTCTAGTAAGCCCAAATCATGTTCAAAGATCTGTCTCGTGAAAATGTATCCCTCTAATCAGTGTGAAAAGTCCAAACGCATATATGCAGTACTGGATGAGCAGAGTAATAGATCTGTGGTGAAGTCAGAGTTCTTCGATCTGTTCAACGTTGTTAGCAGTTCTTCCCCGTACACATTGAAGACGTGTTCAAGCAGTGTCTACAGCGGGGAGGAAACTAAGTGGATTCTCTGTTGAATCGCTTGATGGAAAAACAGTAGTTGCTCTTCCACCCTTGCTAGAGTGCAACACCTTACCAGACGATATATCTGAAATTCCTACGCCTGAGGTAGCTGTGCATTTTCCCCATCTCACTGCGATGTCAGAGAAAATACAGCCTTTAGATCGTGGTGCTCCTATCCTTCTCCTCTTGGGGCGAGATGTTCTCAGTGTGCACAAAGTGCGTGAACAACGAAATGGACCCCAAAATACTCCATATGCACAGCGCTTGGATCTGGGCTGGGTGATAGTGGGAGAGGTTTGTCTTGGTGGCATTCATCGTCAATCCAGCATGAACACTTACAAGACCAACATACTTCTCAATGGACGAACTTCATACTTCTCTTTGTGCACGAAAGGCAGTAGAACGAGGTGAGTCACCGCTCTTGTCGTACATACCTGACCCACCATGTTCTCTCAAATCTAAAGAGAGCTATTCGAAGAGTTTGAAGGAGAATGTGTTATTCAGATCTCCAGAGGACAATAAAGCTGCTCTATCTGTGGAGGATAAAGTCTTTCTAGACATAATGAACAAAGAGGTCTACCTTGACGAAGATAACCACTGGGTGGCGCCACTTCCATTCCGCTCTCCACGGATTCAACTCCCAAACAACAGAGAGCAAGCTAAGCAGAGGCTAAGCTTTTTACAGCGCACTTTCTCAAAGAAACCAAAGATGAAAATGCATTTCTTTGATTTCATGCAATAGGTGATTGAGGATAAACAAGCAGAACTAGCCCCACCCTTGCAATCAGGGGAAGAATGTTGGTATTTGCCAATTTTCGGTGTTTACCACCCCCACAAACCTAACAAAATTAGGGTAGTTTTGGATTTGAGTGCTCAGTTTGGAGGGGTTTCCCTCAATGATGTTTTACTGAGCGGTCCTGACCTCAACAATACACGTCTGGGTGTGTTGTTGCGCTTCCGTAGGGAGAAAGTAGCTGTGATGGCAGACATAGAACAAATGTTCTATTGTTTCAAGGTAAAAGAGCAGCATCCCAACTATCTTCGCTTTCTTTGGCACAAGGACAACTGTGCAGAAAAGGAGATAACTAACTACAGAATGACTGTACACGTCTTTGGCAATAGTCCGTCACCAGCAGTCGCAATATATGCCCTGAGACGAGCAGCAGAACTTGGCGAAGCGGAATGCGGAACGGATGCTAAGAACTTTGTGTTGCGCAACTTCTATGTAGACGATGGTATCACATCCTCAAAGACCTGGATTTCAGTAAAGACCCAATACCTCTCCAACGCAGCCTTGGTATAAGTTGGAACCTCAAGACAGACTGCTTTACATTTAAAGCTTCACAGGATCTAAAACCCTTCACACGAAGAGGGATCCTTTCCACCGTCAATAGTTTATATGATCCTCTTGGGTTTGTCTGTCCAATCACTATACAAGGTAAAGCTCTAGTGAGGGAACTTTCAACAATCCAGCAGGATTGGGACACTGTTCTTCCATCAGACAAAGAAGGTCCATGGAAGGCATGGACTTCATCTTTAGCAGAACTTGATCAATTGCAGATACCCAGAGCTTATGTCCCAACCTCAGTGTGCGGAGCTCAGCTTCGAGAGCTGTGTATCTTCTCAGATGCTTCTACTCTAGCTATTGCTGTGGTAGCATACATTCGAGTTATAGACTCAAATGATCAGCCTCATGTGGGTTTTGTGATGGGAAGATCCAAGTTAGCCCCTTTTCCAGCTCATACTGTTCCACGCCTTGAGCTATGCGCAGCGGTGGTGGCTGTAGAATTGATGGAACTCATTAAAGGAGAAATTGACTTCACAACATCCATTTTTATACTGATAGTCGCATAGTGCTCGGTTACATTCACAATGTAACACGCAGATTCTATATGTATGTGGCTAGTAGAGTTGCATGCATAAGAGAAGCCACACAGCCAAGTCAATGGCAATACGTCTGTTCTGAACAGAATCCAGCAGATCATGCCTCCAGGTTCGTGACGGCAGCCCACTTACCTCTTACCAACTGGTTTTCAGGTCCGGACTTCCTTAGGGAATGTCGTCCTATAGGAAGTAGTGTGGAGGAATCCTATGGACTTGTCCAGTCAGAAGAGGATGTTGAAATTCACCCTCAAGTGAACACCCTGGCAACTGTCATTACTGAGCAGTCTTTAGACTCGAGAAGATTCCAACGTTTCTCGAGATGGAGATCTTTGGTGAGAGCTGTCACTACTCTTACTCACATTGCAAAATCCTTCTCACAATCTTTACCTAACTGTCTCTGTCGAACGTGGCATTGGTGTACAAAAACTTCATATCTAGATACCTCACAAGCTAAGTCGACTATAATTAAAAGTGTACAGACAGGAGTTTGAGAGTCTGACCAAGTATGGTAAAGTCTCACAGCGTAGCACACTCGTAAGACTTGACCCCTTTGTGGATGAGAAAGGTCTATTAAGAGTTGGGGATCGCATTCACTGTGCTGACATTTCAGACCCAGAGAAGCATCCCTTGATACTTCCACCCAACCATCATGTGACTGATCTATTAATTCAGCATTATCATGATCAAGTGGCTCATCAAGGCCGCCATTTTCCTGAGGGCGCTATACGTAGTGCTGGATTGTGGATTGTCAGTGGCAAAAGACTTGTTTCAAATATTATCCACAACTGTGTGCTATGCAAGAAGCTGAGAGGTAAGATGGAGAGTCAGAAGATGTCGGCTTTGCCCCCAGACAGGGTTTCTGTAGATCCACCTTTCACACACAGGTCTTGACACGTAAGACAAGAGGACACAGCATTGAGAACAAGCGATGGGTCGTCATATTTAGCTGCTTGAGTGCCAGGGCAGTTCACTTGGAGGTCATAGAGTCCCTATCAGCATCAAGCTTTATTTGTGCGTTGAGACGTTTTTTGGCTGTCAGAGGACCAGTGAAACATTTTCGTTCAGACAGAGGGACGAATTTTGTTGGAGCAGTGAAAGAACTTCAAATCGACAGTAGTGATTCGGAGCTGAAAGGCTTCTTGCAGAACCAAAGCTGCACCTGGACATTCAACACTCCACACTCCTCTCATATGGGAGGGGTGTGGGAAAGGATGATCGGGATAGCCAGACGTATTCTGGAGGCGCTTTTGATGAAAACTCCCACAAGACTAACTCATGAGGTCTTAACAACTTTAATGGCAGAAGTCATGGCCATTATTAATTCCCGTCCCTTAACCCCAATTTCAACAGATGTAAGTATGCCACAAGTTCTCTCAACTGCCATGCTCTTAACTCAGAAAGCAAGTGTTGCTCCAGCTCCACCAGGAAACTTTGAGCTTGGCCACCTGCACAGAAGTCAGTGGTGTCAAGTCCAGATGTTAGCGGATTCATTTTGGAAGCGATGGAAGCAGGAGTACTTGTCGACCTTGCAATCAAGAAGGAAATGGACAGAGGAAAGAGAGAATATTCAGAAAGGAGACATTGTTCTGTTAAAGGATGGGGAAGCTAAGCGCAGTGAGTGGCCAATTGGTCTCGTAACAAAGACTGTTGCCTCCTCTGATGGGAAAACTCGTAAGATCATGGTGAAGACTGCAAAGCAGGGGGTCATCAGAGAGTACTTAAGACCTATATGTGACATTGCCTTACTTTTATCTGGTAATCAATATGCATAGTGGTATAACTTAAGATATACCAGGCAGGGAGTGTTCAGTATCATGTTAGTTTCATTTTGTAACCTGTGCATTGATTTATTTAAGAGGTTCATTTGTGACATCTAGTGGTGAAAAATGTTATTGCACTATTCTCTAGAATGTAACCGGAAGTTTAAAGTGTTATAGAAGAAGAGACTGTCATCGGTATCCAGAGATGTGTTGTTGTTTGTTTTCAGTCTTTTTGGTAGATACGACCGTAAGTCACTACTTTCATTTTGAAAATATCTGAAATATTTATTCTTTGTTAGTTGAGTTGTTAGTTAGGGGTCACATGTTTAAAGATTGATGTTCTAGCCTGAAATCCATCGTAATCTGATGCTAACGGATAGCCAACATGCTAATGGAGCTGTGCAATCATTTTTCGAATATGTGCACGTCACTAATGCACTTCGATTGTTTATTTAGCTGTTTAAATATGTTAGTGGATGTTTATAAATGTGTAAGTTTGTTATTTAAGATCATTTTGTAATTTCTACCTTTGTGATTTCCTTTTTTAGTTTTAAAATAAAATCAAGTAAAGTTTGCATCACATGCACAAGAAGAACGAGTGATGGTGCTTTATTTCCGTTAACTATCTGTCAACGTTTGTGGTTTGGAACACCACTGCCAGGGCAGAATAATCAGTGTACCTGTAACGTGTTTGATACTTAATGGGCAGTATATAGATTTTTCTACCAAAGGTTATTAATGCTAACGATTATCTGGATAAGGGCAACATGCTGTTGCCTAAACTTCGGGTATTGACCATATGCTGTACTGCATTAAAATGGGCATGCTGCTCTTCTCAGCTGCTTATTAAAAAAGAACACCATTTGTTGCTTCTCCTCTTCTCAAATGGCATGCTTCCCCAGTCTATGCTATTTCAGAAGTTCTTTGCTTTAAAGCTGTTAGGGTATTGGGATTTTGCTTGCTTTTATGGCTTATCTAGTGCTTAGTATCATGTTTGTTGCTAGACTTGCTTGTTGCTTTAAGCTATTGGTTGTTACTGCAAGTGATGCCTGGTACTTGGTAAAATTTTCAACAGCAAGAAGCTAATGTTTAAGTTGTTAAGCTGTTGTTTAGTTAATCTGATTGTTCTCAAAATATGCTTGCTGCTTATGGCTCATCTAGTTATTGGGACTGCTATTTCCCCAAGTTTATCTGACTACTGCAACATGCTGTGATTAAGCAAGCAATATGCTTGTTGCAAAGCTGTCAAGTGCATTGGTAAGGATTTTTGTCTTTGTTCACGTGGGTTGTTAGATTAAGGACACATAACATAACAAGTAGAGTGTCAATGGGAGATGTCTCTCTGAAACATGTGTTGCTTATTGTATACTGTGTCACACACTATTCTTTAAAAAAATAGTAGGCAGTTTGCACTGTGTGAAGGGCAGTAAGCAAGTATGCCATTTCGAACATTGTCAATATCTCTTTGGTTTTGAGACTTTAGTCTTTGCAACTTCAGGGATCTTATCTATGCACAATCAGCTTGTAACACTCAAAAGAGAAAGGGAAACATGAAATCGCATCATATGACCCCTTTAAAAAGATATATTATTAAATACAATATATTATTAAAAAGCAGAGGTGTTAATTACTTGAGTAGTTTTACTTGATTACTTTACTTAAGTATTATTTTGGGGGATTTTTACTTTATTCAAGTACAATTTAAACTGACTACTTGTACTTTTACTTGATTACATTTCTGAAGAAAAAACTGTACATTTTACTCCTTACAATTGTATTTAAACTTAAAAAGTACATTACATTTGTATTTTCTTATGCACATTAAATATGGTAAACGGAAGCTCAAACGTGTGTGCTTGACGTGAGAACAAATTGCCATTGTTTTCACACGTCAAGCACACACACACACACACACACACACACACACACACACACACACACACACACACACACACACAGTGTGTGCTTGACGTGAGTGCTTGACGTGAGTTCAGTTATGAATTTCATCAGGTAAATGTCTGGGTTCAAAAGTTCACCATCAAATCTGACGAAGCATGTTGAGGTAGCAAAGTTGTGTTTTACCCCCCAAAAGTTAATTAATTATTCTTTCTGTTGTGATAGAGCATTAGCTGTCTAATATATTGGCTGACTGCACAAGTGATGAACATTTTAATATAATTCATATTTGTGTGAGAATTATTATTGTTTTATTAAATGTTACAAATCTCCAAAAAAGTGTTTAAATGAACATTGTATGTTTACTTAATTATAATTAATGTTTGTGATCTTACCAGGTAGTGGATAAGTTGTTTTAATAATGTCATTATGTCATGTAGGAATTTGGACTCTCAATTAATATTTTTGTAATATTAATAATTACATGATTTCCTCATTCTTGCATTCTGTCTGGAATATGTTTCTAACTTCTGCATCATGTTATTAAAAGTGATATTTCACCCACAAATTAAGATTCTTTTGTCGTCCCAGAAGAAGAAGCATTTCAAGGTCCTGGAGTGGCCTAGCCAGTCTCCAGATCTCAACCCCATAGAAAATCTTTGGAGGGAGTTGAAAGTCCGTGTTGCCCAGCGACAGCCCCAAAACATCACTGCTCTAGAGGAGATCTGCATGGAGGAATGGGCCAAAATACCAGCAACAGTGTGTGAAAACCTTGTGAAGACTTACAGAAAACGTTTGACCTCTGTCATTGCCAACAAAGGGTATATAACAAAGTATTGAGATGAAATGTTGTTATTGACCAAATACTTATTTTCCACCATAATTTGCTAATAAATTCTTTAAAAATCCTACAATGTGATTTTCTGGATTTTTTCTTCTTATTTTGTCTCTCATAGTTGAGGTATACCTATGATGAAAATTACAGGCCTCTCTCATCTTTTTAAGTGGGAGAACTTGCACAATTGGTGGCTGACTAAATACTTTTTTGCCCCACTGTATATATATATATATATATATATATATATATATATATATATATATGTGTGTGTGTGTGTATACAGGTGCATTTCAATAAATTAGAATGTCGTGGAAAAGTGCATTTATTTCAGTAATTCAACTCAAATTGTGAAACTCGTGTATTAAATAAATTAAATGCACACAGACTGAAGTAGTTTAAGTGTTTGGTTATTTTAATTGTGATGATTTTGGCTCACATTTAACAAAAACCCACCAATCTCAATATCCCACTATCTTTACTTTCACTTGAGTAACATTTTTGAGTACTTTTTACACCTCTGTTAAAAAGTATAAAAATAAATTGCATGCCCAGTTTAACGAGATATATTGGTAAGCGAGTCTGACTAGCTGCAACAATAGTAAATCCTACCAAACATATATACAGTTTACAAAAAATAAGCTTTATGACAAAATTATTTATATACAAAACATTCTTTATTGATATTGTTTTAATGCAAGAGTAAATGACAGAAACCTCATATTTTCTACTAAATTCATTGTAACAAAATATGAATCACTAAAACTTAAACCGGAAATCCTCGAAAGTAATAATAAAATAAAACAAAATAACAGGAATTATAATTTTGTTTAGCAAACCATTAAATTTATATTGCTACTAATTTGTTGTTTGTGATGTATGGTGACCCATACTCGGAATTTGTGCTCTGCATTTAACTCATCCAAGAGCAGTGGGCAGTCTATGCTGCGGCGCAGTTGGGGGTTCGGTGCCTTGCTCAAGCGTCTCACCTCAATTGTGGTATCGAAGGTGGAAAGAACGCTTGTTGTTCACTCCCCCCACCGACAATTCCTGCCGGCCCCCAAGATTTGATCCCACAACCTCAGGTTACAAGTCCAGCGCTCTATCCATTAGGCCATGACTTTCCTAGAAGTACTACAGAACAGAAGTGCAATACCAAATTAACTATTAAGAGTGGTTATAAAGAAAGACAGGTAGCGAGAGATAGAGGGAGAGTCTTTGGGGAGGAAGGGAATTAATGTTTTGCCTCACACTCATAGATGGCCCAATTATGTTGCAATTTTAAGCCAATTTTAGGCCTGAAAGTCTGTAGAGCTCAGTCCTGACAAAGAGGCCCATTAATAAGTATCAACATGCTCTACCAGAGCTACTTTGATCTCAGGGACACGTGAAAGAGCAGATTTGTACAGAATGGCAACATTCAGGATTAATTCACATTACCCCTTCGACCTTCGTGCATAAATGTGCAATGTTAACCATGACCATGTGCTACATTCATAAAAAAAACAAAAATCCCCTTGTTTCAATAATTTCCACAAACATACCATTGTTATATGTCCAGAAAGTACCCAAACACCACAATCATATGTGCATGGTGAGGATTTATCTTCAAAAAACAGTTACTGGAATAGACAAAACTGCTCATTAGTAGTGGGCGTCTATATACTTTTGGCCATGTATCATACTAGACTTGGCTAGTATCCTGTATACCCATTCCAGATATGCTTCGGATTAAGTAAATCCCACAATTAACATGTTTTAAGCCTTGGTAAAACACCTTACAAGTAAAGGTGACCCCCAGTGGACTGCTACATAGGGCAAAAGTGTATATAGGCTTATTCTTCAAACATTTAACCATAATTCTGCATGCAACACATCAGGATAATAACTAATGTGTAATATTAGGCATTTGAGTGTGCATGTACAAGCGAAGCAATGCTAGTGATGTAATGTGACAAATGCTCCCATTATAGTGTTCTAGTTTGTCTATGTTTCAAGCACACAGCGTGGGGTCCAGTGGTGTACGGGACCCACCCACAGACAAACACATTTTTACTGATTTGTTTTCCAGTGCAGGCTGTAGACTGACTGTAGGATTTACACTTCATAAATGACAAAACAATTAGAAACGTTAACAGCAAAACACAGTACACTGTTTCATACAACTATTTAAGCCAGGTTGAGGTGGTTATTTGCATGCAGCATTCTGCAACACTTACCACTCAGTGTACTTGAGTTCGTAAAATACAGTCAGTCATTGTAAATCTGCTACAAGCTGGCCTACTCAATCAATCTTTCTTATATTGTCTTTTATTAGACAATAACACATAAACCAGTATTCTTCCAGTTGTTCTCCAAAAGTTTAGCTAAAATGTTAATGCAAGCTCATTTGTCTGAAATAAAAGACACCAATTATTTTTCTAATTTGGGCCTGTCAATCAAACCCAGACACATTCTCAAAGGCCAGCTGAAGCATGTTCCATTTCCTGCTTCATTTTATTGTGGTTCAAAATCTGAAGCAATAAAAGCTTGAATTCAATGAGCTCACTTTTCATTCTGCCTTCAAAATGACCCCCTGTTGCGTTGCAATCACAAGCAGGCAATTTAGGATGCAACAAAGTAGGGATTTATTAATTTAACTTTTTCCACACCGAATACACCCAAGTTTCAGCAAAAACACATGGATAAAATTCAGCACTTTTTTTGTTCAAAAACACACACATTTTCACAAAGATAGACAAGATTTGCTGAACCCAACCCAATGGAAGATCACATCTTGGATTTGAGACATGTTGGATTTGACAATTTGGATTCCACAAAACCAGAAACGCACTAAAGTAAAAAGATTAGAAATAAATGAATTCATTAATAACTGTTCTCCACTTCTTCACATACTCTGTGCAGGGAATGTGACAGACTGGAGGCTATTAACAATGGCGATTCATCAGCATTAGCTTCCAAATACTTGGTAAGATGTCTCTTCAAATGTTAGACGCTAGACTCTTGTGTGGCCTGACCTTGTGTTGGTTGGTGGGTGGTTGTTTGATGAATTGATTGTGTGGGAATTAGTGACAGAATATCGTAAATGTGACACTTGTGCTCAAAGCAGTAGAAAGCTTTGGCTTATAACATTGAGAGAGGTTAATAGGTCGCCTCAGAACAAGTGGAAAATCTGTGTCATCTCAGTGCACTTCCTCTGTCTGTTGGCAACAGGAAATACAGTTTAGATTGATAGCCAATATCAAAACCCAGTTCTGAATAATTCATTAGTCAGCTGACCTGCTGAAAAGACCTGAAAACTGGTCCACACTAATTCATGTTAGTTTGGTGGTGGTTTAGCTGCTGGACCAACATAACATGTTGTTTTCAAGTAAAAATGCAGGTCAAGCAGCAATGTCTCTTATTAAGTGGTTTAACCAAGTAGGTGTAGTTGGTTAAAGTGATCGTTTACTCAAAAATGAAAGTACTGTCATCATTCACTCATGTTGTGCCATTTGATTTTCTTTCTTCTGTTGAATTCAAAACAACAAAACTGAATTAATATCCACTCAATTCAGTATATGGGGCGTATTGCGACTCACTTTAATGAGTAGCTTAGTAATAAAAAAAAAAAAAACATTCAACACAAGCTCACTGATCTTTTTCCAAGTGCTCCAATTATTTTTGATGAAAGACAACCCAATACGTCACTCTTTCCAATTGGCCAGCCACCACCAACATATTTTATAATTTTACAAAAATGTCATGAGATTCAGAATATTTTATTATATGAATATCTAAACATGCAATGTGTAAAATCAAAGAACATTTGAATATAAGTTTAATAGAAAAATTGAATTAAAAAAAACAAGTTCAGTCAAATTCAGTCAATGGTAGGGAATTCCCACCCAGCACTTCACACTCCAGTTCAACAGGTGGAAGAAACATTCTCCTGCTGTTTCTACACACCAACCTCAAAGGTAAATGTCTGCCACCTACAGGACTTGAGTGAAAAATAATTACCACGGTTTAATTATTACTAATTATTAATTAAGTTGAAACATACTGACAAAAAATGTATAGCCTGTCGTTAGCTTAGTCGTTTTGGATAAATGCATCTGCTAAATGTAAATGTAAATGTAATTTTTGCGCAAACTATTCCTTTCAGCTACTTAGTGAAACCTGGTAGAGACATCAGCATGCTGGCTTCCAAAATATACTATTTGGCAGATGATACTCCACTATCTCCAGTAGTTTTATTCAGCAAAAACTTATATGTAATCTCTTTATGCCAAAGAGTATTTGCTGACCAAACAACAGTGAAACATTACAACAATAACAACCTAATAAAATTGCTTTCTCGGCAGTGCATGGGCACAGTTAAAGATTAAATAAACAGCGAAGGTCGACATATGGATTTACAAAACTACTGTGACATTCAAAAATAAAATCAGAGTTGTCTTTCATCTTTGCAGTGTATTGGGAAAGCATCAGTGAACACACGCCTCACCTGGCACAGCCAATATTTTAAATAAATAGATTATTGGAGAAAGATATAGAGAAGTTGATTCATCTAAATCGTCCCAGCTGGCCTGTTCACCCCACTACATCTGCCCCCCACTTCAACGGAGAGAGTGTTGGCGGAAAATCCATCATGCTCTGCCGAGGTCCGCCCAGCCTGCTGCTCACAGATTTGCATATTTGCATATGTTTGTGTGGTTAATTACAGATTAAGGTGTCTCCGTATGGTCTGCTTGAGTAAAATATTAGACCTATATTCTGTAAACAATGATTTGGAGCTTGCTGGGTGAGTGAGAGGGATTAAATAATGCTTTCCCCTTCATGGGAACTCGAACTGCGTCCCCTAGGGGTCGCTACGGGGAACGCCCTCAGCGTGACTCGGTCTGAAGATACATATGAAAAACACCACCTGTTGGCGGCGACAGCCCATGACGCCACTACCGCGTACCACAATATAAGTGCCGCCGAGGATACATCATCAGCTTTTTCGTCCTTCACTGACTGGTTTGTTTGAAGCGTGCAGAGTGAATCTGGTAAGAGTACAGTTTTCTAACTCTACTATGGCGAGCACTAGCAAGGCGTTTAGGAAGTGTGTGGATCCGTGTCCTCGTTATTTGACACCCGATGACACACACGACTGTTGCGTCTTTGTTTGGGCATGGAGCACGCACGATGTCCTTGAGGGGCGGTTTGCGTGCATTGTGAGCGGCTCTCTGTGAGGAAGCTCAGCTCTCGCCTGTCCCTCTTTCGAGGAAAGAGGGCAGCCGCCTGCTTCCCGCGATTCAAGACCCACCGTTGTCGAGGCACGGAGGTGAATGAAATCGTGGGGTTCGCAGTTGGTGGTGGCCGATAAGCTGAAAGGGACCGCCTCGGCGTCGGCCGAGAACGAGAGTGAGCTGCTGGATTGTGATGATGCGATCTTTCTGACATCATTAGATGCAGCAGCTAGTGCTCCGCTGCATATGAACGAGTTTTGGAGGTTATGGATTATAAAAATAAATTTAAATAACCCCAGCTCGAGTGAGCCTTCCTTTCTTCATAAATCTCGATGTGGAGGTTGAGAAGGAGTGGGAAAGCTAGTTTTTTTTTTTTTTCTCGTATTCATAGGTTTCAGCATACTAGTTATGCTGACACTGAGGGGATGCGTGAAAATGGCTATGAGGATGCCCCCTGTGCAAGAGATGATAACTAGCTTATCTCTCTATGGCGAGACATCCTCTCTCAAGGTTCCCTCCTGGCCATCTAAGCCCCTGAATCTCGCTTAAATGGCAGGGCATATGCAGCAGCAGGTCAGACCGTCGCCGTTGCACAGGCGTACCAGACTGACCTGCTAAAAGTCCTGGATAAGGTCCAGGTCTGAGCCCGAACAACCAGGGGTCCTAACCCATCTCGGTCTGAGGATCAGAGATGGGCTTAGAAGGCTAGTCTCGCGACTCATGCCCTCCCCTCCTGCGGCTAGGGTGAGACAGGCGTGGGTCAGAGAGAGGCAAGCCCTCTCATTCCTCTCTAATTCCCTGTAACCACCGTGAACTCCACCGACCGAGGTTAGGTGGAAGTTTCCTGCCCAGAGGCGCTCCCTTGTGAGCGGCGGAGTTCCTCTCATTCTGAGGAATGAGTTCTCTGCTCCTCAGAGCTCTGTGATAGGTCGCCTCTCCGTGCTGGTCGAGCTAGCATTGCTCCCCTCACTATAGAGGGTTATCTATGAGCATGCCGCTCCCTGCTGAGCTGCCTGAGTTCCTTCTCATTCTGAGGAATGAGTTCTCCGCCTCCAGAGCTCGATATAGGTAGCATTATAGGCTCTCATTCTGAGGAATGAGTTCCCAACTAAGAACTGCAGTCAGGTGGACTTATGATGACTTCAGGCAGGTTCTGTATTCTCGAACTGCCTTACTGATGGTCTGGACGTGAGTCCCCTCGGAGGTTTCTCATGCGGATCCTCCTGGATCTTCAGTCATTCTGGTCACCACTGCAAGGGTAGAGCCAGTATTACTCCCTCACGATAAGAGGGTTACCTATGAGTATGCCGCCCCTTCTGAGCGGCTGAGTGTCTTTTCATTCTGAGGAATGAGTTCTCCACTCTCCAGAGCTCGTTATAGGTAGAGCCAGCATTGCTCCCCTCGTTAGAGGGTCACCTTTGAGCATGCCGCTCCCTGCGGAGCGTCTGAGTTCCACTCATTCTGAGGAATGAGTTCTCCGCTCCTCAGAGCTCTGTGATAGGTCGCTCTCCGTGCTGGTCGAGCTAGCATTGCTCCCCTCACTATAGAGGGTTATCTATGAGCATGCCGCCCCTGCTGAGCGCCTGAGTTCCTTCTCATTCTGAGGAATGAGTTCTCCGCCTCCAGAGCTCGATATAGGTAGCATTATAGGCTCTCATTCTGAGGAATGAGTTCCCAACTAGAACTGCAGTCAGGTGGACTTATGATGACTTCAGGCAGGTTCTGTATTCTCGAACTGCCTTACTGATGGTCTGGACGTTAGTCCCCTCGGAGGTTTCTGCGGATCCTCCTGGATCTTCAGTCATTCTGGTCACCACTGCAAGGGTAGAGCCAGCATTACTCACGATAAGAGGGTTACCTATGAGTATGCCGCCCCTTCTGAGCGGCTGAGTGTCTTTTCATTCTGAGGAATGAGTTCTCCACTCTCCAGAGCTCGTTATAGGTAGAGCTAGCATTGCTACCCTCGTTAGAGGGTCACCTTTGAGCATGCCGCTCCTGCGGAGCTGCCTGAGTTCCCACTCATTCTGAGGAATGAGTTCTCCGCCTCCTCAGAGCTCTGTGATAGGTCGCCTCCTTGCGGGTCGAGCTAGCATTGCTCCCCTCACTATAGAGGGTTATCTATGAGCATGCCGCTCCCTGCGGAGCATCTGAGTTCCTTCTCATTCTGAGGAATGAGTTCTCCGCTCTCCAGAGCTCGTTATAGGTAGAGCCAGCATTACCTATGAGTATGCCGCTCCCTTCGGAGCGTCTGAATGTCCACTCATTCCGAGGAATGAGTGTTCCGCCTCCCAGAGCTCGCTGTTGGTAGAGCCAGCATTGCTCCCTCACCCAGAGGGCCACCTATGAGCATGCCGCTCCCTTCTGAGCGGCGGAGTTCCCTCTCATTCTGAGGAATGAGTTCCCCGCCTCCAGAGCTCATGGTTGGGCTCGACGCCCCTCTGAGCGGCGGAGTGTCTTCTCATTCTGAGGAATGAGTTCTCCGCTCCTCAGAGCTCTATGATAATCGCTCTCCCTGCTGGTCGAGCTAGCATTGCTCCCCTCACTATAGAGGGTTATCTATGAGCATGCCGCCTCCCTGCTGAGCGGGAGTTTCCTCTCATTCTGAGGAATGAGTTCCCCGCCTCCAGAGCTCATGATGGGGCTTGCCGCTCCCTTCTGAGCGGGCGGAGTGCCTTCTCATTCTGAGGAATGAGTTCTCCACTCTCAGAGCTCGTTATAGGTCTCACTCTGAGGAGTGAGTTCTCCGCCTAGAGCTCCTCATTGGTAGTTGAGTTCCTCTCATTCCGAGGAATGAGTTCTCCGCCTCCAGAGCTCGCCGTCGGTAGAGCTAGCACTGCTCCCCTCAACCAGAGGGTCACCTATGAGCATGCCGCTCCCGTCTGAGCGTCCGAGTTTCTCCGCCCCCAGAGCTCTGTGATAGGTCGCCGCCTGTTGGTCGAGCCAGCATTGCTCCCTCAACCAGAGGGTCATCTATGAGCGTGCCGCTCCCTTCTGAGCGTGCCTGAGTTCCCTCTCACTCCGAGGAATGAGTAGTTCTCCGCTCCAAGGCATAGAACGTTCTAATAAGTGCACACGCAAGACTTTGGGCACTTTTCTAAAATCCACTTAGTGGTAAGTCCGCACATTAAAGATTCTATGCTCTTTCTAAAAATCCCGTAAGGGTAGGGTTACGCGCACTGCTTCGTGCCCTTTTGAGCTGGTTAAAGCCCCGGTTTGTGCCTTGGGCCCCGCCTCCCTGTCCCATATATGTTGGGTCCAAAAAAGGGAAAGGGGTGTACACTACCAAGAGGTCTGTTGAGACAGTTCCTCAGTAAGCTTGGGAGAGCAGGTGGTAACCCCTGAGTGATCGGCCAGGACCTGGTGAGCCAGGTGCCTGGCCATATCCCCTTGAAGGAATCTTTTCTGATTCCAAGACCTTGAGTTTCTACCCTAGGCCCGGTAATCCCGGCGCCTAACAGGTAAGTACTAGAGTACGCAGCTCGGGCCTTTGGCGAAGGGGATAATATCACTGACAGCCATCAGCCGTCCCGGGGAAACTTCCTTAAGCCGGGTATAGTTGGCTTAGTGCTCGCCTTTTGCGAAATTGGCTTGCATTCCCTCAGCATGGTGAAGTGGGTATAACGTTCCCGTAGCGACCCCTAGGGGACGCAGTTCGAGTTCCCATGAAGGGAACGTCTCAGGTTACGATAACCATGGTTCCCCGAGTGGGGAACGAGACACCGCGCCCCTGGGCTTTGAGCCATGCTTCGGACGCAAGCTTCAGACGAAGAAGCTGATGATGTATCCTCCCGGCGGCACTTATATTGTGGTACGCGGTAGTGACGGCGTCATGGGCTGTCGCCGGCCAACAGGTGGTGTTTTTCATATGTATCTTCAGACCGAGTCACGCTGAGGCGTTCCCGTAGCGACCCCTAGGGGACGCAGTGTCTCGCTCCCCACTGGGGAACCATGGTTACATACGTAACCTGAGACGTTTTTTATGAGATCAGTAATGACTGTTTAAATTTTTTACATGGTAAAACAAAATCACAGCTGGAAGAAATGTGTTGAAAAAGAATGTGAATGAGAAGAGTAAACTCTATAGCCTTACATTAAACTGCAAGATCATCTTCTTAATCATTATTTTTGTCTTGTTTTTTATTGTATAAATGTTACCATGGTAAATATAAATAAATAATAAATAAAAATTAATTAATACATTGATTGATTGATTATTGAATGAATGAATGAATTAATAAATTAACTTCAAATAATATTTCTTTAGAAAAATGTGTAAAATAGTGTATTACAAATTACATAAGTGTGTTTTGGAAATCTGACCACTTTAGAATAAAAATTACAAAAGGTAATTTCAAGAAGTTTTAAATTAGAAAGCTATATTGCAATAGTTAAAGCTGAATTATGAGGTATAAAAGTCACACTTATAAAAAAATATAGTTGCAGTTGTGAGATATAAAGTCACAACTGGGAGATACAAAGTCACATTACAAGACATAAAGCTACAATTGTCATACAAAAAGTTGACTTATTGCTATAAAAAGTACACTAAGGCGGGAAAGCATCTTTCATAACAAACCTTATTCAATTTTGTTAGATTTATGCTTAAAAAATAAAAATAAACAAATAAAACATATTTGCCAAGACTTATAAGATCAAATTCTCTTGTTATTTCAGCTCTCAGCAGGGTTTTAGGTATGTCTCATTTAACCTGCTGAGCTCGGTGGGGTTCAGTGTCTTTGACCTATGACTCAGTGGGAGCTGGAGGCTTCTGGCTGCTGTTGCTTTGACCAGAGTATTTGACTTAGTTTTATCTGACTGGCAAAGTCAGTTATCTCAAAGTAATGCCTCAGTTTTCCTCGCCCCTCTAATAGTGCCGCAATGTCATCTAATTGGGAGAACTGAAGCATGCACAGAGGAAGAAAGAGCTCCGTGGAATACGCAGAAGCTGCAAACCGAGACTACAGCAGGCAATCTGCACTGAGTTATTATTACACTATAGTCAGTGATTACCCCACCACTGGAAGATACAAAAACACACTGAGCTAAAAGCCCTGAGACTAATTAATTCTCCAGGACGTTTAATTGAAGTTTCAGCTTTCAAGTCAAATGTTTTTTTGCAGGTAAAACTCTGTTCGGTGAAATTATCTTTACTATGTGAGACTAGGAATGCCGAGGCTATCAAAATCCTTTGGGACAATGCTTAGCATTAGGGGCATATAGCGTTATTGACCCACTGCACTTATATTGGAAGTGAGCAGAGGGTGAGCTGGGAAACTCTGAGGTATGTCGATATGTCTGATACAAACAGCAGCAGCATTACTGCCAGCCATGATGTATTACAGTCCTGTCTGGGAAGTGTTATTCATCCACATTAATCAAAGCTCCAGGAAAGTTGTGTAGTCTAACAAGACAGTAGTGCACAACTTCATACAGCTTTATAAAGTTAACCACCACCTTGTCTTATAGAGCCAATCTTTTGACTATTGCCATAAAATGTTATCTTTTTTCTGGCCAAGAACTGCCCACATAGACAATATCTGACTGATATATTAAGAGACTCACTACAGGTCAACTTGGTTTTAACGTTGTAGGGATTCACAATATATTGGTATCATCAATTGTTGGCTTACATTAGACATTTTTAACTTATTTCCAATTGATGTTTAAAGGGGTCATGAACCCAAATTTGCTTTATCTTTTGACATATAAGTGGTCATTGTACTATAAATACATCCTGTAATTTTCAGAACTCAAAACAGCTTATATTGAAGGCAATCTGCCGAAACGACAGGAATGTTCTACTCTATGATGTAATAGTGTGGATAAGCACCGCCTCCGCAGAAGAAGATCAAGAACACTGCCAGTTTCAGGTCTACGCAGAAACCAAATGATAAAGATGGCTCCGTAGACAAGAAGATGCTGTACAGCGCCAAGTTGTGGAAAAAACAGTATTTTCATAGCCTTCCTACTGATCCCAACATTAGGAAAGAGTGGATTAACTTTATTTTGAATGAAGATCCAAATAGCATCAGCAAGATCTTGGTCCTTTGTTAATTTCATTTTACCATGGATTCGTTAACAAACAAGGCACAATTCAACATGGCATTTTCAAAAAATTAAAACTAAAATATGATGCTGTGCCACTATGTTGGATCTGAAAGTAATGTCAATACAAGTGTGAGTAACTGTTTTCATTAGGTGGTCACTATTGCTTTGTCTCTTCTTACAGATCATTTGATATGTTTTGAGTTATTTATGCATTTTAAACCTAAATCAGAGTGGCGTCCATCTATGAGAAATTAATGTACGCTGTAAGCCAATCATAGCAGTGGGCGTTTACTTCCGAGTCTACTATCTGCCACACCTATTCAACAGAGCATTCAGATGAGGGGGCTTAAAAACAGAAAATATCTTAAATATCTTATTACTTCAAAATTGTATATATATATATATATATATATATTTTTTTTTTTATATATATATACAGAGCCGATCCTCCCTATATGTAAGCTGCATAGGGCCCCCGAAACACCAGGGACCCTTGCTCTCAATTTTTATTTTTAATTTTTTTAATTTTTGAGTTTGGCAAGCGGTTGAAAACATAAATGATCATTTATTTTAATGCGGTGCGCTGCCACCCTCTCTACGTAAAAATAATGTCACATGAATGGCGTACAGTCAGTCTACAGGCTCGAGAAAAGGAGTTGAAAGCGTATACCGAGCCTCGGAAGAGATCATGTTTCTCGAGCACTTTCCGCGAGTGCGGTTCAAGACTGAGTGAAACACTGACAAATGCGATTCATCAATTCTTTCATCGTGTACAACCCCAACCCCCCCACGCAAGCGACAGAGTTTTGCTTAGGGCCCCCAGAAGTCTAAGATCGGCACTATATATATATATATATATATATATGTAAACATCTTGATAACATTAAGTTAACCTCAGAGAACAGTACAAAATAAAAAAAGGCAGTTCGTGACCCCTTTAATTATGCATTCTCATTTCTCCTGTTACATCTAACTCTCAAAATTAATATGCCTGCCATTATATCTAAATTTTAAAATTAATATGGATGCAGTTATATGGCACATTATGATGCTGTGATTCCTAATCTTTAAATTTTTTATTTTATAAAATCAAAACTAATAACAATATCAGCAATTTAGTGGTTATCGGCCATGATATATATATGATCATATTAGGGCTGTCAATCGATTAAAACATTTAATCGTGATTAATCGCACAATTTGATTTGTTCTAAATGTACCTTAAATTAATACTTTTCAAGTTTTTAATACTCTAATCAACATGGGCAAATATGGATGCTTTATGAAAATGTATGTTTATTATTATTGAAAACATAGTCAACATAGAGCATGAAAACTAGACATGTTTCAAAGGTCATATATATTTTTCAAAGAACTTGTTAATGTCTATTAGATACATGAAAAAATAATTATTATTCCCATTATTTCTCTTTCTTTGCCCTGAGCAATTTACTTACACAAAATGTTTACATTTTTGCACACAGAGCAGCTCACTTCTTCTGAACATGCAAAATGTGCATAGCCTATATTGTTTATTAATACATTTGTTTGCCTCTCTGTGCTCACATACTGTATTTTGATGCAGCTACATTCTCAATAAAACAGTTTTCATTGATTTAGTTTACTGTTTCTATTATCAGACAACGGAATGAATATGACAAAGTGATTGAAACGCGACCCATTAAGACCACATAACTAGCTCTCCTTTACTAGATGTTAATCTGCAAAAAAATCCTTATAATCGAGCCGTTGTCTGGTTAAGTAAAATATCCATAAGATAATGACAATAGCTGTGCTGTGATTTTGGCTATACTTGCATGTAAAATTAGAGAAGCAAGCAACATAATATCTGTATTTAACTGAATTAAGCTCTGCTCTTCTCTGCCGCACGCTGAACAGAAACTGAGCAGATGCAGAGAGAGAGAGAGATGTGTGCGTGCGCATGCCAAACAGAAACTGAGCAGACAGACGGAGAGAGAGAGAGAGAGAGAGAGAGAGAGAGAGAGAGAGAGAGAGAGAGAGATATGTGTGTGTACGCATGCTGGGAAAGTAAGACCTCATGCTCGCGTAGCAGTACCAGTGATTCTCGGACACTAAATAAGGTTTGGGCGCTTTTTTAGGGGAAAAAAAGTCGCTAAAGGGGTCTGCAATGTTGCTAAGTTGGCAACACTGTGCATCTCCATTTCTCCAACTACGGGTTGGGCCACAGGTCAAACAGAAAATACGCGCTGCGTTAATCGCGCGTTAATAAAATTTGTGCCGTTAAAGAGAATTTGCGTTAAAGCTTTATTAAATAAGTGAGTACACCCATCACATTTTTGTAAATATTTTATTATATCTTTTCATGTGACAACACTGAATAAATTACACTTTGCTTTGATGTAAAGTAGTGTGAGTACAGCTTCTATAATAGTGTACATTTGCTGTCCCCTCAAAATAACTCAACACATACAGCCATTAATGTCTAAACCGCTGGCCACAAAATTGAGTACACCGCTAAGTAAAAATTTCCAAATTTGGCCCAAAGTGTCAATATTTCGTGTGGCCACCATTATTTTCCAGCACTGCCTTAACTCTCTTGGGCATGGAGTTCACCAGAGCTTCACAGGTTGCCACTGGAGTCCTCTTCCACCCCTCCACGATGACATCACGGAGCTGGTGGATGTTAGAAACCTTGCGCTCCTCCACCTTCTGTTTGAGAATGCCCACAGATGACCTTTACCCTCAGCTTATTTAGCAAGGCAGTGGTCATCTTGGAGGTGTGTTTGGGGTCGTTATCATGTTGGAATACTGCCATGCGGCCCAGTCTCTGAAGGGAGGGGATCATGCTCTGCTTCAGTATGTCACAGTACATGATGGCAATCATGGTTCCCTCAATTAACTGTAGCTCGCCAGTGCCGGCAGCACTCATGCAGCCCCAGACCATGACACTCCCACCACCATGCTTGACTGTAGGCAAGACATATTTGTCATTGTACTCCTGACCTGGTTGCCGTCACACACGCTTGACACCATCTGAACCAAATAAGTTTATCTTGGTCTCATCAGACCACATTGCATGGTTCCAGTTTATCTTAGCTTTATAGTACTTTTTATTAAATGCATTGTAATTGTTATATTGTTATGTAAATATGTAATTTTACTGTCTTTTCGGGTAACTTTTACCATCTGTCTAGGGACTGCAGGTGAAAAATAGCCTTCTGGCTAACTCTGGCATATTGACAGAAATGTTTATTAATATGCATTATCCCTATTAAAAAATAAACAAATAAATACAAGTAAACCGGGGCTTTCTTGTGCATCATCTTTAGAAGAGGCTTCCTTCTGGGGTGACAGCCATGCAGACCAATTTGATGCAGTGGGTGGCGTATGGTCTGAGCACTGACAGGCTGACCCCCCCACCCCTTCAACCTCTGCAGCAATGCTGGCAGCACTCATACGTCTATTTCTCAAACACAACCTCTGGATATGACGCTGAGCACGTGCACTCAACTTCTTTGGTCAACAATGGTGTGGAACCTGTCCTGTTAAACTGCTGTTTGGTCTTGGTCACTGTGCTGCAGCTCAGTTTCAGGGTCTTGACAATATTCTTATAGCCTACGCCATCTTTATGTAGAGCAACGATTCTTTTTTGTTCATATCCTCAGAGAGTTCTTTACCTTGAGGTGCCATGTTGAACTTCCAGTGACCAGTACGAGAGGGTGAGAGCAATAACACCAAATTTAACACACCTGCTCGCCATTCTCACCTGAGACCTTGTAACACTAACGAGTCACATGACACCAGGGAGAGAAAATGGCTGATTGAGCCCAAGTTGGAAATTTTTACTCAGGGGTGTGCACTCACTTTTGTGGCCAGGGGTTTAGACATTAATGGCTGTGTGTTGAGTTATTTTGAGGAGACAGCAAATGTTTACTGTTATTCAAGTTATACTCTCACTACTTTACATTGTAGCAAAGTGTCATTTATTCAGTGTTTTCACATGAAAATATATAATAACATTTTCAAAAGTGTGAGGGGTGTACTCACTTATGTGAGATAATGTATATAAACACATTATCTGATTATTATCTTACTATCAGTGCATATATTTAGAGCATCAAAAAAAACATCATAACAGTATCAGTGAAACGTTGAACATAAAATATTAAAGGAAATAGATACAAATGTGTGTAGACTTTGTGATCGTAATTTTATTATTTACAGGCAAACTGCAGAAAACAAAGCAGAATAGTGTTTTGTTGTTTGCATACAATATTCATCAAACAGTCTATGAACAGATTGTGGGCAGTCAGTGGGACTGAGACAGAGTCTATTTACCACCTAGACTGACTCAAACATCACAGTATATTTCACAATATTGATCCCTGCACATCTAAAGATGTCTTAAGATTGATTCAGTATACAAAACGATCATTCTGTCGTGGGAAATGGACATCTAGACCATACAGCCACATGTGAAGTTTCTACTATTATCAGGGCCTCCAGATGAATAGGACAAAGTTTAAGAAGTAAAGCTTTGTAGTGAGCTGATTAATTAGAATGTTGCATCAGAAGGTTTGGAATACAGAAAATGTTGTGTCATGGCCTGACTCTTCAACCAGCTCATTAATTAAGCTCCGTTAGCATCTTGTCAGTGCACAGCGACTGTGACTTGTTACAACATTGCCCACCACTAAACGACTGTATGATCATTAATGCACGCTTATCATTCTTTCATCCTAAATTCCATAGACCCTCGATACCTGATGACATATATTAAAAATAAAGAGTATGTTGACAAATAGCAGAGACTAAACTTTGTATGCGCTAAATTAGCCACACAGTATGCGTAGCTTGGCATTTCAATACAGGGCTGGGGGCACATTTCTGACACAGAGCAGTGGAACGAGTGGGAGATATCAGCCATTAAGACTTACCGAGAAGATAATTTAGCATTACAAACAAAACTAAAACAATCTAATAATATCACAACAAAGAATAATGATTTTTATGCAGGGTAAACATTGTTAGCATTTTCTTCTGTTTAGCATTCACAATTTATTCCAAAGCAATTAATTTGAAGGTTTAGCTTCACTTCTCTAATCACTATTTAACTTCTCTAATCACTATAACTGGAACACTGGAATCGTTGGTGCATAAACAAACAGCTAACGCCTGACGATCTTTTGAACTGAGAATGGCTAAAAGCATGATGGGAGCTGTCAGTTACACAGTGAAAATTTTCATTTTAACAGCGCAGTCACAGTAACATCAATGAATATGCACGAGCACCTAATTGCAACCTTCCAGAACTCGCTCGTGGCCATTGGCAACAGCTTAGAGGTCACGGCGATGCAAGAGGACATGTAAGACAAACGTTTCCTTGACACCATCTGTATGAAATCCAAGGGCGGAGCAGCCGTCCTCACTGCACTGTCTGTTACATCAGTCATTCTCACTAGCATTTCGGCCCACATCACTCAAAGACTTATCTGTTCTGTCAATGGAGAAAGAGATGAGAGAGCAAGCCTGAGAATTACACAACTCAAAAATATGTGAGAGATATATTGTAAGAAAGAGCACAGAGGGGATCATACACTGTAAAAAAAAACAGATGGGCAAACTTAAAAGTTTAAGGCAACCAGTTTCAGTATATTTTTGAGTTCTCAACTTCTTGTTTTAAACAACAAAAAGTTGAGAAATATCCTAAAAAATAAAATCTGAAGCTGGTTGCCTAAAACCTTTAAGTTGGCTCAACTTTCTTTTTTTTACAGTGTAGTAATGCGTCATATAATGGGATGAACATTCTCTTGCTAACTGATGGAGATGAAAGAGGGGTGGAATAAAATGGAAGAAGAGGAGAGAAGCATGACAGCTGGTTAAACCATATAAAATAGTAACAAAGAAAACTGTCTTCATGGAAAATCAATTGCATTCATGGCTGCAGAGGGGAATAGGGTGTCCTCATAGCCCTGTACCTTACTGGCAAAGACCCAACACAATCGCATCCCTTCTGAAAATAAATCAATAGACAACATCATAACATTTGTAATGGTTTTACTGGTTATAATGGGACTTGTACTAGATTTAATGAGAACTGTAATGGACCATGTGAGTTTCTACTGGTAATTAGTCGCCTTCTATTGGTGGCTTGTTCAAACCACTAAATCCTAATGGAATATATAACTGTTTTACATTTGATACTTTGTATGAAATTATACAATCTAATTAAGTGGTCCCCAACCTTTTTGAACTAACGGGGGAAATGAGACACACCTGGAACTAATGATACTAATAACAAAAACAAGGCTGGGCCTAATAAAAAAAAAAAAAAACTGGGACAGCAACAGGAACTAACCAAATATGGTCACAAGAGGGTGGGAAACACAAGACATGGGGACACAGGACTGACATGTATTCCCCCCTGCCAATATTATGCAATAATAATATTAATTGTTTGTCTCTTAGAAATGCACATTTGACATTGAGTAGTAGTAGTCGTTTTAATTAAGTTGCAGATGTTCATTATCAAAATCAGTAACATCTGTAAAAAAAAATTGCAATAACCTCCTTTTTCATATGGTGAAATTACATTTTTCAGACTGTTTGAGTTTTATAAAAATTAACCCTTGTTCTCCCATATTAGCATACATTTACATCACGATAACAGTTAAAACCACATATAGCACCTCAATAGTGTGCTAAAAATGCAACTATTTGGTTTCTAGGTAGCCTTTTTGTGTGAAAAACAGTGTCTAATTACAACTGTCTAAATACATTTAGTATAAATTCACAAATGCTACCCTATAGCTTAATCATAAATATACTGCAATTACATTCCATTACTCCTTTAATACATGTCTAGATAACACATTTTATATAAATAGCCCACGTTTCTGCCACAAAACACTGTAAAAACTGATTAGTTGACACGTTTCCTTAAAATAATTAAGTAAATAATAATACAAAATAAAGTTCAGTGAACTTGACAGTTCAATTAAATTATTTTTACACTGATTTTGAACTTGGTCATAGTATGTACTGTACAGAGTGTAAAGTATGCCAGGCTCTTTTTGTATGCATGGATTACTCTACACTAGTGTTGTCAAAAGTATTGACCACGATGCCAGTCGGTACTGAAATTTTTAAAACATCCATTTCCTGCTAACATTTGAGCGTTGTTGATTCTCAAACACAGCTGATTGGCCATGTGTTCACATGCTCAACAGATATGACTGTGCTACAATGATCATCACTTCACGTTCTTCATTGAGTGCTCACACAGAAGCAAACAGGAGCATTTGAAAGCTGCATCTATCAGCAGATCCCTAATGAATGAGTGCACCAAATATTCTCTGTCATGAGTTTTGGACACCATTGTAACACAGTTCGTAGATACGGAGATTCGGAAGGAGGCGGCGGGAACCGGCGAACATGTAAATAGTTTAATAACAAAATAAACACAAAAGAAAGTCCAGGCCTGGTCCTCTCTCGTCTTCCACTGTCATTGCTCCTCCTTTTATCCTTCCGGAGCTCCTCCAGGGGACTCGAGACTGGTGAGTGGCGCAGGTGTCGTTCATTATCATTAACTCCACCGGCCTCGCTCTGTTCCCATAGTTCTCAGCCCTGCCCCACTCGTCACAACTATCAAATGTCACATGGACTATTTTAACAATGTCCTTACTACCTTTTTTGGGCCTTGGACGTGGTAGTTCCATTGCTGTCTATGCAGGGTCAGAAAGCTCTTCGATTTCATAAAAAAATATCTTAATATGTGTTCCAAAGATGAACAATGGTCTTACAGGTTTGGAACGATATGAGGGTGATTAATAAATTACAATATTTTCATTTTTGGCTGAACCCTTTAATAAAGTACAGTATCTCACAGAAGTGAGTACACCCCTCACATTTTTGTAAATATTGTATTATATATTTTCCAGATTTTGAAGGGACAGCAAATTTACACTCACTACTTTACATTGTAGCAAAGTGTAATTTATTCAGTGTTGTCACATGAAAATATATAATATAATAATATATATAATATTTATAAAAATGTCAGGTAAGTTAAGTTACCTTATCTTAAGTAAGATAATGTGTCAAATCACAGTAATATGCTGCCTCCTCTACCACTTCAATATAAAAAAAAACTTATGAGGTAACTGCACCATGCAAACTGCATTCAGGGGCTAAAACAACTCTAATGATGGCCAGCTTTCCAGAGCTCCAGAATCATACCATAGAATTCCATAAATCCAGATAAAAAGATTAAAACTAGGCACCAGTAATAATCGTTCACACAAATTGTGTTAGTGGCATTAAAAAAAGATAAAAAACATAGAGAGAGGAGACTGCATGACATTGTGTGAAAGTGTGTCTGTGCGTGATTAAGGGCAGCAGATTGATGGAGACGTGCTGAGAGAGTGGGCTTGTGGCTGTCCGTCAACGTGTGCGATCGACTACAGGTTGAATAGAACAAGTCACGCTCAAACATGTGTCAGTATGAAAAGCAAACAAGTTGGTGTACAAGTATATGTGTTTCGCCAAATATTTGAACAGTTAAAAACATGCATATGTCTGCAGCAGTGGTGTCTTCAAGTTAAAGTACAATTGTTTTGTCAAAATGTTTGATCCATTTAAATTCAAACCAATCAAAAACAAACTTGAGTGAAAATAAAGCTATTTCCACATGAAAAAAAAGCAAAA
This sequence comes from Gymnocypris eckloni scoliostomus, assembly GCA_027564155.1. Classification (NCBI taxonomy): domain Eukaryota; kingdom Metazoa; phylum Chordata; class Actinopteri; order Cypriniformes; family Cyprinidae; genus Gymnocypris; species Gymnocypris eckloni. The sequence continues at coordinate 15,381,157 of CM050427.1, read as the reverse complement.
ATAAATTTGCTGATGTAGTCTAAAAAGCAGACTTTCAAAAATGTTATATCCTGAAATATGCCATTTTAAATATCTAAAATTTAAAGGTATCTAAATAAATAAATAAAGTACAGAGTAAGTAAGTAAGTAAGTTTGGGGTCAGTAAGTTTTGTTGTTGTTGTTTAAGAAATGAACACATTAATTCAGCAATAATGCATTAAATTGATCAAATGTGTCTGTACAGAACATTTATAATGTTATAACATTTTTATATTAAAATAAATGCTGTTCTTTTTCAGTTTGCATTTATCAAAGAATCCTGACAAAAAACAAACAAACAATGATAATAATAATAAAAAAGTATTAAGCACCAAATCATCATATTTATATAATGTACATCATCTTAATTTCTGAATATTTCCGAAGGATCATGTGAGACTGAAGATTGGAGTAATGATGCTAAAAGTTTTGCAGCATATGAATAAATTACATTTTAAATAATTTTAAAATACAGAGTGAATTATAATATGGAGTATTTTTTTATTTGTAATAATTTTTCACAAGTTTATTACAGTAATATTAGTGTAGCTTAACTGAATAAATTCAGCCTAGGTGAGCATGAGTTATTTTACCCTAAACTTCTGAACAGTGTATATAAATAGGGAATTTGAAAGGAATAATACAAAGCATTACTCTTTTCACCCTTTGAAAATGTAATTAAGCACAAGCAATTAGTTTTAATAGTATTCAAGAGTACAAAGTCCCCAAAATAATACTTAAGTATAGCAATGAATTACATTTACAGCCCTGCTCTGCAGATTTGTTTGCGGGAGAGTTTCGGCACAACATGAAGTTGTGGTGTTGGCACCTCTTGATCCTCTCTGCTCTGTCATGTTCTCATTATCTCCCTCTCAACCACACTTGATTTGTGTCAACCCTAATTAAAAGTGAGAAGAACAAACTCTTCCTATCACATCCATCCTGTGAACACAGTTTCCATCCAATCACAGCCTGTTTGCCAGTGCCTGCTATTTTCTCGGTCACAAACACATACGCACACATAGATCTGTCAGCGCGGCTTAATCTTGACTTAATGGCTTATCTTTAATATGAGCTGTCTCATTTCTAGAGGATGAGGGATGAGGCACAAGAGAGCTGTGTTTCCTGTTGGACTGTGTGTAAGATAATGACAACCAGCAGATTAAAGACAACATGCTGCGCGTTATCCTGTTCCTGTCCATTAATGAAATCTCAACCTTAGTTTATGAATATATATATATATACAAGATAAATATGAAAATAGCAGACATTCAGCATCTTATCAGCTGCATAAATCCACCAAACACACTGACATCATGCCTGTGGCTTCCATAAGCATGGCAAGCAAATGATTTAATATCTCCCATCACTCCAAACACTGAACCAGAATCTAATCCCATAATACCAAGAGGCTCTGCGCAAAATATATTTGAAAGTTCATACCCTCTCCCAGCACTTGTCAAAAATTCTAACATGCAACATAAAAAGGATTCATATTTTATATGGTTAAAAATAAGGAGAATAAAATAAAGACTTAAAAAAAAAAGAAATAGAAGTTTAAAATATTTTTTTTGAAAAGAAGATAAAAGGAAAGTGTACATTTAAATGAATGCAAAATGAAATAAAATAAAAAGTGTGGTGTATATATAAAAAATTATAAAATTACTACTACTAATTATTATTATTCAACTATTTATTTTATTAGAATAAAATAAAAATGGTATACCATTAAATAAAAAGTGGTATACTTAGTAAAAGTAGCATAAATAAAAACAAACATAGTAATATAAATAAACAAATAGTAACATTAATAACACACTAATTCATATTATTTATTTGTTTGTTGTTTATTTGGAGTAAATCTTAAAAAAGAATATCAACCGATAGACCAGTTAAACTCATATACAGTGGCTATGGCTGTGTGTAGTGTATCAGCGCAGTTATGTCAACTGTGTTTATGTGTCAGAAATAATAGGAGGGGGTCAATAGGGCAAGATGATGTTACACAACAACATGCTTGTCGGGAAAATCTTTCAGAGGCAGAAAAGGCAAGAGCTGTGAAGAAACTGAAAGGCCTCTGGAGACCAACCAATGACAGATATGCTCCATCACACAAGCACAGGTGAGAATACAGCATAAAATATGAATTGTGAAGTGTGAATTTAACAGATCGTTAAAGCAGAGACTGAGATGTGAAGGGTAAAGAGCTGTAGGGCGATACTTATTGAAATGAAACAGAGGACACTATAGCATTCGAAAAAAAAGATGAAAGTCTGTCTGGGTCATGTTTAAAAGCTGCAGAGTGAATTCAGACAATGAGAATGTGATGGCATAGACGAGTCTGAATTGACAGAAAAGAAGTCAAAAGAGACAGTCATTTTGTGAATGCATGTTCAGTGAATGCTGTGCTATTAAATATATAGACATTTGACAAGGGCACAAGTAAACCTGCCTTCTTCTTCATGCTTTAAAAAAGAACAACGCTTATTGCTAAGTATTCAGTCAAACCACAGCCAATCAGAACAGTTTCTCTCTGTCGGCGCACTCACAGCACACTAAAGAGTGTACAACTAAGAACAATTTCTTAGTGAATCTTCAAGTATTTGTCATATAATATTCATAGTTAAACTTTTACAATCAGTCTCTCCTCGTATATGTTTGCAATTTTATATTAATTTAGAGCAGAACTTTGGTACAACGAGATTTCAGTGTGGGCAGGCATTATCTATTATCATCTAGAGAACTTCAATTCACACGAAACTAATATTTTTCAGCAAGTCTTTTTTTTAAGCTGCTCTTTTCTAAAACAGTGAATGCATGTTAAACAGTGGCTGGCAAGTTGATTTTTGACAGACAGACAGACAGATAGTTTATGCTGACTGAGGTGGTAAAAAAGAGCTCCACTTTTCCTTATGATTAACAAAACACATTATCTGGCTGTTCTGCTTTCCAGATTCACAATGCTATACTTAGGCTGCGCTCCAAGGAGTGTTAAGATGAGATGACGATAAGACTGCACCGCTGTCAAAATTCGAATGAGTTTTTATATGTGAACACTTTTATAAAGCATTTTCACTGTGTGAATGTGAAAACAGGCCACTGGGGCCTTCATTCCATTTCTCAAAGTACACCCTCTCACACACAGAGCTGTGCTAATATGTTTTATTATGGCTTGAACTTCTGTGCCCTCAGGCTGTAATACAGCTTTACACCTGCGCTGAATGTCTTATTTCTACCCAAACTCAGTTCAGATGCACCAGAGAGTGTGAAAAAGAGAACAAACATATAGTCTCTTCCTCATTAAAGCTAATTGTGGATTTCTTCAGTTTTGAAAACATTTTTCCATCACAAAATACCACATTTCTAACTAGACGTGTAAACTCTGAGGTGCTTTCAATACTACTCTGTTTGTCTGAGCCAAGAAAGTCTATAATACCTAGGAAAAGCTTTCTGTTAGTATACTCATTCATCTCCAGGGCATTCGCTAAGCTAGCAAACACTGCAGCTTTAATGGGTCAGTTCACCAAAAAATGAAATTATGTCATCCTTTACTCAAGCTTACTGTGTGTTGCTACAAACCTGAATGACTGCTTTCTTCAAACATGAAAGCTAAACAACATTTGACCCTTTTGATTTGTATACTAATAAAATTAAATAATGAAGACAAAGGGCTAATATATGTCAAAATACAAGATATTATATGTAATACACTGCATATAGTTAACAAAATACTCCTCTCAATAAATTTTTCTAGCGGACCATCGGAGTTTATGAACATTGAATGGCTTTCCTGAGGTGAATGTATTGTTATGTGATGTATTGTTGACTTTTTTTTTTTGCAGTTGAAACACTGATTAAGCGACTGAGACATGAAACATTTTAGTTTGTGTTTCTTTCAACATTCCTACTGATATGATTCATGATTATTTTGTGCCATAACTAATAGTAAAAAGGAGGAAGAGATGACATTCACGTGCTGCTTAAACTCATCTGTATACAGAAATCTGTCGTCACATTAAAAAGTGTGGTGTGTATTTTGTGATAAAATTACCCTAATTTGAAAGGTGAGAAAGGGGCAAACACATCAACAGAAAATAGCATATACAAAAAGACTGATCTTGATTTAAGATTATCCTTTTTTTAAGAATACATTTCGGTATCAATTAAACACAATAAATCGATATTGTTATTCCAGTTAACGTGTACCTGCTGCAGTTTATCCATGTTAGAAAACTGAGATCATTGTTATGGATGTATTTCTATTATGGGAAGCCCAAAACAGCTTTAATATTGCTATCACTTTAAGTTTTGATTTCTCAGCACCCAGCCTCAAAGAAAAAGGCTACACGATGTCCATTTGAGAAGCCATTCTGGATTTAGATTAATTTTGAGCTAATATCTAACCGTGCCCCTACTTAAAGTCATACGCATATGACCCAACTTACTTTCCCTGATGTGATGAGAAGCATATGTACATGTGAGTGGCACAGAGCAGGTAAAATGGAGAAGAGAAGAAGAGGCCTACATCTGTTTTCAGCATATGCTCTAGTTCTGAGATCTATGTAATTTGACAGTCTAACCGCAGTGTCCAAAGAGAGCTTCTCAAGAGCATATACTCAAGTGTGTCTTTCTACGTCAGCACTCATCTCTGTCCAGCAGCACATCTCCATCTGTATGGCTTTTCATAAAGATCAAACGATGAAGGTGACGGCACTGGGGAAAAATAGCATTTCTCATCAATCCCATCATCCCCTGCGTGCCAGTAGAAGGTCACAGCTTGTTTTATGTGGTCCTATAACGAGACGCCCTGTAATTATTAATTGCCTTTTCCGAGCTAGCTATATGCTTTTCAGAGAAAAGCTTTTCCTGCCCGCAAGTAATCGTAATAGTAATGGATACGCTAGGCTTTTTCTTGCTCTTTTCTTCTCATTCTTTCTTCCTCTGCCTCATTCCATCGTTCATTGTCAGCCTCTCAGCATCGAGTAGCTGTGCTGTCATTTTCTTCTTCCTTCCTAGCCCGCCTTTTTTTTTTTTTTTTAGAACGGAGAGCAGCTGGAGTCACGGGAGGCTGCCTGTCATTTTAACAGCTGCAAATGCAGTACAGGTTGAGTACAGCCACTACATTAAGTGGTCTGCATTACTCACCCCCCCCCCCCAAATTGGAATAAATGGGGGAAAAGTGAAACAGGTGCATGTGTGTGTGTGTATATCACATGTGAGCTGCCATACTGGGAGGACAAGGAATTATACAGAGACAGGGAGAAGTTCAAATGGAGTGTGATGGGAGGAAATGGGCAATTAGATGGGGAGTGAGAATGAAGCCAACAAGAAGCCACTAAATCCCAGAGTAGTCACGTGTAAATGTATTACAGATGCTACTTTTCCAAGTTTTATCACACTTTATATATGGCGATACAAAACTCTAAGACCACAAGTAGAAATGCTTCTTTTTATTGATGCTTATAGATTTATTTAGAAACAAATTATTATTAGCATTAAAATGAGTTTCTGATTTTTCATTAAATTTTTTATTTACACTGAACAAAATTATAAACGCAACACTGTTGTTTTTGCCACCAATTTTAATGAGCTGAACTCAAAGATCTAAGACTTTTTCTATGCACACAAAAGGCCTATTTCTCTCAAATAATGTTCACAAATCTGCATAAATCTGTGTTAGTGGGCACTTCTCCTTTGCCAAGATAATGCATCCACCTCACATGTGTGGCATATCAAGATGCTGATTAAACAGCATGATTATTGCACAGGTGAGCCTCAGGCTGGCCACAATAAAAGGCCACTCTAAAATGTGCAGTTTTACTGTATTGTGGGGGTCCGAAAACAAGTCAGTATCTGGTGTGACCACCATTTGCCTCATGCAGTGCAACACATCTTTGCATAAAGTTGATCAGGTTGTTGATTGTGGCCTGTGGAATGTTGGTCCACTCCTCTTCAATGGCTGTGCGAAGTTGCTGGATATTGGTAGGAACTGGAACACGCTGTCATATACGCCAATCCAGAGCATCCCAAACATGCTCAATGGGTGACATGTCCGGTGAGTATGCTGGCCATGCAAGAATTGGGATGTTTTCAGCTTCCAGGAATTGTGTGCAGATCCTTGCAACATGGGGCCGTGCATTATCATGCTGCAACATGAGGTGATGGTTGTGTATGAATGGCACAACAATGGGCCTCAGGATCTCGTCATGGTATCTCTGTGAATTCAAAATGCTATCAATAAAATGCACCTGTGTTCATCCATAACATATGCCCGCCCATACCATAACCCCACCGCCACCATGGGCCACTCGATCCACAACGTTGACATTTGCAAACCGCTCACCCACACGACGCCATACACGCTGTCTGCCATCTGCCCTGTACAATGAAAACCGAGATGCCAACGAATGTGAGCATTTGCCCATTCAAGTCGGCTATAACGACGAACTGCAGTCAGGTCGAGACTAGGGATGCATCGATCCTATATTCACAGGATCGGTTTCGGTTCTGGTCCCGTCATTTTCTGTGGATCGGGTATCGGTGAGACGAGACCGATCCAAATCCGATGTTGTGTGTATACTATTCTTTTTGTTGTTTGTTCTTGTATATTTCAAGTGTTCTGAAGCTGTTCCATAGTTTAATCTGAGGTACAGATGAATATTTAAGTTGTTAAATTCAAGTTCACGTAAACTCTTCTCTCTGCTGCAGCTGTCTGTCATCCTCCATTCAGCATTTAAACTGCATGTTGTGTTCGGTTACTACAGTCAAACTCTCTTCAAGAGCGCACAGTCACTGAGGTTTAAAACTGTTATAAAGGCTCAATAAACTAACGCACAGATTTAATACGCTAACGTTACTTATCAATATCTCTTCCCTCTGTACTTTTCTTTTCTATGCAGACTCGAAGGGCTGCGCAGCCTGCGCACTGTTTCAAGTGCACCATTCTGCGCATTGTGTATATTTTGCTGAATTATCCATTAAACTAGTTTAGAATAGTGTTTTTGTCAAAGATTATGATTATATATATTTTTTATTTGTTATATATAAAAAACATGGAATTTTTGGGTTATAAAATCAAATATAGTGACTGTTAATGAAATGTGGAAACTGCTCCTGAATAGAATGAATATCATACCTTCATGCAATTCATTCCCAGCTAACACATGCAGTACCAGTTATGTGATTAATTGGTACTGTACTTTTATTTCACGCGTTGCATGCTCATAGTTTCTGCGCTTTAGTGAAGTGATATTTTTACGAAAATAACGATAGAATAATGACACTGATATTAAACCAGTCAACATCTCTTCTGACCGTAGATACTGAATCGGGACAGCGCATTTTTCTCATACTTTACTTAAATTGCATCTGACAGAAGTGTCAACCACTTTCATGCACGTCTTTTATAATAAAAGTCTCCCATCCGAAAAGCATTTAGAATTAAGTTTTTTGTTGATTTTGTTTCTTTGGCTGTATATCCGTGACCCACTTTTGGGCTGCACACCCAGCACTTTTGACCCACCAGTTGAGAAACAATGTAATAGATTGTGTTTAACACATAGAAGAATAACAATCGGGTCAACACAGAGAAGTATATCAATTCTACATTGATAAAAAAAAAAATCGGTATCGGTATCGGCCGATGCTCAGAATTTTCGGGATTGGATCGGTTCTGAAAAAATTGTATCGTTGCATCCCTAGACCCCGAGACCCCGATGAGGATGACGAGCATACAGATGAGCTTCCCTGAGACGGTTTCTGACAATTTGTGCAGAAATTATTTGGTTATGCAAACCGATTGTTGCAGCAGCTGTCCGGGTGGCTAGTCTCAGACGATCTTGGAGGTGAAGATGCTGGATGTGGAGGTCCTGGGCTGGTGTGGTTACACGTGGTCTGCGGTTGTGAGACCGGTTAGATGTACAGCCAAATTCTCTGAAACGCATTTGGAGACGTATATGGTAGAGAAATGAACATTCAATTCAGAGGCAACAGCTCTGGTGGACATTTCTGCAGTCAGCATACCAATTGCACACTCCCTCAAAACTTGCGACATCTGTGGCATTGTGCTGTGTGTAATGAATCTATGAAGCTATTATTTCAGCTTTGGGGAATCATTAATTATAGATACAATATTGCTTTGATTAAAGTTATATTCATCTTTAACTTATGATTTATACTTTTTTAACGACTCGTCCAGCGACCATTAACATCAGTATATCTTTAACAATTTAGTTTATCTTTATTTTGTGGCCAACGATAAGACAAACTAAAGGATTTTATACCATTTGAGCTAGGTAACGTGATCTTGGCAAATAGTTTGAACAAGAAAATCACACATCCCAAGACATAATTATTTATAAATTAAACAAGGTTTATTTGCTAACTGTTATTCTACAATACATGGACTAACTTAATAAAACACATAAACAACACATAACATACACACACACATTCTGAGTTTGCGGGTAACTTTAGAAGAAAGTTTAAAGCAAGCACTCTTATCTTGTAACTTTGCGAGAGGAAGACCACGACAGAGACTTTGCTGTCTTTTGCATACAGATCAATTCACCAGATCAGTAAGAATAGATATTTTGTTTGAGTACTTGCATTCACATTAAGCTGGCCGAAGTTTTTTTTCCGTCCCACATGTCCTTTGTGTTTCAAGGTTCAAGGTTTCTTTATTCATCACATAATAAATTATACAGGGTATAATCAGAAGTGAAATGTAAATCAAATCAGGTCCGCTCAGTGGACAGTGCAAAAGAATAAAAATGAAAAATTATATAAAAGTAACACAACACAAGAGCAATTATAGAAGTAAAAAAAGATAAATAAAGAGTAAAATGTGCAATAGAATAAAAAGTGCAAAAAAAATAAGATGTGCAAAAACAGTATATTGGGACTTATTAAATAGTAATATGAACAAGAGGGATGTACAAGAGGGATGTGCAAACGGGTTGTACCGGGTATGTACACATAACAGCAATACGGATGATGAGAATATGAATGTTTTAGTTAATAATGAGACTTGTGTTTATGAAACTGGGTTTGTGTTAAGGAGCCTGATGGCCTGAGGGAAGAAGCTCCTCCTCAGTCTCTCAGTTTTTGCTCAGTTGAGTCTTTGATGATTTTAGCAGCCCTGCTTTTGCAGCGTTTGAGGTAGACCTGCAGAGAGGGAAGAGCAGGCCCTGAGATGCGCTCAGCTAAGCGCATGTCTCTCTGCATAGCTTTGCAGTCCTGGTTTGAGGAATTACCATACCACACTGAGATGCACTGAGTTAATACACTTTCTATGGCCCCTGAGTAGAAAGTTTTCAGAATTGTTGGTGAGACCCTGAATTTCCTCAGCTGTCGCAGATGGTACAGTCTTTGCCAGGCTTTCTTAACCCGAGTCTGAATGTGTGTAGTTCATGTCAGTTCCTCGGAGATGTTTACACCGAGGTACTTGAAGCTACTCACCCTCTCCACAGGTGTCCCACTGATCATAAGAGGGGTGTAGGACCGCTGCTGTCTCTTCCTGAAGTCTACAATCAGTTATTTAGTTTTGCTCACATTCAGAGAGACAGTTGTCCTGGCACGATGATGTGAGTCTCTCCACCTCATCCAAGTATGCGGCCTCATCATTGTTGTTAATGAGGCCCAGAACCACAGTATCATCAGCAAATTTAATGATAGAAGTGGAGCTGTGAGAGGACACGCAGTCGTGGGTGTATAGAGAGTAGAGCAGGGGGCTCAGGATACAGCCCTGTGGGGCTCCTACGTTCAGGGTGATGGAGTTGGAGGTGAACTGGCCGACTTTCACCACTTGTGATCTGACGGTGAGGAAATCTTGAATTCAGTCACAAAGTGGACTGAAAATGGAAAATGGAAAATGAAGAGGTTATGCCGAGGTCTGAGAGTTTAACAGCCAGCTTGGTGGGGACTATAGTGTTGAAAGCTGAGCTATAGTCAATGAATAGCAGCCTGACATAGTTGCCATTTGTGCTGTCAATGTGTGTGAGGGACGAGTGCAGGACCTGGGAGATGGCATCATCAGTAGACCTACTTGGCCGATAGGCACACTGAAGAGGGTCCAAAGTAACAGGAATGGAGGAGCAAAATACTTTCTTTAAAAGTCTCTAACTGTCGATGTGAGGGCAACTGGACGATAGACATTCAGGCAAGAGGGTTTACTGTTCTTAGGCACAGGGATTATGACAGATTTTTTAAAGGAGATGGGAACAACAGAGGTAGCGAGGGACTCATTAAATATGGATGTAAACAAACCAGCAAGCTGATCAGCACAGGACCTCAGTACGCGGCCAGTAATCCCATCAGGTCCTGCTGCTTTCCTGATGTTCACTCTCCTTAGTTCCCTCCGAACCTCGTCCTCCTTCACGGTGAATACATGATCGCTGCTCTGTCTGCTGCTTCCTGACGCGCTGATCGGCAGAGTCGCGCCGCCGTTACATTCAAAGCGGCCGTAGAAGGTGTTTAGCTCTTCGGCCAGCAACGGATCTGCTCTCACCTCTGCGGAGGAGTTTGTGACGAGTGGGGCGGGGCCGAGAGCCGTGGGAACGGAGCGAGGCCGGTGGAGTAAATGATAATGAACGACACCTGCACCACTCACCGGTCTCGAGTCCCACGGAGGAGCTTCGGAAGGGTTAAATGAGGAGTGACGACAGTGGAAGACGAGAGAGGACCAGGCCTGGATTTTAGTTTGTGTTTTGTGTGCGGCAGTCGTCCGTGAGGGGCTGCCGCATTTCATTTGTGTTTGTTTAAAAAAAACAAAGCTGAGCGGCTCACCACCACTCCTCCACCAGCTGAGCGGCTCACTCGCAGTGCCATGCGATGGTACTGGATATCTTTGGTGGACGGCCCGATGCTCCTCCGCCTCCTGGCGGACGAGTCCCCCTCCGTGGGACTCGAGACCGGTGAGTGGTGCAGGTGTCGTTCATTATCATTTACTCCACCGACCTCGCTCCGTTCCCACGGCTCTCGGCCCCGCCCCACTCGTCACAGAGTTGTTTCCAGAGGAACAGATGGTCTTCAGTCCCTGCCACATGCGTTGAGAGTCATTGAGCTGGAAATGTGACTCAATTCTCTCCCTGTACCGGCGTTTAGCGGCTCTAACTGCCCGTCTGAGAGTGTAGCACGATGTCTTGTACTCACTCATGTTTCCTGACAAAATACCGGCATTGTATGTGGCAGTTCGATGGTTAACCGCATCACGGATTGTTCTGTCCATCCACGGTTTCTGATTTGAGAATGTCCTTATTTTTACCGTTTCAGTGGCCTGTTCGGTTAGCGTGTTGACAAAGCTCAATGCTACCTCAGTGAATTCGCTGATGTCAGATGAACTCGCCCGGAACATGTCCCAGTCGACGTCATCAAGAGCCGCCTGTAGCATAGCTTCAGAGTGGGAGGACCAACGCGTCACTTCCTTCTCCACTGGGGGGACCTGGACGATCCGTTATTTGTATTCCGGTGTGAGGAAAATGGCGGCATGGTCCGATTTCCCAAAAGCCGGCAGTGAGTGGGCTTTGTAGGCATTTTTGAGCGGAGTGTAGCAATGATCGAGTGTATTCAGTCCTCTGGTTGGACAGGATATATGCTGATGAAAGTTCGGCATGACCTTCTTGAGGTTGGCTTTGTTAAAGTCCCCCGCGATGATAGAGGCAGCGTCAGGATGTTTGTTGATATATCCGCTGAGCTCATCGTGGAGTTTGGACAAAGCCAAGCTAGTATATGCCTGTGGTGGAATGTAGACAGCAGTAACGACGATTAATGAAAATTCCCGGAGCAGATAGAATGGGCGGCAGATGTTCTGGATGAGGCGAGTAGGAACATGACAGAATGGAGATATTTCTGGGGTCACACCATTTCTAGTTAATCATGAAACACACCCCACCACCTTTGTTTTTTCCGGCCTCGGCTGTTCTGTCCATCCGTAAAACAGAAAAGTTATCAGACGGCGTTACAGCGGTGTCCGGGACCATCGGCGTGAGCCATGTTTCGGTCAAACAAAGGATGTTACAGTCCCTAATGTCCCGTTGGAAACTTATCCTGGCTCTAAGATCGTCCATCTTATTCTCCAAGGATTGGACATTAGCGAGCAGAATACTCAGTAGAGGAGGACTGTGAGCCCTTTTCCTCAGTCTGTTACGAATTCCAGCGCGTCTCCCGCGATGTTTCCTTCGTCTCCTGGGGTTATTCAGGTGGTCATTGTTCAACCCGGTGTTCCGAAGTATCTCCAATGGCCACGCTGGGTCCGTGGATAAAGTGACCTGAAGCAGGTTAGTGTAGCGCTGTCCAATGTCCAAAAGTGTTCTTTTGTCATACATAATCATTGCAGACGTCACACGTATAAAGAGAGAAGTAAAAATAGGTTAAAAAAACACATAAAAGCAAAATTCTGAGCGGAGCTAATTCACAGGCAACTGAACTCAGCAGCGCCACCGGTTTGCTGGAAATCTCAGATGGATTACGTCGCTGCTGCGTGACGTCACTGGGGAAGCCCTCTTGCGATTGGCGGTCTTGGTTTCTTTGTTGGAGCGCTGAAGCTGTTGAGCTGTTTGTTTCGAGTTGTTATTACTTTGACAAAGTGTTGAATGCTTTTGGATGGTGTCTTCAGCCTGATGGTAAGGCGGTGGTCCAGTGCGACCAGCTTCCGGATCGTCAGTGAGCGAGCAAGTAACTAACAATGAACAATATATTTTTACAGCATGTATTAATCTTTTTAATGTTAGTTAGTAAAAGTAGTCATGTTCGTATTCATTCACAGTACATCAACTACATAAACTAAGTATGAACAATATATTTTTACTTTATTTGTGTTAGTAAAAATTAGAAAACTAAAAAAAAATTAGAAAACTAAAAAAATGTTAGGTCATGGAAAAGTAAATTGTTAAAAAATGCTTTTAAATCATTAAAAGGTTTGGTAACACTATAATAATGTCTCATTTGTTAACATTAGTAAATGCATAAACTAACGTGAACTAACAATGAAAAATATATTTTCACAGCATTTATTAATGTTTGTTGATGTTAATCAAAATGTTGATGTTACTTCACAGTGCATCAACTAATGTTAACAGATACAACTTTAAAAATGTTTAAGTTTTTAATTAACTAACGTTATTAGATGCTTTATAAGTATTGTTCATGTTAATTAATATAGTTAATGTTAATAACTGAAACCTTTTGAAAGAGAGAGAGAGAGAGAGAGAGAGAGAGAGAGAGAGAGAAAGAGAGCGAGAGAGAGAGAGAGAGAGAGAGTGTGTTTCACAGAGTTGATGGTTTGGATTAACCCTTTAATTGCTGTGTCCCTAAAAAACAGACTGCTAGAGGGTTACTGTAAATGCATGTGCCCGCTGGGCACCGCTTTCCTCATGCCACCGGGGTGGCGTTTGCATCGGCTTGGGCCTGCCATCGCTGCTTGCAGGTATATTATTTATTTGTAATTAATACACATATTTGTTACATTTTATATAGCGCTTTTCTGGGTACTCAAAGCACTTTACATTGTGATGGGGATCTCTTCAACCACCACCAAATTATACATTTAATTCTAAAATTATCATAGTTTCAATAATGTTTTAAACTTATTTTGAACTACATTTAAAGAGTTGGGGACGGTACTTTTTTAAAATATTTTTTTTTTTAATTGTATTTTATAATTTTTTATGTAAATTAAATAATTGTATTCAGCAAGGAGAAATTAAACTGATCAAAAAAGTGTAAGTAAAGTCAAAGTAAATATATTTATAATTTTACAAATATATTCTATTACAAATAAATGCTGTGCTGTTCTTTTGAACTTTCTATTTATCAAAAGAAATGCTAATTTTGTTCTAATTTGATACATTTTTATATAAAAAAAAATCATATTATTAGTACAACATATTGAATTGGACCAAAATCACACAACTTTCATCATTCCTTCAAGATTTTGTATTATTTAAAAATATTATACAGTAGCTTTTACAGTTACACTACTTTATCCAATGAAAAGCAGTGTAGAACAACCAAGTGCTACACTGCTTTATTTAATGCCACACTGTTTTGTGCAAACAATTTCAATGCTTAAAAATTAGCTGAGGTTAACAAACACACACTCTTTATCTAGTATTTATACCAGAAAATAAGAAAAAAAAGGAAAAGAAAAATCTGATTATAGTGATTTTACTAATTCTGGTTTATATAATTCATATTTATAAAATCTAAAAATATAATATATAACTTATCTATCTATCTATCTATCTATCTATCTATCTATCTATCTATATATATATATATAATATGTCACGCCTTCGATGTAGCTTGCCATCTCATTCGTTTTGTTTTGCATGCAGCCCTTTGTTGTCTTTTTCAAAATATGTTTACCTTCTTTAAAGTATTAGTTGCTTGTAGCTTTAGAAGCTATTGTTTCAAAGTGGCTTCCCCAACACTGGCAGAAATGTTTACCTGCTGTGTAAAAATAAGCATACAGCATTATTTACGTGTACTGAATGCCTTACACAAAAAGAACTGTACCAGGAAGCTGCATTATATGTTAAAACCATCTAACATTTATAAATCCACTTGACCTTAAAGAGAAATCATCTTTAAAACCCTACTACCATACCTCTCTTCACAGAGACAGCTCTCAAAGTATTCACCTCTCCAACACAGTGGTCATGTCGAACAATACACAAATTGAAGAAATGAATGCAACATCCCTGTGCAACAATATCAAGCGATAATGAAAAAAACTTTTTTTCTCTTATCGAACAAGGTGTGTAGATAGATGAGGCAGAGGCAGAATGGGGACACTCTGCTTAAAGTGATGGCTGATGGGACAGGCAGGCGTAGCTGTGTGATCAACGGTGCCTGCTGTCTTGCCCACATGAGCATGCAATGCACAGAGACACAACACCCTTCTCTTTAGCACACCTGCAGTCAGCCACAGCCCAACTCTTCACCTTTAGGCAGATGGGAAAAAAAAAATTCAGCCACACACAGAAAATGCAGAAATGAGATTTATAGAAATCTACTAAATTTAATAAGATGTGCTCGTGTAACTAGCAGGGATGTAGAAATACTAAAATGTTTTTACAGAGCTTGTTGGATTCCGCCATAATGAGGTAACTGAGATTCATATTGATTTCCAAGAAGAAGAATGTAGCCATATTAAGACGAGCAAAAATACAGCTTTACATGATATTAATGCTCTCTAGTTCAAATGTTTTTGTTATTGTTGTTGCTTTGTTTAGTTTTTTTGTATACTGCATAGATAGACAGACGGACGGATGGACGGACGGACGGATGGATGGAAGGTGACAGGTGACACACAAAAACAGTTTTGTCCAATCTCCCCGATGGATCTTGAATCGTGACTGCTATGGGTGACAGGCAGTAACCCAGATTTATGTGATGACGTTGAATATTGTGAGAAAGCACTCCACTTTTATGGCAATGTCTTTTAGCACTCTCTGTTGTGCCATAATTTGCTTACAAACAGCCTGATTATCTGCTGCTACTTTGAAAGGAGATCAGACATTGGAGTCTCATTATAGAGTGACTCAGTGCAAATGCCTTAGTTCCCCAGACACAGATACCCACGGGAGGACAGCCATCAGAAACAGGGATAAACACTTCTTGATAGGTTATTCTATTTGTATTCGATTTATTTATTTTTGACTGGTCTGTGCTCTAGTGGAGTCATTTTCCTTCCAGGGAAATGTACTATCCACTATCCACAATAGTAATGATCTTGCTAATTAAATGTCAATAGCAGACTCAGGTTGTCACATTATGAGTGAATTGGGTAACACATTATTTTAGGGTCTCTTAACTAGTTGCTAATTATCATTCATATTAATAGAATTTTAGCCATTTATTGGTAGTAATTAAGCACATATGAATGTCTTATTCTGCATGACCTTATTCTACATCCATAATCCTACCCAATACCTAAACTTAACATCTTCCTTGCTAACTATTGATAAGCAGAAAATTAGGAGTTTATTGAGGCAAAAGTCGTAGTTAATAGTTAATAAGTGTTCCCTATTCTAAAGTGTTACCGTGAACTGTAAACTAGAAAATAAACCCTGCAATCCTTAGCACTTGGTCTCACACTTGGTCAGTCTTAAATCATAAACTTCTGATTTTTTTTTAAACTTTAATTAAAAATGTATTTTTTCCCCCTATTTTGTCTTCTGATTCTGCATACTAATGCCAATCACTCTGAATCAATAGTTTTCCATTACTGCTGCTTAAAATTTGAGCTGCATGATTGTGACAGAAATCACAATGATCAGTTTGCCCTGATATTGTAATCATGATTATTCATTTCAATCAATTGAATTATTGGGATGGACTAATCAGTAGTACAATAGTATGCTTTAAAGCATCATGGAGCACTGTAAATACCAAAGTATATAATTTATGATAAGCATTGGGGATGTAAAGGTATGAACATTTCTTATCACGGTTATAGTGACCACAATTTTCACAGTTATCAGTATTATTACAGTATTGTTAAAACGTGCTGGAGATGTTCAAAAAGTACAGAAACATAAATCACTTCATAAATTATATTTAAAAATCAACAAACAGCAAATAAAATGACTTTTTGTTTGCATAATCACTAACAAAAATAACATTACCAACGATGTTTGTATTTTAAATGACAACTTGACTGACAACAGTTTAATAGCATGTTCAAATATCTAATGTAAATGTTCAAACAAAGCTTTGAAAAAGTTGAATATAAAGGTAAACCTCACATTTTGGCCTTTATATAAAGAAAAGTGTTAAGACAAAATTATAATTGATTAAAAAACGATTATATGTATTTTATCTGCTCCATAAATAATTATAGATACATTCTCTGAATTGTTTAAATGTGTAGAATCCACATAAGCTTGTTTTTCCTCAACCGGTCAAAATGTACAACAGGGCTTGCCGATTCGGTCCGTTTTTGGCCAGACAGAAACTGCACACAGGCTGAATGTAAATATGAGTCTCTGTAAATCCACTCTCTGACAGCAGGGGGCACATTATATGGAAAAGCTGAATTACAGCTGATTCCTGTAAATTCCGTGAACAAAGCAGTATTTTGATTAAAAACACTTATTTATGTATTACATGGTGCGAAGGTGAAAACAAAATGCCATCGAATCGCTTCTGAAGACAGTCAGAACCTTCAGAGGTACATTCATATAATTAATTAATTCATACAGTATACTCATTTGTATAATTCCCTTAGCATTTTTAAAACCTCCTAGCTTTCCCGCTCTGTTTTCACTCAAAAATAAACTTGCTGCTGTTACTGCGAACTCTGCTTTATGATGGACAATATTTATTTATCATGAGTTGTTCAGATCGCGGTAATCGAATACAGTTTTAATGATAATTAAAATATGAAACAGTAATACTAACCGTGGTGAATTTTATCATGATTGATCGTCAAACCGGTAATCGTTACATCCCTAATTTGCAGTGTTGGGGAGTAACTAGTTACATGTAACTAAATTACATAATTTAATTACAAAATAAAAGTAACTGTAATCAGTTACAGTTACTGAGATTTTTTTAATTAAATTACAGTTACTTATGAACATGTTAAGGATTACAAAGGGGGCTACATCTGATTTTTTTCACACACACTCCCACATACAGATTTAATTGATTTATTTCATAAATTGCAGTGACTGTTCTAAAACAAAAATGTTTCGGAATTTTTTTCTGAACTCTTATATTTCATATATGGATTTATGTATGCTTTATTTTTTGTAAGGCATTGTTAGATCCAGTGTTTCCTGTCATAGCTATGCAAATATTTGATTTCAAAAACAGTATCATAGCTATTCAATTATTTATTGTTATGATTTTAAATCTGCATTTAACCTCAGTATGATTTTAAAGAAAGTCTGATTTTGTGGTAGCTATGCGCTTCAAAGGGGACATCGGATGCCCATTGATTCATTAGGGCCTTCTTGAAATGGTCTCATTGGTTGTGTAAAACAAAATCCTTTTTACCTTGTCAAAAACAGCTCTGCTCACCCTGCCTCTCTCTTCTGTGGAAGGGACCCATACTTGAGTTTTACATTTTTAACCAAACCTGCCTTGAATTGTCCCTCATTCAGAAAACAGTCTGGAGTGAAATTATTTGTACAGCCAGGCATAAATTAATTTAGTGAAAGTGAAGTGACGCATGGCCAAGTATGGTGACCCCTACTCTGAATTTGTGCTCTGCATTTAATCCATCCAAATGCACACACACAGCAGTAAACACACACACCGTGAACACTCACCCGAGCCAATGCTGAGGCACCCGGGAGCAGTTGGGGTTCGGTACCTTGCTCAAGGTCTCACCTCAGTCGTGGTATTGAAGGTGGAAGAGCGTTGGTTATTCAGGCCAAAATCAAAATGGCTTGATAATTGAGACTGTTTAGGTTTTGGGGGGATTAAAAAAATGAAAGGTGGTTGTGTCCACAAACTGCTAAGACACATTTATATGCAAGTGAAGATATTTTTCATCCAATGCCTCCTTTAAAATTAAAATATCATAATCTTAATTCAAGTGACGAAACATTTAACAAGTCTAACATTAATTAGTGTTGAGCACTACTGTAAGGTTAACCCTGCCTGGTTAACAGTTGAAAACATTAAAGACTCCCTTCCCCAGATCTCTGCAAGCAAGCTCTGCGAGAATAAAAAGGGATTGATTTGAATTGCTTGTTTGAGGGGCCTTGCTGGACAGAGAGAGGCAGAGAGTAATAGCAAGAGATGACGAAAGACTGGGTCTGCAATCATTCTTGAATAAAGAGGTATCAGTCCTTGCCCAACATAACATCATACTTGACACGGGCACAACTACAAACATTGCTAGTCAGAAAAGGACAAAGGGATGCGGGACCACCTGCTGCTCCCTCCATCCTTACCACTGCAAGCACATTTTGTTTTCATTCTTATTTATTCCTCATGTTTTTTCTTTAGTCTGTCAGTGCTATTTATGTCCCTCTGTTTGGCTCTGTTCATCTGTGTTTCTCTGTTCTCTTCCTTTGACCTTTGTGCTAATGACTTTGTTTCCTTTCATCTATGAAAGATGACTCATCTTCACCTCTGACCCCTGTCTCTATTCCCCTATTCTGTCTATTTGATCAACTTGTCTATTATTTACCATTTCTATTAACAAAAAGTCCTAATAAAGGGATAGTTCACCACAAAATGAAAAAAAGTCAGAATTTACACACCCACAAGTTTTTACAAACCTGAGTTTCAAAAAACAAAAACAAAAACAGTTCCAAGTTTCAATCTTCAAAAAAACTCTGTTACACAGAAACTGGCTGTACTACAGTGCTGTAATACTATTCAATTGAATTTATCAAATAATATGGCACTGAATGCTTAGCATAAAAACTTTGGTTTTACATTACTCCATTGAATCAATTCAATTGATTGAAATTAATAATCCTGATTACAATATCAGAGCAAAGTGATGAAGCAAAAATATAATTATACAAACATACTACCACTTTCTGAGATAAAATAAGTAGAGTTAAGTAAATCCTACACCATTTTTCTCAATGCAAACTAGTTTTATCAACGAGACGATTGGCTTATTTATCTAAAAGGCAAGACTTCCATTCCCACTACCTATTGTTAATGCTAACGTTACACTTTTTCCCTCTTTCTAGGGTTGCGCCATTTTATCCCCCATCTTCTCCCCCTTTTAATGTCTCTGTCCTTGCCTTGTACTTTGCTTACTCCAGTATTTTTAGCTCAATGACCTGCAGAATAAAAAGGCAGAACAATTCAATGCCGGCTGATGTGATGAACAGAAGCTTGTTCTGATGTCAATCTCATAACCAGAATTTTTAGATTCAGGCGTCACGGGTCAAGAGCCCAGAGCTTGATCTTGACAAGTTTAAGTGAGAGAAGCTATAGGACCCACAGGCACCTGAGAGCAGACACAAATAGCAGCACAGAGATCCAGAGACAAAGAGCTCCAAATTATGATTGAGAACACAGTTCCTGCCCTATGTGTGCAGCAAGTAGATCTTAATTCCAGCACTTCTTTGACAGCTCATTCTTAAGGACAGACTGAATGGGTATAAGCCAGCTTTGGCCCCATTAATGGTCAGATCCATGTGGTTCTCTCTTTTCACACAGGACCGTTCATTATCTAAAATCGATTTAGTTAACAGCAGAGGTAAGGATCGCTCAATGCACTGCAGTTCAGATAAGGGAAATCATAAAATCTGTCCCACTTTATATTAAGTGGCCTTAACTTCTATGTACTTACATTGAAATTAATAATTTGATACAATGCACTTATTGTGTACATACACCTTTTACATTGTACTTATTTTAAAATACCTATATGTAATTACATCTGTGTTTAATTTCTGTAATTACATTTATAAGTACACTGTTGACCCATCCCTTAAACCTACCCATACCACCAAACATGTCACTAACCTTAACCAAATCCCACCTCAATAGCAGCAAAAGTGTTTTGAAATACAATGTGACCACAATAAGTACATTGTACTTATTTTTTTTTTTTTATGTAAGTATGTAGTAGTTAAGGTCACCTAATATAAAGTGTGACCAAAAATCCAAATGACACAAAGAACTAGTCACATTATTTGTTGCCAGGCAATTTGTAAAAATCTTTTGAAAATGATCCCCTGCATCATCATCAGTCCAGCTCAAGCACTTCAGTCACAGAGACCGCAGATCAGGTTGTGGGTTCTAAATGCGCAAGCATGCGATTTGAGTGTTCAGCCCGCTCAGCACAATTACCAGCTGTGACATGTCCAAATGGCCACTTTCACATGTTTCTCTTACGCCTCTACAGGATTTTGACAGAGAATTACCACGGGCCAACAATTGTTGTCATCTTTGATGCATCATGCCTTTCGCCTTGGTTTCTGTCAGACCTTTGCGAGCATTGTTCAGAGTTTTGTCTATCTCTTGTTTTCTTCTTGGGTATTTTGAGTTCAGAGTGCTGTAGGCGAAAGCACAAAGACCATCTGCTCTCCACAGGCTGTTAAGTTTGAGCCTGTTACTGGGCCCCATTTATTTCGCTCCTTTGTAAACGCATTAACACAGCATGCTCTTCTTCTCTGGTTTCTTCCTTCTGCCTCATTTAGAGCAGCGTGCCAGCTGTGTGGATGATAAGGATGCGTTGCAGTTAACAAGGATCAGCATTTACTCTCATCTCAACATCTTTTACTTTATACGGCTCTTTGTGTTTTTTTCTTCAGTCACTTTCATTAGCGGCAAGATGGATAGCTGGGGGAAATGCTCTGAATAGTTCACCCAAAAATGTAATTGTCATTGCTTTCTCATTTTTTCTGTAATTGCATTTTTTTTGAGGGGGGACTCATGCTTTTTGTCATACAGTCAATTGTGACCAAGCTGTCCAGCTCCAAAAAAGCAAAAGACTAAACAATACAAAAAAATACAACAGCAAATACAGTTTGCTTGCAGACACAGACCAAAAGCTATTCCAATATTCACTGAGAAACTTCCCAAATCTCATTTGCATTTGCGTTTATTCAAACAAATGTTTACATGAATGATGCAGAAAGCTACTGGTTACATATATTGGCTACATAACAAGTGTTCCGAAGTCATATAGTTTTTTGTGAGAAGAATTCTGAAATTTTAGTCATGATTCATTGGTAATCTTTTCAAACCTCATTTGCATATAATTCAACAAATACCTTACGCCAAGGGCGTCGCTAGGCCATTTTTAGGGGGGCTTTAGCACACAAGATTTTAAAATCTTGTGATTCTTCCCCTTTAAATTTCAAATGAAAACGGCAGCAGATTTCGGCTCCTCCCCATCTTTCTGCGCGTTTTTCAATCCACAGACTGCGGTGACACAGAGGAAAGGACAAGGTGTGTGTTTATCGATAGATTGTTATAATATCTACATCTATGCAGTTCTTTGTCATAAATACTGTTTACAAAAAGTCATGGGAGAGCAATCAGTTTCCAATCTACTGTAAAGTTTTCGCTGCATTCACCACTCATCACACCACAGCTGTTTCCTTCAGCGAAAGCCCTTAACACATATGAACGCATACTTTATAAAACGATCACGTTATTGTTATTTGTAAATATTTTTATTTATTTATTATTATACCCTCATTGGGGGCTGAGCCCCCCTAAAATGAAAATCCTAGAATCACCCCTGCCTTACGCAAATAGATTTTACAACTTTGATGGTGCGTTGTGTCATTTATGGAGCTTGACAGCAGTACTTGACAGAAAAAGCAGCAAGAACATCCAGCTAAATATGTCCACACCCAGTTCCACAGAAGAAAGAAAATCATATAAGTTTTTAAACGAGGGTGAGCATATAATGACAGACTTCTTCTGGAAACGTAAAAGAAGTTACTATCGTAACCTCGATTCCTTGAGATATGGGAACGAGTACTGCGTCGAGATATCGACGCTTAGTATGGGGAAAAACTCTGTTTTCCTCTTCAACTGAAGCCTATTTCAATCACGCAGTTATAACTGCACGTGATTGGTTCGTGTAAGATTAAAAAAAACGAACCAATGCACGGCAGTGGTGAGCGAGCCAATGGCTATGCAGCCCGCCATAGCCTGACAAAATGGGAGAGGCGTCTGGCTATATAATCAGCTGCCTGCCACCGCATCTCAGATTTCTTTGAAATCGTGTAAACTTTGATGGTGGATGAGGAACGCTGTTTATTCAGTATTCCCTGCAGAAATGAAAGAACCACTGACACATCGGAGGTGACCGGATCTAAGTCACGGTCTTGACACCAAGCCGAGGAAATTGACCATTTCAGAGCGTAGAAGCATCTGGTAGACGGGGCTCTAGCCACTGCCATAGTGTTTAGGACACGCTCTGGGAGGACGAAAGGGTCATGTCGAGCGGCCACACATGTAGGGCCCATAACTCTGGCCGTGGATGCCATATCGTGCCATTCGCTTGAGAGAGGACGTCCCGTCTCAAGGGGATAGGCCACGGGGCTGCTTTCTGCAGATAGAATAACTCTGATACCCATGGTTGGTTCCTCCAGATGGGGTCTATTAGAATCATCTTGTGCCGTTTTTCCCTGACTCGCCGGAGTACCTGCAGTAGCAGAGCGACTGGGGGGAAAGCATAGAGAGGAAGGCTGGTCCAATCGTGGGCCAGGGCATCTGTGCTCTTTGTAAAAAAGATTGGGCAGTGAGAGTTGTCTTCGTAGGTGAAGAGGTCCACTCGAGCTCTGCCAAAGACTTCCCAAATTCTCTGAACCGCGAGTAAGTGGATCATCCACTCCTCTGAAGAGACATTGTTCTTCGACAGCATGTCTGCTCCTTGGTTCATTTTGCCCGGCACATGCGTCCACACAAGAAGGTTGTTCGCCAGCATGCCCCTTCGAGACGAGGCCGTCCTGGTGATTTATGTATGACACCACGGACCTGCTGTCTGAGCCTACTAGCACATGGTGTTCCCGAATGTCTGGCAGGAAGAATTGACTGGCCTGACTGTAACACAATGTCAACCTGAAAACACACACGGGGAATTCCAACCCAGCAACAGAAAGGAATTATTACCCAAAAGTCCTCCCTTCCATGCAAAGGGAGAGGTCAACTGATCCCATCACTAACGCTCTCGTGCAAAGGTACGGACGGCTCCGGGAATGGTTCTGGACACCGTCAAGCCTACATTCCAGAGCATAGTTCAAAACCCCCCCATTTAAAACAAAGCAGGACTTTTTCTCCGTCGGACGGACCAAGGAAAACCAAACTCCTTGCCTTTTTTGACACGTATAACTATTGCAACTACACAAAATAAATATATGGATATTTAATGTGTACTTGTTCCCTCATAGGCATGATGTGATGATTTCGAGTGCCAATTATTTAGGACAATGTGGGAATTTTTAATCATGCTTTAAACGGTATAAACTGTAATGTGTGTATTAGTATGCGGTGTTTGATCTCTAAAGCTAGACTCAGATGTGATAGACTGTGTTGATGACCGTTAAAATTTTAATGCCCTGCATAATTATACATGTATAAAGATCGATAAAATTTATCCTTCCCAAAAGTGATGAGATATCCCAGAACTGTTGGTCCACCCAGCAAGCCTGGACATGGGCGGGGCTCCGCCCCATACGGACGATCGGATTCGACAAGCCGCCCGTGGGGAGGGGCAAGTTGACTGTTGAAAACAACGCGCCAGTTGCAAATCGCTCTCTTGGACTCGCTCTTGAACGCCTTCTCGGCTCTTGGCTCTCTGGAACATCTCTCTTAACATCGCTGGAGCTGCGCTCGTAACTTCTCTTACTGCTCGCGCCTTACCTGAACTTTGTCTCGACACCGACTAAACCAACCATCTATTCGAAGGCTAGAAGGCACAACATCAAAGAACAACGAGCTGAACGCCTACGGACGAAAGGAAAGCTTTCTGTGACGTCACGCGGCAGCAGCCACATCTCTCGTGTTTCCACCCGAGAGCACCCGGAGACGCACGAACCAACCCACGTGGTTTCCGAGGACAAAGACCAGAGCAACGCATTTGAAGGAAACGAAACAACTTCCAGCCTGCTTATTTTCAACAACAAGCAAGTACCTCTAACTAAATCTATATTGCTGATTGAACTGGTAGAATCTGATCTGAATGCAGTAACAGAGCAATAAGGCATCTGTCGTGATCTTTCCGGTCAAGTCAAGCGTTTAAATAGCTAAAAGGGCTAACTTTAATTTTAGGAATTACTTACCAAAATCCCTTATGCATGTCTTTGTGTGTATGTATGTTTTGTGTCTTATCAGTTAATCCATTTATGTTAGAATAGCAGTATTACGAATAAACCATTTTTCATTTCATAAAGAATTGTCTCTGGCATGTGATTTGAAGTTTGTTCCTTATTTGCCATAAAGAGAAAGCTACCTAAGCTCGATTTCGACAGGATATGCTGAGATTAGTGTTCGGTGGACGTTCACTTAATACAGTATAAATAAGTTAAATATTAATATTACTGTTAACCAAGCAATATTGAATATTTAATAACTAATTCCCGGAGCTGAAATAATAGCTCTATATTAAACTGGTATTTTTACTACAAATGGTGGAGAATGCGGGCAATTAAAGATTAATCTGAAAATCAAACCAGAGGCAAAAGGGTATTTCTCAATTTTATCCGGAAAAACTGAGTAAATACAGGAAAAGCGTGTTATTTGTGGTATTGCATTCTGTTTGTGAAACACAGTGTGTTTGAATGAAAGAGAGGGTATTTGTTTAACTCGAGTTGTGAGAAGAAACTGCAGTAAATAAGTAAAAGTCGCTAAAGCGCATAAAAGAGACAAATGAGCGTGTCCCTCGTTTGAGCTCTGAGTGAAGGCCTGTATAGTTTGATTTGTAAGTGCGTGTCCCACTTTCAAACTCCGCTATATTTTCAAATCCCCCGGGTGTGGAATGTTTAAAATAGCTTTTAAATCATTCTCAGCCATTTGATTTCACGAGTGAATTCAAACGCACGGCGCTCAGAGGAGTGGCCAGTCGTTTTTGAGAAAGGGGGAGATTGCGCAATCGATTGTTTGTGTTTATGAGTGCGGTCTAAACAGACAAATATTCGCATAATAGCCCGCCGAGGCTTTGATGGGTTATAAGTAACCCGGAGATAAATTTATCTCGCCCTAAACGAGTGAGATTATGTGTTGTAAAGATTCAAATCTGACCAATGCTGGACTAATCTGAAGGGTTAGTCTGGAGCACAGTTGTGTTTTTTTCCTCTCTCTCTCCTACAGGCACTGAGTCGTCATAGCGACCAGTTCAGCCACGTGGAGATTTAGCCGCATATAAGCTAAACTGAAACAAAGAAGTTTAGCAGCGTAGCAAATGCAATGCGGTAGCATTACGGCTAGTGATTAGCACATAGCATTTAAAGCTTGAATGCAGTGTGTTTGTGGAAATGTGGTTCACAGCTAACACTAATTCCCTTTCTCTCTCTAGTCTCTCATTTAAAAGACTAACACGTTTTAAGTTGGCTGTGTTAATGTTTCCCAATCATCAGTGTTAACAAGTTCACAGGTTGGTTTAATATAACAGCTGATTAAAGTCTTTTTACCTTTTGTGGGACCAGCTTAATAAGTGGTGGGTTATTAGAAGATAATTCAGTATTACTTTGATAATATGGTAAGGTTGATTTAGTCCAATTATAATGGCTTTTATGATTTTAAAACACATCAATGGATAAGCGCTATTGTTAGGAATTTTTAATTGTTAGTTGAATGTCACAATTGATTACAAATTAATTTTGAATTAATTTCATTTAATGGAATTTTCAATTCCTGCTTCCAGCAACAATAGCATCCATTTATGAACCATAAACGCCCTTATAATTTGACCACTACAATAGAACCTTAAGTTATCAAGAGGGAAATTTTTAATTTCGTTTACAAGTAGGATACAGATTAGTTATTAATTATTTTATTGTTAATTTTTTTTTTGGTGTTAATGACGACGAGGAATGCTTAAGTTTGGAAATTATTTGAATTACTATTATGGGAATCCAAAACTAGTGATTTAGAAGCTGTAAATTAATTTAATAATTAATTATGAATTCGAAAATTCTAATTACAGTTAATAATTAATTACACTTCCTGTTCACATTTTGCAACAATATTGGTTTGTCAACTCAATTGCAGATTGCATTTGTAAATTCTAATCCTAAGTGAATCCTATTAATTTTAATTATAACATCATAAATTTTAATTAGAAACCAAATTCTAATTTTTAATTCCAAATTTCAAACTTAAATACAAGTCTGGCTCTATCTGTAGGCCATACTTCATTTCCTTAGGTGAGCTGATTGACTCAAGTAAAGTTAATAATAATTTAATTAAAACAATTTTATTAAATTAAAATTAGTCCTCTTTACTTAGGCCTGAGAGTAGATAGTGCTCCCCCTAGTGTTGTGTTGGAGAAGTGACAGTGACACCACACAGTCAAAATCACTTTTCACCAATCTGGAGCATAAAACGTAACCTTCTAATTAGAAAACCCCAAAAGGGAGTTAAGGTTTCCTCAACCTAGGTCAGTTGGTTTATCCTGTAAACAGCCAAACCAACCTAAGCATATAGACTCAACAGCACCACCTTGTGCCAACGTATTAGTTTTAAATCTTGGGAATAAATCTTAATCTCTTTTCTTTTCCCCTGTTACTAACTTCCAATTTGACTTGTTTGCTTAAGACTTGGCCGGGGAAAATCACGAATAGAGCGAAATGTCACAATTGAACAGATGTATGTGAAACTTGAGAACTACATTCAAAACTGTTTACCCTTTTACCCTCTATTGTGAAATCCTATTCCCCCAGGTTAAAGCAGGTGCAATGAGAAGATAGACATCGGCAAAAGTTTTAACACGCTGTGACATACGCTGACCAGCGTCGCGGTATAAAATCCTGCCATTAAGGGACAAGTACTGTCATTGCTGTTATTTTCCCAAGGAGAAAATTGGAATAGCAATACCAGTCTTATTACAAAAGAGAAAATCGCCTACAATCCTCTGATTAGAAGCGCCTTCTAAATCAGACTTAACAAAGCGAAACGAAGAAAATCTGCTATTAAAAGAGAGACCTGTTTAGTGCTATTGTCCTTGTGTACCCATTCTGTGTGTGTGTGTTTTTCTTTCTCTTCACAGCTGGGCTGCCCTTATGTGTGCCCAATAATTTATCTGCAGAGACTACAATTAGAAGCACCTGCCAGAGGACCACAAACACAGAGACACAATCAACACTAGCATACACTACACTCTGCACATTTACACCCCTGTTTGTTTTGTTTGTGTTTTGTTTTTGCTTTGTTTCCTATTCAAGGTCTGTGTCAGTTCGGTCCAAGATCTCCCTGACCCGCCAGAACATGTCTCACGAAACAGAACATGTCGGTCACTGGGAAGGACTGGAAATGTGGCTAAGTGTTACAACGGGCAGCATACTCCCTAAAGCTGCTGAAACACTCCAACATCAGACACAGAATCAACTAGATGACAGCATCGCAAGCATTATGGGACAAGACCCAAGTCAAAACTACAGTCACAGAGAATTAGCCAAGATCACCGGTTCTTTAAGCCACATACTCATCGCCACCCTCAAACTGAGCGACAAGCACGCCGCACAACGCCAGCAGGAGCTGACAAGCGCCCAACGACGCAGAGCAGCTGGAACGTGAAGCTCAGGTACGACAGGAAGGGACCGATGAGGTGGAGCAGGACACCGAGGAGGAGACCAACAGGCTAAAAGAGACTCTAGAAGCTACCAGCCACGAAATGCAGCAGCTCAAAGAGGACTTCGCTGATTGTGCAGACAAGCTACAGTATGCAGAGAAGCTACTGGAGAAGGCAAAGACTGACTTCAGGGACAAAAACAGCAGAATCAAGGCCCTCGAAGTTCATTTGGCTGAGTCAAGGAATGAGATCAGCCGCCTAACACGACAGCTCGACTACGTCACAAAGGAGTCTGAAAGTCTCCAAGAGGAACTCAGGCATGCTTATGAACTACGCCGTGAGCCGTCAAGTACAGAGCGTGCACCAACGGCACCCCCGTCAAGCAGGACTGGATCACCTGGTCATAGACCGACACGTGAACCGAAGATAGAGGGGATGGTGTTAAAACATTCACCAGCGCCGTCGGAAGAACGCTATATCACGACGGAACCAAAAGAATCTGCTGCAGCCAGCCGCAGGTCAGTGCACGGCTTGGACCTTAAAGATCTTGACAAGCTCGCCCGAAACATCGGAAAATTCAACCCCAGCTTGCCAAACAGCCAAAATGTCCACTCTTATCTGCAAGATATTGATTTCCATCTGGAAATGCGACCTAACGTTACGGACAAAGATAAACTATACTTACTCCGAACGACATCCAGTCCTGAAGTGCGCAGCTTCCTTGACCGGCAGCCTGTTAACACAAAGACTGACCATCAACGGCTTCAAAAGGCCCTCATTAAAGAGTTTGCTGACCCTGAGTCCGATCAAGGCTTAGTGGCTGCCCTGGAGACGAGACAAGGCCGTCACGACACTCCTCAAGCTTACTACAGTCGACTCAGACAAGCATATTTTGGAACTCGTAACGAATCTGACATGGAAGAGGAACTGAACTTTAAAACTCTCTTCCTGAGGAACCTTCATCCTGGCATAAGCCACCATCTTGGCGTTCTCGCATGCCCACGAACAATGAACATTCAGCAGTTGCGAGACTTGGTGCAAAAAGCCTACGGCAAACAAAAGATGGCCTCAGAAAAGAGCGCAAAACCCCCAGCAGTTCTTGAGTTCAACACTCAACACCAAGAACTGGCGCTGGAGGGCACCCAACGCCAAGACAGGGCTAAGCCACCACACAGGGAGTGGAATGCACCCCCGTCCAACAGAGAACGAGACTCACACGCTGGAACCCGACCTAAACAGAGGTATGACCAATGGGATGGACCACGTGGACGTCAACGCTCACCTGGACGACACTGGGATAAGTCATGGGACCAAGCAAGGCCTCAGGAAAGGCAATGGGAGAGATCGCGGAACCCAAGAGAGCAACGCTCATGGGAATCCAATGGAAACTCCAACGGAAAGCGACAGACTCACCCTAAGGCGACCAGCCCAAGGAATCGACGAAGGAATTCACCAAGGTTCCAAAGTGACCAAGCTCCAACTGAGTCCATACAAGAACAAAAAACACCACCGCACTTCGACTCACAGAAGATGATGGAAATGATGATGAAGGAGTTCTTTCAACGAAAAGAGGAAGATAAGAAGTGGGAAAAGAAAGGAAACCCGGATTCAGCCTGACTAGCTGACGGACGAGAAAGCAACGACAAGACAAACGAACCAGCCACAGAAAACAGCACCGCCTCACCTCAGTCTCAGAGTACAATAAACACGTTAACTTCAGATGGACATGAAGCCCCACCTGAAAATCCAGCAACAAAGTTAAACACTAACTCAGCACCCAATACTCCAAACTCTAGCAGCGTTCAGCAGACACCTGCTGTTGAAAATCCTCAAGTTCCTGAAAGCGCTGTCTTAGTCATCTGCCACTCCTCCGAAGAACGCCAGGTCAGCCCTGACATCCTAAATATTTCCTCCCAAACTCCAGTTCCTCAACTCCTAGGCGATCTCATTGAAAAGGGTATAGCAAGAAAGTTCTACCTCCATCATCATCGAAGCGACACATCAGAGTCGAAGCCCTTCTGGACACAGGAGCCGACATCACTCTAATGTCTACAGAACTTCTCAAAGAAGTCCAAGAATTAACGAAGAGGACTAATGGCACCCTCAAGCTCCAAAGGTGCGAACTAAACGTACAAGCATACTCACACGGGCTTACAACTAAAACATGTAGCCCCAATCCATCTAACAGTGGGACCCATGGACTCGTCCATCCCGTATCACGTGTCAACACTCAACACGTACCGCTCCTCATTGGAAAAGATTTGCTTAATCGTTTGAACCCCTAATAGACTTCAAGCACCTAAAGATTTGGACACAAGTCCGTGAGCCTCTGTCTTACAAGTCATTAGACTCCAATGAGTCACAGTGTCAAGTCACAGACACTACCCCTAAGTCAATGACCGGTGAAGCAGTAACAGAGCCCAGGTCTGGGCCGAGCACAAACGCCAACGACCCTCTCCTCTGCTCGCTGCACGAGCCTGAACCAAACACAGGCCTCCTTCAAATCATGACTGAGATAGAGGTTCATGGCACATCAGTGTCCGAGGCAGCACTAGCCCTATGGGCAGAGAACTCAGCCATCAGCCTGAAGCTATTCAAAACATTGAAGCAGAGCTGTCAAAGTCTACCACATGTCACTAAGCACAGCCGTTACCCTCTCAGTCCCTGGTCGACAACCATGGCCACCTCTAAGATCATCTGCGCTCTGGACATACGATGGAACAACAGACAGCTGAGTCACTACTTCCTCGTCATTCCAGACCTGCCGCATGACATCTACATTGGAGCGGATATCATGGTTCGACTCAATGCTCACATTGACACTGTAAACAACATCATATGGGCTCCCTGTCACACCAACTGACAACTTCAGTCAATCTCAAGAACCTCCAATCCGGTCAAACCATGCGGACGCATGCGCTATGATTACGGAACAAGGAGCCACAATACCTGCCTACAGCAAAAGCGTCAGTGTCCGTCTCAACATGCGACCTGGCCAAACTCTCAACAGTAAGCTGAGCTTCTTCCAACCTTCCAGAACCTGCCTAAAACTCGGACTGACTCTGGAAGCTACACCTCTCATTGAAGTGTCATCTCGTGCGATATATGTGTTGTTCAATAACTGTATGGCCCAAGACATCCACGTCCCAAAAGCCAGCCACCTGGGATGGCTCATCAACCAGGCATTCCATGACTTTGAACTGATGGTACCTGTCATAGGCCCCATACCAGCCCAACTAATGTCAGATGGATACAATGACACTATAACATTCACAAAACCTCATGAAGTCATTGCCATCACCTCAATCCTGCCAGTGTCCAGAGAAAGCGCCCGGTCAGAACTAATGGATGACACTCACCTCACTGTCTATGCTGTCTCAACCCAGCCTGCGACAGAACCACCTATCGGGTGACCAGCGAGGCCCAAAGCCCCTTTAATGACTTAACGGCAGAAGAACCCTACGCCGGGTTCAATACTCAAATTCAACAGATCTTGAGTGACGCGGATGCCCTCCACAACAAGTGGAGCGCCAAGGACTCAAAGAAGTTCTGCTGAAGTACAAGGACTCTTTCGCAAAGGACTCTCTAGATTGTGGATTGACAAACATCCACACGGTGCGCATACCGACAAACCCAAATGCACCACCCACCTTTGTGCGACAGTACAAGATTCCGATAGCGCCATATGAGCCAGTGCAAGAAATTGTTGACTCCATGCTGGAAAAGGGGTCATCCGGCCCTGTAACAGTACATATTCTGCCCCGATATGGCCAGTCCTAAAACCCAACGGCAAATGGCGGCCCACTATCGACTACCGCAAGTTGAATCAGCAAGTACCATTGTCACGATGGCCTATGACCCAGTTGGACCAAGAAATACCAAAAATCAAAGGCTCGACGATCCTGTCCACATTGGACGTCGCCTCCGGGTTTTGGACGATCCCTGTCCACCCCGACGACCAACATAAGCTGGCATTCACTTTCGGCAACCGACAGTACACCTTCACACGGTGTCCCTTTGGCTATGCCAATTCACCGGCAGAATTTAACATTTTCCTTAACAAAGCATGCCCTGACGCCAGAGTCCGAGGCAACCTCGCTCACGAGACGACGTCTTAATGAAAATTTCAAGTGTGGAAGACCACCTCAAAGAAATCGACCATGTCCTAAACCAGCTGACAACAGCGGGAGCTAAAATCGCCCTTCACAAAGGACAATGGTGCAAAACCAAAGTGAATTATGTTGGACTGCTCGTCGGAAGAAACGGCATTGAGCCACAATCTAACCGTGCCCAAGCAATTCAAAGCATAAAAACACCAACTAACGTCTCTGAGTTGCGAAGTTTTCTGGGAGTGTGCAATTACTCACGACAGTTCATCGAAAACTACGCTGACATCGCATGACCACTAACTTCCCTCCTGAAAAGGACGAACCTTTGTTTGGACAAAGGCCCAGGACACAGCTATGAGCCAGCTCAAACAGTGCCTGCGCTCTGCTCCATGCCTCGCCTACCCAGACCCAGGGAAGGAATTCTATCTGGATGCGGGATTCTCTGACCAGTGCCTCAGTGCGGGTCTATACCAGCTCCATGATAAGGACAAGCGAGTGGTCGCTTATGCCAGCAAAACGCTGCTTCCCCCAGAATGCAAATATTCACACTGCGAAAAAGCTTTACTTTGCACTGTGTGGGGCATTCAGCGTTTCTCTAATTACATCGGTGCACAGAAAGTCATCATCGAAACTTGCCACCAGCCAGTTACCTTCCTCAACAGTCAACGAATCAGAGATGGCGTGGTAACCAGCACGCATAGCTACCTGGCTAATGACACTCAAGGACGGGATGTGGAGGCAAGATATGCCCAGAACTACAAATCCTCACTGGGAAACGGGCTTGCGGCATGCCAAAACTGTTCAACGGACACGCTGGACACCTCAGCAGAGCCAAAAGAACTGCCACGACCATAGCGACAAATCATCGGTACTTCGAGGAGAATGTGTGTACAGGAATGCCCACAGCATATGTCGATGGCTGCTCATACAATCGCGAGGGCAAGTTACAAGCGGGAGCGGGTGGTCTGGCTCAACAATGACCCGTGCCCACCGCAGCAACTCAAACTTGGCCCACAATCATCACAATATGCAGAAATAGCAGCCATCCTCATCACACTACAAGTGGCTGCAACCCACAAAATCAGAGAACTCCTCATCTGTACCGATTCGAACTATGCCCGTCTAAGTTTCATATGCCATCTAACTGGATGGAAGAGGAATGGATTCAAGACAGCTAACAACAAGCCTGTCAAGCACCAGGAACTCTTCCAAGCAAGCGACGCCATCGTCACTGAACACGACATGGTCGTTTATTGGAAAAGGTCAGAGGTCATTCACGCCAACCAGGACAAGACAAAGACTTAAATGACCAAACCGATGCCCTCGCCAAAGCAGGGCGTTACAGGGAGAGTCCTGGACATTTCATGCCCTCCCACCCCACCCAACTGTGGCAGCGGTGACCCGCCGCCAAAGTGCCACGAGTGGGCACTCACCTGCCTCCTCCCACATCTCCCTGTCGCCTCAGTTCGCTGCTGAAGACCTCCTCACCCTCCAACATACGGACTCAGCCATACAGTCCATTGTAGCACACCTGTCCGACCCTTGGAAAATCCCATTTCCACCTCGGACCTCACGAACATCATCCGACCTCCGCACACTCCATTCGATCAAGCACATGCTGCATCTACGAGACGGTGTCCTCACGTATGTCCCTGAGCCATCCACTGCTCCAAGGCTCGTAGTCCCTCATGGCCAAAGGGGATGATGTTGACACACGCACGATGCACCATGCGCAGGACACCACGGAGTCAAGGCCACCTATGAAACACCTCAAGCAAGTGGCATACTGGCCTGGCATGCAGCAAGGCGTAGCAGAATACGTTAAAGGATGCCTGGTGTGTTGCCAGTTCAACCGGCAAATCAAACCACGAGCACCACTGCAAAGGAAAGGAATGACCTTCCATGGTCGGACCTCCAAATAGACTGGGTAGGACCCTACCACGGTCAACAGGGGCAACAAATACTTCCTCACCGTGGTCTGCGAATTCACAAAATGGATAGAGTGCCTCCCAGCTCCCAACGATACAGCAGAAACAACAGCCTGTCTGTTATTGAACCATATCTTCTCAAGATTCGGACTGCCTTTAAGGGTCAACTCTGACCGCGGAACCCACTTCACCGCTGAAATTATGCAAGGCGTATGGAAACTCCTGGGCATACAGGCCAAACTCCACATAAGCCATCACCCAATTTCTTCCGGTCAAGTGGAGCAGGCTAACAGAACAGTGGTCAGCATGTTAAAAAATACGTAGCCACCAATCAAAAGGATTGGGACATTAAACTCCCTCTGGTACTGATGGCTCGAGCCACACCCCATCAATCTACCGGAATACCCCGTTCACAATGATGACAGGGAGAAACATGACGCTACCACTACACCTGCTGTACCAACCTGGTGACCTGAACCTCGTCACCGCCTACAACACTCACCAGTACCTGGAAGAGTTACATCAGCACCTGAGAACAACTTTCGCCTTGGCGCAACAGCAGCTACAACGGCGCGGAAGGCCGAAAAAGCCTACTACGACCAAAAGGCCTCTCACCATGAGCTCAATGTCGGAGATCAAGTGTGGTACTATAGTTTCGCCCGACCAAGGCCGAATGCTCCCCATCACCTGTCAAAGAAGTTCCTACCTCACTGGACGGGACCCCATGAGATTGTAGACAAGCTCTCACCTGTTGCCTATCGAATCAAAATCAGACAAGGGCGCAGCGAGCCAGTCCTTCGATGGGTCCATCGAAACCAGATAAAGAGGCCCCTGGGCTCTAGCCGACATGGAAAGGGGGAAGATCAGACCCACTGACACAGACCGATATGCACCACACGCACCATATGCACCACACAAGCATTAGTATTGATATGTTAGGAAAACATATAGCAACCATGCTTAGACACAACCCATATTCTCTCCTCCACAGCACTGCTAGGACCAATCTAGTAGCGAGGAGTTACCCTCAATTTTGTTTTTAAAATTTATATTTTTTTTTTGCTTGATTTTGATTTTGAATTTTTGTCTTAATTTTTTTTTGGTTTCTTTCCTTCGTGTCTCACTTTGTGTTTTTCCTTTCCTCTCTCTCACTTTGAACCCCCTTAACCAATCCTTGAATACAGGTCCTGAAAGTGAGATCGACCTCCGTCAATAAGGTCGTCGTAACTGGAACTGGTGTTAACCGATCGAAACAATCCGCCAAAGTATGATCGTCACCGCTAATTATGCCTCTTTCTGTTCAATCACCAGGAAGATGCTCCGATTCGCCGCCCTGTGTCTCTGCGTGATTGGGGCCATGCCCCAGCCAGAAGTGGCAGCGCCCGGACCAGCCTCAGGGATCGTACTCCGAACAGCCGGGTTATTAATAACGAACTGTAAAACCTACACCCAAAAGGTGTATGTTAGACTAGATCCCCGCGATGTTTACAGAGTTCACTACACCCTCCCAGTCACCCACACCTCTTGGGCTGGAGCCCGTTGGACTCGAGAAGTCCTTGCCCATGCCCAAGCAGATGTGAACCACATGCTGCTCCAATTACAAAATTAACTGTAACCCAGGCTGACCTCAGCGGGTACAACCGCGACCAAACGGTTTTGGGGGCCCTGTTGGGGCTGCTGCGGCTGTAGGAACTCTGTTCAACATTGGCATGAACACGGCTAACGCCGTTAATCTAGCTACTGTCAGGCGACATGTGGGTGAAATCCAGGCGAAATGCCTGGGATACGACAACAGCTCCTAGTTCAGAGCCACGCCCTACAGACTTTCGGAAAATCCCTGAATGGCACGATCACAGTTCTAAACACACATAGTAGCCTCCTAAACCAAACTATCAAGTCTATTAATAAACTATACTCAGTAGTGCAAGGCGATTTAGCCCAAACGCAACTCCTAACTATGCTCATGGCCGACATGCTACGCGAAGTGAGTTCCTCAATCGATAGCCTAGCCATGGGTAGGATTCCACATTATCTGATACCCCTTAGCCTTGTCCAGAACATCTTAACTTCGGCCACCAGGGGCCCCCCTAGCCCCATTCAAACCCATCTCGCCTTTTCCCTGGGTAGCGCCATTCCCTTGTACGTAGACCCGGAAGCAGGCGATCTGGCGTTTCTTCTCAGTTTGCCTATTATCGATGCGAATAATATTTATCGGCTTAAAGATGTTGTGAATGTTGGATTTTGGCAAGGGAACACCTATGTCAAAATCCACACTCCCGAGGTCGTCGCGTATCACGATAGCAACGAACAGTTGTACTTGGCTCCAAACCTAAAGATGTGTACGCTCACTAAAGACATTCACTTCCTCTGCCCGAGTAAACCCTTCGTACGCGATAATACAGAGGGCATCTGTGGCTTAGAAGCCATGAGACCCGACGCTAGCTGCCCCGCCGACGCAACACCACGTTCTCAGGTTGAGGTAACACAAGCGAAATTGTCGGAAACCGATGGTTGGTGAACACCCCAGCCCGAGCGGCTACCCTCACATATGATCAACACGACACCGCTTCACGCCGCATTAGTCTGCCTAACCAAACGTTATGGATCACAGTCCCTAAGGGCTCGATCCTCCATATTGACGAACTAGCATTGTATCACCTCACCGACGATGAGTATCAGGCCGAAATCGAAATCTCACCCTTTTTCAAGCAGCATTCCTTTGTCCTCGATCCAGAATTGGAAGAAAGGATCAAGGAGGAAGGAACGCAGCTTATTGATCTGACACCGGTTGACACAGCTTTAGAAGCTATCGCTCGCCTTCCGCCGCTGGCGCTGCCAATTATTCGGTCCTGGTCTGCCGCTGACACGGCGCTTTGTATTTCGACTATAGTAGGATATGTTGTGACTTTGACACTGGCCTTCCTCCTACACAAGCGAGTGAACGTCGTTCAAGAGTCTCTCAACAAATGCACGTCAGGCATCCCTCGCCTTTTTCGGACGTGGTAATCTCGACCTAGAATCCGAACCGAGAATGTGACCAACCTGATTGAGATCATGCCTATACCGTCTCGTGAAAACCCGACAATTAAACCAGTCAAAATGACCCAATTGTCAACGATGCTAAACAAACTAGCCCTATGTCTTCTCAAGTTTCTCACCTGTGCCTTTCCAAATTACCCTGCACCAGTTTTCAGTCAGTGATAGAGATCTCGTTGGTGTCTTGTGTGTGTCCATTCTCTCTGCCTCTTGTTCCAGTGCCTGAAGATGTTCCATCGGGTACATCTCCACACAAAAGGGGATGTGTAACACAATGTCAACCTGAAAACACACACGGGAATTCCAACCCAGCAACAGAAAGGAATTATTACCCAAAGTCCTCCCTTCCATGCAAAAGGGAGAGGGTCAACTGATCCCATCACTAACGCTCTCGTGCAAAGGTACGGACGGCTCCGGGAATGGTTCTGGACACCGCCGTCAAGCCTAGAGCATAGTTCAAAACCCCCATTTAAAACAAAGCAGGACTTTTCTCCGTCGGACGGACCAAGGAAAACCAAACTCCTTGCCTTTTTGACACGTATAACTATTGCAACTACACAAAATAAATATATGGATATTTAATGTGTACTTGTTCCCTCATAGGCATGATGTGATGATTTGAGTGCCAATTATTTAGGACAATGTGGGAATTTTTAATCATGCTTTAAACGGTATAAACTGTAATGTGTGTATTAGTATGCGGTGTTTGATCTCTAAAGAAAGCTAGACTCAGATGTGATAGACTGTGTTGATGACCGTTAAAATTTTAATGCCCTGCATAATTATACATGTATAAAGATCGATAAAATTTATCCTTCCCAAAAGTGATGAGATATCCCAGAACTGTTGGTCCACCCAGCAAGCCTGGACATGGGCGGGGCTCCGCCCCATACGGACGATCGGATTCGACAAGCCGCCCGTGGGGAGGGGCAAGTTGGACTGTTGAAAAACAACGCGCCAGTTGCAAATCGCTCTCTTGGACTCGCTCTTGAACGCTCTCTCGGCTCTTGGCTCTCTGGAACATCTCTCTTTAACATCGCTGGAGCTGCGCTCGTAACTTCTCTGCCTGCTCGCGCTCTTACCTGAACTTTGTCTCGACACCGACTAAACCAACCATCTATTCGAAGGCTAGAAGGCACAACATCAAAGAACAACGAGCTGAACGCCTACGGACGAAAGGAAAGCTTTCTGTGGCGTCACGCAGCAGCAACCACATCTCGTGTTTCCACCGAGAGCACCCGGAGCACGAACCAACCCACGTGGTTTCCGAGGACAAAGACCAGAAACAACGCATTTGAAGGAAACGAAACAACTTCCAGCCTGCTTATTTTCAACAACAAGCAAGTACCTCTAACTAAATCTATATTGCTGATTGAACTGGTAGAATCTGATCTGAATGCAGTAACAGAGCAATAAGGCATCTGTCGTGATCTTTCCGGTCAAGTCAAGCGTTTAAATAGCTAAAAGGGCTAACTTTAATTTTAGGAATTACTTACCAAAATCCCTTATGCATGTCTTTGTGTGTATGTATGTTTTGTGTCTTATCAGTTAATCCATTTATGTTAGAATAGCAGTATTACGAATAAACCATTTTTCATTTCATAAAGAATTGTCTCTGGCATGTGATTTGAAGTTTGTTCCTTATTTGCCATAAAGAGAAAGCTACCTAAGCTCGATTTCGACAGGATATGCTGAGATTAGTGTTCGGTGGACGTTCACTTAATACAGTATAAATAAGTTAAATATTAATATTACTGTTAACCAAGCAATATTGAATATTTAATAACTAATTCCCGGAGCTGAAATAATAGCTCTATATTAAACTGGTATTTTTACTACACTGACACACTGCTAGCATTTCTAGGCAGTTAAAGTGCAGGCCTGACTCCTCTTCGGACCAAAGGCCAAAGGTCGGTTTATCCTCGCACAGAGCTCCCCAACCCTTGTTGGAAGCATCTGTTGTGACAACCTTCCTTCTGTGCGTCGTGTCTAGGATCACGTCTCGCTTTAGCCAGAAGCGGTCCCTCCAACGGGCCAGGGTTGATACACAGGCCCGAGTCACCGTTATGCGGTGGCACCCGTGATGCCAAGCTGCGGAAGGAACCCTCTGCTTCAGCCAGAACTGGATGGGTCTCATGTGAAGCAGACCCAATTGGAGTACTGGCGAAGCTGCTACCATAAGGCCTAGCATTCTCTGGAAAGCTGTGAGCGGAAGGGCAATACCGTCCTCGAAGGAGGCCCCGTGGCGTTGAATTGTCGTGCCTCGCTTCACTGAGACAGTTGCTGTCATCTACACTTTATTGTTGCTGAGACAGTTGCTGAGTCGATAACTGTGCCCAGGAATGAAACTCGTTGGCTGGGTGACAGTTTTCTCAAAGTTGACCCTGAGCTCCAGGCAATCTAAGTGGCTGAGGAGGAGGGTCTTGTGCGATGTCAAAACCGCCTGCGACTGGGC
This sequence comes from Gymnocypris eckloni scoliostomus, assembly GCA_027564155.1. Taxonomy (NCBI): domain Eukaryota; kingdom Metazoa; phylum Chordata; class Actinopteri; order Cypriniformes; family Cyprinidae; genus Gymnocypris; species Gymnocypris eckloni. Next base: position 15,341,440 of record CM050427.1, on the reverse strand, counting down.
CAGAATGAGCCAGTCATCAAGGTAGTTGTGTATGTGGATTCCCATCTGTCGCAGAGGGGAGAGAGACACATCCATGCATCGTGTAAAAGTGAGGGGAGCCAGGGATAGCCCAAATGGCAGGATCTTGTACTGATATGCCACCCCTTCGAACGCAAATCTCAAGAATCGTCTAAGATGGGGGGCTACCTGGATGTGAAAGTAAGCATCTTTCAGATCCAGCGACATGAACCAGTCCTCTGGACATATTTGCAGGAGGATCTATTTCAAAGTGATAATCCTGAATAGGGGTCGACCGATATGTGTTTTTCAGGGGCGATGCCGATACCGATTATTACAGATCAAGTAGACCGGTAACCGATATACGTGTCTGGTGTAAAAATGAAAATTAATGCCAAAATTAATAATAACAAGAGCTCTGAGAAAAAACGTTCTTTAAATGCTTTTAAACATGTCTTTAATTCTGAAAACTGTTAATAACAACATTAAATAAACAGTTATAATAACATAAGTGCAGGGATCACCCAGAAGCATTCTGTAAACATTTTGTAAAACTTAAAGTAAACGTATTTAGCATATTGTGTGATTATTCTCAACAAAAGTTGTAATAATTGTTGTAGTTGTATTACGTATATTCTACTGCACCACAGTAATATATTCGGCTAAACCGAACTTATATTTTGACAGGTTGCCATGAGGACCTTTTAAGTTTCTGTAGCCTATGTATATATGATATGACGATCGTTTTACTCAAATGAAACGGTCAAATGCTCATGAAGTGACTCTCCGAGCAGTTCTGGGGATGTTGTTCATGTATTTATGTCCTCATTTAGTGAGACGGCAGATGCTGAAAACAACGCGAGAATCACACGCGCTTCAGTATGTATGTGTGCTGTAAATGAAAGCGCACGTCTGTGTCATTCATTAACAGAGATGCAGAACATGCAGGATTCATATTTAAATAGTGTTTTTGCGGCTTAATATTTATAGATACTAGTCCATAGCGTGAGTCGATTTAAGTGTACTGACCTACTTTTGATTAAAACATCCAAACTTCGACAAATTCCATGACATTCCGCGTTATACGGTAAATTCCATTATATGACTGCATTCCGCGATTCTGCCCACATTTTCCGCATCGCGGACATCATAGTGGATTGTGATTTATTGCAACTTCTTCTGCTGCCTTACCTTTGAGAGAAAACTGATGCGTGATCACTGACGCAGCTCCAGTTAGCAAGTGCTTTCGGTGTGAGACTGCCTTCAGTTTTCCGCGTTGATTGGTCGGACTCGTGACTCCCTACATATCAGATGACCGGTGGGCGGAGATTGCTCTAGGCCACAGAGTGTTGAGTTCAGACAGGCTGCATCGAGTCAAATAGTGCATTTAAACATTAAATAATTTCACCTGTATTATTTTTTCACCAATAAATAATGTCACCTGTAAATAGTATGTTTGTTTGCATAATCAAAAAAAAAACAAATCAGAAAATCTTTTTAGAAAATGGCCGATATCGATAATCGTAAAAATGCTTAATACCGGCGCCGATAATCGGTCGACCCCTAATCCTGAATGACCTTTTCATGAGGGTGTAATTCAGGAGTCTGAGATCTAGAATAGGTCACAAGCCGCCGTCTTATTTGGGGAAGAGGAAGTAGCGGCTGTAAAAGCCTGACTCGCCCTGGACTGGAGGAACGATTTCTATAGCTCCTTTTCCCAACAGATTCATCACCTCTGCGCGAAAGACTTGAGCGTTCTCGCTGCTCTCTTTTTCAAAATGTCTGTTTGGTTTTTTTTGTCTGCTATCACAGCAGTGGAACACCTGGGTGCTATAGCGGACCCGTGGGGATGTATAAATAAAATTTCCTCTGCACCCAGCTCTAAGTGCGGTGCCGAGAGGCACAATAGAGCCTGCTTGCTGGGTGGTCCAGTGGTAGCGAGACTCGGGCCCCTTCTCTTTCTGCCTGGCTGTTCAGGAAGATTACTGAGGTGCCAGACCCAAGGCGATCTTGGGCTGGGGTCCTTGGCGCTTCGGGAAGGGGCAGCGTTGTGCCGTGCGCGAGCACCCTCTATCTCACCGATCTTCAGGAGGTCAGGGCTCCGGGGTGCTTGGCGTTGGTTTAGCTGTCTGCTGAGTCGGCGCAGGTCTGGGGTGACTTGAAGCAGAGTAAGAGCTGGTGCGTTTAGGGAGGAAGTGTTGCATTGCCTGAGATGACTTCTGAGCCTCCGTGATGCATTCAGCAAAACCCTCCACAGCTGGCCAAACAGGCTGCCTGAGGAAACCGGAGCGCCGAGGAAGGGAACTTTGTCCGCCTCTTTCATCTCCGTCATTGTGAGCCAGAGGTGGCACTCCAACACTATCAGGCTGGCCATGGAATGCCTGATGGCATTGTCGGTGGCTTTAGTGGCGCGTAGAGCCAGTTCTGTCGCGCTCCTCAGGTCCCTGACAAAGGCTGAATCCAGACCGGCTTCCTCATTGGTGAGCATCTTGGTCTGGAAGACCTGGAGGACAGCCATCGAGTGAAGCGCTGAAGCCGCTTGTCCAGCCACCGAGTGGGCTCATCCAGCGATTGCAGCTGTAGCTATGCACGGCTTGGACAGATGGCTCGTCCTCGCCTTCCATCCGATAGCTGTGGGCGGGCAGAGTGCCCGTATCCTTTTTCTTCAGCGCCGTCAACGGATGTGAAAGCAACTGAAGCAGAAGGATGGATGCGAGACAAGTAGGGGGCGCGCCATGACTTTGTGAGCTCGTCGTGTACTTCGGGGAAGAAGGGGGACGAGCACTGGCAGAGACCCTGATTGCGCCCCGGAAGAAACCACTCGTTCAGCCTGCAGCGAGATGGTTCCACAGGCGGAGACCAATTGAGCCCGAGCTCGTTGACAACCTTTGTCATAATGCGGATGAGCTCTTCACTGATTGTGCTGGGTGAAGAGGACAGGCGAATTCTCTCTCTGCGGTGATGGCGAGGCGCGCGGGCATTGTGCTGGCGTGAGCTCGCTTGTCACCGGCTGCTCAAATCCTCTGCCCTGCTGCTTTTTCCTCACAGGTCCCTGGGGAGTTGCTCTCTGAAAAGAAAGCTATCTATGAGCGTAGAGAGGTAAGACTGAAACTCTCGCAATGAGAGCAATCAGTCCCGCTGAGCGCAGCATCAGCGTGGGATTTCTCCAAGCATGACACACACTCAGCATGAGTTTCATCCGCCTGCAGGGGGGACCTGCACGTAGGGCTGGGCGATATGGCCCAAAACATTATCACGATAATTATTTTCATATCAGTCGATATCGATAATTATCACGGTAAATGTCAAATCTTTATTTCTTTCAAGTTTAAAGCCAGATTTTTGCTCCAAAGTGAAAGTTTTACAAACCAGACCATTAATTTTCCTTAACACAATGATTATCTAAATAGATATGTATTTCTTAGTTTCTGCATGTTCTAATGATTAATTATTAATATACGACTAATATTAACTTAATTTATCGCACAGGGGGAATCATCCATACTTATTAATTTTAATAATATTTATAACAATTCATACGATTTTAAATGTGGCCTGAGAAAATCATGTCTATTTTTGTGTTTTGTGAGATCAGAGATCGTGCTGCGCATGCGTACAAACATTCAGGATGACACGAACTTCATGAAAACACTGCCCCACAACTTTTATTAATGAAATAGATGAAATAGCCGACTGGAAAGACACAGACGCGGGTATGGTAATTCACAGGCAACTGTCACTTCTCTATCTCTCTCTCTCGATCAAATAATTAAAGTAGCTAAATGTTATAATTAAGTAATTCAAATAAATGTGATCTTACCGCACTATTTCATCTCTTTCTGATCTGAAGCGGGCAGAATGCTGAGCTAATGAGCCATAGCTTCGCGTTAGGTGGTTCTTGCCTTCACCTCGTGCTTAATGCAATCGTTTAATGTACAACTAGCCGTGCATTATCCCTTATGTATTTGCTCTTTAGCAGCAGTTTTTTTACGGCAATATTTAAATGACACCCTGGTCATTCTTAGCGTTCCCAAAATGGTCCCACTCTATCGACAGGCATTTCTCTAGTGGAAATAAAGCTTTGCTGTTTAGTCCCTCTGTCACAAATCTAATGCGTGTAGTAGCCTCCGTGCCTCTGATAAGCACGTCATTTTAAGCTGGTGCACCGCTAGAGTAGCTTTGTTTTCGTTTTGCGCAAGCTGCAACAGTTCAGTTTCGTGTAACAGAAACACTCGGTTTAGTGGGACCTTTACGATTAATTAACCGTGACGTTTTAAAGCGTGGTTAATCACGAAACCGGTTAATCACTACATCATAACACATTCTGGTATATACAATGATAGCTACAGGAAATACTGTTAACAAAAAAATCCACTCAAAGACCTTTGCAAATCTACAGTATATTTATGTCTGGTAACCAAGAAAATGATTTCTTGCCAAATTGATTCAGGGATGTGGATCTACTTGTCAATAATTATTTGATTGAATGAAGAAGATTTTATCCTGATTGTCTTCATCCATGATGTTTTTAGAGAGTTTGTTAATCCCTCACTGGGATCCAGGGTCAGCAGAAGTGCAGTATAGATCTGGAATTTGATGCTGGCTGGGCTACTTATTTATTCCATTTTGCTTTTAATTTCAACATATAACATATACTCTCAGGGGAGGGTCAAAATTCACGGCTATCTCTACCCCCCTTTGCTCCCCCACAAATGAAATAAAGCAAATTGATCCATGTGATATGGCACACAGACAGCCTGTGGCATTGATTGAAGTCCCATTTATGACACTCCATCAATCCAATATGACCTATCTTATAATCCCATACCATCTTGATATTATCTTTGCTATAGCTGTGAAGAGACAGACATAGTGAACTGTGCTGAGAGTATGAGGATGTCAACCCTTTCATTCCAAACCAGAACTAAACTCATGATGTAGCAATAAATCACAGATTATCTGTATGCAACATCTCAGAAATAGAGGCCTGATATAGAATCATCTCCTTTTAATTTATTTCATATATCACATGCTCATGTAATGGGAATAAAAATGAGGTTGGCTTACTTTCTGTTAGGGATGGCTCAATACCATAATTTTGGCTTCGGTACGATACCAGAATGTAGTACCTCGGTATCGATACTAAATCGGTATCGATACCAAAATCTTGGTTAATGTTAGGTATGTGTTTAATGCATAATGTTAACATACTAAACATATGTTAGTAGCTTACATTTATAATTTATAAATAATTATTGACCTACATTTATAAGTGCTATAATAATGTAAATGCTGTTAAAGTATAATAACAAATGAACAAATGTTTCTTTAAAGTGTTATTCTAACAGTCAAAGTAGGGGGTGATATGGCAAAACATATCATATCACAATTTTTTTTTTAAATATCACAATTTCACGATTCTTTGTCATGTTGATTTTACTATTGTGTCTGAGCAGTGCAGCCAAAATAATTTCCCTATTACAAAGACAAATCCTTTCAAGGTAACAAATATAAAAAAGGTATGGTGGATAATTAGACCAAAGTGGGGGAAGATAAAAATCTGTGTCATTATTTTATCTTTGTTATTAAAAATAAGAACAAAGATACACATTACAAATACACATAATATACAAATAAAACAAACGGTGCTTTATGTTCAGGTACAATAGGCATATTTAGCAGGAACATTCAAGAAATTAAATTAACAAATATAAAAATAAAACACTATATAGATTGATTCCTATTAAAGCAGCTGTATTATTTTTTTCTGTCAAAAGTAGCGAGTTATTTTTTCTTTGTGTTTTGTGTTAGCATTAAATAATAATAATTGTGTCATAGTGTTTTATATTATACCATCATTTACTCACTCGAGTTTAGTTTTAAACCTGAGTGAGTTTCTTTCTTCTGCTGAACATAAATTATATTTTGACGAACGTGGAAAACCAAACAGTTTCTGGTCCTCCGTGATTTGCATAGTATTTTTTTCTTACTATCAAAGTCAATGTGGACCAGCAACTGTTTGGTTTTCCACCTTCTTCAAAATACCTTATTTTGTGTTCAGCACAAGAAAGAAATTAATACAGGTTTGGGACAACATGTGAGTGAGTAAATATAATGACAGAAATACAATTGTAGGGTGAACTATCCCTTTAATTACAGTCGGCGGCATGTTTAGTCCTGTCCCTTTAAGACCTGCGCGTATCTAATATCCAGGCACGCATCCGTTTGTATCGGCTGTTTACTTTCCTTTTAGACATAACCAAACGAGTCTATACACAAGCTTTGTTGTGTTATGGCAGTATTGGCTCACAAGATAACTTGGTTCAGTTATAAGCCTGTTAGACAGGCTTTTCCGTGCGCGCTCTTCAGGTGTAACGTTAACGTTACGGGCTCGCGTATGAAAACGCACGTCTGACCACCAATGAACCACCAATGAAACATTTAACCGGGAAGCCTTTAAAACACGCAAAAAAGTTGTGAATAAAACATTACAATTATGAATTTATGATGCACTTAACTTACCAACCTGTTGATCTCTAACGTTAGTTTTCGGAAAAGATCAGGATGAGCAAGCGACAAATGCTTAGCTAGATTGGATGTGTTGCCTCCTGTGGTCAGTTCGTTCACCTTTATCATCTGTTTTGTATGCAAAGTAATGTCATATTTCACGTCTACTGTTCTCTTCATTTGTTTGTTTCGGGCGCGTTAAAAGTTGAATCTGTTTGATCCATCGTGTTGTTCACCTGTTCTGGTGTCACATTTACCGGATGCGCAGCGATTTGAGAAGCACTGCCGCCTACAGGTGGACTTCGGAACAGCAGCGTATGAAATACCGAAATATGCAAAATTATGATATCGTACCGTTTTAAATATAATACATTTTACAGTACCGGTATACCGCGCATCCCTACTTTCTGTAATGAAGGGCCTCAAGCTTGAGACTCAACATAAACTCAATGCATGAAAACACAGAACTATAGAAGATATTTCTTCTTGTGATGTTATATGATAATGCCATTGTGCTGCAAATATTGTTGTCTAATAACTGTTCTCTATCAGAAACTAAAGGGTCCTCCTGAAGGGAGCACTTAGCAGCCATTAAAGGGATAGTTCTTCCAAAAAATAATTATGTCATTAACAACTCACCCTCATGTCATTCCAAGCTCACAGGGCCTTTGTTCATCTTCGGAACACAAATTAAGATACTTTTGATAAAATCTGAGAGTTTTCTGACCCCCCATAGACAGCAACGCAACTACAATGTTTAAGGCCCAGAAATTTAGTAAGGACATTATTAAATTAGTGTGTGACTATAATGCTATGGAGCTACAAGAATACTTTTTGTTTGCAAAGGAAACAAAAATAATGACTTTATTCAACGTTTTCTTCTCTTCTGTTTCAGTCTTTGCCAAACGTTCATGAGAGTACTACGATGTATGTGTGAGGTGGTGCTGCTAATGCAGGAGCCGTCATTCTGACGTATTTTCATTTTTGGGTGAATATCCTTTTACTACCTAGATCAACAAAAGTGTTATAGAATAGGATATTAATTATTATATAAAAAGGTTCTTCAATGTTATCATTATTTTATACCCTCCGTTTCATGCTAACTTCCAATCCAAGACTCTTCCCAATTTCCAAAATTTCCCAAAATTGTCCTGTCTGTTGTTTAATGTTATTTAATTTATCACATGAGTACACAGCACGCGTTTCATTTGCTGCTGGTCATGTGTAAATCTTTAATACAATAACATGTGCAACTGAACCCTTAAAGTTATTTTCGATAAGAGGATATACTAATACATACCGAGTACAACAATAACACTGCTATCTCTGAACTGTTTAGTCACTTTACTCTGCCTCTTGCACCAAACAAGACAAAGCCTTGACAAATTGATATAAATGATCACTTAGCCAAATCAATGCTGTGGGGGAGTGTTCTTACTTAACTTCCTTGTTCTGGATCAAGTTATTTCTTAGGCAAATGCTTGACACTCTGTAAAACAAAGAAGAACAAGTTGCACAGCGAACACTTTACAGATGTACATTCTGTTCTCAGAGTTCAGCCTCGTTTCAAAGAACTGCTATTAAGGGTTAATCACATATGAATGATGGTGAATTGAAAAGCTGAGTGATTCCAGAGTCACATATATGCACAACAAAGTACTTCTAAATTAGCCAGCTAATTCAATAAGACCCCACTGTACATTTAATAAAGCAAGGAGTGAACCAAGTTAACATGACTGGAGATAAATATCTCCACATGTTTCACGGAGTCAGAAAGCACAATGTGCACACGCACATGCATATCCAAAATGAGAACAGAATCAAAGTGGGAGAAATGCATTGGAAATGATTAATGGACTTGTTTCAACACTGTTCTGTCTTAATTGTTTGTCTCTTTCCATGTCTCTCATTCAAAATTCAAGAACTGTATAAATCTCATGACTGTTTAACAAAAGATTTATGTTGCCAAAGCATTGGTTAACAGCAAACACACAAATATACTCTTACAGGGGCAGTTCCCCCAAAAACGACAATTCTGTCTTCATTTACTCACCCTCCAAACCAGTATTATATATGTTTTCTTCTTTTGAAAAAAAAACAAGATATTTTGAAGAACGTACCGCATTGAATTGAACAACACTGGAATTTGTATACATTATGTTCTACCAAAGTACCATAAGTCATTCTGTTTTGAAACAACATGAGGGTGAGTAAATAATATCAGAAGTTATATTTTTGGGGAAACTATCCATTAAATCAGTGGTCAATTTATTCTTCAATCATTCTACACTCCTGAACGATGGTACAGATCAAGTATACCTTTTCGTTGGGTCTAATCTAACAGGTATGAGGGTTTTAGAATTTAGATTTCAGCTGAAATTTGTTTTGATGGTTTGCAAAATGGGTACAATATGTGTCTTTTTTTGCATTTGCAATTAGTACATCAGGTACATTAGTAGATTCAACATTTTCACACGTAAAAAAATAAATACGACCTCACTTTGTGTCAATCACATTTACAAACTGCCTCCGAAACTTTCATCTGTCATAAAAAAATTCGGACCAGGTTCGATTATCTGCATTTTTGCATTCATAGCATGCATTTTGATAGGAAAGGATGACAAAAAAATGCACGTGAAAATTTCGGTCTCAGTGTGTAATAACCTTTATTCATTTTCAAACAGGTTAACCAGGCTGGGTTAAACTTACAGTAGTGCTCAACACTGATTACTGTCATATTTAAATTTTGTAACACTGCCAGCCTACAATGATATAAATTCACTCCTTTTTGTAATCCCCCTAAAACCTAAAAAGTCTCAATTATCAAGCCATTTTGATTTTGGAGTGAATAACCAGTGCTCTCTTCCACCTTCAATACCACAACTGAGGTGAGACCCTTGAGCAAGGCACCGAACCCTCAACTGCCGAACCCCGGGCGCCTCAGCAATATGGCTGCCCACTGCCCCAGGTGTGTGTTCATGGTGTGTGTTTACTACTGTGTGTGTGCACTTGGATGGGTTAAATGCAGAGCACAAATTCTGAGTATGAGTCACCACACTTGGCCACATGTCACGTCACTTCACTTCACTTTCATTAATTTATTTATGCCTGGCTGTGCAAATCATTTTACTCCAGACTGTTTTCTGAATGAGGGACAATTCAAGGCAGGTTTTGTTAAATAGTTCAAACTCAAGGATGATCACTTCCACAGAAGAGAGAGGCGGGGTGAGCAGTGCTCATTAGCATGTAAAGAGATATGCCCCGCAACGAGTCACTGTGAGCAGAGCTGTTTTTGACAAGGTAAAAAGGGTGTTGTTTTACACTACCACTAAGACCATTTCAAGAAGACACTAATGAATCATACCACCTTGTGGAAAATGGGCATCCGATGTCCCCTTTGAAGCATAGCTACCACAAAATCAGACTTTCTTTAAAATCATGCTGATGTTAAATATAGATTTAAAATCATAACAAGAAATAATTTAATAGCTTTGAAACTGTTTTTGAAATCAAATATTTGCATAGCTATGACAGGACTAGATCTAACAATGCCTTAGAAAAAAAATAGATAATCTTAAAAAAAAATAAAGCATATACATAAACCCATATACGAAATATAAGAGTTATCGGAAACATTGGTGTTTCATATTTTAGAGCAGTCACTGCAATTCATGAAATAAATCAATTAAATCTGTATGTGGGAGTGTATGAAATAAAATCAGATGTAACCCCCTTTGTAATCCTTAACATGTTCATAAGTAACTGTAATATAATTACAAATTATTTTCTCAGTAACTGAAACTGATTACAGTTAATTTTATTTTGTAATTAAATTACGTATTTCCATTACATGTAACTAGTTACTCGCCAACACTGATTATGACATATAATGCTCATCTCTTTCACATGGCCAATTGGAGTAGACAGAGAGAAACAAACCCAGATAACCCCGATCACTACACACACTCAGCCACTGACAGAAATAAAGAAACACTGCAGCATAAACACAGGGGAGGCTAACAAATGCATACTATAAGTACAGAAGAATTATACTGACATTAGAGTGTGCAGATGACCCTGCTTTTCTACATTTGAAGAAAAGACATAGGCTGACATTTATATTGTTGCTCCCAGTTGTAACGGTTACCTCCTGTTACAAGGTTTATTTTGGGTGCTATGCTCATCCTGACCTCTAGGTGGCACCTATAGCCTCACACTTTTTTGTATAAGACAGGAAGCAGTAGAGTAAGAAGCAGATTCTGTTTGAATCCCTCATTAATTCTTGGTTGTACAAACAATCCTGGTTGGAGAAACGTTTAGTTTGCTGCTCAACCGTAAGTTTACTGTTCTATTTTTGCACCTTGCTGTCTATATGTAATTTGTGGGTACTTTTAAGTTTAACCTTTAGTGGAGTTTAATGTTTTGTGTATTATGTTTGTTTGGTTACTATATGGATTCTGATAAATTGTTATATTTTCTAGAGGATTTTTGTTTGTCCTAATTCATGCTAATGTAGCATGTTAACGTCTTTGAGGAATGGATTAACAACTTTGGTGTTCTTTGAGTGCATGATTGCACCTGTCCAAGGATTGTACCCAAAGCTTCCCGACCTACCTCTGCAAGGATTTCTACATTGCATCTATCATCTCATCAACAGATAAGACTGTTAAACTGCTCATGAACTGCACCATTTTGCAAAACTAGCACCAAACGTCATCAGCATATGTCAACATTCCGTATTCGCAACCCTGCTCATTTATTCTGGACATTGTGTTTTTGTGTGGTTTTGTGACTGGTTGCTGTGGTAATTTGTGTATTGGGGAAGTATGTAATATGGTGTTTGGGAATAATTGGCGGGGATGGTTGAATACAATTTGGGAAAAGGATATCCCTTGTCTTTGTCCTTTTTGTTTAGCATTAATCAAAAACTTTATTACACCGTAACCTATAGGACCTCTTGCTAAATTGATCCCCCCTTTGACCTGTAACGGGTCCGGTTGAAAATAAACGGGACAGTTATACAGTCGTAACGCAAATGACTGTAGCCCATTGTCAAATCAATAGTACTGTTGAGTACTGTAACCGATGCAGGAGTCAGTGCAGACAAAATTAATAGAAGTGTTCTGTCAGAATTACTGATTCAGCTCACAGAGTGCACAAGTGGAGAGACTGCAGGACAGAATCAAATGAAGCAAAATAACAATATATATAATGATATATAGAACAACAGAATTCTATAATGAACAATGGAACAAAATAATGACAGAATGAGAGCGAGAACGATAGCTAGACAGACAGATCCATCCCAAGTCCAGCCCAAGTTCCCAAGTCCATTGCCCCTCTTTCCCCCTACTTTCCTGTCTCCAGTCCATTAAAAAAAAATAGATGACGTCCAATATAGCTAACTTAAGAACTGTGTATCAGCAGAGGATGGCCCAATACATATTTAATTGTATTGCATTGCATTTTATTGTATTGTATTTTAAGTCTTGATTTAAAAAAAAATAAATATATATATATATATGTCTCTCACATAAAACAATCATATGGTAGATATCGGTAGACTAATTAAAACCAATATTAATAAAATAGTATAATAAGATATAAATAAAAATCACAAAAACACATGAAACAGACTAAAACAAAGTTGCACAAATTGTACCAAATATTAAATGATAAAAGATATTATAAAAATAAAAAATAATTCAATATATTAATAAAAAATGTATTCTAAAATAATATTGGTTTTTTTAATATATTGAAACAGATTGTATGTATTTTTTATTTATAAAGTATGAATTTATTAAAGTACCTTTTTATGGTTTTAGTTTAACTATAATAACACTACTATGAACAAAAACAAAATTGACATTTTATGTTTGAATAAACCACTTAAGTGATGCGCTTCCTATTCAAATGCAACACCATATTTATATACAACAGCTCAATTTTCCCTGAGGAGCAATCTAGGAAGATACAAGAAATGATGAAACAGACACACCATTGTACATTATATACAGGTACATCTAAATCCCTGACAGTACTGTGCAGTATACTCTGCAGCTATCAAGTGAACATCTGTCTGAGTAACTACATCAAAGTCTGCACATTTCCCGATACTACCAAAAAAACAACAACCTTCTTCACCGAAGAAAGAAAGTTTGAATTTGGAATGATATAGGAGTGAGTAAATGATACCAGAGAATCAATTTTTGGGAGCTGTCCCTTTAACACCAGAAGCAGTGAAGAGAAAGAGGAATAGAGAAAGAGAAAACTGAGTTAGCATGTACAAAAAGAGATGGCAGGCCTACGTGACACTGAACCTAATGGAGAAGAAGATATAAGAGAGGTCCCAGTGCTGAAGGAAGCAGCAGCTGTGGGGCAGCTGGAGCAGCATGGAAGATGAAGTGTGTTTATTCTGTGTGTGAGAGAGCTTGCTCATGTGCTCCACAGCCTCCTGGCATGCCTCATCTTTAGCTCCCTGGATCAGCATGCTGAATCTGGATGAGACTCCCCTCGGTTGTGCATGACCTCACAAACACCACAGAGACACGAATCAACATGGCCAAACACTTGCAGAGTTTCAAGACAAGATCACTGCATCTGACCCCACTGACCACCTTCTAAGATTCATATCCAGAAGTCTGTTCCACCTTCCCATAAGAAATGTGCACTTTACGTACACTAATGATTAGGCTATGAAACAGTGTTATTTTAGTATCATTGAGATGCTACTGTAGTCTTTGAAGATGGTTTGTTAAGCTTAACTAATACTATATTTACACAACAACCATGTACTAAAAATAGAGTTTTACCTTTACATTTTTTTAAATGTTTACATGTATATATGCACATTAAGTCACAGTTTTCACAATTTTTTTTTTTGTAGTTTACAACCCAAATTCCGGAAATGTTGGGAATTTTTTTTTTTTTTGAATAAAATGAAAACAAAAAGGCTTTCAAATCACATGAGCCAATATTTTATTCACAAAAGAACATAAATAACAAAACATAGATTACAATTTTATGCACAAAATTAGCTCATTTCAAATTTGATGCCTGCTACAGGTCTCAAAAGAGTTGGGACATGGGCATGTTTACCATGGTGTAGCATCTCCTCTTATTTTCAAAATAGTTTGAAGACATCTGGGCATCAAGGTTATGCCTTTCTGGAGTTTTGGTGTTGTAATTTTGTCCCATTCTTGCCTGATATAAGTTTCCAGCTGCTGAAGAGTTTGTGGTCGTCTTTGATGCATTTTTTATTTAATGATGTGCCAAATGTTCTCTATAGATGAAAGATCTGGACTGCAGGCAGGCCAATACAGCACCTGGACTCTTCTACTACGAAGCCATACTGTTGTAATAGTTGCAGTAAGTTGTTTTGCATTGTCCAGCAGAAATACAGTATCTCACAGAAGTGAGTACACCCCTCATATTTTTAGTAAATATTGTATTATATATTTTCATGTGACAACACTAAATGAATGAATGATGCATTTATATAGCGCTTTAATTTGTATTGTTGTACACCCAAAGCGATTTATAATCATGTGGGGTGTCTCTCCTCAACCATGCTCACCACACAGCAGCTACAGATAGAGAGGAGAGTCATAGAGCCAATCAAGTGAATGGGGATTATTAGGAGGCAATGATTGAAAAGAGCCAGTGGTGGGAATGTGGCCAGGACACCGGGGTTACACCTCTTTTCTTTACGAGAAGTAAAGATCTATTGAATTTTTAATGACCACAGAGAGTCAGGACCTCGGTTTAACGTCTCTTCCAAAAGACGGTGCATTTTGACAGTATAGTGTCCACGTCACTATACTGGGGCGTTAGGACCCACACAGACCACAGGGTGAGCACCCCCTGCTGGTCTCACTAACACCTTTTCCAGCAGCAACCTGGTTTTCCCAGGAGGTCTCCTATCCAGGTACTGACCAGGTTCAACCCTGCTTAGATTCAGTGGGCAACCAGTCTTAGGCTGCAGGGTGATATGGCTGCCGCTTAATTTTGTGCCGCTGCTGCTGGCCACAAAAGTGAGTACACCCCTAAGTGAAAATGTCCAAATTGGGCCCAATTAGCCATTTTCTCTCCCCGGTGTCATGTGACTTGTTAGTGTTACAAGGTCTCAGGTGGGACTTAACGCAGGTGTCTTAAATTTGGTGTTCTCGATCTCACTCTCTCATACTGGTCACTGGAAGCTCAACATGGCACCTCATGGCAAAGAACTCTCTGAGGATCTGAAAAAAAGAATTGTTGCTCTACATAAAGATGGCATAGGCTATAAGAAGATTGCCAAGACCCTGAAACTGAGATGCAGCAAGGTGGCAAAGACCATACAGCGGTTTAACAGGACAGGTTCCACTCAGAACATGTCTCGCCATGGTTGAACAAAGAAGTTGAGTGCATGTGCTCAGCGTCATATCCAGAGGTTGTGTTTGGGAAATAGATGTATGAGTGCTGCTAGTATTGCTGCAGAGGTTGAAGTGGTAGGGGGTCTGCCTCTCAGTGCTCAGACCATACGCCGCACACTGCATCAAATTGGTCTGCGTGGCTGTCGTCCCAGAAGGAAGCTTCTTCTAAAGATAATGCACAGGAAAGCCTGCAAACAGTTTGCTGAAGACAAGCGGACTAAGGACATAGATTACTGGAACCATGTCCTGTGGTCTGATGAGACCAATATAAACTTATTTGGTTCAGATGGTGTCAAGTGTGTGTGGGGGCAAACAGGTGAGGAGTACAAAGACAAGTGTGTCTTGCCTACAGTCAAGCATGGTGGTGGGAGTGTCATGGTCTAGGGCTGCATGAGTGCTGCTGGTGTTCTGACGATTTGTGCTACCCGCTCAGATTGTGCTACCTCCTATTACAAAAGATAGATAGCACAAATCGATAGCGAAAAATGCAACCTATCAGATTGTGCTACTAGCATCCTTTTAATTTTATTTGGGTCTTTTTTAATGTCCATACCTATCCCTACCCTAAACCTAGCCGTCAACACCTGCCCTGACCCCTAAAACAATGCAAATATAGTATTGGTAGCACAATCTGATTGGTAGCATGGTACCACTGGGGAGCTACAGTTCATTATCTTAGCACTTATAATAATAATAATAATAATAATAATAATTCCTTACATTTATATAGCGCTTTTCCGGCTACTCAAAGCGCTTTACATAGAAGGGGGAATCTCCTCATCCACCACCAATGTGCAGCATCCACCTGGATGATGCGACGGAAGCCATATTGCGCCAGACCGCCCACCACACCCCAGCTTATTGGTGGAGAGGAGACAGTGATGAAGCCAATCAGTGTATGGGGATGATTAGGAGGCCATGATGGTCAGTGGCCATTGGGCAAATTTGGCCAGGATGCTGGGGTTACAGCCCTACTCTTTTTCGAAGGACATCCTGGGATTTTGAATGACCACAGATAGTCAGGATCTCTGTTTAACGTCTCATCTGAAGGACGGTGCTTTTTTGACAAAATATTGTCCCCGTCACTATACTGAATATGTTTTTATTTGTCACATACACAATTATACAGAGTATAACCAGCAGTGAAATGTGTTCTCTGCATTTAACCCATCCAAATGCACACACACTCTGAGCACTGGGCAGCCGATGCTGAGGCGCCCGGGGAGCAGCTGGGGGTTCGGTGCCTTGCTCAAGGGTCTCACCTCAGTCGTGGACAATTCCTGCCAGAGCCGAGATTCAAACTCACAACTTCTGGTTACAAGTCCAACACTCTATCCATTAGTAGTCATCTGCCACCAGTAGGGGCATTAGGACCCACACAGACCGCAGGGTGAGCACCCCTTGCTGGCCTCACTAACACCTCTTCCAGCAGCAACCTAGTTTTCCCAGGAGGTCCCCCATCCAGGTACTAACTAGGCTCAGAACTGCTTAGCTTCAGTGGGCAACCAGTCTTGGGCTGCAGCGTAATATGGCTGCTGGCTTATCAGTTAATCCCCTCTCTTAGGAGACTGGGCCGCAGGGCAGTATTCCAAGAAGATAACAACCCCAAACACACCTCCAAGATGACCACTGCATTGCTAAAGAAGCTGATGGTAAAGGTGATGGACTGGTCAAGCATGTCTCCAGTCCTAAACCCTGTTGAGCATCTGTGGGGCATCCTCAAATGCAAGGTGGAGGAGCGCAAGGTCTCTAACATCCACCAGCTCCATGATGTTGTCATGGAGGAGTGGAAGAAGACTCCAGTGGCAACCTGTGAAGCTCTGGTAAACTCCATACCCAAGAGGGTTAAGGCATTGCTGGAAAATAATGGTGGCCACACAAAATATTGACACTTTGGGCCCAATTTGGACATTTTCACTTAGGGATGAACTCACTTTTGTGGCCAGCGGTTTAGACATTAATGGCTGTGTGTTAAGATATTTTGAGGGACAGCGAATTTACACTATTATACAAGCTGTACACTCACTAATTTACATTGTAGCAAAGTGTAATTTCTTCAGTGTTGTCACATGAAAATATATAATAAAATATTTACAAAAATATGAGGGGTGTACTCACTTCTGTGAGATATTGTATATGTCGTCTGGAGGGGAGCATATGTTGCTCTAAAACCTTTATATACCTTTCAGCATTCATAGTGCTTTCCAAAACATGCAAGTTGCCCATACAGTATGCTCATATGCACCCCCACACCATCAGAGATGCTGGCTTTTGAACTGAACACTGATGACATGCTGGAGGGTCTCCCTCCTCTTTAGCCCGGAGGACACGGCGTCCGTGAATTCCAACAATAATGTCAAATTTGGACTCAGCCCACAGGACACGACGGTGCTTCTGGACCATGTTCACATATGGCTTACTTTTTGCATGATAAAGCTTTAGTTGGCATCTACAGATGGCATGGCGGATTGTGTTTACCGACAGTGATTTCTGGATGTATTCCTGGGCCCATTTAGTAATGTCAATGAGATAATCATGTCGATGAGTGATGCAGTGTCGTCTGAGGGCCCCGAAGACCACGGGCATCCAACAGAGGTTTTCGGCCTTGTCCCTTAGGCAAAGATATTTCTCCAGTTTTGATGATGTTATGCACTTTAGATGATGATATTTGCAAAGCCTTTGCAATTTGACATTGAGGAATGTTGTTTTTAAAGTCTCCCACAATCTTTTTATGCACTCTTTCACAGATTGGAGAGCCTCTGCCCATCTTTACTTCTGAGAGACTCAGTTACAGTTAATCATGTTACAGACCTGATGTCAATTAACATAATTACTTGCTAGATATTCTCCCAGCTGAATCTTTTCTAAATGTCTTACTTTTTCAGCCCTTTGTTGCCCCATGCCAACTTTGTCTTTAGACCTGTAGCAGACATAAAATTTGAAATGAGCTCATTAAGTGGATAAAAATGTAAAATACTAGTTAACTGGTGACTACACGCACACACTACACAAACACAACAATCTATCTGCTACCACTGGATACCATGCAATTCACATTCATGACATTGCGTATCCGGCCTATGTAAAATCTCTTTGGGAACTCTAGCTGCGTCCGAGGACACTAGCGAAACGAGATACCCACGCTGCCAGACTTACCAGTCCCTGCCCAGTATGTATCCCTGTGGAGCATATCTAGGGCGAGAAGATGGAAGAGCCTGGAGTGGCCCGCATATCCAGGCAATAGAACCTGACAAAGGTAAGGAGCATAGACCATCCCGCAGCATTGCAGATGTCCTGTATTGGGACACCTGTGAGGAAGGCCTTGGAGGCTGTCACACTCCTAGTGGAATGAGCCTCGACTCCCATCGGCGAGGGGAGGTCAGAGGACTCGTAGGCAATGTTAATGGCATCCACAATCCACAGACTGAGGGTCTGCTTGGAAGCAGGAAGACCTCTCTTAGGGGGACCATAGTAAATCAGCAGTTGGTCCGCCCTTCTCCACAGGGCAGTTCTGTGGACGTATGCGTCCAGTGCTCACACTGCCTCTCTGCGGTTCCACATGACACTCAGCCGGCCAGTCGAGACTCAACTTGGCCATGGCACGAGTGATCACCTCCACAAGCTCCTCATATCGGGGCAAAAGAGAGAGTGAAACACACATGCCAACTGTCATTGGCTTGTTTTGTTAACACTCGAATGTGATTGGGCTCTCTCACACTGACGTTACGTCGAACGTGACTGACTGATAGGGAACTGGGGTTACATAAACTAAGACGTTTTTTAGTATCAGTTTTAAATTAATATTTTAACTTAATATGGAATGAAGAGTTTGAATCAGTTTATTTTTTCCTTTTAATCTTAGCAAAAGTTTGGGTAATTTAGTTTTACTTTTAGTTTCACGTGTTTTGTCATGTTGTTATTATCTTTGTTTTTTTCTAAGTAGTTTTTTATATTTTTATTGTACACATTTTCATTTTTAGTACATAGTTACACAGAATTAAAATCAGAAATTCTATCTTCTCAAGCTGAAATGTATTTTTTATTTTATTATTTCAGTTAATGTTTTATTTTATTTCAAGCAATGATTGTTTTGAATGGTTTTAATTTGAGTTTCAGTTTTAGTTTTAAGGGCCATTTACACAACAACATTATCAACTAAAAATGTAAAACTTGATGCATTTTGACCATTCATTTACATGAAAACAGCAAAAAATTAAACTTTTGAAAACAGCTCGAGTTCCCAAAAAGGAATGCTGTTTTTATTATGTTATTAGATTGTATTATTTTGAATCAGATTTAATTATTACATTTACCATTTTCTATAATTTTAGCAATTGTGTTGTGACTATCATTTTTTTTATTCTAGTCTTAGTATGTGTGTGTATGTATATTTTGAATCAGATTTAATTATTACATTTACCATTTTCTATAATTTTAGCAATTGTGTTGTGACTATCATTTTTTTTATTCTAGTCTTAGTATGTGTGTGTATGTATATATGTATGTGTGTATATATATATACTTTTTAGTATGCAATTTTTTTTAACTAAATCAAAATATTATTTGATATTTTAATTTATTTCAGCTAATATTTATTTGAGTAAAGTTTTAATTAAAGTAACGTTTTTATGGTTTTACTTTTCTTTAACTAAAATAACACTGCTATGAACAAATACAAAATGGGCATTTTATATTTGAATAAGCAACTTATGTAATGTGATTCGTTTTCGAATGCAACACACTGGTAAACATCAGCTCAATCTTCCCTGAGGAGCAATCTAAGAAGATACAAGAAAGGAATAAACAACAACACCACTGTACATTATATACATCTGATTCCCTGACAGCACAGTACAACACATTTCACAGATATCAAGCGAACATCTGTCGGATTAACTACCCCAAGATGTACATCTGCAAAATGTATTTTGTTGTGACTACAAAACAACACCACAGAAAAGGAACAGATATCACAAGTCTAAAATTGATATACAGTATTAGTTCTGTGGTTGTTTGTGTGAAGCAATCACAGATTTTTTCTAAATGTCTTTAGACATAAATGCAGAAATTGGATCCTCATTATCTACAGCCTACATGTAAAACCTGAAATATATAGCAAACACAACATGCCTTATGTGCCCTGAATTTGAATACACAGATAGCAAAGTTGAATAAATGAAATGTGTATATTGTTAATCGAAGTTTGTAGATTGTACATTGCAGCTGCAAGCAGACCATTTGAAGAATGCAGGGTAACATGGTTTGACACAAGCTCGGAAAAAGGCAATTATTTGGACATCTTTGTGGTGAAGCGCCCTTTGCTCAGGCAGAAAGAACAGATCACACCTCTGAAGCACATCAAAAGATGTAGCGGTTTTGCTGTTCGCTGCATTTTCATAAATAGGTGCTTTTCAGAGCTAATTTAGTATGACAATTCATGCAACATATAATAAGTTAATCGCTTTTCATCGTTTGTACATTAAAATTAATGCTTACAAGGATGCTAGTTAACTTCAAAAAATTATCAGAGATTAATAATTGTTTTACTGCATTTAATTTATAATTATTTGTATTATTACTTACATTATTTGTATTCAATTATTTTATATTTTTAAAGTTTTCAATTATAAAAAAAATATTATGCAGAGAGAAGATGAAACTAGTGAAGTAATTGATGTTGTCCTCAGGGAAAGCATGACACAATAAATATATAATGTAGGGCAACATTTTTTGATAAAGTAGAGAAGCTGAAAAAGTTGAAAGGCTGTTTTTCTATATCTACAGTATGTGCAGTACATTTGGATCTACATATGTGATTATATATCTCAGCTAAGTTTCAGATTCTGATATTAGAATGCTTTGCCTAATTTTGTTAGTCCTATAAATAAAACATGAAACATTTTATTTAAATGCATACACACACAGTTCTGATAGACTAATTAAGTTCTGACAGAGATGGCACATGCACTATTTATCAGTTGCTGTGTCCCATTCGCTGGTGTCTCCTACTGAAATACAGGTTGCCTAATGCTACAATAACAATCATTTACATGGCTACACAACTGCTATGTCTCTCTCTCTCCCCTCTGCATTTAGCCTGCTATAAGCACAGGAGTGCATTGGGTATAGCTCTGCACATAGTGTGATTTGCAGCAGTAATATTGCTGTACTGGATCATAATACACTCTCTCTCCTTTGAGATTGAGGTTATTTTCTCCATGGTACACCTCCATCAACACACACTGAACTACAGCATCATTAAATGCAGAGAAACAACAGAGCCACAATCATCAGTAGACTTCGGTTCAGTTGGGTTTGTGTTCATGTGTTTATTCTTTTTCACCGGATGAGATGGGGAGACAGAAGGTGCACATTTTTTGAGTTGTAAATAAATCAAAGATTACTGGACTGTTTTAAAAGAAAATACTATTAAGTCCTTTCTTCAAATTGGCATGTTTAACTCAATGTGTAACTTGCCATTTCTCTGTAATTATGAAATGCACTAGCAATTTCTGAGTTAACACAGTTTTGAAGTAAATCAATCCTATAGTATTGTTTTTTAATTAAGTATCAATGCCGTGTCAATGTTAGTTAGACAATGCTTGCACAAAAAATCTTTACTTGTCAAACAATTTCTGAAATCTGACACTCAAACACCAGAAACACACACCAAATCTACAAAACCATATACTAATTCTCGGCCTTTTACTCAGTTTCCACACTTTTTGCAAAACACAACACTAACAGGAATCAGCATTATGGCAAAGGTGTTTGCAAATATTTGCGTTTGCGATGTGTTTGTGATGTTCTGAATGCAGTTCTCTATTTTGCAAGAGATGTGAGGCAATTTGTAATTTGTGTTGTAATTTTTGGATTTGTGTGTACATGCGAGTATACACCAAGCCGACACCAACAAACTAGTAGTGAGGAAAGCAGACTGCGGGGTCGGCTCACGTCGGCAGTGTCTGGGTGCAAAGTTGGCCTGACAAACCAAGCCGACGCTCGACACCCGACGGCCAAGTAGCACATCCGTTCTGTGCTTTTCTCGTACACTGCTTCGACAGCTGAACAGCCAATCAGAATGATCAGATGGCCTGACTGACTGACGAGCTCCGTGAATTGTCCAATTCAACATGTTGAAAAAAAGCAGAAGAGGACCAACTTCAGCCGTGGAATACATTGAGAAAACTGAACAAAAACTGCCTGATGGCCGACCATCAGCTTGGTTTTTTGAAAGCTTAAACCAGTGGGCCACCAGTGGGCCCACTTGCCAATACATGTTTAAACAGTATCTTAGTCTGAACCTAAAGCAATCTTCACAAACTTTATATCGTTTGAAAGCTTAAAGTTTCTAGTTTTCATATTTTGTGACTGATTCAGGAAATATTTTACAGAGCAACTGTAATTTATTAATTTGTAAGAAGATTACTCATCAGACTCAGAGAGTGAGTTCTGACCTTTACTTTGAAATAGTGATACATATATAAAATCATGAAAAATCAGCAAAAATCTCCATTCATTTTCATGCCAAGCAGGCACGTGCACAGGTAGGGCTCAACCTGTGCAGAGCACATGCCATTTTCCCCCATACACTCCGAAGTGCCCTTTTTTGGTGGTGGTGTTTTTTTTTTTTCTTCAATAAATCAATGCTATTAATCACCCTGTCTACGTCTGTCTGTTTTACAAATATTTAGCGCATGAAACATTAAATAGTGCTTGTGACTAAAATCTTGTTGGAGCCACTCAAACTGTCAGTAAAACCTCTTAACTCCACCCCCTCTATCTCGACTGAATGAACTGAAGTTCCGCAGCAGCAGTGTTGCCAAGCCCGCGGGATGTCTTTCATGTCCGCAGGTTGAAGCGACCTCAATAATAACGTCATATTTAGCCCCTAGAGTGGGAATTTACCTAGGGCACCTCACCAAACAAAACTTGTGTATTTTACCCATAGACTGAATGCGATTTTTAATGGGCGGCCCCCCTTGAAATGCAATTGGGCTAGTTTTGAACAGCAATTGGGAGGGTTTTGTTGTGAACACATGGCAACCCTGGACAGCAGCTGAATGACGTCTTGCAATGGTAAATATCTTGTTGTTTGAATAAGTGCACAGTGTTTTGCTAACGCAAGAAACACTATGTCTATAAAGGCTCATATTTTATGTATTTGTGGTATGAGACAGGTGGGACCCTAGAAAGAGGGGTCTATCATTTGCAATCTTAGGCATACACTTAAGCCTGTGCATACAGACAGTAGCAATTCATCTTTAATCAAATGGGATTTTGGCCAAATGTATTTTACACTTTGTAACCTGCTGATGAAAACGTAATGTGATGCCACCATTTTAATGACGGAAGAAATGCACATTTCCACACATTTGCTGGTCAAAAACCCCGTAACTGCATTTGAGTGATCCTCGTCACCTATATTTCTAGAAAATAAGAAATTTCTTATTTGCTTTATGATTGCTGATACACTTAGTTTGTTAACATTTAATCACATGGTTAATGTTTACCCTGTTAATATGCACGTATTAGCAAGTTCATTTTTTTTATCTAGCTCGTCTTCATATGTATAAACGAAGTAAAACATGATATTACTACAGTAATGTTGTAGTAACTAAAAAAAGCAAAAACATTACAGAATCAGACCACTGCAAAATCTTTATATTTTACCATGCAGATATATATGATTAGGAGGGCACAATTAAAACTTTTCACTGCATCTGTACT
This sequence comes from Gymnocypris eckloni scoliostomus, assembly GCA_027564155.1. NCBI lineage: Eukaryota > Metazoa > Chordata > Actinopteri > Cypriniformes > Cyprinidae > Gymnocypris > Gymnocypris eckloni. The sequence goes on along the minus strand of CM050427.1, from coordinate 15,317,792 downwards.
TTTCACAATATTTAATAATTTTTTTCACTGCTGGCTTATTTTAGGAAAAGTGTAATAAGAATAAGAGATCTTCAAAATACCAACATCCCTGGTCCTCCACAGTATCAAGTTTTTGCAAGATATGCGGATACATGTTGGATATGATATAGTTTCTTATAATCTCCTATTTTGACTGGAATTGTGTTAGACATTTACATTATATTTCAAAATAGTTAGGCAAAAATACTTGACTCATTGCTTTACCTTCCCCTCTTCTCAATGACATACATATACATGTTAACCAAATAATGCAAATTAGCTTATAACATTTTCTTCAAACATATTTGCGCTCTGGAGGCCTCAAGGGACATGGAGACAGGACATGAGGTCTCCAGGGCGGCACCCGTTCCGGGACCCATGGTGGAGCAGGGCGCTCGGGTGGCCATGGTGGGTCAGGAGACTCTGTGGGCCATGACGGGTAGCCCTCCACCCAAAAATGATCTTGGGTAGATCACAGTCCGGGGGACAATTTGGAAGCGCGGACATTAGGGGGCACTCTGGAAGTGTGGACTCTTGGAGGCACTCTGGAAACATGGACACTTTGGGGCGCTCTGGAAGCGCGGACACTAGGAGGCACTCTGGAAGCGCAGACTCTTGGGGGCGCTCTGGAAGCGTGGACACTAGGAGGCGCTCTGGAAGCGTGGACACTAGGAGGCGCTCTGGAAGCGCAGACTCTTGGGGGCACTCTGGAAGTGTGGACACTAGGGGACGCTCTGGTAGCGCGGACACTACGGGGGCACTCTGGAAGCATGGACTCTTGGGAGCGCTCTGGAATTGCGGACACTAGGGCACTCACCGCACCGTCACCGCAGCGAGCCTGCAGAATTCCCAGGCAAACTCGATGAAAGGGAGATTTCTGCAGGCTAGGGCAACGAACTCTGCGACCCTCCATCGCCGCGGGGATAAAACAAAAAAACTCACAAAATGGGGAAAACAAAACAGGAGAAAACTGTTATGGTCGGCTATTCTGTCAAACTCACGTCGGGGCAAGGAGATGAGGAGAATATTCAATAATCGTTTCTTTATTGAACTTATAATGAACAGGAAACAAACCAAAGATGGGCAAGAGAGGAGGTGGCACACAGGACATGGGAACAGTTCTGACAGGTTCCCTTTTTTCAGTTTCAGCACATGCCCATCAAAATGTCTGTCCTGATGTCAAGTGTTCAAAAGATAACATTCATTCTTTTTTTTTCCGGTCTAAAATGGTTTAGAATATAAAGAAAAAAACAATAGGTTCTAAATTAGGTCATGCAGCATGAACTATAACGTACTTCCAGGGTTCTTGTTGCATGTCGTTTATGTTTTTTAGAGGTTGAATTGAAATCAAATACTGCCATACTACCCTTAATACTTCTGAATGTGATGTCTACGTCATAAATATTGAGAAAAGTAAGGAAAAACATGTTTCATATCACTCAAACCATAAATGGAAATGGAGCCGCCCTTATATGGTTACTAGTGATGCGTGGATGAGCTAAAATGTCACCCAAATCCACAGCTTCAAATAAATTATCCAACCGCCCGCACATATATTTTTGTCTGGTTTAGATAACCGCACCCAATTGTCGCATTCAGGGTTAGTACGGACATAAAAAAACAGAAAAATCATGGAATTTTAAAACAGCAATTTCCAAGTTTTATCGATTTGGAAAAATAAATAAACCCAGAAAGTTTTTGAAATGTCATGGAAATCTATTTCACAATCCTATGTATAATAGAATAATGTATAAATATGTCCTGAATTTCCATGCGGTATTGTGCATATATTACATTGCTCATTCCTGCTGCTTTCAACTTTAAAATGAGGGAAATTACTGCAAAACATGCATTGAATATAGCATATATATATTAGATGAGTAAATAAATTCACACAAATAATCAGATTAAATCAGTCATTTGAAAACAGTGTGAGATATTCAGCACTGAGTCCTCTCTCTTTGACATTCTCTTCACATCGGCACATCTAGAGCTGCTGCACGCTGCATTACAAGACTCTAGCTCATGTGTCGGTGCAGTTGACATAATTGTCAATTTCCTAATCGGACATTGTTGCATCGTCACAAAAAAGTATTATTTAATGTCTTTTTAAGCCATTCGTTACTCTTGCCCTCCTATCTGTGCACTCAAAGTAACCTCCAAGGCGTGCTCTGTGAGTACCAAATCAAACAATCAAAGCTTGTTGCACTTAAGTGGCCAAATACACACAAAATTACGTCAAAATGGTAATCCTGAGTATCCTCGTAAGCACAGTCAGTTTTGTCTTAAGTAAATGTAAACAGTTACAAAAGAAAAGCGCATGTCTTAGGGGTGTGACGAGACACTTATCCCACGCGACGAGACACGGGACTGAGTTCACGAGAACGAAACGAGACGAGATTTATACACTTTTTTTTTTTATCCTCAAAGATTAAATATATTGGGAAACATTGTCTTTTATTCAACTGAAAAACACAAAATGCTCAAAATGTAGGTGCATGTTGAAATCAACTTATGCTTTATGAAATTAAACTAATTTTTTAATGAATGATATGCAGTAGGCTAATAAACAACATGTAAACTAGAGTTGCATGATTCTGGACAAATTGAGAATCTGTTATTTTTTTATAAATTGAAGATCACGATTCTCTCACAAAATAACGTCATTTACTAGTGGTTCTGACAAAATTTTCATTGCTTAAGTCTTTAAAAAAAATATATTCATTTGAAAAAATAAAACAGACAGTACGTTTTTATACACAAACTGTAAACTTTTATCCCAGTACTTCTGTTATTTAAATGTCTGTAAGGCTGCAGCTAACGATAATTTTTATTGTCGACTAATATATCGATTATTTTTCAAATAATCTATGTATTATTTTCTCTTCAGTTGATGAATTCTTTAGTTCAACTATCAATAAATAATAACAGTAAATTCTGCTATTAATCATTTATTTTATTCAAAAGTTTTCTCATAATTAATACTTTACAAACACATTATTATAATAACAACAACAAAGAAAGAAAGGAGGAAAGAAAAAATAACAAGAAAGAAAGATAATAACAAGAAAAGAGAGAAAAATAAATAACAATAAATAACTAGAATGTACATTTCCAGAAGAAAATGTGAAATGGTGCTTGCAGTGGCAAAAAACACCACCCGGTTGCTAGGGTAATGTTTGTAGCATTTTATTGGCATGATTTAGCACTTAGCTAAGCGCTATTAGCATGTAGCTATTCACTGCTAGCATGTGTAGCATGTAGCAAGTCCTGTTTGCTAGCATGAGTCAAAAGAGCCAACCCCCATCTCTATACGATGTTCTGATGCAGAGATATTGGTCTTGCAAAACGGTTGCTAGGGTACTCTGTTTGGTTGTTAGGAGTGGCTTGGCAGCTGCCAATCATGAAGCTCCAAAGTCAGTGTGAATGTATAAACCAACCCCCATCTCTGTTCTGATGCAGAGATATAGGTCTTGCAAAACGCAGTTGCTAGGGTACTCTGTTTGGTTGCTAGGGAGTGGCTTGGCAGCTAGCAATCACGATACTCTAAAGGCTTCTTGTCAGTATGAATGATATAAACCAACTCCCACGCCTCTGTGACATTCAGAATGGAAGATATTCCTCTGTGAATTTTGGTTGCTAAGGTGCTCGACAATGGTTGCTAGGGCGTGGCCAGTGAGTGTTGAGGTGATTCAGGATTGGCTGCTTGCTGCCCCGAGTCAAACGAGCCCACCCTCATGTTTCTATGACACTTCTATCCTGAGATATCCTTTGATCTCTTTCAATGGAAGTCTATGGGACGTGTTGCTAAGGTGCTCTAAATGGTTGCTAGGGGCGTGGCTTGATAGCTTCACAATGATCCTGAGATGCTGATTGGTCGTCTGAATCAAATGAGCCCGCCCCCTTGTCTCTATGACACTGTGATCCAGAGTTATGTTCAATTGAAAAGCGGTTTCTATGGAAAGCGGTTGAAAAGCGGTTTCTACACCATAGAAAGTCAATGGGACAACTTTGGGACGCTCCTGCCCCCCAGGGGTGCAACTTTTACCCCATTTTGACGTATGGTCTTACAGAGCCTGCCAGCCTCTTCAAATGTGGCAAATTTCACATTTCTACGAAATCCACTCTCTGAGCTATGAGTCTGTGAATTTTGGTTGCTAAGGTGGTCGACAATGGTTGCTAGGGCGTGGCCAGTGTGTGTTGAGGTGATTCAGGATTGGCTGCTTGCTGCCCCGAGTCAAACGAGCCCACCCTCATGTTTCTATGACACTTCTATCCTGAGATATCCCTTTGATCTCTTTCAGTGGAAGTCTATGGGACGTGTTGCTAAGGTGCTCTAAATGGTTGCTAGGGGCGTGGCTTGATAGCTTCACAATGATCCTGAGATGCTGATTGGTCGTCTGAGTCAAATGATCCTGCCCCCTTGTCTCTATGACACTGTGATCCAGAGTTATGTTCAATTGAAAAGCGGTTTCTATGGTGTAGGACGGCCCATGAAATGGAAACCTACACCATTGAAAGTCAATGGGGCAACTTTGGGACGCTCCTGCCCCCCAGGGGTGCAACTTTTACCCATTTTGAGGTATGGTCTTACAGAGCCTGCCAGCCTCTTCAAATGTGTCAAATTTCACATTTCTGTGAAATCCACTCTCTGAGCTACGAGGCGTCAAAGTTTTTCGCAATGTTAAGTCTATGCTATTTCGCCCCTGGGCGAACATCGTACCCCCGATCGCTTATAAAAGTCATAGCACACCATTCCCGATTAGGCCGCACGTTTTGACACCTCATTCATGGCTCTGTGACAAAAACTGCGAGAGGAGTAGCGCGCCGAAAAAAAGTGGAATTTGGAAATGGCGGATAACACTAATGTTGCCTTGCCATATATGGCAAGCACCATTAATTAATTAAAAAGAAAAAGAAAGAAAGATAATTACAGGGCAGTGATACAGTCAATATAAATGCACATTATGGCTGCATTCACTGTTCTGTTTGGGACTGACAGCAGTTGCTTTCAAGTGAGAGACTTGAAAGGTTTTATTTATTCAGCAGATTAAAACAACTGCTTGAATACATATCTGTACATGAATAAACTGCTGAAGTCACATCTGCATTCAGGACACTAGAGCCACATAATTATAACACTGGGAGGTTTTATCACAGCTAACAACCCGTTTTTAAATAATTGAGCCCAGTTGAGACTTATCCAATCCATCACACTATGTTTTAAACTAGGTTCCTGTGGCTCAGTGGTTAGAGCATTGCATTAACAGTGCAAAGGTTGTGGGTTCGATTCCCAGGGAACACACATACGGACAAAAAAATGTATAGCCTGAATGCACTGTAAGTCGCTTTGGATAAAAGCGTCTGCTAAATGCATAAATGTAAATGATTTGTTGGGGAGTTCAGAGAGCGCGTTTGGTGTGCGTCTCTGACAGCAGCTCCGGTGAATCTTAAGATGAACGTGAATAATTTTTCCGTCTCTGTGAGTGCATTAAACCCGTCATGATTATATAGGCAACTCGATGTCCCGTGCGGATGTGAATCCTGACAGTCGGTTCTGACGGTCGTATAATAATAGAATGCTCTATGAATTGAAGCGATGTTGCCATACTAGCCTTTACCTTCTGCTCTAGAGTCTCGTTTGTGTTAAACATGGCAGAGAAACAGTCTTAAGTAGGGATAATTGCAGGCTTGCGCAATGGGCGTGGTTAAAGGTGTGACACGTCGATGCACTCCATGCTAATAATCATGCTAAAGGTCTGTAACACAGAAATAATTATGTGTGGCAGTTCCATGGACTGTACAATGTTTCAATAGGTGTAGTTTTCATCCTCGCCACCAAGGGGTTCTAGTGTGCTCCCTGGTTGTAATAAAAGGTGAGGAATTGGTAGAATAAGAGAGAGGACAGCATGGTGTGCCTTGTGTTCCTACTCTTTCCTGCGAGATCATCCTTGTTGAGAAACTAAGTTGTTTGCTGCTCAATTGTAAGTAATGTTTGATAATAACTCAAGGTTCAAGGGTCCAAGGTTTGTTTATTCGTCACATACTAAATTATGCAGGGTATAATCAGAAGTGAAATGTAAATCAAGTCAGGTCCACTCAACGGACAGTGCAAAAAAAAACTAAAAATAAACAAATTAAATAAAAGTAACACAACACAAGAGCATATATATAAATATAGATAAAAAAGAAGAGAAATAAAGAGTAAAATGTGCAATAGAATAAGAAGTGCAAAACAAATAAGATGTGCAAAACAGTATACTGGGACTTAATAAATAGTAATATGAACAGGGATGTGCAAGAGGGATGTGCAAACGGGTTGTACCGGGTATGTACACATAGCAGCAATACGGATGATGAGAATATGAATGTTTTGCAGTTAATAAATTGAGTCTTGTAAATGTTTATGAAACTGAGTTTAAGGAGCCTGATGGCCTGAGGGAAGAAGCTCCTCCTAAGTCTCTCAGTTTTTGCCATCATGCTTCTGAAGCTCTTGCCAGATGGCAGTAAACAGAAAAGATGGTTACCGGGGTGATTTGAGTCTTTGAGGATTTTTGCAGCTCTGCTTTTGCAGCGTTTGAGGTAGGTATCCTGCAGAGAGGGGAGAGCAGACCCTGAGATGCGCTCAGCTAAGCGCACGACTCTCTGTAGAGCTTTGCAGTCCTGATTTAATGAGTTACCATACCACACTGAGATGCACTGAGTCAGTACACTTTCTATGGCCCCTGAATAGAAAGTTTTCAGGATAGCTGGTGAGACCCTGAATTTCCTCAGCTGTCGCAGATGGTACAGTCTTTGCCTGGCTTTCTTAACCTGAGTCTGAATGTGTGTAGTCCATGTCAGGTCCTCGGAGATGTTTACACCGAGGTACTTGAAGCTACTCACCCTCTCCACAGGGGTCCCACTTATCATAAGAGGAGTGTAGGGCCGCTGCTGTCTCTTCCTGAACCCACCCACAAATAATCAGAATGCATATTTTTATTACCCGACCCACAGATTATACGCAGCGCCTGCGGATATAACCACCATTCGCGCATCACTAATGGTTGCCAATGGGGTTTGATGGTAATTTAGTGGAGAAGCTTGGTACTACGCCCATACAAAATTTCACTGAAAGCGAATTTTTTGAGACATCAACCTCAAATTTCGACTATTTGCCCAATTTGCCAAATTTCCCCAAACATAAATTCTTCGGATTTTTGGTTTTGATTCTCTAGCAGTTTTAGAGTGAAACATGTTTTGTAAAATATATATTTTATATAAAATATAAATATTTAAAATCGTACATTTTATATTTTCATAAACTTAAGCTTTCATACATTTTTTGTAATATACTTTTTATGATGGGTTTCACCTCTACAATACTCTGCCAAGTGTCTTCTTTAAAAAGAGATAAACCTTACGTCTCTGCTCCAAAGCATTCAAAATGTATAACAATTTAAGTTGGAAATGTCATTTTCAGCCCTATACTCAAAAAGTAGACTGACAGTTAACAGGTTAAAGTTTTGAAAAAAAAGAAGCAAAGTTATTAAAATGTGTGTAAGCTGTTGAAAGAAAAATACTGTACAAAGAAAAATAAGTAAAAAAGATGGACATATTTTTTAATTCCCTTTGCTTTCATACAGTTTTGAAAAACCATGGGGCTTTATTATCTTTTTTTTCTTAGAGTTTCATTTGGTGCACCCAAAAAAAATCATATAATTATATTTTGAAGAATATTATAACCTACTTTTATTTAAATTAGAATTTTCATTATGGTTTAATGTGTATCAGATTGCCATTAGTTTATTTTACTTTAATACAGAAAAACAAAAGAAAAAAAAAGATGTGCATTCAAGTCACTGTACAAAAAAGGCATACAGTATATAATTTAGGTTTGATATTTATGTGCTTTTCAAAGATTTATTGTTGTCAACTACTCCAGCTTAAAGCTTATTTTTTTAACAACAATTCACCAAGCTAATATTGGTTTTAATTAGATTGAGCATTAAATACATGGCTTTGATGTCTTTTCCAGCAATATAATACTAATTATGAAGTCAAAATCAGTCGAGCACAACAGAAACTTCACAGATTAGCCCAACATGCACCACACATCCCACTTCCATCAACTGCAGAAATTGACACTTTAATCTACTTTTGCTCTGTCTAAATGACTGCAGTGCCTCACAATAACAAATAAACTGTAAATGCCAGTGTAGCCGTCTGCTCTGCACCAAACCTTTAAAAATTCCCTGTCATTTTCTTTTACAGCATCATGCCGGGGGGGGCTTTATAGTGTTAGTTCTAGGGCTGTGCGATTAATCGAAATCGAAATAAAATCGTGATTTGAGCTTGCGCGATTTCTAAATCGCTTTATAGCGCATTTTTTTTCCGCGCCCCTGGCCCCAACCTTCCGCAGTATGCTATCCGAACCAATCAGAATGCAGCGCGCCTAAATTGAGCGCGAGAACAGAACAGACTGGGCATACAGACAGATAGTATGCTAAAAAACAGGGAAGATGAGTTCAGAACAGGATAAGGACTTGGTGGCCAAAAAAAAGCATGTTGTTTTGTTGGATTTGATTACTCACATATACATATAATATGTATATATATATATATATATATATGTATTTTGCCATATGTCTGTTCTAGAGACATGTTACAACTTTTTGGGAAAGGTCTAATTGGTTTCCTTTGGAAATATGTTTCAAATTCACACAGAATGCATTTATAACTGTAAAGCATGTCTGTTTGTGTCAAAATCGTGATAAAAAAAAAATTGAGTTTTTTTTTTGTCCACATCGCACAGCCCTAGTTTGTTCACAAGTTTGTTTCCTCAGATTTTGAGTTTGTTACTACACTATTGCTGCTGAAACAATAAACAATTTCATCACACTCTGTAAACCCAAGTGCAAAGAAAGTCACCAATAATGGCACCAACACTTCGCCTGTAATAACTGAAGAGTTGGGTGATGCTGTTTAGTAAATAATTCCAAAGACTGTCAGCCTGCCCTTGAAGATCCTTGTTGTCTGTTCACTTTGCTGTTTCTTGTCCCCAGGGTCTAGGAAGACATTAGGAGGATAAAATTTATACACACAAATATGCATATGCACCGACTTCTTACCATTTTAAGCTGCCTGTTCTGTCATCTCCTATCATTGTATCTTTGTGAAGCACCATCACAAAACTGACATGCTCCCACAGAGATAAAGAGATAAGCAGAAGAAGAGTAACAGTAGTGCAAGGTCAGAAAACGAAGGGAAGGGACATATAAAAGACAGCAGGTACAGGCCCAAAATGAAACTTGAAATTAACTTTTTCAATGGTAAAATATATCGGCTCATAACCCAGCTTAACATGTAGGCAACTACAAGTCATATCACTTTTATGACGCCATCAAAACATTGCTGTTTGTTTGAGTATTCGGACCAGCAACAATAGCTAAACCAATGGTGTGAGTTTGGGGCGGGGCTATTTCTCTGTCTGACAAATAGCAGATGAGTTCATGAAAATTAGGTTGTTTGCTAGAGACACAAAATTGCTTAACTTTTAAGCTCTAGTGAAGATATTTTAGATAAGATTATTATGTTTTTATGCTGGAGCTTCTTGTTGCAGTTGTATATGTGCCTTCATCTGATGAAAGTAATGTAAGAAACTGATCAAAGAAAAAACACTCTTAACTCCACTTAATTTGTATCAATATTAATAAGGCACTTGAGGCTAAATTTTGCAATGCAACATATTAAGGCCAGTAAACCTCCCCAGTTCACATATCATTGGCAGGTGTGATAGAGTTAATTTTGATAGCAAGACAACCTAGTAGAGATTTGATCTGTCATACAAGCCATCTATCTCCTGCCAAGAGTCATATCACAGTAATAACATTTTTGAATCGTAGGAAATCCTTCACTACAAATCTAAACTGCTATGAAATAGACTGTGATCTAAATCAGACAAGACAACAAAGTCTCTTTACTGCAATTCAGGGATCACTGCTCAGTGTATGATCCACAAAAGTCTTTTCACTTCATTCAGTCTATGGATGAAAGGTCTATTTGGTCCATCATAAATCAAATGGATGACTCAATTGATTCTAAGGGGGAAAACAATTTAAGAAGTATATCGAGACACAAGTTTTCAAGGTTTTATGGTTGAGGAATACCCAAAGGTTTCATTGTCATAAATATCACAGCATATTCTTGAACAAATCTTTTCTTGCACAGAGATAAAACCTTTCACATGAATTTCACCACATATAATGTAATCTTGTTTAATAAAAGTTTGTGCAGACTGTTATGAAGGTCCTCCATCATTTATACTCTAAAAACGTATTACTTAAACTCCAGAAGCTGTAAAACTCTGTTTTATGACTAAATAGGCATGCATTGTTCAGAAATGTGAATATAATTGAACAACAAAATGTTGTTTCTGACCCCAAACAGAATATGATGATTACACCGAAGCTAAAACTGCAACGTCTGTGCTTTAATGAATGGATATTATAATTTATAAGTCTCCAATTTCTCCAAAGTAAAAAAATGCCTCTTTGTCTTGTTTTTATCTCTCTTGCAGTTCCACGGAAGTTTGACAAATTTTTTCACTGTGCACCTGCAGTGTGCTGTCATTATAGCTCAGTTCTGCTGTTTTTCTATTTAGAAATATATCACACAAAAATAGATACCCTCACATATGTTTGTTCCCCTCCTGCCTTTCTCGGCACGCCAAACATTATGACCAACCTTCAGCCCAGCAGCACACGAAGCAAGCTGAACTTGGCTACCATCGAGTTTTTCTCTCTTCCCCATTCCTCGATTAATGAAGTACCATGGCTGGGTGGAGTAGCAGAGTGAGACAGATGAAAAGCAAGCAAGAAAGTAAAAGAGAGGGAGGAAAGCTGGCATCCGTCAGCATCCAGCCACAGTGTGGGACTGATAAATCCAAAACCGCTTGACTCCTGCCAGCCATACACCTTTCAATTACCCAGCATGCCTGCCTTAGATTAATGAGGCAGGCATGCCTGGGTGAATCCCAAATACTGGCAACAGGGCCCTGCTCCAAAAACAAGGAGTAGAGGAGAAAAATGAAAGACTAGAATTAGCTGCTCTTGCAAAAAATAACAAATTAAGAAAGTTCTAGCTGAGGAACAGATAACAACAGAATTTAAGAAAAATAGCATGTTTCTCTGTAAATATGTTTTGTCACATTTCTTAGGAATGTTCTTGTCTTTTTTTCTTAATATGCAGGGTGATATGGTCGGCAGCCATATCATCCTGCAGCCCAAGACTGGTTGCCCAGCAGGGTTGAGCCTGGGCAGTACCTGGATGGGAGACCTCCTGAGAAAACTAGGTTGCTGCTGGAAGAGGTGTTCTGTGTTCTGTGTGGGTCCTAACGCCCCAGTATAGTGACGGGACACTATACTGTCAAAAAGCACCTTCTTTCGCATGAGATGTAAACCAAGGTCCTGACTCTCTGTGGTTATTAAAAATCTCAGGATGTCTTTCGAAAAAAGTAGAGGTGTGACCTCGGCATCCTGGCCAAATTCACCCATTGGCCTCTGACCATCATGGCCTCCTAATCATCCCCATATCTGCTGATTGGCTGCATCACTCTTTCTCCTCTCCACCAATAAGCTGGTGTGTGTGGTGGGCGTTCTAGCGCAGACTATGGCTGTTGTCGCATCATCCAGGTGGATGCTGCACACTGGTGGTGGATGAGGAGATACCCCCTGACCATGTAGAGCACTTTGAGTGCTTGGAAAAGCACTATATAAATGTAATTATTTACTACTATTATTATTAATATTGTCCAGGACAAATGGATAAAAATGGACTAAATTAAAAAAAATAAGTAATTCAAATAATTTCCACCTTGTCTAAAACCTCATGTTGTGTTCCCATCATTTTGACCCATAACAGATTTTCTTTTCCTCGAAAATACTAGTTACTGTTATAACATTGAACTAAAACTTGCATATTTTCTCACAAATGTCCAGCGCACATTAATACATGTGTTATGGCTGTGCTTATTACCAAATATTGAAATCAATCTTTTTTTTTAAACTTGTTTTCCTTCAGTTAGCACAGATATTGCATTTCTATTTGGAACTGATTGGTCATTGATTGGAGCATATGCACTTCAGTAATTATCCTCAAATAATGTTTTAATGTTTTCCTTAAAAACTAAGTTGAAGAAGCACAGATCAGGCCTCCTACGACCAATCCGTTCCACAATAGAATACCACTAGAAGAATACAAATTGAAAAAACAATATTGAATCCAAACTATGGTGATGTCTTAGAGTTTATCTCAAGTAATCTCTTAACTTCTTTCTTAAAAATAATTCCATGAATCCAGCCCTAGAACAAATAGAAAAAAAAACAAAAAAAACATAAAAGGTATACTCAGAAAAAAAGTTCCTTACAAAGAGCAAGAAAACCAAGGGGCAAAATGGACTACTGAAGCAAACAACAGAATTAAAAAACCGTGAAGAGGAGGCCAGAAGGGATAAGGGTGCTTTCACACTAGCACTTTTGGAGCGCACCCGGTTTCTATTGACGTCACATTTCAGTTTGTTTGGATGATGTGAACGCTGTCATCCGACCTCGGGTGCGTATCCACGAACTGTACCCGAGTCCGCTTAAAAAGGGTGGTCTGGGGTATGGTTCATATGAACTCTGGTAGGGTTTGCTGCTGATGTGAATGCAATCGCACCAAATTGCGGAAGTGAACCACTATTAATGTCGTATTTTTGTATAAAAATGTGTTTGTGTTGCACAGATATTATTTAAACTGAACTAAGCTGGACAATGCCATTACTAAATTCAATAATGAAATGCATTCAGCAGATAATTGAGTGTTAAATCCTGTCATTTTACATTATTGACAAAATTTGCCTATTTTGATATTGTGCAGTGCTTTGTTACAATTTGTATTGTTAAAGGCGCTATATAAATAAAGGTGACTTGACTTGACTTGTGTATGTTTCACTCACTTTCCTCACAAGCGTGACTGACGCGCTGCAAGCAGAGAGCTGTAAGTCTCAATTATGTTCGCTTTCAGCATTCTTTAGAGCATTTGCAAAACATTCATAAGAAAGTGTCATTGTGCTACTAAGCTTGTAAACAAAATGAACAGTTTAAAAACGTAAATATATAAGAGTGAAGAGACAAATGTTATGCAATTTGCTGCCTTCTCCTGCACCATCAGTAAGCAACAGGGTAACAGCTGCTGACTTGATGATGCAAACGAACCACGGTTCGGACCCAAATAAGATAATATGAACACAGTCCAGAGGGGGTAGGGGGAGGAGGGAGCAATCCAACTTGGGTTCGGACCTGGCAAGCGAACCAAGTGTGAAAGCACCCTAAAAGACACACAATGAGAAGGGAGGTGGGCACGAGGGTGAAATTATACATGACATAGATACAGCACATGACAGAGCTGGAGGCTTGAAAGTGAGATGGCGGTAGCATGAGCGCACTAGCCCACATGGGTATCATGAGTCCCATTATATCTTCATGAAACTCTAGTGAGACAAGCTGCTTGCTACAACTGCGAGCAATAACGCTCGGGTGTTTAACCTCACAGTACGAGACCCGCTCTTTCTCTCTCTGCCAGTGGGTAATCACATGAACCTCTGCTCTACCATATCAAACACGGATGTATATACAAACACAGTGCTGTCATCATTCCAGCATTCAATCTCTAACTCAGTGGTCACCAACGTGGTGCCCGCGTGCACCTGATAGCCAGCATGGAGTCTCTGAGTCGCTTGCCAAGCAAGTTTTATAAGTAGCCTAAATTAGCGCCGGACGATAAACAATATCATATCGAAATTTTGATAAAAATTATGTTAATAATGATGACAAACTCTGGGCATTTTTACTCAATATGGATTAATCTAACATCCTATCACACAATATAAATAAATTTTATGCTGTGTGATAGGATGTTAGATTAAGACACAGAGACACACAGAACATGCAGACTTATTAGCGACATGCGCTGACTTTGCCACCTTAAAAACTATTTTCTAGATCCGCCCCTGCCTCCAGGTGGCACATGTCAAATAGCAATTGATTTATCCTGGTGTTGCTCATTGCTAATAGTCCTTAAAAGAGGCCCACTTGCTGTTCCATAATACTATCTTACTAAAGGTTATGTAATAAAGCCTGGTGCTGTAATCCAATTATGATAGTCCACAATGCACTGGTGACAGTATGTATCAGATGTCTACAGTACCACTCTAATATGGCTCCTAATCGGTTCACGAACAAAGTACCTTTGACTAGAGAATGAAATGTTATTGTCTGTTGGTGTCATTTGCAAGAAGCAATGTTTCACACAAACTGGTCTGTGACCACATCTTTTGCTTGCTTGAGATGTTACTCTGCTTTAAACAGACAAGCCCACATGTTAGATGTTACACATTGGGTTTTTCGCAGAGGTGGGTAGTAACGAGTTACATTTACCTCGTTACCTTGAGGAAACTTTTTGAGTTACTAATACTTTTAAAGTATATTTAAATATTATCACAAAAATAGAAATGTAAGCAGCGTAAAAAAAAACGTACTTTTACTACGTTACTGTGGGCGATGCTCCTCACGTTACTTTATCTTAATGCAATACAAGGTAAAAATGCTTCAATTTATTCCAAACGCGCTGTCTACTTTTCTCTGGGCAATGAGCGATGCCCATTCGCGAATGATTAATTATTTTGAGTCAATTCTGTTCAAAGGCTTGATCAAACCAGCTGGCAGACCAGTGAATCGGTTCGCGAATCAGTTTGAACAATTGGTTCAGTTCCCTGCCGCATGCGCTGAGTCGTTCTGAAGCGGGTCTCACTCAGAGCTGGAACAGCATGTTTAAGAACATCAAGAGTGTAGAGCGCAGCGGCGTCCGATCTGTTCCAGGAGGAATGCCTTTGCCTAGACACATTTAATATTGATATTTTCACAATATTTATGCTTGCAGAAATTTAGGCTTCATTTGTAAATTTTGCAGAACAGATGGAAGACGTTTCGCTATTTTCAGATGTTTTGCAGCGGTCATGTGAGGAGTTTTCACTCTTCACCATGTAAGAGGTTATATACATATATAATACATCATTAATATATACTTTGAAATATAATTTAATTCAGTGATGCAAATCAGAATTTGCATCAGCTGTTACTCCAGTTTTCAGAGTTATGATCCTTCAGAAATCATTCTAATATATTGATTTATTACCAGTGTTGGAAACAGTTTTGCTGCTTAATATTTCTTGGAACCTGTGACATTTTGTACAGGATTCTTTGATGAATAGAAAGTTTAAAAATCCTTTCTGAAGGTTTATGCACTGAAGACTGGGCGAAAATGCCGATAAAAATCTGATTTGCATCACTGAAATAAATTACATTAAAAAAAAAACATAAAAGTATTTTGAACAGTAGTGTGTACACACACACACACACACACATACACACACACACACCATGAAATGTATCTACATATCTAAATAAAATAGACTATATACAGTATATGATCCAAAGTAACTAGTAACTGCCTGCTTGAGTAGCTTTTTATCCAATACTTTTTTCTCTTCCTCAAGTAACTATTCAGACTATTACTTTTACTTCTACTTTTACTTGAGTAAATATTTATATAAGTACATTTACTTGAGTACAGTTGTTGGGTGCTCTACCCACCTCTGGTTGTTTGGACGAAGAAATGTACATTAGAAGCTACAGTAGAACTTTTTCAGTAAGTCACATGAGACAAATACTGTAAAGTAACATCTCTGTCTCTTCCATTTCGACCTGCTTTTATTATAAACATTGTGCAGCTATAACTACTCTACTACTTTACAGGAAAAATCTATTCATAGTTGAGTAATACACCTTAAACAAGCTTTGTACACAGTTATTGATAGCTGGTTTCAGCACAGCGAAATCAAATGGAAAAAAATGTTAGACAACTTGACACAGCGCAAACAAAAGAAGAAATTGTTAGTAAATTTCACAATTAATTACAAAGAAACGGAGTAAAGGTTAACATTTTGATAATTAATTAATGTTTAATAAATAGTAAATGGTATTTTCTTTTAAAACATACTCCAATAAAAAAAAAATCATAAAAAAACAGCATAGGAAGTGAGCAAACAGGCAAAAGTTCATTTATTTCAGTAGTTCAACTGAAATGAAACTCATGTATTAAATAAATTAAATGCACACAGACTGAAGTAGATTACGTCTTTGTTTTTTTTAATTGTGATGATTTTGGCTCACATTTAACAAAAACCCCAAAACCTAACCTAATCTCAACAAATTAGAATAATTCATAAGACCAATAAAACATTTTTTTTTTTGTGAATTGTTGGCCTTCTGGAAAGTATGTTAATTTACTGTATATGTACTCAATACTTGGTAGGGGCTCCTTTTGCTTTAATTACTGCCTCAATTAGGCGTGGCATGGAGGTGATCAGTTTGTGGCACTGCTGAGGTGGTATGGAAGTCCAGGTTTCTTTGACAGTGGCCTTCATCTGCATTTTTTGATCTCTTGTTTCTCATTTTCATCCTGACAATACTCCATAGATTCTCTATGGGGTTCAGGTCTGGTGAGTTTGCCGGCCAGTCAAGCACACCAACTTGGTCATTTAACCTACTTTTGGTGCTTTTGGCAGTGTGGGCAGGTGCCAAATCCTGCTGGAAAATGAAATCAGCATCTTTAAAAAGCTGGTCAGTAGAAGGAAGCATTAAGTGCTCCAAAATTTCTTGGTAAATGGGTGCAGTGACGTTGGTTTAAAACAAATTACAATGGACCAACACCAGCAGATGACATTGCACCCCAAATCATCACAGAGTGTGGAAACTTATCACTGGACTTCAAGCAACGTGGGCTATGAGCTTCTCCACCCTTCCTCCAAACTCTAGGATCTTGGTTTCAAAATGAAATACAAAACTCGCTTTTTGGACCACTGGGCAACAGTCCAGTTCTTCTTCTTCTTAGCCAAGGTAAGACACCTCTGACGACAACTGTAGCCAAATTCCTTGACACGTCAGTGTGTGGTGGCTCTTGGTGCCTTGACCCCAGCCTCAGTCCATTCTTAGTGAAGTTCACCCAAATTCTTGAATCGATTTTGCTTGACAATCCTCATAAGGCTGCAGTTCTCTCGGTTGGTTGTGCATCTTTTTCTTCCACACTATTTCCTTCCACTCAACTTTCTATTAACATGCTTGATACAGCACTCTGTGAACAGAGAGCATCTTTGGCAATTAATGTTTGTGGCTTACCCTCCTTGTGAAGGGTGTCATGATTGTGTAGCCTAGTGAACCAAATTGAGAGACCATTTTGAAGATCCAGGAAACCTTTGCAGGTGTTTTGAGTTGATTAGCTGATTGGCCTGTCACCATATTCTAATTTGTTGAGATTTGAATTGGTGGGTTTTTGTTCAATGTGAGCCAAAATCATCACAATTAAAATAACCAAAGACTTAAACTACAGTCTGTGTGCATGGAATTTATTTAATACACGAGTTTCACAATTTGAGTTGAATTACTGAAATAAATTTACTTTTCCACCACATTCTAATTTATTGGGATGCACTGGTATATATATATATATATATATACACACACACACTCACTGGCCATTTTATTAGGTACTCCTTGCTAGCACTGGGTTGGTCCCCCTTTTGCCTTCAGAACTACCTTAATTCTTCGTGGCATAGATTCAACAAGGTGTTGGAAACATTCCTCAGATATGTTGGTCCATATTAACATGATAACATCACGCAGTTGCAGCAGATTTGTCGGCTGCACATCCATGATGCGAATCTCCCATTCCACCACATCCCAAAGGTGCTCTATTGGATTTAAATCTGGTGACTGTGGAGTCCATTTGAGTAAATTGAACTAATTGTCATGTTCAAGAAACCAGTCTGAGATGATTTGAGCTTTGTGACATGGTGCATTAACCTGCTGGAAGTAGCCATCAGATGATGGGTGCACTGTAGTCATAAAGGGATGGACATGGTCAGCAACAATACTCAGGTAGGCTGTGGCGTTTAAACGATGCTCAATTGGTACTAAGGGGCCCAAAGTGTACCAAGAAAATATCCCCCACACCATTACATGGTGGATCAATGCTTTCATGTTCTTTACGTTAAATTATGACTCTTCCATCTGAATGTCTAAGCAGAAATCGAGACTCATCAGACCAGGCAAAATTTGTCCAATCTTATATTGTCCAATTTTGGGCCTGTGTTAATTGTAGCCTCCATTTCCTGTTCTTAGCTGACAGGAGTGGTACCTGGTGTGGTCTTCTGCTGTTGTAGTCCTTCTGCTTCTGGGTTCGACGTGTTGTGCGTTCAGACATGGTATTCTGCATACATTGGTTGTAACGAGTGGTTATTTGAGTTTAGGGTTGTAACTGTATTAAATTTTCACGGTATGATAATCATCTCAGAAAATATCACGGTTTCACGGTATCATGGTATATGGTACTAAACAATCAAAACAGTTTTTTTTTGGTTGAACAAATATTTGGAAGCATGTGCTTATTCAAATTTCATTAATCAAAAACAATCAAGTAAATTTAATCATTGATTATATATTAGTTTAACAACTTATATTCATCATTACTAATTCATAACTGGTCACATCACGGCATCCCTCGATCAATACATTGAACTCTCCATCTAGATCGACAATCTCCTCAGAACTCGGCGACCCACTATCCGTACTGCACTCAGAGCACCCCCTGACACTCAGGAACCTATGCAAGTGGATACTTACCATATCTCGTCAGAGAAAAGAAACCGTCGCATCACCCATCACCTCTGTCTGTATTGCGGGGAGCCCGGTCATTTAAGGAACGCATGCCCCTCTCGACCCAATATTGATCCAGTTACCAGGGTGAGTATAACTCTGTTTGCTCTCAATGACGATCATTGCTTAACAGTTCCTGTGGCACTGGAGACCCCATCGGGTGTCGTACAAATCCCAGCCATGATAGACTCTGAGGCAGCGGGAAATTTCATGTCACTGAACTTTGCTCAGGAACACAACATTTCTCTTATTCG
This sequence comes from Gymnocypris eckloni scoliostomus, assembly GCA_027564155.1. Lineage (NCBI taxonomy): Eukaryota > Metazoa > Chordata > Actinopteri > Cypriniformes > Cyprinidae > Gymnocypris > Gymnocypris eckloni. The sequence continues at coordinate 15,298,729 of CM050427.1, read as the reverse complement.
CTGTCTTTCTCCCCTGGCAGTCGAGGCACTCGACGGGCGCCCCATGGGCACAGGCAAAATAACTCACCTGACATCACGACTTATGCTAACCACCGGCGCCCTTCATCGCGAGTCGATACAGTTCTACATCATCCCCACGGCACACGCATCAATTATCCTGGGACTGCCTTGGCTCCGCAAACACAACCCAAGTATTTCCTGGCGAGATTCTCAGATTATCAACTGGGGCGCGAACTGTCTCTCCCAATGTATATCCCAGGTTAAACCTCTAGTCTTTCAAACGGTCTCTGTGGCTGAGTCAGACGGGGATGCTCAGGCACTTCCCAGCGTGTATCATGATCTCACTCTAGACTTCAGTAGAGCGAGGGCCTCGCAATTACCGCCTCATAGATCATCAGACTGTGCTATAGACTTGCTGCCCGACACCGTTCCCCCTAGAGGCTGCATATTTCCTTTATCTCGACCTGAATCCGAGGCTATGAACCATTATATTCAGGAGGAATTAACCAAAGGTTTCATTCGACCCTCCACCTCACCAGCTTCCGCGGGATTATTCACCTTCTCTTTTGCACACACCTTCTCTTTTGCACTCAAGGCAGTCGCATTTTTCTCTCCCCGTCCTCACCCTTATCTTCCCTGCTTTGCTCCCTTGTCTCGTATTGAGAAACTCTCTCTGCACTGCTCTCCAAACTGAAAGATTATGGATTTGAAAAACTGGTCTCTTAATGCAATTGACACCATCTTTGGGTTCCGGGGAACCTGAATGCCCAGACGGAACGTTCGCAGCGGGCTATACGATGGACGCGTGGGAGAGGTGGCGAATTGTGTGTCTTGCGGCTCTTTCCGTGGAGGACATTGAAGATATCTACCTATTCGGAACCATGATAACAGGTATTTTGCTGATTGGATTAGGCTTTGCCCTGGGTTATTGAAAAATTCAGAAGACGGGAACAGCTGTCCAAAGCCTCACAAGGCTGCCCGTCTTGATTGAAGCTGTGGGAAGAGCAGTCAGCATTGAGACTGAGACTATCAATCGCAATATGGATTCTATCAAAGAGTAGCTCACGGCTTTACAAAGGAAAATTGATTATATTGGAGACCAAAATGGACAGAGAGAGTAGCCTGCAAAATTGGAATGCGTTTACTCGCCCCAAAGACAAAACAATCTTATCTTTTTATGGCTCCCCCACACTGTGGCCTTGGCAAGGCTGTTGCTGGAATCTACCCCGGGAGAGCAATGCAGTGAGACGCTCTTGCTTCCTCCCCCCACCCTACAGACATTCAGACATTACCCCTCCCCCGACCACTCGCCTCCGTTCGCTTTGAACCGCCAGCCTGTCAAGCGGGTCTGACCAGCGCCGGATTAGTGGCTGCGGGTCCGGATGGCTGCTTGCTGGGCCGGATTCACTTCCCCTGTGGCTATGTCGTGTGTCTATGGTGTATGTGCTTTTGTGTTGCTGAGGTGTTTTTCCTGTTCTCACACTGTACTCCCCAAGGAGCATAGTCTGGGGGTTATTTTTTTTCTCCTCACTTTCCTCATGTTATGCTGTTTCTTCAATTCTACTTGCATTTCACTATTGATTATACTCTGCATGATTGTGTATGTGACGAATAATAAATAACCTTGAACCTTGAACCTTCTTCAAGAAGAAAGGAGGTGACCTCCGTCCATGTATTGATTACCGACGATTAAATGAGATCACAGTGAAGTTCCGATACCCATTACCACTGGTGCCGTCAGCATTAGAACAGCTAAAATCAGCCAAGTTCTTTACCAAGCTTGACTTACGCTGTGCATACTATCTCATCAGAATAAAGGAGGGTGATGAATGGAAGACCGCATTCTCAACTACTACCGGGCACTATGAATATCGGGTCATGCCGTTCGGTCTAGTCAACATCTGTCTTTCAATCCTTCATCAATGATGTCTTCAGGGATATGCTTGATCATTACGTCATAGTTTGCATCGACGATATTCTCATTTATTCAGAGACTCTCCAGGAACACCTCCAGCACGTCAGATCGGTACTCCAACGCCTAATCAAGTACCAGCTATACGCCAAGCTTGAGAAATGTGAGTTTCACACTACCTCAGTCACCTTCCTAGGATATATAATCAGTCACGAGGGGGTTGCCATGGACGAGAGCAAGGCTCATGCAGTGCTAGACTGGCCTCTACCCTCTAACATCAAGGAGCTCCAACGCTTTCTGGGATTTGCGAACTTCTATCGTCGCTTCATCAGAGGTTTCAGTTCCATCGCCGCTCCACTCTCTGACATGACCAAGAAAGGTTTGCATCGTCTCCAATGGACAACCGTAGCTCACAAAGCCTTTGATCAGTTAAAATATCAGTTTACCACAGCCCCCATCCTTCATCATCCGGACCCCAATTCACCTTTCGTGGTGGAGGTGGACGCTTCTAATATCGGGATAGGGGCCATATTATCCCAGCGACAAGGTGATCCCGCAAAGTTGTATCCCTGTGCCTACTATTCACGGAAACTAACCCCCACAGAACGAAATTATGACGTGGGTGATAGTGAGCTTCTAGTCATCAAATCTGCTCTCGAGGAATGGCGTCATTGGTTGGAGGGGGCACGCCATCCGTTCACGGTACTGACAGATCACCGTAACTTGGAGTACCTCAAGACAGCCCGTAGACTTAACCCCCGACAAGCCAGATGGTCACTGTTCTTCTCTCGCTTTGTCTTCATGGTAACCTATCGACCAGGCACCAAGAACATCAAGGCCGATGCACATCTCGACAGTTTGAAAAGGACTCCGAACTCACTCAACCCGAAAATGTGATCTCTCCCACTATCATCATTTCTCCCATCCAGTGGGATATCATCACTGAGATCGATCAAGCCAACACTGAACACGCCATACCCCCTGAATGTCCCCAAGATAAACTATTCGTACCTGAGATTCTTCGCAAACGTACCATTGATCAGGTCCACACGGCTCTCAGCTCAGGCCATCCAGGAATAAACACCACAATTCAACTCTTGCAGAACAGATTCTGGTGGCCCACGCTAAGAAAGGACACCATTACTCAGGTTCGTCAATTTCAAGTTTGTCAGACACAAAAACCCTCTCGTCAGTTACCTGCTGGTTTACTCCAACCTCTACCCATACCACACCGCCCCTGGTCTCACATTGCCATAGATTTTATCACTGACTTACCCAAATCCAATGGCCACACCATCATCCTTACCGTCATAGACCGATTCTCCAAGGCCTGTCTCCTCATTCCTCTACCCAAGTTACCCACCGCTCTGGAGACGGCCGAGCACCTCTGTAACCAGGTCTTCCGTTTCTACGGATTGCCCGAGGATATTGTCTCAGACCGAGGGCCCCAATTCACCTCACAGCTTTGGGCCGCATTTTTCAAAGCTTTGGAAGTAAATGTCAGCCTCACTTCTGGGTACCATCCTCAATCAAACGGTCAAGAAGAGAGGCTCAATCAGGAGCTCGTTCGATTCCTTCGGTCGTTACCTAATGTGGGCAGAATATGCTCAGAACTCCCTCCGGAAACCGGCCACTGGTATCACCCCGTTCCAATGTATCCTGGGCTATCAACCTCCGCTATTCCCCTGGTCAGGAGAACCCTCCAATGTCCCAGCCGTAAACGATTGGAAACAACGCAGCGAGGAGACATGGAATTAGGCAAATCATCACCTTCGACACGCAGTCAGGCGGAATCAAGTACAGGCCGACAGACACCGAAGACGCAACCCAGAATACAACATCGGACAGTGGGTATGGCTGTCTGCCCGCGACTACATCTGCCATGTCGTAAACTCAGTCCCAGGTACGTGGGTCCCTTCCAAATTATCCGTCAAATAACCCCTGTATCTTTTGAATTGAACTTACCTAATCATTATCGCATTTCTCCCACTTTTCATGTCTCGCTCCTGAAACCCGCCGATGATCCCGGGGAGGGATCCGAGGAGCCACTCGAGGATGTGGACCCCCTGCCCATCTCAAGGGAGGACGAGGAGATATATCAGGTGCGAGAACTTCTCGACTCCAGACACCGGGGACGCACTCTCCAATACCTGGTCGATTGGGAGGGTTACGGCCCGGAGGAAAGGTCCTGGGTCGACGCAGAGGATATTCTGGATCCCAGTTTGGTGGAGGAGTTCCACAGAGACCACCCGGAAAGACCGGCCCCCAGACCATGTGGTAGACCCCGGCGTCGACCAACTCCTCGCTTCCGGAGCCGCTCGCAGGGGGGGGGTCGCTCACACAGAGCGCTCCTACAGCTCTCTCTTCGGGTCGTCGACGGGAACCGTCACCCGAATATTAGTTAGACTACATCTCCCAGCAGCCCCGTACCTGGCACTGATGATTAGTCACACCTGTCGCCAATTTACCTGGGCTATTTAACCAGCCATCTGGTGCTGGCTCAGTGCGAAGTCTTGTTTTGCTATTGCTAACATTTCCAAGCGTTTTCCTTGTGTGATCACCTGTGTACTACCTGGACTGTTTATTCTCTTCTGACTGTTTGCTGCCTGCCTTATTGACCTCGCCTGCCTACTGATTATTCTCTCTGTCTGCCACCTGCCCCGACCCATTGCTCTGTCTCTGTTTATGATTCTGCCTTGTCTACGTTGCCCTTGATACTGCTGTTTGATCTTTGCCTGTCTGACCTCTTCTTTGTGTTAATAAAGCTGCAAATGGATCACAACTTCACTGATCCATCATTACAATAACAATTCATAAATTCTGGTTTGAATGAATTTTTCTGGATTCTGTACTTTTATGATATAATACAAATATACTATCAAAAATGATGGTAATGAAATGAATTCATAAAGCTTTAACAATTTAACTAATGTCTTAAAATATAATCAAATGAAAATAACTTTTATCTTTTTATGCTTTCGTAAAGGGCTGCACAACAGAGATTTACTAAATAAAAATGAGGGGGAAATTATATTCCTTAAATGTTTCTATAAATTCGAATTATTATTTTAGAAATAGTCTACATTATAGTACAGTCATAAGTTCTGTCAATTTCTTCGAGTTAAAAAGCAATTAAAGTGATCGTGCAATAAAGACAGGAATAATTATGCTGAAAATTCAGCTTTGATCACAGAAATAAATTATATTTTAAAGTATATTAAAAAAGAAAAAATATATTTTTCTGTAATAATATTTCACAATATTACCGTTTTTTCTGTATTTCTAATCAGATAAATGCAGACTTGATGAGATTAAGACATAATGCTGCATAATTATCAAAAGTGGTAATATAATAAAGGCCTTTCACGTCACCATTTCGCCAGCCTACACTTCAAATTATAAGCCTGTAGGTGGTACTTGGGCTTCATTAACTGTGATAAAAAAAAGAGTTTAATGAAAACATCTTATTTTTCTCTTATCTTCACTTATTTATCTTGGTTCTTTATTATTTGCTTCACTCTGTGGGTTATTTTCCATTCTGATTTTAAAAGACTGGTCTGTATTCATGAGATTAATTATTTGATTATTTTCAATAAATGGTTTTCTTTTGTTGACAGCAAGGTAATTGTCTTTATCCGAATCTGTTAAAAAAATTGTTAAGTCAAATAAAGCTGCAATTAAATAAAATATAGAAGAACATATATTATTCATAACAATATTGAATAAAAAAATATAAACTTTAAACAAAAATGACAAATATTGCCTTGGCAATGCACAAGATATGTTTAATCTGAAGCACTAAAATTGTAAACTGAAAAAAACAAGAAAAAACAACAACACTATAATAAACCTAAAATGAAAATAAAAAGACATGAGACTGAATTAGTAACATTTAATATATAATTTAAACAAAAATTAATAAAATGACAAATTGAAACACAAAACATAACCAAATAAAAATTAAATGTATAATTCAGCATATTAATACAAATTATAACTGCACATAAATAGAATAGCATTGGGACAGTCAGTTTTTAGATCTAAATTCTTTTTTTAGAATTTATCCATTCAATTATTTAGAAAGCATGTAAATGGAAGACTAAATGCATATTTTATAAAACATGAAACATGTATAAAGCTATAAAAACTTAATCTTTATGCATGGAAATGTATAGGTGTCTTTATATGTTATGAAGAAGGTTGTCCTGGGCCTCTGCATGAGCTATATTGTATTAATATCAAATCTATGCTTGTGTTTACAGAGACATTTATGTATCTTGTAAATTAGAATTTTAAAAAGTAAACTGTGGTACTGACAGCCACATTTCAATTTTATGGCTGAACATTTTCTTTAATATTGGCAGCACTTAATTGCTTATCAAATTGAGTGTGACACCGCTGCATGCCTGCTCAGATTGTCATTATTCATGTCAGGAATGAACTTAGAGCATGTAACACATCTTAAAATTGTCAGGGTTTATCTGATACATGTATTGATCATCAAATAACATATAGAAACAATCCTTTATGCAAAGTTCAAATGAATAGCAGCACGCTGGCTTTCCATCAGGACTGTCTTCAAAGGAATAAAGAGGGTATGGGAGCCATGGAGACACGCCAGCTGTCAATCACTCTGAGTCTGTTTGCATAATGGAAAGCTGGACTCAAGAGCTGCCAGAGAAGTTGGAAAAGGGGATGTGGGAGCATTTCATCCCTGAATGAAAGCAATGACACATTTATGCCTGATAGACCAAACTGAAGCCGACTAGAATTTTCTAGCTACCCTACTGAAAAAAAATGCTTGAGCCAGACTAAGCTGGTTTGATGGTTTAAGCTGGTTTATAAGTTGGTCTCCCAGAATGGTAAAGCTGTTTGTCAGCTGGTTTATCTGGCAACTACAGTTGCAGTTTGACCAATACACAGACAATAAAACAAAAAAAAAAGTCCAGCAACAATATTATAATTCAGTTTTCCATCACAAGAATAAATTGTATTTTAAAATATATTTAAATAGAAATAAGTTACTTAAAATTGCAAAAATTTCGATATATCACAATTTTTCATTAAATAAGTGCAGACTTGCTGAGCACAAGAGGCTTCTTTCAAAAACATTAAATCAAATCTTGATCACGATTATTGTAAGGCCCAATTCTTGCTATTATTAACAAACTATGACTTTTGAAACGATAAACTGCTAATTTGCTGCTTATTAATAGTTAGTAAGGTAGTGATCTGTTTAGCTATTGGGTAGGATTAGGGATGTAAAATGTGGTCATGCAGAATGTGCTTTATAAGTACTAATAAACAGCCAATTTGTAATTAATTGGCATGCTAATGAGTAACACATTAATAGTGATAATTGGTCCCTATGATCTTACAAACCCCAAGCTCAAGATGGCAGCTTCAAAGTTACAGAATATTTCAAGCAAACTAACATCAAAGACAAAACAACCGTCTTTCCTTAAAACTAGAATCCAGAAAAGAGAAAGTTAATCGGCACAGTTAAGGTCAAAACTGCTGTAAAATTGCTGGTCTAATGACTTGCTATTGTTTTTCTCTTCCTCGACATTTAAATGATGTCCATTTTGCTGAGGAGGTACAGTATTATCAGTTGTTTCGGAGATGTTTGGCAAGACGGCGCAATATGGATAGGAGTTAATGAAGGCATGTGTCGGTGGGATGCTGGGAGAAACAGGCCCCCTGGGGGACGCATGCTTGCAAAGCTCTGCGGTAATAAGGCCGGACTGAAGCAGGCCTGCTTTTCCCCCTCTTCCTTCAGCTAAACTCACCGATGCTTCCACTTTAATTGGACAATGGGGGTGCAAAAGCTAGTAATGCCACACACAATCAAAACAAGCACATGAACACATTCCAACAAACAAACCTACACACATAGTCCTGCAGAAACAAAATGTCACACTACTAGCTACAGTAAGCAAGATCCCATTGGTGCAGCTAGAGCCATTATTACTGGTCCGATACTAGAGGAAAATCCTCAGTAGGATCATTTAACATTTCTGACTGTTAGTGCATTGACATACTGACATGGCTGATCTTGCTGTGATTGCGGCTAAAGACAAGTTTGTTAGCAGGATGTTCTTTAATTAAAATAAAGACTCACAATTGTTATACTGAATTTGTCACGTAATAACTTAAATGGGACTTTATAGAAATTCAACAAATTTGATTAAACATTAAAACTGGTGGTGGGCCGTTATCGTGCTGCGTTAACGTGCTGCGTTAACGTGAGACTCTTCTTATCGGGCAATAAAAAAAATATCGCCGCTAATCTATTCTCAAAGTTGGGTTGGGAGCTGGGTCTATACTACGCAAGCTATGATGACTTTCACCCTGATATTTTAGCGCGGATGTATACCTAGCCGAATTGCACTGTAGGGGGCGAGAACGAGTCTTCGAACTAGAGGCTGGCATTTTTTCGAGAATCCGAAAAAACTCAATTCTAGTTGCCCTGTCTCTTTATGCTCTCCTCCTGTTTGCTTTGGTGTGGCTGGTTAAGTGAATGACGCAGTCCGTGATGGACAGATTGTTAACGGCTGGTCTATGTGGTAATACACTTCATTGAAGTGTTTGTGTGGAGTGTGGAAGCGCGTTTGCTGCAGGACAGGCTCCGGTGCGCTCACTTGCTCTTAAAATCTCCGTAATTCTTGGTCATACAGATAAAAGTAGCCTAATACATCTTTCGAATCTGTAAAGACTCTACGTTTATTTGTGTGCACTCAGAATAACAACGAAACGTTGCGCTTTTAAGCAAACAGGATGCGCTTTAGGTCTCATGTGAACTTGAGCGAGAAACTTCGAAACTCCGTCTTTGAAAAATATATCTATAGAGAGTGAAATGTCTAAAAAATAAAAATAGAAGACGTGTGTGTTAGCATGGATGATTTACATGAAATTTAATCTGTCCAACACTGTGCATAAGATGGCTTTCAGTTCAATATAATAACAAAAAACGACATTTTGGGTTTTTATTCAACTAATAAGGTGGGCACGCTGTGAGCTGTACTATATTTTTACTGTAATTTACAGTTATCGGCAAAAAAAAAAAATACCAACACGGGAGTGGGAGGGAATGGGAGTCATTCTTCCGGGAGTGGAACGGGATTTTCCTCCAGTTTTTTTGTGGGATTGGTATGGGAAGAGATTAAAGTTTGTGATGCATTTTGGAAACAGGAGATGAGCCCCTGGTCTAATGCGCCACCTGGCTTGAGAAACCCGTTCTCAAAGACTTACTTTTAGTCATTTACTTTTAGTAATTATTTGGGTAGCACACATATTCTGAATGCCTTCGGCAGAATTCAAATGAGCCATTTTAATCTAGATTAATCTAGATTAATTCCAAGATTACAGTGAGATTAATCTAGATAAAAAAAAAAAATCTATGCCCACCACTAATTAAAACATTAATTATCTTCTGGAGAAGAGCCATATCAAGGCTAAAGGTAATGCTATTCAGCAGATACTATCATGGTGTTATCAAACATTTATCGGGTTTTTTATAAAAATAAAAAATAAATCAGATTTGAAATGCTTTCCAGCATTTATTAAAGTTTTTTTTTAAAGGAAGAAAAGCAATCTAGAGAAAAAAAATCAGATTTGAAATGCTTTCCAGCATTTATTAAAGTTTTTTTTAAAGGAAGAAAATCAATAATCTATATAATAGAAAAAATTGTCAAATTAAATAAATTGTATAATTAGTTACGTACCTGTTCCACACACCACTCTGGTAATAAAAAAGCTTTTTTAAACTAGTTTAAGCTGGTATGCTGGCCTTACAGCCTTTAACATCCTGACCTGCAATAAATGAAATGAAATAAGTAAATGTATTAATTAAAATTAATCAATTAAACAATTAAATTAAAATGACTATTTAATTATAAATGGTATTATTTTTTATAAATATTTCATTTGATATATACATACATTTTTCACATGCTGTCTCTGGTTTTATAATGGCGCTCGGCCATAAGCTGCCATGTCATATCCACCTTTTAAATTGCTTTTACTCTCTTCTCATCTCATCTTTTAACTGTGGCTGTGTCAGGGATAGCTTGCTAAAGCAATGTATGCAGTAAGCTACTCTCTGCATAATCAAGGCATTAAGTGCCCCAGATGCCTGCAGGTGCAAGACTCATGGCCGGAGCAGTGACAAAGGTTTGGCGAGGTGAGCTAGGGCACTGGAGAGAGACTGCCGTTTCTTACTGTGTTTGTGATGCATTGTCCTCTCTCCTGTCTTGTCACATACAGTGTGCATAAGACCCATGGGCAATGATATGTGGATTAAAGAGGGAAAGAGCTTCACAGGCGCTCACCCTGATAACCTATGCCAAAGCAGAACCAATGCAGCAAAATCAGCAGTCAGCACGATTCTGTTCATCTACAGTCCCACCTCGCTCCATTCTGACAAAAGAAACAGCATTCTCAGCAGGCTCATTATGACGGGAGATTGTGTGCGTATGAATCTCAGTGTATGGAGAAGTGTTTCTTTAAAGGTTCTTCTTCTTAGACCGTGGAGGAAATGACTTCCATTGGAATGAGCCACAGTGCAAAAAAAGGTAATTCTTCACAATTACAACACTGCATCATGCAACTGCAACTTTATATCTCACAATTCCAACTTTATTCCTAGCATACATTTTTATTTCTTACTTAAATTTTTCTACTTTGTTCTCTAGTTAAGTCAAGTCTCGTTTACTTATATTGTGCTTATAGTGCTTTATACAATATGGATTTTTTTTCAATGAAGCTTGGTGAAAAACAACAACAAAAAAACACTAAATTTATGATACAAATTCAAATTATGCTGTAAACCAGCTCTGGTGTCTTAATATTGTCATTATTCAGCTTCAGTCAGATCAGTATTGATTCAGTTCAGTTCAATAACTAAAATGATATGGGTTGAACAAATTATTTTTTGCTTGGATGGAACAACAGCTACGCTAATTATGTCTCTATGTGTTTCTCTGTTTCTGCCATGGGATTAACATCCGGTGGTAACTAGGAATTACACAAGCTTCAGTCTGGATCCAACACTTAAATGATCTGAGATGACCAAACACCTGAGAAAAGAGGATGCCAACCCCTCGGAGGACCTCAGAGAACCTCAGAGAAAGCCAACCCTCAAATATAGGGCTGGGTGGTATATTGAGTTTGTACAATGTATCAATATATTTTTTATAAAAGATATGGTATGAAGCAATACCGTTAATATCGAGTTTGATATGAGCGCATCAGAAAAAAAATATCTATAGGTAGGAGGACACAGACTGAACTGCTGCGGAGAATGTGCATAATACACTTTGTTCTAAACATGTGACAAGCTTTATATGAAGGGCTATAAAAAAAACTAGTAAAATAAATTAGCCTATAGTTTCAGTTTAAAGCGACTCGCCGTCAGATGCTCTGACAGAAAGGCTGCGTGTGCCACTGACAGAGATGCACTGTTTTGAGCTGTGCTCTTTTCCTAATTGCATAACTTACATTTCACAGCTATATTCTCCATCTGTAAATGTTAGAAAGCCATGGAAGTAGGGTTGGGTGTCATTTGGGGATTTTTCGATACCGGTGCCAAATCGATACTTTTAAAACGGTACCGGTGCCTAAACGGTGCCTGAACCGATACTTATAAAAATAAAAAATTACCAATTAATAATTGGATTGGCCATTAGCACTAAACACATGGGCCTGGTTTCACAGACACACAGACAGGGCTTAGACTAACCCTAGACTACACCTCTCTTTGTCTCCTTGCACTGGCTACCGGTTGCAGCTCGCATCCAGTTCAAGACACTGATGCTTGCATATAGAACAACCACAGGCTCAGGACCCACCTACTTCCACTCACTATTACAAATCTACATGCCCTCTAGAAGTCTGAGATCTGCTAGTGAGCGATGCCTCGTGGTACCATCACAGAGAGGCTCAAAATCACTCTCCAGAACATTCTCGTTCACCATTCCTGGCTGGTGGAATGATCTTCCCACCCCCATCCGGACTGCTGGATCCCTGTCAATCTTCAAGCAACAACTGAAAACTCATCTCTTTCAACACAACTTGACTTCATCCTAAAAAAAAACGTTTCACTTTTTCAAAATCTTAATCTTTCTCTCCTTCTTTTGCTAGCTTGTACTTATTTGAACAATGCCTGAGACTTGGTGTTACGAGCACTTCCTCTGTCTGTTTGCCTCTTCAAGATTAATCGCTTTATGTATTCCCCAATTGTATGTCGCTTTGGATAAAAGCATCTGCAAAATGACTAAATGTAAATGTAAACCAGGATTAGATCATAGTTCAATTATGACATTTAAGTAATTTTTATAAACATTATTAAAACATTAAGCATTTATATATGCTTAAAAAACATTACTGGTTGCATCTTGAGACAAAACAAATGCACTGATATATTTTAGGATCAGTCAGTGCAAGTTTATTTCAGTTTAAAACAGCTAAGAGTTACATTTTTGTCTATGACTCGGTTCAAGCCTTGTCTGTGAAACCGGGGGGTGATGTCTTTTTCGTTCATACTGGACGCTAGAGTGCGCCCTCGCACAGAAAATCCACAGATCCAGTCACAGAAGTAGTGAACTCTTGATGCCTCAGGGATATGGATAATTAAACAGAAGATATAAACGTTTTGAATGATAAAATAAATACAATAAACACACGAATACGTATAGTTTATCCGTGTTATTCAAGCCATCTGGTATTTTCATAATAATTAAGTATATTTATAATCCATTGCTAATCGATGTATTATTAGCAGATGGAGTAGTAGTAGCATAGCTAGTAAATGGAAGGTCGTCAGAGCAAGTGTAATCACTGCATTCACGTGCTCCTCGGATGCTCTCGTGATTGAGTTCATGTGCATTTTCTCAGTCGGTAAATTATTTTGCACGCATGGTGCCAGTGATTATGCTTCTTACGTCCGTTTCGGAGAAACAAAGGACAAATATTTATATCGATCGCTTAGGGATGGTACCGAAATGAGGCACCGAAATCTGCGTTCTGATTCGGTTCGTACATACCGGTTACATAGGTACCGGTGCCATATTGGTACCGGGTTTCGGTACCCAACCCTACATGGAAATATGTCAATTTTGCTGTCAGCATGAGCTTTTGCTTTGCGATTCTCTACTAAACACTAAACTGCAGAGACTTAGTTCAGAACACGCGGCAAACACAGAGTGCAATGAAATAGGAGCGCATTAACTCTGACTAAAATATACATTTTGCTGAAATATTTGTAATTGGAAAATATTAATGTGACATATGTAGAACTTTAAACCTACAAGTGTATTTGTATGATAGCACTAACTGAAAAGTGACTGTAATGGGGTAATAAAAATCACCTTTTTACTCAAATAGTCTATGCTTTTTTTACTTTCATTTTTAGTTTAGTAAATTTAACTTCTGTTTTAAAAAGCATTGCTTTTTATTTAATACTACAATTTTAGAATGTTATGTGATTTTAACCACTTTTTGCACATAATACATGCCTTCGTGGTAACGTTTACTTTATTTGTTTATTTGTTTAATCCAAATACAAAATAGATATTTTGAGAGATATATACAGAGATATATACAGCATACATTTTGCCATAAGTTAAATATATTAAGTTTCTACAATATATACATCTATTGTAGGAACTTCATTTCCTTTAAAGCTGCTTTGCAACGATTGTATCATAATAAGCGCTATATAAACAATCTTTAATTGAACTGCATAAAGTTAATCAATTATGAAACAAGTTCAATTCAGCTATAAGCAGTTCTACTGAACACATTACTAAGTTCGACTCAGTTCAGTGTTGATTAACAGTGTTGTTGATGCAAAATCTGTCAATTTTATTTAGAAATCTTTCAATTTGATCTATGACATGAATCTTATATAAATATAAATGTGGGCACAATTATGAGGTCATGCATTAAAATACAGCTGGTACGTATTAACATAATCGCTGTATAATGCAGTTTTATGCATGCTAACTGCTAAAAAATACAACCATTATTATGAAAGCAAAACAGATTCTGCACATAAATAATGGCATTCAGACATCAAACAAATGTAATAAAGCAAAGCAGAACATGCATGAACAAATTAAAAGATATAAACGTTTTGAATGATAAAATAAATACAATAAATACACAAATACGTATTGTTTATCCGTGTTATTCAAGCCATCTGGTATTTTCATAATAATTATATATATATACATTAAGTATATTTATAATTCATTGCTAATCAATGTATTATTAGCCCATGGAGTAGTAGTAGCTTAGCTAGGTTTTAAGTTGAAATGTGAAAACCACACACTTAGTATTTTTCTATCAACACTAATTGCTCAAGTCCTTTTCTTTTATGCATATCTGGGATAAAGCAAAAACTACAAACAAAACAGGCTTTGTCTTCACATATTTACACTTTCGGTAAGCTTCTGATGACTTATGAAGGCATGACAACATTTAGGGCAAGTCAAAATAGCCAGCAGCTGATGCTCACAGTTTTTATGGTGCATACTGGGAATTTATAGAGAGCAAATGTTTCTCTGGAATGATTCTGACAATGAAATGGCTGAATCCCTGACCCCTGTGCACTTGGTCAAGCGTTGCCACCAATATGTGTATACATTTACTTAAAAATAATACTGTTATAACTGCAAACCAAATTAAGCTCTTATGTAACAAAGAACACAAATAAAGATTATTTAATCTTTATAAATCATGAACCCCCTATTAAAATTATATTAAATAATAAAGCCACTGCAGGCTTGTTCAACATTTCTTAAACAATGTCTTTTCATGTCTATTTGAGTTTTGCATCTCCTGCAAGCATTTCAAGCAGTAACTGGTGGTACTTAAAGTGTAGGGGTGACCCCAAATAGTCAGCGATCTGATGCTTCGATAGGAGGAGCCTGATTTGACTACCAGTCTCACAGTCAAATATTCATATAGGTGTTATGATCATGCCATTTTGGCTATAAGGGGGTGCTCAAATGTCTGATTTCACATAGAACTACCAGTTTTCTCCCAATAACTTAATATACACCCTATTATGAGAATGCTCAGGGGCAGACTTACTCATTAGGCAAAGGTAGGCGACTGCCTTGGGCCCCCAAAAACCAAGGGCCCCCTAAAATGCTTCTCTATAGGAGATGCACATTAAGCACAAACACGTGAATGGTTGCCGTTTACCATGTTTATTAACACGACAACCGTCTGCTGAGTTGAACATGCTTCTTGTGTATCCTACTTGTAGAAAATATAAATATAATGCATCTGAAGCTGACTGCTGCACATGTCTCTCTTCCACACACCTCTCTCTCTCTCTCTCTCTCTCTCTCTCTCTCTCTCTCTCTCTCTCTCTCTCTCTCTCTCTCTCTCTCTCTCTCTCTCTCTCTCTCTCTCTCTCTCTCTCTCTCTCTCTCTCTCTCTCTCTCTCTCTCTCTCTCTCTCTCTCTCTCTCTCTCTCTCTCTCTCTCTCTCTCTCTCTCTCTCTCTCTCTCTCTCTCTCTCTCTCTCTCTCTCTCTCTCTCTCTCTCTCTCTCTCTCTCTCTCTCTCTCTCTCTCTCTCTCTCTCTCTCTCTCTCTCAGTCTCTCAGATTTGTTGTTTTCTCTCTCTCTCTCTCTACATGCAAGTATAGCCTCACAGCTATTGTCTCTCTCTCTTATGTGTAGCCTATTTGATTTTATCAGATGACGGCTCAGGTTATGGAGTCTTAATGGGTCGCTTTTCAGTCACTATTTCATATTCATTCCATTGTCTGACAACAGAAATAGTTAAATATATCAATGGAAGGTTTTATTGAGAATTTAGCTGCATCAACATACAGCATGTGGCACAGAGAGGCAAACAAATGTAATAATAAATAATAAATGTACATTCTGCATGTTCAGAGGAAGTGACCTACCCTGTCCAGCAAATAATGTAATCAGGTTTGTGTAAGTAAATTGCTCAGTGCAAAGAAAGAGAAGTGATGGGAACCTGGTATTTATATACCATGTGTCTAATAGACATGAAAAAGTTATTTTAAAAACATCTATGACCTATGAAACTAAACTTCATGCTCTATATTAACTACAGTTTCACTAATAATAAACATATATTGCATAAAGCATCCATATTTGTCCATGCCCATGTTGATTAGAGTATTAAAAACTGGTGTGTGGTGAGCGCACTGGCGCCTTTGTCCTGTGGCAGCCATCGTATCATCCAAGTGGATGCTGCACACTGGTGGTGGTTGAGGAGAGACCCCCCCCACATGATTGTAAAGCGCTTTGGGTGTACAGCAATACACAAAAAAGCGCTATATAAATGCATCATTCATTCATTCATGTGATTAATTGCGATTAAATATTTTAATTAATTGACATCCCTAAGTTAAAAGTAAATGTAACTGCAATTAATATTAAAATTAAATGTAGGCTTACGATGGTAACTCTAGTGGACTTTCCTCATCAATATAGGCTATATTTTTTCACACTTGCTAATTCAAGTTTTTATAAGAATGAACCTCTGAAGGGAACCGATTGTCTTTAGAAAAGTTTTGATGGAATTTTAATTTAGCTGATAAAGTATAATTTATGAGATGAGCGCTGCTTTGTTTACAGCTGTTACCGGGGAAACCGCTATATTTCTGACATTCCAAAAGCACCTCCTACTGGCAGAGAATGAATGTGCATTTCAACAATCCAGTCTGCAGTTTTTGTTCAGACTAATGCGAAAGTCCACCCACATAAACCCGTTTTAAATAATAAAATAGTGTATACTCATCCCTTTTGACTCATCCCTTTCTTTTCTTAGTTCTTAGTGAAATAATAAACTTGTCTTCTAAATGAATAAATGTACATCTAAATGAAAGAATCCCACTATATCATGTGCATGAAAATGTAGAAACATTGGACACAACTATGGGGCACCATTGTGCAGCAGCAAGCATCATGACAAAAAAGGAACATCGAGGTTGATCTAGGTAAATGTGTGCAAATGTTTAGGGCCCCATTCTATATTTGCCTGGGGCCTCCAATTCACTAAATCGGCCCCTGGTAATACAGTAAATAAGAAGCTGAAAAGAAAGAAGCTTTAAATAAATATTTAAACATGCGTGAATAAATCCGACCATCTGACTATCTGACCGTGACCGATAGAGGAGCATCTTGGCAGCAGGGATTTAAAACTTTACCTCAACTGACACAGGCAGAGTGAAAGACTGCTTTTTTCGAACAGGTATAAAGGTACAAGTGATTTGAAAACATTTCAGCTGGTTTATATTTCTTTACATCGTGTAAGATGCATTAGGTTGAGTTACGCTGCAGTAAAGCGTTTCATTGTTTCATAATTGTCTCTTCAGTGCATTGCGCGAGCAGGACAAACAAAACAATAATATTAATAACTATGACTGAGACTGTCATAAACACATAACTGTCACAATGAGAGCCAGAAGACAGCAGGTAAGTATCACACGGGAATGTTCATTGAGTGAGATGCAGTGAAATAGGAGAGTGATGAGCTGGTGAGTATTGTGGGAATGGTTATATGCAGGTGCACGGTGCAGGAACTGATATCCTTCTCGTTCACAGGAGAGTGGAGACCGGGTGCTCAGGAGAGCGGGGATCAAAGCTGGAGAATCGTTGGAAATGCGGGAGACCTGGAATATCCTTTGGAGAATTGCTGGAGAGGCAAGGAGGTAAGCAAAACACAGATAAGTGTGTAGGGAGTCTGGTATAGATCCATATAGTGAACCCTAGACCGGAGGATGAGTGTCAGAGAGCGTGTGGAGTTTATAGGAGTGTTGATGAAGGACAGCAGGTGCAGGTGATCAAAACTCAGGTGACTGGGATCTGGTGATTGCGGTTGACGGCTGTGACTGTGACTCTCTGACAATAACATTATAATGAGAACACTATTGTAATAAAGCGCTGTGAATGTTAAGAGTTTAGTTGTCATGTTTCTGCGTATTGTTGCATGAAGAACGCGTCCACAAAAAAAGTTAATTCAGAGCCACGCAGACACGCTCATGTATTCAGGGAATTTTGTGCAGATTGTATAAATAAAGTATATTCTATATTATATAAATTATAAGTTAAGTCTGATTCTCCGATGGATTGCAATTCTCTCTTCAACGATTGCCGCATATGGCAAATTTGGACACTAGAGACAAGGCGGGCTTCATTGCACAGAATTTGCGCTGTGAGACATGTACGCATTGCTTGACAGTGTGTGCTTCCATCCACTGTGTTTTACTTTAGATATACTTTAATTTATGCCGTTTGGAATGCAGTACTATTGGATGCATGAAACTCACGCACTGGCAGACTTTCACGTGCACTTTATGTTTGTTTGTCCTGAAGATCGATTGCGGCTGTGGTTAAATGCACTTGCATTTTCGAGTACTTTTATAATACGAAATTGATGTACACACAGTCAGTTATGTTTTCAGAGCAGGACAAAACATCTGACTTAATGAAATAGATCTGTGCATTAGACTGCATGCAGCCTGTTAAAGCTCCCACTGTCAATGATCTAATTAGTAATAATCAAAACGGCAATAATGCTGAGGAAAAACTGTTGTCTGTAAACATTCGGATACTTAAAGAACACTTATTTAAAAAAAAAAGTTTTTTTTAAAGTAGCCTGCTTATATAATAAAAAAAATCAAGTAAAGTTTGCACAAAATAATTTGATTTAAAGTGTATATGAAAATGTAGCCATGCACAGTAATATTGATAACTGAGAATGGGACGCATTGTGACATTGAGTTGATAATGATAATCAATAATGTGAAACCAAGATTCACACCCCCACTTTTAAGATGGCAGTACTGACACACTGAGATTCCAGCTATAAACAAAATGTATAGTAACTGCAATGTTGGTTAAGATGTAAAGTTGTAAAGGGATGTATTTGCACAGCAGAATAATTAATTGTGGAAAAAATGTAGATCAAGAATCGATTTGGAATAGGATTGTGACTCCCAGAACCGGAATCGGTTTAGATCGTGAAGTGCCTGAAGATTCCCAATTTCCCACCCCTATAAAAAGTTTGTGTGAATTCTTAGGGTTTCGCTGACGTATAATGTTAACTATTTTTTAATCAAAACACCAAACATTTTTTACCCTGTTCGTATCTGTGAGGTGTCCGTAACGCATTTTCTCTGTGTGTTAACGTCAGTATTCATGACTGTCTCTTGGTAATGTATTTTGACCCCCCTCCAAACATATGATTCGACTATCTGCTAGATTAAAAAATTCCGATTTGACTATAAATATCCTTAGTTGAGGACACCCCTATTAAAGTGTAAAAGGTATACAATGTCCTGCTCTCTATTGAATACACCATAACACTAATGGGATCTCTCTCCTAATGGCTATTCAATGAATTGTATCTTCACACACACAAAAACAAATCTGCAGTCACTGCACACGCCCTAACATAAAACGCTTAGTGAAATTCCAATGAGTTCATTTTCCCATCACCGTCTGCATAAACAATAACTACTACAAAAAGAACGCATACAAAACACAGAAGCTTTGCTTTCTCTTTAAAGTAAAACAAGCAATGAAGATAGAGCTTAAACATTAAGGTTTCATTAAATGTAATAAAAGCATCCATTACCAGACGCCTTTGTCTTTGTACATTTTGAAAAGGCTGGCAGGGTTTACACAGCATTTAAATTCACAAATAATTACCAATAAATCCAACCAAATCAAAGCTGTAAAGCATAATATTTCTTAGCCCCACACTCTGTCTCTCTCTATTCCATATGCCAACTTCAGAACAATAGCTCCAAAACACTTTCAACACATTACCATCAACACACGTGGAGATCGTGTACTCGACCACTGCTACTCCACCTTCCGGGATGCATACAAATCCCTCTCCCGCCTACCTTTTGGAAAATCGGATCACTCTTCTGTTCTGCTCCTGCCTGCTTACAGGCAGAAACTGAAACGTGAAGCACCCGCCCTCAGGACAATCCAATGCTGGTCGGACCAATCGGACGCTATACTACAGGACTGTTTTGATCACGTGGACTGGGACATGTTCCGGGCAGCGTCTGATGACGACATAGAGGCGTATTCAGATTCTGTAACGTGTTTTATCAGGAAGTGTATAGAAGACGTAGTTCTGACAAAGACAATCCGCATCTACCCCAACCAAAAACTGTGGATTAACAGCGATGTTCGATCAGCCTTGTCAGCGCGGACATCTGCTTTTAAATCCGGAAACACTGACAAAACAAGCCAGTTACGATCTCAGGAGATCCATCAAAGCCGCCAAACGACAATATAAAAACAAAGTTAAAGAACAATTCAACACCAACAACCCAAGAAGCATGTGACAGGGCATCAACAACATCACAGGTTTTAAAGGGAATAAACCAGCTACTGTGAACATTGCCGCCTCTCTACCGGACGAGCTCAATACTTTTTATGCTCATTTTGAGGCTGACACCACCGCCCACACAGAGAGCGCTCCCGCGGCTGCTGCAGAAGAAGTGAGTCCACTCTCTTCTTCCACCATTGTGTCCATACCAAAGAAAAATAAAATCACATGCTTGAATGACTGGAGGCCCGTTGCTCTGACACCCATCTTCAGCAAGTGTTTTGAGAAGCTCGTCAGAGAACACATCTGCTCTGTGCTGCCTGCTTCACTGGACCCACTACAATTTGCATTCCGCAGTAACCGTTCCACAGACAATGCTATTGCCTTCACCCTGCACACCGCTCTCTCCCACCTGGAAAATAAGAACACCTATGTGAGGATGCTGGTCGTGGATTATAGTTCAGCATTTAACACCATAGTGCCTGCCACACTGGTTGCGAAGCTCCAGACTCTGGGACTGAACAGATCTCTGTGCAGCTGGATCCTGGACTTCCTGACAGGCAGAAGTCAGGTGGTCAGAATGGGCAACAACAACTCATCTCCCCTGGTCCTCAACACTGGTGCTCCGCAGGGCTGTGTCCTCAGCCCTCTCCTGTACTCCCTGTACACACATGACTGTACAGCTACACACAGCTCCAATGTCATCGTCAAATTTGCTGATGACACAACGGTGATAGGCCTGATCACCGACAATGATGAGACGGCCTAAAGAGAGGAGGTGAGTACCCTGACTAAATGGTGTCAGGAGAACCACCTCTCACTCAACATCAACAAGACCAAGGAGCTGGTGGTGGATTTCAGGAGACAGAGCAGAGTACACACACCCATCACCATCGACAAGACACCTGTGGAGTGGGTGAGCAGCTTTAAGTTCCTCTGCGTTCACATCACTGAGGATCCCACATGGTCTGCTCACACAGATGCAGTGCTGAAGAAGGCACATCAGCGCCTCTTCTTCCTGAGATGGCTGAGGAAGTTTGGAACGAGCCCCAGCATCCTCAGATCCTTCTACACCTGCACTGTGGAGAGCATCCTGACCGGCTGCATCACCGCCTGGTTTGGAAACAGCACCGCTGGCAACCGCAAAGCTCTGCAAAGGGTCGTGCGAACTGCCCGCCACATTGTTGGAGGTGAGCTTCCCTCCCTCCAGGACATCTACACCAGGCGGTGTGTAAGGAAAGCCCGGAGGATCATCAAGGACTCCAGCCACCCGTCCCGCAGACTGCTCTCTCTGCTGCCCTCAGGGCGACGTCTCCGCAGCATCCGATCCCGCACTAGCCGACTGAGGGATAGCTTTTTTCCTCAGGCTATCAGGCTAATGAACAGTCAGAACTAATTCACCCTACATCACACTCCCACTCACACAACATGCCATGCACTGCACTTTAACACAGTTCCACTGGACTACACGCACACATTGAACTAACATAGAATGTGTATATACAGTGTATAATGTGTATTGATTACTAAGTATGTTTTTATAGTACACTGTATTTACTGAGTATATGCATGTGTTGTTTGCACATTGTCTTCTGTACAGTCTGTAAGTATGTACTGTCTATATGTAATTTTTTTTTTTTTTGCACTGTCTGGAGCACGCTCTCAAGAATTCCACTCAAAAGGCACTTGTGCTGTGGTGATGTGACAATAAAAGTGATTTGATTTGATTTGATTTATATTAACCTATTTGGAATGCAATATGTCTGATCAACATTAATTATATGCTCCATTTTTCTCAGACTCAAAGCCAACACCTTGGACAAAATTGTATAATCTGTGCAGAGTAAAGCCACTGGCCGCCAGTTCTTAATCTTTTGCTAATCCCCTTTCTTGGGGAGAAGAGTGAGAATTGCTCTCCTGCAGCTCAAAGGTAACAGCCCTTTACTTGGACTGTCCCTGAGAACAAGCAGTAGATCTCCCCCAAAACAGGCCAGAAAGCTTTGTATAAGTCAACGGGAAGTCCATCGCCAGAGCCTTGCCTATTTCTAGGCTCTGCAATGCAGAATACAGCTCCTCAGCAGAGATCTTTGTATTCAACTCTGCCATAACTTCCTCAGAAACCTTAGGTAAGTCTCTATAAAAAGACTGTGCCACCTCAGGATTCTCCTGGAGTTCTTTTTTAAAAGCTTCTTATAAATAAACAACTGCACATTTTCAAATCTCTTTTTACTTTTTCAGCAACTGCCCAGTACTGGACCGCAAAGAATGCATGAATGGACCTTTTTTGTCCATTCTTTCATTCAAGGCCAAAGGAAAAATGAGAGGAGCATCCATTTTTACAATATTTTGATAACATGATCGAACTAAAGCACCTTGAATAGAAAAATCTTAAAGGCTGGATAGAGCTAAACTTCTTTCTTTTAAGATTCTTAAAATATTCTCCATCTTTTGTGGAGTTTGCCAATCCTTGCAAATCTTCCATCTTATTCTCCAAAACTTTCATAGATTTAATCATATGTCCCTTGTGTCCCTTGTGACATTGAGAGTATATTGCAAACATAACTGTTTTATTTTTCCTTTCACTATGTCCCACCACTGTTGTAAAGAGTTTTTTTTGTTTAGCCACTCAAAAAAAGCTTCAAAGCATCAATAAAAACATAATTTGAAAGCAATGACACATCAAAGTGCAAATAGGCACAATTAAATTTCACATCCTTAACAAAAAAAGAAACTTGAACAAGGGAATTATCCCAAAAACTGACTGGCTGTATTGAACTCTAAGAACATTACTTTGATCATTAAAACAATAAAATATATCAAGCTTTGCTAAAGATAAAACATATTTTGCATGAGTCCAAGTATATTAACATTGAGTTGTTTCAATTTGTTTAATTTGTTTCATTTAAACCAATAAGGCTTTTCATGCAAGCTCTGTGCGGAGCATATACATTGATAAAGGATGTTTTAAAATGTTCAAAGGTAGCTTGTATTTTTAACGGTTGACTCAACTATTTATTCAATAACACATGAAAAAAATCTTTGGAAAAAAGGATGCCAGCAGCCAACACCTCCACTATTAATGCTCTTATGACTGAGAAACACCTCCCCATCCCACTACTTCTAGACAGTTTCATTCTCTGTTATGCTATGTGTTTCTTATAAGAAAATAACATTTAATTTCTTAACTTTAAACAAATTAAAAAGATAAATTATTTTCACATCCATTCACAATTATTTTCTAGCACCATTAATGTTTAAGGAATGTTTTTCATGACAAAAGTAGGACGAAATTTAAACAAAACAGTAAAATAAACCCAAAAAACAACAACAAACACTTAACCATCACTTACTATTTGTGTGATCCTATTGTCCAGGTCATAGCGCACAGTAAGTTTTGACCGTTTGTTCTGAAAACTGCCCACGATGGTCTCGCGGGTCATTCCGATACAAAGAGTATGACCGAATTCTCTTTTATTTCTACTGGCCTCGCATTAAGACGGATGTTACCAGTTTTTTTAAAACTTGCCATACATGTCAGCTCACCGGCAAACCTAACCAGTCCTTAAAGCCAGCCCCTCTGCGTCAAATTCCAGCAGTGTGCAAACCATTTGAGCATCTCATCATTGACTGCATTGGCCCACTTCCTCGCTCAAAAGCTGGAAGTGAGTATTTGTTTACGGTGATGTGCCAAGTCACTGCGTTCCATTACCACAAAGTCTATTGTGAAAGCCCTTACTCAGTTTATTTCTATTTTCGGATTACCTAAAATGATTCAGTCCGAACAAGGGAGTAATTTTTATTGTGTTAATCAATTCAATTGTGTTCATTTCAACCACCTGTACGTATACTTAACTATTTTTGTTAATTTACTTGTCACACTGAAAAAATAATACCATCTGTGACACCGTGCTTCTTCTCAAAATGAAGTGTGTAGTTTTTCCAATGTTAAAGTGTGATGCATCTGTTAACTTGCAGATAACAATACATAAACTACCGTTCAAAAGTTTGAGGTCAATTAGACTTTTTGAAAGATATTAATGCTTATATTTAGCACTAAATTGCCAAATATAAAGATGCATTAAATTAATCAAAAGTGACAGTAAAGACATTCATGTTACATAAAAAAAATTATCTTGAGCACCAAATCAGCCTATTAGAATGATTTCTGAAGGATCATGTGACACTGAAGACTGGAGTAATGGCTGCAGAAACTTTAGCTTTGCATCACAGGAATAAATTACATTTTAAAATGTATTCAAATAGAAAATAGTTATTTTATATTAGAATAATAATAAAAATTAAAAACAGCTTCCTGACTTCAAACTTTTGAATGGTAGTATTATACACCATTTTCTATTAGATTTTTCTGAAAAGTGTAATGTGATAAAGCAACATTGACCAACTGAGTGAGTTTGGTCAGGAATGATTTGTTTGGCGATGCAGAAATTTAACAGTTCACCTAAAAGTCACAATTTCTTTATGTAAAACATATTTTTTTTTGTCTTTAGCCGAAAGGTAGAAGAGACAGTGATATACGTAATGAGGAAACTTGACAGTTTCTGTCCTGAATGATTGAAAACCATTTGATTGACAGTTCAATATCTGGTCTCATTCATCTGGAAATGGATTCTAGTGCAGAAGGCTGAGGGGTTAACATGGGTCTCAGTGCTGGAGAATACAGACATCAATTCCTGACTGGTGACAGAAGTGTTGTTTCAGCTGATGATCTGCAATATGTGGATTGCTGGAAACAATACAATTAGCAGTAATGGCGTTATTACCCACCGACTGATGCCACTCCATTTGCATTCTATCCTGGAGGCAAAGGACATATCTCCAATCATATTTAATAACTGAATGTGATGCAATATATTTCATAAAATATACTGTATTATAAAAGGATATAAAAGGATTGCTAAGCAAACTAGGCTAGGTTAAGGATATTTAGTTGCTTAAACAACTCGATTCATATATGAGAATTTCTCACAATACTTTTCTAAATTCTGTGTCATGGTACTCATGTGAATTGTGATGGACAGTGATGCGGAAGAGAAGAATTGTTGAAAAGGTTTTTGTTTTTTTGCACACAATGTATTATTGTAGCTTGAGCTTCATAAAATTACAGTTGAACCATTGATGTCACATGGACAATTTTAACAAGAGTTAAAAATAGTTTGGGCCTGAGAACATTTCAGTTACATTGCTGTCTATGCAGAGTCAGAAAGCTATTGAATTTCACCAAAAATATCTTAATTTGTGTTCTGCAAATGGATGGTCTTATGGGTTTGGAACGACATGAGGGTTAGCAATCAATGATAGAATTGTAATTGTGGGGTAAACTATCACTTTGAAAGTCCCCGATATGCTCACAGTGTTCCTATTCATTCTTCGATTCGGGGTCAGAAAGAAGAGTAAAATACAACAGAATGCTTTAAAGCAAGCAGGTTTACAGTATAACAAAAAAATAAACATTTGATGAAATGCAATGGGGTCCAAAACAACTAACTAGACCATATTTGTACTGCCAAAATAAATGTAATCAGAGACATTTTTCTAAATATATTTTATGTTGTGCAGAAACAAAAAGTCAAACAGGTTTGGAATGGCATGAGAGTAAGTACATATATAAGATCAGGCAGTCATCCCCACATGTCTCAAATCCACGACAATCATACCGGTACCAAAAAAATCACCTGTGTCCTGTCTAAATGACTACCGTCCCATAGCACTGACTCCAATCATAATGAAGTGCTTTGAGAGGCTAGTCATGCACAACATCAAAACCAGCATCCCCAACACACTCGATCCGCTCCAGTTTGCATACCGCCCAAACCGCTCTACGGATGATGCAATTTCCTCCACCCTCCACCTGGCTCTTACCCACCTAGAAAATAAAGACTCATATGTTAGAATGCTGTTCATCGACTTCAGCTCAGCATTCAACACAATAATCCCACAACAGCTCATCAATAAATTAAGCCTGCTGGGCCTCAACAACTCCCTCTGCAATTGGATCCTGGACTTTAACCGGAAGACCTCAGTCAGTCTGGTCGGCCACAACACCTCGAGCACTACCACACTGAGCACAGGGGCCCCACAGGGCTGTGTGCTCAGCCCGCTGCTCTTCACGCTGCTGACCCACGACTGCACTGCCAAGTTCAGCTCCAACCACATCATCAAGTTTGCCGATGACACATCAGTGGTAGGTCTCATCAGCAACAACGATGAAACGCACTACAGAGAGGAAGTGGCACAGCTGGCTGAATGGTGTGCGCTAACAACCTGTCCCTCAATGTGTAGAAGACAAAGGAGGTTGTGATGGACTTCAGGAGAAACTCTGTTGACCACCCCCACTGACCATCGACACCTCGACTGTGGAGAGAGTCAGCAGCACTAAATTCCTGGGGTGCACATCACAGAGGACCTCACCTGGACTAACAACACCAAGTCTATCTCCAAGAAGGCACAACAGCGCCTACACTTTCTCCGCCGGCTGAAAAGAGCAAGCCTCCTCCACCCATCCTCACCACCTTCTACAGGGGTACCATTGAGAGCGTGCTGACCAGCTGCATCACTGTCTGGTACGGAAACTGCTGTGCAGCAGACCGCAAGACCCTCCAGCGGACAGTGAACACCGCTGCAAAAATCATTGGTGCCCCTCTGCCCTCCATCCTGGACATTTTCCTTACACGATGCTCCAGCAAAGCAAAAGTATCGTGGAGGACCCCACCCACCCTCCCACAGTCTCTTCCAGCTCCTACCCTCAGGTAGACGGTACCGAGCATCAGAGCCCGCTCCGCCAGACTGCTCAACAGCTTTTTCCCCAGGCTGTGAGAGCCCTGAACTCACATCACACAGCCCCTCTCTGAAACCCCAAACAACACCCCCCACCTTACCACATCTCAGGAAAAACTGTTAAACTTTTATCTCTGTGGAATTCAGGTGAGCGGGCCTGCACAAGCCACCTGTAGCAACACACTCTCCTCTGCATGCACTAGACACTTTCACACACCATTGTGTGTCCATAATCCCACAAAAGACTGACTGTAATATATGACTGTAATGTATGTATGTTTACTGGCTCATGCACCACAAATCACCTTACACTGTTCCCCAGCCAGCTGCTTGAATGTCTCTCTTTGCACATGTACAGTATTGTATTTGAAGTCATCTGCACAGTTGTACAGTTTGTATTTTTGTACAGTTTGTATTTTTTGTTTCTTGTTTTTAGTTTATGTATAGGTAACCACTTTATATATAGCATATGTATAGTCAAAGCTGACAGTAGGTTAGTTTGTGTATAGGTTTATACTGTTTTACTTCGTGTTGTATATTTGTATTTATGTAGCACCGTGGTCCTGTGAGGCACGACATCTCGTCCCACTATATGTCCACACATGTAGTGGAATGACAATAAAGCTCAACTTGAACTTGAAAAAAAAAAAAAAAGATACATAAGATGGATGGACCCCTGCACTGAATATTGAATTCAATGCAACATGAGGCTACCAGACACAGTCAAAGTGAACAAGTGATGGAAGACACAAGCAGAAGAATTGACCCTTCAAAGCCTCATCCACTTCAGCACAAATCCAGCGTTAAGGCCACTTGGGAAAAAGTGGAGTAGCAGATAGACATTATATCGTCAACAAAACTGAGGAACCCTGGTCAGCAACAGCACTTCACAAAGTGCATAAGCGTGTAACGGCACTGATAGCATGCGATGATACGACCACAGACAAAGACACTTAACTCAACTCCACAGAAAGCACAGCATTCAGTGGTTCAGCAACATCTTTCTACAGCCGGTTTCTTGTAGATGAAAAGTAAAAGTGGCTCTTGGGTGGCTAATGTTCTTTTTCCACTTAATTGTGCCTTAACACTGCTGTCCGTCTGTTCCTTTTGGACCCCCTCCTACCATTCAAGGTTTCCACCCCGTAACAGCCAAGCAAGTTAATACAGTGAGTCAAGCTTCTATATTAACCTGCTTCACTCTGCTCCATTTTAATTTCAATTCTAATTGGTCTGCAGCAAAGCTTTCTTGCTAATATTGATCTCTGCTGCAGTGCACCACTGTGGAGGTACACTGAGTTTTGCTTGTGTGGCCCATTTGCATGTTTCAACTAGATACCTCCTCTCCTAACGTTCAGCCTCGTTGTCATCTTCTGGCCACACAATGCTTCATTGCATCTATAATAAGGTGCATGCACTCATTGTTTAGGCTCCTTTTGTTTTCTTAGGAGGAGTTTGCATTTGATTGTTGTTTACACCCAGTGTTTATCATATCTCGGCCTTTAAAACCCAAACCCTAAGCGGTTGAAATTGCATTGGGGCTGGTCTTTATGTGGTTGCCATAGTGACCAACTGAGTTACTCCGCTCTGGCTTTGAGATTCATCTGCTAACCTCTGCCGGCCTAAATGTCTCTCTGCCCTTTCTAGTTCTCTCTCGTCTCGCTCTCCGGTTGGTTATGGTGGAGTATCCATCATGACAAAACCTCCCAGTAGTGAGACAATGGCTTTGTGTTCACATGGCAGCAGAATATGATTCTGTTCATGGCCAGTTCAGGTTTGGAACCGAATCCCATGAGATTGCATTTTCTGAACTGAACAGCTCAAATTTAGTGAAGTACGTTAAGATACATGAAAGTGTACTCTGCACTCTTCAAGTAAGAGTTTTATTTCACGATTATTCTATTTTCTGCAGGTACAGTTTTTAATACAAGTATATGATTTTAGGTACACTATAAGTGCACATTCAATACAACTAAGCGCACTTCTTTTTCACAAGGGAAGATAAATCAATATACATATGATTGGCGTATGATTGGTTTTTCTGTTGTTGTATACATTTTAATACTGCAAAAGTTTGGATAAATATGGTGTTGATGGGTATTTGACACCTAAATTAAGCTGAATGAATTTCAACCACACTAGTGCAATACTGTATACACTGCAAACCCACATAAATGCTGTACTTGCAGGCTAGACAGGTTTATATATGATAATAAATGTGTTAAAGGCTGTTCACAAGGTACTCATTATTGTGTCCATCAGTGTTATTTTTAAAAACTTCTTCTACATTAACAAGGTCATTACATAATTTTATCATGTCCAGGTTTTTGCACAGGAATACTGAAAATACTTCAGCCTATAATGTACAAAATGTACGGAGTTGAGTTGTGAAGTGGTAATGATTCATACTGAGATGGTGAAATGGCAAGAAATTGTACAAAAATATATGAACATATGAACACCGAAACATTCAATGCAATATACGTAACTATAGCCCTATTCACATTGGATTAGTATTACCTGGTGACCTCTAGTAATTTTTAATAATTACTGAGGTTGTCGCCCATGTCTGTAATTTGTAATGTAAAAATTCCCCTGCAAATTACCTACCATATTTCGCCACAGAGTATCTGTGATAATATTAGTCCTGTGTGAATCAGCATCTCTGTGATTTGGGCAGCATTTGGCAGGGCATATATAATTTGAGGATTAACATCCTGTGGTAACTAGGAATTACACAATCTTCAGTCTGGATCCAAACATTTAATTATCTGAGATGACTAAACACCTGAGAAGAGTTGATGCTAACCCCTCAGACAGTATACAATATTAACCAAATTTTGCCATAAGTTAAATATATTCATTTTAATAAAACTTAATTTCTTGTAAAGCTGCTTTGCAACGATTGTATGATAAAAATGCTATACAAAAATCTTGAATTGAATTGAATCATAAGTAAATAATTTGCAACTCTTAACTGGGTTGACGTCATACTAGAGTACTCAACATCTTCATTTTTTTTTTAAATGTTTCCTTTCTCTCTATTTTCTTTTCATTTAGCATGTTCTCACTGCATTTACAATCAGGTCATACTGTATTCTAGAGCTGAGAGCTGAGGCTAAGAGTGAAGGGATTACTTAGCAGCCTACTTCTTGTTTGTTTACTTTGGTTATGAAAGTGAAAGGCCATCTCATGGATTACAGGTGTTATTATTCATGCACGATGATGCACATCTGATAATGTAATCATATCTGACACTCACTTGAAGGTTGGACAGTGTGTGGTGTTTCAGGATATAGTAATTTGGGCAGAATCATTGGATATGAGGATTCTGCTCAGTTGAAAAGATTAATGCTTTGGCCGTGATTGAGAGGGCCTGCAGGGTACCGCACGCAGAAGATAACAGAGGACACAGAGTTTCAAAGGCACAGTCAGGCATAGTTGAATTTGAATTTAATTTCTCTTTTATGAAACTCAAATTCGACTGTGTGCATCCAATACCATTACTAAGTCTAAAAAGGCCAAAATAGATAGACAGACAGAGAGACATACAGTACCATACATACAGACAAACAGACAGACAGGTTTTTGTTTTTGCAGTTTATTCCCAAGAGAGACAGATAGTCTCTGCTGAAATGAATAAATCCTTGGTACATTGGCAGTGTGCAATGGGGATGAGGTTCAGTATATCTGGGTTAACACCAGAGAGATAAAGAGGAGGATAATCTTTAACTCCTGTGATTGTAGCTGATCCAAGGTCAAGCAAAGATACCATATCAAAGAGATCTTAATATCGAATGCATAATGCAGTGCCAACATTGAATAAACAGCTACCTAACTGCTCAATTCATTATAATGGCATTTAGAATATAGAAGTTTGTAACCATTTCACCTTGAAGGAGATCTGTTGATAAAAAATTAATTCACTCAATACTGCTATAGTACAAATGCATAGCCTACTTCTTTACATGCTAAACTAGTGTGTTGCTTTTTGACATTCAACTTCCTATAATCTTCACAACTACTGCCTGATATTCCTGAATCAATCTCTCAATTAGAATGCAATATCTATTAAGGCAAAGCTGTAGTTTGAAGTATGAGTACACTTAAGTGTGTGTGTGTTCAATAGAGGCAGCAACACACACTGATTACTGTCCGTATTTATCAGCTCAAACATTTCTATTTGCAGTTTCTTGAGCTTTGACATTGTGTTGCAGTTGACACATAATCATGGACCTCCATTTTAAATCCCCTGTAACAGAGGCAAGAAAATATACCACAAGAGGAGAGTTAATTGAGTTTACTTTCAATCCCCACTCAAAGCCCTCGTACGGAGGAAAATTAGATTTTTTCCCCTGTATCCATGTTAAATAACATCAAACCTCTCGAACAGCATTACACAAAAGGCAGTTCAAATCAAAGGCACTGAAATTATTAATACACTACAGCACTATGAAAATGACACCACAAGAACTATATTTCTAAAACTTCAAAAGGATATACTGTATTATTTGCTTACAGCAACACAATAATATTCAACCATCTCTTACAGAGGCCTTATTTTACTAGCTTTTGGTCCAGCAAGGTAAACATATCACCCATAATAACCTCCACGGAGAGAGCAGCCTGCCCTCATAAGGGCAAGGCTGATTTCATCAACGCTACATCAAAATTGAAATGCCAATTCCAATTCCGCTGCCATAATTATAACTGACCTGTTTCGACAAACTGAATTTAAACCCGCAAGTGCATTAAAAACATGCCGGGTTGAACTTGAAGGGCAATGATAGAGAACCAGTGATCTCAACTCAGCCCCGAAGACAAGATAATAATTGCAATGTAAGGGTCGTTCTGCGTCACTGGTGTCTTTTTCAGTTCAAAGGTGATTTTTGAAGATCTAAAAAAAAAGTTGCTGTAAGCCACTTCTACCAGATTTAGCCACTTATTTTGAAACCCGGCCTTTCTGTTGACAGATGGAGGGAGAGAAGCTCTGTGTTGTCAAAATCAAGTGTTCTCGCATGACAAACTAAAGCAAGTGCTTATGTAACTGCATGCGGCGTTAAACTCGAATGATCTGCTTTAGCTACCACACTCTCACAATCCTGCTTCTTATACGGGCAAACACAAAATGACTGACAGGTAAAAAGTGCCTCAAAATCTGAAACTTTGACCTGCACTTTTTTTCTGTTTACAGAGACTAGCTGTCACAGAGACAGGTGTGATATTTCAGGTCTCCATATCCAGTGATATCTATCAGGTAATAGAGGTATTTTCTGACTGTCATCACATGGAAAGGGGAATCAATTGGCACACCTTTAAACCATTTAAGTAATCTAAATTGCATATGATTAAATCATTTTTTGTTTTTTAAATCAGATAACTATATTTAATCGAATTAATGATATTATATTATTTTTTTTAGAAAGTCTCACAGTTTTATTTGACATTTGCTCATAATGCTGACATTTCTGCAAATATCCACATTTCACTTATCAGTTGTCTACTACACAAAATTATAGTTACAGAAATGACATTTTAATATCGTCCCAAGTCAAAAATATAAAAATATAGGATGATGTATTTTAATAGAATGACAAAAGAGACAATGGTAAAGAGGTAAACACTCAAACTTCCTATATTAATATGAAATGTCTGCTAATGTCTAAAATTAAAACGATATAGAAGAATAAAGCAAAAACTAAAATGTCTGTTAGTAGCACATATTTCGTTTTCATCAAAATGTGCATATTCAAAAAGTAAAGTGTGGAGATAAAGGTGGTGAGATTAAATAAAATAAAATACAAAAATAATCAATAAATAGTTTTGTGTCTCTTATAGGCTACATTAATTTGATCAAAATAACAGTAAGACCAGTGAAATATTGTGAAATTATACTACAATTTTAAAGAACTGCTTTCAGTTTCAATATATATTTTATTCCTGTGATGGCAAAGCTGAATTTTCCTCAGTCACTACTTCAGTCATCAGTGTCACATGACCCTTCTAATATGCTAATTTTCTGTTCAAGAAACATTTGTTATTATTATCAATATGGAAAACAGTTGTGCATCTCTGACAGTATTGATCAATGTAATCCATCTTTGCATAAAAAATAAATAGATATAATAAATATAAAGCATGCATGTTTTGTACAATGAACTTTAACTCTCCAGTATCAGTACAAATTGACAGAGAGAGAGAGAGAGAGAGAGAGAGAGAGAGATCTGGGCTGAATATCACTGGACTGGGGTTATGATGGATTATGATAAAACATTAACATGGCAGCGAGGAAAGAGCAAGAGGGTGAAAATAATTGTTTCATGCCCTTATTAGCAAGAAGGCCATACGCTTACCACCTCCATCAGTAAAACACAGACAACAAAACTGAAATACAAAATGTTTTAGTCCCTTATTCAGAATTTCCTTGACTTGTAACAGTGCATGCAGATACAATAGTATTGGCTTTTGCCATGGACATTTCTGTGTGCATTTTCAATTCATGTTTTGATTTTTGACAGTGTCTCAGAGCCAAATCAATATGTAGTGTTTTTCCTTTGTTTTCAAGGTTGAAGTGCTTAATCATACAGTAAGCTTTCTGCACTCGGAGCAAACTACCTTTTTAAAGCAAAATGCAATAAAGATACCCATCCTTTTTATTCCTGGACAAACACGTTACAGTATGTAACACACATTTTCAAACCAAACACATTATCTGGGACTCTGTAAATAAAAAAAACGCATGTTCCTGAAATACCAAAACCATACTCTTATCAAGTGCAGTATGCTGATATTATAAAACTAGTCCAGATACATTTTACAGTAATTTCTAACATTATACTACTATATTCAGAATTTGTATGTGAACTCAATGTACCATTTTCTGAATTCAGCAGAGCCCTGTTGTTTGTACTGGGTTACATGAAGAAACATAATGGTCTTAACCATCGCTTTTTCACTGCTTTAAACAGGTGACCAAACAGAAGGTCATTCATTTCCAATCGCAAAATGGGATGTCTGAAGTAAAAACTTACAAATGTGGGATTTGCATTGAAAGATTAACTGATAGAGCTGTACACTATCAATATACTATATGTGGCAATTTTATACAACAGAAAGATGCAGGTTATTTATGGACATAAATTGTTCGATGAAGAGCATCCATGTTTCAGTCCACAAAAGGTTATTTATAGTGGAATTTTTTTTTTAAATGCTAACAAAAAAGTGGAGAACGGTTCACCATTTAAAAAAATAAATAAATTTGCATCGCTGTGAAAACATCCTTTTAAAACCTTTATTTTTAATATGACAATGCATGCTGGGAGCCAAAGCAGCAGCACAGCACACTAGTACAGTTAATCTGTAATAATACAATATATTTTATTCAAAGCGACTTACAAATGAGGAACATTACAAGCAATTTATCATAAAAGAGTCAACAATATTTGCAGCACAACAGTACTGGGTTACAAGAGTAAGTACAGAAGCTAGAGCAGTATAAATACAGAAAACAGAAATACATTTTGTTTCAACAGCCAGGAATTTACATTTATACTAATTTATTTACAGTTTACAGTGTACCTGCAAGAGGGCTTTGAGTTAAACCAGCCACTGATGGATGTGAGCCATGGCGGCACCTGTCAGCCACAGATATGTGTAGGAAGCGGGCAGCAAGAAATGGCAGATAAAGGCATGGCTGGATACCAGTCTCTCTTTACCTGTGCTGCTCACATATCCCGTCACACTTCAGCGGTAAGGCTTCAGTACTACAATGACACCCATAAGCCCCTTACTCCTGCTGCTGCCGCCATCAGTATGCAAGCACAAAGATCAGGAGGATGGCTGAAGGGTTTTAAGTCATTATTTTTAATGAACGGCCAATGTAATTATGCCATGTAATATGCATTTGGTGATGCAATAAATACCTGCATGTCATACCGCGTAAAAAAATTAATAATTGTATTTAAATAGTCCCTTCCATTAGCAATATTACAAAATACAGACAAGGAGCTTGGGCGGTGTCGGAAGAGCAAGGAGCTTGGGCGTTGTCGGCAGGGCAAGGAGCTTGGTTGGAGCCGGCATCAGGGTAAGGAGGTTGAAAGACTCTGTGGGCTCCCGGACTGGAACGGGCTCTGGAACAGCCTCCTGGCCAGCAGTGAGCTCCTGGATGGCCTTCAGGCCTTGTGGGATGGAGGAAGCCTCCTTCCACCCCCTCCATTTCCGAGAACGATGCAGTGGCATGGAGCCTGCCGCCTCTTCAGTCTCCACTAGAGGCACTGCAGTGTCGTCCGGCGCTTCTGGGGGCACTGCAACAATATCATCGGTGGCCACTGGGGGGCGCAGCTGCAGCACCAGCCGCCGCCTCTGGGGGCGCTGCAGCAGGCCATTCTTCCTCCTCCTCCGATTACGGATCATTGGAGGGCTGGGGCTTCCACCGACTGCAGGTGGAAAGGAGGGACAGTTAGTGGAGTGGGACTTCGCTTGGGGTGGGGGTTCAGGCTCCCCACAATGGTAAACGTGGTACATGAAGTCCCAGAAACCTCCTTAACATCAGCCTCACTGTAGTGCAGACTGTCCACTTCGATGAGGAAGTAGCGAGAGTTTACATGCTGTTCCAGTATCTGGCGGGTGGAAAATCCAGTGGTGGGAGACAGAAAGAGAAAAATGCCCATCTCTGCCGAGTCCTCTTTTGGCCAGTT
This sequence comes from Gymnocypris eckloni scoliostomus, assembly GCA_027564155.1. Lineage (NCBI taxonomy): Eukaryota > Metazoa > Chordata > Actinopteri > Cypriniformes > Cyprinidae > Gymnocypris > Gymnocypris eckloni. The sequence goes on along the minus strand of CM050427.1, from coordinate 15,262,989 downwards.
TGTTCTGTACAGGTTGGGGTGAAGGGATGAGGCGAGGACTCAACAGGAGATGGGCTTTATTAAACAAAATAAAACAAAACAAGCAACAAAAACTACCCGTAGGGGGAAAAACAGGACAGCTGGCAAGGCTTGGCAGGGCAGGACAAGGCAAGGCAAGGCAAGGCAAGGCAGGGCAGAGCAGGGCAGGGCAGGGCAGGAACAGGAAACATTCGTCAACGAACTGGCACAGGACTGCAAACACAAGGATATTATAAAGGGAGCAAATGAGGAGGGTAACGAGGAAAGACAGGTGGGGCAAATTAACCAATAATTAGGAAACAAGATGGGTGCGGTCAAGACAAATTGACAGGAGAGCACATGGCACACAGAAACCTAAGACAAAGCCATGGGCTCACACAAAACAAAAACACAAGCACATGTCCAGCAAAACAAATCACCAGCCAGAGGACGACGAGCATGCAGATGAGCTTCCCTGAGACCGTTTCTGACAGATTGTGCAGAAATTCTTTGGTTATGCAAATCGATTGTTGCAGCAGCTGTCCGGATGGATGGTCTCAGACGATCTTGAAGGTGAAGATGCTGGATGTGGAAGTCCTGGGCTGGTGTGGTTACACGTGGTCTGTGGGTGTGAGGCCGGTTAGATGTACTGCCAAATTCTCTGAAACGCCTTTGGAGACGGCTTATGGTAGATAAATTAACATTCAATTCACAGGCAACAGCTCTGGTGGATATTCCTGCAGTCAGCATGCCAATTGCATGCTCCCTCAAAACATGTGACTTCTGTGCCATTGTACTTTGTGATAAAACTACAAACTTCAGAGTGGCCTTTTATTGTGGCCAGCCTAAGGCACACCTGTGCAATAATCATGCTGTCTAATCAGCATCATGATATGCCACACCTGTGAGGTGGATGGATTATCTCGGCAAAGGAGAAGTGCTCACTAACACAGATTTAGACAGATTTGTGAACAATATTTGAGAGAAATAGGCCTTTTGTTTACATAGAAAAAGTCTTAGATCTTGCAGTTCAGCTCATGAAAAATGGGGGCAAAAACAAAAGTGTTGTGTTTATAATTTTGTTCACTATATATCTATAGAAAGCTTTAAATTACTACTTAACGAAATAAATCAAATCGGAAACAAAAACTCTTTCATTATAATTTCTCTCTAAAGGTGCGTCTAATGAGATGGTGAGTTAGGATCATCTTAATCATCTTCATCTTTGCGACACTGACACAGAAAACACTAGTTTATTAGTAAATCATTCAAATATCTCCTAACTATTTCCCCAGGACACATTCATGGTAATTGCTTTTGCTGGGGCTTTGCAGCAAGCTTTAGCCTGTTGTGTTTATTTGAACGCAGAACTCTTCATCTGCGCTGAAGGCACGCTCACTGCTGCTGCGGGACACTAAACACCGTCGAGCCGCTCTTGACAGTCACGGTATGGTCTTGTGTAGTTTTCACCAGCGCAGCAATTTTTTTCATCACTAATTGATGGATTCTAAAATACAAAATAAGGAGAAGCCTAAAACAGCCCCCCCTAATGAAGTCTGAAATGTGCTGCTGATTTGGTTCAATTTGATGAGAATAATTTGGGAGTGGATTTACATTCTTATTTTTACAACATGAAACAAACTCAAAAATATAGGAGCAACTATAGGAGCAACTTTTTTTGTTGTTAAATGTGACTTTTTTTTATCTGATGATTTTTTGATAATTATCCTTAAGTAATAAAATGATGTATTTTTTCATAATACATTTACGCATCATTTCATTAGTGTGTGCTATAACTATAGTAAACATGACTGATTGTTAAAATTTCACTGTCAGATCAATTGCAGCAATGCACTAAGAAAAAAATCAAGTGAGGCAGTAAGGGGACATTCAAGTTTTTATGTGTGTGTATAAGCGTGTTGCACTTGAAGCTGGCGTGGGTTTACGCTTGCATGCATGGAAAAATATTTCATTAGGCCGAGTCATGGGGGCAGGGATCCTGCTTTTGCACTGCAGCTAATGCACTGAGCCCCAATGCCTGGGGTGATACAGCTAGTCAATGCAATTCACGGTCACAGAGGTGCCTGGGAAAAGGAGGGGTTGTTTGCTGCCTGGTGCCTGCCAGCTTGCCTGCTTTAATCTGCTCCAAAGCTAATTCTGCCTTCTCGAAACAACTCTGCTCCACTGGCGCAGCACCTTGCCATGTCGCATGGAGTCACTCCCCCAGAAGCATTGTGTACCTGCAGAGCACCCCCGCTGGGAGGAAGCCGTGGCAGAAGCCATAAATGCTGTTGACTCTTGTGGAATTGTTTCCTTTAGGTGCTGTAATACTCAAGGACAGTGGCATTCTGTGGACTTACGAAATGAGCAGCCAAAATCCCCTCTGATATATGATTTACATGGGGTCCAAGTACAAAAAAAACCATCATATATTAAAGTGATAGTTCACCCAAAAATGATTTTTTTTTTATTAATTACTCACCCTCATGTCATCCCAACCCCATAAGACCATCATTCATCTTTGTAAGACAAATTAAGATATTTTTGATTAAATCCGAGAGCTCTCTGACCCTCCATAGACAGCAAGGCTACTACCATGACCAAGACCAAGAAAGGTAGTAAGGACATCGTTAAAATAGTCCATGTGACATCAGTGGTTCAATCTTAATTTTATAAAGCTACGAGAATACTTTTTGTGCACAGAGAAACAACTTTATTCAACAATTTATTCTCTTCCATGTCAGCATTTTCATTTTTAGGTTCAATGTTCTTATACTTCTTATGTTTTTATTTACAAAGATTGTATTTATGATAATAATATGATAATTATATGTATTTATAACAATGTCAAATAATTAAAATTGTATTTATATTAATATTATTCATAATCTAGTTAACAAAATATAAAACTAAAAATTATTATGTATTAACATAATACTGTATATATACACAACATAATTCAACATTTTGAAAGAAAGCTGAATTAATTTGATCAAACATACATTATACTGTCTTGTAAAATATTATTTTTCACAAATATTATTATTACTTGTAAAATGTATATTCAAATGTAATGTATTCCTGTGATGTGAAGCTGAAATCTCCAGTCTTTAGTGTCACATGATCCTTCAGGAATCATTCTAATATGTTGATCTGTTTGTGTTTTTGTTCTCATCTCCTCAGACAAAATACACTGCTATCATTTTCTGGGTTTTTATTTGTACTCACCCCTGTAGTTTCTGATGAAACAAACTCTCAGTAAAAAAAAAATAGTATTTGCTCTTAAAAGGACTGTAAAAGCTTTGCTCCGAGACATACAGGGAGGTCATGGTAGCAGACTTTTGACCTAGATATGCAGGTGTAACTGCTGCTTCCTTAAACGCATCACTTAACCTGCCTTAGCCTCTTTGAAAATAGAAATGAAAAATAAAGTGGCTGCTCTCATAAAGTCAATGTGATTTAAAGACTACTTCAATGTGATGTAAAGACTACTTCAAGTCAGATAGGTAAAGTTTAAATGCACATTTTAGAGATGGTTCTCTCTGCAGAATACAAGATCCAGGAAGTGTGGTTGGATCTAGGTCCAACTCCTCCCACCTTACATAGACCTAAACCTACCCGTCTCTACCCCTTGATCCCTAAACCCACCCATCCCCACCCATAAATCTACCCATCTAGATGTGAATCCAACTCCGCCCCCCTGGATCTTTGTTCTGCTGTGAGGGGCCACTGACACAAACCTCACCATTTGAAGTGTTTCCTAAAACCAAAATCTTATGTATAGCTAGCTATTGTTATATAACTTTCAACTCATTAAGTACAGTTTGTCCCTAAAAAATCAGTGTTTCTTTCAAAATGATATATAGAGCAAGTAGGCAATAGGGTATTTTCAAGATAAAGAGTGTGTATGGAGGCCTTTTTCTACCTCAGAGTAAAAAAAAATTATAAATAAAAAAATAAACCTACATTGCGACTATAGCTCACAATGTGACTAAATGCAACTTTGTTCCTCATTATCATGACTTTGACTTCTCCCAACTGCATCTTTTTCTCATAATATATCTGTGATTTTCTCTTAAACTTTATCTCAATTACCTGAGACAGAAACAGACAACCGTAAGCATGTGTGAGTCAGTAAATGGGAAAAATTAATAAACCTGATAAGTGACAGTAATAGTGTTCTTCAGTGTCTAAAGCATTTGTATGGAACAACGGCAGCAACAAATGTTTCGGCTTCGAGAAATATCCTCCAGAGAATGTCACAAATGTGAAGGACACGGATCCTTTACAATCATGTGGAGTGTTTTACTGTGAGGAAAAATGTGTGTGATTGTAAGATGGGAGATCATCACAACTGAGTGCTCATCATAACTGTTCCAGTTAGATCACTTGAAATCATAGACTGCGCTACTTACTGGTGTTCAGTCGTCGAAAGACCACCCCTGTGAAAGTTGTCCCACTGTGACTCAGCATCTATCCTAATCAATCAGCAATCAAACACATACACAAACACACACATATACGCACTCCCTCTCATCACTCTCAACTGTCTGACAAAAAAAAGCCCAAAAGCTCACAAAACAACAAGAACGTAGCCACATGGGCCTTTTCTTAAAAAGTCTGGCAGGCACAGACAGAAAAGCAAAGCACACCTTCTATCTGTATTTGCTTCTCTGCCTGAACTAGGAAAACAGCTTTGAGTGGTTGGACAAGCTCCATGAATCTTGTTTGATACCAATTCAGAATGGGCAAAAAACTGGCAAACTTTTCCCTCTCTTTCTGTTTCCAGAGCACACACCTTATCTTCCTTATTTGCCTTCTTGACAGGTTGAATTAGCTTCTGTGTGCAACCTTCCTGAAGATGAGGGCACATTTAGTTCCATCATTGGCTATTCAGGTAGGACCTCAGTTTCAATCAGCTCACTGGTAAACAGAGCTGCCGGAACCCATATGGGGATTTACTGGCCCCTCACCCCAGGGAGAAGGTCATGCTGGTTTTCAGGGTGTGTTTTTTAGACCACACGCCTATGGGTGCCTGTTACTAATAGGGTGCCTTTTTATATGACCTCAGCATTCTCAGCAATGTCGAGGCTGGAGGTAATACACATAATCTCAGTTATGGTATACATATGTCTTAGTGGCGCTATACTGCAGGTTGTTTTGCTGCATGCTTCCCTGTAAATGAGAGGGTTGCGTAAGTGATGTTCAACCAAGCAAATCAAGCCAAAGACAAGTCACTCTGGTAAGACCTGAGCCTTATACTAAACTTTACTTTTAAGTAGAAAGAATGGCTGATTTCTGAATCCATTCATCTATCTGGTTTAATGGTAGGTTCAACATCATGCCAACTGCCATATCGAGGGGCGGGGGGGGGGAGTGAAAACTATCCCCAGCTTCGTCCATTAAGCTGCATGGCAGCTGAAGTGTCTGAAGTAGGAGTAAATTGTGAAAAATCACATCCCTGACAGGTTGCTGAAAAAGAACGTCTTGTTGGCTGTTCTGGATAAATGTGGTGACATTTCATTCCTGCCTTCAGAGCTTCATAGTCCTGTAGCCTTAGTCTCGTAGTCAAAAATTATATATATTAAAAAATATATAATAATTATAACAAATGTGATGCTTAGGATGGACACTAGATCGACAATACAAATGCATTAGCATAGTAAACAAAAATGTGCTTTTAACATATATTAATATTGTCTTTAAAAATAATATTTTCTTTGTGTACGGCCATATTCTCCATCACTTAATCCTACCCCATAGCTAAACTTAACAACCACCCTACTGACTATTAATAGGCAGAAAATTAGGAGATTGTTGAGGCAAAAGTCATGGTTATTTATTATTTGATAATAAGAATTGGTCCCCAAAATAAACTGTCACAATGAAAACTACAACAAATATACTTGTTGTGTTACCATTTGCCCCAACAGCAAAATAAAAAAGAAAATGCATAGTAGCATTTCTATGACTTTACAAATAGAGGAAAAATATAGAGAGCGATTGATTACGTTGGTCAGAGGACAGAATATATGACAAGCATCACTATGTACGCTGTTAATAAATGAGGAAATGCATCATCACAGTCTGTGAAAAGGGTCTATACAAAAGCATTAGCAAAGCAAAGGAATGTTCCAGTACTAGAACATTGTTTTTCAGAAAAGAAAGTAAAATACTGCAACACATTGTGAAAACAGCTTCAGAAGTTGTTAAATGTTTTTTTTTTTTAAACAGCAACAAAAAAGCTATGGTATTATTATATAAGAAACAAATATATATATAAATATAACCATCTTTAAAAAAAGAATGTTACCATTTATTCCACTAGTCTTGTTCTTTATGTAGAGAGATCAGAGCCTGAGAAGACAACATGGTGAACCAGGCAGACAGGCTCCATCATTAGGATGGACCTAGACCCACTGGAGGTGGTGGGCAAGTGCAGAATGATGTCCAAATTAATTTGAGCATCATGGACAACATCTTGCACTCCCTCCATGACAAGCCTGTCGGAAGGAACAGTAGGCTGATCCAACAGCAGTGCAACATAGAGAACAACAGAATGTTGTTTGGGTCTACCAGCACAAGAAATGTACAAACAAACTGTGCAATGAATTGTATATTGAATATTAATTGTCAGTGCACTATACATTATGTTTAATGGTTATATTCCATTAATTTAACTCATCTAAACTCATACTGTATAAAAAGTTAATTCAAAATATTGAAAAAAATACTCTACCCTGACATTAAAATATTTGATTAACAACCTTTTTTCAGCTAGACTTTAACATATGCCTTTACAGGAATTGACTTTCAAAAAATAAGCCTACGCTTAGAAACGATCAGTGAAGTAAAACAAATTGTGTGCTTGAAAGAAGGAAAAAGAAGGCAAGACCTCAAGGAATATTTATATATTGAAAAACAAAGAAGATCAGTTAACAAGCCTGTATACTGCATACTGCATTCCCAATTACTAAATAGCCTAGTGGCTGTTTAAAACCTCGTCTCCATATCGCCATGCGGCTGTCAGTAACTGGCAGTATTAATTACCATAGAGCTCTCATAGACGTATGAGACACAGTGTGCTTCCGGCAACTACAGTGATCAACTCCTTTATTAACAACACATCACTTCACCTTAAGAACCAACTCAGAAGAAAAAGACATAAAAAACAACCAGCACCATTTTCATAGCAGAGCTGTTGCGTAAACCAAAATGGAGGAATCTTCCATGACATCAATATTGCAAACCTGAGACTTGGCGTATGTCACCAGTGATGCCGCACAACAATGTCTTGAGGTTCCAGTGAATAATTCATCAGCCAACAACCGTTAGGCCGCCATTATCTATTTAAATCCCAGTGCAAACTCATCCCAAAGCCTGCATGTGGTGCTGTCTTGGCCTGGTTAGAAAACAGGGAGGGAGGCCAAGGGAAAAGACAGGAAATTAAATGTTGAGCGAGACTGCAGCAGGACCATCTTGGGTCTGCTCCTTTCTATGATGTTTACCATCTCTCCTTGTGCCCCCTCTCCCTACTCTCCTCAATCATTCATTCATCTACTTCAACAAGTCATCCCTTCATTCCTAGTCATTGAGGCAATCATTCTCCTTCTCAATTCATCTTTCCCCAACCTGCTCTTATGGTTCATCTCCTGCTTACTTTCCTTTTCTTCCACTTCAGCTTCTTTCTCTGATCTTTCCAATCATTCTTGTAAACAGCTGAGGAAGAACCTCCATAAAAGCTTTATAGCACAACCTTGAGAATATGAATCACTGTAAGCTACAGTGGGGTTGAAAAATCTGACACTACATTGAAATGACACTCCAGATATTTTCATACTGAATTAAATTAAATAAAAAATGCGTAATGCCACACAATCACAACAAATTTGATGTTTAGTATATAGTTATGCAGAGCAGAATTTTTGACAAATTAGATGTCACTGTGGGTGGGGCTACCCAGACAATTTGATGTCTTCATTATTCATATGTATTTTATAAAAAGCATAGTTCTACCTCACGTATATTTACTTAAATGTGCATAGACACCAAAATGTACAATCCTGGTGTACTGACAGCAATTAAGACATACATAATGTAGGTATAAACACATTTTCAGCCATACAAATTCTTAAAACTCTTTATCTAATATGAATGTATGAGTTTGTAGTTGTGTGTGTGTGTGTGTGTGTGTGTATTATCATACAAATATATATTTTTACATTAACAATGTAATCAACGTTGTTTATTAAAGCCAAGTATAATCTCATCAATTTTATTGTTTTAAGCATTTTAAATTTATTTCAAAATAATAACTCAAAGCAGTAACAATTTAGACAATATATTTTATTTGTGAACATATGTTCGGCTATTCTTTTTAAAAGTTAACTTTTAACTATTTTTAAATTTTTTGGGTCATCAGTCACCAAAGCTCAGTAAATACTAGTAAAATGGAGATTTTACTTTAAATTACACCAAGATGATTAGTCTCTAAAAACTCCCACAAACTGTGTTTTCAGGTCATTTCAAGTCTTATTTTGACATAGCTGAATGTTTATATCTAAATGAGTTGTTTACTTTGTATTTGTATTAGCCTTCCCATTAACGGCATTATATCATTCATTCAGACTAATTCGCAAATGCAGGAGGCAGGGTTTATCGCATGAACCAATCACAGCCAAACACAACCAGTCATATTCAATCATATCCCGAAAGAGGCATTGCCTCCTCTCACATGACTTTCCCCCATTTATTTTCAATTACCCCCACTAAACCCGCCGCATGCTTTAGGGAGTCAGTTAAAACTCAGAAGGCTCAGGGGAGGCGAGAGTACATTAAAGGGGTGGTGTTGCTACTTGAGCATAAACAATATTTGCAAAGTTACGATGCTGAAAGTTCAATGCAAACAGAGATATATCTCAATCCATCTCAATGGTTCTGTCTTTTAAAATTATGGCATTTTAATGGCAAGCTTGAGATGCACGAACATGTAAACGCTCACTTCACCTCTGTAGAAAGATTCTAGTTCATCTCAGCTACTTTTCGTTTTTGGATGAAGATGCAATGTGAGATATAAGTCTTGAATTGTGATGTCGACATGGTTTAATCCAGCGGATGATCTAATTCTGATGAGTCATTTATTTTTTACTTTATTGGTGTTACTGTGACATAAACTTGTACACAGTTGTTGAACTTTTCCCAAACAATAATGGCAGACTAAAATATGTCAAGTGCAACATTTTGAAATATGATAGGCAACCTTTCATTGCATCTAAATGTTGTAGGACTTGTCTGCATTTTAGCTCGCATTCTCCAGTGATTTATTAAAGGGCATACTGATGAGCAAAACATGATTTTTACTTCATATTTTTTTAACACTGTATTTGTAACTTAAGTAGCAATTGTATTGACATTTTACATTTACAATTATGCATTTAGCAGATGTTTTTATCCAAAGCGACTTTCAGTGCATTCAGGCTATACATTTTTCATTTTGTCAGTATGCGTGTTCCCTGGGAATCGAAACCACAACATTTTGCGCTGCTAACGCAATGCTCTACCACTGAGCCACAAGAACACATAAGGAACTGTTTCCAAATTACAAACATTTCAAATGTAACATTACTTTACTGCGTTACTAGGAAAAGTAATTTGATAAAGGTAACGCGTTAACCTATACCCAACTCTGTTGTTAAGCAATATTGACAATGCCATTGTTTGCAATACAAATGGAGCACATGCCGCTGTGCTGAAGGGCGTGATGTTTCTGCATGCGCACTAGGCGGTTTTGTAAATCACAACATACTGGGCCAGCAAACCAATCTGAGCCCATCGCATATTTCTGAGGGAGGGGCTTAAAAAAACAGGAAATCGTCAGCACATTTATAGGAGAAGGGACAGAGCAGGAGGGGCTGATTATGTGAAAGATAATGCATAAAAAAACCTTTAACACGTTAGCCTGCATACCATAAACAAAACCAAGCCAATCATCCGCCCCTTTAAACTTCTTACATTTAGATGCTATCAGTACATCCATATTCTGCATTTCAGCATCTACTCAAACATTCAACAAAAATAAAGTAAATTGTTGTACCTGCAAATGTTGCCTGCCAATAGCTACATATAAACAATGAGAGCCAGCATAGTCCTTCACAAATATAAAACTGGAAATCAACAGAATATCCTGTCACTTGTCGTGGCTGTTTAGGACAAAAACATTAAATATCGTTTTTAGTTTTGTTGTTTTACTGTGTTGCGGCTGGTTAGGACATTCATGTAACTCACTTGTAATGTATTAAATTAGAAATTAATCAAAAACACATGCATCTTCACAAAACGTTTAGACGTCTGAGCCCCACTGTGTATTAAACAGACGCCAGAGAGCGCTTTGGGACAGTTATAATCATATTTCTAAGCTGCAGTCTGATATGCAGGTGAAAAAGGTTTCAGTGCAGGGCAGATCTCATAATAACAACATAATTAGAGCGATGAGCATATCCTCTCATATGTCTATTGATCTATGATTAAAACTATTTATAAAATCCGACCATTTGTGGAGCGAACAGAGAGAAGGTGTATAAAACCCCACACATGCATGCACACAAATGCACATAATCTCTCTCAATCTCCATAATTCAGTGAATGCAAATATCTTAATATGTTTTGAGTGTGCAAAGCTTGTGCATCAGCAACAACAATCATGCACAGCCATGTTTCACTCTTGTTCTATATTCCCCATCCTTCTACGCTCTCTGCACTCGTTCTCCATTCACTTTGCTCTTCAGTCTTCCTCTAATGTGCCTGTTTCACTGCGCTGTGGTTCAGGAGCACTGCAGTACTCAGTTAGCCCAGCTATAGCCTGCTAGGCTTGCTGACAACCATCCATTTCTTAGCTGGGACGGATCGGTGGGGTGAAAAGGGCCGATGCAGAACCAGATCACAGAGATTATCAAAACGAATGGACAAAAATGTAATTTGTTTTCTCTATGCAGATATATTTGTGCCAATTATCAACTGCATATTTACGCTTTGTATCTATGTGCCCTGATGCATTGGACTCGTTTGATGCTTACTTTAAATCGGATCTTTCCACATATTACATCATTTTTTTCCTCTAGCGGCTCATGGCTCATGTGTGTTTCCCTTTTCTTTTTTTTGAATAGACAAATAGGTTTTGAAGACCATCAAAATGTTAGATAATATTCCGACTGTTGTACGTGATCATTTCCATTATGGATTATCCATTCAACTAATCGTCTCCTTTCTTTTTAACTTACCAGGGAGCTCTGTTTAGAGTCTTGGTAATTTATTTTTATGAACTTCCATATAGGAATCAAAACTATTTTCTTCTGTCTTTTCCTGACAGACCCTTACAACAGACCACCAGCATGATTATAATAATTACTTACTTACCACTCAAACAATGCCTGCCAACTCGTCATGCGTCTATGAATGGCACTTAGTCATTGGCAAAGCTGATCAGAGCCATTCCCACCACCCAGAATAGCAAGTCTTAATAATATGGAAATGCAACCACATCATCAGTCAAAATGGCAGCACCTTTCCTACAAATGTTAACACTCTCTCACATACACACTTAAAAATAAAGTCAATGACAGATCCAAAACTGTTCTACAGCCTGACATCACAGTCCTATAAAGAACTTGTCATGCTCTATTTTCAAACTTGATGAATATAATATACTTACAAAAAATATACCTTATTATCTATTGTAGATATATCTAAAATATACCTTAATATCTATTGTAGGTCTCTTCCTTAGCATTAAAACGTTTGAACATTTCTTAAACTATTCAAATACTTTCCAGATAATATTAAATAAAAAATTTTTGGCTTCACTGTAAATCCATATAAAAGTAATTCAATTAAAATAAATGTCATAAATTTAAACAGTAAATTTAATAATTTATACAGTAAACGCCAAGAGAATGTTCTGTAACATGCCTCATCTTAGGGAGCTCAAATAAAAACAGAGAATAGGAACTCTTCTCATCTGCTATGTCATTTATTTTTAAGAACCATATATGATATTTATATAGTCACACACATACATTTTATCTTTCAGCATGAGAAAATGTCCGTTTCCCATCTTTAATTTAAAACAGACTGATTCACAGCACAGGGAAGGGTGTGGTCTCAAAATCAAAAATGAATGGCGCAACACAACACCAGCAGGGGTCACTCATACTTAATTAAATAAATGTAAAAAAAGAGGTAATTTTGCTGACATACATAATACAAGGAACAGTTTTGACCCTATATTATTGTTGCGCAGTAATAACCAGAACTGTTGGGTGAAGCAGTCAAAGCTGTTCTTTTTTTATGAATAAAACAATCAGAACCGAGGACTGTAACTAACCATTTTATATATAATATCCACATTCCGTATTATTAAGTATGTCTAATAAGTCCAAAGAACTTACAACTTTATCTCCAAAGCCATATAGTAACTAAAAAAAACCATAGAGCTAAAAATAGTCCCTGAGAAGTAGAGCATTCTTTACTGAACCTAATTATATAAGCCAAGGAAAATGCTTTGAACATATAAGTTACACTCAAAAAAATGATTTTTGCTCTTTGTTCAATTTCATTAATTAAAATGAGCTCATACAACATAACTCTTGGTAAAAATGGTCCCAACTTAATTTTATTAAATATAAACAATGTAATTTAAAAAAAATTAGGTTTACACATTTTTTTTTAATTGAGTCAACAAGAATATTTTTCGTTCGATTTTACTTGTGTAACTAGGAAGTGGATTTCCCTTCCCATCATGCTTTGCACAGGGCTGGATAAGGAGAGTAAATCTTGAAATAAAATGTTATTTTTTAGGCATTTTTGTTAGATGATAAAATTGGGAGACTTGTTAATGTTTAATGTTCTTTTATGTTTGTATTTAAAAGAGTTTCTGGTATGTTAGTGTTTTGGGGGGTTACCATTGTGGTAAAGTGTAGAGCATGTGCTTGGGTTGAGGACCAGCTAACAAGACACAAAGTTGTTTTAATAACAAAGAAACAATTATGGGCATGCCATGGATGTAACAATATCATCATATGCTATGCCTAACAAATTGGCTAATGCCTTAAGTTAAGTAAATCCAACAAATAATTTATTTTGAGTGTAGAAACAATTTATTATCCAGTTAAATGTTTTAGCAAGCATAAAAACATCACTTCATCAATTTAATTTAAACTATATTTGATCAAATTGAGTTGGCCCAACTCAATTACAATTCATCCAATGAATTATTTGTTTGAGTGTAGGCTACTGATGTTAAAATCACAATGTAGCGGCTGGATTGCAACTATTACATATATAATTTGCCTATTTACATTGTCTATTTTGTATGTATATACCTAATTTGTCTGTCGTATGTTTCTTTATTTGCTTATCATATTTTATATTTTACTGTGCCCTGCTGTTGTTTTGTGCACAGGCATGGCATGGCAAAACTTTATCTAGTAGGAATGACCCAATTTTTTTTTGTAGTCTTCACTGAAGGAATTTAAGTTTATACAACAAGATTACAACAACTCATTTCAAACAAATTAGATTTTGGTGGAAAAATGTAATTACATTTCGTGGAAAAGTTTACTCTAATTTTTTTAAGTTCGTTCAACAACTTTTTTTTTTGAGTGTAAGTTTCTTTCTATATTCAGTACTGGCTCATAAAGCACTCAGATACCAACTCATTTATTGATAAACAGAATGCAAATGGCCTTTTTATTATGGGATGCTTAATATGTTTCATTGTGTGTCAGACTGAAAGTGGTGTTATATGGCACAACGAGTGCCGATCACTCCACTGAACATACATTTTTAAACAAATTTGAGTAATTGACACATAAAATGGACCTTGCGCTCTCCCCAGATGTGTGAAGTCCCAATTACACATGGTTGACAGCAGGTGTGCTTTTTTTTTTATTTCAACTAACATTATTACTCACAATGTGGTCACTTTCGCAAATAAAAAATGAAAGGGATAGTTTGTCCATTAATTACTCACCCTCATGTAGCTCCCTAAGACCTTTGTTTGTCTTTGGAACACATATTAATATATTTTTGATGAAATTTTCTGACCCTCTATAGACAGCAAGGGTATTACCATGGTCAAGGCCCAGAAACGTACCAAGAACATCAACAAAAAAGTCCATATGAGATCAGTGGTTCAACCATAATTTTGAAGCTACAAGAATACTTTTTGTGTGCAAAAAAAATAAAATTATGACTTTATTCAACAATTCTTCTCCGCGTCACCCCTAGCACCATTTTCTATATCACAATGCATGCTCTGTTTATGTGCAGATCAAAGCACAAGCATACATCGTGGTATTCTCAAAAAAGGCACTAGGGTGATGCGGAGGAGAAGAATTGTTGAATAAAGTCGCTTAAGTATTCTCGTAGCTTCGTAAAATTATGGATGAACCACTGACATCACATGGAATATTTTTTTTGTTGATGTTCTTGGTGCATTTCTGGACCTTGAATGTGGTAGGGCCCTTTCTGTCTATGTCGGGTCTGAGAGCTCTCTGATTTCATCAATAATATCTTAATTTGAGTTCTGAAGATAAATAAAGTTCTTACAAGTTTGGAATATCATGAGGGTGAGTTTTATTTTTTTTAAGTGAACTATCCCTTTAAGTCAGAGCCACCTCCGAGTTCAGTCGGCTCGTAAATGAGGCCCAATGTTTAAATCCAGAATCTTCATAATCAGTGTGTGTGGATACAGCTACGGCGTTGTGCTCAAGTTAAATCAAGAGGAATCAGGAGCTAGAGGAGGAATCTCAGAGAGGATAACTACTATCTGAATCCGAGGAAGGATGAGGTCTTACATGAATATGTGTGAAAATGCTGAAGGAAATGTTCTGTGCCTTGAGAGCATGAGGGACTGTCTGTTTAGCTACAACAAACTTCACAGTGGTGGTCAAAATAAAAATGGACAGGCAGATAGCCTGCGGTGTAAGTCCCAAAAGACTTCCTTTATAAATAAGCAGGGCAGTAGTGTTAAGGCAGTGGTCTATTGTTGAGGGAGGAAAAGTCAACAGCAAAGACATCGCTTGTTCCGCACCAGTCTCAAACCTAAATTAAACCTTTTTGCTCTCATTTGCCTATAATAGAATGAACTTTCATTAGCAAGTAACTTGAAAAAATTAAAGGATTCCAACATAACCTCAGTGACGTCGAACAAAAACCCTCCCGCCAGACTTTAACATTAGATAAAACACATAATTTGTCTGCAGCTCGGGCAGAGGCGAATTGAATAAGTAGGTTAACTAACTGCTCATTGACTCAATTATATTTCTCCCTTATTTAGAAAAGTGACACGTGAACTGCTGTGTTTGATTCAATTCGCTCCGCTGGCATAGAGGCTTTTGCTTGGGGGGAAAGAGAAGATATACCTAATTGTTGGGAAGGAAAAAAGGGATCAGAGCTAATTATGCCAAGATAAACGCTTTGGTTATTTATATCCTCCAAATCCATTTAATTCTTTTCATTGTAAAAAAAAAAAAAAAGCCTGAGATAATGGAATGTATTTATGAGCACACATTCAAGCCAGTAACACCAAGTCATCAAACAACAGATCAATGCAAATTATCTCGTGACACGTTTATCATGTGTTGACTCATTTCTCTTGTATTTGAACTACATGTACCTGTGATATTGAAAACAGAGTGAGTTACATTGAGAAGAATCAATGTTAAATGCTTAGTGAGCATTTGCCTTGATGACCCTGAAAAACACACCCTTATCATCCTAAGCCTTTTTTCAGATCCTATATCAAACGAGGTCATTAACTCTCCATTTACCTGGCCCAGGGCTTTCCTGGAACAAACTGGGCGAGGAGTCTAATTTCAATCAATACCTTCTCACAGAATCACATGATTTGATCCACATATGCATATGGAATTTTTATGACAAAACCACTAACCTACAGTTCAAAAGCCTTCACATATTATGTCTAGCTCAATCTGCGGACCTTTAAAATCTACCTCAGACTATAACCGGTGCGTATGATGCCGTTTTGCGCATCCCTATCCAGGACATGCTCTCGTGACCAACAGTCAATTATTAATTAACTTAAGTTGCTCCAAGGTTCAGAGGTCCCTGATCATCCCCCAAAGTGTTTAGATTCGTAACGGCTCCAGAGCTCCGTGACAAAACTTCCAAGTGCTGTCAAGTTGCCACAGCTGCAAAGGTCTCATGAGAGGAAGCCAGCTATTTGATTTAGTACAGGTGCTCAAGATGACCCATTAGTCATCTTAAAAAATTATAACATGGGCAGGATATCTTGTCATGCAGGACCAGGATGTGCTTCCAACATATCTTTTGAGGCATAGCTCACACCCCTAATATAAAAAAAACATGCTTACGATGCGAGTAGAACATCTTGAAAGGTAAGTCCATGTGCGCTGTGACAGCTTCTAATTGAAATTTGAACATTATATCCAGCTTTTAACTTACAGGACTCAAGAAAACCACGCAATTCATGCAATGCATTAAAGGCGCACCCGCGTTCTGCTTACCTTGCGTTTAAGTTAGCAGGTCAGACTCGCATTCCCGTACTGATTGCAGCTATTCAATATTCCTCCGGGCCGAGGGTTCGTTGCACTTCCGGACGGTCCGTTACTCGCCGCTGTTTGAGATCCCGACAGCAGCGCTCAGGATTCCCTCTGTCCCAACCTCGCGTTTCCATTGGTCCGCGGATCTCCATGCAGCACGGAGGAGGGGCAGAGAGATGCGCTCGCACACGAGACAACATGCAAATACATCCGAAGAACGAATCTGCTTCTTAGTGAATGAATATGCTTCCTACTGTGGTTTAGGAAGGGGTAAATGAGATTGAATAAAATCAACGCGTGCGATACGATGCCAGGAGACTTCAGGACTGATGCGGGATCCATGAAGCAACGGATCTCCAATGTTTTGAAACAAAGGAGCACTGTTGCTAGTTGTTTCCCCCCCTACAGTGTATTTCGGGGTCAATTTTTAGTTAAATTACTTAACTAAAATGGATGCTAGTAGTTATAGGCCTATTACTGAAAAGTACACAGACGGATAGCGTCTGTAATGCATCATTTATTGATTACGTCAGCGAGACTAATTAAAGGGATCGACAGGGAAAGTAAATTATTTATAAAGTAATTGTCGACAGAATATGAGGGTTAAGAAAGCAGTGGGTAGTGAGTGGACTAAAATTATATTCACGTCAGCAGTTATTGCAAGGTTGAATAGTTATTTCATTCAATACAATTCACTATAGCGAAATTTTAAGTTTAGGTATTTTTTCTGTCTAAACATTACTAATAAATAAGTAGATAAGTGTAGCCTATTATGGTGAGCTGGTGTTATTTATGGTTGTTAACAAGGCAGATACAAAACACTCGGCATAGAAAACCTGACTATTAATATTTTAAAAAGGAACTAAAAGTGATAGGCCTAACAAAAGCTACAGCAAATCAAAAAGGAGCATTTATTCATGCCGAAGAACACGTTGGGAACATAAGCGTCCACCTAGTACTGTGGAAATCACGTTGGTATATTGATTTATTTTAAATATATTAACCATGGTTTTATTGTAGTAAAAGTGTGGAAACCACGTTTTTTACAAATACCATGGATAAACGGTCCGTGTAGCAAACCATGGTTAATGTGTGGTTATCACGATTTAATTATAGTGACCATGTTATTTATTATTATTTTTTTGGGGTATTTGGAGTGAAACCATCGAGTACACTCAAAAATGAGATGTTTTGCTGAAAATGTAATTATCCTCAGGCCATCCTAGATGTAGAATAGTTTGTTTTTCAATTGGAAAAATTTTGAGATTTTGAGAAATTTGAGGATCCAGAGGATAGACGAAGAATGGAATAATTTTTAATTCGTCACATACACAATTGTACAGAGTATAACCAGCAGTTAAATTTGTGCTCTGCATTTAACCCATCCAAGTGCACACACACCCAGAGCAGTGGGAAGCCAACGCTGCGACGCCCAGGGAGGAGTTGGGGGTCCGGTGCCTTGCTCAAGGGTCTCACCTCAGTCGTGGACAATTCTTGCCAGAGCCGAGATTTGAACCCACAACCTCGGATTTCAAATCCAACGCTCTATCCACTAGGCCACGTCAATAATTTAACGCTAAATATATGTTCAGATCTGTTCAGACGAAGAAACATTTTTTGGGGGGTGAATTGTTCCTTAAGGTTAAGACTTTTTTTTAAAGCATGCAAAATTAATGGTTTATTTATATATATATATATATTGTTTTGTTTTTTCACACTCTAGTCAATCACTAAAACACAGAAAACGAATCACTGGACTTAATTTTATGCTTTCAGCCTTGCGGTTCTATAGTGTCACTAACACATTGTCACCTTCCATTTAAGTTGTATCAATGAGTATTTAACAATTATCATTATCAATGAGTATTTAATGAATATCAAGCTTTTAGGGTTTCTTTTGTATCTGGCTCAGGCACCGTTTTGGCAGGCATGAGTGTTATTTTCACAGCCTCTGGTGTCAACTCAGACTCTGTGCAAATTAATGCAGCGTAACTTTGCAGACTTTGCACACACATTACTAAGCCGGCCTGCGGGAATATGACTTCTTCAAAAACTGCATAAAAACATGCATGGCTCTCCAAATTAAAGTGTAACCTGCTACATTTCCATGGGAACAATTACACGAAGACTCAAAGTAATGTTTCTGCTGCATGGGATGATTTAATTATATGTTCAGCACCTTGGCCAGCGACTGCAAGAATGATTACGAAGCAACTGTTGCAGTATTCTTAGCCCTTAGTCTGCGTCATATGGTTCATATAAGAACATGGTTCTTCAGCAGTCATTCTAATATGCTGATTTGCTGCTCTAGAATCTTTTGAAAACAGCTGCGTATTTTGTGTGTGTGTGTGTGTGTGTGTTTAATATAGACCCTGGTTTTATAGCATATAATTATTGCTATTACATCATGATAAAAATTATATAAAATTATTATTATATTCAAGTGCTCTCTCTCTCTCTATATATATATATATATATATATATTTATTTATTTATTTATTTTTACAAAAACAGATAACTTTTTTTTTTTTCATGTTTTTTTTAATTATGTTATCATGTTTTTATTGTGTTGTTTTTTTCCCCAAGTAATTTTTTAACTAGTCAAAATAACCCAACTGCAGTTTTATTGACATTAATTGGAATGCACAGTGAAAAAACATGATTTCTGAGAATTGTTAAAAACGGAGTTATCTGTTTTTGCAAATTAACTTCATATATATATATATATACAGTATCTCACACAATTGAGTACACACCTCACATTTCAGCAGTCAATTTAGTATATATTTTCAAGGGACAATACTATAGAAATTAAACGTGGATATATTTTAGAGTAGTCATTGACTACATTTACATGGTCACGAATAGTGTGATTATTTCCAATAATCAGAGTAAGGACTTAATCGCATTATGATGTTTACATGCAGCTCCTGTATATAAACATAAATACAGGTGCATCTATAAAAAAGTGTAACTTTTTTAAAATAAGTTACCATAAAAAACTTGTTCACAATATTCTAAGTTTTTGAGATGCACCTGTATATACATATACACTAGTCAACATCTAAAGTGGATGAAAAACTTTCAAAGTTGGGTCCACTTCAAATATTGACTACTGTACACACACCACACCACCCACACCCACTATTTTTAGTACATTGAAGTAAATGATCATTTAGTAATATTTTGCAATATTGACTTCAATTTCTCCTTTAGACACGGGTTCTTAGTTAAATATGATAGAGAGGGGATAGAGCAGGCCTATAATTACAGGAGAAGCCGCATTTACTATTACATGGTTGAGTAGTGACTGCTTAGTGTCTGATACGGTAATAACATAAAGAGCCTTCAACCTTACACCACAGCTCCACACTTTCATAATTCATGTTTCAGCAATCAGCTCAATTTAGAGCGTGAACATCTCACAGATTGTTTCTAAATCACAGTCAGGCTCATATAGCACCGGTAAGCTCAAAGCTATTTCATGATTCATAAACTTGGTTATATTTTCATATCATGCTCACATGTTTGTTTCATGCATTCATAAATTGCACACTCATGGACAGGCAGCAGGGGCATTGATATTTACTCAAGCTATCACATGGTCTTGTGATACACAAGTCACATCACAACACGTCTCCTTCACACATTGTGTCCTGGCAATTGCAGGACAGAAAAAAAACTAAATCAAATTTCCCCTGAGGCTTGTGTCAAATCACAGCTAAAGGTAACTTCTGAATTTAGCGTGAGGTCACAGCCTCAACCTCCCATGTGTAGACTGAATCGGAGGAAATGAAAAATGTGATAGTGACTGAATCCCAGAATTGTGCCCCCACACAGCTGTCCTTTACCTCTCTCGCCTGGGCCTAAGCGATTCTCCAAGAAGATTGGTTAACTCATATTAGTAGTTAGTGTATTAATTCACCTAAGTCACCATTTACTCCCCCTTATGCTGTTCCAAAACTGTGATATTTTTTTTTTTAAATGTACTGGCCATTATTTTCCAAATAATTGTAGAGGACTGGAGGACTAGAGCTTTCAAGCTTCAAAATTAATGAATTGTTCACATACCAAGTCATCTTAAAGGGGTCATTGTCAGGATCCTGCCCTGACAGTGTGAGAGAGAGAGTGTCGCAGCGTCGTGTGTGTAAGTGAGAGAGAGGGAGACAAGGTCACACAACCGCAGCTTGTGTGCAAACACATACGAGCATCATCACTGTCTGTCACGCAACTCTGTTCCCCTCTTGGGCTTGAACTGATGTTAAAACTAAGGAAATTATTAACTGACTTTACTTTAGATTTGAAAGCTGAAGCTGGCTATTATGGAAATGGGGCGTTACATTTCCAACGCTGCTTGTGGTGTTCAGCCAATCACAATGCACTGTGCCTGTTGGCCAATCAGAGCAGACTGCGCTTGTCGGAAGAAGGGACTTTGTAGAAAATAAAGCATTTGAGAGAGACGGGGCATAGAGGACCTACAATAATGTACAGTATTTGAAAAATAATGTGTTTTTTGAACATTAAAGCATGTCTACATATTCTGTTACACCAAATACACAAAATAATGATCTTTAAAAAGCATCACCCCTTTAAACCAAATGGAGGACAAATGAGGACTTGTTTAGTCCAATTAGTAAATTAATAACTGAAAGAAGATTTTTTTTAATGAAGTTTGGTTAAAACTTAACAAAACAAAACAAAGCAAAAAAGACAAATCATACAAAATTCTAAGTTCTGACTCAAAACAAAATGAAACACACAAAACAAAAGTCACAAAAATTAAAACTAAAACCGCAAGCAAAAAAACAAACAAATAAAAATACCAGCAAATAAAACAAACAAAATAATAAAACATTTTATGCAATTAAACTGCAAAGAGTTTTTCAGCGAAGTACTTTTTCCGGGAATTCAGGCATCAGAAGACTTTGAATATAGTGCATAATATGGACCATGTTTATAATGTTTTTCGTCATTTTGGAGCTTGCCAGCCCCATCTCTGATTCACTTTCATTACATTGTAAAAAAGGATATGATAATCTTCAAAAATGTTAACAAAGTCATATGAGTTTGTAACAACATAAATAGGCAGTGAATAAATACATAATTTCATGTTTACAATTAGTTTATATAATATAATAATATTTATGTTAGCAATAAAATGTATTAAGCATAAGCAGAGTATTCTTTATGACACTGTTAATACCTACTAGTAGACTATACATAATTACTAAATCATGTAATAAATAATGTGTTCCCGGATAATTGTTGGGTATCAAATGTTGGCACCTTTTACTGCTCAAAGCAATCGTTTATGAGCATAATAACAATCCTACACTGAGAGCTCAGCTTGTCAGTGTGATTCACTGTCAATTTAACCTGCTTTTAGAAATGCTTTCTTGCCTGTAACCTGCCGGCAGATTACACCGAAGTCTTTATGTCAGTAACCTATCAGCATATTGACAGTTTTTATGGTGCAGCACTGATTGGAATGGTTCACTGGAAAACTGTTTCTGCTTTCTGTGATGCTGAGTACAAGGGAAATATAACCATGGGGAATAAATACTGAGGTGTTTGGTTGATATAACAAATGGATGGACTTAGAATAAGAATAAGAAATAAAGCACTAATATTTCAGAGGGTTATCTAGGAATTAGTTAATCAGTCTTTACGAGCATATTTCTCTGCTACGGCCTGTGCTAACTGTAGCATACTGAAATGTTTATAAAATGCAGTAAACAAGGGAAGAGGATGAAAAGCATTATAATAATGAATATTTCATAAGTTCATGAATTATTAATATTATTCCTCCAAAAATGTCATAAGCAACCACACAACAAGCTCTTTGCTTTAAATTAAATAATCACTTTAAACAGATTTTCCCCCCAGAGCTATAAAATTAAGGTTTAGCAGAGACAAAAAAAAGGATAAACCAAAATCCATATGGGCATGATAGTTACCTCCATCAAAGGATACATTTATCTTATAACAAAATGAGTTATACGAACATTTAAAACTTTACATTTTAGTTATATCGAGCCAACACCCCAAGACTGGTTGCCCACTGAAGCTAAGCAGGGTTGAGTCTGGTCAGTACCTGGATGGGAGACCTCCTGGGAAAACTAGTTGCTGCTGGAAGAGGTGTTAGTGAGGCCAGTAGGGGGTGCTCACCCTGCAGTCTGTGTGGGTCTTAACACACCAATATAGTGATGGGGACACTATACTGTCAAAACAAATTACTGTCTTTCCGATGAGACGTTAAACCGAGGTCCTGACTCTCTGTGATCATTAAAAATCACAGGATATTTTTTGAAAAAGATTAGGGGTGTAACCCCAGCATTCTGGCCAAATTTCCCCATTTGACCTCTGACTATCATGGCCTCCTAATCATCCCCATACACTGATTGGCTCCATCACTCTGTCTCCTCTCCACCAGTAAGCTGGTGTGTGGTGGGCGTTTTGGCACACTATGGCTGCCGTTGTATCGTCCAGGTGGATGCTGCACACTGGTGGTGCTTGAGGAGACCCTCCCCCCCCCATGTAAATTTGATTTGAATATCCAGAAAAGCGCTATATAAATGTAACAAATTATAATAATAATTATCTATTATTTAATGCACTGAGGTATTAGGAAGGGTGAAACATGGATCCAGCTAACTGCCTCGTATCAACATGTCAACCATCTGAAATATTTTGGCCATCGGTTTATTGTGCCTTTTTTAGTCAGCATTTCTTTTCATGTCTTTAACCTGCACAGGGAGGAAAAAAAGATAAATTCATGCTGAAATTTCAACAATTCATGATGAAATTACAATAATTAGTCATTTTAGCACATGTATTCCTCTATGCATCCATCTATCTCTACATAGCTAGTCTATAGGGCCTCCCTGTGGTGAAGACTGGGAATATACAGATCTGTTTCTTACATTTCTCTTAAACACAACTCTTAAAAATGTACTTAAGTTTAATGAAGTATATAGAATCACACATCAATTACATAATGCGTATATTTTTATTTTTAACCCATAATTAAGGTTTTGCCAAAACATATTATTTAGGTGCAAATTAAAAATAATATTTTCTTTTCATAAGGGTAAATTCTGAAACACAAGAAATACACATAACTGAAATTTAGAATAGGTCAGAATGCAATATGCATGTTCAAACACTGTAATACCCCATGACGAACTTGGCCTTTGAAAGGCTCAGCACAGAAAATCTATTTTTGAATCCATCCATTCCCTTTCCTGCACTGAGTTCCTGTGGGAGGGCCACTGTAAGGCATGGGAAAGTTTCCTTTCCCTCACTTGTTTCTTTTTCTGATTAAACGGCTGGGCTTCGACCACAAGGGCTTATAAAACTCTCAGCGGCACAATCTCCTCACACAGATAATAGAAGATAAACATAAAACAGGTTGACAGGTAAGAGTGTTCATATATGATAAACTGTGTTTTAGAGTTAGATCTACTGATGAGAGTGAAGCTACATAATATTTAACTGTGCTGCCTTGATCAAATACATTCCCCAACAACCATATTAGGTTATTTAATGTTTGACATATATCATTGTGAATTCAAAACATTTAAGTTTTACATTTTCTTTGAATATACGTGAACCTCTGAACTGCTGTATATAATATTTGTTATTTACTTTTTATTGAATATCATTGAAACCACCACTACTTTTTATGGTTTTAGTTCTGATTATATAAAAGTGTGTGTGTTCTTTATGTAGACAATATATATGTGTTCACAATATTCAAGACAGAATAAAAAAAAGAAAAGAAACTGAACCTTGAAATAAAAAAAAATTAAATGGAAAATAGTTCTGAAAATTGTTTAGTGCTGCATGATAAAGACGAATACTAAATGTCTGTGAACTAAAGTTCTTGATAATTAATATTTCTTTATTAGGCTATACAAAACATAACTGCTTCAGACAGTTCCTCTGGCTAAATCTATTTAAGATAACCCCTTTAGTCATGACAAAAAAGTATTTCTTAGAACAATTTTAGAAGTTTAGAACAGATCTGCCTGGTGTTCATGTAAGCAAACACAAACAAACCAAGCTTCCAGCCAAAAGAAATTAGAAAATAAACAAGCAAACAGATAAGCAAAGCTTGCTATCCAGCAGCGTTTATGGGATGTTTACACAAATGTAAATCGTTTAAGAGGGAATGCTGAAGCCATGCATCCCTTGGGATTTCTCGTTAGAAGTACACGCTTGATTACGCATTATTAAACTCTCTGTCCATGATGACTAACTCTCATTGCGCAGGGGTCAGGGGCAGTCATCCATGCTCTTTTCTCTCTAGCACTGTTAAAAGGGTCATTAAGCTTGACAATTAGTATTATCAATTCCGATATGTATTTTAATGTAAATACAGATATCTAATAATTTAATTATCTAATTGTTATTATTACATTATTTATGCTTTTTATTTATACGTTACAACTATAAGACTAAAAACTAAAACCAGATATGTGCACTACGAATCAGTAAGAATTACAACATTATAATGAACAATGGATATTAATTTTGAGATTTACTAATGACTACATTTAAAAGCTATTATATTTGTATTAGTGTTTTTAAAGAATATCTTAATGCGAGTTTTAGATTATGGCAAATGTAATCAAAATAGACTAAATAAGCCTGCGCAAATAATCCAATGATTGACTGATACCTATATATAAAAAGAAACAAAAACACTAATATAGGATGATAACTAAATTATATGTTGTGCATCCCAATATAGTTGAATTTAATTAAATTGTTAATCGAATTCTCCAAGGACTCGTTAATTTAATCATACCTGAAAGTAAGACATTTATAATGTTACAAAATATTGTATTTCTAATAAATACAATAAATTGAATTTCTAATATAATAATTTTTATTTTGTAAACAACCAAACAAACTACAGTTTTTACAAAACTATTAAGCAGCACAACTGT
This sequence comes from Gymnocypris eckloni scoliostomus, assembly GCA_027564155.1. Lineage (NCBI taxonomy): Eukaryota > Metazoa > Chordata > Actinopteri > Cypriniformes > Cyprinidae > Gymnocypris > Gymnocypris eckloni. Next base: position 15,237,458 of record CM050427.1, on the reverse strand, counting down.
TTTCAACACTGGTAATAACAAGAAATGTTTCTTGAGCAGCTAATCAAAACTTTAGAATGATTTCTGAAGGATTGTGTGACACTGAAGACCGGAATATCCAGCTTTACCATCACAGTAATAACAAAACTGCATTTTGAAAAGGGATTTTTTTTCAAAACATAAAACAATTTTACTAAGCCCAAATGCATATGAATCTAATGATTGATTACAGCTCGACTCAAATTGCACCTAGGTTATAATAAATAAATAATTGTAACATAAGCCACACTACTCCACAGCTTTTGGAATCACTTCAGTACATTTCACAGCTGTTCGTAAAATAGTCTCACCTCAACAAATGTACAAATTGTACATGCAAAAGTATAAAATTACTCAACAGAAAAGGTATGTTGCCAGATGCAACTTGCTTCAGTAATTGCAGGAGAAATGAAAAACAGAATCAGTCTGTTCCCTATTAAATCCAGACAACCTCAATCATCAGAGCATTATTCTTTGAGGTGGTCTTATGAGTGACTCATACTGACTACCTGGATAATTTAGAGAAAAATCTGTGATTCTATATATATGGTTCAGATTCTCAAGCCTGTATTTCTGCCTGTGCAGAGGATGTCCAGAGCTGACTGGGGTTTTCTGGAGCACCTGCTAGAGGAAGGTCAGGAGTACTCGACTGGCGTGGGGCGGGTGTGGCTAACCGTGCTCTTCCTCTTCCGCATGCTTGTGCTTGGCACGGCGGTGGAATCTGCATGGGACGACGAACAGTCTGACTTCATCTGCAACACCAAACAGCCTGGCTGTGAGTCCGTCTGCTATGACAAGGCCTTTCCCATCTCCCACTTTCGTTTCTTCGTTCTGCAAGTCATCTTCGTCTCAACACCGACCATTTTCTACTTTGGATATGTAGCCCTGAGGGCTAGAAATGAAATGAGTCTGGAGGAGAAGCTGGAGGAGGAGGGCAGAAGACAGAGACAGAGAAAAACCAACGAGTTTAAGTTGGAGGTAATAAATGTGGAAGATAAAGAGAGCGAGGAGAAGGAAACAGAGAAGAACCACAAAGCTCCAGGACCTCCAAAGCTCAAAGGGAAACTGCTGTGCGCTTATTCGACTAGCATACTGCTAAAGGTTCTTATTGAGATTGGCTTTATTGCAGGTCTATGGATCCTTTATGGGTTTGTAATCGAGGCAAAGTATGAGTGCGAGAGGTTTCCCTGTCCTCACACGGTGGACTGTTTTGTCTCACGACCCACAGAAAAAACGATCTTCACAATATACACACAGGTCATTGCAGTGGTCTCCGTTCTCCTCAACATAGTGGAGCTTATCCATCTGCTTCAGCTAGCGGTAACACATAATCTCGAGAAGAGATATCAAAGCGAGGAAGAGGTTAATAAACTTATTAGGGTGACTTCTTCTAGAACAACACCAGCAAAAGCTCAAATACCATCATTTGAGCAAAGAAACCATCTCTTTCTTCCTGTAGCACATGATGGCTATCCTGCATCAGGGTTGGACTGGGATCAAATTGATCCTCCTTTAGCAGAGAACGTGCTTCCTAGCTACTCAAACTGCATGAGCAATGTGAAACCTGCCATAACCAAAAACAATCTTCATAAAAAACACCACAAGACTGAAGAAAAACTTAGACATTATGTGTGAATACCAATGAGAACCAATGACTCCATTTTGGAAAACTACATGTGTAAATGACCGTCAGTGGTTTACTGTGCATTAGAGAGCCATTTTCTATGTTCAGGGAAATGGACTGTGCCTTGGGATGAACTGTCTTTTGTGATCTGTGGCCAGATACGGGAGTATCACAGATACTTATCAAGTAGTGATTAGTTTCGAGAGGCTCAAGGTCAGGAAAAACTCAAACCACTGAGCCTAAGAGAAACAAGCACAATGTCTAAAAATGCCAAAGTGAAGGGTGGGTTTAAGTCTAATGCTGAACTGAATTATTGATATGGTACAGATAAGATGCATAATGTACAGTATTTGAGTCCAAACTCAAAGTTAAACTATATCAACCAACTATATATACAATATTTAAAATGTACTTATGTATTATTTTATATTTGATTTAATATTTATTTTCTTAATCTAAGATTTCTGCTATTTCTTCCAATTTTTGACTTGTGAAAATGATTAGGTCTTTGCTAGATTGGTCGATGTATTCTGCATTCATGCCATTTTGTTATTACTGTTCAAATTAAAAACAGTTACACGACTAACATTAAAAATAACATGGACCGCAATACAACAAGTAATTCAAATGCCTTAAATTTTGTTTGTTTTTTGTTTATTTTCATATTATCCTTAATTATTAAGATTATCAGTCAATTATAGTACTTTTTAAACAGAAGCTTCACAAAATAACTGCATTTTACAGCTGAAGCAGCTGCCATTTTGAGTGTTTGTATGACGTTGCAGGGTTTAGGTGGCACAAGTCGACACTCTTAGAAAACTGCATCTTTACAAGTTGTAATTACAAGTACTACAAGGACATGAACAATGTAAATTGCAAATCAAACATGCTGTGAATTAACCTATAGACATTTAGGCACGTTTATTGGAAAAACGTGTATCTACATTTTCGCAAAGCTTCAAATACGTAACTATGTGTGTGCATACAAAAAAACAAGATAACCTACAAATAAAATGTTGCCAAATTCACATTCATCTGTTTTAGATAAAGCTAAATGTGTTTTTAGCACTCTCACTGACATCATATTCTATTCTATATTATTTCGCAGAAATTTTGACACAGGCATGTTTAGGTTTTCCCAGTGAGCCTGGGTTATACAAAAAAATGCATTATACTATAGCATAATCACAAACTGTGCAACTACTAAAGCGATATACAAAATGAGCAGTTGTTCTACAGTAAACACTTCATAAATACACTTAAAACATACTAAAGTGCCCCCTATTATGGGCAATTAAAGGTTCATATTTTGGTTTTGGGCCAAAACCCCACAACAGGCTGACATGCATGCAAGGTCATAAAACACTTTGAATGTATTGTAATATGCATTTATTGTTACCTTACTTGCTCAATGACACCCAAACGATTCGCTCAACGATTGATTTTTTCAAACCCCGCCTTTGGTCCTATTGGTCTCATTTTCATCATGACTGTAATGTCTGATAAAGCAGCGTTTGTGTACAGCTTTACCGGTGAAACCTCTATTTTTACTGCTCCAAAAGCTGCACCCAGTGCCAAATAATTAATTAGCATTTTCATTCAACCCATATGAAAAGACCAACAAGTGGGCGAGCAGTATGCTAATGTTTCACGTTGATGTCAACATGAAACGGCTTGGGATTCGTTTTAAAAACAAATTGTATCAATGATTCAGAGTCGACACTTTCTTTTGAGAGACAGTAACTTTATACATGGTGCACTTTCATATTTAAAAATGTTGCAGGATGTTTTCATTTACCTAGAGCTGTGTTACACACTGCATGAAAGGTCATTTTCAAAAATCCATAATAGGGGCACTTTACTTATATGAACAAATAAGGACAAAAATGTATTGCCTCACATTGGTGTTATGTATTGTTTGTTTTAAAATATTTCAAAATTTTTCAGAGTAGATAGCCTTCTGATATCATCAAGGCCTTTACTTTCCTGTCTGGCAATGAGTATAGCACATTCCACAGCAGTAATTTTTAGCAATTTTGAGCCATCCCAACAATGATAAGCACTTATCTGAAGCAGGACAAATGGAGAGATGGGTAATTTACACGGTGGTACAGTTTCTTATGAAAACTAAACATTACAATGAGAATAAGAAAAACAAAGTTTTTTCCCCTCAAAAGGTTTATTTTTTTTTGCTGGCTAATGGAAATTTTGTTTTATTAGAGGGTGTTATCTGCGCTGTTGGGCTTGAGTCTATGAAAGATTAATGAGTATTTTGCTTATGGGGTTGCCAACCATAACCTGTAGTCTTTGACCACTGCATTGTTCTCTCTATCACAGTTGGCCTGCACGAACGGTTAGCCTGTCATCTCTTGCCAATACAAGGCTTTAGAGGTGCTACACAATATGTGTGGGTCAGCAAACAGCTGGTGAGGACTGAACTCTTTAGTTCCCCTCAGCTGCTAAACAGTGAATGACAGTGAACAAGAGACTAATTGGTAGACTGTCAGACTCTCTCCATCTGATAGAGCAGTTTAGGTTGGAAAAAAGCCCTTGTTCTGCAGTTTCTTTTTGTTTTTCTTCAGCCTACCACCTACAAAAGCTGAATTGTGCCAGCTGTGCTTTAATATGCCCACACATGCATCAAATAGACCAGCAAAGTTGATTTGACCAGGAAAACAGATGTCTGTCATTTTAGATTAAAAAAAAGTAATGGATGCCTTTTATCATAGAGGTCATGGAAGGCCTTTTGCCTTTGGATGCCAATAGCCTTCAAGCTATTAAGAGGTTACTTTGCTGAATACAAGTCAAGTCAAGTCGAGCTTAACACAGTCACAAAGGTCATTCTATTTGAGAAACCCAGCAGGGATACTGCCTGCCTGCATGCCCTTAGGTGATTTGCACAGAGTAGCACCAATGAAAATGAACTGCCACTTTTGCAGGTCGCTTCCTGCATCCTGATATTGTTGTTCCAAACGCTGATGCATTTCCCTTTCCCTGTGTACCAGTCTCAGAAAGGAAAAACAAACAGGTTTTAAAGGACTCTATGAACGTACCTTAGAAGCGGCAGTATGTGTTGGTCTCTGATGTGTGTGGGTGTTTTCTGGATGAGAGGTGGCTTCGAGTGGCCAGTCAACCTGCTTCCCATGGGGACTTAAGCCTGAGTGCCAAACTTCTTTCTGTAGGGGGTCTGAAGGCCCCAGTATCTGGCAAATATGCCAATGTATGCAGTGCAAAACATTCACATGTACTTTCTGCCGGCTGAACTTATTAAAACCATGTCTTCTCAGCGATAGCCATAACAAGAAGTCATGTATAGTATACAGTAAATATACAGTAATGCTAAGTCTAACTTAATTTAAAACGGTTTTACATATTAATACAACTTAAAATGTCTTTACTGTCTCTTTTAATCAATTTAATGGATAAAATAAAAGTTCTAAAAATCAGACTAATCCAAAATGTTTGAGTCTTTAAAATCATGGTAAGATTAGACATGGTTAACATGGTAATAATCAACATTAGTTAAAGGGAAATTTTGTCAGTATTTCTTCATCTTTACCATCATGCCTGACCTTCTCTCAGACAAACTGACACAGCTCTTTGTGCCCACCTCCATCTGTCAGTGGATCACCAGCTTCCTGACAGACAGGCATCAGCTAGTGAGGCTGGGAAAACTCACATCCAGAACTCACCATCAGCACTGGCGACCCTCAGGGTTGCGTTCTCTCCCTATTGCTCTTCTCCCTCTACACCAATGACTGCACTTCAAAGGACCCCTCTGTCAAGCACCTGAAGTCTGCGGACAACCCTACAGTCATTGGCCTCATCAAGGACAGCTGTCTGGTGCAGTCTTAACAACCTGGAGCTAAACACTCTCAAAACTGTGGAGATGAAAGTGGACTTCATGAGGAACCCCCCTGCACTCCCCCCACTCACCATCATGGACAGCACTGTGACTGCAGTAGAGACATTTAGATTCCTGGGAACCACCATCTCTCAGGACATTAAGTGGGACAATCACATTGACTCTATTGTGAAAAAGGCCTAGCAGAGGCTGTATTTCCTCCGCCAGCTAGGGAAGTTCAACCTGCCACAGGAGCTGCTGAAACAGTTCTACTCTGCCATCATCGAGTCTGTCCTGTGTTCATCTATAACTGTTTGGTTTGGTTCGGCTTCCAAAACAGACAACAGAAGCAGTGGTGGCGGGTGCTAAACAAAATAGGGGGGAGAGGGGGGCAATGGGGGGCACAAACAAACTTAATCACACTGTTAATGCAACAGTATATGACCTAATCCAATTGTTAAATAACCATTTAACAAGTGACATAATAATGAATAATTACTGCTTAAAAATGTAAGATGAAAATTCAACTGTTAAAGTGTTAAGTGTTAAATAAGATACCAAATCAGTGAATGAGTTTAATGTGTATATTATCTGTAAGTAATCATTAAACATTTGTAATCATTCAAAAATATTATCCATTTATATAAACGTAATTCAGAGATAATTGACCAAACTAGGGAGCAACAGGATAACAAATCATTCATGATAAGAACTGAAAATGGTTCAATAAAATTTACTTTTTATTTAAAAAAATGGCATATAAATTCATTATATTTCCACAAGGTTCCATAAGTCCAATGTATGCAAAAACTGTAATCTCCTAGCAACATATAGACCATTATGTTTTTATCTTAATTTTAATGTTATTGACAATATATTATTCAAGTTGTCAGACTGAATATGGGACACTATATTATTTACATATTTGCATAATAATCCTTACATAAAAACTCATAATTTACTTGAAAAGAGACAATCATTGTATAACTACTAATCACATGGGGCAAAAATATATAAAACTAATATTGATTCGCTAAGATAAAAAAGTGGGAGGGTCTTGGGCGCAGTGATATGATTCCCATGGACAATCTGAAACAAGCCAACTAGAGCTCAGCTTCAAGTCACATGCGTTTCAAAAGTTTACAGACCTAATAGTCACCCATTAGTCCGGCGCCCCGCAAATACACAAACAAAATGTTTTTTTAATAGGTGCTTAAGATGATTACCAGTCGAATATTACGACTAAACAATAGGGATGTGAACCTATGCAGCGGGTTACATTTGAGGGATATTGAGTTAGAAAATAGAGTAAAGAAGGTGATTAGTCTACATATGTATACTCAAATTCAGGTGTCTAGATTCAAGGTTTGTTTATGTTTATCATTGTCATATATATTTTGCATTCCGCTCTTTTTATGTCGATTTCAAGTATGTTACTTCATAAAACAATATATATTTATTTCAATCCCATATTGACAAAAATAATCACATCACCATCACATAATTTTGTAATGGTTTTACTGGTTATAATGAAAATTGTATTGGTTTTAATGGAAACCGTAATGGCACCTGTTGATCTCTGCTGGTAATTGGTTGGTTTAAATTTGTTTTTATAAAATAAATCCTAATGTAATATGTCCCTTGTTTGCACAAGGAGTCAACAGCCAGTTCTCCACACATAGATCTGATCTCCTCAGCATCCAGTCTGTCGGGAATGACATAAAGAAATAGAACAAACCGAGACGGACTAAATCCAGAAGAACAGTGGCAACGTCTCCAAGATACTTCAAGAAACCTTAAACCTTAAATAGAAATAACTGACATTTTTTAGCTGGTGAAAATAAGTGTTTTAATAATTTTGCCACCACTGCATAAAAGCAGCTCATACAAGTTATTTACATATATCAACCATAAAAGTTATTTAATTATGAAATAACTTTTATAATTAAATAACTTTTATGGTTGATATATGCAAGTTATTTAATTATGAAATTCAATGTAAAATTCACACACACACACACACACACACACACACACACACACACACACACACTAGTTGACAAAAAAGCTAAATATGCTGTGACATAGCAAAAATGTAGGGGAAAAAAAACTTAACATACAAATAAAATAATATATATATATATATACACATTTCTTAATTCTTAGAGTTACAAATAGCATGAGAGAGGTGTATCTTCAATGTTTGTTTTTTTTATTTTCTGTTTTCCGTCACCATAGGACACATTTGATACGTCAATTACCCATAAATGTATATATCAGTCACTGTTTTTGAACAGTCAAATTTGTAATGTTTTTTTTTTATAATTATCTTCTGCTCACCAAGCCTGCATTTGATCCAAAATACAGCAAAAACTTTAATATTGTGAAATAATATTTACTGTTCATTTTTAATAATTAAAATAATTACTTTCTATTTGAATATATTTTAAAATGCAATATATTCATGTGAGCAAAGCTATATTTTCAGCTTCATCTTGGTCTCTTGATCCTTCAGAAACCATTCTAATATGCTGATTTGATATTTAAAATAGTGGAGTATTTTTTTCCAGGATTCTCTGATGAATAGAAAGATCCAAATGTCAGCATGTATCTGAAATAAAAAGCTTTTGTAACATTATATACACTACACTATTCAAAAGCTTGGAGTCAGTATAATAATAAATTAATACTTTTATTTAGCAAGAATGCATTAAATCGATCAAAAGTTATGATAAAGACATTCATACAACGTTTCAAAGGATTTCTATTTCAGATAAATGCTGTTCATCTGAACTTTCTATTCATCAAATAAACTTAAACAAATTATTCTCAGCTGTTTTCAACATAATAATAAATGTTTTTTGGAGCAGCAAATCAGAATATTAGAATTATTTCAGAAGGATCTTGTGACTGGAGTAAATAATGATGCTAAATATTCAGCTTTCAGAAATCACAGGAATATATTACATTTTACAATCTGCTCAAATCTTAACCAGTTATTTTAAATAGTAAAACTATTTGACAATATTACTTTTTTTGGATCAAATAATAAAAAAAAAACTTACAAAACTTTTGACTGATAGTGTATATATAGACTGAACAGTTTGGCCCAATTTATGAAAATAATAATTAAAAAAAAATTAAAAAGAGGAGTTATAGGGTTCTTCGGATATATGGTTCTGACTCAGCCCTATTTATGTTTTCTTTATGATTTTTGTGCAATGTGCAAAATTCACACAAGTGTAAAGAACATCTGATGAACACAGTGACAAAATTAAAGCATCTCTTTACATGTATTATATGAACACAAGTAGGGATGGGTATCGTTAAGGTTTTAACGGTATTACTACTCTTATCGATACTGCTTATCGGTCCGGTACTTTAACGGTATTCTTATCGGTACTTTTTGTTATTTATATATAGCCTATACATACATATATACATACATACATACACACACATATATGTATGAAATATATATTTCTATGATAGATTAGCAGCTTAATTAACATGGCTTGATATTCTGAAATGTTAAATAAATATTTCATTAAATAAATAAATATAAAACATCAATTTGTAAATGCACCAGTGTGCAGGCATTTTTAGTGTTTTATATACATAAGATAAGAGAGAGTAAGAACATGAACAAAGAAACAAAGTTAAATAAACTGACAAATATACCATTTGTCATACCATAAAACAAATGTACAAATGTAAAAAAAAAAAAAAAAACACAGTGCTTTCATTTATCTATGATGGTCTACTAACATTAATGTTCAGATAAGTAATAGCTACAAAATAAATCTAAAAGTGATCAAATATAAATGAACACTGCATAGTTTTCACTGTATATATTGATAGATGAATGCTTATTAAAGCTATTACTTTATTCAGATTAAGAGCTGTGAGTGATTTTCTCTTTGTATTTTGTTCTTTGATTAACATTGAAGAAGCTCCAATCTGTCACTGAGACAAAATATTGACACACAATTTTCTCCCAACTGTTCTCGTTCACTTTAAGACATGAACTGTGTTTTAAGTGAATACTCTCCAAGCCGTCCGTTTTTACATGCTTTGTGTGTATTTGATCGTTTGGACGCGCCCGAAGCTCAGAGTGTACTTTGCTTGTCTGTTTTGGAGCGCGCCGCGCACGAACACACACACACGCGCACGAACACACACACACACACACACACACACACGCGCGCGCAAACACACACACACGCAAACACACACACACACACACACACACACACACACTTCAGCCTGAGGAACAGCGTCTCTCGTGTGGATTGTACTTTCAACGTTTTATTATCAAACATGTCCAGCAATTTAGTAACTGTAAAGACTGCATTTTACAACAATCGACAAACGATTGATCTGATTCTGACGTTAAGCTTTGGTCAGGGAGGAACGAATGCGCGCCGCTGTGAAGAGAAGGAAATTGTGCTAGAAGAAACACGGCTATAATCTTTAGAAGCTAAAAAAAACATTAAATAAACTCAGTTTAATATAACAGCCACAGGCCTAAAGTGTAAGCATGTTTTAATGGTTAGTTCTCTCTTCTATCATAATTAAACCGCTTTCATGTTGCGTGTGCTGAACTCATCCACGTGAGCGATCTCGCTTTTGATTTGGGAATAGCAAAAATGCATCATAGACAAGTTTGAATATTATTGCATATAAAAACAGCTGGTGACTCTGGCGGGATATAATTTGCAAGATAATGTATATATATATATATATATATATAGCAATAATAAATGTGTGTTTTCATAATTTCTCCAGTACCGATAACAGAACCGTTAACGTCAGAGTTTATCGATACTCCAGTCTTTTATAATTTAGCCCCGAGACCGATTAAATACCGGGTTTCGGTACCCATCCCTAAACACAAGGCAGCCTCCCTCACACTTCAGCACAAAAGTTATCTGTGCAATTGTCACTGACATTTTAGCCATGACAATGCTTAGGAAAGCACTACATGGGTAATGATGTCTGTAAAACTACGAGTTCGCTGTACATGTAAAATTGGATGAAATACAAGCTAATCTTTCCGCTCCAGATATTCAAAGTGTGTGCAGAGAGTTCTTACATGAACCGAAAAGGACACAGAGGCAAAACTTGGCTTTCATTCCTCACTATTCACTGTGTTCATTATTACTAATTAGCAAAGACCACAGTGACAGAGCTTGTATGAATTTCTCGGAGTTCTGAATCGCTTCAGCCACTCAAAGTTCAAACATTTTTCTAGTCTCACTCAAGTGTTGCTTTGCATAGATGTGTTTTTATTCATGTAGACACAAAACTTAACAAAGATGGTCTGTCTTTGAGGTTCAGTCTCATGAGCATATGACGGGGAGCATGAATGGAAAACTTATTAAAGCTTTCCAAGTTAGGACTTGTGCGATATATTCATGTGTCTGCATGCCTAAGGGCAGAAGATGAATATTAAGAAGACTCAAAGAAAGAAAGTTGTAAAAAAAAAATGATCTCAGTAGTCTAGTTCCATCAGCTGGTCTGGTAAATAGGTAAATAGTACAGTAAGACTCCATGTAATTAGGGTGGCTGAACAAAGTGACATAGAAATGGACATGAAATCGAAGCTTTCAGATAAATCTCCTGTCCCTGCAGCCGTTGAGTGTGACAAATGAGCCCAAAGTTTAAGTTGCACATCATTATATGGTAATCTTGCAGGACTTCATGCCATTTAATAAAACTTAGCTCTTCTCCGGCCGGTTTCTTTCCAGCACTGCTCTTGGTGTGAATTCCAGTTTGTCCTTGAGGCTGAGGACCTGTGTGCTGTCCTGACCGGTCAGTTCCTCTAATTTCCTATCCTCCCTTAGCTCTGAAATGCCTCTCTCTTCTCCCGGGGCGTTAGGAGTTCCCCGGATAAACCACTCAAGGTGGTATCCAACAGCTCCCACCACAAAAGCCACCGGGAAGGTCACATAGGGCGCATACGTGCGCATGGCAGTCCAGAGTAATGGCCACATGGTTGCATAAACCTGAAAAAGCCAGTCCAAGTTCTAGAAGGTTATTTACATTTGGCAAGCTTACCAGTCACAAAATCAAGGATGACATATAGACACATGCTATCAAGAAGCCAAAGATACAATGGGTGTTATATATTATTTTTATATGGCAGAATACATTAAGTAGGAGAGTCATTATGTTAACGTGTTTATGAAACATAACTTCAGCATTAAAGAAGAATGTAACTGTTACAAGGGTACCGGTGTCACTGCTTGAGGTGTTAAATGGCGCAATAAAATACTTTTAATACAACACATTTTTTGTTGATATGTTCTTGAAAACATAAGGGATCCGCTGACAACTTAGTGCGTAACATTTCATAGATTTTTTCAATCATTCGCGCGTACGTTTATAAAATGTCATGACTGTACGTACCTCTATCTCCAGGTCATTCAACTTCCTGCCTTCTTGCGTCACTGTAAGCAGCAGTCTGATTGGCTATTTTTGTACGTCAGAATCAGAGCCGTTGAGAAACAAATCCGCGTTGCGACAAAGAAAGGTCAAAACGCTCAATGGTCACGTGCAGTGTTGCCAGATTGGGCGGGTAGACCAAATTTGGGCTGCTTTTAAAAAACTAAAAACCGCCCAAAAAGCTGCTTTTTTCTTCCCTTTTATCTTAGTCACGTTATCTTAATATGCTCGAGCTCAAAGTATCACAGCAAAATAATGTTTAGTGCAGTCATCAACAAATTTTTCATTAATGCAACCCTTTTTGGTTTATTTTAACAGAGACTTGTCAATCAATTTACCATCTTTTATGTTGGTGAGATGTGATGACTCGTGAGTGATTGGGTTTTGGCACTGTAAACGGCTAAATTTAAATGTGCAGCTATATATTTACTCTTTCATTTTATTTAAGTTAAGTTATTCATGGCAAAGTGGCTTAAATATATGTTACACGATAAAGAATCTAAGAGTAACTCAAATCTCACAACGTGGATTAAATAAATAGAAGACTTCTAAATGTAATTGTAACTGAAATAAGTGAACAGTTGATTGATTTAATAAAAATCAAAACTGAACATGGGACTATACAATGCTATCCTGCATCAGAACATCTTTTAAACCGTCCAAACTCTTGTATACTTGGCATTGACAGCTGCTGGACTTGAACAGTTTTGACTGTGCTAAGTTCTGCATTATGTTCTAAAATGTTTACTTCATGAAATACGTGCTGTAGTTCTGTCTGAAGATAAAGCACAAGAGAAAGGTAAGCGCATTGTTGTTAATTGTTGTTATTATTTTATTTTTGCTGTCAGATTATCATACATGAATAACACATGTTTGGCTGTTGTGGGTGTGAATTAACATTGCTTTCTGATCACTTTATTGTGCACTTTTTTTGCACAAAAAATAGCTTTTTCTTACTGTGGACATTGAAAATGATGCATGTGTTCCCCCGGGGGTTATCAGTTAATTTCTTGATTGCCATTTTGAAAAGGTTCCTGGTCATTTTAAGCATATTTTCTGACTGTCTTTAACGCATTTGCCCTGTTTTGATCCATGTTCCTGTGAAATTTATTTATATTTATTACCTTTTTTCATCATTATTTTATTTTGAGGAGATAAAAATGGTCCTTATTAATCTTGATTGACATGGTAATAAAATCATATCACATTATTTTGGCAGTTAAAATTTTGGGCTGGTTTTTGTTGAAGTGGGCGGGTTTTGGTGAACTTTTGGGCTGGAAATCGTCAACCCGATCTGGCAACACTGGTCACGTGATTCACGTAGACCTCAAATAGTTCCGGGAAGTTCATGAGTTAGAGAGTTCATGAGAGAGACAGAACTGCGATTTGTTTTGTATTTAGTAGACAATAAAATAATTTATTTACATTATTGATTAAATAATGCATATATATAGCTGTATAAATTTTGTTTTTAAAAGATAAATTCCGCTAATATTTGAGGATTAATTTAGTTAGCTATCCTTACCTGCCTTGTTAACATATTTTAGGCTGAAGTTACCATTGTAAAAGTCCATAATACGAACGAAATTGTGGTCTTTTGCCAAGGTAACTTCAGACTCTGAATATATATATATATATATATGTGTGTGTGTGTGTGTGTGTGTGTGTTCTTACAACTTGTATGTTGTAACGTTAGTCAAGTGCAATCACATCTAAATGTTCATTGTCGTATTACTAATATCATGGTGTTTTTTATTCTTGTGCACCCCTCAGTTATTAATATATAAATATATATATGTAGAAATATTCAAATTTAAAACAACTTGAAACATTTTTACACATTTACTCATATTTGACGTATGTTGCCTTTTGTTATGCTCTTATTTACAGCAATCTATTTATACATTTATAATAAACTATACATATAATTAAATAAATAATTCACATTTATTTGTATTGCACTTTTTATTATACACATAATTTAAAAGCAGCTTTACAGAAAATGTATGTTTCTATATTACAAATAAAAGTTCTGTTAAAAGGTGTAACGTGTTAATGTTCCTATGGCAGAAATGTTCTAAAATTAGGCTATACAAACCGCGCAGTTAAGTAACGTCATGTATTCAGAAACAATGAAACATACAGAAACAATGAACGAATTAAAGCAATGGTTACATGATGTGATCGTTTTGTATGTTTATTCAGTCAGCTTCATCTGCCCGGATCCATGATCCGCCATTGCTGTAAAAAAAATGGTCCAACGGAGTCGTCGCAACTCTCTCTCTATGGCTCTGGTAAGAATTACATTTCAAGTCTCATTCGGGGGCATCTACACATGATATCCTGTTAAAGCAATCCTGACCCTTAGTGACCAATGTTGAAACATACTGTGAGCATTTGTCCTGAACTTAAAGATAATTTTTGACTGATAACGATAATAATAGTACAATACGGTTCAATTACATATATAGTATTCTCAATTCAGACACAATATTTAGTTTTAAATGAAAACATTTATTTAAAAATTAAAAAGGAAACATGACACATAAATGAGAAAATACAATTAAACAAAACTGAAATACTTATTACATTGTTTAATTGCAAAAAAAAAAGATAAAATAAAAAGCAGAACAAATATATCAATTTATAAGGAAAGGTTATAAAAGGGTGTTAGAAGAGCATATGTATAGTCATATTTTAAAAAGAACTAAGCAATTTCCTTGGGAGGGTAAACTTAAACATTTTAATTTCAAGCATTCATAATCAGGATTTTTTGCAAACATTCAAAAAGTACAGAAATTTTCATTCTGACAAAGAAAATGAAATGCAATTATACTTCTATGACATACTCCCATTAATTAGTAAATAGTGCTAGTTGCATGGCTAATGTCATTGTATTCACATATACCACTAATATTTTTGACAAGTTTAGTTTTAAATAAATGGCTGCATTACAGACCATCACAATGGTAGTCTCTTGCGGTGAGTGCTTTAATTGGCTAGCTGGCAATGCTTAATGAGCATAGTTTTCAGATAAATGTGGTGAAATCAGGGTAAGCTGCAGTGAAAGGCACTGTTTATAGGGTGAAGTGTCATGCTGTACATTCAGAGTCAGATCATCTTCTGAATTGCTGATGCAGTCCTTTACATCAGTCTGGTAATGGCACCAGAAAGGAAGTCTTCGTAACTCAACCTCACATTGCCAGTCATGGCGGTGTCTTTCTCGCGGAATGCCTGGGTCATGCTTTGAAGCTGCGTGCACACCTGAATGAAGCGGTCCAGCTGGAGAACCCCGTTTCCACCCCGCGTAGAGTAACGATTCACCAACTCCTGAATGAACTGAGGACTCAGACTGTAGCCCATCTGAGACAATGCTGGGAAATAAGAAACAAAGTGGTAAATTAAAAACATTACATTTACCCTACACAGTTTTTGTTTTTTAAAGAAGTCTCATCTTATCTGAAAAAATACAGCAAAATCAGTAATACTGTGAAATATTATTCCCATTTTAATATAATACAAATTTAATAATTTAACTATTTTCCCCCATTGTTTGGGTATGTTAAAATGTAATTTACTCCTGAGATGTAAAAGCTGAATTTTCAGCAGCCAACATTCTAATCTTCAGTGTCATATGATCCTTCAGAAATCATTCTAATATGCTAATTTTCTCAAGTAACATTTCTTATTAGTTTCAATGAAACCATAATCCATTTTAAATCAGGATTCCTTGATGAATAGAAAGTTCAAAAGAACAGCATTTTTTGAAACACATTTTTGTAAAATTATACATGTCTTTACTCTACTAAATGTCTTGGTTATATATATATATATATATATATATACACACACACACACACACACACAGTTAGTAGACCAGTGAGACATATTTATGACCTAAACACATGGAATGGAAACACCACTGGAATGCTGAAATCTGGCCTTAGTGACTGTGACTGTTGTCACTACAGTGTGAACATGTTGACTTTACTGCAAACGTGTTACCTTGGGTCTCTCTCTTGACCTCTAATTTACTCACCCTGGTGCATCTCATTGTTGTTAATTGATCCGGATCGGTCACGGTCAAACTGTTGGAATACTGCCCTCCACTGCTGCAGAAACATCCACAGTGCAGAGAAACCAAATACGTCTACACGTCCCGATTTGGTCTTGTCAAACATATCTGGAAATCAAGACAAAGCACTGATTCTTGCTTCAGTTTCCTTTGGCACTGGAGATGTCATCAGATGACTTCTATTTTTGTATTGTTTATGTAACACTGCAGCATTCTGTTATTTATTTGTATGGTGATATAAGCATCGATTCAGTAATTTAGCTGCTGTCAGGAGGGTTATGTTAACAATGGCAACACTCACTGAGCATCATCATGCAGGTTTCTTCATTGAAAGAGGAGTTGTTGGAATTCATGAGTGCTTGCTTCAGTTCTTTTGCATTAATGTAGCCACTACGATCTGTATCCACTGACGAAAACCACTGGTAGGCCTCAGGGTTCACACCAGGAGGAATGCTACCTACAACATGAAAACAGACTACATTAGTGTATTAGATGCAAGTCAAATGTATTTCTTCATGGTCTGTTTATATGAGATAATTAATTCAGCTCAAAACAAACCATTTAACCACAGTTAACCACAGGCCTAAAATAGTAGAAAACATGTCAAAAAAAGATTACATTTACTTTTTAAATCCCATATCAACCTCAACAATACAAGGATAGACATGAAACAGCACTTATAATTCTTACAAAGAAATAATATAAAACCACCAGCTAAGCTAAATTATTATTGAACAGACCAAAGTTTTTATAGGGAGATAGCAACATTAAAACATCTATTTTAACATCAGATGTTATATTTTAGAGTTAAATTCACTATTATTGTATACAGTATTGTTCTACAGCATTTAATTCAATTATGTCAGAAGTAACTGTCATTAAATTATATAATAAAATAGGAGTAATCCCTTACTTAACTTTTTCAAGGGAAAAGTAATTAAATGACTTTACAAAAAAAACAGTATTACACTTTTTTTCATTATAATTTTTAATACACAGTTAAAGTACTTCAACTTAAACTAAAAGAAAATGAGAAATGTTTTGTTTGCTACAAGCTGAAAGAAATCTTAATAAATAAAACCATTTCTACTTTTTAATTTCAATTAATTTTTATTTCAAATATTTGGTTAACGATAATATCCCTGGTGTATACAGCTGGGACGGAATTAGCTCATTTGTATTCACATGTGCCTTCTTTTATGTACTGAATGGAGCCGTTTCGGATGCAGCGTATGCATAAATGTGCAAAAAATAGTTCATTACTTTCAAAATGACTGCGAGACGATGATGAGAACAAGCAGTCCTACAGGTCAGATTTGAAGAACATATTGCAAATGGGTTCAATGTGAACAAGCATGGGTTGTCAGCGATGTGTCGTCTCGATTCCAAGAGGGACAAGAATACGTTTTGCAATTTGGTGAAGCACAGATGGTCACTGTATCCCTCGGGAGGGATAAGCACTGTTC
This sequence comes from Gymnocypris eckloni scoliostomus, assembly GCA_027564155.1. Lineage (NCBI taxonomy): Eukaryota > Metazoa > Chordata > Actinopteri > Cypriniformes > Cyprinidae > Gymnocypris > Gymnocypris eckloni. The sequence goes on along the minus strand of CM050427.1, from coordinate 15,219,984 downwards.
AGAGGACAGTCTTTGAATCTGACAGCCTTTCCCACAGGACATTACAGAATACTTACCGACACAAACGCGGAAGGACACAAACACACGAACCCCTTCGCTCAGAATTACTCTAACTGTCCTGTGGGCACATTCTGTACCAGATCAATACAAGCTGCTTCTGCCATCCTGCAGTGTATCAGCATCAGTCATTCAGTGAGGGGCATATGACACTGCTGCAGTGCAGGAGGATCAAGGACCTTGTCTGCAGCACCTTCATCAATTTCTCTTTCATCTTTTATTCACAGCCCTCGGCCACTGCACGCCTGATGGAACTGCAGCGGTTCGCGCTGTCTTAGCTGCCAACCCTGACACTGACATCATCAGTCAAACCAGCCTGAAGCTACTGACTACTACTCCGGAGATCATGTGGAAAAATTAACCTGCTGGACAAACATTTATTACAGTGCATTTGCAGATGTATGAAGCTGTGGAAAACATTCTGACAATATATATATATTGATTGGGTTCTTTTTAAATAAGTTTCACCAAGACCAGCAATATTGTGAATATCATTACAATTTAAAATAAGTATTTGATATTTGAAAATGTAATTTATTCCTGTGTTGACAAAGCTGAATTTTCAGCATCATTACTTCAGTCTTCAGTGTCACATTCACGTCATTCTAATGCTGCTCAAGAAACATTTCTTATTATTATCAATGCTGAAAACAGATGCTCTGCTTATAATTGTGTGGAAATGATGGTACATTTTTCAGAATTATTTAATGAATATAAAGTTCAAAATGACAAAATAATTTTGAACTAGAAAATGTTTCAGTGTAAAAGTATAATCTGTCACTTTTATTCAATTTACTGTGTCCGTGATGATTAAAATATGAAAAAAACATAAATAAATAAAATATTACTGACCCTAACAATTTTAACAGCAGTGTACAAAGTGGTCCTAAAAAGTATTTTGGCATTTAAAATCAAACCTAGAAATGTATATGATTTTTGTTGAATGTTTTTAAACAACTGATGTGATGAAGCTTATTCTAACTTTCTTTAAAACAAATGCCATTTAGCGATTAAATGTAATGACATTCATAGAGGTTTGGCGTAAGTGTAAAAATACTTTCTAGTACCACTGTAAACACACACACATATAAATATTTGTTATATATATAAATCCACCAAATTAAAACAAAACAGCGTTTCAGCCAAATTGAAATAAAACCGAGTTACACGTCTCTAACCTGCAGGTGCCTGCTGACTATATTGTCCTCCCTGGGGTTGTCCATAGCCTCCATAAGGACCTCCTGGAGCTTGGCCCCCACCGTACGGTGCTCTTGGACCAGGTTGACCATAAGACCCGTATGCGGCCCCTCCACCATACTGTTGCCCTGGAGGGGCTCCACCATAAGGTGAACCATACTGTCCACCAGCGGGACCACCTCTATACGGTGCCCCTGGAGACGGGTGGTGTTGGGGGGCATTACCAGCTGGTCCCGGATAACCCTTTAAAAACAAAAAATTTAAAGTTTGTGTTGCAATAAACATGAGTAACTTAAAATGATGAACTGCAATGAAACATCAACAGAGAAGCAGATGTGGTTAAACGGCATAAGAAAAGGCAAATATGTCACTAAAACAATAAACTTAAAGTATTTGGGTAAAAATGTGAATTCTGTCATCATTTACTCATCATCACGTTATGTTATTTGTATTATTATTATTATTATTATTATTATTATGTGGAATAATTACATTTACATATTACTTTTTTATTATTATACTGATTTTCATATATTTATAATATTAATATAGGAGTTATTTTTAGTAAGAATGACATATTAAAGTCAACATTCACTTTCACAGCATTTTTTTATCTTTCAATTAAGTGATTGGAGACTGTGTAAAGTCTTCTCTATTGTTTCACGGAAGTTTGTACAATAACATGATACTAACGTACTAAACTCATACTTGTATTATTGTTGTAATTTTACACCAGTAGAAACCGGTTGAAACAATGGTAACGTAACGTTAACGTAACATGGAAAAGGGTAGGGCACGCCACGCGTCTCTATTTTGTACTTTTGTTGTATGACAATGTAAGATAAGATTGAAAACATATGGCCATTGTATACATTATGATACGTGACTGAATAGCACTCTCTCATCATACACACAAATACCATCACATGTTTCATTTTAGCTAACGTTAACGTTACAGAGCTAACGTGAACGTTAACCGACTGACGTTAGCCTAAAAAGGCTTTCTACCAAGTTTACGCGATCGGAATCATAATAATTTCATTAAAAACATTTTCAAGTACACCAACAAGTTTAGACCGCAATACAAATATGTAAGAATCATATATGCATACAATACACATTTAAATGTAAAATAAATAAACCCGGAAGACAGACTTTACCTGATAGCTCATGCCGCGGAGGATCTTTAGCAAATGCAGCGATTTGGCAGTATTTATTAAGGCCCGCCTCCTGAAGCTGATTGGTGCGTTTTCACGTTTGTCAAAAGACAGCCTTGTATTTTTCATGTGATTGATTAAACATGGAAAATTGCTCATAGCAGAAACTGTGAGTCACTCTGTTGATGTGGAAAGTTTTGTTTTAGAAAATATATATTGAGGAGGATGGAGTTGTTATATTGAGGTAAGAACGAGATTTATGACATTGTTAATGACTAATGAGAGATTGAGGATGTACACAGCGTCTCTTGGCTTTGATACATTTTTGTCTCTCCTCATATAAATGGGAGACCGGGGCAAGTTGTCACTTTTTTTTACTTTTAACATTATCGTTGTCAGTTTCTGAACAGACACGCACTGAAAAGACTACAAAAAATAAACATTTCCATCGTTACTGGAAAGAGAGAGAAAACACTGACTTTTGTAACAATATAGGCTACCAATATTATTGTTATTAATAGTTGAACCTACCATTAATTAACCTATTGGTGCTTTTCTATATTATTTTAAACCATAAAATGAGTTTAAACACAAAAACAATTGATGTAGCAGCAATGCTAAAAAGCATCATACAAAACATGAAACCATTGTTTGCCTACAAACATTGCAATTAATAATCTATACTTATTTGGCTCAATTTAAAACATATGTGAGAATGTACTCTAATAAAATGTAAAGATTTGCTCAGACCTGACATTTAAAAATATAGACCCAAGAATTTCTCTCTTCTGTAATCCCAAGTTTGAATGTTAGCGGTAATGCTGCAATGAATAAAGTAATTAAGCACTTAAACAACTAGCTTAATTACTGCCATATCAACACTATATGGAGAAAAATGCCCAAACATTTTTTTTATAGATATTGCCCATGGCAAATGCAAATTTCTGGCTAAAGAAAATGTTACATTGAAGTAATTAATGCTTATTTAAAATTAAGCATCTGCTATTTTATCCCCAATCTTTTATTTAGCAGTTTAGATAGGTCTTTAATGCTTTGCTACTAGCAGAAGACATTAACTGGTCTTAAGTTGCAGCTGTGCAGTGCAGATAGGTAACGTTGTAACACTGCATTATTGTCACGGATCTGTCTGTCCTGCTCCCTTTCCAATCACAGCGCACGCCCTCACCTGGTTTCACTGATCTTTGATTGAGCTCACCTGCACCTCATCATCTGTCATCACACCCAGTATAAAAGCACACGCCACAGTTCACTTTTGGTCCGATCTCGTAGACACTACGTGGACTCTACTCCTGTTACTTAACCAAGCTGAGTATCCATCTTGCCTTACTTACCCGTTACTCCTTACCTCCTGTGTCTTCTCCTTGTGTTCTCCTCTGCCGCCAGATCGTCTGTCTCCGTGGTCAGTGCAGTGTGCTCCAGTTGTGTTTCCCCATCGCATCTGCCCGTCATATCTGTGGATAATTAGACAGTATCAGTTACTCGTCTACCCATCGTCAGGACGATCTTTGACGTCATCCACTCACCTGAAGTCTCCATAGCCCATCCTGTTAAATAAACATACTACTGTTTTTACTTACCACTGTGTCCAGCCGTATATGTTACAATTATGTGCCCTACTATTATTACAACTGTGTTATTCTATGTCATTAGAGATATAATTTACGCTAATTACTTTCATGAATGTTATTGAGAAACAGGTGAATAAAGACTGAGAGTCAAATGTTTAGAAAGAATAATTTAGCATTTTGGCTCATTTATTTGTCTTTTGTGAGAGCTGTGTGTGGAGGGAGGGGGGTTGTCTTCATCTGTGTTTTTCTGAATGTGTTTCTTTATCTATTTGCCCACCTTGTTTTGAACTATGCTGTATAGTTGTGTTTAGGGCCCTCCCAACTAAGCATGGAACCCTGTTTACAATGTCAAACTCCCAAATTATTTTATTTTAAATTCTTAAAAATACTATCATTTTATTTGAAAAAAGTTAATTATTGTATTTTATTGACAAAATATTTTAGTTTGTTTTTGTGTGTGTGTATATATATATATATATATATGTGTGTGTTTGTATGGTCATGTTACAATGTGTCCTTCAGATGTTACAATGTGCCCCACATGGGGCATGTTGTCACGTTTCACTTCCATTCTTTTGGGGTTAATAAAGAAAAACTTGTACACTCCAATTATGAAATAAACCACATATTTGTAGACAAAATATAAACTCTGAACCCCATGTGGATTTACAAAACTGAGAAAGCCAAAAAGTGTTGGGCCCCGCTCTCCCCTACACATACAAATTGAGCATGTTGCTGTGGTTTCGGCTGGGTGAGACCCTTGGACCAACCCTTCTATAGCAGCCATGCTGTTTGCGCACACACTATGAGGTAGAATATCTCATAGATGCACAAAAAAATACACACAGCAGAGGTGATCACCATAAACAAGGTGAAGATTAATATTTTTTTTTGAACGAGAGTTGTAACAGTTAACTGTATTTGGACAAGGTTTTTTTTGGCAGTGTACTTAAGTTCCTATCCTTCGTTACACGATACTTGGTGAGAGCCACCACCACCAGAGATGGGCAAGTGACAAAAATGATCTGGATAGCCCAAAGACTATGCGAGATGGGGAAGAATTGATCGTAGCAGACCTTAGTACAGCCTATATGGGTGGTGTCACAGATTAATTCTAGATGTTCATCACTCCACACCTGCTGAACAGCCGCCACAAACACCAGGATACGGAAGACCAACACCACAATGAGCCAGATGCGGCCAACCACGGTGGAGTATTTGTTAAATCAGGACTTCTAGGTGCACCCAGTTCATGTCTGCCACCATAAACAGAAGTCTTTTTTTTATACCAGGGTAGTCCTAAAAAAGAGAGGGATAACTATTATATCTTTACTACATCTGTTATCAATTTATATTAGATAGTATTATTATGTCAATATAGGTATTTCACTTTGCATGATTGCTTCTACTTGTTCATTTAGATTACCTTTGCCATTAATAATGTTCACTTAAAGATAAACTAAATTGTATAATTTTAACATCAACGTTTATTGGCTTATTAGCCATACGATTTTAATAATTATTGATTTATTGTTATTTGGCAGAATGTTTATATTGGTGCTTCTCTAATTTAAGACCAGGATGACTTGTCACGCATTCATACGCACTGATGTATACATAAAACAAATAGTGAAAGCAATGTTACTGCAGTGTAAATGTTTTTTTTTTGCATATTGTTTAAACATTTTTTTCTAAATGCATTTAATACTTTCATTTCGATTATGAAAAATAAGATTGTGTGAGATTCAATCTCAAGAATTCCCCTGCTGCAAATCCAATTTTGGTTTCTTCAGTTTCACTATGATGTTCGTTTTTGAATGAATTTTTGTTCAGAAGCAGAATTGCTTTTAGGCAACACTGATAAGCTTTTCTTTATAAGGCACCTATAACAATGGCTAAAGCTGTTGTCTTTTTTTTTATTTTAATGGCATCAAGTGAATACTTTTGCTATATAAAAGTAGCTCTAAGTTGCTAAGCCATTTTTTGGAGGGTTTCATTTTCTGTTCTGATTCTTTCTGCAGTGCCCAATATCAATAACAGTTTTACCGTTTCTACCTACCTACCTAGTTGCATACATGTGAATGAATAAATAAATAAATGCAAGTTAATTGATTGTTATAAGTCTGCATTTAGCTTTCACACTTGTACATGAACCATTATAAAGTGTCTTTTTAGTTTACAACACTGTCAAGCCACTATTGACTCTATTGAAACCATTTACATAGCTTGTACACCTTGTTCTTGATGAATAACCACATTCTATTACTGACACTTCACTTGTCTTTTACAAACTCTTCATGTTTTACTTTTATTAGTTTTTGCTGTGTTATCGAAGAAGTGTTCTTTAAATAATAAAGAACCATTTTTTTGCTCATCCGAAAAATCTGATCTGTGACTCAAAATCTGGAATGTGATCCGAACCATGCATTTTGTCGTCTGTTGCACTACAATGTAAAAAAGCACAGCAGAATTGGAAATAGAAAAAAATAAATAAATAAAAATTAGGAGACAGAGTGAAAGTGAAAGCTCACACAAAATACATGTTTGACTTATGAAAATATGCTTATTGAACCAGTTTGGTTGATTAAGCATGTCAATATTATTCAGGAAACAAATTTGTTTATGTGTTAGATTAGTTTATGTCTTACGTTATATAAATAAAGTCTTATTTATATTTAAAAGAGAAGTATCTTGTGTTTTGTGCTCACAAGTTAATGTCTTAATCTGACGATTTTGTTACTGTGCTATTTAATAGTGTTTTCACTATACTTTTGGGATTTTAATATCCAGTGCAGAGTTTGTTATAGGACTTGTTCAGTGAATCGCCGTGAAACAGTGAGTCTGTTCAATTCCCTATAAAATCATTAATGATTCCCTTTGAGCTAAATTTACCTGTTTCCTTATAAATACACACACATATACACACACACACACATATATATATATATAATATATATATATATATATATATATATATATATATATTACCCTTACAGTATGTACATGAATGCAAATATGTATGAAAGAAAATATTTTGGCAATTAAATATCTATGGTATGTAAATATTTCGATGGTCGTGTCATTACTGATATTACCATATCAGATCAAAAGGACGTTTCTGGGGGGGAGCTACTTATTAGCAATCTAATGAGTTTTTGAGGGGGTCTGGCATTTTTAACTTCTGGTTTCGTAGTTTAGCGATCAAAGCATCTCCGCTGCATCTGTTTTATGATATACACCTGTGAGTGTGAACTTTGTCAAAGGTTCACTGGTATGGTCAAAGGAAGCATTTCCTATTGGATCTTGTTTATGACAAACATCTGCTGAAGTTAAAAGTTAGGTAAAGTTTTAGAAAAATAAAATACTTTTCCTAAGAGAGTCATGTATGTTTACCATGCAGAACTGGTAAAGTCAGATAAAGAAGAAGGTGATACAAACTTACATAAATAGAGACCTCCAAAGCTGTTTGTTTTAACAAAAAGGACTATGCTGTAGGAAAATGTTGCTCTTTTTTTCACTCACCACAAACATGCACTGTAAATGTAAACAGACATGCACACATATCGCACACGCGTACACACACACACACACACACACGTTCTTTCCGTCGCAAGAATTATGACACATCTACTTCAAACATCACATCCGAACAGATGGTTTATATCACACAAGATCGATTTTTTTCCGACAGATCGACAGATGTATTTATTTTGATTTCGAGGCGATGCACGAAAATGGAAGGCATACAGCAAATTACGTGTTAGCCATTTTGCAAGAGGGCGAAGAGTTTACAGCCGAAAGGGGTTGATTGCGTAGACCAAATGGTCAAACATTTCAGACGTCCAAAATGTTCAGACTTTACATTAATAGCACACAATTCTTCAGGTTTCGATTCTTATATATTGCTCGAGTATTTCACAAGACAGGGATTGGCACCAAAAATTATACTCCAAGGATGCAGACTCATATATATATATATTAGAGGTGGGCATAGATTATTTTTTTTAATCTAGATTAATCTAGATTAATTTTGGAATTAATCTAGATTAAAATGGCTCATTTGAATTCTGCCGAAGGCATTCAGAATATGTGTGCTACCCAAATAATGACTAAAAGTAAGTCTTTGAGAACAGGTTTCTCAAGCCAGGTGGCGCATTAGACCAGGGCTCATCTCCTGTTTCCAAAATGCATCACAAACTTTAATCTCTTCCGTCCCAATCCCACGAAAAACAGGAGGAAAATCCCGTGCGTTCCACCGGAAGAATGACTCCCATTCCCTCCACTCCCGTGTTGTTGTTTTTTGTTTTTTGATAACTGTCAATTACAGTAAAATATAGTACAGATCACAGCGTGCCCACCTTATTAGTTGAATAAAAACCCAAAATGTCGTTTTTGTTATTATATTGAACTGAAAGCCATCTTATTATGCACAGTGTTGCACAGATAAAATTTCATGTAAATCATCCATGCTAACACACGTCTTCTATTTTTTTTTGACATTTCACTCTCTATAGATATATTTTTCTATGTACTGTATTTTTAGATATATTCGAGTTTCAAGTTTCTCGCTCAAGTTCACATGAGACCTAAAGCGCATCCTGTTTGCTTAAAAGCGCAACGTTTCGTTGTTATTCTGAGTGCACACAAATAAAAGAGTCTTTACAGATTCGAAAGATGTATTAGGCTACTTTTATCTGTATGACCAAAAATGACGGAGATTTTAAGAGCAAGTGAGCGCACCGGAGCCTGTCCTGCAGCAAAGCGCTTCCACACAAACACTTCAATAGCGCGCATTTCTCTAGGTTAACATCATATTGAGCGCCATGTAAAGTTGCTACTACATACATCTTTCAGATTAAAAGCCATATTTGAGGTTGATGAATGATAGGTGAGCGTTTAGATGTCCTGCCCGATTGTATTACCACATAGACCAGCCGTTAACAATCTGTCCATCACGGACTGCGAGCCTCTAGTTCAAGACTCGCTCGCCCCCTACAGTGCAATTCGGCTAGGTATACATCCGCTAAAATATCAGGGTGAAAGTCATCATAGCTTGCGTAGTATAGACCCAGCTCCCAACCCAACTTTGAGAATAGATTAACGGCGATATTTTTTTTATCGCCGATAAGAGTCTCACGTTAACGCAGCACGTTAACGCCGATAACGGCCCACCACTAATATATATATATATATATATATATATACAGTGGGGCAAAAAAGTATTTAGTCAGCCACCAATTGTGCAAGTTCTCCCACTTAAAAAGATGAGAGAGGCCTGTAATTTTCATCATAGGTATACCTCAACTATGAGAGACAAAATAAGAAAAAAAATCCTGAAAATCACATTGTAGGATTTTTCAAGAATTTATTTGCAAATTATGGTGGAAAATAAGTATTTGGTCATCTGTTGAAAACTCTGTTATTCTAAAGTAGAAAACTCAGAAGAGAAGACCAGGAGACTTCGGATTGGATTGTCAGCAGAATTTCTTTATTCTATGACATGTCTTGTTATCTGTAGTCATCGAAAATCTCCCTTAAGTCATTTTTACAGGGTATCTTATAGACAGAATTGGAGGAGGGGCTTTTGGAGGTTGAGACAAAACATCAAAGAACGCAAACATCTGAGGGAGGCGTTAGTTAGTTACAGGAAACTTCCCGTGGTCCAATAAACCTAACAAAGGTTGAATCTCTCAGTAGTCTGACTCCTTGATCTTACCATTAACATAGAGACAAAAGGCACAGCTGTCTCGAGCTCAAATGGTCAGGAAACGCTCTCAAGCACCTGTATTTCCTGACACTTTCTTTAGTCAGGAAGTGTATCTAAATTAAACATTTAAAATAAAATTTGTAATCTTTCAATTCCCCCTTTGAGAGTTCTAATAACTCTCACAAAATACAAATTTAGACACTTAAAAGTTCATTCTTGTAACTTGTAATTGTTACAGGCACATCGTACATGTTCTGTGTTGCTTATATGTAATTGCATGCTGACACAGAAACAAAACATGCAATTAGGGTGAAGTTCTTACGGGTAATAATCTTTTCTGGTTGGAACTGTCATTTCCTCGTGAGAGGCAGGCGTCATTGCTGAATAAAAAACACTTGATACTAACAAGTTTCCGAACCATGAAGAATTATCTTCAGTCATCTGGTGTAATTTTGCTGAAAGATCGTATGTGAGTCTCTCGTTGTGTATTTTTTCTTCTTTCTTCTTTCTTCTTTCTTTCTTGTGTGATAGTTGGCAATGGGTCTGGTTGTTTTCTAGAGGTTGTGGCTTCATCCGCAGGTGAGAAGGGTGGTGCATATGGATCTCAGGACAGCCATCAAATGGTATCTGCACAGAGGAAGAAAGAAACACAAACAAGAGAGACCAACGGCACAGAGCAGTATTTGTTGTAGAGTCTGCAAACATTAGGGTTGTATCCTCTGTTCAAAATATAGTCTGCTATTGTTGTTCCTTCTTTCCCTATTTCTCAATTCCTGCGACACCTAAAGAACAGTGAGGAAAGGATGGACTAATGGAGGGGAAAGGCCTATGAGGAAATCTTCACCTCAGGGTTGGCCCCCAAAGCCTGTTGCTTTCGGTTCTTCCCTGGGCTCCTCACTGGTTCTTGTGTCTGCCCTATCCTATCCCTGCAGGGGGAGGAACAACTTTACAGTGTGACACATGAGTCCAAGTTTTTCTTCCCTGACACATTACTGCAGCTGCTGTAATCAACATCACTTGATGTGGTCCGTACCACTTAGGCTCTAATGGCTTGTTTCTGAATGCCTTTGTCATGACCCATTGACCTGGGATGATTGTGTGTCCACCTTCTGGTGGAGTCTGCCAACACGACTCAACTCTCTCTTTGGCACTCTGCACTGCCTTTGTGAGGTTTTCACAGTAAGCGATCAGGGCATCTGAAACAATGTGCACATCAGCATTTCTAAGATCAACCTGTCCTGATGCTTGTGGCCTATAGGGACAGTGAAGGTTCCACTTAATCTTCAACATTCTAGACACTTCCTTGACTACCTGTCCTGTGAAGTGGGTACCTTGATCTGAGTCAATGCAATCTGGAAATCCCCATCTGGGAATGAAATCAGTGACAAGACATTTAGCAGTATGTGCAGCTGTAGCACGCCCTGTTGGATAAGCTTCTACCCTCTTGAGATCAATGTTCTTCTAAATTCAGTTAAATGTGTGTGCTGCGGTAAACTCTGAGATAGTCTCTCTATATCTTTAGGACATAAAGCGTTGGCAACAGTTTGTATTTGCACAACAGAATAATTGGGAGGAACACTATCAGTTTCCTCAACATTGACTGAATTTACAGGCACATCAGTTACTGATTGGAGAGCTACATCTGTTTCAGAGAATGCTTGTAAATCAGGGTAAATGTTATCAGGCTGACTAACTCCCACATCAGTTTTGGCTCCAGCTTTCTTGAGGTTCAATTTCTTAGTCAAAGTGGATATTCTAGCACGGAGTTCATCGTTCTGTTTCTCTAGCTCTGAATTACGCTGAGACTGTTGTGTAGCTAATGTTAAACTGAATTCTCTGAAACAACAGATTCTGCCTTTCACATTGTTCTTACGAATACTCGCTCCTAGTACCTTTTTACACTCATCTACCGACCAAGTCTTGTCTGGATGAATCTCATATTTCTGCGTTAGTTTTTGTCTAAATTTTTCAGTGACTATTAGGTCCATTTGTTCCCCTAACAGTGTTTTGAATTCACTATCTGACCACAACGGAGTCGCAAGACCCATCTTTTCTGTGGTTGGAATCAGCCTAGCATTCATTCTAACAATTTTGTAAGTTTCTTCGGTACCACACAAACAAAACAAACACTTCTCTGATCAACAGAGGGTACACTTGTTTTTTAGCACGTAAATGCCAAAAAACCTTCCCTGCCTGAAACAACAGAGGATAACCAAAAATTAGCACGTAATGCTAACCTTCCCTGCCTGAAACAGAGGATAAACGTCCCTGCCTACAAGAACAGAGGATAAACTCTTCCCTGCCTGAAACAGAGGATAAACGTCCCTGCCTACAAGAACAGAGGATAAACTCTTCCCTGCCTGAAACAGAGGATAAACGTCCCTGCCTACAAGAACAGAGGATAAACTCTTCTCTAAAATAAAAAACTTTAGAGGATAAACTTTAGTTAAACAAACCCTACAGATGTATGTTAACTCTTCTCTGACGGCACAGAGGATACACTGGTCTTAGGTTCTTTTGGATTAGAGACAGCACTCACCACACTTGGTTGAGAGAAAAATTCAGTCTGGGAATCCTTGTTCAGCTTGAAGTTTCGCTGGATTCCAAAAGATGCAGATCTTTGTTTGAGCTTGAAGTTTTTCAGGTGAGGAAGCTGGAACTCTATCCGGGTTCACGGCAGCATCTGTTGAAAACTCTGTTCTTCTAAAGTAGAAAACTCAGAAGAGAAGACCAGGAGACTTCGGATTGGATTGTCAGCAGAATTTCTTTATTCTATGACATGTCTTGTTATCTGTAGTCATCGAAAATCTCCCTTAAGTCATTTTTACAGGGTATCTTATAGACAGAATTGGAGGAGGGGCTTTTGGAGGTTGAGACAAAACATCAAAGAACGCAAACATCTGAGGGAGGCGTTAGTTAGTTACAGGAAACTTCCCGTGGTCCAATAAACCTAACAAAGGTTGAATCTCTCAGTAGTCTGACTCCTTGATCTTACCATTAACATAGAGACAAAAGGCACAGCTGTCTCGAGCTCAAATGGTCAGGAAACGCTCTCCTGTATTTCCTGACACTTTCTTTAGTCAGGAAGTGTATCTAAATTAAACATTTAAAATAAAATTTGTAATCTTTCAGTCACCTACAAACAAGCTAGATTGCTGGCTCTCACAGACCTGTAACTTCTTCTTTAAGAGGCTCCTCTGTCCTCCACTCGTTACCTGCATTAATGGCATCTGTTTGAACTCATTATCAGTATAAAAGACACCTGTCCACAACCTCAAACTGTCACACTCCAAACTCCACTATGGCCAAGACCAAAGAGCTGTCAAAGGACACCAGAAACAAAATTGTCGACCTGCACCAGGCTGGGAAGACTGAATCTGCAATAGGTAAGCAGCTTGGTGTGAAGAAATCAACTGTGGGAGCAATTATTAGAAAAATGGAAGACATACAAGACCACTGATAATCTCCCTCGATCTGGGGCTCCACGCAAGATCTCACCCCATGGGGTCAAAATGATCACAAGAACTGTGAGCAAAAATCCCAGAACCACACGGGGGGACCTAGTGAATGACCTGCAGAGAGCTGGGACCAAAGTAACAAAGGCTACCATCAGTAACACACTGCGCCGCCAAGGACTTAAATCCTGCAGTGCCAGACGTGTCCCCCTGCTTAAGCCAGTACATGTCCAGGCCCATTTGAAGTTTGCTAGAGAGCATTTGGATGATCCAGAAGAGGATTGGGAATGTCATATGGTCAGATGAAACCAAAATAGAACTTTTTGGTAAAAACTCAACTTGTCGTGTTTGGAGGAGAAAGAACACCATACCTACTGTGAAGCATGGGGGTGGAAACATCATGCTTTGTGGCTGTTTTTCTGCAAAGGGACCAGGACGACTGATCTGTGTAAAGGAAAGAATTAATGGGGCCATGTATCGTGAGATTTTGAGTGAAACCCTCCTTCCATCAGCAAGGGCATTGAAGATGAAACGTGGCTGGGTCTTTCAGCATGACAATGATCCCAAACACACCGCCCGGGCAACGAAGGAGTGGCTTCGTAAGAAGCATTTCAAGGTCCTGGAGTGGCCTAGCCAGTCTCCAGATCTCAACCCCATAGAAAATCTTTGGAGGGAGTTGAAAGTCCGTGTTGCCCAGCGACAGCCCCAAAACATCACTGCTCTAGAGGAGATCTGCATGGAGGAATGGGCCAAAATACCAGCAACAGTGTGTGAAAACCTTGTGAAGACTTACAGAAAACGTTTGACCTCTGTCATTGCCAACAAAGGGTATATAACAAAGTATTGAGATGAAATTTTGTTATTGACCAAATACTTATTTTCCACCATAATTTGCAAATAAATTCTTTAAAAATCCTACAATGTGATTTTCTGGATTTTTTTTCTTATTTTGTCTCTCATAGTTGAGGTATACCTATGATGAACATTACAGGCCTCTCTCATCTTTTTAAGTGGGAGAACTTGCACAATTGGTGGCTGACTAAATACTTTTGTGCCCCACTGTATATATACATATATATATATACTGTCACAGATGAACTGTGACTTATGACTTAAAGTTTGGAAGGACTGCAGGAGCACATGTACACACAAACAGTTTACACAATTATTCACACACACTCTAGATGCTGGCAAATTAACATCAATTGTAGCAGATGTGTGTTCAAACAATTTACAAGATGTTCACGGGTGCACTCTGGATATGCCAATATTTCGGTCCAAAAATACAACAACCCACACTCAGTTTCAACACACTTCAAAAACACATCTTTCAAAATGGCTGCCAGGAGCCCTTTTATATAGTTAGGCTACTCCCACTTTAGAACATACCATGTGGAGGTGCACAACAATTTACAAACAAAGCAAAACTAGACTAATACATAAGACAAATTGTGCTAGCATGCTACAGATGTATCACACTATTTATTAATTAACTATTCATAACCATTGCAGACAACATTCATGAGAAATTTCAGTTCCTTGATCTCACCCCTCAATGATGTTACTAACAATGGAAGTGCCCTTCCTACTGGGCAATTGGAAGCTTTAAATATGGCTGCTTCCCCTGCATACAGGTTTGTCGAGTGGAAGGTTGTTCAAAATGTAAGTATTGCAGTGTTTTTGCCATTTTGCATATATATATATATATATATATATATATATATATATTATTGCTTTGAGCACTAGAGACAGGTCCCAAGAGGATATAGAGGGGGGCGTGGAGGATTCAACCTTCTTGCCCCCCTAAGGAACCTGATGACCCAGCCATGCTTCCCCACCGACTTCCCTTCCACGGGGTCGTGGTTGGCATAGACTTTGAGGGTGGAGGGAGACAGCCTTCGCTCCAACCAAGCAACTTCTCCTCATCCTCCCTGATCTTGCACAGTGTCTGTGTGAGAAGGCTCACTGGGAGAAATGCATACTTGCAAAAGCCAGCTGTGTTCCAGCACGTCCGTGCCCAGTGTTCCCTCGGTCAGGGAGTAAAACAACTGACAATAATAAATCTCTGGGGACGCGAACAGGTCTACCTGTGCGAGTTCGAAATATCTCCAAATCTGCTGGACCATCTGGGGATGGACTCTCCACTCTGCGGGGAGTGCAGCTCGTGACAGCTTGTCGGCTGCCCGGCTGAGCAAGCCCGGAATGTGAATGGCACGAAGCGACCTCAGATGCAGACTCCAGAGGAGGAGGTGATGGACACCGTGCTGCGTTGTTACGGGAAGATGCCAGCTGATGATAATGAGGAAATTACATTGCTCACTTCGCCAAGTGCATTTCAAATGACTACATAAAGGCAAGCACGTGCCCTGCTCACTCCAAAGTCCCCACTCCAATGGGATAGTGATAATCACTTCCATTTGAATTTGTCTGAGAACCGAACGGTACCGATACGTGTACCGAGCCATCCCTACTCAACACTCCTTTCTCTCAGCTCTGCAGGCCATTCCTTTGACCTCTTGGCTTAGTGTTTGCTCTGACATCCATTTCAGCTGTTAAACTTTATATAAACAGGTGTGTGTGTGCCTTTGCAAATAATGTCCAATCAACTGAATTTGCCACAGGCTAGCAAAAAAATTTAAAAATACAGTCATTTATAGCAGTTTAACATAACGCAGCATTACAAAATTAAATTACAAAAAATAAAAATGAACTGGTATGAAGGCTTTCTATAGGCACTGTATAAAAACATGATTTCTCTAAACAATATTACTATATAGTGCATGTACATGACGTATTACATTTGATTTTGAGCAAATCATGAATGAGTGAATGAATGATGCATTTATATAGCGCTTCATTGTGTATTGCTGTACACCCAAAGCGCTTTAAAATCATGTGAGGGGGGTCTCTCCTCAATCACCACCAGTGTGCAGCATCCACTTGGATGATGCGACAGCTGCCACAGGATAATGGCGCCAGTGCTCGCCCCACACTAGCTACAGGTGGAGAGGAGAGAAAAATCACAAAAGTATTGATTTGCAAAGTGCAAAGACTAACAAAGTTTAGGGCAGTCCAGCTTTCAATGGTCTTTTAGTTTACTGTTAACCAGTGTTTTGTGGATGAGTTCAGACTTTAATAACCGTGAACACTTATTCATTTATTTTAGGCCAGGGGTAGGATGCTAACTACAGTCTCCTCCACACCATGTTGTTCTCCAGCCTGGTCTTATGTTCATACATGGGTATAAATATGTAACATTTACAAGCACAAACGTACATTTTTTTACATTTTTATTGATGCAAAAATGTACAATTTAGATATATTTTAACATTTAAAATGTACAAATCGATACGTAATTTTCGCAAAAAACATACAAATATTTAAATATCTTTTATATCATTAAGATATTCATTATCAATGCATTTTTATCATTTTATCAATAAGCGATTTAGATTTTTAGACCCCTTAACCTACCCCCAAACCTAAACCCACCCATTTTACAGCGAATATGCATTTTTATTAATAAGCAATTTAGATTTGAAACCCCTTAACCTACCCCCAAACATAAACCTACCCATTTTATAGTGAATATAAAAGTATAAAAATAGTTGACCGAAATACACAGGAAAACAATTTTAGTAACAATATAGCATTCAAAATGTTTTTGTAGTAGCTAATCCCACTCCTACATCTAAACCTTAGCATTGCTATTTCTGTACTGTATAAGAAAAACATGACAGACAGATAAATGCAATTACAATAATTTATTTATTGCAAAAATTTCACAAGCACTACCAAAAATAATCCAAATGGTCCTCTCTGGCGGAATACAGCTGGTTTGTGTGAGGTGCAGAGCAGAATTTATGTTGTTAATCGCTGAAAACGCCACCGTTTATCCATATTCCAAAATGTTCTTCCCTCAACTTAGACGAGTTGATTCATACCTCTCCCAATCATGGAAGTGTTTGGTGGCTTCTAAATGAATCCCTGTTTGTATCCTAAGGAATGAATGGAGCTAAGCTAAACGCTAGCATAGTGGCGCCGCGTGCTAGAGCGATTAAGTACACGCACCGAGACGGGAGAGCTACGTATCAACTCGTCTAAGTTGAGGGAAGAACATATTGGAATATGGAAAAACTGTGAAGTTTTCCATCAAGGTTTAAAGTGAAGTCTTGTTTAACATTATGTAGGCCTTTTATTGGAAATGAGCTGGCAGCAGAAATCACACAATAAAAACAAAATGTTATAATTTCATATTACGTAAACTAGTGAACAATTTAATGATGCAATTGAAAACAAGTTAATTTATATGACATCTACTAATACAATTAATGCTGCGATTTTAATATTCATAAGCATTAATTTTTAGATGTCGTCGATACGTCAGTTTTGTACGTTTAAATCAGGGGTGCCACTTCAACATTATGGCTGCCATTGTAACTGTAAGACTGTACAAACGTTACCGCTCCTTAACATATTGTTAAATAACTGCCTCTTTATTTTATTATTAGCTACTTAGTACTTATTTAAGTTACAAATATTGTATGCATTTGCATAGATGTAAAAATATATGTTATTAATCTGTGTTATTAAACAAATACTTTTAATTGATCCGGTTAAGAAATCAACATTACTCCTTAAATTAAAGTAAATAACAAAGATAAATATCATCAAACACAAGTCATTACATAAACTTTATTAGAAACATTTTTGTTACATTTTTGCTACAATAAATAATTGTGCACTGCTAAAAACATGTAACCGATATGGCATTTAAGATAAGACAAATACGTTTTGCAAAAAAAATGCATATCAATAGCACAATTTTCTGTTTCTATTTGGCGTGCGATTTATACGCAGAAATTGACTTTGGCATGCATATGATACGCACAAATTTGGTGTACATATAATACGCAATCAATGTTTAAAGTAGAAAAAAATAAGTAGCCGTACTCAACCCCACTCCCCCACCCGTAAATAAATGCAAACTAAAGTACTAAAAAAGTACTTTTTAATTTTCATAATTCGCAATGAATGTATATAGTGCCATGTGTATAGCGCTTTTCATGATACACTGTTGCAAAGCAGCTTCACATAAAATGAACATTTCTACATTACATTTAGTAGTTTACAGTACATGTCAATCTGCGATACCAAACAGGAACACAGGGTGGATGCCAAAGACCACTAAACGAGTTACCTAGACCTGACTGTTCCATTACTGAACCACTGACTAATGCGTAATCTAAAAAACCTTCAGACAGCATCTAGTAGAAATCACTCGTGCTTTTAAGCCAAATTATGAGTTTTTGTTTTTACTGACATCTGTACGTGGGTGGCCTACTATTATCTACTATTTTCTGTACACTAGGGGGCAGTGTGCTCCTTTAGTGAATGAGACTCAAGAGAACCACCCTAATGACCTTCGATGAATTCGAATCGATGACCAATGAATTTTCCGTTTAAATGATTATCTACAAGAAAACAAAATGGCATGACTGGATTATCCATATTCTAACCAAGATCCAGTGTTTCTGATTGGTGTTTATTGTGCTTGATTTTGTCACAGTCAGCTCAGACCATATTCATGCCCGATCTGAATCCTTCTCCCCGGCGGTGGCCTTTGCTTTTTCAAAGTTGCTGAGATTCTGGTTTGATGAGGCTGTAGGATCCACCCATATGTAATTGGGCTTTGTGACAGTATTCCGTTCCTGCTGTCTGAGCAGGCACTTGCGAACTTTTTTGGTAATCAGATAGAACATCTCACAGATACACATGAAGATGCACACCGAAGAGGTGACCACCATAAAGATGGTGAAGATTTTCTTTTCTGTTGGACGGGAGATGTAGCAGTCAACTGTATTTGGACAAGGTTCCACAGAACATTTTGTGACATTTGGCATGTCGAATTTATAAAGTATGTACAAAATATAGAGGAAGCCTGCATCAAAGCCGGCTTTGAACACCAGGCTGAGTATGTAGGTGTACCACAGCCCTCCGCGTTTCTTCCCCGGTTTGGTGTACAGATGTTCACCCTTATGGACATTGGTGTATTTTTGATCCTTCATTTCACGATACTTGACGTGAGCAACCACCATGAGAGACGGGCAAGTGACAAAAATGATCTGGAGAGCCCATAGACGGGTGTGGGAGATGGGAAAAAAATTGTCATAGCAAACGTTAGCACAACCTGGCTGGGCGGTGTTGCAGATGAAGTCTTTCTGTTCATCACTCCACACCTGCTGAACAGCCACCACAAACACCAGGATACGGAAGATAAACACCACAGATAGCCAGACACGGCCAAAGACTGTGGAGTATTGGCTTACCCCGCCAAGCAGGACCTGTAGGGACAACCAGTTCATGTCTGCCACTACAAACAGACTTCTTACTCATACCAGGATGTTAATCCTACAAACACACAAAAGAAACACGTAATTTAGTGGCTGTAACTAAGACAGGAATGTTCAAGAATCATATTGTTTAACAGTTGTATATACTGTATGTTTATTCTTATGGATGATTAATTATACATGCTCATTTTCTGTTTACATTTAGATTTGCTTTGACATCATCTAACATTCAATCAAAAGTAATCTTTATAAACAATAATAATTGAATAATTCTAGTTAATGTAATTTCAAGCAAATATCAAAACTAATATCAATTTTCATAATGTACATTATCATTTGATTATAGTTTTTAGTGTTTTACTAATTATAATCTATTCAATCTTACATATTAATATATTTTAATATCAGTGTTGTCTAAATGAAACAAATGCTTGTTTTACACAATATTTTTCTCACCATTGACAATATTTATATTTATACAGGTGCATCTCAATAAATTAGAATGTCGTGGAAAAGTTTATTTCAGCAATTCAACTCAAATTGTGAAACTCGTGTATTAAATAAATTCAATGCACACAGACTGAAGTAGTTTAAGTCTTTGGTTCTTTTAATTGTGATGATTTTGGCTCACATTTAACAAAAACCCACCAATTCACTATCTCAACAAATTAGAATTCATCATAAGACCAATAAAAAATAATAATTTTTAGTGAATTGTTGGCCTTCTGGAAAGTATGTTAATTTACTGTATATGTACTCAATGCTAGGTATGGGTTCCTTTTGCTTTAATTACTGCCTCAATTCGGCGTGACATGGAGGTGATCAGTTTGTGGCACTGCTGAGGTGGTATGGAAGCACAGGTTTCTTTGACAGTGGCCTTCAGCTCATCTGCATTTTTTGGTCTCTTGTTTCTCATTTTCATCTTGACAATACCCCATAGATTCTCTATGGGGTTCAGGTCTGGTGAGTTTGCTGGCAAGTCAAGCACACCAACATCATGGTCATTTAACCAAGGCCCGTACACACCGGGACGAATTTCACGCGCGATATTCGCCGACGTTTAACGCCTCGTGACTAAAGAAAGGGCACCAATGTGAGTGTGCACACCGACGCGAAAAACGCCACGCGTAAAAACAATTTTTTTTTCAAAACGCCTCGGGTTCGTTTTTTTGTTTTGACGCACCGCGTCAAAAACTATCCGACCAATGAGATTGGCGCTTTTGCTCACGTGTCTGGAGCTGCTGAAGTTACAGTAAAACACAACTTGGGGACGCTCAAACACAAAACAGTCTTGCCGAGCACACATATGTAACGACGAAGAAGATATACGCCAAGTAGCGTCTACACTGCCAATAATTTCTTCATCGCTGGAGCTGCTGGAGCTGGAGCTTCAGGTGCTTGAAATATCCATGTTTTCTTTGTATGATTTTGACAAGCGCGTAAATACTTGCTCTCTTCTTCTGAGTGACAAGTGAGTGTCAGAAGCGTAAAGTTGTGCAGCGCCACCTTGTGTCCCGGGGTATTTCTGTTTTACATTAAGCGCCATCTAATGTCAGGGAATGAATTTGCATGTTCACTCGGCTCATCGTCAGCAAAAATCGCTTGGGTGTGAACACAAAAAATGGCGTTGAAAAACGCTGGCGAATAACGCGCGCCGATATTCGTAATCAGCATCTTTAAAAAGCTGGTCAGCAGAAGGAAGCATGATGTGCTCCAAAATTTCTTGGTAAACGGGTGCAGTGACGTTCATGCGGTTAGTTTCTTTTGACCATCAACATTTATTACTTGCCCCAAATTTGACAGTCTCCTCCCTGCATTGGACTTATCAATAAGTATTATTTTGGCTTAATGTTGCAAGCTGTTCTGTGAAAGAGGCTTGCTGGTTAGGCTGTATTCAGACAGGCTGGAGCTAGGGATCTGATTTACGACTTCCTGCCGTTGTCTTGTTTTCTTGAGCCTCTGTGGAATTTTGGCTCTCAGGTTTCGATGTTCTGATCGCATTTAAACATTTTCTGATTCTGTATCTGATATACTACAGTGTACTTTAGTTAAATGTCATTATTTTACATTACAAGTCTGTAGTATTCACATGAATTAATAGATTTACCTTCGAATGTGTACTTGTTAGTTTGCAACAGAATTGTGTTCAAAACTTGTTTTGAAAAAAAAAGTGTTCTCATTGTTTTCATTTATTCTTGTTCTCTTGACGGATGGTCATTTTCCAAGAAAATCTGTAACCAGGTGTCTCACAATGTAAATGTTGCAGATATGTGCATGTAATGTACAAAATGCAGACTATCTTACAGTTTAAGTTAAAGATCAAAACAAATCACCACCAGTTTTTTTAAACGATAAATTACATGTATTTACTGTACTAAATTGTATGAGTCTTTATTCCTATCATAATGAAGATTATTTAAAAACATCCTCTTTAGTTTGAGCAGATATAAATCATATATGTACTTACCTTTTTAGGTTTCAGAGAGATACAATATGGGCTGTTTGTACTTCACTGAAATCACAAGGACAAGCTCTGCCTTCGTTTGACAATCTAGACAGACTTGATTTTGCTGGAAGGCTGTCCCAGAAGACATCTATGACTAGACTCATCTATGTCAAATGAAACCAAATGCAACTATTAAACTGAAATGAAACCTCATTATTAATCATTCAGCTCTACTGTAGGGGTTTTGCTGTTGTAATTAGTTTTGTGTAACAATGGCGCAATAATAATAGTTTAATAAAGTTACTCAGACTGCTTTAAAACTAAACAAACTTCAAAGAAGTTCTGGGGGTCTGTACCATGATGGTAGATGAACAAATTTTCAGGATTAGTTCCGAGTTGACAAAACCAAACCACTCAATCCTGACATTTTATCCTACCCATCAGATTTTCCTACCTCGGTTTACTGCGCATGCGCACATAAATATTGCATACTTTTTCTCAAGCTGAACAACAATATTTAATGTATATGCATTACTGTAATGGTACGGTTGGGGTCAGTGTAGACGCTAATAAAACACAATCTAACAGGTAGAAGAAAAATATTTATTGTTGGTTTCCGGTAGCTATATTCCTTCTATCCACAATGCGAATATAACACGTAATTACTGTATGTGCATTATTGTAAGGGTAGGTTTAGGTTTGTGGTAGGTGTACACATTAATAAAACATAATTTAACATATTATCATATATCGAGATATATCGAGATAGAGACTCGAGCATGTAAGGTCACATGTAGTCATTTTTAAAGCATTATCTATTGATTCTACAACTTATTTATATTACATAATTCTAATAACTGTTAAACTAAAATTGCTTGTGTGTAATGGATTGATAATAATATAAATCATATAATTATATAAATCATATAAAATAACACTAAGTAATTATCATTAAAGCCAGACAATTTTTTTTGTATTACTAGTGACCTTTAATTTGGAACAAGACAAACTGGAGGAGTGACTTTTTTTGTGTCAGACATGTGTCACACAGCAAAAAGCCAAGCCACTTTCATGGTATCTAAACCTGGCTATCCAGAAAATCCGGCTTCATGGTACAGGCCCCAGGACTGCACATTTTTGTTTATCTATAGGTGTGGGTGTGTTATGTGGGTGTATTTGTGTGTCTTCTTTGCTCAGTACAATATGTGAAGTGCTTTGCATGAAATAGTTCTAGTATAGAAATGTAGAGTCATCATCTTATATTGCTGTGTTAACTGAATTCTCATAAAGCTAGAGTATATTTTTTATTGGATATTTGACATGCCACATTTATATGGTCTATCCGGTATAAATTAGTTTTTTCTTTCTTTATACTGTCACACGTAAAATAGCTATGGTGTAAAAACGTCTCGGTTACGTATGTAACCCTCGTTCCCTGAAGGAGGGAACGGAGACGTCACGTCGGAGGACCGACGAATTGGGATCTCGTTTAGAGAGACCTATCCACTTCGAGTGTAAACTAAACGAGCCAATGCACATTGGCATGCGATTATTGCATCCAGCTGCCGCTGATCACAGCGTGAGCATAAATAGGCAGCAGGTGCAGCGCATATTCAGGTTTTCGCTGAGGAGCCGAGCCGGGGCCCGCCGCTCAGCGGTGGTACAGGAGCCGTGGCGGACGGGTTACATACGTAATCGAGACGTTCCCTATCAGTCGGTCACTCTCGCCACGCCGGAGGACCGACGAATTGGGATCCTACCAAAGGCCACGGATACTGCCCTTCCAGTGTCCCGTGGAGGCCTCCTGTGCCGTTATTTTCTGGCGCAGGTTAGGGCCCCCATAGGAAGATCCATTACTATTGCTATGGCACTACCCACTCAGTAGGACTGGATAACACTGGGAAAACGCACTGCTCAGCTCAGAACAGAGACGCTATGGAAGCCCTTACCTTCCCGAGGGAGGTTCAGAGGCAGTTACACATATGGACAATAGTCAGATGCATATGGAAGATTGGAGGTGATTGTAACCTCTTGGAGTAGCAGGAAGTCTGCCGGAAACACGGGCTCTAAGGCTAACCGTGGAAATACACATATGGGATCCGAACGGTCTCTACATATGGAACCCAGCCCTCTACCGGTTCTCAAGGATTCATCGAGTGAGGGCCTGGCGCCGACGCTCCGCCACGTCCAGCTGCCGAGGGATGGAGGAGCTCGACAGGGTCTACAGTGGACTCTCTGGAGCAGTTTTAGCAGCCAACCCGAAACCGGGGCCCTCAGTGCTTCTACCCGCTTGAGGTGAGAACACAGGAGGAAACCGGTTCCACACGAAGGCTATAGAATCTAGCGAATGTGTTAGGGGTCGCCCAGCCTGCAGCTCTACAAATATCTGTCAGTGAGGCGCCACGAGCCAGCGCCCAGGAGGACGCTACACTTCTCGTAGAGTGAGCTCTCAACCTGAACGGGCAAGGCACACCCTGTGCCTGATAAGCCAGGGTGATGGCATCCACTATCCAGTGGGCCATCCTCTGCTTGGAGACGGCATTCCCTTTCTGCCGGCCTCCGTGACAGACAAAGAGCTGGTCTGAGGTCCTGAAGCTTTGCGTCCTGTCAACGTAGTGTCTTAATGCTCGGACGGGACAAAGCAAAGCCAGGGCTGGGTCTGCTTCCTCCGGGGGCAGCGCTTGCAGGCTCACCACTTGGTCTCTAAATGGAGTAGTGGGAACCTTGGGCACATAGCCGGGCCGGGGCCTCAGGATTATCTGGGAATCCGGTCCAAACTGTAGGCACGAATCGTCGACCGAAAATGCGCTGCAGGTCCCCAACCCTCTTGATGGAGGCCAGTGCAAGCAGGAGCAGAGTTTTCATTGAAAGAAACTTGGGCTCGACTGTCTGCAAGGGCTCAAACGGGCCCTGTTGTAGTGCTCTAAGCACTAAGGACAGGTCCCAAGAGGGTATAGAGGAGGGGCGTGGAGGATTCAGCCTTCTAGTCCCCTAAGGAACCTGACAGTCATGCTTCCCCACCGACTTCCCTTCCACAGGGTCGTGGTTGGCAGCAATTGCGGCCACGTAGACCTTGAGGGTGGAGGAGACAGCCTTAACCCTTGCTGCAAGAAGGATAGCACGACTCTGATCGGGCATCTCCGGGGTCTTCTGTGAGAAGAGCACCATTCGACGAACAGGTTCCACTTCAAGGCGTGGCGTGTCTCCTAGACGGTGCTCTCGCCCAAGTGATGGTGTCAACTACCTCTTGGGGTAGGTCACCTAGAACCTCCAGCGTCCGCCTAGGGACCAGACATGAAGTTTCCAGAGGTCTGGACGTGGGTGCCATAAGGTGCCCCGTCTCTGAGTCAGTAGATCCTTCCTCAGAGGAATCTGCCAGGGAGGGGCTGTCACGAGGAGCATCAGCTCTGGGAACCAAGTCCTGGTAGGCCAGTATGGTGCCACGAGCAGGATCTGCTCCTCTTCCTCTCTGACCTTGCACAGAGTCTGTGCGAGAAGGCTCACTGGGGGAAATGCATATTTGCGAAGGCCCCGCGGCCAGCTGTGTGCCAGTGCGTCCGTGCCGAGTGTTCCATCGGTCAGGGAGTAGAACAACTGGCAATACGACGTCTCTAGGGACGCGAACAGGTCTACCTGTGCGAGTCCAAAACGTCGCCAAATCAGCTGGACCGTCTGGGGATGGAGTCTCCATTCTCCGGGAGCGCAGCTCGTGACAGCTCGGCTGTCCGGTTGAGCAAGCCCGGGATATGAATGGCGACCTCAGATGCTTCCGACTCCAGAGGAGGAGGTGGCGGGCGAGTTGTGACATGCGACGGGAGCGTAGACCACCTTGTCGGTTGATGTACGCATACGGTTGCCGTGTTGTCCGCACGGACTAGTACATGCTCGCCTCGTAAGCGCCTCTTGAGACGGTTCAAGGCCAGGTGTACTGCCAGCAACTCTAGGCAGTTGATGTGCCAGTGCAGTTGGGGACCCGTCAAACCCCTGACACTGCATGCCCGTTGAACGTGGCCCCCAGCCCTTGGCGGAGGCGTCTGTGTAAACCACAGCGTGCCTGGAGACCTGTTCCAGGGGCACTCCTGCCCGAAGGAATGAAAGGTCTGACCACGGGGTGAAGGTTTGGCGGCAGGCTGGAGTGACTTGGACCCTCAGCGTGCCGCTCTGCCACGCCCACCTCGGGACTCGGCCATGGAGCCAGTGTTGAAGCGGTCTCATATGGAGCAGCCCCAGCGGCATGACCGCCGCCGCAGCCACCATATGCCCCAGGAGCCTCTGAAACTGTTTCAGTGGTGCCGCCGTCCTGTTCTTGAATGTATTCAAGCAGTTCAACACCGACTGAGCACGTTCCTGCGTGAGGCGCACTGTCTGACTGACCAAGTCTAACTCCATACCGAGAAAAGAGATCCTCTGCACCGGGGAGAGTTTGCTCTTTTCCCAGTTAAACCTGAAGGCCCAACTGGCTGAGGTGCGAGAGCACCATGTCCCTGTGTTCGCATAACTGGTCCTGCGACTGAGCTAGTATAAGCCAGTCGTCGAGGTAGTTGAGAATGCGCACGCCCTGTTCTCTCAGGAGAACAAGGGCTGCCTCCGCTACTTTCGTGAATACACGGGGCGACAGGGACAGCCCGAAGGGCAGGACTTTGTACTGATATGCCCGTCCTTCGAATGCAAACCGCAGGAATGGCCTGTGGCGCGGAAGGATCGACACGTGGAAGTACGCGTCCTTCAGGTCGATCGCTGCAAACCAATCTTGGGGACGGACGCACCCAAAGATGTGTTTCGGTGTGAGCAAGATTGGACTTAACCCACCGCTTTTCTTGGGTACAATGAAGTAAGGGCTGTAAAACCCCGACCTCATATCGGCTGGAGGGACCGGCTCTATTGCGCCCTTCGCCAGTAGGACTGCGATCTCTGCTCGCAAGATGGGGCATCCGCTGCCCTCACTGTGGTGGAGTGGATGCCGCGATATTTGGGAGGTCGCCGGCTTAACTGAATCGCATAGCCGAGTCTGATGGTACGGAGGAGCCAACGAGACGGGTTGGGGAGCGCTAGCCAGGCCCCCAGAACCGCATCTAGTGACACCAACGAACCCACTGACGCATCGTGGTGGGGCAGCGAGGGGAACGCAGGGACCCGGCTCGGGCCTCGCTGCCGGTCCGGGCGGGTCGGCGTGTGTGACGACTTACCTGCTTCCGGCAGAGGGTGCGTGAGTAGTGCGATTGACCGCCTCTCGAACCGCCCACAGCTGCCCACTGGCGAGAGAGGAGGGTGAGTGTAACTAAAGTTTGACTCGTTCACAACCCCCGTCCCTCTGGGGACCCAGAGATAGAGGAAACTGCTCTTTGTCGAGGTTTTGGGTACCACTGACCGTGAGGCCAGTGGCAGAAAAGGAAACAAAGATTCTCCGCTGCCCTCCTCCGGGGGAGGGAGTGGTGCATTCACCATCTCAGGGGGTAGTGCAGCCGGATGTGTGCAATCCACTCGACGAAGGAGACCACCACCGCTGAATCGCCGTCCGCCAACACCAGAGTCTTGAGGCACTCTCAGATAGGTTTCGCTTCGCTCCGAAGCAAAAAGCTGAATATGCGCTGCACCTGCTGCCTATTTATGCTCACGCTGTGATCAGCGGCAGCTGGATGCAATAATCGCATGCCAATGTGCATTGGCTCGTTTAGTTTACACTCGAAGTGGATAGGTCTCTCTAAGCGAGATCCCAATTCGTCGGTCCTCCGACGTGACGTCGAGAGTGACCGACTGATAGGGAACAACAGAATCAGAGTGAATAAAATCAAAACTGAAAACAAAAAGCAGTAAAACTGAAAGTGTTTATGAGCTAGTGTTTTATTTATAAACCAGGCTAAAAGCTAAAAACAACATTCCTCCAATGGGTGGATCACTTCATGTATGTCACGTGTTTTCTTGAGGAGATTCAGTAACATACAGCTG
Organism: Gymnocypris eckloni scoliostomus; assembly: GCA_027564155.1. Classification (NCBI taxonomy): domain Eukaryota; kingdom Metazoa; phylum Chordata; class Actinopteri; order Cypriniformes; family Cyprinidae; genus Gymnocypris; species Gymnocypris eckloni. Next base: position 15,192,077 of record CM050427.1, on the reverse strand, counting down.
GAAATGAGTAAGTGTTGAAATACACATACATAGAAGAAGGGAGCAGGAAAAAGACTTTTGCATCTACTTCAAAGACTCACAACGGACATGAGGACAAAATAGCTGAGGGTGCAGTGGGCTGAAGCGCTATTTCCTCCAGCAGGCTGGGGGTACCATGGTTACAGCCTGGTGTGTATGTGGGTGAATATGCATGGATATTTGTCATGTTGGTTCTTCGAGGCTCTCCGATAGTGATTGGATACAACTTTCACCTCCGAGCTGTCAAAAGGAGTTTGTTTTCAAATATAATGCTTCAGACTGTCAGCTTGTCTACGCCATACCCATCTATGAGAGTATGCATGCAGATATACAGCACTGCACGTTTGTGTTTACCTATAACACATAACAGCTTATGCAAAACATGTATCCGGAAGTCCCCACTGAGCATGTTTCTATGTTTTTCCAAACTAGCTTGGCCTGATCTTCTCCCACCGTTCTCTTGTCCAAATTTGTCCACAGTTGGATCTAAATTGATATCCTTGTAGAGGTTCTTTGGCAGGCCATAGTCACAAGACCTATAATAAGAAATATTTGAGATTAAACGTGTGTTTAATTCCCTAAACACAACTTCTCACGGTAATGTTTTCATGCATTTGATTTGATTAAATCAATTAATGTCTTGTTACATTTACATTTATTCATTTAGCAGACACTTTAATCCAAAGCGACTTACAATTGAGGTATACAATAAGTGATACGTTATAAAGAGGCAAACAGACATAGGAAGTGCTTGTAATACAAATTGCTAGGCATTGTTCAGTGCAAATTCTAGGGAAAAGAGAGTAAAGTTAAGGAACGGAAGTAATGGTGTCTGTTTTAATTTGTTTGGCTAATTACTGTTATGTTCTAATTTACATTATTTTCAGTGGTAGTCCACTCAAAAAAAAAATAAACAAATGGCTGGATGAAATATGGATGGGTTAAATGTTTAACCTGTTAGCCAGCACTCCCCATTTTGGGATTTTGGGACTCACAGTTGAAAAAGTACAGAATTTAAAATTATAACATGTGCTGACTTCAGTGTGCTACACACCCACTTTTAGTGTCTTTGCAAAGAAGACCATTTGGGCTTTACTATCCATCATCCAGAGTTGATAATGCTCAAAAAGATAAAAAGTTACAGAGACTGAAGTGCCTTGAAAAAAAGTGTACCACATTGAATGAAAAACATAAATAAATGTATTTCATATAAAAATACATGAAATAAGTCCTGGATCAATCTAGAAAAGTAATGGGTTGAACGTCACATGTCTCATGTGTTTATATTCCAAATCTGAAGAAGATACCATGAAAATTGTGATCCCCACCCCCCCCAGCAAGATTTGTTTGTTTTTGAAAAGGGGCTCCTATGCTCACTAAAGCTACATTTATTTAATTAAAACAAATAAACAAATAAATACATACACACGCACACACACACGCACACATACATAAGGTGAAAATAATAATGTTTTAAAATAGTAGTACATGTAAATAACTGTTTTTGCTGATAGATGGCAACATGGTCCTTCAGAAATCATTCAGGCATTACATTGGTTACATTTTTTTCTTGAATAAAAATTTCAAAAGAGCTAAAGTTATTCGAAACATACATATTTAGCAATGTTAAAGTCTTTACTGTAACTATTGATTAATTTAATATTCCCTTGCTCGCTGAATAAAAGTGTCAATTCAATAAAAAAATCTTAATTTACATAACATTATTCAATTATTACTATGTATTACAAAAATAACAGGTTGTTTTGTGTTTCATATATGACATGTCTATTTTGTTATTCAAGAACCTGTATAAAAAAATAAAAAATTAAATCTTACTGACTCCAGACATTTAAATGGTAGTGTACATTTCTATAACAATTTTTTAAGATAAATAAATTATCATTTGATATAACCCCATTTAATGAATTAAATATTTTATGTAGTGATTTTATTTAACATTGTGAAAATAATGTAACAACAGGAGAGAGACCTTAATTGTCTTTTATTTATTTGATTGTTGTTTGTTCTGATTATTTGGTCAAATATAATCTTAAATATACTTGACCAATATTGTAATATTTTAATAGCAGCAGAATAATGGTGCAGAGGAGTCTGCCACTATGTAGTCTATCTTCATCACTGGAGATCATAGTACTCGCCACAGTAGAACAAAGAGCATTTTTGATCATTTCACAAAGGCACCACTAGAGAGGGCTAAAGCTCCACTATCCTCCATCAACATTTTCTCAGAAGCCAGCAGGTTATCCTTGAAGCTTTGGAAAAGAGCTTTACAACTCAGCCTCATGCTGAGAAAATAAGCAACACAGCTGCAGAGTAATTCTATATTTGTGACTCACTTTTAAATTAAACTGTAAACTAGATGTAAATATTAATAACCCAAACTGCGTTTCCTGAACTAAACCTAACCTATTTCTGCATAGATTTTTCTACATAGTATTTTGTTGTGGATTGGGACTTACAGCCTTCACATCCTGCTGAATTGCCCATGTTACACTTCGTATATGAAGCTTAGCTAAAGAAAGCAGCTTCAAGGAACATAAATGTAGGCCTAGTGCAAGATCTCTGGAGAAGCAGAACATAGCAGATGTCACTATTTCAAAAAAGACTGTTAGTCTGGTTCTATATATCAAATCTTCTGTCTCTGTCTGCATCACCCAGGAGGTTTTCCAGAGGTCACAAAGACTAAATGTTGCGGTGGGAGAAAAAGTTAAGACCCTGAGACCAGGATGGACATGAATTTGCTATAAGGGAAAAGGATATGAAAGGGAAACGTGACAACCAATCTGTGAAAGAGAGACATTATAGCTGAGCAGTCAAGACTTGTGCTCTTCTGAACCAGAGGAAGGATGGGGTTGTGTCGATTGGCGAAGAAAGGAGAGCTGTCACGAAGCGTCTCAGCCAGACCTCGGGTGAATATAGATGTGTCCTGCTGAAGCAGAGCTTCCGCTTGTCATACCTGGCAACTCAAATGCCAGCTGTAAGACACAGAGCTGTTCTTGAACCACTATCACAAAGGGGTAATGTCTCTGCAGGTCTGTGTTGTGACAGATCTGGGGCTCACTTTTGCAGGAGGCATTGAGTGTGAGAGTGTGTTTTGCTCTAGACTTCAGGACAGGGCCATGCAGAGACCTTTGGAGGGCCAGGTGCTCAAAGTATAAAAGAGGCACATGGAACTCCGCATTTAATAGGGCTGTGCTCCTGTGCTCCATATGTGTATCGAAATGGATGCTTCTGTATTGATACAGCAGCAAATGCCATGACGCAGGTTTGAAAAAGTAACACCGAACAGAAAAGACCATTGTATCAGTAATTTACCTCTTAATTACTCTGGAATGATATTATTATTATTTTTGTTTTTGTTGTTATTGAGTTTACAGGGTATTGTGTTTTGCAGTTGTAATCACTACTGCTGTTTCAGTAAAAATATATTCATGTCTTATTTCAAATAGAATTCTATTCTAATCCTGTTCTGAATTTATTCATTTTTTGAATGATAGCGATTATAAAAACAGGAGTGATAAGTATTATTTGGAGGACGAGATAATCAGTATAAGCCTGTTTTACCAGTGTTGTGACAATTATTTTTAAGGCACTCAACTATTTTTAAATAAATACTGTAATAATAATAGTTCAAACTTAAGTATGAATAGTTTTTAGTCAGATAACATAAAAAACACAAGACACCTCGACGCGCTTTAAACTTTTCCCAATTAAACAGGAATAATGAAAGAGAACAAGCACCTTTGTTTTTATTGCTGTGTAGAATTACATTAGCTACATTTTTTATATTTAATATACATTTTAATAAAATGAAAATTCGTCCCCCACACTTTAGTCGACCTCGAGCAGGTGCTTTCACATAGAGGTTTCTAGATTTAAATTAAAAGAGACATGACCTGACCTGACGTTTTATTCCTATCCAAAATGAGTATATATATTAATATGAGGAGAGCGGAAGACTCTCGCTCAGTGCATGTTGTTTCATTCATACTCGAAGCCAGTGCAGAAGACGCACCTTTCCGATGCCAGTGCAGAAGACGCACCTTTCCGATGGCACACAATCTCCTTACATTATTAAAAAATCCTGGTCTCAAGGTCTTTTAGCGAGATTCACACAAACATAATCTGTTTTGTCTGACATGAACGTTTAGTTAATGGTTGGGGGAAAATCTGATGTGTAACATTATATTATATCCATACATTAGGCCTACAGTCCTAATATAAAGGTCTCAATGTTAATCAAACATTAAAAGAAAAAACGGAATCACTCGCTGCTGATTGCTTGATTGAACTACTGTTTATTTGCATCTTTGTTCTTATTTTTAGTAACAATGATAAAATAAAAAATAGCTATATTGCGATTAACAATACAGTAATTATTATTAAGAAAATAATTGAAGGAAAATATGCAACGTTGCTTGGTGATTTTGCTTTGGATTCTTCAGAAAACTTTTTCTCAAAATCAACTCTGCTGACTCTATCGCCTTCAAACAGCTGTAGTGCAGTTATTTTGTCCGATTCCAACAAGTCATATATCATTTTGAAGGTATTTTAATGGGGAATGAAAATCTTTTTTTAAATGCTCATTCTGACTTATTTTGCCAGCACAGGTCACAATTTATTCCCAAGCACTAACCCTCACAGAACACTTTGTCAATTAGGGTGAAAAAAGTGACAAAGATGCCACTCTCCTCTCCCATTATTCCATACCACAAAAAACATTGCCACATTGCTCCCATTTTAAACAGTTTTTTTCTTTGTATTTAAATTATGCCTGTTTTTATAAATATTCATTCATTGGTACATTTGTCATTTCTAATATAGTTATTTTAACTGAAAAAGCACAATTATAACATAAAAAAACACTTTTTTGTCAAAGTTTAGCACTCTTTTGTACTAAAGGATAAATAGTATGAAGAGTTTTCAAAAACTTGTGATCACCGGAATTTACCTAATATGAATTCAAAATGTTCTACACTGTAAAAAATGTACTGTAGAATTTACATATTTTCAGTATGTATTTAATTTATTTTTTTTTGGTATTTAACACCAACTTTCTGAGATGAGCACACACATGATGATTGTCCCTCTTCTCTGAGACATTTCCACTTGTTTTGCCTCTATGTATACGTCTTGTATCCAGTGAGTGTTGCGCTTCCAAAAAAATCTGCACATACAAACAAGCAGAAGCTTTAGAATAAAGTTAAGTATTGAATGAAACAAGCTCAATAAAATAAATGTAAAAATGGCACTTATACAATACAATCAGCAGTTACGAGTACTTAAACTAAATAAGTAACCATTTCCACAAATGAAATTACTCAAGTAAAACACGTTTTAGTTCAGATCTGATGAGACAAAAATGGCTATATGTGTTAGGCTATTTCCTTTCTTTTATTAGACTAGGTGCATTAAATGATTTACCAAGCTGTTATCAGCATTAAGATGTTAAATCTGCCATTGTAGCGTTTTGAAGCTCAAATTTAGTTTGGAAGTCTTAAACTAACAGTACATTTTAATTAGTTATTTTATCAATTACTTAGTCAGATACAGATAGATATGCACAATAAGATACAATTTATTTGAATGCATTTGTGAAAGCGTGATTGCATGATAATTATTCCTGTGCGTCTGTGCGGCATCTCTCTACTGGTTTTTAAATTATTTGTTCATTAACTGTCCATCGCCATTTACATAACATTCACCTTCTGTCTGATTTTAGTGATAGGCTACATCAGTGTCACGCTAGATAATTGTATCGATTCTAGATAAAATTAAGTTATGAAGTTACTCTGAGCCAATTGATATCGATATGTGAGGCAGTTAATAAAACCCCAGAAACCCAAAGTCTTACGCTAATGAAGATAAGGGGTAGTCCAGGCAGATGTTAAAAATTTAAATAAGCTCTGGATCCTCATACTTGAGTCCTACTGCCACAGTCCAAAACAACTGAGCAAATCCACCTACCCCCAAACCTACCTGACACAGGGTAATCAATCCCTGATATCTCGCTCTTAGCTCCTTCTCAGATGCAGGAGAAGCAATACGTAGATTCATACTGCTGGATCTGAGGTGATGGAAGTTTTCTGTCACGTGAATTGCTTCAAAAATTATAAGTTATAGATCTAAGTGCAGCTTTTATTTAAACAGGGCAAAATCCAAGTAAACAGCCCAAGAACAGTTCAACAAAGACAAATACCCTTACCGCTGATTGGCTACAAATTTGTTTTGGTACTCGGCCCCGACTCAGTTTTCTAAAGTGTTTTTGAAAAACGACATACCCCACCTTTAACTGTTACATGCTCCGGCGCGGTTAGAGATCACACTACATGTGTACTGCACCCGAGCCACCTCTTCAAGCAGGCCAGGGCATGGTTAAACGAACCACACTGGACATGGTACAGAGAAGTCACACTTGTGAAATGAACTGGACTTTGGGGGTCAATCGTGCCCAAGCACGGATCTGATCTCCTAGTGTGGGTATGTCCTACATCTAAGTGAATAGAAGATTGCACACCACAACTATAATCATAGCAGCACAACAAATTAAGAATGATGAAAACATTGACAGCCAATCGGAATCATTTCTGCTTTAAATTGCTTGAGCATTTAGTGACAGATGACACAACTGCATAGTATACTTAGAAGTTACTTTTATAATTATTGCTCTTGGTGTAAACAGGTCTTAATAGTTTTACTTCGCTGGATGGCCAATATCAAATGTATTTTCAAAATACTGTATATGTATTTTTTTTTGGGGGGGGGGATGACATAGCAAGGTATAATAACAAGATAAAAAACATGAGATAAGATTTAATCTTATAATTTTAATTTAATTGTATAATTAGGTATAATTATATACCTAATTATACCTAAATATATATAATTATAATTGTATAATTAGTTAATCAGCCTATAATCAGTTCACTTAAATCTCATAATTTCAAGTAGTATGTCCTCATTTCACTTTTTTATTTCATAATTGATTTTGTCATAATTATGAAGAAAAAAAATGACATACCAACTCATTGTGATTAAGTCATTTCGATAATTGCAATTAGATGTGTAAAAAAATATAATATAAACTTACAATTACAACACATATGATTGTTTATAGATAAACAGTGGTGGCCAAAATTATTAGAAAAATAATATTTTCACCAGCTAAACCATGGTTTTAAGTCAGCTATTTCTATATTTTGCTGCAATGCATCAGTATATTTCTTGAAGCATCTTGGAGACGTTGCCACAGTTCTTCTGGATTGAGTCTGTCTCAGTTTGTTCTGTTTCTTCATGTCATTCCAGACAGACTGGATGCTGAGGAGATCAGATCTCTGTTGTCAGAATCCTAGTGCAAACAAAAATCTCACTGGATTATTACAATTAATAGCAAAATTAATGTTTGGAAATGTAAACTGATATTTTCTACTGACATACTATAGCAAAAGATAGGAATAACTGACATTGTCATTTTTTTTAGCTGGGTAAAATACTAGTGTTCTAATAATTTTGGCCACCACTCTACACACAGCAACACACACACACACACAGCAACACACACACACACACACACACACACACACACACACACACTTCTAATTGCTGTGGCACCGACACGACACGGTAAGCCAAGTCAGCTGATTAGAGAACTTAAGTATGTCTGCAGCCTTCTTGGTGCAGCTGTCAAAGTGAGGACACAGATAGAAAGTGACAAATGGGTGTGTCTTTGTTTGTGAAAGTATGAATTCATAGGTTTTCTCTCTTCATGTCAGCAACCTGATTCTTCAGACATGGAGCAAAACAGTGGGGAAAAAAAGTTTACCAAGGTATTGTTTTAAATCAATGGTAGGCATTTTTGGCCAGCAAACTCACCAGACCTGAGCCCCATAGAGAATCTATGGGTTATTGTGAAGAGGAAAATGAGAAACAAGAGACCTAAAAATGCAGATGAGCTGAAGGCCACTGTCAAATAAACCTGGGCTTCCATACCACCTCAGCACTGCCACAAACTGATCACCTCCATGCCACGCCGAATTGAGGCAGTAATTAAAGCAAAAGGAGCCCCTACCAAGTATTGAGTACATATACAGTAAATGAACATACTTTCCAGAATTTGTTGAGATTATGAATTTGTGGGGTTTTGTTAAATGTGAGCCAAAACCATTACACTTAAAAGAACCAATGACTTAAAGTACTTCAGTCTGTGTGCATTTAATTTATTTAATACACAAGTTTCACAATTTGAGTTGAATTACTGAAATAAATTAACTTTTGACAAAATTAACCATGACATTCAAATTTATTGAGATGCACCTGTATGGCGGTGCGGCCAAACACAATCCTCTAGTCAGTGAAGACACATGAAAACACACTTGGAATTTACAAAAAATCACCTAAAGGACCCTCAGACTGTGAGAAACAAGATTCTCTGGTCTGATGAACCTCAATTCTAAGCATTATGATTGAAGGGAACTAGATCTTCTCATCACCTGCAGAGTACCGTCCCAAAAAGTAAAATATGCTGGTAGCAGCCTCATGTTGTGTGACTGTTTTTCAGCAGCAGGGACTGAGGGACTCATCAGAGCAGAAGAAAAGCTCAATGCACCAAGATATTGAGATAGCCTTAATGAAAACCCAGTCAAGAGCATTCAGAACCTCAGACTGGGCAGAAGGTTTACCTTCCAACAGGGAAATGAACCTAAACACATAGCAAGAGTGGCTTATAGACAACTCTGTGAATGTCCTTGAGTGGCCCAGTCACAGCCTGGGATTAAACCCAGTCAAGAGGGTAGGAGAAGAATAGCAGATAATTGCCAACTGCTGATGAGCAAAGCTTGTCACATCAAACAAAAAAGACTTGAGACTGTAAAGGAGCTTCAGCTAAATAATTAGTTAAGTGTATGAATTCTTATGCAATTTACTTATTCCAGTTTTTTTAATACATTTATGAAGTTGTGACAATTCTGTTTTTGCTCTTTCAATATGGTGTATGGAGTGTAGATTGATGTGGGTGAGAAAAAAAAGTAATTTAAAGCGGTTTAACATAAGGCAGCAACATAACAAAACATGTATGTATGTATGTATGTATGTATATATATATATATATATATATATATATATATATATATATAGACACACACATATCAGACAATTTACTTAAGATTTAATTATTTTTAACTTTACTTACTGGTTACTTTTTTTGTATCCGAGAGGTGTTTTTGACCTATGGAGAGTACCCCTCAGGCTTCATTAGCATTAGTGGATGATTCAAATTTTTGAAACATCAGAAAGGTGATTATAAAGTCCAGGGAAGGACAGGGAAGTCTTTTGTCTCTGCACTCAACTTTATGCTGGTGTGCAATCAATGACAGGCTGGCTACAATTGAGTTACAATCATTCTCTTTCCGGCACGGCTTTAATGCGGCACACTCTTAAGCACTCTTTGATGGGACATGGGAGGGAATTGAATTAGCCTTATTCGGTGAGGAAGAGTGGCACCTTAGAGCTTTGCCATTCAATAAACTGCTCTCATTTACTTCTTGTGCCTTCTGTTTAATCACACTCTCTTTTAACCGGTCTTTTTATTTCACCTTGTGCATTCGCAGCTGCAGTCTTGGTGTGAGAGAAAGAGGGAGGGAATACAGTGCAGCCACCATCGTGGACTAATATAAAGATGCTGTGGTCTAGTTTATCATCAATTATTAGGTGCAAGTCATCATAATTCTATCAGGGTCTCCAGGTGCCACAAGGAACCGAGGTGTCTTTCATGCTATCATATGGGTAATGCTGCTGACCAAATCCCATTGTGTTGGTTCTTTGGAAATACATCATATATTGATACATCTGTAAGGTCAGGTTTAAACTTATGGTGTTGATCACCCATCAAAGTGGTTGGGAATATATTGAAGTTGGGCTGTACTGGTACATCATTCTTGGACTTGCTGATATCTGTAGAAAGATGTACAGTAAACATAGGGCACAACTACAACATTTACTTATGCATGTATATCTGCATGTATTTCAAAATGTAGGCCAAGTATTTACTTAAAAAAAGAAACATTAGAGCCATATTGACATAAAAAATAATTTACAGCAGAAAGCACCATTTTAAGGACACACAGCAGGCCTACAATTAAATTATAATTGCACTGCTTTGCAAATAGTAAGAACCTTCTTCATCACAAACCTGATGGTGCAGTACTTGATCCACATGGATCCACTTTCTGTCTCTCTGTCCCTGTATGTTTTCTTCCTCCTCACCCTCTTCTTCATGCTCCTCACCCTCTGGAATTTCCCTCTCTGTGTCAGAGCCCTCACTTTCATCACATGCCCTCTCTCCAACCTCCACTGACTCCTCTGGCTCTCTCTCTTCCTGCTCCTCAACTCTCTCAATACTTTGATTTGTTTCTCTCCCTTTTTTGTTTACTGGGGCAAAAAAGGACGCTATGTCCCTTCCTCGTTTCATGATAACTATTAGAAAAAGAAGAAATTTAGGGGCATGCATTACCTTTCGTTTTCTAACCATCCCTCCCTACAAATCTATTTGTTATCGCAATGCAACAGCCAAGATGGATGAAGTTACGTGGTTAACATCACAACATTGTGTAGACCTAGCAAGGATACGGACATTTGGATATTCGCTTCTGCTTCGATGAGTTTGCTTAGATATGATTTTCTGATTTTCTATGAAGCTTTTGGTAACACTTTACAATAAGGTTCATTAGTTAACATTAGTTAACTACATTAGTTAACATGAACTAATAATGAACTGCACGTATACAGCATTTATTAATCTTTGTTAATGTTAATTTCAACATTTACTAATACTTTATTCAAATCTTGTTAACATTAGTTCATGCACTGTGAACTAACATGAACTAACAATGAACAGCTGTATTTATATTAACTAACGTTAACAAAGATTAACAAATACAGTAACAAATGTAAAAGTGTTACCAAGTTTTTAAACATCTCGAGACCAGCCATTTACAAACTTGATTTCATTATCAGTGTGAGGAACAAAAGTAACACGTTATGTGTAAGAACAACAAGTCACTCACGAGATGAAATTATTTTGCTTACCTTCGACTCTTGCAACAGGATAAATTAATCGTAGCTCCTCTCTCCAAGAGTAGTTCTAGTTGTTGCTGAGCTCTCATTCACCGAGCAGCACCGCAGGCTAGTGTTTGGGAGTGCCGCTCTAATTTACCCGTGTAGAACGTTGCATCGCATTAGTTCCGCTTTTGGCGCTCGCGTGTAAAATCATAATAAATTCAGAATTTTTTTATTTGGTCAGCACAGGGGTGGCCTGGGACATGTCTACAGAGGCACGGGCCTCCCTAGTTCTCCGTGTAGAACCGCCACTGACTGTGCCATTCTCACCCCTTCAGTCCCTCCAGCAATGAGGAAGGCACCTCAGGATCCAGACCGTGGGCTTCTTTCTCAGCTAATCAATCCACATGCTAAGCAGTTTTTTTCAGGCTTTAAAATCAAGTTCCACTCCTCTGTGGCTTGAAACCTCAAGAGGGAGATCAACAATCTGTGGGTCCTTAGCGTTAAATGTTAACAAGAAGAATACATTAACACAATTTCAACATTTGGCATCAAGAGAGAACTTGTGAATTAATTAATATAATTTAAAGAGTGTGAGCTTGCTAAATACTGTACATCTTGCTTCCAAAACTAGGAAAACAGACACTGCATATCAAAACATTTTGAGAGATCACAGTCTTTCACAGGCTGTTACCAATGTGATATTTATTCCCTTTGGCATTTTCTTGGGGTTCTTACAGAAAAGAGATACAAGATGCTTTGATCCAGTGCTTAGTGCCCTTCCTCTGAATTTTCATATACTGTAATCCTGGTGGCTAACGCCAGAAGCCCTTTTATCTGATACTGTCAGTGCAGGTGGGATCGATAAAGCTATGGTCTGCGACTGTGAGATAGTTCCTAGATCACAGCCCCCTTCCATCCTAACTCCTATTGACCTTCATTACTTCCACAGGACCACACTGCCTTTCCCAAACCCTGACCAGCCACTGCAAACCAGCCCACTGAGTCTGAAAATCAATATGGTTACTAGTGTTGGACGATATGCTCAAGTCATATCGTACTATATCGTCAGCCTGTGAGATCGCCGATAAAGGATACTATGCTAATTTATTTAAAGGGGCCAAAACACACACAGTTTCACCCATGAAAGTGCCCAGTTTTCTCATGTTAATATTGAGTACCTATAGAGTAGTATTGCATCCTTCATATCTTCAAAAAGTCTTCAGTTTTATCATATTTATAAAAGAAAGATACAGCTTTACGATTCTTTCCGAAAAAAGCAGAGCTCCTGGATGTGCGCCGTGAGCGGAGCTAAAGAGTGACAAGCGCTTGAGTGCCGATTGCCAACAAAACCAGTAGCCCCTCACTGCAGAACAAAGATCCAGGGGCGGGGTTAGATACACATCTAGGGGGTGGAGATGGGTAGATTTAAGGGTGGGGATGGGTGGGTTAAGCGATCAGGAGGGTGGAGACGGGTAGGTTTAGGTATATGTAAGGTGGGAGGAGTTGGATCTAGATCCAACCACACCTCCTGGATCTTGTGTTCTGCAGTGAGGACCATCTCAACAAAACACAGACATTTGATGCCGTTTCATTTACTGTCTGCTGCTCTTAATCATGACTGGGATCTTTTATAGCTGGGACCGCTCCATCTTTCAGTATCAAATGTTGTACAAATCCAGCGCCGAACTGGGCCTTGTTTATAAAACATTCGTCAACAAACACACCTAAGAAACTCTGTTGCTGCCCCCAAAAAAACAAACTGCATCCACTGTTTACATAATGCTGGGTTCTTCAGGAAGCTGAACACAGTTCGTTTCGTTCAGCATCACGTTTCGGGGTGTGGAAATGTCGCCACAATATCAGACCAGTGTATAAAACTCTCGGATGTATTTTCAAGATTATGTGCCGCAAACTTTAAATATTTCACATACTTTTGAAAATCCAGCATTTACTTGACCTTGATAAGCGTTTGTCATCACATTTGTAAACAAGACAGCTTTCTTCTTGCGTGAGGGGGTTTGGCACCACTGCATTTTTGTTTTCAGGTGGAACGTTAAAGAACACAACACACATGTCTCTCAGAAATCCTGTATAATTCAACAATCCAACAACGACCAATTCAAAACTCCTGAAGTTTTTCCAGATAAGTGTGCCATATCCATCAGACGTTTAGCCAATGGTCCGTGGGCGTGACTTCTGAGGCTGAGACTACTCACTAAAAATTGTTGGGGTTAAAAATGACCCAACAGATAAACCAATGGCTGGGTTACTATAGCACCTACCTAATGTCGGGTTATTTTAACCCAATGGATTGGGTATATCACAATTATGCTTATTTTTTTTTTACAAAAATAACAGCACTCTTCGTGTAATTTTAACTATATGAAATTGTGTATATACACATTTTCTGCAGCCATAACTTGAATTGTGTGATCATTCTCAAGTAATCACATCTCAAGCAATCGCTCAGTCAGAGTTTCAAGACGTCAAAGAAACGGCTTGTAAACAATGTCACAGAAAAGCCATGGAGTGAGTATAAACTCTAAACTTGTTACTTAACTAGAAAAAAAAGAAATAAATAAAAAGGATAAATTTGCTAAATATATGCACTAGATGATATTCATTATATGTTTTACATAACCTCTTCTTCAATATGTAATGCAATTTTGAATAAATTAGTAAAAAAAAAAACAAGTAGTGACATCCACTGTTTAAATGTTATCTTGTATTCTAATAAATAAGCTTATATGACACCAATATTTTAGATAAATTAAAGTCCCCCATTTCAATTCCAATAAATCACTAGCCAAAAATAAACATAAATATAACGTTTAGATATTATTAAAGAAAAGTGATAGCCAGTAAATAAAAACAAATGAACAATATATATATATAATCATCAGCTTTCTATCAGCTGTGACATATCAATCTGCATGTTTTATATATTTACTCCGAGGGCATTTCCCCCTAACCTCATTAATCTTTCATTTAAAATTCTTACATTTATTCTATAAAGTCAGTTATAATAATGTGATTATTGTTATCAAATGAATTAATTTACACTGAAAAAATACAACTGCATTAAATGTTATGAGTTTTTTTTTCAAAACAAAAAAAATATGGTGGAAATTATACTTTTAAACGAAATTAAAACAGCAGAAGGTGCCAGTAGAGAGTATCTAATGAGTGAGTCACTGAGTTGTTCATTCAAGCGATTTGTTCAAACGGCTGATTCATCATTTGTTTATGCATGGGATAATGAAACTTTGACTCAACCGATTCGTTCAAAACACTGAATCATTCAGCAATGAATCGGCTGGTTGTTGTGAGATGCGCTGTGATTGCATCTAAAATGTAAGTGATCTAATAGTATTGTACTTGTCTATTGAACTATTAAACAGTCATAATGGTGAAACGTTATGTGATGTTGCCTAACTAACTGTATTTTAAATATAAAAACTTAATTTTTAATTTTTACCTCAGCATGCTGAATTTCCTTGTGTTGCACATTTTGATTTCTCCTGGAGAGGCAGCTTCAGCCTTGCCTCAGCAGCTCAACATTATAATACTGTACATGGCTCATATAAAGTAGCTATATCATCCACTATTGCTCACTGACTCTAAATGTAATAAAATCAGAATAATACTTGCATTTTGGTGATTGTCTAGTTATTTTTGGTTACTGATATTTTAATCAGGTTTCTTGTCCTACGTTAATGAAGCATTAATGTCGAGCCCTGGATAATAACGCAATAATGCCACACAAATGACATTTGAAAATGATTGCAGTACAGTTTGTGTGCAAGCACGGAACAGAAGATGCTCTAAAATAAAACAAAAAATGTCCGGTTGATCGGTACATCTGTACACCAGTGTATAAATTCAATCTAGATTAATCATTATTAAAGTTACTTGCCAAGAGGGGTATTTTGACATACTCTTGTATGTATTTGCGTGTTCAGGCGACTAGCGTGTGTCAGCGACGTGGCTGTCTGTGCCAAACGGTCCTATAGCTGTAGCCAGTGTTACCGGATAGGATGGACAATTTCCAGCCCAAAAGCTCACAAAAACCGAGCAGTGTTGCCAACTTCTTTCAAAGGAAAGTAGCTAAAGCCAATTTGAAAAGTCGCTAAATGATGTCATACGCGTCATACGCATAATTAGCATATTCATGACATCATCGCATCGTATTGCCGTTTACATTTGTTTGTCTCTCTGTGCTCATACTGTATTTATAATGCAGCCAAATTCTCAATAAAAGTGTTTTACGTTATATATTTTACTGTTTCTGTTGTAAGTCAATGGGATAAATATGAAATAGTGACTGAAACACAGCCCTTTAAGAATACATTACCAGCTCTCCCTTCCAAG
This sequence comes from Gymnocypris eckloni scoliostomus, assembly GCA_027564155.1. Taxonomy (NCBI): domain Eukaryota; kingdom Metazoa; phylum Chordata; class Actinopteri; order Cypriniformes; family Cyprinidae; genus Gymnocypris; species Gymnocypris eckloni. Next base: position 15,176,612 of record CM050427.1, on the reverse strand, counting down.
AAGTTAGTCTGTGCAAAAATCCTAATTTATTAATGTATTGAGTCGTCGTCTGATGAAATTAAATAATACACACAAGATAAGACAAAGACAATTCCTGTATTGTGATTTCGGCTATATTTGCATGTAAAATTAGAGAAGCAACATAATATCTATTTTAAATGAACGGGCTGGGGTTGCTCCTCTCAGATGCTCACTGAACAGAGCAGAGAAAGAGAAAGAGCCGTGTGCGCGCTGATCTCATGCCGTTGCAGCAGTACCAGCGATCACAGACATTTGCTAAAGTTTGTCCAAGAAGTTGCTAGATTTGTCGCTAGACGCTTTTTGGAAAAAAGTCGCTAGGGGGGTCTTAAAAGTCGCTGAGTTGGTGTAACGGATGTATGCCAGTAAGGGCTGTGTGTAAACCTCACTCCCCTGACCTCAAAAAGCCTTTAGCCTCCTTGGAAGAGCGCCTGCATCCCGGGTTCGAGACCCGCTCGGTGTGATGGTGCGGACCCAGGAGTGTTCCATTGGCAACACTGAAACCGAGTAGCCCAAGAGTGCTCCCTGGACGATGAGGTGGGGCGACATGTGTTGCTCCGCCCACCCACAATTTCATTAGTTTATATTATAGCAGAGCTTATTGGTGTAGATGTTTGCGCATGAGCATTCTTTTATATATGTTTTTATTAATTATCTACACTGTTTTGCTGTATTACAGAAATATTAATTTCTAACAACAGCTATTTTAGTTAGAATCAATTAGCAAATGTGTGTGTTTTTAACTTATGACAAATTAGTTAGATGAAGTTCCTATCAAACCCTTGTTAGCGGCATCTCCGAGTACTTCGGGCAGAACAGAGCTGTGTAATAGGAGCGGCTCACGAATTAAGTCTGGGGAAAAAAATCTTAATTCGTGGCCATGATATAGTCCTACCTATGCTATAAATTGCCTCGACTATGAGAAATATTAATGATGTTTCTGTGTGATGGTCAAATAGTGGTATCGTAAATAGTGGTCCTCAATCTCAACAGGTGGGTTGCACGCAGGGGCACAACTGCACATTAGAGGCTGACATTTTTTTGGGAATCCTGCGGGATGGGAGACAAATTCGCTACGAATCATGTGATTGGGACGGGACAGGAAAAAATGTCAGCGGGAGTGGGCGGGACCGGGAATAGTAATGATACCCAACTTTATACACAAATATACCTTTTACATAAATAAACTATACTAAACTGTATATTTTAATTCTGAACTCAATTCTACTTGCCCTGTCTCTGTATGCTCTCCTCCTGTTTGCTTTGGTGTGCTGATTAAGTGAATGACGCAGTTTGTGATGGCTGGTCTATGTGGTAATACATTCGGGCAGGAAATCCAAACGCTCACCTATCATTCATCAACCTCAAATATGGCTTTTCATTTGAAATATGTATGTAGTAGCAACTTTACATGGCCGCTCAAAATGATGTTAATCTAGAGAAATGTGCGCTATTGAAGTGTGTGTGTGTGTGGAGGGTGGAAGCTGAATAGCGCGCTCGCTGCAGGACAGGGCGTGGTAGGCCGGTAGGCAAGCAAAACCATACATTTATAGTTTGTAAAATGCATGCTGATTTCTATGGAAACGTCAATAATGATCATTACAAATATAATCTGACGACATGTTTTATTGATATCATATACAGATTGTGTATGTAACTATAAAGTTTACTCTGCTCTTCTTCCAGTTTACCCGAGACTCACTTTAACGTGTTTCGAGAGGAGAGGAATCATTTACATGTTGTTTATCCCACAGCTATGATTCAGCGCAAACTAACATGACGGCGCCCATTAGCCAGTATAGATCAACTAACACGGTCATTATAAAAGTGTTTAAACTACCAAATACATTTACTTACACATATTTCAGAATCGGAATATCAGATATTTCATAATATAGTGAGCATGTTTGTGAATATTTTAAATAAAAAAGATAAATTAAATAAAAAAGTGATCCACGTCATACAGAGCTATGTGGCTGCTTGCATTGTGTCACATGACAAGCATGACGCGTCGCCATGGAAACAATAAGGCGATACGTTCTAAAATAACGGTCACCTAAAAAAACTCACGCTGGGGGCTCAGCTAGAATATTTTAAACTCACGTGCGAAAGGGTTAACTGTATAAAGCTGAGTCTCAACTTCAGGGCATACAGTTTCCTCATTGAGGGAGCTCTAGATTGGAGGATGGTCTCAGCAACCTCAGTTGAGAGACCAGAGGATATGAGTTGTGCCCCCTCAGTTTCCACACCCACAGCTTCCACAACTCCGAGCAGGGATGAAAGATCATGCCCGCTGCCAGTGAGAGGAGATCCCTCCTGATGGGAATCCCCCATGGAGAGGAGAAAAATCAGGTCACAGAACCATACTCGGCCCGGCCAGAAAGAGGTTTTAGCAATAGAAGGATCCCATCCCGGTGCACTCTCTCTGTGAGCAGAGCGAGCTGGGAAAGGCGTACAGACGAAGTCTGTACCATAGCATCCAGCCCCAGCATCGCAGACAGTGCGATGTCTGACGAGTCCCAAACAGATCCACCTCCTGGCCAAAACTCTCCATTTCTGCTTCAGCCCTCAGGGTGAAGCATCCATTCCCCGGGCCTCAGCCCCTGCCTCAACAGGATGTGTCTTGTAAGGAGACTCACTTAGAGCCTACCACTCATAGATGCTGTCCAGGTGGAGCTCTGGCGAGCGGAGGCCTCTAAAACTCTCTGAGCGAGAGGAGGCCTGACGACATTCGCCGAAATAGCCGAGCTCTTGGAGCGGAGGCCTCAGCATGACGACTCTCGAAATGAGAGTCCGTACTACATTCCGTACACTGGGCATACTTCTAGCGGAGCTCTGGCGAGCGGAGGCCTCTAAAACTCTCTGAGTGAGAGGAGGCCTGATGACACTCACCGGAAGTTCGAGCTCTTGGAGCGGAGGCCTCATCATGATGACTCTCTGGATCAAGAGGAGGCCTGCTACGTTCCGTACACTAGGTATCGCACCACACATGGCGATCTCTCAGATCTGGTAGAAAAGTGTTTGAGTGCTCGAAACATGGTCAGTATCTCCAGGCAGTTGAAGTGCCATGTGAGATGGCGATCACTCTACAGACCGCAGGCAGGGAGAAAAATTATTTCTTCACACAAGAAAGATGAAGACTACAAGAAGATCAGCTTTACAAAGAAAGCTTTACTTATCAGTCAGAATACTGTAGCAAAAGTGGTACAAACATTTTAAAAAGATGGAACTGCAACCATCTCACAGAGACGTCCAGGTCATCCACGGAAGTTAACACCTTGTCAGGAGCGTCTTCTGATGAGAAGGGTTGAAGAAAATCGACATGCAAGTTCATTGCAGTTATCTATAGAAGTAGAAAGCCAAACTGGGGTGACTATTTCCCGTGACACAATATGGCGTACACTGCAGAGGAATGGCATGCATGGGTGCCATCCACGAAAGAAGTCTCTCCTAAAGCCCAGGCACAAAAAAGCCTGCCTAGAGTTTGCCAGGGCCCATGCTGACAAAGATGAAGATTACTGGGACTCTATACTCTGGAGTGATGAGACCAAGATAAATGTTTTTGGAACGGATGGCTTCAAAACTGTATGGCGTCGCAAAGGTGAGGAATACAAAGAAAAATGCATGGTGCCTACAGTGAAACATGGTGGTGGCAGTGTCCTTATGTGGGGCTCCTTGAGTGCTGCTGGTGTCGGGGAGCTGCATTTCATTGATGGCATCATGAATTCACAAATGTACTGCTCTATACTGAAAGAGAAGATGCTACCATCACTCCGTGCCCTTGGTCGTCGTGCACTTTTCCAACATGACAATGATCCTAAACACACATCTTAGACCACTGTTGGATTTCTGAAGCAGAACAGGGTGAAAGTGATTCAGTGGCCAAGTATGTCTCCTGATCTGAACCCAATCGAACACCTATGAGGAATTCTGAAGAGACAAGTTGAGCATCACTCTCCATCCAATCTCTAAAAGAGGTCATTCTTGAAGAATGGAAAAAGATAGAGCTGACAATATGTCGCCAACTTGTTCATTCCATGCCTAGAAGACTTGGTGCTGTCATAAAAAACATGGAGGCCATACAAAGTACTAGATTTAGTAGTTTTTGTTGTGGGGTGTACTCATCTTTGCATCACCCTAATTTGAGTAAAACTGAAAAATGTGTAATCTAAGTTATATTATTAACATTAATTTCATGTTATAAGTTAAACAGATGTTATATTAAACTTAGTCTTGTCAACATTTTGGAAATGGTTTTTGTGTTCATTGAGATATTGTTTAAAAAATGTATTTTCAAAGGGGGTGTACTCATTTACGCTGAGCACTGTATGTTTGTTTAATTTAATCTATAAACCCATTGTTTTAAAGCAAACCAAGTCACCTAAACCAGCTGCATTAAATGCGTTTTTTTCCAGCTATGAAATGTTTTATTTTTGCTTCTAAAAATGCTTATTTTAAAAACGAGTTTAAATATAAGAAATGTTGTATACATGTTTGAACTGTAAAATATGTCACATTAGTAACTTTATTTGACGAAAATAAAGGCATTTAGGCAAGAAAGAGAATTAAAAAAAAATCAAAATAAATGAAAAACTAAAACAAAACGAAATCAACAGCAACTAAATAAAATTATCAAAAATTTATTTTCTAATCAATCTCAGCATGCTTTAATCTAGCGGTTTGCGTCAATAAGATTAAATTAAAATGTCTTTGGTCTGTGCTCTGGAAGTGTTATTTTAATTTTGCTAAACTTTAATTACTAAAACTCAAATTAAAATGCAAACTAAGCTGTATAGGGTAGAAAACTGTTTACAAAATAAAAACTAAACTAAAATGAACCAAATTATTAAAAAATAAAAACAAAACTGAAATTGATAGTGAAAATTGAAAGCAATATTAAAATAAAAGGGAATTTAAAAATGCTAAACTATAATAACCCTGGCACAAACGTCTTTAATTGGAGGAAGAGGAACTGCCAAATGAGATGATCGGAGTTCGGAGGTGCCGATCTGGACCGGTTTGTTCAGATGAAGCCCTGACTACACCAACTGTTTTGTGCTGCTCACCTCGGACTCTCCCAAATCTTCCCATGGCCACTTTAGGCTTGTACACTTAATTTGCATTTGCAGCTTTATTAGTGGTTATTTATTATTATTAGTTTATTTTACGTTGCAATAGGGGAAAAAATTATTATCAGAAAACATGCCCTTGTCTGCTTTTATTTTCATGCAGTTGTATCAATAAACAAATGATCCAGTCTTTCACATGCATCTTTAAAATCGTATCTAATTATGAGAGTGAAGTGGGGGTGGCACGGCAGGGTTTTACAGCAGCAGTTGAGTTTGTGCATTCGTAATTTTGTGTGTATTTGGTCACTCAAGCTCAACAACAAACTAGGAAAAATAACTCAATATGATACTCAGGCGGCTTTGGATGTGACAGAGCACTCAGCCTGAAAACTATACATTTTTGTGACAAGGCAATGATGACGCGATCAAGCAAGTGACAATTCTGTCAACTGTCCCGAGACCCGAGTGAAAGTCTAGGATCAGCGACAGCGTGCAGCAGCTTATTGTAGTGCAGATGAGATGCGCTGATGTGAAGCCGCTGTGACAGAGTGAAAGAGAGAATACGCGGTCCAGCAGAAACACTCAGGTGTTTCAGATGACTGATTTAATCTGATAGTTTTTGTGGATTTATTTACTCATCTAGCCTAAATGCTATAATCAATAAATTATTTCAGGATTTTTTCTTATTATAAACTCGAAAGCTGCGTGAATGAGTAAAACCGTTCAATATACACACAATCCCCACAAAATTCTGGACAGGATTAATTATAACTCTATTACAGAGATTTGTGAAATAAAATTCCATTAATATTTTTTTTTCCCAGGCCTGGAAATTACGGTTTCAAAATGTCATGGCATTTTCATGTACTAACTCTAAAAAAAGCAACTGATGCACGCTGTCAATCACTTAAAATGACCCACCAATGTGATCACGCGAATGTTCCTTTACCTTTCCCTCCTTTAATCACATACCGGATCCGTCACCCCGCTTTGTTCCGGGACCTCCAAATTGACCTCCAAATTAAGCTCTGAGTACATTATAGGTAATAGCATATGTTGCATATGCAATCTAGGGCTGCAACGATTAGTCAACATTATCGACAACATCCGACAATTTTTTGTTGTTGTTGAGTAGTCGTCTGATCTCATATGTAAGAGCCTGCAATACTTCGGTTTGACCTGCCTGGCACTGTACCGTAAGACTGTAGTTCAGCCCTCCTGGATGCAATTCAAGAGAAGACCCAGCTGAACGAACATGAAGCTGCTGAGCGTTGTTTGGATAAAAACGTAAATATATGTTGCGTGCTTTCCTCTCAGTAATTAAATAAACACAACAAAAACTGACAGCAGTATGAAAGCAGCAGTTTATATTTTTTAAATGCAACTGATTACAACAATGTGGATGTTTGCATGAGCTCTGCAGTTCAGTAACGTACTCAAGTAAAGTCCGGTCACATCATGTTTATTTATGTAGCCAAGTGGAGAAAATTAACAAAACTTAACGTTGAGCGTAAATTGGTTGTGGGTCCTTTAAGAAACTGTGCTTACCACACATTGCGGCGCTCCCGCATGTAATACATGCACAGATTTCAGTGTGGGCTGAGCAACAAACACAAACTAGTGCTCTTGGTTTGCGTCATTATTCGGAATTTGGCGAGGTAAATGTACATTCTTACAGAAGTTGTAAATAAAATGGCATAAAATCTGTATGTGAGCATTGTGTTAATGATGAATGTTTCATGGATCGTCTTTAAGGACGTTTATGGATTGCATGTGCGAGGTGGATCGGGTTTGATCACGTTTTTGGACATGTGCAAGGACTGGATATGTACAATGAATGTTAATGAGGTTTAATTTTCTTTATTTAAAGTGCATTTGCCTAGTTGTAGTTGAAACTGTTTACATTTGAATATGCATGTTAAAAATGGTTATGCGTGTTCATAAAACATTTCATACCTAGATACAATTATTTGAATGTATTCAAAGATTGTTTCTCACACTCAACATGTCTTTTCACGAAAACTGGTGTTTAATAGGAGGCTAATGTACTGTTTTCATTTTATTCAAATATTAGCTTCTACCGTATTTCATTTCATTTTATTTTACTCCATTTAGTTTCATTCTAGTACAAATCAGAAAGACTACATTTTCCTGTACGTTATCTGAACCCTGAACGTTTTGAATGTTGTACTCTTCCTGGACTGAATTTATCAGATTTTGAAATGAGTGCTTAATCTCTTTTTTTTTTTTGTCAAATAAGCACAACAGAGATATAAGATTTACTTTATTTTATTCATTGTTTCCATCTGTACTTACTCCCATCGATCGCTGTCCTTCTTAGAGACAGCCGTCAGAATAAAGCCCCTAAAATATATATTTTTTTGTATCCTGTGCTGTTTTCTTACAACCCATAGACCCCACATATATAGTACGTTTTACAATAAATAGCCTTAATTCAAGCAGCTTTAAGCATGAAAAAATAGAGTCAGTGTCACTTTTAGTTAGAATTGCAACTTGATTTTCTGTAATAATGCAGCTCCAGTGTGGAGCTAGCTGCTAGCTAATCATTAAATATTTTTATTAGAGGGAAAAAAATATTTAATTAAAGTGACAGTTTGGTTTACAGAGATCAAAGCTAGATCTTACCGTTATTTTGTGTTTTATCTATGTGACTTACAAAAGGAGATTAGGCAGAATATCTCATTCAGTTACTTCTTCATGTAGCTAATTAAATGGTGACAGTTTGTTAACATTAGTTAATGTATTAATTAACATGAATGGTAAAAGCATTTATTACATTTATGTATTAATCTTTGTTAATGTTGGTTAATACAAATACAGTTACCACCAGTTTACCAATGTTAAAAAACACAACTTGTGATTTTAATAATGCATTAGTTTACATTAACTAAGATTAATAAATGCTGTAGAAGTATTGTTCGTTCTTAGTTCATGTTGACTAATGTTAACTAATCGAGAACCTTTTTGTAAAGTTTGACCAATTATTTTTATTGAAGATGCAGTACAACCACCTAGCAGAATAATGATGGAATAATGCTGTTTTTGTAACATGGGAAATATGATTTCCAAAAGATAAGTTGCCATCTAATATAACTCCTAGATTTTTTAATTAATATCTCTGTCTTATCTGAATTTAATAGGAGAAAATTAATGGTCATTCACTTTTATATTTTTAACACACTTTGTTAGCTTAGACAATTTAGAAGTTTCATCTGGTCTTGTTGAGATATATAGTTGAGTATCATCAGCATTACAATGGAAACTAATCCCAGGGGCGCGGGAATAGGGGGTGCTGAGGGTGCTGCAGCACTTTCTGTTTTTTTCTGTGGGCAACTGTAAACTGTTGTGAATAAAAAAAAATAGGCTAAATTTGTTATAATAAAGATTCATTTAAACATTTCTATGGTTGCTCCGATGTTTATAACATTTAGTTTACATTGGCTATTTTGCTATCTATTTCTATGTGATCTTCGACATATTTACCATTTGCCCATTAATTTAACAGTTGTAAGAATTAAAGTTATCAAAGTTATTAAACTGATGCAGGGCTATTTGATGCGCGCGTTGCGCACATCCTGCCAAATCACTGCCAATGCTTGCTTTTATGTTTGTGAATGTTATGTTTGTTGTGGGATCTGTAGGCTGTGGCTTAAAAGCGGAACATGGAAACATCATGGATGTACTGGAAGAAAAAAAACCCTTTTTTTTTTTTTTTGTCAGTGATATGAGTCTTTCCCTTCTCCCAAAACAGCTTATAGCTACCTATTAAAATAGTTCAGTTTTGTATGTAATGGAAAAGTGATTAGACTATGTTTTTTTTTTTCTTCATAAAGTTAATTTAGAAAAACCTTGGGAGCATTTTTTGTTCGTTAAATGTTTTTTTTTTTTTAAGCAACGGCCAAGCGGCCAGCATCAGAGTTGATCGCCTATGTTTGATTAATTTAGCCTTATCAAATCATCACGACTTGACTAAAATAAAATCGATAGATAGGCCTATAAACAGTTAAAGCATATCACAGTGTTAGTTTAAATGTTTAACCTATATAAATGTGCAATATCCAACAGTTTGTGTGGAGAGTGGAAGCTGAACCGAGCTTTACAGGACATGGAGGCTCCAGCGTGGTCACTTGGATTTTTTTCTTACAGTAAAAACAACTTAAAATACGCCGTGTGATTTTTTTTTTCTCATAAAGGTAAGAGTAATATATAATTTGGAACTGTAAAGGGTCTACTTTTATTTGTGTGTATTTACAATATCAACATTGTGCTTTTATAAAATAGGAAAACAGAGAATGCACTTTCTGCCGGTTTTGAACAAGAGCGCTTCAATGATGAACCGGAACTCGGCAACTCGAAACTGGCTCAGAGATATGATAAATATGTCTATAGAAAGCTTTAAAATACTACTTTAAAACGAAATAATTCAAAGCAAAGCAAAAACTCTTCATTAGCCTATGTAATCCGTTAAGATGCATATATTTCTCTCTGCGCGTCCAATGAGGAAATGGCTAGTCAGTTTTCCCTGTCACCTCACCATCCTAAATATAAAAATAAGGGAAAGCCTACAACAGGCCCGATTATAATTTTCGTTTTATTTTATAATTGTATTCAATAAAAAAAAAAAAAAGTATGTAAATTTTTGTCCTTGAAATGTAAAGGATTTTCTGATTCTATTTGGCGTGATATTTATACGCAGAAATTGACTACCCCCCCACCACAGCACCCCCTATATAAAACACCTTCCCGCCCCCTGACTAATCCTGTATTTTCTAATAATATTACCAAGGGGCAGCATGTATATTGAAAATAGCAGAGGACCTAGGACAGATCCTTGTGGTACTCTATACTTTACTGGTGATAATTGAGATGACTCCCCATTTAAATAAACAAAGTGGTAGCAATTGGACTGGTAGGATCTAAACCATCTCTTAAAGCCTGCCCTTGAATACCTGTATAGTTTTGTAATCGATCTGAGTATGTCATGATCTATAGTGTCAAACGCAGCACTAAGATCAAGTAAAACTAGCAATAAGATACAGCCTTGGTCTGACGCAAGAAGCAAGTCATTTGTAATTTTAACAAGTGCAGTTTCTGTGCTATGATGTGACCTGAAACCTGACTGAAATTCTTCATAAATATTATTTAATTTGGAGCACAATTAAGCAGGAGCACAATGAGCAGGCACAACTTTTTCAAAAATGTTAGACATAAACGTAAGATTGTTATATTGTTATAAAAACTGCTGTAATGTTCAGTGATTATTTCAATATAAAGGCAGCTTAAAAAAGGATTTATGTTTCTGTTACACCAGTGAACTTACACAACCAAAAATAGCACTCTGTGTATTTTCACATTGTGTTATGTTTCATTTCAATTAGAGTTTGTAAGAAACCATCTAATGATGTTTTTTTTTAAATGTATTTATTTTTATGACAATAGAATACTTTATCCTATTCTGGCTTAATATTATTTAAGATTATCTAATGATTATTTTGATAATCAATTTGTTGGCTGATTATTCTTTCAATTAATCAGATTAAATACAATTATTTTATTTTATTGACAAAAAACACACTATTCCATATTCTGCCAAATGTCCTTCAAACAAACTGAATGCTATGAAAACATGCAGTGCTTTATTAATAGACCACCTGTAAATAAACCAAACATTTTAGGAATCTGTCAAACATTTTTTTTTTATCTAAACATTTTATTTGTCATTTATTGGGAAAATTACAAACATAAACTACTAATTAGTATTTATAATAACAAAAATGGCCTCATAACAGCTTGCATTCTTATGTACCTTTGACTGTAATTGGGTATCTGAAAAAAAAAACTGTATAAAGTGCTCTGCCTTTCTTTCATAGATAACAGCAATAATTATATTATAGCATTAGAAATAGCCTACTTCTGTTACTAAAGAGCTTACGCATATTGAGGACTAACCAATACAGAAAGCTAAAACATGATTTTGGTAATCACAATGCTGTTAGTTTAGAGCAGCGGTGGCAAAAAACCTTACATATTTTTTTTTTTATAAATTTGTTAAGCATTGTATATAGTGAATATAGTTTAAATCTCTTTTAAAAATGTCAATAATAAGATAATAAAGACTCCGTGTTAACCAACAGGTGAGAGGAATGTTCTGCAGGAACACACGTTCACTTTGATCACAGTCAGGTGTCTTACTGTCATTTCTTTATCCTGTAAAATGCGGTTATGGAGCACTTACTTGCAAAACATGCGCTTACTTAACTGGAAGAACAAATGTAAGCCATTCATAGTACTAGGATTCTTCTAAAAAGTATAAACAGTGTGACATCCATTTGATGGCACTAGTAGTGTCCAAATTACATGCATCACCTTACAAACTAATACAATTTATGAACAGGTCCCTTTTTTCAACAATATTAGCACTAATACCACTTACTGTATTTGTACAGTATTTGCAAGAGTCATCCAATGTGACGTGTCAGCAGATAGACAAGGGACATAGAGGTAAGTGAAATCAACAGCCGGTTTATTGAACTATGGCAGGAAAATCGAGCAATGCAACAAGTCCAGGTGAGTGAATCAGGAATGGAGAAGTTTCTGGAGAGTCTTATCTGGGAGTAATCTCAGATTACCCTAACCCTAACCCTAACCCTAAAAAAAAAAATTCTTTCACTTTTTCAAAATCTTCATCTTTCTCTTTATCTTTCTCTCCTTCCCTTGCTAGCTTGTACTTATTTGAACAATGCCTGAGACTTAGTGTTATTGGAACTTCCTCTGTATGTTTGCCTCTTCAAGATTAATCGCTTTATGTACTCCCCAATTGTAAGTCGCTTTGGATAAAAGCGTCTGCTAAATGACTAAATGTAAATGTGAATGTAATCAATCCTTTACTTTATCCAGGGGGACCAGTGGGAGCACAGGAGCGTTGGAGATTTGGGAGCGGCGCACAGGAACGACAAGACTGTAGACAAAAGGTATGCTGGTCAGATGAGTTAACATGGAAGGTTTGAGACCAGACAGTGACTGTGCGTTGATATATTGCTCTTGATGACTGGTGGCAGTGATCAGTAATCAGGTGAGTTGGATCTGGTGTGTGTTTTAAGTCAAAGCTTAAGACTATTCTTAAGAGCATTTCTGAAAAATTGTATACATATGGGCCCTGGACCCGTATTTATCAAGCTCCTCAAAGTGCCATTTTAGTCTTAAGTGCTGAGAATTCATGAAATGTACTCCTACTTTCAAACTTAAGTATAAAAGCAAGTTATCAAATTTCTTAAATCTAAGAATCACTCTTACTCTCCCAGTTATTTAAGACAGCTGGAGAGGTCTCTCAGGTGGTTAGAAGTTGCCAGCATGGGCTTGTGATGGCGCTGAGGAGACAGAGACGTGCGCTGTGCAAATCTTTCAGGAGAGGATTCAAAGGAAGAATGTTCTTGAAATGTTTGGCGACGAGCACTTAATCAAATGGTTACATTTCCTCAGTTGTTCAAAATGACTGTGCATGTGCTTGTGTGTGAACACCCGCACTACACTACTATCTGCCTCTGGTTGGCAAACGATAGAAATGTACTTTATGTAAGCCAATCATCACGTTCTCAGACACCCCCCCCGAACACACACACACCAGAGAAAAAAACTGTGAAAGTCCTATGGCTGAGAGAGACCGTAATTTTCAGATGAAAACCGCTTCAGTGACCGTAATTATAGTAACGCCGCATTTTATTGTCAGTAGCGGTAATTGTGTTGTAACGGGGGAAACAGTAATTAGTTTGATAGTAACGCTGTTTATTTACAATGCCGTTATTCACATCACTGGTCGTGAATCATCTCTAAGACTGACACTTAAGATTTAGTCCTACACTTCGCTTAAATTACGACTGAGATGATTGATAACTAACTTTTAAGCGCAGCTTTGAGTCAATCATTTTTTTCACTTAAGTCAAATCTTAGCAGTGTTCTTGAGAGTAATTCTTAGAAGCTTGATAAATACGGGCCCTGGTTGGTTTGCTGGCTGCTGCGATACTGTTCTAATCTGACTTGTTTTGGAAGAGAAAGGGTGCTGAATGGCTATTGCACTTCAGGGGCAGAATTATCATCCCTGGCATCCTTTGTGCCTGGAAGTTAAGAGTTATTTGGCACATAAACCACTTTCTTTTCTAACTCTCTGAGTCAGAGAGGATGGATAACTTGTGGGCATAGATGAGCAGAGGCGTCTATAAGCCACAGCCCCCATCTCACTGCTCAAACATCTTCCCCTCAGGGCGAGAGGATTTACAGCCTTGATATGCAGCTTGGATGAGAATAGACAAGGCATGATTATCCTTCGCCATTGCACCAAATTACTTTGACCCAGCTTGATATACAGGTGCATCTCAATAAATTAGAATGTTCATGGAAAAGTTCTTGTATTTCAGTAATTCAACTCAAAATGTGAAACTTGTGTATTAAATAAATTCAATGCACACAGACTGAAGTAGTTTAACTCTTTGGTTCTTTTAATTGTGATGATTTTGGCTCACATTTAACAAAAATAACAAAAATAAGTCAATTTTCTATATCAACAAATTAGAATACTTCATAAGACCAATAAAAAAAAACATCTTTAGTGAATTGTTGGCCTTCTGGAAAGTATGTTAATTTACTGTATATGTACTCAATACTTGGTAGGGGCTCCTTTTGCTTTAATTACTGCCTCAATTAGGCGTGACATGGAGGTGATCAGTTTGTGGCACTGCTGAGGTGGTATGGAAGCCCAGGTTTCTTTGACAGTGGCCTTCAGCTCATCTACATTTTTTGGTCTCTTGTTTCTCATTTTCTTCTTGACAATACCCCATAGATTCTCTATGGGGTTCAGATCTGGTGAGTTTGCTGGTCAGTCAAGCACACCAACATCATGGTCACTTAACCAACTTTTGGTGCTTTTGGCAGTGTGGGCAGGTGCCAAATCCTGCTGGAATATTGAAATCAGCATCTTTAAAAAGCTGGTCAGCAGAAGGAAGCATGAAGTGCTCCAAAATTTCTTGGTAAACGGGTGCAGTGACGTTGGTTTTAAAAAAAACACAATGGACCAACACCAGCAGATGACATTGCACCCCAAATCCTCACAGACTGTGGAAACTTAACACTGGACTTCAAGTAACTTGGGCTATGAGCTTCTCCACCCTTCCTCCAGACTCTTGGACCTTGGTTTCCAAATGAAATACAAAATTCTCATCTGAAAATAGGACTTTGGACCACTGGGCTGCAGTCCAGTTCTTCTTCTCCTTAACCCAGGTAAGATGCTCTGATGACAACTGTAGCCAAATTCCTTGACAGTCTGTGTGTGGTGGCTCTTGATGCCTTGACCCCAGCCTCAGTCCATTCCTTGTGAAGGTCACCCAAATTCTTGAATCTATGTTGCTTGACAATCCTCATAAGGCTGCGGTTTTCTCGGTTGGTTGTGCATCTTTTTCTTCCACACTTCTTCCTTTCACTCAACTGTATATTAACATGCTTGGATACAGCACTCTGTGAACAGCCAGCTTCTTTGGCAATTAATGTTTGTGGCTTACCCTCCTTGTGAAGGGTGTCAATGATTGTCTTCTGGACAACTGTCAGATCAGCAGTCTTCCCCATGATGGTCTAGCCTAGTAAACCAAACTGAGAGACCATTTTGAAGGCTCAGGAAACCTTTGCAGATGTTTTGAGTTGATTAGCTGATTGGCATGTCACCATAATCTAATTTGTTAAGATGGGTGGGTTTTGGTGGGTTTTTGTTAAATTTGAGACAAAATCATCACAATTAAAAGAACCAATGACTTAAACTGCTTCAGTATCTGTGCATTTAATTTATTTAATAAACAAGTTTTACAATTTGAGTTGAATTACTGAAATAAATGAACTTTTCCACGACATTCCAATTTGAGATGCACCTGTATGCTGCTCTTCTGTGCTGCCCGACAATAAGGATGGTACACTCGGGACCGCGGCACCTCATGCATTTTTATACTCCCGTTCAGCCTCGCTCTAACTAGGTATGTCACGGATGTTGAGCATGGTAACCTTTCTTTTTATTGTTTCTAAGGCTTGAAAATGGGTTTTATTCTAGCTGAAGATGAGATAAGCAAGGAGCCTCACTAGCGAGAGTCAGAGGTGGGTTATTATAATGGAAGAGATTCGCATTTCTTGCCTCTATCCATTTTTGTCTCCTCCATCTGAGGCTCTCCATTTCTCTCTCTACAAATCTGGTGACCTACACCATATCTGTTCCCTTTGCAGTTTTCATGTTTCTCAGAATCCCATTCTCTCATCGCCCCTCTCTCCATTCCCTTGTCTATCTTCAGCTATCTTCTCAGCCAAATGTCCCCGAATCCACCTCTACTAATGTCTCTAATGTCTCTCCTCGGCCGCGGTCTATTGGGAGCATGAGGGAAACGCAGGTGAGCGGAGATAGACAGGACAAGTCATGAGGAATCGACCCCGCGCGATGATGCACATTGAACAATTGCCATAACAGCAGTACAGAGCCGATCCTCCCTATACACAGAATACGCAAGCTGTGTAGGGCCCCCGAAACACCAGGGGGCCCCCTTGCTCTCAAATATATATATTTGTTTTATTTGGTCTGTGGCTATGAAAACATGAATTATAATTTATTGGAATGCGGTGCTGTCACCCTTTCTACGTAAAAAAAAATCGACAAAAGAGACAGTTTATCATTTACATTATCGAGCACCTTTCCACGAGCGTGACTCGAGACGGAGTGAAACACGGACAAATTTAATTAATTCGTTCATAACAACTCATCCCCAAAACCATCCCTAGGCTACATCCATATTAATCTAGATAAAAAAAATATCAAAGTTATGGCCTTATATCCACGCTGAGACAATGCTTTTGCCCCCATAGAAAACCTATGGTTGTTCCTGCTTTTTATAATACAAAGCCCGTTAGAGATGCTTTTTTTTCAAAAGTGGCATCTCATGAAACCACGCAAGCATCCACGCAGAAGTCTTGGAATAGCAATCTGTCTTTTCAACTTGGATACGGCTTCATTTCACACATCCCAAACCGTTTTCCTCCTCCGGTGTCATTTGCTTCCAAAACTCTTCAAATTATTATAATTTTTTTTGATATTTTTTAAAGACTGAATCTAGTAATACACATATTTAACTATTCATAATCTGTACGGATCCATTTCAGGCAACTTTATTTATTTTTTTACAAAATTTTTAAATGGAAAATGGATGCATTTTTCTCAGTCCTGTTACCAAAACTCTAATGTCTTTTAAAACGCATGTTTAAAAATATGTCAACAAATTCCTTAATTCCCCCCCCAGGCAGATGTTTATTTTAAATAAATTGTTGGTTTCATGGTCAACAAATATTATTTTTATAATACAAAATCACTAATTATCTAAACAAGGTGTATTTTTCACAAACAAGTACACAAACCATTTTAAAGGCGACTCAAACCTCAATCGTATACATTTTATATAATTAAATGTATTAAACAATGGGATAAATTATGGACCAAATTTAATTATGTTTTTTTTTTTTTTTTTAAGATGAAGTCAAGGGATGACGGAAGAGATGAGTTTTCAGGTGTTGCTTGAAAATTGTCAAGGATTTAGAATTCCGGATTAGTGTGCGAAGTTCATTCCATCAGCCAGGAACGGTGAATGAACACGTTCTGGAGAGTGAGTTTGTTCACTCGTTGATCTCAGACTTCTGGAGGGGATGTAGATTGTCATAAACTTGACAAATAATATATTTTTATATTTTTATTTCTTATAGCGCAGCTCACAATCAAATGCCATTCAATATGTGAGTCTAATACATAATAGCCACAGGACAGAAATGTCAAGTACATTTTCTGTCATACTTGCAGGAATGTATAATAAAAAGCAGGAACAACCATAGGTTTTCTATGGGGGCAAAAGCATTGTCTCAGCGTGGATATAAGGCCATAACTTTGATATTTTTTTTATCTAGATTAATATGGATGTAGCCTAGGGATGGTTTTGGGGATGAGTTGTTATTAAATTAATTAATTAAATTTGTCCGTGTTTCACTCCGTCTCGAGTCACGCTCGTATAAAGGTGCTCGATAATGTAAATGATAAACTGTCTCTTTTGTCGATTTTTTTTTACGTAGAAAGGGTGACAGCACCGCATTCCAATAAATTATAATTCATGTTTTCATAGCCACAGACCAAATAAAACAAATATATATATTTGAGAGCAAGGGGGCCCCGTGTTGTTTCGGGGGCCCTACACAGCTTGCGTATTCTGTGTATAGGGAGGATCAGCTCTGTACTGCTGTTATGGCAATTGTTCAATGTGCATCATCGCGCGGGGTCGATTCCTCATGACTTGTCCTGTCTATCTCCGCTCACCTGCGTTTCCCTCCTCTGAGGTCAAGCCCTAGGGACGTGGGCTCTCTCGCATAAATCCAACTGTGCATAAATATGGTTGCAGCTGTTAAGCAGGGATGATACTTTACCTCCAAGTGCCCCCTACTGCGACACTGGCCTCTCATAAATCTACCAGTCCTGTGATGTTTGGATCCTCTCGATAAGAAGTAAAGAGCATGTAATTACAAGGCAGCAGGGTCTTATTGGGATCTCAGCCCTCCTCTGCCTCAAGTAATCTTAATTGCTGGCCCTCACAAATCTATATACACACCCTCTCATTTCTACTCTTGAGAAATTTGATAGTTCACCTGTGATCTTTTCTGTCTTGGAGTTGTTTGCATGCAGCAAATACTGGCAACATTTGCAGAAAACACAATTATCAAGTTGTAGTTTGACAAAATTTGATATAAAGTTTTAGAGAACGATTTCTGAAGAATAATGCAAAACGTGACCAAATTCACCTGATGCACAGGAATAAAGTACATTTTAGAGGTATTAAATAGAAAACTGTCTTGATGATCATAAGAGTTTTTCAAATTGAACTGATCCTAAAAATGTGAATAACACATGTCAAGGTGTAGTTTTCCAAAAATTTAAATAAAGTGATAGTTCATTGTTAATGTCTTTCTCAACCTGTCTGAGTTTTATTTTCAGATCTGTGAAACATAAAAGAAGATATTTTGAAGAATATTTGTATTCATACAATGAACATACACTGGAAATAAAATGTTGTAGAAACAATTTTCAATTAGAAAGTGCTAGTAAATTAACAAAAAAAATTACAAGGAAATGGCGAGTAACATTTTGAAGATAATTTAGAAATATTTTGAATGAAATTTTGAACATAATTTTCTTGCCCCCCCAGAATTAAAAAATAAATAAAAATGATAGTGTAAAAACAGGGTTCAAAAATTGGTCCCTCTTGACTTTATTTGTGTGGAAATAAGTGAATGCATAAAAAACACATATCTAAATATATATATATATATATATATATATATATATATATATATATATATATGCTCAACAGAAGAAATAATCTCAAACAGGATTGAAACAACACTAGGGTGAATACATGTAAAAATTTTCCCCCTTAACATGTAATTTGACAATTTTTATTGAACACATTTTATTTTCCAATATATGTATTTGCATTATGAATTGAAATGCTACAGGAAATGCCACTGCAATTGTCTTGTGTGATATCGTCTAGGTTACGTACGTAACCCCCGTTCCCTGATGGAGGGAATGGAGACGTTATGTCGTGACGACATAGGGGATTTACCTGGAAGCCCCGAACATCTCTGACTAAGAGAAAACGCCAATGAAATTGGCTAGTGGATTTTGCATACCTGAGCCACTCCCCGTGCATACGGTTATAAAAGGGCGACTGGTGCATCCACTCATTAGGTTTTACGCTGAGGAGCCGAGACGAGTCCCTGGCAACCAGCGATGGTTCAAGATTGTGGCATGGGGACATAACGTCTCCGTTCCCTCCATCAGGGAACGGGGCTTACGTACGTGTAGAATATCAAGGACCGAATAATTGGCAAATCAAGATTCGATCGAAGCATGGTTGAAACATGAGAAGCCGAATTCCACAAGACAACAGCAGGAAGTCATAAATCAGACCCCTAGCGCCAGCCCGTCTGAATACAGCCTGCAAAACCAAAGGAACACTTAATGATAATTCCAATGCAGGAATTTGGTAATACATTTGAGGAATAAATATTGATGGACAGAGAGATGCAACATGTGACCATTACATGTAAATATGTGATAGAAATCACAGCTACAGACTGTAAAATCATCTTAAAATACTTTCATGCTCATTGTTAATGAAACTAATCATTTCCATGCATAGCTGCATATTATGTATGTGACCCACAAATTTGAATATCCTTGTTTTAATCATTGTGTTTATCGTGCTTTTAATTAGTATTGACTAGCTAAGCCTTAAGGGTTAATGTCATGTTTGGTATGTATGAGTGTCATAAGTATAGCTTTAATCATTTCTTTTGATGGATTTCCTGTCAAATGCATCATATTCTGGTTATAGAAATCACATTCAAAAGGATATTTTGCAAGAGAATGTAAGATTCGAGCAATGTGACTGAACATGACATGCTGATCTATTGAGTGGGTGAAGAAACAAAGAGCCAGCATGGGATCTAATTGGTCAAGACAACCATTGGGAGGTCCCTAAAAGGCCGAGAATAAATACTAGGACACCCCCTCTTAACTCTCTCTTAGCGCTCTTCAGCCTCTCTTAACTTCTCCTTGGAACTCTCTCTCTCTCTCCGGAAAATGAACTCTCTCTTCAGTCATGTGCTCTGACCACACCCAGCCAGTTGCTACCATGATGAGAAGAAAAGCCACCTAGTCTTTACATCCTTTTATTCTTTGACTTTAGTTTATTTTCTTTCCGTGAGTTCGTGTGCTAAGTTACGTTTGCCAGCGGAAACAAGCCCAAGACTCTGCAAAACCAGCCAACGCCCACTTCCACGACTCCTGAACTCTAAGCCAATCAGCGACTTCGAAAAACCCTTTCCTAAAAAGACGGAGAACAAAAGGGAATCCTTTAAACACAAAAGCTACGCATAGTACAAACCCCAGACTTTGCTGTGCCTGGTGTAATATTGAAAATAGATTTTAGCCTCATTGAAAACTCAATGCAGTGTTAAATCAGTGATTGATGGTTGTTCAGGTTTATGCAATTACACATATTGCTGTAAACGTGGGATATCAAACTCTCATTCTCTTAATCTAATCCTTTCCTCACTTTCTCTCTTTCTGCAACGCGAATGTGTGAATGCTTGTGTTCATGTAGATTAGTTTCCATGTCTTAGCATTATATAAATAAAGTCTTGTTTATATTGAAAAGAGAAATAT
The DNA here is from genome assembly GCA_027564155.1 of Gymnocypris eckloni scoliostomus. Lineage (NCBI taxonomy): Eukaryota > Metazoa > Chordata > Actinopteri > Cypriniformes > Cyprinidae > Gymnocypris > Gymnocypris eckloni. The sequence continues at coordinate 15,156,221 of CM050427.1, read as the reverse complement.
CTTGTGTTTTGTGCTCATAAGTTAATGCCTTAATCTGTCGATTTTGTTACCGTGCTATTTAATAGTGTTTTCACTATATTTTGGGATTTTAATATCCAGTGCAGAGTTTGTTATATGGCTTGTTCAGTGAATCGCCGTGAAACAGTGAGTCTGTTCAAATTCCCTATAAAATCATTAATGATTCCCTTTGAGCTAAATTGACCTGTTTCCCTTATAACAATATATATATTATATGTTATCATTACATACGTAACCTAGACGTTCCCTATCTGTCGGTCACTACGAGTTATGTCGTGACGACATAGGGGTCCTATGGAAAGCGCCACAAGCTGAACCCCGTCACAACCTTGTGGCATGCAGATGTTGACAAGCGAGTGCGTGACAGACAAATGCCATGCAAGAGGTTGCAACCTTCCTACCGCTCCAGTGCAAATTCGCTAACCTTGGTGCCCACCGGGACCACTGAGTACATCGCTGCTGGAGATAGCCAAGCCGCTGTTCCTTTCCCCACGGAATCGGAAGGGATTTCGACCTTCAGTCAAAGACAGCTTCAGGTCTTTCCTATTTGTTGTTACAGCTTGTCGTAACGGCAGGGAAGCGAGCCTTCCATAGAAGGACGTTACGGAGGCCACATCCTGCCCGAAGGGAGGTAACATGTGGAGACACTGATATGGACTGGCCCAGGCTTGGGGCAGTACTACATACGACTGGACTCTGGGGCAGATCCTACCTAGGAGTAGGAAGGAGGGCTGCCAGCAGAACCTGACAGAAGCTCTGTCACAGGGAAGACACGGGTTTACCATGAGGGAAACCTTACCGTGGAAGAATACACATATGGGATTACCGAAGAATCAGGCCATACGGACACCTAGCCCAGTACAGGGGCTGACCGGAGACCCGGGCGAGCTAACACCAGTACTGGGCCTGGCGCCAGACTGCTCCGCCCAGTCTGACTGCCGGGGTGCTTGGAGGATTCCACCAGGGTTCACCATCCGGGAACTGAACTGGGGAGAAAAGGCGCTCGTATCCCGGGTGAGGGGAATGGCGCAGCAAGCGTGACACCGGCCAGTTCTTCTCGCCCATTACTTACCCAATACACGGAAGAAACTGGCTCAACGCGAAGATTGTAGAATCTTGCGAAGGTGTTCGGTGTCGCCCAGCCCGCAGCTCTGCAGGTGTCTGCCAAAGAGGCACCGTGGCCAACGCATGGGAGGAGGCAACACTCCTGGTGGAGTGAGCCCTCACCCCAGGGGCACGCTCGCCTTGCGACTGGTACGCCAAGGCGGCGGCCTCCACTATCCAGTGGGCCAACCTCTGTTTGGAGACAGCCTTCCCTTTCTGCTGCCCTCCGTGGCAGACAAAGAGCTGCTCGGAGCCTCTGACGCTCCGGATGCGGGTCACGTATATATGCGCAATGCTCTTACTGGACACAGCAACGCTAAGGCTGGATCTGCCTCCTCCGAGGGCAGTGCTTGCAGGTTCACCACCTGATCGCGGAAGGGCGTGGTGGGAACCTTGGGCACGTATCCAGGCCGGGGTCTCAAGACAACGTGAGAGTAGACCGGCCCGAACACAAGGCACTCTTCGCTTACCGAAAACGCCTGGAGGTCCCCGACCCGTTTGATGGAAGTGAGCGCGGTCAGGAGCGCTGTCTTAAGAGACAGGAACTTCAGCTCGCTGAGTCCAGCGGCTCAAAGGGGCCCCTCTGAAGTCCAGCCAGGACGATTCATCCTCCTGGCCCCCTTCAGGAACCTCACGATGAGATCATGCTTTCCCAGGGACCGGCCGTCCACTGCATCGTGGTGAGCCGCAATAGCGGCTACATACAATTTCAAGGTGGAGGGTGACAGCCTACGCTCCAACCTTTCTTGCAGGAAAGAAAGCACTACTCCAATCGTGCATCTTCGGGGGTCTTCTCGGCGAGAAGAACACCAAGTCGCGAACAGACTCCATTTCAGTGCGTAGGTTTGCCTTGTTGAAGGAGCCCTAGCCTGAATGATGGTCTCTACCACCGCCGGTGGTAGACCACTCAAGTCTGCCGCGTCCCGTCCAGGAGCCACACATGGAGGTTCCATAGATCTGGACGTGGGTGCCATATGGTGCCGAGCCCCTGAGAAAGGAGGTCCTTCCTCAGAGGAATGCGCCAGGGAGGTGCTGTCGCGAGGGAAATGAGTTCGGGAAACCAGGTCCGGGTGGTCCGGGAAACTAGGGCTTGAACTGCGTGTGACTCCAGAGGAGGAGATGGCGGGCGAGCTGTGACATGCGGTGTGATCGTATACCCCCCAGCCGGTTGATATACGAGACCGCCGCAGTGTTGTCTGTGCGGACTAGCACGTGCTTGTCCAACAGCAGTGGCCGGAACTGCCGCAAGGCTAAATGCACTGCCCACAGCTCCAGGCAGTTGATGTGCCAAAGCAGTCGGGGCCCTGTCCAGAGCCCCGAGGCTGCCTGCCCGTTGCATGTAGCGCCCCAGCCCGTGCTGGAGGCATCTGTTGTGACAACAGTATGCCGGGACACTTGTTCTAGGGGCACCCCGGCCCGTAGAAAGGCAAGGTCTGTCCAGGGGCTGAGGGAGCGGCGACACTGCTGGGAGATACCTACTCGCAGTGTACCTCAGCGCCATGCCCACCTCGGGACCCGGGAGTGTAGCCAGTGCTGAAGTGTTCTCATATGAAGCAATCCGAGCGGCGTGACTGCAGCTGCGGATGCCATATGCCCCAGGAGCCTCTGAAACTGTTTCAGTGGTACCACATTCCTGCCTCTGAAGGAAGGGGTTCTTGGGTTCTAGGGTTCTTAATTATTCGTCACATACACAATCATACAAGTATAATCAGTAGTGAAATGCAAGTAGAATTGAAGAAAAATACAGCATTTACATGAGGAAAGGGAGGAGAAAAATATTATCCCCAGACTATGCTCCTTGGGGAGTACAGTGTGAGAACAGGAAAAACACCTCAGCAACACAAAAGCACATACGACATAGCCACAGAGTGAATCCGGCCCAGCAAGCAGCCATCTGATCCGCAGCCACTGATCCGGCGCTGGTCAGACCCGCTTGACCAGGCCAGCGGATGAAAGCGAACAGAGGCGAATGGTGGGGGGGCAATGTCTGTAATGTCTGTAGGGTGGGGAGGAGCATGAGTGTCTCACTGCATTGCACTTCTGGGTTTTCCTGCAACAGCCTTGCCAAGGCCACTGTAGGGGAGCCAGAAAAGATAAGATTGTTTTGTCTTTGGGGCGAGTAAACATTCCAATTTTGCAGGCTACTCTCTGTCCAATTTTGTCCATTTTGGTCTCATTTTAATCAATTTTCCTTTGTAAAGCTGTGAACTTCTCCTTGGTAGAATCCATATTGCGATTATAGTTCAGTCTCAATGCTGACCGCTCTTCCCACAGCTTCAATCATACGGGCAGCCTTGTGGGGCTTTGGACAGCTGTTCCCGTTTTCTGAATTCTTGATAACCCAGGGCAGAGCCTAATCCAATCAACAAAATACCTGTTATCATGGTTCCGAATAGGTGAATATCAATGTCCTCCACGGAAAGAGCCGCCAGACACACGATTCGCCACCTCTCCCCACGCCATCGTATAGCTGGCTGCGAGCGTTCCGTCAGGGCAGTCAGGTTCCCGAGCCCAAGTTTCGATGGTGTCAGTGCATTAAGAGACCAGTTAATCCATAATATTTTAGTTTGGAGAGCAGTGCAGAGAGAGTCTCTCACGAGACAAGGGAGCAAAGCAGGGAAGATAAGGGTGAGGACGGGGAGAGAAAGCGACCGCCTCCGTTGAGAGCCAGAAGAGGCAGTTCAGCACTGCTTGGGCACGTTCCTCCGTGAGGCGTGCCGTCATACTCACCGAGTCTAACTCCACACTGAGAAAAGAGATTCTCTGCACAGGGGAGAGCTTGCTCTTTTCCCAGTTGACCCAAAGCCCCAACTGGCTGAGGTGCCGGAGCACCAAGTCCCTGTGATCGCCCAACTGCTCTCTGGATTGGGCTAGAATAAGCCAATCGTCGAGGTAGTTGAGGATCCTGACCCTCACTTCCCGTAGCAGGGGTAAGGCGCCCTCTACAACCTTCGTGAACACACGGGGAGACAGGGAGAGCCGAGGAGGACCCTGTACTGCCATGCCCGACTTTGAGCATAAACCGTGAAAGCGGTCTGTGTCGTGGAAGGATCGAAAGCATGTAAGCGTCCTTCAGGTCGATCGCTGCAAACCAATCCTGGGGCTGAATGCATTTAATCATGCGCCTGTGCGTCAGCATCTTGAACGGGAGCTTGTGCAAAGCCCGGTTCAAGACTCGCAGATCCAGGATTGGCCGAAGGCCACCACCTTTCTTGGGTACGATGAAGTAAGGGCTGTAAAACCCCTGCCTCATCTCGGCTGGAGGGACCGGCTCGATTGCATCCTTTGCCAGGAGGACAGCAATCTCCTTGCGCAAGACAGGGGCGTTCCGGACTGCCACCGACGTCTCAGAACGCCGTTGAACTTGGGAGGTCGCCTGGCGAACTGAATCGCGTTGCCGAGTCGAATTGTGTGCGTGAGCCAGCGAGACAGGCTGGGCAGCGTGAGCCACGCCTCCAGATGCTGTGCAAGCGGCTCCAATGGCACAATCGACGTACCTGTGGTGGTGCAGCGAAAGGGAGTAGGGGTGGATGGCACAGAAGGCGGTGCGTTCTGAGGCATCCTCACCGAACTCCCTGGGTCCCGAACGGGACTGGTCAGAGGTGCGTGGGGAGGAATGTCGTCCCCGAACCGTACTCTCTTGGCTACTGGCAAAATGGGTGGGTGGGCGAGTGAGGAGGCAGGGCGTCGCACACTGTCGTCCCATGGACCTGAGAACCCGGAGGAAAGGAAATTGCTCTTTCTTTGAAAAGGTGGGTACCGCTGGCCCTTGGACCAGCGGCAGAACAAAGAAACAAAATGAAACAGAAGATTCTCCTCGGCCCTCCACCGGGGAAGGGCGGCGCTGTTCTCGCCGTCTCCTGAGAAAAACAAACTCAACATCTCCGGGTTGCCAGCGTCAGGGCAGCCGTCGACTTTCTGGGCGACTTGGGGCCTGGCTGGGGCAGGCGCTGCTCCCCTGTGAGGCTCGGCCGCCGGCCTATGTCGATTCGGCCTGGGGCAGGCGGCTCTGGAGGGCGCAGGAGGCGTCCCACGGCAGGCAGACTGAGGCCTGGCCCGGGGGCAGCGGTGGATTGTGCATCACGCCGGGGCAGGATGTACTGGATCGCCTCGGTCTGCTGCTGTACCGCCGAGAACTGCTGGGCGAAGCCCTCGACGGTGTCGCCGAACAGCCCTCCCTGGGAGATGGGGGCGTCAAGAAAGTGTGCCTTGTCGACGTCCTTCATCTCTGCCAGGTTGAGCCAGAGATGGTGCTCCTGGACCACCATGGTGGACATCGCCTTCCTGAGGGACCGCGCCGTGACTTTCGTCGCTCGTAGAGCAAAGTCAGTCGCCGTGCGCAGCTCCTGCATCAACCCCGGGTCGGTACTACCCTCATGCACCTGTTTGAGCGCCTTGGCTTGGTGAACCTGCAGGATAGCCATGGCGTGCAGGGCGGAGGCTGCCTGGCCCGCAGCACTGTAGCTTTGGCTGCGAGGCGGCTGTCAGCTTACAGGCCTTGGATGGGAGGCAGACGGTTCCTCCAAGTGGCGGCGTTCGTGGGCACAAGTGCACGCGACCGCTCTCTCCACCTGGGGAATGCCCGCGTACCCCCTGGCCACTCCGCCATCGAGGTAGTGAGGGCGGAGGAGGCGGACGGCGGCTTCTGGCCGTGAAAGGGGCCATCCACGAACTCGTCAGCTCCTCATGCACCTCCGGGAAGAAAGGCACTGGGGCAGGGCGTGGTTGTGAGCCGCGCCCTCTCCGAGCAATCGTCCAGCCATGAGGGCTTGGGACTGGGCGGTCTATTGACCTCCAGCCCGATGCTCACGGCTGCCGGGCAACATGGCCGTCAGCTCTGGGTCCGGTGCGGCGGTGGCGGACAACACCGAGGGGCAGCCCACCGCACCTTCATCCTCAGAGGCGTGAACCCATCCCCGATGCTGCGATCGACATCCTATCTACAGATGGCGCGCGAATGAAATGCTGGGCGCCCGTGGGACAGACCAGCGAAATCACCCGGGGAACCGGACGGGATGTTCGCTGCGTGAGGATTAAGAGGTCCGTGGGGGCGTGCCCGGCGGAGAGGCTCTTACAGTAACCCTCAGATCTCCCAGGCGTCAGCCGGCGATCCTCTGCTCGAGCCAGAGAGATCAGCACGGGTGGCGGCAGAGGGTGCCAATCCTTTCATAAAGGAAAGGCGAGATCGCAGCGAAATCATGCTCATCGCCCACAACAGGCGCATGAGTCATCCACTGACGCAGCTTCAGCGTGTCGGCGGCCAGACACTGAAGACAACGATCGTGTCCGTCATCCGCAGACAGAAAATGACCGCAACCAGAAGGACACGGACGAACGGCATCTTGAAAAAGACGCGATCGTCCGTGATTTGCTCTTTAGAATTTGCTCTTTTAGTTGAAGTGCCCAGGGAATCGCTGATGAGAGGGACTCCGCTGATCGCACCGTTACGCCAACCGGGAACAAAACAAAGATGAGCGGCTTTGTGGAGATCAGCACTCTTCTCATCCACTCGGCTCCGAGCAAAAATCTAATGAGTGGATGCACCTGTAAGCCCTTTTATACCCGTATGCGGGGGTGGCTCAGGTATGCAAAATCCACTAGCCAATTTCATTGGCGTTTTCTCTTAGTCAGAGATGTTCGGGGCTTCCAGGTAAATCCCCTATGTCGTCACGACATAACTCGTAGTGACCGACAGATAGGGAACTTATATTACAGGGCAGTGAAAAAGTGATGTGATTCTAGGTAACGTTCAAAAACCTATGACCACAAATGACTATGGCGCTGACGGCAAGAGAAGAATACGCAGAAACGTTCATGCTTCATAAATATTCTCTGGCTAAGATAAATGAGCATAAGGTCATAACTAAAGCGAAGAATGATTTCGAACCGGCTAGCCCAGACAATGCACATCATTCCTCAACCCATGTAAAAGGAACATTTTTACAAGTTCATCAGGGCAAACGTGTCATTGTTTTAATTACCTTCGCAGGCTGTCTGCAAAACAAATTAATCATGTGGCCCTTTTAAAGGAGAGCCCTCTTAATTATGTGGCTCAGAAATGGTTTTCATTATGAACTAAATTATTTCCCATTTTCAGACACATTTTGTGAGATGTGACTCAACACTGGCATGGTGTCTCGAGAAATAAGACATAGAGGTGGATTTGCAATAGCTGTAATTAGCTTTTAAAACCTGGAAGAGGAAAAGCCTGAATTTTTGTGTAACAGTGCTAATTTGATATTAGATGCATAGTGTTTTTTTAATGCTGTCAGTCTATTACAATAGCAATTATGATTAATTTGATGCAGTTAATGTGCCAAATAATATGTGCAAAATGTACATCTTTTTACTGTATTATTACCATTATTAGTAAAATCATTGTTCAGAGTGTGTCTATTTTGTACACACACACACACACACACACACACACACTACCATTTATTAAAATAAATTTATACAATAATGTGATCAAGCGTGACAGTAAATACACTTATAATATCACAAAATATTTATCTTTCAAATAAATGCTGTTCTTGAACTTTCTATTCATCAAATAATCCAAACATTTGAACAATAGTATACTAGTAAATTCATTATTTAGGTAACATGAAACATACATTGACAATCATTTTGTAGGCTAATTTCTACATACTATATTTTATACAGGTGCATCTCAATAAATTAGAATGTCGTGGAAAAGTTAATTTATTTCAGTAATTCAACACAAATTGTGAAACTCGTGTATTGAATAAATGCAATGCACACAGACTGAAGTAGTTTAAGTCTTTTTTTATTTTAATTGTGATGATTTTGGTTCACATTTAAAGAAGAAAAAAAATTCACTATCTCAACAAATTAGAACATGGTGACATGCCAATCAGCTTATCAACTCAAAACACTTGCAAAGGTTTCTTGAGCCTTCAAAATGGTCTCTCAGTTTGGTTTACTAGGCTACACAATCATGGGGAAGACTGCTGATCTGACAGTTGTCCAGAAGACAATCATTGACACCCTTCACAAGGAGGGAAAGCCACAAACATTCATTGCCGAAGAAGCTGGCTGTTCACAGATTGCTGTATCCAAGCATGTTAACAGAAAGTTGAGTGGAAGGAAAAGGTGTGGAAGAAAAAAGATGCACAACCAACCGAGAGAACCGCAGCCTTATGATGATTGTCAAGCAAAATCGATTCAAGAATTTGGGTGAACTTCACAAACAATGGACTGAGGCTGGGGTCAAGGCATCAAGAGCCACCACACACAGACGTGTCAAGGAATTTGACTACAGTTGTCATCAGAGGTGTCCTACCTGGGCTAAGGATAAGAAGAACTGGACTGTTGCCCAGTGGTCCAATGTCCTCTTTTCAGATGAGAGCACGTTTTGTATTTGGGGTGCAATATCATCTGCTGGTGTTGGCCCATTGTGTTTTTTTTAAAACCAACATCACCCGTTTACCAAGACATTTTGGAGCACTTCATGCTTCCTTTTGCTGACCAGATTTTTAAATATGCTGATTTCATTTTCCAGCAGGATTTGGCACCTGCCCACACTGCCAAAAGCACCAAAAGTTGGTTAAATGACCATGGTGTTGGTGTGCTTGACTGGCCAGCAAACTCACCAGACCTGAACCCCATAGATAATCTATGGGGTATTGTCAAGAAGAAAATGAGAAACAAAATATCAAAAAAATGCAGATGAGCTGAAGGCCACTGTCAAAGAAACCTGGGCTTCCACCTCAGCAGTGCCACATACTGATCACCTCCTTGCCACGCCGAATTGAGGCAGCAATTAAAGCAAAAGGAGCCCCTACCAAATATACATTTAGAGCAAATGAACATACTTTCCAGAAAGCCAACAATTCACTAAAAATGTTTTTTTTTTTTATTGGTCTTATGAAGTATTCTAATTTGTTGAGTGAATTGGTGGGTTTTTGTCAAATGTGAGCCAAAATCATCACAATTAAAATAAACAAAGACTTAAACTACTTCAGTCTGTGTGCATTGAATTTATTTAATACACGAGTTTCACAATTTGAGTTGAATTACTGAAATAAATTAACTTTTTCACGACATTCTAATTTATTGAGATGCACCTCTAAATAAATATCAGCGCTGTTAATTACAAATACAAAATATATGGGAATATAATGAAAACTAAAATATGATATATTACAGAATACATTTCCATATATGGAAAACATATATGCATAATCTTTTAACTCAGTTTATTGTTTGTATATTTACACTATACAAAAATGCAAGTAATTGCACATATGAAAATAATTGTATACTAAAAACAAATATTACATTTTTAGGATTTGAATCTCTCGGTGAGGACATGGCAAATAATTGTAAAAATAGGTTTTTCAAATATAAATGTATGAAATATAAGCACACACACACACACACACACACACACACACACACACACACACACACGTTTTATACATATATTGAATGTTACATACATGTTCATCAAATTTAGCAACAATTAGTTAAAATACCGAAACTGTTTGGGTTTTCCTTGCAAAATTCAAAGAGGTTTCAACAGTGACTTGTTTCAAGTCAACAACACAGTCTTATCTATTTTCAATTTTTCTTAAGAAAGTTTGTGAGAATTAGTGATGGCCAGGGAGGAGAGTGACTAGTGAGTTCATTATCTGAGTTGGTCGTGTGGCTTGTGTCATGTTGAATGTGAATGAGCGCCTGAGTGTATGTGCGTCTATCTGTCAAAGTCTCTCTGCGCTGACTAAACTCAGGCTCAGTGAAAAGAACAGCCTTTTTTTGACACCCACGTCTTCCACCCCTTCTCCATATGTCTCTGTTGCCATGATACGATACTGACGTGAGCCTCTGCTCCCTCTCCAGAAGCTTTCAAGGCCTCACCTCTCCCACTGTCATTCACTTTCCCTGTCACCATCATTCTGATTCAAGGCCGTTCAATAATAAGAGATGACTAAAGTCTGTTCAATTTATTTAATCACGGCCATATTTCCCTTGCCATAATTGATAGTTGGTCAATGCATTCATTGTCAGTGTTGGGGAAAGTTACTTTTAAAATAAATGCATTACAATATTGCGTTACTCCCTAAAAAGTAACTAATTTCATTACTTAGTTACTTTTTATGGAAAGTAATGCATTACATTACTTTTGCGTTACTTTTTAAATATGAGCAGGGCTTGATTGTTTGTTTTTAATACAAGAAGTTGTATTTATAGCAAATTGTAAAGCCCTTTCGCACCAAAAAGTGTAATGAATAAATCTCAGGCTGAAGGAAAAGTAAATTATGTCTGTACAGTAGAACGCAGGAGAAGAAGCTCAACAATCTTCAGCAATAAAAAACCATGAAGCACAATTGTTAGTTTATTTGAAGTCTTTTTTGCTTATTAGTAGGGTTGAACTGGATCAAAGGTGAGCAGCAAAGACATTGGTTAATACAATGGGATTAGATACATTTGTGTTGTTTTACATATTTAATTATTGCAGGTTTGTGTCATTTTCTGAGTTTGCATTTCACTGATTTAATTATTTTGATGAATACTGAATCAGTTTTTTCGAGTGGGATGAATTAATGCACGTTCACATTTAGTCTCTAGAACTACAGTAAGATAATGTTCACACAGTGCACTGTTAGTGCATGCAATACATGCGGAAAAAGTAACTCAGATATTTTCTTGTAAGATTAAAAAGTAATGCGTTACTTTACTAGTAACTTGAAAAAAGTAATATTATTACGTAAATCGCGTTACTTGTAATGTGTTGCCCCCAACAGTGTTCATTGTTGTGAAATGTTAATTTTAGGTGGCTTTAATCACAATTATTAGATTTAAAAACAGCAATAACGCAAGCATATAAAATAAGCATTTGTAAGGGATTTAAATAGACAAACAGCTCTGAGAAGCAGATACAAAAGTATATTGGGAGAACATTCAGAAGAACAATATATTGACAATATCAAGTCAATTAAAAATTAAATGATTGCCTGTATTTTTGTTTGTACTATCGCTTTGCTATTAATGTTTCTGATGCATACAAATTCAACTCAGCTTTTATGAATAATCTGAAGACAATAAAATATGTATGAATTTCATAAACCATTAAAAGTTCTGCATAAAATTTAAGAATTTGGAAATCAGTTCTGACAGACATGACTGAATGGTCAGAAGGAACAGTTTCATCAAATTAGAAGCAATATGCTTGTTTTTTCTGTCTCTGTTTATAATGTAGCACAGACTGAGAGTAAAAATCAATAAAAAGTGCATTTCAGTAATTACATTCAATATAGTGTCGCTAATGTTGCCTGGAAAGCTTTTGGACTTGGCGCTGATGGCTTCTTATTTATACTCATATTTAGACAGTGATGTACTCAAGGACATATGGATGACATTATGGATGTGTTCAATATCAATTCTCTTTTGATCAATCCTCTTTATGCATATTTTTCCCCCTTACAGGCTATATTGCATCTAAACAAAATTACTTTTCCACAAATGAAAGCATTTTTAGTAAAGGCTGTTGTGTGAAGTCTTTTATTGTTGTTTTTTGTTTCTTTCCATACAATTTTTAGATCTTCCCAAGTGTTCCTAAGAATTCAAACTCTGTTAGTTGTATTTTGCATATCATGCCCTCCTTCAGTCCTTTCCAGACACTAAATTCAAGTCAATTCAGTCCTATTTATCCTGTCTGATGCAACAGCCAAAAATGCAGTCAGCTCAAGCGGCGAGTGCTTTCTGGGTCTGAGACTGTAGCTTTTGCTATCATATGTCAACTTTAGTGACTAAAGAATTTTGACATCCCATGTTTTGGAGAATGCTTGCTCAAATACTAAAGCAGGTGGGGAGCTCTCAAATGCCACATTGAATAACCCTGTCCCGAGACCATTTTTTTAAAACCTCATAGTGCAGTACTATGAAAGATGACCCATTTTGGACTTTTTTAGGGCAGTTAATTATATCGATGAAAGCTTTGCGAGATGCACCTCCGTTTATTTGATTGTAGACTCTTCACTATCATCTTTCTTAATGTCCGTTCTGGAGAGTGGTCTGTTCCACAGAGCAGTACTTACTGGTGTAAGGCCCGGCTCGATCGACCCAATGACGGCAGTCGTTCAGCGGGTGAAGGCCTTTTGCGTATTATTGTCTTTCCTTTTCACGACACAACAAGATTAAATGGAACACGTTTTCTTATATATTTTATCTCGTTATTTCATCTGACTCCATAAATGAAAAGGTTTTAATGATATCTGTGCATCATTAAAACATGAACGAATGATTGATTATTCTTTTCAGCTCTTTTTAATACTTTACCGCTCAGATGTAGGGAAACTATATCGCTTAGAGGCCCTGTTTTCACAGGTCTCACGGACACAATCTCGTCAGGCCCGGTCATCAATCAGAGGTAAATTATGGTTATGCATCTAAGATTTGCCGTTAATTCACACGTACACAATCAGAGACATCGAATAACCCCTTGGAGCCCCTCAGAACTTTAGTTCAATCATTTACTTCAGTAAAGGTTTCTTGGCCACTATTAAATATGTTAGCAGATCAATGTACCACACTTGTAATAGCTTTGAATTGGTCAAGTACTTGTTTAAAGTAACATTAAATCAAAAGTCAGAGGTATAGGGCGTGCCGAGTTTAGTCTGACCAGACGGCATTCGCCGTCCCTAAGCGGAATTATTTACCGCCTCTGCATCCAAGTAGACTTGAAATGATGCGGATATTAGCCTTCGCTAAAACTGACGCAGGCTTGAGGAAATATACGAATCCACTAATCTATTAGGGAGAAAGCAATCTTAGAGGCAGTCAGAATAGAATCAAAGTTACAATTTATTGACCAGGTAATCAAAGCAATAATTCAAAACTTCAATGTTACAAGAATAGAATCATCAGTTAACCATAACATAAATTCAGGAATTGAAGAATTTGTAGAAATTACTACCTGGCAATGAAAATTACACACAGCGATTGTGTGGGCAGTCAACCTACAGACGCCTAGAACTTTGTGTCACGTTTCCTTATAAACCCAGATAATTCAATAAGCCCACCAAATGGTGGTATCTTGTTATTATAATTAGACTTTAGAATTTGCAACCAAATGGCTTATTGGTATCCTGTGGCAGAGAATACTTATTTACATACAGGAGGTGGTTTGAATAGAAGATCAGGGGGAGGGCACACCTTTAAGTTGTACACTACACTTCTCATACTTTAGAACTTCTTTTAGCTGTTCATTATGATTGGGAGAATGAGACCATTTTACCAGGCGCACTGAGACATTTCAAATGATATCTAACATGTATAGTTACTTTTTTGTACATACATTACATTGCATGGGTTTTCAGTGAGTTCTAGGTGAGGAGGAGAGGGGGGAAGAAAAGAGGGAGCAAGGGAAGATGATGAGACCGTAAGTACAGGGTGTGAACTGCACTGTGTGTTGCGTCCCGGATGCTGCTGTTACATATGCAAGAGATAGTTTTTGTGGATTCTCAGGAGGGCCTTTTGTCCTCTCGGGGGGGGCAGACATACTGGCACCAGGCTTACACTGGTCATCAAATTATGCAAACTGCCTTTACTGTTGAAAGTGCAGAATGCAGATAGTGTTAAGCGCAGAATTGTCTACACTCTTAAAGCTTGAGGAAATAGATAAAGGGCGCTCATGGAGAAAATCAGTTTGTTGTGGATGTGCTGTTTTTAACTGAAAATAGATAGTGAGAAAAGATATAAATTCAGCATTTGTTTTGATTCATAAAATAACTTTGTTACTCAACTGGAAAGTAAAAAAAAAAAAAAAAAAGTTTTTAGCCACTTTCACAGTAGAGCATTTGGTGCTGACAGAGTCTGTTTGACGTCAGCCTTAAGTGCCCCCATAGCCCCATTACTACAGCTTCAATTCATACTCCATCTCCAAGCCAGAAATATTATTCTTTTGACATGTTATACTGGGAATGTTATAAACATGCATTTAGAAAAATATAAATATGAAAATATGAATCAATATTATTAGCATTTTATTAAATTATTACAGTTTTTCTATTTGTAAATATAACCGTTGATAGATGAAAAACATGACTAATTAAGAACCTGAAGCAGTTTAAGAAATGACGAATTGGCTATTGTATAACTGCAGTTGGTTTAATTGGAGATATTTGACTGCTCGGAAGCAGGAAACGGTGTTGTATTTTTAGAAGAGTGTGTGAGTTAAGCAGAACTCTGCCTCTGTCTTGAGCCTTTATATCTATGTATGCACAGTACGTTCCGCTATAATTGTCATTCACACAACTTGATAAAACCGACACTTACTTGTTTTCGTAACTTTAAAATTACACAAACATTCAAAAGTTTGGATGAGATTTCTTTAAATAAATTATTATTTTGATAAGCAGGGATGCATTAAATGTATCTGAAGAGACAATACATACATTTATAATGCTTCTATTTCAAGCAAAAGCTATACTTTAGACCTTTCTATTCACCAAAGAATCCTGAAAAAATATTAAGCAAGACAACTGTTTTCAAAATGAACAATAATAAGAAATGTCTTCTCAGCAAATTGCACTGAATACATAGAAGACAAGTAATGATGCTGAATATTCAGCTTTGTACTCAGAGGAATACATAATCATTTTCTATTGTATTATATAAAAAAATATATATTATTATTGTAATAACAGTGTTACTGGGCTATATCAGGGGTCACCAGACCTGTAGAGTGTAGCTCCAACTTGCATCACGACACCTGCCTGGAAGTTTCAAGTATACCCAAGACAGTGATTAGCTGCTTCAGGTGTGTTTAATTAGGGTTGGAGCTAAACTCTGCAGGACACCGGCCCTCCAGGACCGAGTCTGGTGACCCCTGGCATATATAAATATATAGTTGGAGAGTAGGAGTCTTTAAAAATATTTTTTAGCACCAAAGTGAATGTGTTTGACAGTCTGCAAATAATATAAATATGTTAATTTATTGACCTCCATATTTATATGTTTATTTGCTTATATATACTGTGTGTGTACACACACACACACACACACACACACACACATACACACAAAACTGAAAACTGAAATCACATTGAACCCCCGGAGTTTTGAATAAGGAAATACGTCTAGTCAATGATTCATGTGAACTCTGGTTACTCTATACAGTTAGCAAATGGTATGAAAACAAACTTCAGAACAGCTCTTTATGATGTACAATTTATATCTTTGTATGCTCCCCGTCACACTTATAACACAATGCATTTCATAAATATCCTTGTCTCCAAATAAATTGCCTATGAGCCGGTCACAGTCTTTGCATCTATTTCAGTACATGCACTACACTGCACAGTTTTGGTGGTGAATCCAAAGGGAAATACTTCAGTAACCTCTCTTCAAATCATTCCTAGATATAGTAGTAAACAGATGTTGCTAGTACCCAAAGTGGTACTTATGTTCATTGTGCAATTGCACTGCAGTATGAACCCAAAAAGTGAAATAAAAGAGACCTGGTGGGTGATGGGGTGCAGTTGAACTCAGGTTTGGGCCAAAAACAAATTGATGCAAGTGCTAAAAAACTCAGTTCATTAGGAACACTTGATTAATCTACATTCAATCATCAAGGGCAATGTCAAGTTTAAGCTGATTTTTGGTTCGTATTGATTGTGCAAACAAATTATTTACCTCACTGATGGGTGAATCATCAGAGAGAGAAAAGAGGAAGTGATTTCCCCTCCCCAACCTGCGATTAAGTCACAGAGGGCCTGCAATAACACAGAGGGCCCGCAGTAACAAGTGGAGGTTGCTCAACGCGGTGTGAAATGACTTTATTGCATCTTCACATTAAAAGCACTGATAGAGTTCTAAGAAAGGCTCTTGGTACCTGGGGGACACAAGCAAAAAAGCGACAAATGAAACGAGGCGGACCTATTTCCTTTCTTAAAAATATACATGGCTGCAGCAATAACAAAAATCTCCAAGACATATATTCAAGATAAATTGCTCACACAGGCTAGGCAAAGTTGTGCCATTAAGTGTTCAGTGGCTCTGTAGCTACCAGACAGAAAGGTACAAGTGATTCTTCTTTACTATAGTTATAGATATCCGCGTGTTTGCGCATTAGTGATTGTTCATGACTGCTTTTTAACTGTAAAACGATTACAAATATAGGTTTTGCATATTGCTCATAGAAAAAGTAGTCTTTACAAAACGAATTGCTAATGTGTCTAAAATAATACCACCTTTGCTATAAAATACCAAGAGGCTACAGAGAGAGACATTGTACAGAATGCTCAGTCTAATAACTTAATAATCTGTTGGAGCAGGGTTGTAACTGAAATCTGCAGGATGGTAGCTCTCCAGGAGCAGGGTTGGAGATCCCTGATATAAACTCTTAAAAAGAGAAGACTTGCAAAGAGTATTGTCACCTGTCATTTATTTCAAATATCTATATCTGCAACAAAATATGTGTGCATGTATGTCCATATTTGAGTGTGTCTGTGTGTGTATCTGTGTAAGCAAGCTTAATGATTATTAATATGATAGTTTAACCATTTCATATCTATTTGTGTGTGTGTGTGTGTGTGTGTGTGTGTGTGTGTGTGTGTGTGTGTGTGTGTGTGTGTGTGTGTGTGTGTGTGTGTGTGTGTTTCTGTGAGCCTATTGTCCATTTTCGATGAGTTTCACTGTCAGCTATGCATCCAACTACTATGGCCTAGACCCTAAAAGCATACCACCTTAGGCCTTCAAATTCTTGAACCCTGGTTATCGCTGCTTGCAGCTATATTTTCGTTGTTGTTTTTTTCCATTTTCCGACGCTTTCTCGCTCAAGAGGGTCACCGACAATCACATACAACAGCTCTTTAACTGCGCTCTAGTCAAACGCGCTCACTGTAGCCTAATCATTAACTACACACATCATAAACCCCTTTTAGGCAAGTACAATTTATGTCACATATTTTAATAAGACTAAACTCCTATTTAACCTGATGATCACAGGTTTAATAAAAATACATTTTAAGTTTCTAATTATAACACCGCATTTCCACGGTTATTCAAACAACGAACAAATACAGTGAGCAAAGCACATTTACTTTATCAAAGAATAATCATTGACTTCAGTGTCTAGGCTATGTAAAAATATATTATGTAAAAACAGCTGTAGCTGCTCTACTAAATAAAAACAAAATGCTTTTAAATAATCCCTCCTTTTTTAAATCATTAACATTTTGCACATCCTGCAAAGGTGACTTAAACTGTAGCCTACATGGGCCTACATATAATGTTCCTTTGAAATTACTTTTGGTGGAATAAACAATCTTGAATAGATGTCTTGCAAGACCCATTAGAGAAAGCAGTAAAATATTTTTTATACATTACATTCAGGATCGCCAAAAACATAGTACATTTAATGGTGCCTGTTAGCTGCTCAAAGGGCGAGACGGCGTGTTCTGGCCTTGAATGCCTCAATTATGTTGTTATTATTTTTATTTTTTTGAAAATAATTTAAACTTGTAGTTAAATTTTAAATTAACAAATATTGTAAGCACTGCTTAATCTGTAAATTGTGAGGTCCCGGAACAAAGCGGGGTAATGAATCTGTCCGGCAAGTTTTTTTAATATTATTATTGAACTTTCAAAAATACAAAATTCAACAGCAAGTTCATATATATATATATATATGCTTTTATTTATGTAGGCTACACAGAGAAAGAATACATAGAGAAACAAGATGCGCTTTCTGCCGTCTCATGCAGTCTCCGTAAAATGGAGCGTCACAGCAATGAACCGGCTACTTTATTAAACGAACGAACGAAACAAAAAAATACAAATCTTTAATTACGTAGTCGGAATGAAAAGGTGCATTTCTTTATTAAAGTCTGCGTCGCATTCTGCAACTTTATATTTTCAGCCGACACTGACTGAGAAGAAATTACTAGTTTATTAACGAATAATTAAAATGTTTTATTTTGCCTTTCCCCCATAATCATTAGCCTACTTTTGCCGTTGCAAGCTTTAGACGTGCGCTTGGGCGCGGAATAGGCTATACGCCTGTATATTAACTGGTTAGTCGCCTAAGTTATTATATTAATCAATTTATGTGTGACTATGGAAATCTTTAGTCGCCTTCTTGCCACAAGGAAACGATCAATTTTTTAAATAAAATGCTGTCAATTCGAAAAGTGCGCCTGCTAATCACGTCACGTTATATTGCAATGCAGAGTTGTGAATGCGTAATAATAAGTAAAATGTTTTTAATTTATTTCATTTCTTATGGGTGCAATGGCGGTGCTTTGGTCTTTCTTGGGGGTGCTGAAGCATCTGCTAGCCCCTCCTTTGCGCTGCCCATGTTTATTACGATTAAAAAAATAATAATTCTGCATCTGTTTTTAGGTGTGCCAGCTGCCACTGTGGGTGGCACCGGCACACCCTGGCACACCCGTGGCTACGCCCCTGGTGCCGCAGCAAATGTGTTTGTATTCGGCACAGAAGAGATCTGCTGTCTTTCTGTGTTTATCTGCTCATCGCTTAACTATTTTAAGCTCAAATGATGACAGTGCAATGAGTTCAGTGCAGCAAATATCAATGTTATTTAGTTAAGAGTGTATTGATTTGATTATCTTTGATTGTGTTTGAATGCTGGTAGTGTGACGATAGAATGTTATATATTTATGAAGTTCATGTGCGAATAAGGCCATCGTTAAAATAATATAATTTAACTGAGTTCATAAACATGCTATGAAACTCTAAATGTTCAGGTTTATTGTCAGTACGATGCTGTAAATTGTACATTGACAAAGTGTACTAAGTAAATAATAATACAACTGAACAATGCTGGATGTTATACAAAGAATCAAAATGACAGCCGTGGTTGTTTAACAAGTTTTTTTGTAGTTGTTTAAAGATTTTTCAACTTTCTGCTACAACATATGTCAGTTTAATTAAACCAATAAAAATAATAGTGGAATCCAGGTAAGGCCTCCATTGATGAGGTGTCTCTCCCTTTCAAGCGGGAAAATTGTGCATGAAAAAAGACTCAAAGAGAATAGTTAGAAGATAAAAAAATATATTTTAAAGAATTATATATCCCTTCCTAACCTGTTGACAGAAGTCAAAATGTCCAGCCAGGCAGTAGGGAAGTCACTCGAGAAGTTCAAAGCAGAAAGGATAGTGGAAAAAATGGCATTCACACATCTAATCAACACTATATCTGTTGTGGTATTAGTAAAGAACGGGCTTGAGATGACGTGTTCATTCATAACTCTTTACTGAACTGCCCACTCCTGCGCACACTCACGCATGCGCATATTACACATCCAAACATCCTTTAGCATAAACATAGCACTGCACAGTTAATCTCTCAAATAGTCCATTCCCTCCCCTTCGGTGCAGCTTTCAAAAGTTTTTTTTAAGAAAATTAGTCTCTCACTGTGAAAAAAAAAAAAAAAAAATCTGACATTATGCCATTATTGTCACGGTTCATGGGTTCCCGGTCCCATCCTCACCGTGTCTTGTCTGTGTGCGTGTGCGTATGTGTGAGCAGGTGTCTGTGGGTGTGTGTGATTGAGGCTGATTCGCTCCAGCTGAGAGTCATCACCGTTGGGCTATATCTGTTCCTGTCACGCTCTCTCCTTTGTCAGATCCTTGCAGTGTTTGCGGTCGTCGTTTACGGTCCGTTCTGGTTCCGCGATTCCTGAGCCCTGCTGCTTCCTGGACTCCGATCGCCGGACCTTGGCTGCCCATTGCTTCCCTGCGCTACCCGCCTCAGCCCTACGGAAAGCTCCGCATCTGCCTACGGAAAGCTCCGTTTCTGCCTCTGAGCTCCGCCTCTGCCCTCTGGAGCTCCGCTTCTGCCTCACGGAAGCTCCGCCTCTGTCCTACGGAAAGCTCCGTTTAGTTTCTCGCTGTGTATTACTTCCTGTAATAAACTCTCTTTCCGCAACTGAATCCTCCCGTCTTCATTGTGACAGAAGGATCTGACCAATCTTCATGGATTCAGCGGAGACTCGTGGTTTGCAGGAACTGCTAGCCGGTAACAACGTTCGTATGGATCTCCAGGAGGAGAATATGCTGAACACCGGACGAGCTGTGCAGGCGTTAGTAGCGCAGGTGTGCGAGCTCACTACCCAGGTACAGTTATTAAGATCACCCGCTGCGCCACCCACACCGCCTAGCTTTTCCATCCCGGGAACCACAGCCCTCAGCACGAAGAGACTCCCGGTGCGGAGATGTATGCGGAGATCCTAACCTCTGTAGGCGTTTCTGTGAAGTGTTCTCTGTTTTTCGCTCCAGCCACTGGCGTTTGCCACAGAAGTTTCCAGAGTGGCACTAGTGCTTACGTTGCTGTCAGGAAGGGCAGCATTGTGGGGAACGGCGGTGTGGGAGAATCGCCATCCCTGTTGTTCCTCGTTCCACTCACTCTCTCAGGAGATGAGGAGGGTGTTCGATCGCGCTGGTCGGGCGCGAGGCAGCGCATGCTGGCCGACCTCCGCCAGGGGAGCAGTCCGTTTCTGATTATTCCATCCAGTTCAGGACCCTGGCGGCAGAGTGTGAGTGGAACGAAGGCGCAGTGGGACATGTTCCTGCATGGGCTGGCCGACCGTATCCACCAAGAGATCGGCGTGGTGGAGTTACCTCTCGGGTTGGACGAACTTGTGGATCTGGCCTTACGCGTGGATGCACGGCTTCAGCAACGCGATCTTCGTGGTCGACGCAAGTCACCGAGATATCCTTTCTTCGACACCGGCGATACGGTCGGTCACCGGTTCGAACCCATGCAGGTGGGTAGAGCTCGGCTCTCCGGGAGAGAGAGATCGTCGGAGGACGAGGGGTTATGTTTGTACTGTGCGGCTGGCCATTTCCTGGTGAAGTGCCCGTAAAGACCAGGCCCGACAGTAGGTCTGAGGCTACTGTCGGGTGGGGTATCTCTCAACAAAGCCTCATCCACCACCCTCCTCCCGGTGAGGTTGCAATGGGCGGCCGGCGACATGAGGGGACGGCGCTGCTAGACTCCGGGCCGAGGGTAACCTGCTGGACATTTCCTGGCCCAACTCCTTCACATTCCCTTGATTCCCTCCGTCACAAGATCTCTGTCAGCGCCCTTAATGGACAGTCACTTCCTCCGATCAGTCTCTCCATGGTACCCATCACCCTCGTCACCTCAGGCAACCACTCTGAGACCATCACGTTCCTTGTCACCCACTCACCCCTGGCCCCGGTGGTGTTGGGTCACCCCTGGTTCACTCAACACAATCCTCGGGTGGATTGGGGTCGTAACACTGTGTCGGAGTGGAGTCGAGCCTGCTATGCCTCTTGTCTTGTGTCTGCTGGTTTTTTCTGTGTCTGGTTCTGTGTTGCAGGATGAGATGGGAGCCTGTCTAACGTGCCCGAGTATCTCGACCTGAAGGAGGTGTTCAGTAAGTCCAGGGCCGCTTCTCTCCCTCCTCATCGTCCCTACGACTGTGCTATAGACTTAGTACCAGGTATGTCTCCGCCTAAGGGCAGATTATACTCGCTTTCGGTTCCGGAAAGGGAGGCCATGGAGAAATATATTTCTGATTCTCTGACAGCCGGGTTCATCCGCCCCTCTTCTTCTCCAGCGGGGGCAGGATTTTTTTTCGTTGCGAAGAAGGATGGTTCTCTGCGACCTTGTATTGACTACCGGGGCTTGAACAACATCACGGTAAAGAATACCTATCCTTGATGTCTTCAGCCTTCGAGAGGTTGCAGGGAGCATCCATCTTCACCAAGTTAGATCTTAGAAACGCCTATCATTTGGTTCGCATAAGAGAGGGGGATGAGTGGAAGACTGCGTTTAATACCCCAGAGGGCATTTTGAGTATTTGGTTATGCCTTTCGGGCTCTCTAACTCCCCCGCGGTCTTCCAGGCACTCGTCAATGACGTGTTGAGAGATATGGTCGATCAGTTCATATATGTCTACCTGGATGACATATTGATTTTTTCTTCTTCTCTCCAGGAACATGTTCAACACGTCAGGCGAGTGCTCCAGAGGTTGTTGGAGAATGGGCTTTTGTCAAGGCGGAGAAGTCGCTTCCATGCACAGTCGGTTCCTTTCTTGGGTTTCATAGTGTCGCCGGAGGGAGTTCGCATGGATCCTGACAGGGTTAAGGCTGTGGTAAATTGGCCAACCCTGATTCCCGCAAGGCCCTGCTGAGGTTTCTGGGGTTCGCTAATTTTTACCGGCGTTTTATTCGCAATTTCAGCCAACTAGCCGCTCCTCTGACTGCCTTGACCTCCACCAAGATGACGTTCAGGTGGTCGAATGCAGCCGAGGCCGCATTTACCAAACTCAGATGCCGTTTCGTTTCGGCACCCATTCTCCGGGCCCCTGATCCCACACGTCAGTTCGTGGTGGAGGTCGACGCGTCAGAGGTGGGGGTAGGTGCAGTGCTATCCCAACGGGCCACCTCGGACGACAAAGTGCATCCCTGCGCGTTTTTTTCCCATCGACTGTCTCCTGCCGAACGCAATTACGACATCGGTAACAGAGAGTTGCTGGCCGTCAAGCTAGCGTTGGAAGAATGGCGTCACTGGTTAGAGGGTTCGGGGGTTCCTTTCATAGTTTGGACCGACCATAAGAATCTTGAATATATTCAGTCCGCCAAACGTCTTAACTCCAGGCAGGCTCGTTGGGCACTATTTTTCGGACGTTTTGATTTTTCCATCTCCTATCGGCCGGGTTCTAAGAACATCAAGCCCGATGCCTTGTCACGCATTTTTGACATTTCGGACCGCCCGGTGTCTCCGAGTGCATTATACCTGAGAGATTGGTTGTCTCTGCAGTCACTTGGGAGATCGAATCGAAGGTCCGCACGGCCTGGAAGGTAACGCCTCCGCCTGGATGCCCAACGGGCGGTTGTTTGTGCCGGAGGGTTACGGTCCAACGTCATCCAATGGGGTCACTGTTCCAACGTGGCTTGTCATCCAGGAATCGGTCGCACCATGTTTTTGATTAAACAACGATTCTGGTGGCGGGCCATGGCTCGCGATATCCGAGAGTTTGTTTTGGCCTGCTCAGTCTGTGCTCGGGGTAAGACTTCCAATCGACCTCCAGAGGGGTTACTTCAGCCGCTGTCAGTCCCTTCGAGACCCTGGTCCCATATCGCGCTAGATTTCGTTACTGCCCTCCCACCCTCCCTGGGTAATACGGTTGTTTTAACCGTAGTGGACCGGTTCTCGGCGGCCCATTTTATTCCCTTGCCCAAATTGCCCTCAGCCAAGGAGACAGCGGCTACAGTAGTTGATCACGTCTTTCGCATTCATGGCCTCCCGGCAGACGTGGTTTCCGACAGGGGTCCCCAATTCGTGTCCAAATTTTGGAGAGAGTTTTGTCGACTACTGGGGGCGACTGTGAGTTTGTCTTCTGGGTTTCACCCTCAGACCAACGGTCAGACTGAGCGGGCCAACCAGGATCTCGAGGGTGTTGCGATGTTTGGTCACTCAGAATCCCACTTCCTGGTGTCAGCAACTTTCATGGGTTGAGTACGCTCACAACTCGTTACAGGTGTCGCCCACGGGCCTTCGCCGTTTGAGTGTAGTTTAGGTTACCAGCCACCTCTTTTCCCTAGTATGGAATCCGAGTCGCGGTCCCCTCTGCTCACGCCTTCGTCCAGAGCTGTCACCGTACCTGGACGAGAGCCCGAGAGACTCTCCTCCGGGTGGGGGCATGCACCAAGGCTAAGGCTGATCGCCACCGGTCGAAGCCTCCCGTCTACGTCGTTGGTCAAAAAGTGTGGCTTTCTACCCAGAACATTCCGCTCCGATCCGTGTGTAATAAGTTGGCTCCCAAATTTATTGGCCCGTTTCCTGTCACTAAAATTATTAGTCCGGTGACAGTCCGCCTCAAACTCCCTCCTGCGTACAGGAGAATTCATCCCGCGTTCCATGTATCCAAAATTAAACCCGTTTTTCGGTCTCCCCTTAATCCGCCTACTCCGGTTCCTCCCCCGCCGCGACTCGTAGATGGGGAACCCACCTATTCGGTCAATCGCATTCTGGACTCGGCGGAGGGGCGAGGATTTCAATACTTGGTGGACTGGGAAGGTTACGGTCCGGAGGAGAGAAGTTGGGTTCCGGCCAGGGACATATTGGATCACTCCCTTATTGATGATTACAATCAACAGGTAAGGTCGGCTGGGAGATGCTTCTCTCTGGTATATCCTTATAAATGTTATGATTGAGAACCATTTTAATATTTAAATTAATTTAATATATTTAAAGTCACCATGAAATAAAAATGGATAACTCTTATATTTTTAATGAAATATTAGTGTTTATTATAAATGATTTGTACATTTATTATTATTGTTAAATTAATGTACATAATCTTTATTAAGAAAACATTACCTCTAGCAACATCTCTTCTGATGAGGTGTGCACTGGTGAGGGTGGGACAATAATGAAAAAGCTGGGTCCAGAAGTAAAAACGAATTAATTTTCTCCATTAGGAAATTGAGTATTAGTATTATTTCTTTATTTTTTAAATGATAACGTGTAAACCTTGACCTGTTGTGAGATCAGAGGTTGTTAATAATGGCGTATGCTTTTTTTGAAGCTATCTGATCACATTATTTCTTACTTTTTAAAATAATGTTTTACAGTGGATTTTTTTTATTTACCCATAATGCTGTGCAGTAAATTCTTCAAATCGGAGAGTCACTGCTATGAAATCATGCCTTAGGAGGTTGCAGGGAACAGCCTATCCCAAGAATCACCGCAAATTACATAATTAATTCAGTCACCAAACACTTTTAAATACTTTAATATTTGTATTTATATGCATATAAATGCCGAGAGGCGCTCCTAGGGCGAGGGGTACTGTCACGGTTCATGGGTTCCCGGTCCCATCCTCACCGTGTCTTGTCTGTGTGCGTGTGCGTATGTGTGAGCAGGTGTCTGTGGGTGTGTGTGATTGAGGCTGATTCGCTCCAGCTGAGAGTCATCACCGTTGGGCTATATCTGTTCCTGTCACGCTCTCTCCTTTGTCAGATCCTTGCAGTGTTTGCGGTCGTCGTTTACGGTCCGTTCTGGTTCCGCGATTCCTGAGCCCTGCTGCTTCCTGGACTCCGATCGCCGGACCTCGGCTGCCCATTGCTTCCCTGCGCTACCCGCCTCAGCCCTCTGAGCTCCGCATCTGCCTACGGAGCTCCGTTTCTGCCTCACGGAAGCTCCGCCTCTGCCCTCTGAGCTCCGCTTCTGCCTCTACGGAAGCTCCGCCTCTGTCCTCTGAGCTCCGTTTAGTTTCTCGCTGTGTATTACTTCCTGTAATAAACTCTCTTTCCGCAACTGAATCCTCCCGTCTTCATTGTGACAATTATTACTATCAACAGAAGAAAGGGAAATTAAATCACAGCTCTACATGTTCAGTCTTAACGGTGGTCCAATATATTAGTATTAGTATTGTGCTAATACTGCTGAAGAACTGAGTTCTTGTTTCTCTTTTTCGAAAGCTTGTTGTTGTGGGCTCCCCCACGGCCAGTCGTTTTCAGCTTTAAGCAGGTGTCTGATCGGTCCAGTCAGCTCTGCGATGTTGGGTGAAAATTTTCCGATGTAATTCACCATGCCAAGGAATCTCTTGACATCAGCTGTATTTTTAGGCTCTGGGATGTCTTTTATAGCTTTAATTTTGTCTGGGTCAGCTTGTATGCCCTCTGCACTGACGATATGTCCTAAGAACCTAACTTGAGGAACTGCAAATTGACATTTCTCGTTCAGTGTCAAACCTTTCTGTTGCAGGCGGTCAATTACTTTGACGAGTCTCGTATCGTGTTCTTTGCGAGTAGAGCCGGACACCAGAATGTCATCCGCGTGGCACAGCGTACCTTCCAGGCCGTCGAGCATCTTTGTTAAGCGTTTTTGAAAGTGTTCCGGTGCGGATGAAATTCCAAATGGAAGGCGGTGAAAACATTATCTACCATAAGGAGTAATGAAGGTAGTGAGTGGGACTAAATCTTTGTGCAAAGGAATCTGCCAGAATCCAGCAGTAGCATCTAGCTTAGAGAAAACTGTTGCGCCTGGCAGTTTAGCCAGTGTTTCATCCACTGCCGGAAGAATGTGTCTCTCTCTGCAGACATTGTTATTCAGATGTGTTAAATCAACACAGATTCTGATCTTGCCATTCGGTTTTGGTACTACAACCATACCTGAGCACCACTCTGTCGCTTCTTCGATGGGAGCTTTGACCCCCAGGTCTTCCATTCTTTTCAGCTCCTCTTTAACTTTGTTCATCATGGGCAGGGGCACTCGACGGGGGACAGACAGAGCAAATGGAGTGGTTGACTCTTTCAGTTTAATTTTGTAAGCTCCTTCTAGATTCCCGAGACCTAGGAATACTTTTTGGGAAGAGCTCTTTGTAATTCAGCTATGATGTCTGAATTGCATCCACTGTGTGCAGCAAGTTCAGCTCTTTTATAGCAGGTAGTCCAAGGAGAGGGGTCACTAGTCTTGGTATCACGAACACTGGGTGTTTTATCATTTTACCCTGATGATTAAGTGATGCATCGAACTGCCCTCTCATCGGTATTGGCTTGTTGCTTGGTCCACACAGCTTTTTCGTAGGTGGGCTGAGAACACCATGGCTCCTCTTTGAGTACAAGTGCTCCGGGATGGCTGTTACCGCAGCTCCAGTGTCTAGCTTGAAAATAATTTGTTCACCGTTTATTATGATGGGCATTTGCCAGACATCAGTTGAATTATCTGACTTTACAACTCCCAAGAACACAGTCTCTATGCTCTCTGCCTCATCACCTTGATATATTTCATCCATTTTTTTCTTTGTTTTGCAGACTGCTGCAAAGTGACCTTTTTTCTTGCACTTTCTACACTCCGCATCCCTTGCAGGACAGTTGTTCAGTGAGTGTGTTAGTGGCTTTCCGCATCTGCCGCATCCCTTACTTGCTCCGTGGTATCTTGTAGAGTCTGGTCGCCTTTGTGGCCCTTTTTGTGTATATTTTGGTTTGACTTTATATTTCAGCATGTCCATGTTTACTTCATTTGAGTCCCCACTTGCTTGCCTTAGTCTGTCTGCTGCTTTTTTATTTCTTCACTTTGTCTTATTTTTGTGATTTCTTTACTGAGTATGAGTTCAGGATCCAACTGTAGTCTCTCTGACAGTCTGTGATCTCTAATTCCAACTACCAGTCTATCTCTTATCATTTCCTCTTGAAGGACTAGTTTGTGAACTGCAGTAATGGATATTTCTGCTGACTCTCCTGGTTCTTGGCATCTTTTGTTGAATTTAGCCCTCTCGTATATAACATTGTGCTTGCAAACAAAGTGTTTCTTGAACGTTATTTAACTTTGTCGTATTCCTTTCTGTCTGCTTCTGACAAAGCCAATGCACATGATATCATCAGCTTTATCTCCCATTGTGTAGATAAGAAAATTAACTTGATATTCCCGACTTATTTCACTGATTCCCGCTGCTATGCGGAATCTCTCGAATCTTCTAATCCAATTTGGCCAGCTGCCAAAATCACTGAAGTTGAAATGTTCAGGTGGGCTTATTGAGAACAAAGTATCCATCTTAAATACTTTGTTGCTGATTTCGGTAGAATTTTTCGCTGCCTTTATTGTTTCTTTTCTCTCTCTCTTCCCGAGGCTCACTCACGCTCTGTGTCTATCTCTCACAGCTGCCTGTTGCCGATGCCTTTCTGGATTTTATTTTTAAAGGTCTCGTTTACACCCTCTTACAGAACTGGCGAAGATTACCATTATCCTTGGAAAGCGAGGTAAGTCCAATTCTGACACCATGTTGTGGTATTAGTAAAGAACAGGCTCGAGACGACGTGCTCATTCATAACTCTTTACTGAACTGCCCACTCCTGCGCACACTCGCGCATGCACAGTTACTTATCCAAACATCCTACTACTACAATATTAAGAGCCTATAAAGACATGACAGAGGAGGCAGAGCTGGACACAGATAAGCCAGCTGTGTTAACAGAACAGCAAAAAGATGACCCTGAAAAAACTACAAGGGAATGTGAGTTGAAACTGAATGACACCAAAGCTCTTCTTCATGAGACTCTATGGACCAGATATGGAGACATGGAACTGTTCACAGCACTGCAGGTTGCGGAAGATGTGAGTGAACGAGTCACGTAATTGACTCCAGATGGCAATCACGAAGCTTACGACTACATGCTCACTCACCTTCAAACATTTGTGAGGGCTGCAAGAGATCTGTACAGCAAGTGGCGACGGTGCATTCCATCAGGTGATGAGAGAAATTTCTGCCAGGGTCTGAGAGGACTCAAACTCGATGTTACCAGGTTAAGTTCAAAGAAAGCTGATTTTATTCGGGCAAGACGAGAGGAGGAGGCAGAGAGTATAACACCTCCACCAATGATCTCCACTTATCCCGTGACGACAATTAAGTTAAAACCCAAAGCTCTCCTAAAGTTTACAGGTAACAAACAAGACTTTCACAGGTGGAAGAAGGACTGGGAAGCGCTCCAGAAGCAGGGTCAGCCTACTGGCTCCAAGGAAGTCAAGAAGGTTTAGTTGCTATACAGTCTTGATGAAAAGATTGTAAGAGAACTCCGCCTCACCACTCATAATACTGCTGACGACATTTTGGAAAACTGCAGTCTGTGTCTTGGAAAACTGCTATGGTAATGTGACAGCAATTGAAATGAATATAGTGTAAGACTTGCAAAAGATCCCTGCTATTAGAAATCTCAACTGCAGAAAATAGTTGAGTTAATCCAAGAGGTAGAGAAGGCACTTGGATATTTGAGTGACCTTGGAAACACTGTCACTATTAAGAATCCGCTGGTGACAAGGTCAATTGAAGGAAAACTTCCTGAGAGTTTTAAGAAGGAATGGCCCGTCCACATCTCTGACCAGCAGAGTGCTGTCACACCAGACAATCGGTTTGATATTCTTTTGACATTGCATTCTTTTGACAAAAAGCAGGAGAGCATTTATGAGCAGCTTGAACAATTAAGGAATGAGGAACCAAAAAAAAAAGAGGTAAATCTGAACCAAGATGGGCAAGAACTAAGTCCACAAAATCAAACAGTGACAAAGCATGGTGTGTAGTCTGTGGTGATACTAATAGGGCTGTAGTCAAGTCCACCTTTGTCGAGTCCAAGACAAGTCCAAGTCCAGGACTAGGGTTGTAATGGTATGAGATTTTGATGGTATGATAATCGTCTCAGAAAATATCATGGTTTCACGGTATCATGGTATATGGTATTAAACAATCAAAACAGTTTTTTTTGGTTGACAAAGCATGTGTTTATTCAAATTTCATTAATCAAAAACAATCAAGTAAATTTAATCATTGATTATATATTAGTTTAACAACTTATATTCATCATTACTAATTCATAACAATTCATACATTCTGGTTTGACTTAATTTTCTGAATTTTATACTTTTATGATATAATACAAATATACTAGCACAAATGGTGGTAATGAAATTAATGCATAAAGCTTTAGCAATTGAATTAATGTCTTAAAATGTAATCAAATTAAAATAACTAGTATCCTTTTTTGCTTTCGTAAAGGGCTGGACAACAGAGATTTACTAAATAAAAATGAGGGGGAAATTATATTCCTTAAATTTTTCGCTAAATTATTATTGATATTTTAGAAGTAGGCTACGTTATAGTACAGTTGTCATTTCAGTCAATTTCTTCGAGTTAAAAAGCGGACTTCGACGGGTAGTAGTGAACATGAGAGGGCAGTGATGCACATTTGAAGCCTCTATGCTGCCGTAAATCTCAGAAGAAGGAGAGAAAGAAGACGGGTAGTATCTGTCAACAATAAAACATGTCAACATATTCTGTTACACCAAATACACAAAATAATGAGCTTTAAAAAAAAAGCATCATATGACCCCTTTAAATTTACTCCAAGCAATGCAACCAGTGGTAATTAAGTTTTGGAAATGTTGGAGCCAGCTTGCAGGTCCTAACTTATTCTCAAGGAGCAAGTGGCATACCACATACAGAAACATTGCAACTGCTGACATTGTCTCGATCGCGGATCAAAATGCACTCATGGGGCAATTCAAGCTCGGAAGAGTAATCATTGTCAATCCAGACAGTAAGATTGTTGTAAGAGATGTCAATGTTCAGCCATTACCAATTTACCCTGTTCCTATCACAGAGCTTTTAAAAGCGAGGACAAACTATCCAGGATCTAAAATTTAGAAGGAGAAGATCCCGAGTACCATTATTCACAGAGATGTCAGACGATTGGTTGCCCTCCATCCAGTTGAGGAACAAGCAAGCGAGTAATTTAGTGAAATGTCCTTATCTGACTGCAATCAATAGCCAAACTGTTTGCCATCAAAGTATTGTGATTTCCTCTTGTATCCAATAAAAATAGAGTGTTTAGGTGTCATATCAAACTGTGATAAATGGGAAAGAAATTATTTGTCAGCCAATCGGATTGAGGAGCGGAAATAAAGGAAGGAAAAGAGTCTGCTGTCGCGTGAGATGAGACGGATGCAACATCTCTGCCGAAACCTTAAGCTGGACTCAAGGAAAGTGCATAAACATCCAAACCATCATCATATCCCGGAGTGGCAGCCGGTGAGAACTTTAATTTAGATTCAGTAAACGAAAAGATGTGGCTGATGTAGCTGCAGATGCCGAAAAAGTTAGTGTCATGACGTAGCAGATGTGTTTGTGTTCAGCACGGAGAGATCTGCGGCCTTTCTGTGTTTATCTCTTCATCGCTTAACTAAGTTTAAATGATGACTAATATAGTTCAGTGCAGCAAATATCAATGTTATAAAGTTAAGAGTGTATTGATTTGCTTATCTTTGATTGTGTTTGATCGCTGGTGTCAAGGACGCAGGACACAGTGTAGTGTAAATGACGCAGGAGACAGCAAGTGATTACTTTTTCTTCCTTTTAATAAATCGAATTAAATCAATACAGGTAACACAACGTAACAATGAGTGAACGGACGAAGACTCAGGGGGAACTCAGGACTTATAAACACATAGGAAATATTTAAGTAAAACTAAAACTAAAACAGGTGCTAGGAATAATCAAATGAACTTAACAAGAAACGGAAAATATATATATATATATATATAAAAAAGGATACACAGGAAACTTATCAGGAACATACATGTGACAGCTGGTAGAGTGACGATAGAATATAATTTTTTTCTGAATTTCATGTGCGAATGAGGCCATCATTAAAAAAATATAACCTGAGTTCATAAACATGCTATGAAACTCTAAATGTTCAGGTTAGTTGTTAGCACTATGCTGCAAATGTCTATTTACTAAGTAAATAATAATACAATTGAACAATGCTGTATGTTCAGTGGTGGTCAGTAACGAAGTAAAACTACTTCGTTACTGTACTTAAGTAAATTTTTCAAGTATCTGTACTTTACTGGAGTAGTTTTATTTTGAGTTACTTTTACTTCACTACATTCCAAAGCATAAGATCGTACTTTTTACTTCACTACATTTCATAAAACATATCGTTACTCACGTGATACATCACGTGCTCCGAGACGCAGAAGCGGTGTCTGATTCATGAACAAACTGATTCTTTTCAATGAACCTGTTCAATCGGTTCGCAAATCGCAACAAAGCGATTGCAGCTGTTCTCGAGTCGACGACTCACTGATTCAAATGAACCGTTTAGGCGAGTCTTCAGTTAACTGAACTCATAAGAACCGGAGATCTTGTGAGCGTCTGCTGCTGCAGTAAGTTACTAATGTCGAATTTTAGGATTAATTATTGTAACTGAAAATAATATTTAGGTCAAAACTGTCAGTTGTTTGTGAACTAAATCTGCTGTAAAGGGTGATCTATTTAAGCCCACTGAAATGCTTGAATGCAGACAGATCAACATCAGTGTCTCAAACGTTATGTTTTAGGTCAAAAACAAAACATTCAAATAACACCGATTAAATAAAATAACTCATGCACGTTCATATTCCCCGCTGCTGTAACGTTAGCAGTTTTATTAAAATGCTATGCATTTAGACCTATGTGACGTCTGTTTTTATATTGTTTATCAACAGTATAACGTACATTTGTATATTGTTTAGATCAACTTACCGAGTAGACAGATATGAATGTTTATTCATAACCATACTGAAAATAAGTAAATATTGTTAGCTGATGCTAACTGTCTAGCTAACAAGCTTGCTGGTGCTAAGTTGAGGACATTTTTAGATATAAAGTCCAAATATCTTTATTCAGCCACCTAGATAGATTCCATCTGAGGGAAAAAGAAAGGATGTGATGTTCAGAACATAGTAACTACAGTAATTATCAGAGTGGGAAGTGATGCCCTCTGGGGCATTGGGCCAGGGTGTTTTACACCACAGAAAAGTTTGAGAAGAAAAAATCATTATGAAAATATAATTATATTTTCCTTAAAATGTTCTTCCTAATTTCAGGCCTAATTCTCATGTCATATATAACTGACGTTCTGCAAAACAACAAGTTCTAAAACACTTTTTTCTTACTGGTGAAAATTAGATGATGAAATCTGTTTTCTCTCAGGTACATGGCAGTGTAAGCTTCACAGTGAACATTACTACATCACTCTCATCAATGTAGTCCATATCAACAAAATATATATCTTGACTCTATATAGTGGTTATTTTGGGAAAAACCCAGGTATTTTGGGCAGTATGATTATAAAAATATGTGCTAAAATAAAATTAAATAAAGTAGTCTATATAAAATTGCTAAATAAATCTGTCTATCAGTACTTTTTTACTTAAGTACATACAAATTTTTGTACTTTTGTACTTTTCACTTCTCGTTTGGCACTCAACAGAGGTAGTCGCTTTAGATTTCACTCCCCGCCCTACCCTTTTTTTCTCCTCTCTGCTTGCTTCTGCTGTCTCGTCTCATTATCTATTGAAAAGACTCCTTCTGCATGGCTCTCCAAACTAGAAAATTATGGATTTGATCAACTGGTCTCTCAGCGCGATTGATACCATCTTCTCAACGAGAAGTCTGGGTTCTGGGGAACCTGTTTGTCCTGACGGGGCCGGATATACGAGGGATGCGTGGGAGAGGTGGCAAATCGTGTGTCTGGCGGCTCTTTCCGTGGAGGACGCTGAAGATATCTACCTTTTCGGCACCATGATAACAGGTATTCTGCTGTTTGGATTAGGCGTTACCCTGGGTTATCGAAAAATTCAGAAGACGGGAACAGCTGTCCAAAGCCTCACAAGGCTGCCCGTTTTGATTGAAGCTGTGGGAAGAGCGGTCAGCAATGAGACTGAGACTATAAACCGAAATATGGATACCATCATGATGAAACTCACAGCTTTGGAAGTGAAACTTGGTGATTTCAGAGATCAGAATGGACAAAGAGAATGAGCTGCGCTTTGCAGCTGTTCGCTAAAGTCACAACAACTTAATCTTATCTTTTCTGGCTCCCCGTACCGGCGCCTTGGCCAAGGCCGTCTGGATAACCACCCTGTGAGAGCGATGGAGTGTGAATCTTTTCCCCCCCTTCCCCGACTACGGACATTACTCCCCTTCCCCATTCAACTGCCTCTGTAAAAACGCTTTGTACCGCCACCTGTCGAGCAGGTCTGTTGACCGGCGCCGAAATAAATGGCACTGGACCGGATGGCTGCTTGCCAGAGCTGGATATGTTCCCCTGTTGCAATGTCATGTGTTTATGGTATATGTGCTTTTGTGCTGAGGTGTTTTTTTTTCTGTTCTCAGACTGTACTCCAAATGGAGCATAGTCTGGGGGTTAAAATTTTTTCCTCCTCTCTCTCCTCATGTAAAAGCTGTATCTTTCTAAATACCCTGTCTCCTGTTCTGTCTACCCCGTTGTCATATGTATGTTGTGTATGTATGGACAGGTTGATGGCTAATTTCGCTGGTACTTGTACTAGTGACAATAAAGGGCTACTACTACTACTACTACTAAAATTGAAAAAGCAGTACTTTTACTTTTACTGGAGTAATATTTTATTATACATATGTACTTTTACTCAAGTACTTGATCTGTGTACTTTGTCCACCACTGTGTATGTTATACAACGAATCGGAATGACATCAGTGGTTGTTTAACCAGTTTATTTAATTTACACATGTTGTACGTTTCTGTTTAAAGGTTTTTCACTTTTCTGCTACAACTTATGTCAGTTTCATCAAAATGTAACCAATAAAAAGAAGAATGGATTCCAGTTAAAGCCTCCGTTGATGATGTGTCTCTTCCTTTCAAGTGGTGAAATTGTGCATGAAAAGAAATAGCTTGACAAAGTGTTCGAGACTGTTTTGTGTACTTATTGGCAAAAAATAATTTTTCTACCTTGGGCTTGTTAGAAATGTAGTTTTAAACACTGAATTTAAATTCAGTGTTTATTGGATATGCTCTTTTTTTTTTACTTCATTTTTGGTCCAATGCACTTTGGTATTATGTGCTAGAAAGCTATTTTTATATTGGCTTTTTTCTTTAAAAAAACTTCTGACAGGCTCATCAAGATTTGAAATCTTTCATAGTGTTTTTGTACAACAAAAAAAGTTTTGAACTAATAATTACACTGTTTCAGACTAAAAACAATAGCTTCAAGGCCTGATTTACCCCAGTATTCGGCTTATGCAAATTTGCTTTACTTCAGAGACAAAAGAGGCTTTGATGGGGGCATTTTACGTGATCCAGACCTTATTACCTTAGTCTTTTCTCTGTTGTCTTCTATTTCTACACCCTCGGTGACAGAAAAAAACACCATTAACATCTGACAATGAATGTCTTCTCTGGTTAAATATTTCAGACATTTGAAAGGTCCAGGTAGTGAGGAGTTTAATTCCCACTGCCATCTTGTGTCAGCAAATAACCTCCATGCTGAGTCATTCTCCCTCATCAACCCTATACCGTCTCCTCAGTCCTTCTGGAGGAATACGGCACAAATATCCTGTGCACAGTTGACTTATAAGTTTGCCTTTAGTTATTCCATAACTTTCAGCCACGCTGTTGGCACACAAACTGACAGTTATTGGCCGGGAATGTGTCAAGTTTCATTTGAATTTCAGCAAAATATCTGACCGCCCAATGTCTTGTTAGAAAATGATTCCTCTTCGATGCCGTGTAGCAGTCACTCAAACCACTGGCATCCCTGACTTTTTTAAAGATGTACTTATTCTCCTACAGCAGTTGGACATATGGCACATCACTCTTACAGCAACTAAAATTACATTTTAGATATGGCATACAAGATTTGTTTAGAATCATTGCCATCAGAAACGTTCTTTTGAATGTATTTTATATAGATTTGTGCAGGTTTTTAGAACAAACTGCAATCTGTGTGTTCCCCGAAAAAGAAAAAAGCCAGTATTTAAAATGAATGCTTTTGAGTAAGTGGTTTGATTTCATTTAAAAAAGCAGGTATATAATGACAGAATCCACCTTGTTAGTAAGGACATAGATTGGAAAGGACCGCTTTATTCTTGTAAATGGTTTCTTGAAAAGTCCCTTTATATTCTCACTGAATTTATCAGAAGCCAATGTAAAGTCATTCATAATCTTAAAGGCATTTTTTCTTTATATGTTGACATATAATAGGCATTTGTACTTTTAAAACATTGTGCAAGTTTCATAGCTTATAAAATGGTAATCCAAAAATGTCTCTTTTGGATGTTGTGGGATTTGTGACATCACACAAATAAATATACATACGACTGCTTTTTAAAAATACATCTACAAATAATTTTACAACATCCCACCATAGGCCCCGCCCACTTGCATTCAATCACTTAATGCAATCACTTGACACCAGTCTACATGCAAATGTCATGTCGTATAGAACCCATTATAATCACTGATGTTGTCTTCAATGGATACAGTCTGCATATGCATGCTCAAATTCTGATATATTCCATTATCTTGAGCTACTCCTGACAACAGGACAAACTGAATATGGAAATGGAACATTTGCTTTAGCACGTCCTGATTAAACAGGTTATTTGTGTCACTTTACAGACTTTAGAAAGTCCCTGGCATCAGGAACAAGCAGAAGGTTTAATTTTAATGGCATTCCAGATAATTATGTTTATTCAGAGGATTTGACTGCAAATTTTTGTAAAACAAGGTATAATTTAATTGACAAGTGAATTGGTGAATTTGGAGGGGTCAGGCTGCATAATAATTTCTAAAACTTTGGTACAAGTCAAGTCCTTTCTCATGTTGCTTGCTGCTCTTCTCACCATCAAATGACCAGCAGGATGGTATGCAAGGGTTTAAATCCACTTATCTTGTTTTTATTTAGTCTGCACTTCTCACCATCAAAAGGCAGCAGGTGCATAAATACACTTACTTTGTTTTTGTTTACTCCATGTAGTTCTGAGAGCTGAGGTGCATATTTAGATTTTCTCAGACGCATCAAGGTAAGTGCACAAAGGTCACTCTCTCTCTCTCTCACACACAAACTCACACACACACATACTATAATATGCTGTTATACTCCATATAACTCCATATACAAGCCAGAAACTAAGCTTTTGTTTGCACAGGCCTATCTAAATGGTTAATGGTGCTACCTGGTGATCAACTGTAAAAATTACAAATTTGACCTCTTCCCAACAGGGAAAACCACCAACAATCAAAAATGCATGATTATATGGTGTCATGGCTTTGCAATCAAAAAATGTCGTTATAATGGAAGTCAATGGGGCAAAAACAGCCACGAACAGTAAATGAGGGAGAAAAATTTAAATCTGATGCTGCTCAAAACTAACAATGCATCAAAGCCAATGTTTTTACTAATCTTGGACATGCCCAAGACTGTGATAAAAGTAAAAAAAATTCCAGTCCACAATCACTTTTTATATTGAAAATAAGTAATTTTGTGTGTTTTATTTCCAAAATCAGTGACATCACTTATGAACTTGGCAATTAAAGAGTAAAAATCCTGGATTTTTTAATTTTTTTTTTTAGTTTTGATCAGGACTGAGGTTGATTAACAGATTTATGCAAAAAAAATTGTACAAAAATATTTATCAGATAAATTTTTACAGCAGTTAATTTAGTGGATGTTTTCATCCCGAACATAACGAAAGGGTAGTGAATTTGAACAATGCACAAGGGTTAATGAGATCATTATTTTAATTATTTAATTTAATTGTTTCGGCTTTGCACGGCATGTGCTAAAACGGAAGCGTACGCATTCAAATTAGTTGTTAGTAGGGCTGTAGTCAAGTCCACCTTTGTCGAGTCCAAGACAAGTCCAAGTCCAAAGAGGTTCGAGTCCGAGTCAAGTCCAAGTCCAAAGAGGTTCGAGTCCAAGTACAAGTCCAAATGAGACGGTCAAAACAGAGAAAGAAAAAAATCTTCAAAACCACATACTAATTATTGATAATTGATGTGATACGAGAGACGGCATATCTTCTATTCTAATATAATAATTTTGCAGCAACACTGTAGGATCAAATTAGGCTATTGTATGTATCCTCCTGAGACCCAGCTATGGAGTTTTTGCCTCTGTAGTGGACATTCTATTTTAGTGAATTTCTCTGAGACCTCACATGTCACAGTTATAAGCCTGGATGTCCTGCACAGAGCTCATTCAGGGCTTTATAGAGATACTAAAGGTTTTTTAAACCCTCTCATACGTCTTTAAAGATGGCAATATTTAATTTAGTGAAAAATTGTACATCCTTATGGAAATATGATTATATTCTGTAATGTCTTTTAAATCTGAATCATTTTCAGATTGTTTGTCATAAAGCAACATCTCAGGAAAATGTTATGGGTTTTCAAATTCAAATATAACTTCCTGTTATGAAACAGGACATCATTTCATACATGTTCAATGTAGAGGACACCAGGACTAAAAGCATATTTATTATGCATTTTGGGAGACAACAATTGAATAGGGAAATAAATTATATATCAGTTTGCTTATGAAATATCATATATTATTATGAAAATCTGGCCATGTATTACTCCCATTATGATTTTTTTTGCAACATTCTGTCCCAACAGCAACACATTAATAAGCAAATTAGATACAGTGTATAGGTACACTGTGTTTAATGGGAAACCAGTTTATGGATTTTTTTACACACATATTGCATAAAACAAAATGGTATATCAAATCATTTAGGTATACATTTTAAAACATAGTTGAGAATCATCCTTAAACAAAGTTTAGTATAAAAAAATCCTGAAACCTAAAAATGTATTTGGTGATTTAAAAAGAACTCCCATTGATTTTGCCGTTTTTATGTCTATTCATGCCATTTAATTTTAGTCCTTGTGTCCTCTACAGAGGACATATAATCAAATATGAATAAAAATGGGGGTTGGGGTGGCGTCTCAGGAGGATATTTTAGGTTTTGCAATTTCACTTATTTTTGACCAATTCTCGATTTTGTAAGATTTTATCTAGTCAACTTGAAATTGCAACTACAACATGATTCAAGAAACTTTCTCTTTATTAAACCTCTAGTTAAAGAAAAGTATATTCTAAGTCAAATCAAATCAAATCACTTTTATTGTCACATCACCACAGCACAAGTGCCTTGGTGAGTGAAATTCTTATGAGCGTGCTCCAGACAGTGCAAAAAAAAAAAAAAAACAACAAACAATTTACATATGGACAGACAGTGCAAAAAAACAACAAACAATTTACATATGGATAGACAGTGCAAAAAAACAACAACAATTTACATATGGACAGACAGTGCAAAAAAACTGCACTGGAGCATTTACAGTGCTCCAGACAGTGCAAAAAAAACAACAACAATTTACATATGGACAGACAGTGCAAAAAAACAACAAACAATTTACATATGGACAGACAGTGCAAACTGCACTGGAGCATTTACAGTGCTCCAGACAGTGCAAAACCAACAATTTACATATGGACAGTACATATTTACAGACTGTACAGAAGACAATGTGCAAAATACACATACATATACTCAGTACACATAGTGTACTATAAAGACACACTCAATTATCAGCGACACATTATACACCGTATGGGCACATCTACATTATGTACAGTATCTATACATAATGTAGTCTATACATAGTAATAATGTGAGGTGCAACAGATTATAAATTAACAGCAGATTGGTTGAGCAGCAGATAGATGTGCAAAGGTGCAACAGATTATTCATATGCAGTGTCGTGGATGTGCATTGTATGGTGTCCAGTGATAGCAGATAGGTTGTGTAAGTGCAGTGTGTGCGTGTAGTCCAGTTGAACTGTGTTAAAGTGCATGGCATGTTGTGTGAGTGGGAGTGTGATGTAGGTGAGTTATTTCTGACTGTTCATTAGCCTGATAGCCTGAGGGAAAAAGCTGTCCCTCAGTCGGCTAGTGCGCGATCGGATGCTGCGGAAACGTCGCCCTGGGGGCAACAGAGAGAGCAGTCTGTGGGACGGGTGGCTGGAGTCTTTGATAATCCTCCGGGCTTTCCTTGTACACCGCCTGGTGTAGATATCCTGAAGGGAGGGAAGCTCACCTCCAACAATGTGGCGGGCAGTTCGCACGACCCTTTGCAGAGCCCTGCGGTTGCCAGCGGTGCTGTTTCCAAACCAGGCGGTGATACAGCCGGTCAGGATGCTCTCCACAGTGCAGGTGTAGAAGGACCTGAGGATTCTGGGGCTCGTTCCAAACTTCCTCAGCCATCTCAGGAAGAAGAGACGCTGATGTGCCTTCTTCAGCACTGCATCTGTGTGAGCAGACCATGTGAGATCCTCGGTGATGTGAACGCCGAGGAACTTAAAGCTGCTCACCCGCTCCACAGGTGTGTTGTCGATGGTGATGGGTGTGTGTTCTCTGCTCTGTCTCCTGTAATCCACCACCAGCTCCTTGGTCTTGTCGATGTTGAGTGAGAGGTGGTTCTCCTGACACCATTTAGTCAGGGTACTCACCTCCTCTCTGTAGGCCGTCTCATCGTTGTCGGTGATCAGGCCTATCACCGTTGTGTCATCAGCAAATTTGGCGATGACATTCGAGCTGTGTGTAGCTGTACAGTCGTGTGTGTACAGGGAGTACAGGAGTGGGCTGAGGCGCAACCCTGCGGTGCACCAGTGTTGAGGATCAGGGAGATGATGTGTTGTTGCCCATTCTGACCACCTGACTTCTGCCTGTCAGGAAGTCCAGGATCCAGCTGCACAGAGATCTGTTCAGTCCTAGAGTCTGGAGCTTCGCAACCAGTGTGGCAGGCACTATGGTGTTAAATGCCGAACTATAATCCACGAACAGCATCCTCACATAGGTGTTCTTATTTTCCAGGTGGGAGAGAGCAGTGTGCAGGGTGAAGGCAATAGCATCGTCTGTGGAGCACGGTTACTGCGGTATGCAAATTGTAGTGGGTCCAGTGAAGCAGGCAGCACAGAGCAGATGTAGTCTCTGACAAGCTTCTCAAAACACTTGCTGAAGATGGGGGTCAGAGCAACGGGCCTCCAGTCATTCAAGCATGTGATTTTATTTTTCTTTGGTATGGGCACAATGATGGATTTTTGAAGCACGAGGGCAGCTCCGGTTACTGTCGTAACCTCGGTTCCCTGAGGCGAGGCGAGACATCACGGAGATTTCTCCGTTATGGGAACTTCTTCCTTCAACCTTTCCTGAAGTCCTATTGGCTCACGCCAGTCAAATGACTGGCCAATTGTCGCAAAGCATGCAAATACTGGCGAGCTCGAGACAGTATAAATGCGATGCTCGCGACAATTATATCAGAATCGGATACTGAACACCGTAAGCTGAGGAGTAGCGAACACGGCGTCTACCGTGATGTCTCGTTCCGCTCTCAGGGAACCGAGGTTACGACAGTAACCGGGCGTTCCTGTCGAGCTGTCACGAGACATCACGGAGATTTCTCCGTTATGGGAACGATATTAAATCCCGCCGTGAGAGAGGCTACGAAGCCCTACCCCAAAACACAGCAGATAGAATACGCGTAGACACTTCCCACAATAGTGACGCTGTGGCGAGCTCACCGCTGATAGGTGGCTGTAAGCCAATGAGCGTCTAACCCAAAGGTATACAAATTTGCATATCTGGATAGAAATAACGTTGGCTGCGCTGAAACAGGGCAACTTGCACAACGAGCATAAGGAACTGCACAGACTGTATAGCATGACCCCAACCTAGCATGATAAAAGTATCGCTAGATAAAACAACACAAATACAGGAATCTGCACTGAGCACAGGGCAGAACAACCGTATTAGTAAAGGGTATGCAGAGCAAACAATGTAGTAAACATGCATCAGCCACTTACCGACAGCACCTGGGAGGCAAAAGACTGAGCGTCCAGCCTGTAAAACCTGGCGAAAGTATTCTCAGAAGACCAGCCGGCTGCAACACATATATCTTGAATAGACATACATCTCGACCAAGCCCACGAGGAAGCCATGGCCCTCGTTGAATGCCCCTAATGTGTAAAGGACATTCCAAACCTTGGTTCGTATCGCAGCCGTAATAGCGTCCACGATCCAGTGGGAGAGCCTCTGTTTAGACACAGCACGGCCTCTCGCACAACCACCATAACATACAAATAGCTGGTTAGATTTGACTGCGAGCGGTCGATGTAAATCCTCAAAGCCCTGACAGGGCACACGAAGTCTGAGCATCTGCCTCACTCGAGGCTGCTGACTCGGAAGACAAGGCAGACAGAGAAACAGTCTGTATCTTGAAGGGAGTAGAAAGTGATTTAGGTACATACCCCATTCTTGGCCTGAGAGTGGCTGCAGTCACCGGGTCCAAAGCGAATACAGTCACTATCCACAGAAAAGGCGTGCAAATCTCCTATGCTTGGCTGGCGAGTGCAAGAAGGAGTGCAGTTTTGAGAGACAACTCCTTCAAACCCACTGATGATAACGGCTCAAAAGGTGGCTGAGAGAGGCTCTTAATACCACCTCTAGGTCCCAAGGCGGAACCCGAAGGTGGCCTCGGGCGTAGCCTTCTCGCTCCCTTAAGAAAACTCACCACCATGGGGTCTCTGCCGATCGACTGGCCACCCTGCGGTGAACGGAACGAGGCAATGGCCGCCACATAGACTTTTAGCGTCGAGGGTAACGATCCACTATCCAGCCTCTGCTTCCCGTGAGGTTCCAAATCATCCGAACTAACTCGGGGTGTAACCTCCATTCCCCTTGAGGAATTCTCCTCCTTGAAAGCATGTCTGCCCCGCGATTCAAAAGACCGGGGATGTGCGTTGCTCTGATGGATAGAAGGCGAGAATCCGCCCATAGCAGTAACATCGCTGCCTGCTTGCACAAAGCCTTGACGGACGCCGCCCTGGCGATTTATATCTGTGACTACAGGCGTGTTGTCGGTGCGAATCAGTACATGCTGCCGTTCCAGTTGTGCTTGAAACTCCTTCAGAGCTAAAAGACTGCTTCCAATTCCAATCGGTTTATGTGCCACGGATCTGAGGCTCTGACCACTGCCCCCAGCTGGCATCCCTCGCACACCGCTCCCCAGCCGGCGTCGATCGTCGTTGTGACCACCACGTGAGGTTACCAACCCCAGGGGACTCCCGGCTGAAGAAATTCGGGTTGCGCCACGGGCCAGAGCTTCGATGCAGCCGCGGGTGACGCGATACTCAAACGTCCGAGGTCCATGCCGTCCAGGGGACTCGAGTTTTCAGCCACAGCTGCAGTGGTCGCATGTGTAATAAGCCCAGATGACACACTGCCGACGCTGACGCCATGAGTCCCAGTAGTCTCTGAAATTCTTTCAAATGAACAGAGCTGCCTTCTCTGAAATGGCGTGGGTAAGACAAAATGGCCGCCACGCTCTCGTGAGGCGGGCTCTCATTTCTAGGAGTCTATGCAAACTCCCAAATACAGAATGGACTGACTCGGGCGAGAATGCTCTTTCGCCTGTTCACACATAGCCCTAGGGACTCCAGGTGAATAAGCAGCGAGTCTATATGGCTGAGTAGCGTGTCCCGGGACTGAGCTAAAATCAGCCAATCGTCCAGATAATTCAGGATGCGCATCCGCCCGCTCTGAGGGGAAAGTGCTGCATCCACACACTTTGAAAATGTGCGCGGGGCCAAAACCAGCCCGAGCAGGAGAACAGAGTATTGGTACGCTGTGTTCTCGAAAGCAAACCTCAGAAACCGTCTGTGATGCGGCGCTATCTGAATGTGAAAGTACTGCGTCCTTCAAATCCACGGACGCAAACCAGTCCCCGCGAATCTGCGCCAGGATCTGCTTCAGCGTTACCATCCTGAACTGGCGTTCGCCTCTGTTGATGGGTCTGAGATCCAAAATTGGGCGAAGCCCCCATCCCTCTTGGGTACCACGCAGTAGCGGCTGTAAAACCCGCTCTCCAGCTCGTGTGGAGGGACTTGCTCTACTGCTCCTTTCTCGAGCAGACAGCCAATCTCTTGCCTCAGAGCCTGGGCATTTCGAGGCGATGTTAGAAACTGCACCACGCCATTGAAGCAGGGGTGGTCTGCGTCTGAATTGAAGAGTATACCCCGCTCTATCACGTTGAGTAGCCAGCGAGATTCCCGGAATAACCTTCCACGCGCTTATGAACTGGCGCAGCGGCTTTAGCTGCTCGGTCGTTGTCTCTATAACCTGTGTTGGATGCGGACCTGCACTGCACTGAGGCGGGGCAAGGGGAACCGCATTTATTGAGTGAGGAGGAGAAAGCTCTTTTTGTGAGAAAGTATGCATTTTATTGAATGGACACTCAACACACACACATTTGGGCAGCTGAACTTTGGGCGCTTGGGCGCCGGGCTGCTCTCGCGCTCTCCTCCCTCCCTCCGATCGTCAGGAAGACGGCTTAGCAGCCGGGGGCGGGCGAGAGTCGCGTCGCGGCTTCTCCGCTGACCTTGGCGCTTCCTGCGGAGCCCCACACCTTCCTCCGGACGTCTGGCTCCTGTCGAGGAGCAGTAGCAGTAGCCCCAGCCTGGGCAGGCCTGGGAAAATCTCTCCGCTGGGCAGAGCCATGCGCTGGCGAAGATCTGGATCTGGCAGTCTGTTGCTGGGGGCGCGTCTGGGCATCACGTGACTCATCGCTTTGGCGCTTTTGAGTCTCAGCAAATCGCTGGTTATGGTCTCCACGGCATCACCGAAGAGGCGGAGGAGATATAGGGCGTTTAGGAGCACCTTTCGATCGGCATCCTTTAGGTCAGCTAAGTTTAGCCAGAGGTGCCTCTGAAGGACGACCATAAAGCCCATGGCCTTACCCACAGACTGGGCCGCTTGCCGTCGCCATCAACGAAGTCCGTTGCAGCGCGCAGATCCTTCGTCGCCTCAGGAGTGAGGACTCCGCCCTCCGCCGTTTGCAGGAGTTTGGCCTGGAACACCTGCAGCACTGCCATGGCGTGCACGCTGATGCCGCCGCCATCAGAGGCATACGCCTTATTAGCGAGATGGGCGGTGGTTCTGCACGGCCGGACGGCAGGCTGATGTCCGGGCCTAGGGACTTCGCTGCTGCAGGGCACAGGTGTGCAGCAACGGTCTCCTCGGCGGGGAGGCGCGCGTAACCGTGGGCCTCCGCTCCATCCACGTGGGAGAACATGGCCTGCGTGTTCGAGTGGGCCAGCGCGCCGATTGGGCGCAGACCACGTCTTCACGAGCTGTTCATGAACATCGGGGAAAAAGGCACCGATGTCCTTGCGTCAGCTTTGCGT
This sequence comes from Gymnocypris eckloni scoliostomus, assembly GCA_027564155.1. Lineage (NCBI taxonomy): Eukaryota > Metazoa > Chordata > Actinopteri > Cypriniformes > Cyprinidae > Gymnocypris > Gymnocypris eckloni. The sequence continues at coordinate 15,111,527 of CM050427.1, read as the reverse complement.
GTGGACCTGAAGTACCACGAGTCGAGCTTACTCCTGACAGGCTCCTCCGGAGGATTCCAGGTGAGCTCCAACTCCTGAACAGCTTTCGACAGAACCCTCATGAGCTCCTCCTGGAGGCCTGAAGGCTCTGAGCTGCCTAGCTGCTCGGGCTCGATCCAGCCCAACCGTCCTTCTCCGAGGCCGAGATGGACATGGCCTCGTCGCCTCCTCGTGGCCAAAAGCTACGAATCCCTCAATATTGGAAGGGGGCGGAAACAGTCCTCGGGAAAGAGATTGGCGAATGCGGCGACCGTTGGGTTCGGCGGCACGGCAAGACGGCGCTCCCGCCGCCCGAGAGGGGCTCACCAGCGGCACGCTGGCGGCAGTGAGCCCGACCCGAACAGGCCGCGAACCACATCGCGGCGGGCCGGCAGCGGACCGGGAGGTCGCGCAAAGTCCTGATCGGACTCGTCCAGCGCCGCCTCGGCGTGAGCCAGGCCCAGGCAGGCGACGAATGGAGATGCTGATCCAGCGGTTCGATGGGTCCCGCAGATCTTACACACTGAAGCCATCACGAGTTCAAGGTGAAGTAAAGATTCTGATATAATTGTCGCGAGCATCGCATTTATACTGTCTCGAGCTCGCCGTATTTGCATGCTTTGCGACAATTGGCCAGTCATTTGACTGGCGTGAGCCAATAGGACTTCAGGAAAGGTTGAAGGGAAGAAGTTCCCATAACGGAGAAATCTCCGTGATGTCTCGTGACAGCTCGATAAGGGAACCACAGACAGAGAGAGGGACAGATTGAAAATGTCTGTAAAAACCCCAGCTAGCTGGAAAGCGCATGCTTTGAGCACACGGCCTGGTATACCATCTGGGCCTATGGCTTTACGGATGTTCACCCGTTTAAAGGATCGGGATACGTCTGCGACAGAAAGCGTGAGTGGACTGACCTCTTCTGCGGCAGCCGCGGCAGCGCTCTCTGTGTGTGCGGTGTTATCAGCCTCGAACCGAGCATAAAAGGTGTTGAGCTCGTCCGGTAGAGAGGAGGCAATGTTCACAGTAGCTGGTTTATTCCCTTTAAAGCCTGTGATGTTGTTGATGCCCTGCCACATGCTTCTTGGATTATTGTTGTTGAAGTGTTCTTCAACTTTGTTTTTATATGTTCGTTTGGCTGCTTTAATGGATCTCCTGAGATCGTAACTGGCTTGTTTCCGATCGTCAGTGTTTCCGGATTTAAAGGCAGATGTCCGCGCTGACAAGGCTGATCGAACATCGCTGTTAATCCACGGTTTTTGGTTGGGGTAGATACGGATTGTTTTGGTCGGAACTACATCATCTATACACTTCCTGATGAAACACGTGACCGTATCTGAATACGCCTCTATGTCGTCTTCAGACGCTGCCCGGAACATGTCCCAGTCCACGTGATCAAAACAGTCCTGTAGTATAGCGTCCGATTGGTCCGACCAGCAATGAACTGTCCTGAGGGCGGGTGCTTCACGTTTCAGTTTCTGCCTATAAGCAGGCAGGAAAAGTTTCTGCCTGCAATAAACCGTTTGACGGTTGCGCTCGCGTCTCGTGCATGAAACGGCTTTCTAAAAACGCGGCACTCTAGTTATTAAAAGATGTTTAACTCACATCTTCTTGTATTTTTTCTATTCCACTGCCCGCGTCAACACAAAAACACATTCTGTGTGAAGGGCACATAGAGAGCATCACACGTGAGCGATTAATCATGTGCATCGACATGCGGTTGGATTGTTCTTTATCAAAGTATCTAATTCTAGCGTTTGGTAATATTTCTATTCAAAATCACGATTCCTCGATTTATAAAAAATCTAATTGTGGCAAAACATTAAATTCGAATTAATCGATACAATCTGATAAATCTCCCAGCCATTGCCACAGTGTTTGCTTATTTTTTACTTTATTTACGTTTTTGTGTAATTTATTTTATTTTACATCCAGTTGTATTCCGTGCCTCCAGGCTTTATTCGTTTTGCTCTTATTCATTTGGTGCCACGGCGTTTGATGATTGTCAGTTTTTTTTTTTACATTTAAACATTTTGCAAGTTTGTAATTTTATATTAGGCTTATAGCATGGTAATGGTGTATTTTTATTCGTTTTGTTAATTAAAGTCCCATGTTTATTGCAGAAAATGTGTCGTTGTAAGTTATAAGTGTAAGTGTCGTTAATAAGCAATTGACCTGAAATGAAAGTGAAAGCAAAATGCGCACGGGCATTAATAAGGTATTTAAAAGCGAAGGAAAGTGAGAGGGAAAACTCCAACGAACTTTGTACAACCAAACTGTATTATGCAACTTGCCGACAGCATGTCTGTGGCCAAAATAAAGATAATTTATGCCTCCAGGCAGCGCGCACTCTCAGAGCCAAGCGCACACTCATATGACGCAGCTGTGCATTTAACAGGGGACCAATGACAATGCCCGTTCTAGATGGACCAATGACAATGCCCGTTCTAGATGGAGTTAAACCAATGGCAATTACATTACCCATTTGCGGAACAAGCGAGTCTTTGTTTTGAAAGAGAAAAAAAAGCATATATTGCTGGACTCGGTCGAGACCAACTTGAACATTTGGCGAGTCCAATGACCAAGTCCGAGACAAGTATGAGTCCAAATACCAACGAGTCCAAGATAAGTCCGAGACGATAGAAAAACGTCTCGAGTCCGGACTCGAGTCCTACAGCCCTAGTTGTTAGTGGAACAGTGGGCTGCTCAGTCAGCACAGCTGCTAATGTTAGCCTACCATTGACATTAGCCTAAGCTAACTTCTATTATATATAGACCTGTTGCCGTTTGCAATAAATAAATAAAACCGTTTTAAATCATGCTGTGACATGGGTCTTCAGCTGTTAGACGTGGCTGATGGCTGCACTACAAATATGCCAACCCAATATCGCGTGATAAGCGTGACCATGCAAAAAGTCCACACATTTACCATATTTTTACCATAGTAACTGTTTCTCTATCATGTCATGTGTATTCGATGCACAGTAACTACAACATATTTGTCATGCTTCTCCCACCATAACTGCAGTTTTACTATGGTATTTGTAGGTATGGTAACCAACCACAACAATTTTCATGATTTTACCATAGCAATGTTTAATGTCTACAATTTTTATTTAAAGAACAGTAACACAGGTTCTACCATGTTTTACTGCATATTTGTAGTTAAAGCACTGTAACACAACTCTTCAAAAAATTTGACCACAGTAACTGTAGTGTCTACCTTACAACAGAGTATAAAATAATGCGTGAGTGAGTGAAGTGAAGATGAAGAGTAATAGGCAGAATTTTGGGCGGACATTTGACAGAATGAGAGGAAAACCAAATTAGAAAAAGCTGTATTCTTCAATAGCAAGCTAATAGGAATTATTTAAAATATTATTACAAGCAGTTTAAAGGCCTCTTCTCACCAAGGATGAGTCCACACCGCAGCAATTTAAACATTTAATGACACAGAGGAACAATATCATTTGAATTTATTTCAGAATAATTTAATAATAATTTCCAGATGATGAACAATAAAAAAAACATTGACAGCCAATCAGAATCCACCAGACTTTAAAAAGCTTGAGCATTTAAATGGCAGAAAACATAACTGCAGCATGCACTTATAATAAATAGAATGTTATCATCTGTTGGTGTGAAAAATAAATAGTTAAAATAGTTATTATATATCTTGGTGTGAACAGCTTTAAGTGATCTGATTTGGCTTAATTAATTTAAGATCTTATTTGTCACTTGGCAAGTTAAACCAACATTTCCAGACTCTTGCTTTTTAGACCAATGCATTCAATAAAAATCTCACAAGGAAAGAAAGGCAGACTATGAGGTGTGAACAGATATCATGTCCTGTTAGAACGGGAAGAGACTGTTAATCTGTTAAGGTTAATAAAAAACAAAACAATGGACTTAATATAAACTTTGATATAAACACTCTGACTACTTACAATGGGCACAATTTTGCATGAGAGTTGAAGCAATGGCCAATGACAGAAGTAGGAGTAAAAGTCGTGGAATTTTTTATGAGTACACTAGTACAATATTGTATGAATTTGCTGACTTGTTAAAGTGAATGAATTATTGCTACTTTGACATGACACTTTTGTTGTGGGTTCTTTCTGATGGGGCCATGGTATAAGTGTGATAAGCAAAGTTTAAGAAACATCAACTGCTGTTCTTCATAAAAATCCTTCAGGTCCCACACATTCTTTGGTTTTCCAGCATTTTTGTGTACTTGAACCCTTCCCAACATTGACTGTGTGGTTTTGAGATCAAACTTTTCACACTGAGGACAACTGATGGACTCATTTGCAACTATTACAGAATATGCATTTAGAGTCAGGGCGTGACAACTTTTGAACATAATATATCTGTGTATATTTTTCTTGTTTTGCCTAAATGGCATATTGTTTTTATTTAGTGCTGCACTTCAGAAGCTACAAAGGTAGTTACATGTTTTCCAGAGGACAAATTACATTTACTTTTAAATTAAAAAAAATTTCATGCCCCGGCTCTTAATGCATGTTTTTTCCTTCTGAAGCATCAGTGAGTGTTTGAATCTTCTGTAATGATCCTGAGTCTCTCAGTTGTCCTCAGTGTGAAAAGTTGGATCGCAAAACCATACAGTCAATGTTGGGAAGGGTTTAAATTAAGGCTGTGCAATTAAACAAATTCGATTAACATGCGCATCTCGACAGTAAAGCTGGTTCCGTGATTGGCGGTAAATCTCCATTACCTGTTTTTTAGATTAGACGGCAGTTCATACACAGAGCTGTTGTTCACTGACAAGCTACGCAACATTTCATTCATAATCGAAGGTGATTCGTTTGCGATTACAAACACGATATGTCCTAGCTTGTCACTGAACTACGGCTCTGTGAATTAACTGCCGCTCCATCTGAAAACAGGTGATGGATATTTACCGCCAATCACGGAACCGGCTTTAATGTCGAGATGTGCATGTTAATTGAATTCGATTAATTGCACAGTCTTATTTAAAATACACAAAAATGCTTGAAAACCAAATAATTTGAGGCATCTGAAGGATTTTTCTGAAGAATAGCAGGCAGTTGAACTGTTCAGGACAGACAAGGGACTCATGAACAACTATCAATAAACAAATAACCAGCTGGGGATCATTCAGGTAACAACACAGAATTAGGAATCAAGTGTATGTAAACTTTTGTACAGGTCCTTTTTTAAACTAATATTTTCTCTTGTGGACAATATGTAAACATATTTTATGTGAAATATATTATTCAGGTCAGTACTAAATAAACAATAACATGCATTTTGTATGATCCCTCTTATTTTGGTCAAATAATTAGCATTATACAGATTCTGAAAGATGTATGTAAAGTTTTGACTTCAACTGTACATGTTGAGACAGTGTGTTAAAATGATCTCTGACCAAAATATTTAAGTTATTATTAACACATAAAATAAGGATGCGTTCATTAAAGCAAATCAGTTATAGCTAAATGTTTTCAACATTACTGTGAAGAGTTGAATCATTGAAGGACTTGATCATCCTCCTTGGCAGCTTAATCCTCCAGCATTGGGAGCTTGGAGTTCAAGTTCCCCGTTAATTCCAGCAGCTTTCTGTCAGAATTGGTCAAAATTATGAGATTATGAGATTTAAAAATGTCACGAAGCACAGAAAGAGAGAGAGAGAGAGAGCAAAACTATGTGTAAATTAATTATGGATTACATTTTGGAAAAATAAGTGATGACTTTTAAAAGAGATTACTTCTTAAAAGAGCTGCTGGAGTATGTGATCTAATGGAACTGCACGACATAAAATAATATTGATTTACAATTTCTTCTGTACAATTACTGATTTAACTACAAATACCATAGTAAAACTATAGTTACTGTGGTAAAAAAATATGAGTTGTGTTACTGTGCTTTAAGTACAAATATGCAGTAAAACATGGTAGAAGCAGTGTTACTGTTCTTTCAATAAGCAAAACAAAATAAAAGTAATACAAGTGAACACAGTTACTTGTTCCCCTCCGGGAACATCGAGCTGCGTCGAAACGCTAGGGGAACGCCATCAGCGATGTCCAGCTCTGAATCATATGTGTAATCAGTCAAAATTGACAGACAGACTTCAGGTGCGGGTGACGTCACGACCAGGATGCTTAAAAGCACTTGATGTGCAGCTGGCACCAGCTTTTTGTCATTCAGCAAAGCTCTCTGTGTGTGTTTGTCTGTGGGTCTGTTATTATCCAGTTAGGAAATAAGGAAGTTTGTTCTTAAAAAGGCAGGCAAAGAAAGACTAGTAACAGACATGTCAAAGGCATCCTATAAATCAAAGAGGGGCGAGAGTGGTTCACAGTACAGACAGTGTGTGATTCCCTGCCCTCGCTTCATCACGAGCGTGGATACACACAGTCTGTGCGTGGTCTGTTTGGGGGTGAAGCACGCGGAGTCGGCTTTTGAGGGAGCCGGCTGCCCGCATTGTGAGCGGCTTCCAATACACACGCTTCGCTCCCGAAGAACTCTCTTCAAGGAGGGAGTTTTCGCTAGCGCTCCTCACGGTGCTGGCCCCGCCTCCACTGAGGCGGAGTGGTGGCTGCACTCGTGGGGCTCGCAATTGGATTTGGCAGAGGGATTGGAGATGGGTAGATCCCTATCTCTATCCTCACCTGCCAGATCCACTGCCCGTTCTCTGGGTTCGGAAGCCCGTTCTGCGGTTTCTTCCCCTCCGAGGAGGAAGATGTGGAGATCACTGGTTTTTCGCCCACTCTATCCCCACAATACGAGGAGTTATTAGAGGTAGTTACTCGTGCGGTTGCCAAGTTAAACATCAATTGGCCCGCCGATGATCAGACTGTAAAACAGCGAAGTAAGCTAGATGAACGCTTTCTGCGTAGTAAGTCACTACCTCTACGCCGGAGCCTGCCTTTCTTTCCCGATCTTCACACTGAGGTGTCGAGATCGTGGAAAAATCCTTTTTCTTCACGCCTATTTATCCCCACCTCTGATTATTATGGTAATGTGGCGTGGTTAAGCGAGTGTGGTTACAGAACGATGCCCCGGGTTGAACAGACGCTCGCAGGCTATCTGGCACCTGGTGCGGCATCGTCTCTGAAGGCTCCGATCTTGCCCACCAAGCCGCTGCGTGGGTCATCAGCGCTGTTGGGCAAGGGGTACGCGGCAGCAGGTCAGGCTGGTGCATGCCTTCACACTATGGCTGTGCTTCAGGCATATCAAGCAGACCTGCTGAAAGAGCTAGACGAGGGCGAGCAAATCAGTTCGAGTGATGTCGGAGAACTGAGGAGAACCGCTGATTTAGCTCTAAGGAGACCGCCCGTGCCATTGGGCGGTCAATGGCAGCAATGGTGGCAGCGGAGAGGCACTTATGGTTGACTCTGTCCGACATGAAAGAGAAGGACAGAGTCGTCCTGATGGATGCCCCGCTTGAGCCTTCTGGGCTGTTCGGCGATGCCGTTAACTCGGTTGTCGACAGGTTCCAGGAGACTTTTAAACAGGCGGCAGCATTTCAGCGGTTTCTCCCTCGCCGCTCTCCAGGAGCCTTTTATACAGCCGCCCCCAAAGGTGCTGTGCAACTTTGTCCTACTAAAAGGTGACTTAACTTAGAGTGACTTGATAGGACAGGTTCCGTTCTCTGGCAGAGTTGCGAGGATCACTAAACGTGCTACTGGTCGAGTGTAGACTTGTCCCTTAATATCCACATCAGCAGACCTGACATGTCCATCCGAACTGTGGTGCGTCTTGATGACATGTCCAACAGGCCAGAGGGCCCTAGGCATTTGGGGATCAACAATCATGACAACCATTTTCTCTGTCATGTCCGGGGGAGAGGACTGCCACTTTTGCCGTGTCTGGAGGCCTGGGAGGTAGTTTCGGATGAACCTGGACCAGAAGTTATCAGCTAGAACCTGCGAATGCCTCCAGGGCCTTCGACTCAATAATTCAGATTCTGAGTAGATTACCTGTGGCAAGGACCCATCTGGCCGCCCCATGAGTAGGCTGTTTGGTGTCACTGGGTCAGTGTCCGCAACATCAGATGACACGTAACCTAGAGGCTTGGAGTTCAGAATTGCTTCCACCTCAAGAAGAACGGTCAGCAGGACTGCTTCTGGAACTGATTGAGTTCCTACGGTGGTGTAAAGGGCTGACTTTACAGATCGTACTTCTCTCTCCCACACTCCTCCAAAATGTGGGGCTGCAGGAGGATTGAACTGGAACTGGATCCTTTGACGAGAAAGCTGTTTCTGTAACTCGGGAGCCATTTCAGCGAAGGCTTCTCTCAGTTCTCTTTCACCTCCTTTAAAGTTTGTTCCTCGGTCTGATCACAGCTCTGCTGGTGTTCCCCTCCTTGCTATAAATCGCCTAAGGGCCATTAGGAAGGAATCAGAATTCATGCTATTGAGGAGGTCCAAGTGTACCGCTCTAGTGGTTAAACACTTGAAGATGATCCCCCAGCGTTTTTCTGTGCGTCTCCCAATCTTAATCAGCATTGGCCCAAAGCAGTCTACACCACATGAGTGAAAGGCAGGTTTGTGGAGACGGAGACGGGCAGAAGGCAAGTCTGCCATCTTGGGAATAGTTGGCTGTGCTCTCCAATGCTGACACTCGAAGCACTTATGCTGGTGCCGACGGATGGCTTCACGACCACGGATAATCCAATAGTGGCGCCGGATTTCGGCAAACACACGCTCAGCTCCTGGATGGTGTAGCTTGCAATCATAATGCTTAATTAGTAGCTGCGTGACTGGATGAGCGTCCAAAACAATGGGGTGTAAGGTAGATTCGTCGATGGACTCCGCTCTCCTCAAGCGACCTCCCACTCGGATTAAATTACTAGATTTGTCCAGTTCAGGTGCCAAGGTAAGAAGGCAGGCAAGGTAAGGAGGTCCTTGAGACCATCTATTCATCTTAGTAAGGACATTCAACGGTTTTCCTCTGGTGAGGTCATCTGCGGGATTGCTGGCAGAATCCACATAGCGCCAGGAACAATCTTCTGTTAGTTCCTGGATTTTGGAGACTCTATTGCCAACAAAAACTTTATAGTGGCAGGATTCAGAGTTCAGCCAGGTCAGGACAGTGGAAGAGTTGGTCCATAACACTGTGGTCTCTATTTGCAAGGTCAGTTCCTTCTGAAGCAATTTAGCTAACTGCGCGGCCACAAGAGCTCCACAAAGTTCTAATCGAGGAATTGAATGAGAACGTTTGGGGGCCACACGGGATCGAGCTACCATGAACGACAGGTACACTTGGCCTCTCTTGTCAGTGGTCCTCAGGTATGCCACAGCTCCATATGCCTGTTCTGAAGCATCTGAAAATATGTGGACTTCATGGGAGGCACCATCCTTCTCCACCTCAGGAGGGACATAGGTCCTAGGTAGGGTGATGTTTGGTAGATACTGAAGTTCATTCTCCCAGATGTGCCATGACCGCAGGAGCTCAGGTGGTAAGTTTGGGTTTCCCAACCTCTCTGTTTATTCCATAGCTGTTTGATTATGACCTTTGTTCGCGTGGAGTAGGGCAAAATAAGTCCCAGAGGGTCATATTGAGTAGCTAGGACCTTGTAAATGTTCCTGAGGGTAGGAGTCTCATACACTACAGGTCGGTGCTTGAACGCCAGGGTATCTGTCTGCCAGTTCCAACGTAGGCCTAATGTTGACTCTGGTATGTCAGTCTTGTCTTGAGCTAACCACAGTTCCAAGCTCTCAGCTTGAGCTTCTGTGGGTAAGTGACTCAGTACCCCGGAGACATTGCTGGCCCACTGTCTGATCTCAAATCCAGCTTTGGAAAGCATCTCCCTCAGTCCGTCAACCAAGTGCCTCGCTGCCTCAGGGGTGTCCAGACTCTGAAGGCAGTTGTCTACATAGAAACATTTCTCTACTGAGAACCTAATGGACTCATCAGCCATGCTGTGCTCGATCACATGGCGCTGCAGAGCATAATTGACACAGCACAGACTGCATGTAGTGCCAAATGGTAACACCTGCCATTCAAAGACTTTAGGGGGCTCATCCACCTTCAGATCACGCCAGAGGAAGTGCAGTAGGGAACGATCTTCAGGAAGGAGGCGGACCTGATGGAACATCGCCTTGATGTCACCACTTACTGCGACTGGATGCTCCCTAAATCGGATGAGCACTCCTAGCAATGATGCACCAAGTGTAGGGCCAGGCAGCAGATACTGGTTGAGATTCTGCCCATGATATTGGTGGGAACAGTTGAAAACAACACGAGATTTCCCATTATGACTGACGATGTGGTGAGGTATATACCAACATTTGTCAGACTCTGTGTCTCTTTATTTACTTCCTGGACAGCTCCTGTTTGCTTGAGCTTCTCCTTCTCTGCTCTGTAGGTCTCTGCTTTCACTGGATCCTTCAACAAACGTTTCTCAATACTGCGCAGGTTAGGCATGACCGACTCCTTAGGGGCGTGCAACTGAGGCATATCCTTATGCCGTAGTAAGGGTGTCGCCAGTCGAAGAATGCCGTTCACCTCTGTGCGAGATAGACAATCCATGAAGAACTTCAATGTCTTGTCGCACAGTGTGCAAGGGAAGATCTTCAGGTGTGCCCTGTATGCCGAGGGCTTTGGCAGCAGTGGAGAGCAAGATTGTTCTCTCAGAGCCGTCATCCAGAACAGCAAAGGTATCTAAAGTACGGTCTTCATAATGAACATGAACAGGTACTACCTTAAGCATGACACGGTTTCCAACAACAGGTTTGTCCAGGTAAAATCCATCTGGAGAGGAATTGGTAAGGCAGGCTGTATCATCTGGGGAGGATCTGACGTTTACTTTGTGAAGAGGACGAAGGTGTTTGCCTTGACACAGGTTGCAGGCCTTCTTCAGGTCACACTGAGCAGCATGATGAGTCCTGGCATAGTGCCAACAGCGATTATTGTCTCGAATCCAGTCTTTGGCCTGGTGAATAGTAAGTTTAACAAATTATTTGCACTGACTTAAATAGTGCTCTGTAATATCACAGAAGGGACAGAACCGTTTCACTTCAATCGGTTTTGTCTTTTGAGTAGTACTCTTCTGAGGGGATGAGAAAACTAAAATTTTGAGCCTCTCCAACCCCATGAAGAACGGCTACAGTCCTTTTATTCTGTACAGGTCGAGAAGTCTGTCGGTCTTCAAATCCTCGTGAGGCAATCTCAACATCAAAGTCATGACACCACGCTTCATAGCGAAGCCAGTTTGAGAGTTCATGCAGAGTAGGTATAGATCCAGGTTGCCGGAACATGTGACGGCGGAACTCAGCTCGCTGATCAGAAGGAAGTTTGCTCGAAAGACGGGCAACATGTGACCCACAACTCAGCTCAATGTCACCTTCAGGTCCTAAAGTGTTTAACAACCCTACCAACGACTGTACTTGAAGAGTGAATCTCTAAAATGCTATGGTATCCCCACGTTTCACATCAGGGGCTTCCAGGACACTGGCAATTTTTCTCAAGGCTAGTTGGTGGGGCTGACCAAACTTCTCATGGAGGGCCACCATGGTGTCAGTAAAGGGGGTAGGGGAATTCAGGAATGCATCTGCAATCAGCTTAGCTTCATCCAACTTTAAGTGGTCTACGAGTATTTGATATTTAAAAAGTTCAGTCCCATCTGGCGGAAGCAGATTCTCCAAAGCTATTCGAAGTCTGGCAAACTCGCTTGGGTCTGGCCGGCTGAACTTGGGGATAGAAGGGGTAGGGCCTCTATAGACGAACTCTGACCTTGAGGGGTGGGTTAAAAGGGGTATGTTTGACTCTATCTTAACTGCAGGTACTGGACGACTTGACTGACCTGGTATGGACCCATTTCAGGAAGAGGAAACTGGAATTTGGGCACGTGAGGGTTTCCAATATGAGGGCGGTGTAGCTGAGGATAACAACCCTCTGAGGTCTTCAGGTGTCGGAGGTGAAGGTAGCACATCTGGGCTTTGAGAATAATACAGAGAAGGCTGATATGGTTCTGAAAGAGGAGCCTAGGAAACCTTGGAATACTTTAGTACCTCTGGTTCATAGGTAGCGGTGCTAGGTTTCAATAACTGCGGATAGCTTGGAGCTCATTATAGTATTCAGGCTCAGGGTAACTGGGCCGCTGGTCTGATGTGAATGACTGGGGGAGGGTTTCCCGGTGATCTGTATAACTGAAGCTTGGTCTTAACCGAGGGACTGTGCGAGGAGCAATATCATCATCAAGGTAGTCAGGATTGTCACATGATGATTGGAGAGGGGTCATATGAGAAGGTACCTCCCAGGAAGGTGCGCGAGCATATTCCGTTACAGGTTTGCGCCTTACATACTGTACTTCATAGTCTTGGAGTCGGGCTGGTGGACGTGCTTGGCGTTTTGGTCTGGTTGCCCTAATGATCTCCTCATCGGACTCCATGGATTCAGGAATGAACACTAAATCCGGCTCGAAGGACCAGTTGTTTTAAAGGAAAGGAGACTGCTAGGCTCTGGCTCTAACTATACAGCAGTATACACTCCTGAAGTGTCGGTCAGGACACAAAGAATGAGGAGACGGGACCTTCTTTCCAAAGTTAGTTTTAGGGTCATGTACTGACACTTTGAACCACAAAAAACCCACATGCATCCAAATTACAGGCTGAACGAAACTTCTGCGTTTGCAGCTGATGACACAATAATATAATGATGCAGCAGGCAGCAAACTATAACGATAATGCCTCCTACTGGATGCGTCAGGAACTGCACTCTTTAAACTATCAAAATAGAAGTGTTTTCAATAAAGGTCTATCTTTCTCCAGGAGCCTTTTATACACATGGTGTCTGAGACAGTTGAAGCCCAGTGTGCTATCGTTGCACCTGAAACAAAAGCAGTTAGTCTTGAAGAAGTTTTGAAAATCGTAGCAGAACAAGGAAGGGCTATAGGAGAGCTAACCCAAGCTGTGGAGAAAATCACAACACAGTGCATCAAGTCAGAGCCTGTAACCCAAAGCAACCCCAAGGTGCAGCCAAGGTTTACAGATGATGGGCAGCCAATTTGTTTCCGGTGTAATGGTGTAGGACACATTGCTAAGAGGTACGTGAGAAGAAACAAACAGGCTGTTACCGAGCAAGCTACTAGCTCTGGACACCAGGGAAACACCCACCCTCGGTTGCTGTGAGCCAGGCAATGTGAGGGCAGTCCATTGGCTCAAATAGTGTGAATACTAGTCGTGATAGACTACTAGAGCGTGCTGTGGGAAAATGTCCTGTTTATAATCTCGAGTGAGTGCCGCTTGTCTGCTGGATACAGGAAGCCAAGTCAGCAGGTTTCTGAGCGTTTCTTCAGGGAACACTTGTTTGGTGAGGATAAAGACATACTCTCAACAGCAGGCTGGCTGAAGATAACTGCTGCCAATGGTTTTGACATACCTTATTTCAGTTACCTTGAGTTGGAAGTTAAAACCATGGGTATTGTCCTTCCTGAATGCGGTTTCCTTGTAGTCAGAGACACACTGAATTCCCCTCTTGTACCTGCACTAATTGGCATGAATATTATCAGCAGATGCAGACAACTGGTACATGCAGATTTTGACACCACTCTTGGGGGAAAGTTGCAGTCTAATTGGCGGGAGGCATTTCAACAAGTGCACCACGCCAGTAGCCAATAGAAAAGGGCAGCCATTCGTTTAGCTGGAAAAGACATAGTACACATACCTGCTTTTTCAGTTGTGACGGTGATGGCTAAAAGCACAAAACACATGTCAAATGATGGCTCATCTGACTACCTTCTAGAGCCCCTGAATGTACCGTTACTAGGTGGATTGATTGTTGTTCCCTGTCTGGTGGCAGCAGGGAAACCATTATTTCCTGTGCCGGTGGTGAATATTACCTCAGAGGATATCTGGTTGCATGCCTGAACCAGGCTTGGGACTGTAACTCACGTTGAGAGTTTGAAATTAAATGAGAGGTTCCAGCGTATTTCAGCTGATATTGAGGAAATCTGTGTTAACCCCAAAAGCGATCAGGTATTGGAGAACAGTATTGGTTCCTCAGCAAGCTCCATGTCCAGTAAGCTGCTCAAGAAAGGAGTGATCCAAGAAAGCGCTAGTGCTTATGCTTCACCTATTGTTCTAGTGAGGAAAACAGATGGTAGCCTTAAGGGGGTCGCACACCGGATGCGAAGCGCAGCGCCACGTCGCGCCATGTCTTTAAAATTCGAACACATTGTTTTCTATGTGTGTACGCACACCGGCGGCGTCATTCGGCGTCTGTCCGCAGCGCCCAGCAACGACTCAGGACGCTGTTCAAATTCCTGCCGCGCCACAGAGCGCCATCGGCATTGTTTTATATTAAATAACATCATATTTGTCTCAAACCGTTGTTAATACATTATACCAAGATACCACTGCTGCAAAATATGGTATAAATTAGTTTTACAGCATGAATAAAATGTAAACATATAGAATTAAATGTATAAATAAACGTAATCTTTTATATTTCTCTTGAGACATTTTTACATACGTAAAATATTACAGTATAGGCCTATGTAACAATTGTCTGTCGTGATTACATTCACTGTCGTCGGTTGCTACCAACTGGATTTACCAGGACACAACCGTTACAAAACACTTCAGGTAATTTAAATAGCTGTGTAACGTTAGCGGGCCGCAATGGACAACGAAAAACTAATCAACGAAGTAGGTAAATACCCAGAATTATATGCCACAAACCATAGATTCTTCAAAGACAACATAAGGAAGTCATCAGCGTGGAGGAAGATTGCCGATGTCATCAGTTTCTCAGCTAAGAATGTCTAATTTACGATCTGAGGCAAAATGTTCAGTGACAGTCGTTATGTAATTACTGTATGTAATTGTACATAGTACAGTCATAAAATAACGTACAGTACAGACATTGTCTTAATTTCACAATGTCTTTAAAAACAACAATAATGTTGACCACAAAATAACAATTGTTTTAAGTAAACAAATCCTCATGTTGAATTAAGACAAACTAACAGTTACCTCAACAGGAATATGATTATTATTGAAGTTAACAAAGAAATAAGCTTACCTTACAAAATAAATATGTAGCATCTTTGTTTTTATTGAGAGAACAAATCATATTAGGAGCTACAGCATAATAAATGATGAAATTGCTTATAATAATACTATACCATGCTAATAATGTATTAATGGCAATGTAGCCTAATATGAATGCTAATGATAATCAGAGCCTAAATTATCAATTAATTATTATCTTATTATCAATTAAAATAATATATTAAAACAATAAATTAAGTTAAAACTCACCCATCTTGCAGCTCAGACATTGATTCGAAATTGAGCTTGCGCGTATAGAATGTACGCGTCTGGTGTGCGATAACTCGAGTTGTCCTAGACGTGGTGCTGCGCGGCGCTGCGCTTCTCGTTCGGTGTGCGACCGCCTTTAGGCTATGCGTTGATTATAGACAGCTAAATTCCAAGACACAACGAGATGCATTTCCTTTACCTAGGATCGATGAGAGTTTTGATGCACTTCAGGAAGCAACATTCTCTCTTAAATTGACCTGGCAAGTGGATATCACCAGGTTGCAGTTCATGAGCATGACAGACATAAGATGGCATTTACAACTCCACTTGGGATTTTTGAGTACTGCCGAATGCCTTTTGGGGTTTGTAATGGGCCATCAACATTTCAATGTCTTATGCAGACTACAATGGGTGATCTAGTTTTTCAAATCATGCTAGTGTATCTTAATGACATACTGGGGTAGGGATGGCTCGATACCATCATTTTGGCTTCGGTACGATACCAGAATGTAGTAACTCATTATCGATACTAAATCGGTATCGATACCATAATCTTGGTTAATGTTAGATATGTGTTTAATGCATAATGTTAACATACTAAACATATATTAGTAGCTTACATTTATAATGTATAAATAATTATTGACCTACATTTATAAGTGCTATAATAATGTCAATGCTGTTAATTAATTATAACAAATGTTTCTTTAAAGTGTTATTCTAACAGTCAAAGCAGGGGTGGGCGATATGGCAAAAATATCATATCACTATTTTTTTTAGAAATATCACAATTTCACGATTCTTTGTCATGTTGATTTTACTATTGTCTGAGTCTGAGCAGTGCAGCCAAAATAATTTCCCTATTACAAAGACAAATCCTTTCAAGGTTACACAATATAAAAATGTATGGTGGATATTTAGACCGAAGTGGGGGAAGATGAAAAATCTGTGTCATTTTTTTTATCTTTTTTATTAAAAATAAGAACATATATACACATTACAAACAAATACACATAATATACAAATAAAACAAACAGTGCTTTATTTTCAGGTACAATAGGCATATTTAGCAGGAACATTCAATAAATTGAATGAACAAATATAAAAATAAAACTATATAGATTGATTTCTATTAAAGCAGCTGTATTATTTTTTATGTCAAAAGTAGCGAGTTTTTTTTTCTTTGTGTTAGCATTAAATAATAATAATTATGTCGATTCTGTCATAGTGTTTTATATTATACCATAATTTACTCACTCGAGTTTAGTTTTAAACCTGAGTAAATTTCTTTATTCTGCTGAACATAAATTACATTTTAAAGGTGGAAAACCACACAGTTTCTGGTCCTCAGTGATTTACATAGTATTTTTTTCTTTCTATCAAAGTGGACCAGCAACTGTTTGGTTTTCCACCTTCTTCAAAATACTTTATTCTGTGTTCAGCACAAGAAAGAAATGAATACAGGTTTGAGACAGAATGTGAGTGAGTAAATATAATGACAGAAATACAATTTTAGGGTGAACTATCCCTTTAATTACAGTCGACGGCATGTTTAGTACTGTCCCTTTAAGACCTGCGCGTATCTAATATGCAGGCACGCATCCATTTATCTCGGCTGTTTACATTCATTTTAGACATAACTAAATCAGTCTATACACAAACCTTGTTGTCACGCCATCTGCGCTTCGGAAAAGCACGGTCACGCCATCTACGCCGAAAATGTAAGTGCGCGTCTACATTGCGTTGCGTGGTAGTCATAGCCATGAAGCTTCTAACCGTTTGCAATTTTTTTTAGGAGTGGGCCGGATCGAGTATCAAATTGAAATCACAGGCAATTTTTATTATTTTATTGTTTAATTGTATTCATAATGTATTACAGTTTCAATA
The DNA here is from genome assembly GCA_027564155.1 of Gymnocypris eckloni scoliostomus. Taxonomy (NCBI): domain Eukaryota; kingdom Metazoa; phylum Chordata; class Actinopteri; order Cypriniformes; family Cyprinidae; genus Gymnocypris; species Gymnocypris eckloni. The sequence continues at coordinate 15,094,377 of CM050427.1, read as the reverse complement.
AAACATTTGAAATTGGTTTGTACAATGTTTTTGTTTTTTAAAAATCCATAAAATAAAATACAAATAAAAAAGTTTTCTGCATTTCTTGTTATGCATCTCCCAAGTAACACAGTTATATTTGTGTATATTATTTTTGATAATTAAATACCAAAGTCACAGTAAATACTATTTACATTGCCATATAGACATTTAAAAAAATCATAAAAAAATAAAATCAAGTTGTTTTCTGCAAACTCCACCTAATTATTGTTCATCATCTCCCCAAGTACCACTGGGGTGATTTCCATGTTGTTTTACTGTATCATTTTTAATAATTGCATTACAAAGTCAAGAAAATGCTATTTAAATTGCCTTTATAGACATATTTTAAAAATTCATAAAAACATTTAATCAAATTGTTTTCTGACAACTCTGACTGATTCTTGTTCAGCATCTCCCCAGGTACCACTGTGATGATTTCCATGTTGTTTTACTGTATCATTTTTAATAATTGCATACCAAAGTCAAGAAAATGATATTTAAATTGCTCTATAGACACATTTTAAAAATTCATAAAACAATAAAATCAAATTGTTTTCTGACAACTCCACCTGATTATTGTTCAGCATCTCCCCAAGTACCACTGTGATGATTTTCATGTTGTTTTACTGTATCATTTTTTAATAATTGCATACCAAAGTCAAGAAAAATGCTAAATACATTGCTCTATAGACACATTTTAAAAATTCATAAAAATATTAAATCAAATTGTTTTCTGACAACTCCACCTGATTATTGTTCAGCATCTCCCCAAGTACCACTGTGATGATTTTCATGTTGTTTTACTGTATCATTTTTTAATAATTGCATACCAAAGTCAAGAAAAATGATATTTAAATTGCTCAATAGACACATTTTAAAAATTCATAAAACAATAAAATCAAATTGTTTTCTGACAACTCCACCTGATTATTGTTCAGCATCTCCCCAAGTACCACTGTGATGATATTCATGTTGTTTTACTGTATCATTTTTTAATAATTGCATACCAAAGTCAAGAAAAATGATATTTAAATTGCTCTATAGACACATTTTAAAAATTCATAAAACAATAAAATCAAATTGTTTTCTGACAACTCCACCTGATTCTTGTTCAGCATCTCCCCAGGTACCACTGTGATGATTTCCATGTTGTTTTACTGTATAATTTTTTAATAATTGCATACCAAAGTCAAGAAAAATGATATTTAAATTGCTCTATAGACACATTTTAAAAATTCATAAAACAATAAAATCAAATTGTTTTATGACAACTCCACCTGATTATTGTTCAGCATCTCCCCAAGTACCACTGTGATGATTTCCATGTTGTTTTACTGTATCATTTTTTAATAATTGCATACCAAAGTCAAGAAAAATGCTATTTAAATTGCTCTATAGACACATTTTAAAAATTCATAAAACAATAAAATCAAATTGTTTTCTGACAACTCCACCTGATTATTGTTCAGCATCTCCCCAAGTACCACTGTGATGATTTTCATGTTGTTTTACTGTATCATTTTTTAATAATTGCATTCCAAAGTCAAGAAAAATGCTATTTAAATTGCTCAATAGACACATTTAAAAAATTCATAAAACAATAAAATCAAATTGTTTTCTGACAACTCCACCTGATTATTGTTCAACATCTCCCCAAGTACCACTGTGATGATTTTCATGTTGTTTTACTGTATCATTTTTTAATAATTGCATACCAAAGTCAAGAAAAATGCTATTTAAATTGCTCTATAGACACATTTTAAAAATTCATAAAACAATAAAATCAAATTGTTTTCTGACAACTCCACCTGATTATTGTTCAGCATCTTCCCAAGTACAACTGTGATGATTTTCATGTTGTTTTACTGTATCATTTTTTAATAATTGCATTCCAAAGTCAAGAAAAATGCTATTTAAATTGCTCAATAGACACATTTAAAAAATTCATAAAACAATAAAATCAAATTGTTTTCTGACAACTCTGACTGATTCTTGTTCAGCATCTCCCCAGGTACCACTGTGATGATTTCCATGTTGTTTTACTGTATCATTTTTTAATAATTGCATACCAAAGTCAAGAAAAATGCTAAATACATTGCTCTATAGACACATTTTAAAAATTCATAAAAATATTAAATCAAATTGTTTTCTGCAAACTCCACCTGATTATTGTTCAGCATCTCCCCAAGTACCACTGGGGTGATTTTCATGTTGTTTTACTGTATCATCTTTTAATAATTACATTCCAAAATCAAGAAAAATACTAAATACATTGCTCTATAGACACATTTTAAAAATTCATAAAACAAAAAAATCAAATTGTTTTCTGACAACTCCACCTGATTATTGTTCAGCATCTTCCCAAGTACCACTGGGGTGATTTCCATGTTGTTTTACTGTATCATATTTTAATAATTACATTCCAAAATCAAGAAAAATGCTAAATACATTGCTCTATAGACACATTTTAAAAAATCATAAAAATATTAAATCAAATTGTTTTCTGACAACTCCACCTGATTATTGTTCAGCATCTACCCAAGTACCACTGTGATGATATTCATGTTGTTTTACTGTATCATTTTTTAATAATTGCATACCAAAGTCAAGAAAAATGATATTTAAATTGCTCAATAGACACAATTTAAAAATTCATAAAACAATAAAATCAAATTGTTTTCTGACAACTCCACCTGATTATTGTTTAACATCTCCCCAAGTACCACTGTGATGATTTTCATGTTGTTTTACTGTATCATTTTTTAATAATTGCATACCAAAGTCAAGAAAAATGCTAAATACATTGCTCTATAGACACATTTTAAAAATTCATAAAAATATTAAATCAAATTGTTTTCTGACAACTCCACCTGATTATTGTTCAGCATCTCCCCAAGTACCACTGTGATGATTTTCATGTTGTTTTACTGTATCATTTTTTAATAATTGCATACCAATGTCAAGAAAAATGCTATTTAAATTGCTCTATAGACACATTTTAAAAATTCATAAAACAATAAAATCAAATTGTTTTCTGACAACTCCACCTGATTATTGTTCAGCATCTTCCCAAGTACAACTGTGATGATTTTCATGTTGTTTTACTGTATCATTTTTTAATAATTGCATTCCAAAGTCAAGAAAAATGCTATTTAAATTGCTCAATAGACACATTTAAAAAATTCATAAAACAATAAAATCAAATTGTTTTCTGACAACTCTGACTGATTCTTGTTCAGCATCTCCCCAGGTACCACTGTGATGATTTCCATGTTGTTTTACTGTATCATTTTTTAATAATTGCATACCAAAGTCAAGAAAAATACTAAATACATTGCTCTATAGACACATTTTAAAAATTCATAAAACAATAAAATCAAATTGTTTTCTGACAACTCCACCTGATTATTATTCAGCATCTCCCCAAGTACCACTGTGATGATATTCATGTTGTTTTACTGTATCATTTTTTAATAATTGCATTCCAAAGTCAAGAAAAATGCTATTTAAATTGCTCAATAGACACATTTAAAAAATTCATAAAACAATAAAATCAAATTGTTTTCTGACAACTCCACCTGATTATTGTTCAACATCTCCCCAAGTACCACTGTGATGATTTTCATGTTGTTTTACTGTATCATTTTTTAATAATTGCATACCAAAGTCAAGAAAAATACTAAATACATTGCTCTATAGACACATTTTAAAAATTCATAAAAATATTAAATCAAATTGTTTTCTGACAACTCCACCTGATTATTGTTCAGCATCTCCCCAAGTACCACTGTGATGATTTTCATGTTGTTTTACTGTATCATTTTTTAATAATTGCATACCAATGTCAAGAAAAATGCTATTTAAATTGCTCTATAGACACATTTTAAAAATTCATAAAACAATAAAATCAAATTGTTTTCTGACAACTCTGACTGATTCTTGTTCAGCATCTCCCCAGGTACCACTGTGATGATTTCCATGTTGTTTTACTGTATCATCTTTTAATAATTACATTCCAAAATCAAGAAAAATGCTAAATACATTGATCTATAGACACATTTAAAAAATTCATAAAACAAAAAAATCAAATTGTTTTCTGACAACTCCACCTGATTATTGTTCAGCATCTTCCCAAGTACCACTGGGGTGATTTCCATGTTGTTTTACTGTATCATATTTTAATAATTACATTCCAAAATCAAGAAAAATGCTAAATACATTGCTCTATAGACACATTTTAAAAAATCATAAAAATATTAAATCAAATTGTTTTCTGACAACTCCACCTGATTATTGTTCAGCATCTCCCCAAGTACCACTGTGATGATTTTCATGTTGTTTTACTGTATCATTTTTTAATAATTGCATACCAAAATCAAGAAAAATGCTAAATACATTGCTCTATAGACACATTTTAAAAAATCATAAAAATATTAAATCAAATTGTTTTCTGACAACTCCACCTGATTATTGTTCAGCATCTCCGCAAGTACCACTGGGGTGATTTCCATGTTGTTTTACTGTATCATCTTTTAATAATTGCATACCAAATTCAAGAAAAATGCTATTCAAATTGCTCTATAGACACATTTTAAAACTTCATAAAAATATTAAATCAAATTGTTTTCTGACAACTCCACCTGATTATTGTTCAGCATCTCCGCAAGTACCACTGGGGTGATTTCCATGTTGTTTTACTGTATCATCTTTTAATAATTGCATACCAAATTCAAGAAAAATGCTATTCAAATTGCTCTATAGACACATTTTAAAACTTCATAAAAATATTAAATCAAATTGTTTTCTGACAACTCCACCTGATTATTGTTCAGAATCTTCCCAAGTACCACTGGGGTGATTTCCATGTTGTTTTACTGTATCATCTTTTAATAATTGCATACCAAAGTCAAGAAAAATGATATTTAAATTGCTCTATAGACACATTTTAAAAATTCATAAAACAATAAAATCAAATTGTTTTCTGACAACTCCACCTGATTATTGTTCAACATCTTCCCAAGTACCACTGGGGTGATTTCCATGTTGTTTTACTGCATCATCTTTTAATAATTACATTCCAAAATCAAGAAAAATGCTAAATACATTGCTCTATAGACACATTTTAAAAATTCATAAAAATATTAAATCAAATTGTTTTCTGACAACTTCACCTGATTATTGTTCAGCATCTCCCCAAGTACCACTGGGGTGATTTTCATGTTGTTTTACTGTATCATCTTTTAATAATTACATTCCAAAATCAAGAAAAATGCTAAATACATTGCTCTATAGACACATTTTAGAAATTCATAAAAATATTAAATCAAATTGTTTTCTGACAACTCCACCTCATTATTGTTCAACATCTTCCCAAGTACCACTGTGATTATTTTCTTGTTGTTTTACTGTATCATTTTTTAATAATTGCATACCAAAGTCAAGATAAATTCCATTTACAATGCCTTTATAGACATTTAAAAAATTCATAAAAACAGAAAATCTAATTGTTTTCTGCCAACTGAATTCTTGTTCAGCATCTCCCCAAATACTACTGAGGTGAAATCAGTATTTAAGAAATACAATGAAACCGTGAGAGTAACGTCTAGGTTACGTGACGTAACCCCGTTCCTGATTACCTGGAAGCCCGAACATCTCTGACTAAAGAGAAATCGCCAATGAAATTGGCTAGTGGATTATGCACACCTGAGCCACTCCCGTGCATACGGGTATAAAGGCGACAGGCGCATCCACTCATTAGGTTCAAGATTGTGGCATGGGGACATAAAGTCTCCGTTCCTCCATCAGGAACGGGGTTACGATTTAACCTAGACGTTCCCTATCTGTCGGTCACTACGAGTTATGTCGTGACGACATAGGGGTCCTATGGAAAGCGCCACAAGTTGAACCCCGTCACAACCTTGTGGCATGCAGATGTTGACAAGCGAGTGCGTGACAGACAAATGCCATGCAAGAGGTTGCAACCTTCCTACTGCTCCAGCGCAAATTAGCTAACCTTGGTGCCCACCGGGACCACTAGAAACCGAGCCTTCCAGAGAAGGGCGCCTACGGAGGCCACATCCTGCCCGAAGGAGGTAACATGTGGAGACACTGATATGGACTGGCCCAGGCTTGGGGCAGTACTACATACGACTGGACTCTGGGGCAGATCCTACCTAGGAGTAGGGAGGAGGGCTGCCAGCAGAACCTGACAGAAGCTCTGTGACAGGAAGACACGGGTTTACCGTGAGGGAAACCTTACCGTGGAAGAATACACATATGGGATTACCCAAAGGGAATCAGGCCATACGGACACCTAGCCCAGTACAGGGGCTGACCGGAGACCCGGGCGAGCTAACACCAGTACTGGGCCTTGCGTCAGACTGCTCCGCCCAGTCTGACTGCCTGGGTTGCTTGGAGGATTCCACCAGGGTTCACCATCCGGGGAACTGAACTGGGGGAGAAAAAGGCGCTCATATCCCCAGGTGAGGGGGAATGGCGCAGCAAGCGTGACACCGCCAGTTCTTCCCGCCCATTATTTACCCAACACACGGGAAGAAACTGGCTCAACGCGGAGATTGTAGAATCTTGCGAAGGTGTTCGGTGTCACCAAGCCCGCAGCTCTGCAGATGTCTGCCAAAGAGGCGCCGTGCGCCAACGCAAGGGAGGAGGCAACACTCCTGGTGGAGTGAGGGGCACGGCTCGCCTTACGACTGGTACGCCAAGGCGACGGCCTCCACTATCCAGTGGGCCAACCTCTGTTTGGAGACAGCCTTCCCTTTCTGCTGCCCTCCGTGGCAGACAAAGAGCTGCTCGGAGCTTCTGACGCTCCGGGTGCGGTCCACGTATATGCGCAATGCTCTTATGGGACACAGCAACGCTAAGGCTGGATCTGCCTCCACCGAGGGCAGTGCTTGCAGGTTCACCACCTGATTGCGGAAGGGCGTGGTGGGAACCTTGCACGATCCAGGCCGGGCTCTCAAGACAACGTGAGAGTAGACCGCCCGAACACAAGGCACTCTTCGCCTTACAAACGCCTGGAGGTCCCCGACCCGTTTCATGGAAGTGGCGTGGTCAGGGCGCTGTCTTAAGAGACAGGAACTTCAGCTTGACTGAGTCCAGCGGCTCAAAGGGGCCCCTCTGAAGTCCAGCCAGGATAATAGAGAGGTCCCAAGAGGGCACAAAGGGAGGCCTGGAGGATTCATCCTCCTGGCCCCTTCAGGAACCTCACAATGAGATCATGCTTTCCCAGGGACCGGCCGTCCACTGCATCGTGGTGAGCTGCAATAGCGGCTACATACACTTTCAAGGTGGAGGGTGACAACCTATGCTCCAACCTTTCTTGCAGGAAAGAAAACACTACTCAATCGTGCATCTTCGAGGGGTCTTCTCGTGAGAAGAACACCAGGTCGCGAACAGACTCCATTTCAGTGCGTAGGTTTGCCTTGTTGAAGGAGCTCTAGCCTGAATGATGGTCTCTACCACCGCCGGTGGTAGACCACTCAAGTCTGCCGCGTCTCGTCCAGGAGCCACACATGGAGGTTCCATAGATCTGGACGCGGGTGCCATATGGTGCCGAGCCCCTCAGAAAGGAGGTCCTTCCTCAGAGGAATGCGCCAGGGACGTGCTGTCGCGAGGGAAATGAGTTCGGGAAACCAGGTCCGGGTGGGCCAATGGGGTGCAACCAGCAGGACCTGCTTCTCGTCCTCCCTGAGCTTGCACAGTGTCTGTGCGAGTAGGCTAACTAGGGGAAACGCATACTTGTGTAAGGCCCGAGGCCAGCTGTGTGCCAGTGCGTCTGTGCCGAGGGGGCCCTCGGTCAGGGAGAAGTACAGCTGGCAGTGGGAGGACTCGGGGGAGGCAAACAGGTCTACACCTGAGCTTCCCCGAAACGACTCCAGATCAGCCGGATCGTCTCGGGATGGAGGCGCCACTCTCCGGGGAACGTGAGCTGTCGTGAGAGTGTGTCGGCCGCACGATTGAGCTCCCCCGGGATGTGAACAGCACGCAGTGTCTTGAATTGCGTGTGACTCCAGAGGAGGAGATGGCGGGCGAGCTGTGACATGCGGTGTGATCGTATACCCCCCAGCCGGTTGATATACGAGACCGCCGCAGTGTTGTCCATGCAGACTAGCACGTGCTTGCCCAACAGGAACTGCCGCAAGGCTAAATGCACTGCCCACAGCTCCAGGCAGTTGATGTGCCAAAGCAGTCGGGGCCCTGTCCAGAGCCCCGAGGTTGCCTGCCCGTTGCAGCGCCCCAGCCCGTGCTGGAGGCATCTGTTGTGACAAAAGTATGCTGGGACACTTGTTCTAGGGGCACCCGGCCCATAGAAAGGCAAGGTCTGTCCAGGGGCTGAGGGAGCGGCGACACTGCTGGGAGATACCTACTGCAGTGTACCGCGCGCCATGCCCACCTCGGGACCCGGGAGTGTAGCCAGTGCTGAAGTGGTCTCATATGAAGCAATCCGAGCAGCGTGACTGCAGCTGCGGATGCCATATCTGAAACTGTTTCAGTGGTACCACATTCCTGCCTCTGAAGGAACTCAGGCACTGCTTGGGCACGTTCCTCCGTGAGGCGTGCCGTCATACTCACCGAGTCTAACTCCACACCGAGAAAAGAGATTCTCTGCACAGGGGAGAGCTTGCTCTTTTCCCAGTTGACCCGAAGCCCCAACTAGCTGAGGTGCCGGAGCACCAAGTCCCTGTGATCGCCCAACTGCTCTCTGGATTGGGCTAGGGTAAGCTAATCGTCGAGGTAGTTGAGGATCCTGATGCCCACTTCCCGTAACGGGGTAAGGGCGCCCTCTACAACCTTCGTGAACACACGGGGAGACAGGGAGAGCCCGAAGGGGAGGACCCTGTACTGCCATGCCCGACCTTCGGACGCAAACCGTAGAAACGGTCCTTCGCGGAAGGATCGAAACGTGAAAGTAAGCGTCCTTCAGGTCAATCGCTGCAAACCAATCCTGGGGCTGAATGCATTTGATCATGCGCCTGTGCGTCAGCAACGGGAGCTTGTGCAAACAGCTCTTGAACGGGAGCTTGTGCAAAGCCCGGTTCAAGACTCGCAGATCCAGGATTGGCCGAAGGCCACCACCTTTCTTGGGTACGATGAAGTAAGGGCTGTAAAACCCCTGCCTCATCTCGGCTGGAGGGACCGGCTCGATTACATCCTTTGCCAGGAGGACAGCAATCTCTTTGCGCAAGACAAGGGCGTTCCGGACTGCCACCGACGTCTCGAGAACGCCGTTGAACTTGGGAGGTCGCCTGGTGAACTGAATCGCGTAGCCGAGTCGAATTGTGCGCGTGAGCCAGCGAGACAGGCTGGGCAGCGTGAGCCACGCCTCCAGACGCTGTGAAAGCGGCTCCAACAGCACAATCGACGTACCTGTGGTGGTGCAGCGAAAGGGAGTAGGGGTGGATGGCACAGAAGGCGGTGCGGTGCGTTCTGAGGCATCCTCACCGAACTCCCTGTCCCAAACGGGACTGTCGTACCCGAACCATACTCTCTTGGCTACTGGCCGCTCTTGGCGGGCGGGCACAAGTGCACCGCGACGGCTCTCTCCATCTGGGGAATGCCCGCGTACCCCTGGCTACTCCGCCGTCGAGGGTAGTGAGGACGGAGGAGGCGGACAGCGGCTTCTGGCCGTGAAAGGGCCATCCACGAACTCGTCAGCTCATCATGCACCTCCGGGAAGAAAGGCACCGGGCAGGGCGCGTTGTTGTGAGCTGCGCCCGCCTCCGAGAAACCAATCGTCCAGCTGCAAGGGCTCGGGACTGGGCGGCCTGTTGACCTCCAGCCCGATGCTCAGGCTGCCCGGCAAGCATGGCCGTCAGCTCTGGGTCCGGCGGTGAAGACAACACCCGAGGGGCAGCCCCACCGCACCTTTATCCTCATAGGACGTGAACCCGTCCCCGATGCTGCGATCGACATCCTATCTACAGTTGGCGCACGAATGAAATGCTGAATGAAATGATTTGCTCTTTTAGAATTTGCTCTCTCAGTTGAAGTGCCTAGGGAATCGCTGATGAGAGGGACTCCGCTGATCGCACCGTTCGCCAACCGGGAACAAAACAAAGATGAACGGCTTTGTGGAGATCAGCACTCTTCTCATCCACTCGGCTCGAGCAAAAATCTAATGAGTGGATGCACCTGTCGCCCTTTTATACCCGTATGCACGGGAGTGGCTCAGGTATGCAAAATCCACTAGCCAATTTCATTGGCGTTTCTCTTTAGTCAGAGATGTTCGGGCTTCCAGGTAAATCCCTATGTCGTCACGACATAACGTCTCCGTTCCCTCCATCAGGGAACAGGGGTTACGTACGTAACCTAGACGTTACTCTCACGGTTTCATTGTATTTCTTAAATACTGATTTCACCTCAGTAGTATTTGGGGAGATGCTGAACAAGAATTCAGTTGGCAGAAAACAATTTGATTGTATGTTTTTATGAATTTTTTAAATGTCTATAAAGGCAATGTAAATAGCATTTATCTTGAATTTGGTATGCAATTATTAAAAAATGATACAGTAAAACAACATGAAAATAATCACAGTGGTACTTGGGGAGATGCTGAACAATAATCAGGTGGAGTTGTCAGAAAACAATTTGATTTTATTGTTTTATGAATTTTTTTAATGTGTCTATAGAGCAATTTAAATATCATTTTTCTTGACTTTGGTATGCAATTATTAAAAGATGATACAGTAAAACAACATGAAAATCATCACAGTGGTACCTGGGGAGATGCTGAACAAGAATCTGGTGGAGTTTGCAGAAAACAATTTGATTTAATGTTTTTATGAATTTTTAAAATATGTCTATAGAGCAATTTAAATAGCATTTTTCTTGAATTTGGAATGCAATTATTAAAAGATGATACAGTAAAACAACATGAAAATCATCACAGTGGTACTTGGGGAGATGCTGAACAAGAATCTGGTGGAGTTTGCAGAAAACAATTTGATTTAATGTTTTTATGAATTTTTAAAATATGTCTATAGAGCAATTTAAATAGCATTTTTCTTGAATTTGGAATGCAATTATTAAAAAATGATACAGTAAAACAACATAGAAATCACCCCAGTGGTACCTGGGGAGATGCTGAACAATAATCAGGTGGAGTTGTCAGAAAACAATTTGATTTTATTGTTTTATGAATTTTTAAAATGTGTCTATAGAGCAATTTAAATAGCATTTTTCTTGACTTTGGTATGCAATTATTAAAAGATGATACAGTAAAACAACATGGAAATCCCCCCAGTGGTACTTGGGGAGATGCTGAACAAGAATCTGGTGGAGTTTGCAGAAAACAATTTGATTTAATGTTTTTATGAATTTTTAAAATATGTCTATAGAGCAATTTAAATAGCATTTTTCTTGAATTTGGAATGCAATTATTAAAAAATGATACAGTAAAACAACATAGAAATCACCCCAGTGGTACCTGGGGAGATGCTGAACAATAATCAGGTGGAGTTGTCAGAAAACAATTTGATTTTATTGTTTTATGAATTTTTAAAATGTCTATAAAGGCAATATAAATAGCATTTTTCTTGAATTTGGTATGCAATTATTAAAAAATGATACAGTAAAACAACATGAAAATCATCACAGTGGTACTTGGGGAGATACTGAACAATAATCAGGTGGAGTTTGCAGAAAACAATTTGATAATACATTTTTATGAATTTTCAAAACATGTCTATAGAGCAATTTAAATAGCATTTGTCTTGACTTTGGAATGTAATTATTAGTACAGCAACATGGAAATCATTTCAATTTGATACGCGATCCGGCCCACTCCCAAAAAAAAAAATTGCAAACGGTTATAAGCTTCATGGCTATCACTACCACGCAACGCAATGTAGACGCGCACCGATTTTTTCGGCGTAGATGGCGTGACCGTGTTTTCCGAAGCGCAGATGGCGTGACTGCAGTGCGCTCTTCAGGTGTAACGTTACGGGCTCAGAAAAAGCGCACATCTGACCACCAATGATACATTTAACTGGGAAGCCTTTAAAACACGCAAAAAAGTTGTGAATAAAACGTACAATTATGAATTTATGATGCGCTTACTAACCTGTCGATCTCTAACGTTAAGGGGGTCGCACACCGGATGCGCAGCGCAGCGCCGCGTCGCGTCTAGGACAACTCAAGGTATCGCACACCAGACGCGCACATTCTATACGCGCGAGCTCAATTTCGAATCAACGTCTGAGCTGCAAGATGGGTGAGTTTTAACTTAATTTATTATTTTAATATATTATTTAAATTGATAATAGCGGCGTTTTGAACGTTAATCAATTAAAAGAATCTGTGTTATGAAAAGTCGTTGATTAGTTTTTCGTCGTCCATTGCGGCCCGCTAACGTTACACAGCTATTTAAATGACCTGAAGTGTGTTGTAACGGTTGTCCTGGTAAATCCAGTTGGTAGCAACCAACGACAGTGAATGTAATCACGACAGACAATTGTTACATAGGTCTATACTGTAATATTTTGCGTATGTAAAAATGTCTCAAGAGAAATATAAAAACATTTAAAGGATTACGTTTATTATACATTTAATTCTATATGTTTACATTTTATTCAAGCTGTAAAACTAATGTGTACAGTACTTTGCAGCAGTGGTATCTGGGTATATTGTATTAACAGCGGTTTGAGACAAATATGATGTTATTTAATATAAAACAATGCAGACGGCGCTCTGTGGCGCGGCAGGAATTTGAACAGCGTTCTGAGTCGTTGCTGGGCGCTGCGGACAGACGCCGAATGGCGCCGCCGGTGTGCGTACACACATAGAAAACAATGTGTTCGAATTTGAAAGACATGGCGCGACGCGACGCGGCGCTGCGCTTCGCATCCGGTGTGCGACCCCCTTTAGTTCTCGGAAAAGATCAGGATGAGCAAGCGACCAATGCTTAGCCAAATTTGATGTGTTCCCTCCTGTGGTCAGTTCGTTCATCTTTATCATCTATTTTGTATGCAAAGTAATGCCATATTTCACTTCTACTGTCCTCTTCATTTGTTTGTTTCGGGCGCGTTGATGGTTTAATCAGTTTGATCCATCGTGTTGTTCACTTGTTCTGGTGTCACATTTACCGGATGCGCAGCAATTTGAGAAGCACTGCCGCCTACAAGTGAACTTCGGAACAGTAGCGTATGAAATACAGAATTTTGAAAAATTATGATATCGTACCGTTTGAAATATCATAAATACTGGTAATTTTACAGTACCGGTATACCGCACATCCCTATACTGGGTTATGCACCAACTTTCCCAGAGCACTTGCAGAGGTTGGAAATAGTCTTTAAGACGCTAAAGGAAACAGGTCTCAAAGTCAAGCCTGAGAAATGTCACTTCCTGCAGCAGGAAGTAATCTTCTTAGGTCATCAAGTCTCAGCTCAAGGAATTGCTACGGATCCAGTGAAAATTGAGGCGGTAAAATGATAATGAGAATCAGGGAAGCACACCTACCCTGCCTGGCTACACGACCACAGAACTTGCAGATTTACAGAAGAATGATCCTACCATCAGTTCTTTCAGACCCTTCTGGGAAAGGAGGAAAAACCCTTCCCATTGTGAAAGATCTTATCTAACTAAGTCTAGATTATCGCTGATAAAGCAGTGGAGAAGTATCCGTGTACAGGATGGTTTGCTTTATCGTGTTGTCAGCGACCAGCATCATTGTGAGTGTCAACAGCTGCTCTTACCCGCTTGTCTAAAATAATCTGTCCTTGAAAGTGCTGCATCGGAGGGTGAGCTGGAGCTTCTGGAGAGGAAGATTTGGCTGCGCTGCTGCTCTGGCAGTAGCAATGCCTGAGTCGGATATGCAAATGATGGCTATGCTTTCTCGGGCCGCCGAAAGGGTAGGGCACGAGTGGAGACCTCCACAGTGTCCTGAACCCTCGAGGTTGGACGACTGGTTTCTGTGGGTAGCTTGTGCTGGTTCTCAGCGCCCTGCCCCGGGTGCCTCTCTCCCGGAAGTGCATGAGGAGCTTACAGATTGCGGATGGCACTTTTTACTGCCTGAAACTGACCTGCTAACTCTTCCTCCCTCACCACCCTCGGTGGTGCAACTAGGGAGTATACGGGGGTCCCCCCGGTGGAGCGGTTGGTTGGGATGCAAGTGTGTCCTTCTACCGTCTCCACCTGTTAGGGCAAACCGTGCCTCCTCTTCCGGGCCTGTAGGTACTCGTCTGGTCTCTCCGGTGATGCCTATGTGGCCTGTGGAGATGCTGCCTCCACCTTAAGCTTTGACGTTATTGCAGGTTATTCAGTCTAAAAGCACTGAGGGACATGCATGGGGGTGGTCATGATCCGAAAGTTTTGAAAGAGCTCTGTACCGCTCTTAACCTCACCTAACGAGCAACGAAGGTTATGGCACAGTCTCTGGGTTGTGCGATGTTTACACTTGTGGAGCAGGAGCACCACATCTGTCTGTGTCTGCTTGACAAATGGATGCCGACAAACTTTTACTCCTGAAGCCATAATAACTTATAAAACAAGCTTCATAACAGCGTCATCACATCACAAAGGAACCAGGCAACCGCCAATCACAAGAGGGTTTCCCCAGTGACATCACACAACCAGCAGCCAGAGGTTTCCAGGAAACACGCGGAAACGACAGATCAGCTGACAACTCAACTGAAAGCAAGTAGACCGAACAAATCTCTATTCCTACTGAACTAATGAATTGATCTGTATGCAGTAAACATGGCAAAGTCTCTGCTGTGATCTTCCTCTAGTTAAAGTTACGAGATAGCAAATGAGTGCTAGTCTTAAAACTCTCTCTTCAAACCGCAAAACTCCTTATGTGTGTGCGTATGTTTATGTGTGTATATGTGTTTTATTACGTTTAGTCCATCGTGTATTGTCGAATAACAGTTAGCAAATAAACCTTGTTTCATTTATAAAGAATGATGTCTTGGGCTGTGTGATTTTCAAGTTTTAAACTATTTGCCAAAGATCGTGTTACCTAGCTCAAATTTTATAAAGTACTAATTTTGTTTGTTTTATTGTTGGCCACGAAGCAAGATAAACAGAATTGTTAAAGATATACTGATGTTAATGGTCGCTGGATGAGTCGTTAATAAAGTATAAATCATAAGTTAAAGATTAATATCACTTCAATCAAAGCAATATTGAATCTTTAATAAATGACTACCCAAAGCTGAAATAATAGCTTCATAAATGTATTACTACATATACATATATATATATAATTGATCTAAAATGTAATGTCTTGTAAGACACGTATATGCTATATCAGTTATTTTTTTCTTTTTTTGGAATATACATATATTTTATGTGAGTTGTCAAATTTTGCGAATTAATTCATTCACTGAGTTGAGTCATCAGACTGACTGTTCTGGACTGAATAGAACAACTAATTTAGAAGACTTAAAAGAACGAACAAAGGTCAAGATTTCTCTATTTTCTTTTTAGAATTTTGCCACAATATTATTCAAGAATTTCCTTTTGTGAAGAAAGTCGTATATCTTTGGCATGACAGAATGAGTAAATAATTACGAATTTGGTGAACTATCCCTTTAAGTGTTCAGTATCAAAACCTATTTCTTCCATGGCTGTTGCTGATTACAGCCTAGTGTTATCAGTGAATTAAAAAGGTCCTATTGCACGATAAATGCATGCAAATGCAACATTATAGAGTCCTCTATTAGCATCTCGAGCCATTGTTTCAAGAGCAGTGTAACACAAGATAACACCCATGAAATATCGCTAAGCCTTAGATTTAATTCAGTCGCAGCCATCATGTATTTGCAGTATACTTCACTGATATCAACATGCTGATTAGATTGACAAAGTGAAGGATCCTCCATTTTAATTAATGTGATTGAAGATCGGAGACCCAAACCCTTCAGATTCCACCCATGTCATGTCGGCTGTGAAAGGCAGCCAATGTCAAGAGCTCTTGCTTTTGTTTTGGCCCTGCATTTGATTTCTCCTTACAGCCTTGCTCATGTCTTTATCATGGCAGCATATCGTTTGGCTAACATGTGCTAGTGAAGCTTTAATACAATTTTCTGCCTGGAGGAGGGAGAGAAAGGAGAGAGTGAGTGGAAAGATAGGACCCCTCCAAGGCGATTTACTGTTGATATGCTGTCAGATCAGTAGGCCTTGTTTAGCCCCAGTTCTGCCAACATTGCCTTGCTTCTTTTCTTCAATTGTCTACCTTTTTTGGGTGAATATTTTCCCCTTGTGCTGTCACCACAGTGTATAGGAGATGTGATAGGTGTCTTAATCAATTTCTGACACCAGAAGGCAAGTCCTGTTTGACTTGATGGTTGCTGTGGAAACACCTGTAGAATGAAGTGATGAGGTTTGACTAATTTCCATAAATGCGGTATGTTGAAGCTGTCTGAGCATAATAATGTCATACCGATCACTAGATGGTAAACATGTAGCCTACTCTAAGTACTCATTTTTTATGGTGTGGTTTATACTAAACCTTGTTGTTTTTTTTATTTATTTTTTACTTTAAAATAAGTATATGTTGAAGCTGGGGGAAGATCAAACAATCCCCACAGCCATTAAATCATGGGTGAGATTGTTATGCGATATCTCATAATTCCAGAACAAATTTCCGAATTTGATCATCCTCATTAAAGTAAGCCTTTTTTTCAGATTGTGTTGCTAATGGCAACACCCCATTAACAAGTTCATATAACCTCAGAGGTCAAGGAAGTCCAGGCGATGGTGGTACAGATGGTCATTAAAAATATCAGTTGGCTGGCTCTAATAAGAATTCCAACAAACAAACGGTATTACTCAACTTAGACAACAGCTAATTGGGCCACTATGTCTCATGACGTGTCACTAACCCCCATGCGAGTTCCCTTCAAAAGCTATAATTTTACTTCAGAATGTCTTTTTTTAATGTGAATTTTTGCAGCAAGAGTATTTCTCTATGCAATACTTTATTAGTTTATTTATTTATATGCTTTCCCCCACCAAATACTATACTCGTATTTTGGAGTTTCTCCCTATATGTTTATAGTTCATTAAGGCTTTTACCCCAAAGTTTATTTATTAAAATTTGTATTATTTTAACACTAAATATAACTCAATTATCTTTTTTAATTTTTTGTTTTAGTTAGACTTGTTATGCAACATTTATTTATTTACTTAATTAATTTCTCCACTAAATATAACTCAATTTGTTTATTTATTTTTGTTTGGTTTGAATTGTTTTGTTCTGTTCCGAACGGGTTGTTAAGTTTTGGTTCAGTTGGATTTCCCCCCTAAATGCAACTCTGAAGTGCTTTTGTTTATGTTGTCTGTCAGTGAGATCACAATGCAACTTTGTGAGTGAATGCTTCATACAAGTATTATGCTGTAATTTTGTGAAAGGCAGCATACAATCATATAACCGCATTAAAACCTTACAGTAACCGCTGTGTGAACAAAGCAATGACAACATTTATATTCAGTCAGTGTGAAGGCTTGCTTTTGAAGATTTTGGATGGTTTTGTATTTATAAGCAAAGGCAGTTTTGCTCCGCTAAGGACCAGACCAGACAGCCTTTGTGTAGTAAGAACAGCTGCTTCTCATTTCTTTGGAATCAAGACTCTTGTTTTATGGTATTGTATACGTGAGGCAGCGTTGATGATTCTGAGTAATGCTTTGTTTCCGATGCAGCAAAATTGTCTTAAGGACATGCTGGAAAGAATCTCTGACACGCAAAGATTGTAAATTTAGGGCCTCTTGTTTAATAGCCAACAAACTACTTATCCTTGTGTTCATAATTTCCCTTCCCCAGAGGAAAACAAGATCTGTATTCTGAATAGTACAGACAGACATAGTACACTCTGCTACCACTCAGAGAAAAACCTCAGAGATTGAAAATGGTGGGAGATAGAATGCTCCTGCCAAGGTATAGCATGAATGTAACTATAATAATAATAGTTTTGTTTATTAATGGTTGTTTAAAAGTGTGTATTAACAGAAATGATTTAGGTTCTGTGATATATTATTAGTTTGATATTAAGACTTATTTTTTTTGCATTTATGAATAATGAATCTAGTAGCAGTGGTGATTTACATACACTGCTCAAAAAAAATTAAAGGAACACTTTGAAAACACATCAGATCTTAATGGGAAAAATATCATGCTGGACATCTAGACTGATATGGACCAGGTAATGTTTTAGAAACAAAAGGATGCCAGATCATTTGATGGAAATGAAAATGATCAACCTACAGAGGGCTGAATTCAAAGACACCCCAAAAATCAAAGTGAAAAAAAATGCAGAAGGATAGTCTATTTTGCAACTCAAAATGGTACTCAGTAATTTGTATGGCCCCCACGTACTTGCATGCATGCCTGACAACATTGGGACATGCTCCTAATGAGATGACGGATGGTGTCCTGTGGCCTGTAGCACGAAGCTATAGGCCAACAACAAACTAAGAGTTGCAGTGTAAGT
Organism: Gymnocypris eckloni scoliostomus; assembly: GCA_027564155.1. NCBI lineage: Eukaryota > Metazoa > Chordata > Actinopteri > Cypriniformes > Cyprinidae > Gymnocypris > Gymnocypris eckloni. The sequence goes on along the minus strand of CM050427.1, from coordinate 15,075,904 downwards.
TTTGAGTCAACAAAACCCGAAAAGGCCAATCTGGTTTAGATCAGGTTCACCAGACTCAAGCTCAATATTAACTCTCTGTCAACTACTCCTGATTAACTCTGGAGTGTGTGCACCTGAAAGTTCGACGTGCAGCAAACAGCCAGTCACACAGAACATGGAGAGTATTAGCAAAGCGTCATTTGGATTCACTTCTCGCGAGAATCAGCACAATTTACTCTGCTGAAGAGATGCCGTTATTAAAAATGTAATACATTTAAATGCATTTACAAATCAGGGATAAACACTTCTGCTGCAGCAAAAGTTTGGAAGCAGTAAGAAAATATGACTAAGCAAAGGATTCAACTGAATTTAATTATTTATATATAATTTCACAAAGAGCTCAAAAGGAAACATTTAAGTTTAGTCATTGGAACAATTGGAAATATGGAAATATTAAAACTTATCTATGTGTGTGTGTGTGTGTGTGTGTGTGTGTATATATATATATATATATATATATATATATATACGCACATCTCAAAAAAAAAATATATATATATATATATGTGGCAGGTTCAGCGAAGTCTGCAGCGGAGAAAGACTCAGGAGACGGCGGTAAGTAAGTGGGTCAAGTGTAAAATGAGGAACACCTGTGTCTGATTACAGTGGAGGACCGGATAAAAGCCACCGTGGAACGGGAGTTCAGAGGGAGACGGAGTGGAGATTTGGGCGCATGGTCGGTGGAGAGAGAGACAGCCAGAACGAACACAGAGAGTGAACGCTGAGATAACCGAGAGAGTTGATGTACCGACGCAACCGAGAGGGTTGATGTACCGACGACGCGCAGAGTGCGCACCTGTTTAAGTTTATCAAGAAAAGTAATAAAATCACCCGAGTCTCCACGAGCCAACCTTGTCCGCTTCCTTCCTTCACACGAACGTTCGCTACAATATATAGGCCTATTATTATATATATTTTTTTTTAGAGATGTGCGAATGAGCTCAAACGTCACCCGAATCCGCTGCTTCAAATAAATGATACACCACCCACCCGCACCTATATTTTCTCTGATGATTTAGATAACCGACCCAACCCGCACCCGATCGTCACATTACAATTATTCTATTAGACTAATTCTTAGTTTTGCATGGTGATATGATGAATGGATGGTTAATTTCTATCAGCAGATTCAGTGATGTGAGAGCTGATCTGCGCATCACGTTTGCCATGCATTAAGGCTCAATGCTTATTTTTATAGCCATATATATGTATATATATTATACCAGCCACACCACAGCACATTTCAGAAGCATCCCAGAATATTGTGGTCTCACGAATCCAGTTGCTTTGCTCGCTCCTGGTGTGATTTGGCACCCCATGGAGGATGGAACAAAACGTTATCGGAGCCGTAAGGGGTAACGGTACCAGGTTAATACAACGATAATAGGCTGCTTTTAAATGAACATTTAATAAAAAAAAATGTCTTCTTTGGACAGATTGTAGTCTACACTTTCTTAATAGTAGAAACACACGCTTTACTCCATTCAAATTGTGTCCGGAATGCCAGTGTACCTGTCACTGCAACTTCCCAAACAGGCTCTCACACACAGAAATTAAATCTGTGTCTGTCTGCCTGATGAAAAAAAAATATTTAAAACACGTTCATATTTAAGAGAATATTTGCAACACTAAAGATTTATCTCATCCACCCGCGACCAACCTGCAATTAATTAGAATGCATTTTTTATTACATGACCCACCCGACCCACAGATTACCTGCGGGGCCCGCGGATATAACCGCCATGCGCGCATCACTAATATATATATATATATATATATATATATTAGAGATGCACCGATACTGAATTTCTCTGCCGATACCGATAGCCGTTTGTTCAGAATGATATCGGCCGATACCGATGCCTATAGTTATGTGCGATTTAAAATTTGACCTGGTCGCATTTGTGCCAGTGAATGGTCTGCGCTGCTCCAAAATGTCTGCTCTGCTCCATGCATAAAGCACATGCTGAAAAGCCAGCACACAGTGCAGCAAGAGTAAAGGCCAAAGAATACTTCGGCAGTCCACGTCTGCACCCGTCTGCATTACATAATTTTCATAATCAGGAGGGCTCCAGCAGCGCACCCCATCCGCATGCAAGCAATTGTTTGTACTACAGCGCATGTGCAAGAAAAAGGCAACAGAGACTCGAGTCCAAACAGTTGTATTGCGCATGTGTTGAATTTGGCAATCCGTGTTCATCCGCGGATGACTATGATTTGAAAGATATACGAACGCCGCGAGTGCGCGAGAACAGAACTTGGAAAGTGAGGTATACCTGGGCCTTAAGATTTCTGATCACATGAAGAGAGTGAGATAGGAGCTTTCAATGCGAGCTCTTTGGGAGCAGAGTCTGGTTTATACTTGTTGCGTCAGCACGAGCGGCACAAATGACACAAATACTGAGGAAACGATGGCGGATGGGACGGAGGATTTGGTTTTCAAGAAAGTAGAATAAAAGACTGCTTCTTAAACCAGAGAAGGTGAACGTGTTGGTTTTGTCTTTGCTGTTTATCTCAAGTTACGCTATGGAGGCTTTCTTTAAATATTCTTTATTTATTTGACTCCTCAGTGTTTGCTAAAATTTCTGGTGCAGTCTATGCCATGCCTCGTTATCTTTTCTTAAAAAAAAAAAAAAAAAACATTCTTGTAAAAAGTGACGGTCGTGAATTCAAAACGTGAAAGTGAAAGAGTCCGAAGCCCGGCTTATAGCACAGCAAAAAAGGAACTCCCTGTGGCGAGGGGGGCGTGGTTCAGCGAAGTCTGCAGCGGGAGAAAGACTCAGGAGACAGCGGTAAGTAAGTGGGTCAAGTGCAAAATGAGGATCACCTGTGTCTGATTGCGGTAATTGGCGTGGAGACCGGATAAAAGCCGCCGTGGAACGGCAGTTCAGAGAGAGAGACGGAGTGAAGACTCGAGCGCACAAGCTGTCAGAGAGAAACAGTCGGAACGAATACAGAGAGTGATCGCGGAGACGAACGAGAGAGTTGATGTTTCCGGGTGACGCAGAGTGCGCACCTGTGTGAGTTTATCTGTCTTAAATAAACATACCTGAGTCTTCACGAGCCAACCCTGTCCGCTTCCTTCCTTCCTACGAACTTTGTTACACTGGTGCGAAACCGGGAAGGAAGCCGGAACGCCGCTGCCATCATGTCCTCACCATCGGGATCGCCATTTGCGGATGTCATCCAGTCGCTCACGGGACTCCACCAAGAACAACACAAAGCGCTGATGGACATGAGGGCAGACCAGGAGAGGAGATTCTGTGCCCTCGTCCAGAACCAGCGGGAGGACCGTGAGCTGTTCCGGAGCTGGATGGACCGGGAGGTTCGGGCCGGTGAGAATCCAACAGTCCCGGCCCCACCCACCCACATGCCGGTACAGAAGATGGGGCCGCAGGATGACCCGGAGGCGTTCCTCGACCTCTTCGAAAAGACCGCGGCGGCATGTGGGTGGCCACAAACGGACTGGCCAGTGCGCCTCATCCCCTGCTAACCGGGAGGCGCAGTTGGCGGCGCAGCAGCTGCCAGTCCAGAACCTCCTGGTCTACGACGACCTGAAACGAGCCATCCTCCAGCGGGTCGGCCGGAGCCCCGAGCAGCACCGCCAGCGCTTCCGTTCACTGGAGCTGGGGGAGAACGGCCGGCCCTTCGTGATGGCTCGCCAGCTCCGGGACGCCTGCCGCAGATGGCTGTTGGCCGGGGAAGGCGGCGTCGACCATGTCATCGACCAGGTGGTGCTGGAGCAGTTTATTGCGTGGCTCCCTAAGGCGACCGCGCAGTGGGTCCAGTGCCACCGCCCGGCGTCGCTGGATCTGGCCATCCAACTCGCCGAGGACCAGATGGTGGCGTGCCATGGGGTTGGCGAACCCCTACCATCCGTCTCTCTCTCTCTCTCTCTTCCCCTTCTGTGTCTCCCCCTATCCTCCTTCCCAGGTCCCGTGCCGGCGTGGTTCCTCAAGCCCAGCCGCGATGGAGAGGGGGACCGGCACCGGAGTCGGCGGCCGGGAGAGCCCACGCCAGGGAGGCGGGGTCAGCCAGCCCGAGCTCCGCGCTCATGCCCGTTCCTCCGGGGTCTCCACGCCAATTCCTTGTCCCACTTCCCGCCACTAGGGTGGCGGGGAAGCCTGGGCCGGCCTGTTGGCGTTGCGGGGACCCGGGCCACTTCATCGATCGGTGTCCAGTGATGGAGGTGGGGACACTGGTCCGGGTTCCGGACGCCCCACAGGCTGCCCCCGATCAAGCTGGCGGGTACCAAATACCTGTGAGTATTAGGGGGGGTACTTATTGGGCTTTGGTGGATTCAGGATGTAACCAGACCTCGATCCATCAAAGCCTAATTCAGCCCGAGGCATTGGATAAGAGCTGCATGGTTCGGGTGAGGTGTGTACATGGGGATGTGGTGAAATACCCAGTAGTGCTGTTAACCATCCAATTTCGGGGGCAAAAGCATAAGGTGGAGGTGGCAGTTAACCCCCGCCTCCGGCATCCGCTGATTTTGGGAACCAATTGGCCAGCGTTTAAAATTTTATTGGGAGTTTTGTGTGTGGATGCTTCCTGCGGAAAAGAGAAGCCGGAGGGGGAGGCGGCCGTGCGAACGGGAGAGGCTGAGCCAGGACCCGCTGAGGCGGCACCAGGGGAAGGAGCGGTCGAGAGGCTAATCCTCACGGAGTGATGATTTTCCCCTGGAGCAGTCCCAGGACAGTCGCTGAAAACGCGTTCAACCAGGTCCGTTCCATTGACGGCCGGCCTCTCCAGTCCGCACGGCCCCTTCCTATCCCTATTTTGCTATATTAAAAGATAGGTTGTATCGAGACGAGGACGCTCAGTCAAAACAAGATACAACCCAGTTGTCGGTACCAAAAAGCCGTGGGGAAATGCTTTTCCAGGCGGCTCACTGTAATCCTATGGCAGGGCATCTGGGTCAAGCAGCAACACTGAACCGTTTAATGGCCCGGTTTTTTGGCCGGGCATTCACGAGAATGTGTACGCCGGTGGTGTGCGGCTTGTCGTGAATGTCAGTTAGTGAATCGGCCTCCCCAAAAGCGCCTTTTGCGCCCCTTCCGCTAATGCAGGTCCCTTCGAAAGAATTGGTATGGACCTCATCGGGCCATTGAACGTCAGCACGAGGGCATCGGTTTGCATTGGTTCTAGTGGATTATGCAACCCGATACCCGGAGGCAGTGGCGCTCCGCAACATTTCCGCAAAGAGTTGGGGCAGCTCTCCATGGAGAATTTGTTACAGGCCCAGGACAAGCAAAGCCGGCTATACAATCGGGGGGCCAGATTACGCAATTTCACGCCGGGAGATAAGGTACTTGTGTTACTCCCTACCTCTAGCTCCAAATTACTCGCCAAGTGGCAAGGACCGTTTGAGGTCACACGGCAGGTAGGGGATCTCAATTATGAGGTGGTTCGAACGGATCGGAGCGGGGCACGTCAGATTTATCACCTCAACCTCCTTAAAAAATGGAACGAGGTCGAGCCGGTGATGCTGGCGACGGTAGTAGGTAACGAGGAAGATCTCGGCCAGAGGCGAGCCTCAAAGTTCCATCACTCACTCTGGCCCGGGGATCACCTCTCACCCTCCCAGCTCACCGATGTAGCCCGGTTGTAGAGAGAATTTGCGGACGTGTTCTCGCCCGCCCGGTCGAACCAACCTTATTCAACACCATATTGAGACCGAGCCGGGCGTGGTAGTGCAGCCGGCCGTATCGTTTACCGGAGCACAAGAAAAAGGTGGTCCAGTCAGAATTAGAGGCGATGCTAGAGATGGGAGTAATAGAAGAGTCCCGCAGTGACTGGGCAAGCCCGATCGTTTGGTACCGAAAACAGGCGGCTCGGTCCGATTCTGCGTGGATTATCGCAGGTGAATGCGGTGTCGAAATTCGACGCCTATCCAATGCAGCGGGTTGACGAGTTGCTTGATCGGCTGGGTACCGCCGCTTTTATTCGACGCTGGACTTAACTAAAGGATATTGGCAGATCCCCTTATCACCGTTATCCAAAGAAAAGTCAGCCTTCACAACGCCGCTTTGGATTGCACCAATTTGTCACGCTTCCGCTTTGGGTTGTTCGGGCGCCCGCTACCTTTCAGCACCTCATGGACAAAATCCTCCGACGACCGCACACGCCGCTGCCTACCTGGATGACATCATCATCTACAGTCAGGACTGGCAGCGGCACATGGTGCACCTGCGGGGAGGTGCTGAGGGCGCTGAGGAGCGGGACTAACGGCCAACCCAAAGAAGTGTGCGATTGGCGGGTGGAGGTGCGTTATCTGGGTTTCCACTTGGGTCACGGACAGGTGCGTCCCCAAATTGATAAGACGGCAGCTATTGCGGCCTGCTGCCGAGACCCAAGACCAAAAAGGAGGTGAGGCAGTTCCTGGGGCTGGCGGGATATTACAGGAGGTTTGTTCCTGACTATTCGGAGCTCACCAGCCCGCTGACTGACCTCACTAAAAGGAGGTCCCAGATACGGTCCCGTGACGGAGCGGTGCCAGCAGGTTTTCACCCAGGTAAAGGCTGCTCTGTGTGGCGGGCCGCTATTACACTCTCCTGACTTTTCTCTCCCTTCTTGCTGCAGACGGACGCTGGCCGGACCGGGGCTGGGAGCTGTCCTGACCCAGGAGATAGGGGTGAGGCGCCCGGTGCTGTACATCAGTCGGAAGCTCTCTAAGAGAGAGACGATGTACAGCACCATTGAGAAGGAGTGTTTGGCGATCCGTGGGCGGTCCTCACCCTCCGCTATTATCTCCTGGGACGGAATTCACCCTCTGTTCGGACCACGCCCCTTGCAGTGGCTCCACCGCATGAAGGATACCAACGCGGATCACCCGTTGGTATCTGGCATTACAGCCCTTCAAATTCAAGGTGATCCACAGGCCGGGACGCAGATGACTGTAGCCGACTTCCTCTCCAGGAATGGGGGCTGCAGGCGGAGGGCTTCCGGTGGGGGTATGTGGCGGGGGCGTGGTTCAGCGAAGTCTGCAGCGGAGAAAGACTCAGGAGACAGCGGTAAGTAAGTGGGTCAAGTGCAAAATGAGGATCACCTGTGTCTGATTGCGGTAATTGGCGTGGAGACCGGATAAAAGCCGTGGAACGGCAGTTCAGAGAGAGAGACGGAGTGAAGACTCGCGCACAAGCTGTCAGAGAGAAACAGTCGGAACGAATACAGAGTGATCGCGGAGCGAGCGAGAGAGTTGATGTTTCCGGGTGACGCAGAGTGCGCACCTGTGTGAGTTTATCTGTCTTAAATAAACATACCTGAGTCTTCACGAGCCAACCCTGTCCGCTTCCTTCCTTCCTACGAACTTTGTTACACTCCCGTTCACAAAATTCAAAGTAAAGTTAACCGCTTTTGTTTTCATAAACATAAACTTTCCTTTTGTCTTCATAAATACCTAAATGCCAGATTTATTCAAGATCTTTTTATTATTTTTTAGATATTTATTTTTGCTTTTACAGTAAGTAGAAGTGCTTATATGACTTTGACTTTTGGTTAATGATTGTTGTTTTGCTGGCAATGGAGTGATATTTATATTAGTAGGTTACATATGGGTGTTAGTGAATGCTTCACGTTTGCCAGCGGACATGTGTGCTGATGATGAGATTTGCTTGGAAGATGTCAAGTGGAAAATGAAATATCAGATGATTCTAAGGATCTTGTTACAAAGAAATATCTCCGGGCAATTGCCTGGGTCAGACGAGAGGTGTACGGGTGACGGAGTCCTTTCTGCAGATTGATGTAAAGTATAATACTTTGATCCACTTCATGTAAACATGGCAACAGTTAAATGGTCACTAGTTATGTTTCCATCCAAAGATTTGAATTGAACTTATGCGTAAAACTGGCATATCGCATAAAACATATGCGAATAAAGCACCGTTTCGTGCATCGGCACTTTCTGGTAAGCTGTGACACTAAATATCACTTAAAATATAGGAGAAGGAGAATATAGGAGAAGCCACTGAATATAATAGTTTTCATATATGATATCAATTATTTGCGCCTAAGAGAGAGCAGACGTAACACAATAAATGTGGTCACAATTCTTCTGTGTTCTTCTGATGTCTGTCTGTTTGTCTATCAAACTATCTATCTATCTATCTATCTATCTATCTATCTATCTATCTATCTATCTATCTATCTATCTATCTATCTATCTATCTATCTCTGTTTGTAGGGCTGTAGTACTCGAGTCCGGACTCGAGATGTTTTTCATGTCTTCTAGGACATGTCTTGGACTCATTGGTATTTCTATCGTCTCAGACTTGTCTCGGACTTGGTCATTGGACTCACTAAATGTTCTAGTTGGTCTCGACCGAGTCCAACTAAAGATGCTTTTTTTTCCTCTTTCAAAGCAAAACCATTAATCTGGCGTGCTTGTTCGGCAAATGGGTAATGTAATTGGTTTAACTACATCTAGAAAGGGCATTGCCATTGGTCGCCTCGTAAATGAACATATGCCTGGCTCCGAATGTGCGTGCTGCGTGGAGGCAAAAATTATTTTTATCTTGGCCACAGATAAAATGTCGGCGAGTTGCATAATACAGTTTGATTTTACAAAGTTCGTTGGAGTTTTCCCTTTCATTTTTCTTCGCTTATAAATAGCTTATAAATACCTGTACGCATTTTACTTTCACTTTAATTTCCAGTCAATTGCTTATCTATAACTTACAACATTAAATTTTCTGCAATAAACAGGACTTATTAACAAAACGAATAAAAATACACCATTACTATGCTATAAGACTAATACAAAAAACAACAAACTTACAAAATGTTTAAATGTAAAAAGAAAACAACCTGAAAATCAGCAAACGCTGTGGAACCAAATGAGAATAAGAAACAGAACGAATAAAGCCCGAAGGCATGGAATACACCTTGATGTAAAATAAATTAAATAGACACAAAAATTTAAATAAAGTAAAAATAAGCAAACACTGTGGCTATGGCTAGGCGATTTTTCAGATTTTATCAATTAATTCAAATGTAATATTTTGCCACAATTTTATGTTTTATAAATCGAGGAATTGCAAGTTTGAATATAAATATTACTAAACGATAGAATTAGACTGTCACGGATTGCTCAGGGAAACAATGAAGGTCCAAGTGCAGTTTGAGTCTCCAACAAAGATCCAAAATCAGGGAAAAAACAAGGCAAAAAACGACTTCAGCAACCAAAGACACAACATATATACACCAACAGGATAATCAAACTAACAAGACACAGCTGAAAACCAAAGAAACAATGATTATGCTGGGCATAATGGGAGCAGAGTGAGGGGAACCATGGAAAATGCAGTTAAAACATAAACAAAAGTGGAAAGGAGGTGGATCAGGGGGAGGGATGGCGGGCCAGGCCGTGTAGCGGAAGCGGGCCTGGAGACAGAGGTAAACAAGGGTGCCAGGGCCTCCGGCGCCGGCAGGGCCGCTCTGGAGCGGGCTCTATGGACTCCCGGACTGGAGTGAGCTCTGGAGCGGGCTCTGTGGGCTCCCGCACTGGAGCGGGCTTAGCTACCCTCCTCCTTCTCGACCTTTGTGTGCTGTTCAGAGATAGGGAAGCTTCACTATCATCTGAAGATGTTACTCTGGAATCTTCGGGAGCACTGCAGTGGGCTCAGATCGGCATGACATCACTAAACTGCGGTTAGTGAAACTCCAAAAGTCAAGAGTTTTAAGCCCCTCCATCTCAAAAGGAGGCAAGGGATTGTCTAGGCCAGGGGTTCTCAAAGTTTACATTCAAAGGTCTGAATCGGAATTATCATCAACGTCAAAATGTCCAAAATAATTGTTATTACAAAACTTGTTTTTATAAACATGCTTATAACTTTATATAACAATTCAACTTGATCTATGCTCTATTATCATATTATGACGTCATCAGGTCGTACTTGCGTTTATGAAAATTAACCATAGTTTTAAACAAATAAAACAAAAAAACTTGGTTACTATACTTAAACCATGATAACCACAAATTAACCATGGTCGTGCTACACTAACCATAGTTTAACCATGGTATTTGTAGTAAAACAGGTTATATAAATTGTAATCAATATGCAAAAAAAAAAAAAATACTACACTTTTATTATAATAAAACCATGGTTATTTTTCATCAGAGTTACTCAACAGTACTGCATTTTTATACAACTAAATGCCCAATAAAGCAGTTCTCATTTAGGCCTAGATATTTTATGTTTCTGAAATAGTACTTCAATGTAACCTGCAGTCCTTTGAACTGAATTGCCAAAATCTTTAATTATAACTTTTTTAAATATATATTTCATAGAGCACAAACGTCCGAACTATGTTCATATTTCAACCCTTTACAGATGAACTACATTCATGTTCATATGTCAGGCAGTCAACAGTGATAGGTTTTAGGAAACGCTGTTTTGTACTCGTTCATTCAGAAGTCTGCTGGGGTTCGGTTCTTTGAATGCGCTGCTAACTCTGCCGATGGAGAAAGACTGCGTCAGGAAGGCGAAACCTCGCTCGCGGGGCGAAACCGGTGACATTTTTCTACTGACAAAGCTAAGGTTTATCCAAAATGTTGCTAGTTGCTATGTGCTTTGTCTTACAAAAGAATCTGTAAACACTGGTTCATGCGCCCGTGTGTGTGTGTGTGTGCGTGTGTGTGTGCCACGTACGCCGCACGGAGGTCTGAGTGAGTGCACTTGAAATATCAAGTGGAGGCGGGTCCGGATTGAATTCCCTCCCGGTCCGGATCCGGATCCGGACCAGTGTCCGGACTTTGACAAGCCCTGGTCTAGGCACTCATTAAAAATATTGCTGAACTCAGAATTATAAAGTTCCAATCCTACCGCCAATGTCCAAAAAGTCTGTGCCAGTCCACCCACTTGCATCCCCTGTTTCCGAAGATCCGCCAAGATCCTAAGCCGAGCTTTCCGCTCCTTCTTCGAAGTAGGAAGAAGAGTTTGAATGCCTATGGTCCACATGTTGATAGCTTAGTCTAGCTGCTGGATTTTGTAATGGCTGAAGTCTTCTGTCACAGATCACCCAGGGAAACAATGAAGTTCCAAGTGCAGTTTATTGAGTCTCCAACAAAGATCCAAAAACAGGGAAAAAACAAGGCAAAAACACAAAGTAATCCGGTGCATGGAAATACGTAACAGAAAGCAAGACTTCAGCAACCAAAGACACAACACATACACACCAACAGGATAATCAAACTAACAAGACACAGCTGAAAACCAATGAAACTATGACTATGCAGGGGATAATGGGAGCAGAGTGAGGGGAACTATGGAAAATGCAGTCCAGTTAAAACATAAACAAAGTCAAAAAGAGTCCCCTCAAGTGGACAGTCTAGGGCACAACAACTAGACACTGTGACATAGACACTTTAACAATAACAGTAAAGAGAAAACATGTAGATTTTTTTTCACTTATGTTGCTTGTTATTTGTAATATTTTCCATTGGCAGCCCAGAATGTGATTGTTACAATATAATACAATTCTGCAAATGTGAAGTTACACTTCAGTGTCTATGACTTTAAGTAAATTGCTAAACCTAAAGTAAATAAAAATGCCTACTTTGATCCTACAGTGTTGCTGCACATGCTTTTAGGTCATTACAAATAATATCACAAAATCTTTGTATAGAAGATATGCTGTCTCTCATATCACATACATCATCAATAGTTAAGTATGTGGTTTTGAAGAAGATTCTTTCTTTCTCTTTTTTGTCTCATTTTGCATTGGGCTTGACTTGGACATGAACCTATTTGGACTCGGTCTTGACTCGGACTCGATAGTCCTGGTCTTGGACTTTGACAAAGGTGGACACGACTATCTGTCCTATCTGTTTGTTCAGTGTCTGTTTGTCTGTCTATACATCCATCTGTGTGTCTGTTTGTGTGTCCTGTCTGTCTGTCTATCCATCCATTGATGTATCTGTCCATCTCTGTGTGTGTGTGTGTCTGTCTGTCTATAAATCAATCCATCTTGTTCTGTCCATCCATGTATCTGTATATCTGTCAGTCTGTTTATCCAGCCATTTTCTAATAGATTAATTTGTCTGTCTCTCATGTCTGTCTTTCTGTCTATCCAGCAATCCATTTATGCATGGTCTTATCCATCTATCTATCTTTCTATCCATCATCCGTCCGTCCGTCCGTCCGTCCGTCCATCCATCCATCCATCCATCCATCTCTGTATTTCTGTCTATTATGTCATCCTTCTATCTATCTATAAACCTTAAAAAAATCAATGCTGTTCAAACATTTTTACAAACCTTCAAACAAGGGTTTGTCAAACCAGCATTCAAAGTTTTTCTTGTTACAAATTACAGATATCTGAAATTATTAGTATTTCAGTTCTATTTAAATGTACTCCCTTACACTGACTTGAATTGCTGCCTCAATTATAACTCGGATACAGGAATTCAATTCTAATCTAATGCGACTCTACTTTATAGGAGGTTTTGCAATGAAAGTTCCACTTTTGACTCTTTAAGTGATTCTCTGCGAGCACATGTTGGAGAAAGCACCTATGCTGAGAGGTTTGCTTGTAGTTATATTATCCACAAATTATTCCTCCATTTCCACAGAATATTTCGAATATATTCAAATTTTAAATGCAATTTAACAACATCACTAAAGTGTGAATGAAAATGTGCACTGCACTGTGTGATTTTACATTTAAACTGACTGGGCACATTGAACAGGGGCCTTTTATTTTGCACATCTCAGAAATCCTAGTTTTTAAATTTTAATTTTAAGCTCTTTGAATGAGATATGCAAATGTTTATGTGTGTATATGTATACACATTTGCTTTTAACTTGCATAAAAACATAAGCATTAAAATAACTGTTGATTTAATCCAAGTTTTTGAACTCATTCATTAGGACGGCTTGCCGCCAGTACTAGTTTTATTTTAATATTAATTCAAATTATTATTAAATTATATATAATTTCATTAAAAAAGAAATCCCAATTAAAACCCAATTATCTCATTGCAAATATTTATGAAATTCTATTTCATGCCAACTCTGAACAGTCTTTGTAAATCTACAGTACAATACCACAGATGCAGCTTCTAAAAACAATGTTATGGCCACGTTGTTTAAAAGTACATGTGTAAGAAATTCTGTTTATTAAAAACATTTATTTATATTTCTTTGTGCATATGTTTTATTTGTGTGTGTGTGTGTGTGTGTGTGTGTGTGTGTGTGTGTGTGTGTATGTGTGTGTGTGTGTTCTTCTCATTTAGATTATATACTTTGTATAATTCATACAATTTTATATGGCCCAAATTATTACGGAGTGTTTATTTACACTAAGTGCAAACAGCCCGCCTTGATGGCAGAGGCTATTTACACTAACTCCACCCACCAACATGTGATTGGTCTGGTCAATGTTACGAAAGACTGTTGACTTTTTCAGCTCCAGTGGCACAGATTGTAAGGCGTGTGTTGTACTCGTTTTGACGCGATCGACCTGGGCTCAAACTTTTTTATCTTTTATCAAACTTTTCAAATCTCTTATATGTTATTATTGCATACTTTTTCTATAATGTACTACAATACTGAGGTGAAGATAATTGCCACTATTTGCAATATGTAATATAAATAGCAGAAAACCCTGCTATTTTAACATAGTGTCAATATAATCTATAGCTATTTGCACAGTGTAAATAGCATATCACAAACAAATATTCTATTTTCACTTAGTGTAAATGACATCTAATTGCTATTTATACCAAGTGTAAATAGCATATATCGCTATTTACACTTATACACAAATAGCCGCTGCCAAACTGGTATGTTTTATATGTTTATACAATATTACACACGACACATAGCTACTACATGGAAAGTATAGGCTTTTTATTTATTCTTCATGCACTTTTGGTTTAAGCCACATCACATCTGGTTCTTTCCAAATACATATTGATATAATTTTTTCAACACATCACCTTTATAAACCACATATAACTGAAAAGAAACAAAAACATAAAAAATACACCATGCGTAATCATGTTGAACGTAATGTTTCAGTTTATTCTGCCTTGAGCGCACAGGAGTTTACAGAGGTCTTCAAACTCAAAACGTTTCTATTAGCTTTATAATTCTATATTCCCTGCCTGCTTGACAAATTAGACACACCGTCGTTGTAGGTCAAACCACACCTCCTGATGACTCTGTAACAAGGCTTTGCTCCCATCATTAACATTATTAGGTTGGTGGAAATAGAGGCAGAATACACCCAGTCTCTTTCTGAGATGTTGAATCTGAGTAATCTGAAAAAAAAATGAGAGATGTAATCACGATGTGAGTGCTAGAGCCATCAAGTAGTTGAGAGAATAGAGGAAAACTGATTATGATAGGGACGATTATGGCTAGACAAGTGGGCCCAAATACATGACAATCTAAACCAACACAAGTGCCTCTGCATTTACGGAAACTGTAGGGGGTTTTGACTTAAGCAGCATTAGTGTATTTGAAGTGTGCTCAGTATGATGTGCTTTGTATTGATCCTTACAGACATCCTTAAAATGCTCAGGTGAGAAGACATCTCGGCTGTATTATAGTTCAAGAGTCTTCACTACGAGGTCCGTGGTGGCAAAGCAGCAGGTCCACCAATTATTGCTGCATTTGGAAATCATTTTTGTGAAAAATTTAAGTAGGACGGGGGTTTGAACTTCAACAATAACTAGTTTTAGTCAATGTTTTATTGGTGCCCTTACTTACAAAACACATACAGGTGTATCTCAATAAATTAGAATGTCATGGAAAAGTTCATTTATTTCAGTAATTCAACTCAAATTGTGAAACTCATGTATTAGATAAATGCAATGCACACAGACTGAAGTAGTTTAAGTCTTTGGTTCTTTTAATTGTGATGATTTTGGCTCAGATTTAACAAAAACCCACAAATTCTCAACAAATTAGAATACTTCATAAGACCAAGCATTTGTTTTTAGTGAATTGTTGGCCTTCTGGAAAGTATGTTAATTTACTGTATATGTACTCAATACTTGGTAGGGGCTCCTTTTGCTTTAATTACTGCCTCAATTCGGCGTGGCATGGAGGTGATCAGTTTGTGGCACTGCTGAGGTGGTATGGAAGCCCAAGTTTCTTTGACAGTGGCCTTCAGCTCATCTGCATTTTTTTGGTCTCTTGTCTCTCATTTTCCTCTTGACAATACCCCATAAATTCTCTATGGGGTTCAGATCTGGTGAGTTTGCTGGTCAGTCAAGCACACCAACACCATGGTCATTTAACCAACTTTTGGTGCTTTTGGCAGTGTGGGCAGGTGCAAATCCTGCTGGAAAATGAAATCAGCATCTTTAAAAAGCTGGTCAGCAGAAGGAAGCATGAAGTGCTCTAAAATTTCTTGGTAAACAGGTGCAGTGACGTTAGTAAAAAAAAAAAAAAAACACAATGGACCAACACCAGCAGATGACATTGCACCCCAAATCATCACAGACTGTGTAAACTTAACACTGGACATAAAGCAACTTTGGCTATGAGCTTCTCCACCCTTCCCCCAGACTCTGGTTTCCAAATGAAATACAAAACTTTATCTCATCTGAAAAGAGGAGATAGCACCAGTTTACTTCGAACAAATGAGATGAGACATTGCACTGCTGTGAGGTGTGTGCTTTTATATGCTGGCTGATGAGGGTGCTAATGATGTGTAGGTGCGTGCAATTAATACTCAGGTGATGGAGTGCGTTGTGATTGGGAGGTAAGCGAGCCTGGCTGATCCGTGACAGTCTGAACCCCAAACCTTATCGGGAAGGTTATTCCTTATATATATATATATATATATATATATATATATTGGGAGCCAAATATGAAAAAGCTCTACCTCCTTTAGTGGACTAAGTTGTCCTAGGTACTACCAAGGGTCCAGAGTTTTGCTACCTTATGGAGCAGGTTGGACTGTAGCTTGATAGAAGATTATTAAAATATAGAAAACTGTTATTTTATATTGTAATAATATTTTACATATATATATATATATATATATATATATATATATATATATATATATATATATATATATATATATATATATATATATATATATATATATATATATATATATATATATATATATATTATTGGTGGGCACGTTATCGGTGTTAACGTGCTGCGTTAACGTGAGACTCTTATCGGGCTATAAAAAAAATTATCGCTGTTAATCTATTCTCAAAGTTGGGTTGGGAGCTGGGTCTATACTACGCAAGCTATGATGACTTTCACCTTGATATTTTAGCGCGGATGTATACCTAGCCGAATTGCACTGTAGGGGGTGAGAACGAGTCTTCGAATCTGTGTGTATGCCTAACGTTACTGTGAAATTACCACATCAAATGTGACGTGCTAACATGGATGCAGCTATGAAGCCGCCAGGTTTGCTTCAGGGAAAATATATTTTTAAGAAGCTTCCCAATGAAATCCTCGACAAGACTAAGGTTGTTTGCACCTTGTGCAATGCGGAATTAGTTTACTGTAGGAGTTCTTCCAGTCTCAAGTACCACCTAAACGCAAAGCATCCCTAAGCTAATGCGGAAGATGCCGGGCCAAGCACTGATGTAAGCCCGTCAGCACAGCTCTATCAGCCAAGCTAACTAATTTCCTCGCTTAGTGGATTGCCACCAGCTGCCGGCCCATCAGCGTGGTTGAAAATGATGGGCTCGAGCTTGTTTTCCAGGCGGCCACAGGTGACCCATATTACAAACTACCTGCGAGGCGAACTATCATGAGGAGAATACATGACCAGCACGCCGCAGAGAAAGCCGCAAAAGATGAGAAGATGGTAGAGGCGAGGTGTGTAGCACTGACTGGGGACCATTGGACATCTGTCAACAACGATAACTACCTCGGCGTTACTGTACACCTCATCGATGCCAGCTGGGAACTTCACTCCTTCGCTTTAGGTAGGCTACGTTATGTAATTTTAAATTACATAATTTAATTTACTTAGCCTATTAATTACCATGACACCACGAATTACCACCACATTATGTTTGCTTCTTGATGAGCCATTTTAATCTAGATTAATTCCAAGATTAATCTAGATTAAAAAAAATAATCAATGCCCACCACTAATATATATATATAATATAATATAATATAATATTATATTAATATTATATATGTATTACACTATATTAATATTATAAATACAATACGTATTTGATACACTGCAGATTTTTCAAGTTTTCCCACTTACAAAGAACGGAGAGATCTGTCATTTTCATCATAGGTACAACTCAACTGTGAGAGACAGAATCTAAAAAAAACACAGCAAATCACATTGTATAATTTTTTTAATAATTAATTTCTATTTTATTGCAAGAAATAAGTATTTGATCACCTACCAACCAGCGAGAATTCTGGCTCTCAAAGACCTGTTAGTTTGTCTTTAATAAGCCCTCCCATCCTCCACGCATTACCTGTATTAATTGCACTTGTTTAAACTTGTTACCTGTATAAAAGACACCTGTTCACACACTCAATCAATCAGACTCCAACCTCTCCATTATGGGCAAGACCAAAGAGCTGTCTAAGGACACTAAGGACAAAATTGTAGACCTGCACAAGACTAGGCAAATAGCTTGGGGAGAAGGCAACAACTGTTGGTGCAATTATTAGAAAATGGAAGAAATTCAAGATGACTGTCAATCTCCCTCGGACTTGGGCTCCATGCAAGATCTCGCCTCGTGGAGTATCAATGATCCCGAGAAAGGTGAGGGATCAGCCTAAAAATACACGGGATGACCTGGTCAATGACCTGAAGAGAGCTGGTACCACAGTCTCAATGGTTACCATTAGTAACACACTACACCGTCATGGATTAAAATCCTGCAGTGCGCGCAAGGTCCCCCTGCTCAAGCCAGAACATGTCCAGGCCCGTTTGAAGTTTGCCAAAGACCATCTGGATTGCCACTATCCCTCTCTCCAGCACCTGGACAGAATATGCCCCGCTCACCAGACACACTATCCCTCTCTCCAGCATCTCCACTTCTAAGCTTTTCACAGAAAATGGAGGAATTGGTGTATGCTGGGACCAAACTCTCTGCAAGCCCGCAGATATCAACTAAAAAACGGCGGGCCCCCCAACCACCAACGACTGCAGGCTCAGCTCTCCCGCCGCCTCCTGTGAGAGCTCTCCGACCGCTGCCACAACGCAAGGGCCCAAACCCTCCTCCATCTGCTGTAGGTGAACCAAAAACAACTGATAACAGCTCTCAGTGATATGTGTCGGGTCCCCGCTATATTAGCAACAACATTCACAAACGTTTACAAAACAAGCGGGAACCCAGTGTGCCTGTAGCCTTCTCTATTTCTGTTTTATCACGTGATAGAAGGTCTAAGGCCTTCAAAAGGCGTACGGCTGACCCATCTAATCTGCGGCCTGTTATGCATCAGTCTAAGATTGCTGTAGCGACAAAATGTAATTCCATCAAGTTAGCATTTTTAAACACTCGCTCACTAAAAAATAAATCATTTGTGATCAATGATTTAATAACCACAAACAACCTGGATTTTATGTTTCTAATTGAAACATGGCTAGAAGACAACTGCAGTGCAACAGTCCTCACTGAAACAGCCCCTCCTAACTTTCATTTTATAAGTGTCTGCAGGACTGTTAGGAGAGGTGGAGGTGTAGCTGCTCTGTTTAAAGATGTTTATCAATGCAAGCAAGTGTCATTTGGTCAGTACTTGTCTTTTGAATATCTAGGTATTGTGCTGAAAGGTGCCCCACGCATTCTGTTTATTATTATTTACAGGCCGCCAAAATATTCTCCAGCCTTTGTTGAAGAGTTCACAGAACTGTTATCAATGATTTCCTCAGAGTTTGACTATTTTGCTATTGCAGGGGATTTTAATATTCACATAGATAATGCTGAAATCAAAACTACAAAAGAAATTGTAACTATTTTAAACACTTTTGACCTGATTCAGCATGTGCACGGACCCACACACAATCGTGGACACACTTTAGATTTACTCATCAGTAGAGGTCTAAACATTTCATCTATTGTCATTAAGGATGTAGCTCTGTCTGATCACTTCTGTATTTTCTTTGATATATTGATCTCTGTCACCACTGAATCTAGATCTGTCTCTGTCAGAAAGAGATGCATTAATGAGAACACTAGTGTGCTATTTATGAAGGCAATATCTTTAACACCAAGCATTTCTGCAGACTCTGTTGATCTTCTCCTGGATTCATTTGACTCAAAAGTTAAGAATGTTATTGATGATATTGCACCGATAAAGGTCAGCAAGAAGAATGGCAGACAAAAATCATTTTGGAGAAAATCAACAGCAGTTCAGAATATGAAAAGACAATGCAGAAAAGCTGAGCGGATGTGGCGGAAGACGAAACTAGAAATACACTATAGCATCTATAAAGACAGCCTTCATGCTTTCAATTTGGAACTAGCCACAGCTAGACAGACCTTCTTCTCAAACCTTATAAACAGTAATTTAAACAACACTCGCACTCTTTTTGCTACTGTTGAGAGACTGACAAACCCCCCATGTCAGATTCCTAGTGAAATGCTCTCTGACAGCAAATGCAATGAGTTTGCTTCCTTCTTTTCAGAGAAGATCAGTAATATCAGGAAGGAGATTGGTACATCTTCCTGTAATACAGAGGTCACACAGATTCGACAGCAATCTCAAAAAGAAGTGACTATGTCTGTTTTTAAAAAAATTGATAGCAAAATTTTGGAAGAAATAGTACAGCATCTTAAATCGTCAACCTGCTATCTTGACACACTTCCCACATCTTTTTTCAAAAGTGTGCTTAACTGTTTAGAAGCAGATCTCTTAGAAGTGGTGAACACCTCACTTCTTTCTGGGACTTTTCCAAACTCCCTGAAAACTGCAGTTGTTAAGCCCCTTCTGAAAAGCGCAATCTTGATAACACCATGTTGAGCAACTATAGACCAATATCAAATCTTCCTTTCATAGGTAAGATTATTGAAAAGGTAGTTTTAATCAGCTGAACAACTACTTAAACTCAAATGGATACCTGGATAATTTTCAATCTGGTTTCGCGTGCATCACAGCACAGAGACAGCACTCATTAAGATAATAAATTATATTCGCTTTAATTCTGATTCTGGCAAAATATCAGTGCTGGTACTACTAGATCTTAGTGCTTTGACACTGTCGATCATAACATACTTCTAGAGAGACTGGAAAACTGGGCTTTCTGGGATGGCACTCAAATGGTTCAGGTCATACTTAGAAGGAGAGGTTATTATGTGAGTATAGGAGAGCATAAGTCTAAGTGGACGTCCATGACATGCGGAGTCCCACAAGGCTCAATTCTTGCACCGCTCTTGTTTAGCCTGTATATGCTCCCACTAAGTCAGATAATGAGGAAGAACCAAATTGCCTATCACAGCTATGCTGATGATACCCAGATCTACCTAGCCTTATCTCCAAATGATTATAGCCCCATTGACTCCCTCTGCCAATGCATTGATGAAATTAACAGTTGGATGTGCCAAAACTTTCTTCAGTTAAACAAGGAGAAAACTGAAGTCATTGCATTTGGAAACAAAGATGAAGTTCTCAAGGTGAATGCATACCTTGACTCTAGGGGTCAAACAACTAAAAATCAAGTCAGAAATCTTGGGGTGATTCTGGAGACAGACCTTAGTTTTAGTAGTCATGTCAAAGCAGTAACTAAATCAGCATACTATCATCTCAAAAACATTGCAAGAATTAGATGTTTTGTTTCCAGTCAAGATTTGGAGAAACTTGTTCATGCCTTTATCACCAGCAGGGTGGATTATTGTAATGGTCTCCTCACCGGCCTTCCAAAGAAGACCATTAGACAGCTGCAGCTCATCCAGAACGCTGCTGCCAGGATTCTGACTAGAACCAGAAGATCAGAGCATATCACACCAGTCCTCAGGTCCTTACACTGGCTTCCAGTTACATTTAGGATCGATTTTAAAGTACTTCTACTCGTTTATAAGTCGCTCAATGGCCTAGGACCTAAATATATGTCAGATATGCTCACTGAATATAAACCTAACAGACCACTCAGATCATTAGGATCGAGTCAGTTAGAAATACCAAGGGTTCACACAAAACAAGGGGAGTCCGCTTTTAGCTATTATGCCGCCATAGCTGGAACCAGGTTCCAGAAGAGATCAGATGTGCTAAAACATTAGCCACATTTAAATCCAGACTCAAAACTCATCTATTTAGCTGTGCATTTGTTGAATGAGTACTGTGCTACGTCCGAACTGACTGCATTGTATTTTATGTATAATCATTTTCTATTTAACTGTTTTAAATCTCATTTTAAATCAATTTCTATATCATTTTAAAACTCCTTGTTTTATTATTTTTAACTTCTTGTTTTTATTGCTGTGAATGATTATTTCACATTCTTTTATGTAAAGCACTTTGAATTACCAATGTGTATGAAATGTGCTATACAAATAAACTTGCCTTGCCTTGCCTTGCCTTGGATGATCAAGAGGAGGCATGGGAGAAGGTAATGTGGTCAGATGAGACCAAAATATAACTTTTTGGTATAAACTCCACTCGTCGTGTTTGGAGGAAGAAGAAGGATGAGTACAATCCCAAGAACACCATCCCAACCGTGAAGCATGGGGGTGGAAACATCATGCTTTGGGGGTGCTTTTCTGCAAAGGGGACAGGACGACTGCACCGTATTGAGGGGAGGATGGATGGGGCAACAACCTCCTTTCCTCAGTAAGAGCATTGAAGATGGGTCGTGGCTGGGTCTACCAGCATGACAATGACCCCAAACACACAGCCGTAATAAGCATTTCAAGGTCCTGGAGTGGTCTAGCCAGTCTCTAGACCTGAATCAATAGAAAATCTATAGAAGGAGCTGAAACTCCTTGTAGCCCAGCGACAGCCCCAAAACCTGAAAGATCTGGAGAAGACCTGTATGGAGGAGGGGGTCAAAATCTCTTCTGCAGTGTGTACAAACCTGGTAAAGAACTACAAGAGACGCCTGACCTCTGTAATTGTAAACAAAGGTTTCTGTACCAAATACTAAGATCTATTTTTCTATTTTATAAAATACTTAATTCATGCAATAAAATTGAATTTAAAAATCAATCAATGACATGTTCTGGATATTTTTTTTTATTCTGTCTCTCTCACAGTTGAGGTGTACCTACGATGAAAATACAGATCTCTCCATTCTTTGTCAGTGGGAAACCTTGAAAAATTGGCAGTGTATCAAATACTTATTTGCCCCACTGTACACACACACACACACACACACACACACACACACACACACACACACATATATATGCAGTATTTATAGAGAGAGAATATACATTATTATTTTATGAATTTGCAGTATAAGTATCATTATACAATTTTTGGACACTTAATTTTAAGGTTCAGTTCTAACAATCAACAGACCATTAACTATGACTTTTGCCTCATTAAACTGCTAATTTGCTGCTTATTAGTAGTTAGTAATAGTAAGGTAGTTGTTAAGTTTAGGTATTGGGTAGGATTATGGATATAGAATATGGTCATGCAGAATATGTGCTCTATAAACACTAATAAACAGTCAATATGTTAATAATAGACATGCTAATAAGCAACTAGATAATGAGAATTGGTCCCTAAACTCAAATCAGCACCTGTACATTATTTCTGGAGGCCAGATTTGAAACGCAAGACAGCTTTGTATTGTACACAGCAGAGGTCTCTGATCACAAGGTCCTTGGCTTGAGAGAAGTTAAGCTGTATAAAGTATAAAGCTGGAGAAACCTTAAAAATCACACATTATCCTGTTGGCTAGGGGAAGTTTGTGTACATAGATATCTGTAGGGAATTGCAAATGCTGCTCGGTGAAAATGTTATTGTAGAAAATTGTAGAAAAAAATTCAGTTTACTAGTGAAAAGGGACAAACTGACTTCATGCACATTCCTATTGGCTCCAGATAGCATTTAAGGAAGCAAATAAATGCTAATGTTACTGAACTGCACAGGTTTACTCTTACTTTAGATTGAATGCATGTACAAATGAAAAACAGTCAGGATATTTATATTGAAGACGGTGATGAGACAGTGAGGCACTATATGTGATTAAATAAGTCATATTTTGTATAAGGTGAATACTGAGATAAAAACCACAGATCACTCACCTCTATAATTGGTTTGATCTTATTTTTGGATCACAGTGAATCTTCTCATTTGTCATCTCTGTCTTTGATCCAGTGTATTTGACTGCACACCTTTGAAATGACTGCGTGCCTTTGAATCTCCCCTGAAGACATGAGAAGGTCTTTCTAAGCCAAGGCTTTTTTTAGACCATATACTCATTTCACACAGTTAGTGAACCAGCTATTTTTGTTTTTTTATTATTTGTAAATAACACTTTCATATGTTTTTATTGTTGGTGTGATAAAATAGCTGGCTTGTAAGCCTCTGATTTGGACTGCTGAACTATTTCTGTGTTTTTAATTGGATGGCACTCATGCTGAGAGGCCGGTTAAAGCCAATAATAAAGCAGACAACAGATCTTATTCTCTCTTAACTTAACTATAAACTTGAATTTGGCTCACACACTTATTACATGCTCTTCTGCTGGCAGTCCATCACCAAAAGAGTCCAAGCAGAACTTGCAAGTCTGTCCTATATTTATACTTAAAGTAAATTATTGTTGTTGCTGATTTGGCTTTGTACAATTTTTGGTGACAGTTCTTAAAAAAAAAAAATGGCTGACTATTTTAGATAGAACACCAAAAGTCTCCAAAGCCCATTGGGAGTTGCTGTATTTGAAAGTCTCTTAAGCTCACCAAGGCTGCATTAATTTGATCTGAAATACCATAAAACAGCAATGTTGTGAAATATGTTTATCATTTAAAATAACTATTTTCTGTTTTAATCTGTTCAAATTAAATGTATTTATGTTTAGTGATTTGCTGCTTATACATGTTATTTTTTATCAATATTGAAAAGACTACTGCTTAATATATTATTGTTCAATAAACAACGTTCAAAAGGACAGTATTTATTTGAAATGGAAATATTTTGTAACATTGTAAATGTTTTTTTTACTGTCACATTTGAGCAACTTAATGTCATTGCTTTTTAAAATTATTAAAAAGTCTTACTGGCCCCTAACATTTTTTTATTTTTTAAGACGTGATGACTTTGTGTGAGCAAAAGACTGTAATTAAGTATTAACATTGTTATATAATAATATAAATTTCTATATCTATAATATAATATTTCCCCCCCCATTCTAACATGATAATTATTTGAAGAGGGCTTTGATTTAATCTCTGAAATGGCCTGAGAATTCCACTAAAATGTAAATGTGGGTGGTTCAGGATAAAAGTGGATAAGTTGGAGGTTTTACACATGAGGTTTCATCTAAAAAGGCAAACTTAAGGAATAATGTTATTCCTTAATATAATCATAACACAATTAATAAAAACATAACCCTGCTATTAGCACCGATGTAACTCCAAATCAAACATATTTACTCAATGTGATTTCATTAGAAAGATTAGAGTGATTAATTTGCAATGGCTCCAAGCATCACTGTTACTTTGCTTAATTATTTATTACTTAGAAAATGGCTTTCATTCAAACTGATTTAGAGTGTGCTAATTGCAGAGACAGTCCCCCATGGAGCATGCTGGGTTGAAGTGGAGGAGTGAGATAATGATTTCTGTAACATCAGTTTCTGAGCAAAGAAGAAACTATATCTGAAACTATATTACGCCTTCAACCAGTAGGCAAGCTGATGCTATTATCATGTTTGTTTTATTTCACTCAAGAATAAATCTTTGAAATTGCTGTGCAGTGATGAACCCCCAGCAGTGCGTGTGCTTCAGACCTGTTGGAATCAACCAATTACAATCAATACTTAAGAAAATGAGAAGCTGTTCTCTACCCTGCTGTTACTTAATTCAGTAAAAATTAACGTATTGATTGTTTCCATTTCGCAGTTAAATGACTAGGGCTTTTTTCATCTTATCGTGTGATTTGTGCAGGAGAAACCTTTCCATCCATTTAAAGACAAACAGCAAGTGAACCTTGTTTTTTCATCCTTTCTTTCTTTTAAATTTTAGTTGGCCTTTGATTTATTTGGTAGTTTCTGTAACAAATCTAGCTTTTTTTAATTCACAGGAAATTGCATCTGCTTATCAGGTCCGCATTATATAATCCAAACTTAGATGTTAGACACAAGAAAGCATAGATAATGATCTAAGTGCTAAACTGAGCATATTAAACCAAACTACTCTTAAAAAGCCCCATTAATGGTTAAAGTACATACAAGTACATTAAACGTTTAGACAGCTTTATTTGTAAATGCGGTAAGAAGCTGATAACAGTCTTCTGCTGCGTAATTGTATTAATGCAGCTTTTACTGAAGCCATTAGGCTGACTTTTTCTTCCCCACAGATGTGCTACTGTCAAACTGAGCATGATTCAAACAGTCAAAATTTATACAAATGTCAAGGTTTTGTTTGTTTTTTTCTTTGTCCCCTTGAACTTTAAGAAGACATTTCTCATCATTCAGAGGACTTAGAGCCAGAACGAGCCTGTTTGAGCCCATTTGGTGCATAATAATATAGCTACCCGGGCTAGCTTCTTAATTAAATCCATAAGACATGTGTTGTACATGAGCTGAGACCATATCTATCATACCTCCTCAGATGTTCGCCATGCATGCTTGGATTGCTGTTTTAATATTTAGAGCTGTCATAATAATGTTGTTTATTCCAGCTGATGATAATATCCGTTCCTATTGATGAATTCTGGGGACTTGGGATTGAGCGGAGCAGAGGAATAGATCCAGCTCATTGTTCACTTTACACAAAAAGACACTGGGGAGATGGAACCCAGTCAGGCATAAAAGTAATTTGAGAGAGAAATGCAGCTTGTCAAATACTTCACACAAATGCCCAATTACCCAACCTACTGGGACAAGACATGCTCGATCTTCCTACCTCATTTCTTAAGCCACTTTCACATGCCGTGCTATTGGCTGCATGACTTTACACAAGTTTTTTTCAGGGAGTCCTTTATATGGGTCATACGATCAGGGATGGATTAAAATAATGTTGATGTTGTAGGTCTGTAAAAATGTTAAAGTGCCATATCCATTACTAGTATGTTCCATTGCATTATATGAAACAGAGAACACATTTATTACTGGTTCTTGTTGTCGGTTCTGTTAATCCCTCTTAAAGCCAGCTTATTTCCACTGACTTGAGAGCTGTGCATCACTGCATAACGTGCCAATATTTAAACCTGATGTATGATGGTCTTTGCAATGTACACTGTAAACAAATACAATATTTCATTAACTGATATAATGTTAATATACCAATCTGCTGAGGTATTATCTGTTTTGTAATACACTGATAACCACAAAAAAATAGATGGTGTTGAGAAAGTCACATGATTAAGGCTGTCTTTTTGGCGGTGCAACTGGTGCGGTTGCACTTTGATGAAATACTTATATATATATATAGAAGGTGCACACAGTGTCATTCACACAAATACTAAACACCAACATGGTAACATGCACAATACTAAAATAATGCAATAGCCTAAACGTTAATTTGACAGCAGTAGATGTAAGACAAAACCTTAATGTACACAACTGATAAGAAAAACGAAGAAGAAACATTATGCAGGGAATAGTATTTTACGGTTAAAATTCACTATATTTGTTTAGTGTACATGAAACATAATTCAAGTAATTTATAATTTTAATAATACTTTAATATAAAACATGTTTTATTAATATAATTATTATTATCATTATTATAATACTTAAAATACTTTTCTCAATGGATGAGAAAATATGTTTTTGCAGTTTATAATTTTGTTGATGTAGCTTTGAACACTTTGAACTCCTTTTATATTTTTTATTTTTATTCCCCCGCAAAACTGCATTTTCTGTAGTTAAAGCCTGTAGGCAATGCTGTTCTTCACATGTTTTATCCACCAGTTGAAAGTTTCAAAATGGTTCGTATTCCACAGAATATCTTCAGCAATGCTGTTCTTCACATGTTTTATCCACCAGTTGAAAGTTTCCAAATGGTTCGTATTCCACAGAATATCTTCAGCATATCAATTCCTCAATCTGTTAACCTGAAGATATCAACACCTACTGTTAAAAAAGCAAAAACAACACCTACCCCCTATGCAGTTAGCATGTCAGCCTGTCTAGGTGAATTCCACATCCGAATATATATTTAGTACTTTTTTTTCCTGAAAGGGTGCTTTTAGACTGACCTTGAGAAGGCATCCATATGAAGGCTGAGTGTCATATTGAATGTCTTGAGTGTGAGAGGTGGGACGGGGGCTCCAGAGAGATTTAAAGAGGAAAGGTCAAAAGCACACGATACACTCCAATCTTATCCCAAATGCATTTTCTTCCTCCTGTAGATAGGGCCTCATCTGTAATGACAATGTGTTTTATTAACTCAGAATGTTAATAACTTCTCACTGGAAAGATCTGAGATGGTATTTCAGGTTGTATGAAGAATAGCAATGTCATCTTACTTGAGGCATTCATCGGGAGGCCAGGTAGCACAAGAATGCCTTGTGATAGCTTATCTGATCTTTGCCCAAGCTTCTCCTGTGAACCCTATCCAACTCAATCTTCCAGTACTGTTTTTCTGTGGAGAGCAGATCAGTAGCTGTGTGAAGCGCTGACGGCTTGGCTGGATGTTTGGTCACCCTCTCTGTGCTTCCTTTCCATAGCACTGCACACCCCAGCCTTGGTGAAAAGTGGATGTGGAGGAAGAGAAGAAACTTCAAAGTGAACTTTGAAATCTGAAACCGACAAGACGTGACAGTTAAAGAAAGTTAACCTAGAAAGTTAAACCAAGATTGGGTAGCCCGTATGACTCAAGGTTTATGCAGTCATATGATAGCTTTGTTTGAAGTCATAATTCACAGGTTATCTAGCCGTTATATGCCAGAGAAAAAGGATTTAGAATATTTTTAATGGTTAGATTGACTTAAATGAATGTGTGTATTAAACTAGCAATAGGACAAGCTGACATAAGTGGTTACTGTAATGTACATAATTATCATAACTGGTAGCTCCATAACAGATTATGTAGCTTTCTGTTGTTTGCCTGAAGTCTAGCATTTGGTCTAAAGCCAGTGAACAACTTCTATCCTTTTTATAGTAAACTATAGAGATGCTCAATGGATCAGTAATTTATTTGATATTTTCCAGTCAAGTAATTTTTAATTTATGGTAATGTATTTATTATATTTATTAATATTCAATTAATTATTATTACTTAATCTTAGCAAATGTTATTAAAAATATGTATGTTTAACTGTATATTTCATTTTTATATTTGTATTATCTAACACCGACTTAGTTAATCTTTAGAAACACTAATGATTAAATATATTTGTTAAATGTATAAGTTAAATATATTGTTTTTACAATTCTCAAAATAAATATTAATGTTTCTTACTATACATTATAATATTGCAATGCCTAAATTCACTCATAGTATTTAAAATGGTTAATTTTAGTGTATTATTATTATTGATTTTTTTTTTTTTAAGATATTAGCAATTTATTTATACAACATGAAATAATGTATTGCTTATTTGTATTGACCACAATTTTAATATTGATGCATTCCTTGTATGCAAGTCTAAAAATGTCATTTATTCTCTGTAATCAATTTTCTGAGGCCATGTCTTTCAAAATTGTAATTTGTTTTGCGTTTGCCTCCAACCTGCACCAAAGAAACATGTGCAGTCATCACATTCTGCCTTTCATTAATCATGGGGTTGTGTTGCTCAGCGCTGCTGGATGACCCTATGGCCCCGGCAAGCTCTTTGTTACCCCTACTATAATATTTCTAATTAAGCTTGTCCTGCTGTATTAGGCTAATTTGCATTTAACTCAGCTCAAGAGCAGTAGCTCCAGGAGCTTGCCAGACTCTTTTCACCTCACCTTGGAAAACTGAATAGAGGCCATCACGTTCATATTGCAGCTGGGTTTTCTGCATGCCATTTCTAGGTTAGAGCAGGAGAAAGACTAAAGACATCCTACTTTCAGAGAAATAACTCCTGTGTCAAATGCAGTGCTGTTATAAATTACTATAGCTATCTATCTATCTATCTATCTATCTATCTATCTATCTATCTATCTATCTATCTATCTATCTATCTATCTATCTATCTATCTATCTATCTATCTATCTATATATCTATCTGTTTCTTTTCATTCAAGTCAAGTAAAGTTCAAGTCAAGTTGAGCTTTATTGTCATTCCGCTACATGTGTGGACATACAGTGGAACAAAATGTTGTGCCTCACATGAGCACGGTGCTACATGAATACAGACATACAACAATGGAGTAAAATATATAAACCTATACACTACTAACCTACTGACAGATTTTGACTATACATATGCTATATATATAAATTATTACCTATACATAAACTAAAAAATACAAACTGTACAAATGCTTCGAAAATACTGCACATGTGCAAAGAGAACGTCATAAGTCAAGCAGCTGGCTGGGGATGAGTGTAAGATAGTTTTTAGTCCATGAGCATGTAAACATACATATATTACTGAGTCTTTTGTGGGGTTATGTACACACAGTAGTGTGTGAAAAGTGTCTAGTGCGAATAGAGGAGAGTGTGTTACTACAGGTGGTTTGTACAGTCCCACTCACCTGTGTGTAGCACACTTTGCACAAAAAAAGTTTGACAGTTCCTTCAGTGGCGTAGCATCTGGGTATGCAGGGTATGCACCCTAATGTCAGGGTTGTGGATGAAGGGATGAGGCGAGGACTCACTGATGCAGGAGACAGGACAGGACAGGACAGGACAGGACAGGACAGGACAGGACAGGACACAAGGCATAAGACGTCTGACATATAGCAATGAACCCAAACGGAACTGCAAACACAGCGCAAGATATAACATGAATGCACACAGCCAACAGAAACACGAACTGCATGCAACACAACAAAACACACGTGGCCAGGAGAGCGTGCAGCCGAGCGAACTTGAGACTGCGCACTCACACAATGACAGAAAACGGAGCGCGAGTGTCCGAACCCCGACATGAAACCGAAACTCAAGCATGAGTGCCAGGATCCGAACACCACGCTCCAACACGAAACAAGGTACGCAGACGAGAGAGCGCACGGCTCGAGCACACTCAAAGCTGCGCGCTCACATGAAAACAGGACATGACGGGAGTATCAGGGCTCTGTCACAAAACCATGAATAACACTATGACCGAAGGGACAGAACCCTGACACTTATAGATATTTTTGAAACTCTAATTGATCAATTTCATATATTTATATTTATGCATTTAGCAGACGCTTTTATCCAAAGCGACTTGCAGTGCATTCAGGCTATACATTTTTATTATCAGTATGTGTGTTTCCTGGGAATTGAACCCACAACTTTTTGCGCTGCTAACGCAATGCTCTACCACTGACCCAGAGGAACACAATTTCATGAGACATTCGTTTGTATAAATTGTTTCCGATTTTTTTTTCAATATGCATTAAAATATTTATTCATGTTTATTGCATGATGCAAATATTAAAGAGGAAAATATAATTAATTCCAATGCAGCTTGAACAAGGGCGAACGTAGTTACCTCACTACAAATAAAAGAGCGCAAAACGCATTTATTGTTTGTATTTGATCTCAAAATGTACAGAAAGATGAGAATTTGTGTAACCTATTACAAAATACCAATACAAAACCTATTGCAATTATTGGGTGGTTTGCGTACAATGAATGGACTTGAAAACGTTAAATATAATGTCCAAGCATTTATACCATAAAACAGTTACCATTAAAACAGCTTGTGATTAGTCTCAAAACGGTATTTATGTCATAAAATCAACACGTTAAGCGAGTTTGAGCCCAAATCATTTGGAGGGAGGCCGTACAATTTTTTTGCATATGGGCCCGGGCTGACTTGCTACACCACTGCATTCCTTTGAGTACTCATCTGCATATTTTCCAATCTCAGTGCCATTCCTGACTGGAGGAATTAACTTCCCACCCCCATCCAGAATGCTGAATCCCTGACAACTTTCAAGCGACACCTGAAAACTCATCTCTTCCATCATCACTTGACTTCATCTTAAAAAAAAAATATATATATATATATTCAGACACTTTCCTTAACTTTACTCTCTTTACCTTAACCTCTCACTATCTGGCTAGAATTTGCTCTGAACAATGACTAGAAATTTGTATTACAATCACTTTCTGTGACTGTTTGCCTCTTTTTAATGTATCGCTTATTGCATTCCTCAATTGTAAGTCACTTTGGATAAAAGCGTCTGCTAAATTAATAAATGTAAATATTTTCACACTATGACATCAGACCTTTTGCTCTAAAATCAAGGGTCACTTTTAATTACTTGTATAATAAACGTTTTAAGGGAAATCTGTGATAGATACATGAGCTTATTGGAGTTGACAAGGTGTATTACACCAGCGGCATTAGAACTGGCACACTGTCAAAGAGCTCATTGGAAAATGATCAGGACACACGTAATGGAATACAGAGATGCTCCGAGACAGGGCCAACCTGCTTATGGGCCTCCCACAGTTAATCACACTGGCGCAGGGTAAACACATCAGTCTACTACTCAACTGGTAGAGCATGGCGCTAGCAACGCCAAGATCATGGGTTCGATTCCCAGGGAAAGCAAGAGCTGATAAAATGTAGAAACTGTAACTTGAATGCAATGTAAGTCGCTTTGGATAAAAGCGTCTGCTAAATGCATAAATGTAAATGTAAATGTAAATGTACTATATAAGATAGAGTAGTGACCCTGACATTTTTTTCTGTCTGGGTAAAGACAGTAACTGGCAGCTCTAGTTTGTTTCCAGGAGTTAATACTCTTTTGAATTTGGCAATGAGAGTGCAAAGAGGTTCCAACAGAGCTGCATTACAGCCAATGAATGAATTCCATTCCTAATGTTAACTAATAATTGCTGCAATAATTATCCTGTTGTCTACTGAAATGGGTTCAAAGAAAATGAAGTGAAATGTAGGTGGATCTTTTTTGTTCCATCATGGCTCTCATTTTCACATCCTTTTGTTTTCATTCTGTCTATCCTTTATGACTTTTATTTATCATAGCAATCCCCAAATTCACCCAGCACAGTGGTGATTGATCACAGAGGATGACATAGGGCAGTTCTCATTTGCATGAGACTCTTCAGTGGCGATATGAGAAGCAGGCAAGATAATTATCTTAATTAAAGTTGATGTCATTGGGAAATGTGCACAAACAAGCAATAAAGCCTTCACCCCCTCTCCAAGACACCAAACAACACTGTCCCTGAGGTCATCTACAAACGCTTCACATAAACCTTATCATAAGCTATAGAGATTTCAGATATTCAGTTCAATATAAAACAGTATTCCAGATGCAGACTGAGGCTTTTGCCAATATTTTCACTCCAGAGCAGCATTTCAAGTATATTTTTTTTACTTTGATAATCATTGAACATTTCTTTGGAGAATGTGTTTTGGAGAATTAAGTTACTTTCTGTTACTTTGTATAATTGATACTTTATTGTGCAATGAAGCAATAAAAAATGCAACTGAACGAGACCGCGACTGCCCAGCATTTTCATACATGGAAAACAGCAGAACTTTTTTTAATGAAATAACTCAACTAAACTAAATTATTTATTATTTATAATAGAGCATTACTTAAGGCAAAGCTTTCACTGTAAAAACTACTGCAATAGCTGCAAATTCATTTATATACGTTTAAATTATGATTTGAAGCCGAAACATACATTATTAACGCATTTACTGCACCTGACACAGATGACCTAGCATGCACTGATGTTTAGTTGATCTGCAAAAATCACTTTCAAAAAAAGTTAAATACTTATTTAGGTTATTTATGTTACGGAATGCCTTAAGAACAAGTGAAGTTTTACCAACTAGCGGTTAACCAATAATTAATCGATCTTATTTTAGGATTAAACTTAGACTAATCTATGCTTTTATGTAACTGAATGATCTGAGACGACCAAACACCTGAGAAGAGATGATGCCAACACCTCAAAGGACATCAGAGGAAGCCAACCCTCAGACAATATACATAATTACCAAATGTTGCCATAAGTTAAATATATGAACTATCCACAATATATAAATATAATGTGGAAACATCTTGAATTGAATTGACTTGAAAAAAAATAAATAAAATGAGGACCAGTCTTAAAGAGGAAATTAGATTACTGACTTATAAGACCAGTCTGCTTTTGATGATGGTGTCTCCCTTTTGCTGCTAGTTGACTCTTATTAGAAGATAATACAAATGGCTCCTAATTTACAAAACTGACATTATTTAATTGCATGGGGAGAAATATATTTTCAGTTGAATTGTATCCCCTCCTCCGATTTCTTTTATGATCCAGACCCTTATTTATAACACCTAGCTAAAGTAATTCAATGAGCCAGAAATTAACTTGGTCAGACAGACTTTTCTCCATTAGCTTTTGCCCTGATTGTCTCAATAATTAAGAAGAATCAATGTCCATGAGCTGTTAATTTTAAAACTCAATGCCTCTGCTCTGTATTACAAGGCGGATTACAAGTGATTAGGATCAGGTAATCACATTGCCAGTGCATATTTTTCTTTCTTTGTTCTTGTGAGTAATTGAGTCAGGCTCATTAGATCAGGTCATGCTCTACCACTGAAGGAACATGGCAGGGTCGGAATTATTCATACAACTTCAGCAACATAAATTGCACTTGTGATGTTTAGTCATCTTGTGGGATTTGCCACAGATGCTGAACAGAAATTAGTTAGTTTTTCTTCTCTCCAAGTCTTGTTGGAAACATTGTGTTCTTGAGCCAAGTGTGATGTAGACAGTTGTATAATTCATGTTAAACACTTGAAGAGCTCTTTTCCAAAATGCTATAAATCCATTTTAATAGTTTTCATGAAAATTATATTTTTTTACCTAGACCCATACATTTTGTTAATATTCAATTTATCCTGTTAAAATGGTCTGTTGGCTCAGTCTGAACATGTTAAACAATGATTGTTAAATGAAACAACAATATTGGCGATTATAAATTCAAGGTTTTTTTTTTTTTTTTACGCTACAAATCCATCCTTTTTTTATGTTGGTTTATGTCTAAAAAAAAATAAAAAAAATAAAGAGAACATGCAACATATGATATCAGGGACTCATACTATAAACCGGTCGCACCAGCCTTGTGTTGATAACCCCCCCGGGTCCGCACCATCATTTCGAGCAGGTTAGCTTACAGCAGTTTCTGTAAGTGAAAGGTGCCATCCAAGTTCCAGCAATTCATCATGCACCTCCGAGAAGAAAGATACCAGGGTGGGGCCCTGAGAACCAGCGCGAGCCACCCCAAGAAACCAATCATCCAACCTCGAGGGTTCAGGACGCGGTGGAGGTCTCCACTCGAGCCCGACCCTCTCAGCGGCCCGGGCAAGCATGGCCACCATTTCCGAATCTGGCACTGTCGACTGCCCAGAAGGTGGCAACTGTGCCACATCATCATCTCCAGAAAGGTCTGACTCACCCTCCGATGCAGCGATCGACATCCGATCATCGGGGGTAGCACCAAAAGATACAAGTGGACTTTTACGGAGGGGAATTTTTGTCACTGTGAGACCAGCTCGGCTACTGCCCCCTGGCTACCACCATAGGGAAGCCTAGATCTTGGCAGAGGGACGGGTACCCCGCCCGCTTGCAGGAAACAAAGCCTGGTCCGAAACTCCGCAACGGTCATTTTACCGCAATGGGAGCATTACTCATCCACAAAAGCCACCTCAGCGTGCTTTACACCCAGACATGAGAGGCAGCGATCGTGACCATCACCCGGCGCCAGGTAACGACCGCACCCAGAAACGCATGGGTGGAAGGGCATCTTTAAAAATACGTTATACCTGTGAATGCTCTTTTAGAGCAAGATCCCAATTTGTCGGACATGATGTCGAGAGTGACCGACTGATAGGGAACTGAACTATTCTCATTTGTTATAAATATTATATCATTTTTATAATGATATAATAGAGAGAGGTTATGTGTGTGAATTAATTCTACCTGGCAGCGTCTCTCTACTAGTAGTGAAGCTGTGGGATTTAGTTATTAAGAAATATGCTTGAACTTTTCAGTTTCTAAGCTATATTACCGAGAAATCACAGAACAGTGTTGACAATCTATTTTCACGCTGAATGATTCTGTGCGCGCGATCTGCGCGTGATGTATTGTACGCGCTACTGTCTGTAGCCTATGTGTGTGCGTTACAGTGCAGCAGCGCATTAGATTAGAACGTGATTAACTTACCTGTACAATAAGCTGTTTAAAACGTGCATTCTGCCATTCAATTTCGAGCATCCAGTAATATAATCACACATGTCTTGTGGAGCGCATTCAGAGTATGAATTAGTTTGTAATTTTCAGTGTTTGGAAACGGAGCGTAAATATGGATTTATTATCCTATTGCGCCCTCTATAGGACCAGTGTATAGTCAAATTCAAGGTTAAAGCGTCATGGCAGAGCACTGAAGTTGACAAGACTGTGCAACCCCTAGGGCGGAATAAAACCTTGCGGAAGCGGGACAAAAAAAAAAAAGTCCCGCGCAGACCTCTACATCACAGATCAGATTTAATTTATCACGTGAAGAGAGATGTATTAGCCTACACAGGATGAGAAACGTTTTGCTGCTCCGAAATACAGAATATGTAGAGAGGTGGTACTGTTATTTATTTATAGTCTATACATTCTTTACATTACTTAACATGCGAGTCATAATATTAGTGAATATATTTTATTGTAGTTATATCTCTCATCCCCCGGTTGAGAACCTAAAGCGCAATCTTCCAGCATTGCCTTCGCGATCGATCTATTGGGCATCCCTGATCTAAGCGATAATGTAAAAAAATAAATAAACATTTGTTTCTCATTTATTTGGTTTCACAGTATTTGCTGATTTTATTTAAACAGTGTGATTTTTTCCCATTATTTTCCATCAAGGTGTATGCCGTCCGTGCATGTAATGATGAGGCAGTGAGGTTAGATCCAATAGCAGCTTTATTTCAGAAAAGAGGTCAAACAGGCAAGGGTCAAAAGCAGTAACAGGAATAATGAAGGCTAGGCAGAATAAGCAACAGGGACAACGCAAAGGTCGGGGCAGGCACCAGACAGAGAAGATATCAACAGGCAGGCAGGGTCAAAAGGGCAGGCAGCAAACGGTCAGAGTAAATAGGCAGTCCAGGTAAACACAGGGAATCAGAAAACAGGGGAAACGCTCAGAATG
The DNA here is from genome assembly GCA_027564155.1 of Gymnocypris eckloni scoliostomus. Lineage (NCBI taxonomy): Eukaryota > Metazoa > Chordata > Actinopteri > Cypriniformes > Cyprinidae > Gymnocypris > Gymnocypris eckloni. The sequence goes on along the minus strand of CM050427.1, from coordinate 15,039,536 downwards.
TCAGCCGGGGCAAAACAAGACTTCGCAATGGGTGAGTGTATGTGTGCTGCTTTTATGTGAGTGTGTGAATGAGGTGCAGGTGTGGTGAGACAATCAGGGTTGATGAGTGAATGGTGACAGCTGTGTGATTGGTGTAATGGAATGTGTGGGTGCAGTGCATGATGGGAGATGTAGTCCATGGGTGATGTGCAGTTGTAGTGAGTGGCAACCAGATTCATGACAGTGCAAACCTTATTCATTTTTGCTAATAAATGTTCTTCGTTTCATAATTGTTTGTTCCTCATTCTCAACAGATTTTTAGTTTTGTATATTTAAACTTTGTGTACGTTATTTGTAATTTTATATTAGGCATCTAGCATGGTCTATTTGTATTCGTTTTGTTAATAAAAGTGCGATGTTCTATGTTATATTTTGCTGCTTGAAGTTAACGTAAAATGCGCACGGTGCTTTTATAAGCTATTTAACCAAAGGGAATTTAGGGAAAGAGGGAAAACTAAAAATAACTAAAAACAAACAACTGCTTGAAGCCGAATTGCCGCTGATATGAAAGTCAAAGTAAAACACGCATGGCACTTACAGGGTATTTAAAACCAAAGGAAAGCGAGGAAAAGAGGGAAATCTCAAACAAACCCCACCTCGGTGATACCGGTATAACCGGTGTGACAACACGTCGATTGACCGGTGGGAAAATTTCCTCACCGTCACAACCTTACTGTGGAGTGAGTAAACTGCTTTAAGTTCCTCGGCGTTCACATCACTGAGGATCTCACATGGTCTGCTCACACAGATGCAGTGCTGAAGAAGGCACATCAGCGCCTCTTCTTCCTGAGACGGCTGAGGAAGTTTGGAATGAGCCCCAGCATCCTCAGATCATTCTACACCTGTACTGTGGAGAGCATCCTGACCGGCTGCATCACTGCCTGGCTTGGAAACTTTACCACTGGCAACCGCAAAGCTCTGTATAGGGTCCTGGGAACTGCCCACCACATTGTTGGAGGAGAGCTTCCCTCCTTCCAGGTCATCTACACCAGGCGGTGTATAAGGAAAGCCCGGAAGATCATCAATGACTCCAGCCACCCGTCCCACAGACTGCTCTCTCTGCTGCCCTCAGGAAGATGTCTCCACAGCATCTGATCCCACACTCGACGACTGATGGATAGCTTTTCCCCTCAGGCCATAAGGCTAATGAACAGTCAGAACAAATACACCCTACAGCATACTCCCACTTTATGGTATGCCATGCACTGCACTTTAACTTTAACACAGTTCAAACTAGACTATATGCACATAGAGCACAAATACAAAATCTGGTGGTTCCGACAACAAGTCAGTGCATTAATACAAATGACCACCATTTGCCTCGTGCATTGCAACACATCTCCTTCGCATAGAGTTGATCAGGTTGTTGATTGTGGCCTGTGGAATATTGGTCCACTCCTCTTCAATGGCTGTGCGAATTTGCTGGATATTGGCAGGAACTGGAACACGCTGTCGTATACGGCAATCCAGCAATCCAAACATGCACAATGGGTGACATGTCCGGTGAGTATGATGGCCATGCAAGAACTGGAATGTTTTCAGCTTCCAGGAATTGTGTACAGATCCTTGCAACATGGGGCCGTGCATTATCATGCTGCAACATGAGGTGATGGCCATCGATGAATTACATTTACATTTACATTTATGCATTTAGCAGGCGCTTTTATCCAAAGCGACTTACAGTGCATTCATGCTATAAATATTATTTTCAATACATGTGTTCCCTGGGAATCGAACCCACAACCTTTGCGCTGTTAACGCAATGCTCTAACCACAGAGCCACAGGAACACTGTGCACAACAATTGCAAAACAATGGGCCTCAGGATCTCGTCGTGGTATCTCTGTGCATTCAAAATGCCATCAAAAAAATGCGCCTGTGTTCGTTGTCCATGACATCGAACAATGGGGTTATTGTGCCCACACAATAACCCCACCGCCACCATGGGCCACTCGATCCAAAACGTTGACATCAGCAAACCGCTCACCCACACAACGCCATAAACGGTGTCTGCATCTGCCCTGTACAGTGAAAACCGGGATTCATCCGTGAAGAGAACACCTCTCCAAAGTGCCAGACAACATCAAATGTGAGCATTTGCCCACTCAAGTCGGTAAAGGTGACGAACTGCAGTCAGGTCGAGACCCCGATGAAGACGACGAGCATGCAGATGAGCTTCTCTGAGACGGTTTCTGATAGTATGAGCAGAAATTCTTTGGTTATGCAAACCGATTGTTGCAGCAGCTGTCCGGGTGGTTGGTCTCAAATGATCTTGGAACTGAAGATGCTGGATGTGGAGGTCCTGGGCTGGTGTGGTTACATGTGGTCTGCGGTTGTGAGGCCGGTTGGATGTACTGCCAAATTCTCTGAAACGCCTTTGGAGACGGATTATGGTAGATAAATGAACATTAAATTCACAGGCAACAGCTCTGGTGGACATTCCTGCAGTCAGCATGCCAATTGCATGCTCCCTCAAAACTTGCGACATCTGTAGCATTGTGCTGTGTGATAAAACTACACATTTTAGAGTGTCCTTTTATTGTGGCCAGCCTAAGACACACCTGTGTAATAATCATGCTGTCTAATAAGCATCTTGATATGCTACACCCGTGAGTGAGGTGGATGGATTATCTCGGCAAATGAGAAGTGCTCCCTAACACAGATTTAGACAGATTTGTGAACAAAATATGAGGGAAATAGGTATTTTGTGTACATAGAAAAAGTCTTCGTTTTTTGTTATTGACCAAATACTTATTTTCCACCATAATTTGCAAATAAATTCTTTAAAAATCCTACAATGTGATTTTCTGGATTTTTTTTCTTATTTTGTCTCTCATAGTTGAGGTATACCTATGATGAAAATTACAGGCCTCTCTCATCCTTTTTAAGTGGGAGAACTTGCACAATTGGTGGCTGACTAAATACTTTTTTGCCCCACTGTATATATATATTTTTTTAATTGCTGAAATTTAATGCAGCAATGTCACAAATGCTACCGTTATGGCACATATATGTGCGTATATTTTTGATGTCAGCTAATGAAATATTGGCTTTCCAAACCAGTGATAATCAAATTATTTTTTTTATTCACCTACTCTCTCCTCATCAATCTCTATTTTGCTTTGGGATGCATCTGCATTCTCACACGCCAAACTACAAGGCAGTACTGAGGCCACAGAGGGGATCATGTGTTATAACCTCCCATCTGTTCATGACCTGTACAGCTCCAGCGGAATGACACCATTGAATAAGCAAGTCTGACCTCCGCCATTCAAGTCACGAACTGTTTCAAGAAAAAATGGCTGAGGTCAATCATTCTAAATCCTGCACAGGTTTCTTTTATTCCTGCTGTGTCCTGCTGCTGTAACAATCCATGTGGTCCGTAATTCTCCTCTCAGTGCAAGCAGACTTAGGTCACACAATTTTCTACACATTTGTTTCACTGCACATGTATCCCCTTTATATATACTGACATATGGAAAATTGACTAGTTCTCATTTTGCATGGCTCGTTATGGAGTCTACTTTATGTGCAGTAATTAGGCTTATCCATGATAATCTATTGTTTGCTCTGCCAATGCAAATATTCAGTCATATACAACAAATGGAGTCCAGATTGCCCTAAATTTTACATGACATTTAAAAAAATATTGTCATGCAAATGCATTTCATGCTTGTTCTCATTACAAATGCATGCTGTTTAATCCTGCAAAATTTTGGTTTCAGAATAGTATTTTTTAGAAATATATAATTTTTCAACTATGTGTTTCTTACTATGGTATGGTATACTATTTTATTTTATTTGACTTGTTTATTTTTTCTATATACTTCCTGCTTGCACAACACACAAAAGCCTTCTGTATATTTTCCCCATTATACCTGCCAAAAATGAATTTTGATTGTTCTCCGATCTTTCACTAGATGGCCGTGTTTTTACTTCTAGTGATTACCAAGAGTGCTCTGGTGAAGCAAAGTCTCTGCCTTTGACATGAACAGGGAGAGTGAAAAGTCACTGGTGATATTCCAAGAATATATTTTTTGAGGCACATTGTCCTGCCCAAAATCTACATCTGATTCATCATGTTAGGACATTGTTGAAACTAAATTTACAATAGTGATATACACTCACTGGCCACTTTATTAGGTACACGTTGCTAGTACCAAGTTGGACCCTCTTTTGCCTTTAGAACTGCCTTAATTCTCTGTGGAATAGATTCAACAAGGTGTTGGAAACATTCCTCAGAGATTTTGGTCCATATTGACATGATAGCATCACATAATTGTTGCAGATTTGTTGGCTGCACATCCATGATGTGAATCTCCCGTTCCACCACATCCCAAAGGTGCTCTATTGGATTGAGATCTGGTGAATGTGGAGGCCATTTGAGTAACGTGAACTCATTGTCATGTTCAAGAAACCAGTCTGAGATGATTTGAGCTTTGTAACATGATGTATTATCCTGCTGGAAATCTCATAAAGGGATGGACATGGTCAGCGACAAAACTCAGGTAGGCTGTGGTGTTCAAACAATGCTCAATTGGTACTAAGGGGTCCAAAGTGTGCCAAGAAAATATCCCCCACACCATTACACCACCACCACCAGCCTGAAACGTTGAGACAAGGCAGGATGGATCCATGCTTTCATGTTCTTCACACCAAATTCTGACCCTACCATCTGAATGTCGCAGCAGAAAAATAAACTCATCTGAACAGGCAACGTTTTTTAAAACTTCTATTTTTTAATTTTGGTGAGCCTGTACAAATTGTAGCCTCCGTTTCCTGTTCTTAGCTGACAGGAGCGGCACCCGGTGTGGTCTTCTGCTGCTGTAGCCCATCTGCTTAAGGGTTCAACGTGTTGTATGTTCAGATATGGTATTCTGCATACCTTGGTTGTAACGAATGGTTATTTGAGTTACTGTTCCCATTTTATCATCTCTAACCAGTCTGCTCATTCTCCTCTGACCTCTAAAATCAACAAGGCATTTTCGTCCACACAACTGGCGCTCACTGGATATTTTATATTTTTCAGACCATTCTCTGTAAACCCTAGAGATGGTTGTGCGTGAACATCCCAGTAGATCAGCAAACAGTATGGTGTGAAAAGGAACAAAAACGGCAAAAAATGGCTACAATTTCTAATTTTTTGCCTTTGGTCCGGACCAAAGCAAGTGAACTATCGGACTTTCCTGGTGTGAATATGCCCTAAGTCTTTGGTTCTTTTAATTGTGAGGATTTTGGCTCGCATTTAACAAAAACCAACCAATTCTCTATCTCAACAAATTAAATATGGTGACATGCCAATCAGCTAATAAACTCAAAACACCTGCAAAGTTTTCCTGAGCCTTCAAAATGGTCTCTCAGTTTGATAAATGCTCTAAATTCATCTGTCCTCTGTATTTGAGTCCTCTGTTCTCCTTGCGTCGTCACAAGGGCAAGAGACAAAGGGGTGCTGAGAACAGGCAAGAATTAACCAAAGTGATTTAAAAGTGTGGTTTGTTTATTGTAAGCACTTGTTTCTTCTTTTTAACGAGTTTGCTTTTGGCATGACCTGAACAGAGCAATGGGATGTCCCGTCCACAGATAAGAGCAGAGAGCACCTTTCACATGCGCTGAAGTTCCTCTCATATGATAAGAAAAGCTTACCTATAGAAATCTGAGATTGGTATAGAATGTTTCTTCCAGAACGGGCAGGAAAATGTACTGCAAAGCTGCTTTAATTATTTACATGGTGTCAGAAGGGTTTGAATATGTGCAATGGATTTGCTTGAGCTCCAGGGACATTAATAGGAAGGGGTTTAAATCTAACTGGTCTCATGGTATTTATCAGGTAATAGCTGGAAATCACAGTCCGGTGTTTGATCATGACATTGTGTGCATTTGAAGTCTAAGGGGAGGTCACACTTTGATAATCAAAACCAAGCTTTCACTGAGCATTGCTGCTTCTCCTGTGCCTCGGCCATGAGATCAAATGTGTTTGGCTGCTTATGGTTGTGGCGTGCAACATGGAGCTTTGAAGTGGCTTCTCTGCTGTTTAAAACTGTCTTTAATTAGTGTTGGATGTTGGAAATGATAAGCGAAGACTCTTCATATTTGAGCCAAATACTGTACCATTGATCACAAGCTTTAGAACAACTGTACCAGATAATTACACACTCCAACAAACCGTACAGCTGTTTCCTTTTTTCAGTCTTCTTTGCTATTCACTTGAACAATGAAAAAGTTCCTTCCTTCTTTTTTCCATCCATCCTTATGTACTTGCTTCCTTTAAACTTTGCATTTATTCTTCCCTTCATTCTGTTCCCTTCTTTCTTTCTTTCTTTCTTTCTTTCTTTCTTTCTTTCTTTCTTTCTTTCTTTCTTTCTTTCTTTCTTTCTTTCTTTCTTTCTTTCTGTCTGTTTATGCTAATGTACCTTTCAGAAGTCTAGTTAAAGCAAGAATAAGACATTGATTTATGTTTTATCAATTAATGAATAATATTTAGGGTTTTAAAGATGTATGGAATTATGAAGATGTTGTGTGCACTGTATGGATGATGATTTATTTTTCTCAAGCTGCATTGAATAATATAGTTTGTGTATTGTGTGAATTTTAATTAAGATGATAATTATTTATTGTTAAATAAAATAGCTTTAAAATTCAATCCTTTGTTTACTTGAATGGAATATTTCCTTCTTCATTCTCCTCTTTGCTTCCTTTCTTCTTGTATTATTTCATTCCTTTTGTTCATTACAATTATTATTATTTTTTTTTTTTCATTTCTGTTCAGACACTGAAAACACTTAATTCTCACACACCACCAGCATTTCCAAAAAGCTGCGTTCCAGCTCTTGGCCTAGCCACCCGACCCTGTTCTTGTCTTCAACCAGATGAAAGTGTTCAAGTCATGGCCCATTCCTGAGTTTGTGCTGAAAAAACACTGATTAAAGTTGGTGGCTGAGCAACACTTTGGTGAAGTCCCAGCTAAATAAAAAGCTTGCAGGTGAGGTAAACAATCCTGTTAACACCAAAATGACAAAATTATTATCAGGATTTATAATATCACACTAATTTACATTCACATCATACCATAGTTTATTATGATGAAGTCTTAATAACCCAACTTTCATAATCAACCTGAGTTTGCTTAATGTAGTGTGTAAAAATGGAAAAGATCTTAAATCTTCAAAATTCACAAAGTAATTATTGGCAGTAAAAAAACAAAACAACAACTGGATATGTCAAATTTAAGATGTATATCCTTAAATATAAGCCGGCTCTTAATATGTAGATGGTGGTACATTGTCAGCTCAAGGTGAAGTTAATATCAGATTCATGTACTCCTAACTACTTTCCATTCTGTGACATGTCATGGCAGAAATGCTCCATTCCTGTGCCATTGTCTGTGTGTTTATAGGCAAGGGATGGTTAAATCTTATTATGCATGTAAAGTAAGTGCTATCCATTATTTCTGTGCTCCAGCCGCTGGACGGGATAGTGGATGGAACGGTCTCATTGCTCCTATCAGATGAAGCGGGATAATTAGAAATCAGTAGTGTGTTTAATTGGGCAAATAAAAAAACGTTACCACTCACTGCATTACCTTTTTTCATCCAGCCTGCATGCCAGAGCACTTCGTCTTTCCTTCCGTTTCACACTTTCGCTTGCCTAGAGAGCCATGGAGGAAGTGAGACGACGTCTAGAGTTGTGGCAAATAACCCGGGTGCGGAAGAACTTGGGTGAACGAGTAATGAAGCGTGCTGATTGGATATTAAATGTCACCTCATTCTTATCAACAAACATATTATTTTAATAATAGCTCATGTTTCTTTGGTTTCACTCCTAGTGTTGTTTAATTAGAAAATAAATGTGTAGAGGTGTGCTGACTTTGATGACGTTTGTTGTTGGCCCCCAGAAAGCAATTCAAGTGCAAGTTTGTTGAATTAAGTCTACTTTAATAGCTGGGTGGAGTTTTCTCCTCTTGAAGACATAGTTTAATTATGTTTATGAGCATCATAAAGTCCTCTTGGCGCATACTGCATGGTACACTCTGTAAAGTGAAATGGCCTGCTCTTAACACTGGGCTCTGTCTGCATCACTGCAGCGGTCAGTTATACAGAGACCTCTCCTGCTCACTCATACAATCTCAAAGGTTTTATTAAGACTCTAGCTAAAGCGTTCTTCTTTGATAATCATTATAATTATTATTATTTACCAAAATAAAGAGTCATTCTGTACTTTTGTGGTACAAGTGGTAGTTTTGGCAAAATAATATGAATGAAAAAGTTATCATACATGATGAAGTCATATGACTTATGAGTTATTTATTTGTAATGTGTGATTTATCTTTAGAGGAACGTTGTTTTTGGCTAATATGATGTTATTATTATTATTATTTCTAAAGAAATAACCATAACACATCTGATACTAAGATAATATACAAGGTACCATCGGCTGGACTTATGTGTCTTATGAAAGAGTTTATAGGAAGTTCAAGTGTCCATTTATTGAAAATATTCAAGTATTTGCTTACAACATCTTTAAAATATCCAAAAACATCTCGTACTTGAATTTGTTGTTTTCTGACTGTATACTGGCCTACAAGGTTGCCTTGTTTTTTTGAAAACTTTACACTGGTAAAGTTTAACATCATATCTGTCCATCTATTAGCGCTCTATTTGTTTAAGTAGCAATCATGTCACATTTATTTTTTGAATGTAAAGCACATGTGTTAGTTTAATAGCATATGTTTTCTTGGGATAATTTACAGACTTGCTTAGACTGTATATACACCATATTGTAGTAATATATTATATATAGCTATTATTATGTTGTAATGCTTCATATTTTCGATAATTTGAATGTAAAATTTACATTTGAAGCTTTGCCTTAAAACGATTTTCAGAAAAATATTATTCAAAAGTATATTTTGACACTCCAAAATATTATGATAAAATCCATAATAATATACAAATTATACATTTCTCCCTTAAATTAAAATATAAAAAGACAATGGCAGGTAATAATAATTGTATTTTTGTGAATTTGGCAACATAAATATATAAAGGAGCTATTAAAGAGGGCCTGTGTGTCACTATGTATCATGATCCAACCTTCAGTGGAAATCTTGCTTTGTAAAATTAAGAAGATCTTGAGACAGTTCACTCCTTGACATCAATCTTTGTGGAAAACAGTTAGACGTTGCTGGCCTTTGTGTAGGAAATTTCCGTCGCAACTAAAGTAAATGAAGACTAATTTGTATCTTTAGTTTGCTTGCTACAATATCCCACTGAATTAAATCCCTAAAGATTAGTGTAACCACACATAGAGACTAGAGCAGTCTAATATGTGACCTCTCACACCCCGTTATTGTCTAAGTGAAAGCATTAACAGGTTAATTTTGAGCTTTCTTTTTATATCAGAGCAGTGTGATGCTGTAGAGTCCTACTGTTTTTCCACTTAGTAATCCACATTTCTACACATAATACTTAAAATATCACATTTAAAAGGACAACTCAACAAAAATGAAAGAAATTCTGTCATCATTAATAATTGTAAACATTTGTTCCTTAAAACACATAAGGAGAAATAGTACAGAATAAACTAGTTGCACATTTTTTGTTAAGATAGAAAGTCAAGTGAGTTTGGAACAGCTTGAAAGTGGGTAACTTTTTCTTGAATGCTTAGGTGGTCTGGCTGTTTTAAGAGGCTTAAGAGTCTAATAACTCTAAAAAAGGTCATCAGTGTTTCTCATTTTGGCAGCATGTTTCCTGGTAAATAAATAGCTCACCCAAAAATGAAAATTTGCTGAAAATGTACTTACACTCAGGTCATCCTAGATGTAGATACGTTTATTTATTTATTGGAACAGATCTGGAGAAATTTAGCATTACATCCATTGATCCTCTGGAGTGAATGGGTGCCGTCAGAATGAGAGTTCAAACTTCTTATGAAAACATCACAACACATCCATTATTGGGGTATTTTAATTTTAAACCATTTCTTCCAAGTCCATAATGAAAATCCTCTCCATTCCCTGTCATCTTCTCAAATCAAAATCAAATCCAACAACATACAATATTTCTTAAGAACTGTTTTAGACTATTTTCACTTGTAAACAGTACTTGATCTGGTGCAAATTTCTCTCATTATTCAGAAAAGACAACTTTTTTTGTACTGACGAAACAATACTATAGACAAAAGACTCACATTTTAGCTATTAGCAAAGGTTTGTAGTTAAAACATCTGCAGAGGATCATTGTGAGCAAGTGATATAATGCTAGATTCATACATCATGGTTGGCCTGAGGTTTAGTACATTTTTGGAATTTAAAAAATAAATAGTTCACCCAAAAATGTTAGTGTTGGTGTGTGCAAGTTCACCTTAAAATAAAGAGCAGAAGGTTTCCCCTTTAAACAGACACTGTACACTTTCAGAGTTTGGGAGTGTGACAGAAACTTTATGCCAGCTCTATAAACAGGCAGGAGGGAAGAGTAATAACTCGAAGGATTTGTGACAAGCCATTTTTTGGAGGTACCCCACAAGGCTCCAATTCACAGCACAGTCAGAGAGAGCAGGAGGAGAGGGGGTACTAATGGGAGATGAGCATACTCTTATTACCACCACACAGCCTTCCTGGCTAAGAGACTTCCGTTTATGGGGAGGATCTCCAAGCCCTCTCAGCCACTCAAGCTGGACCTGAGCTTTCCTCGAAGCCATTGAAACCAAAAGCCAATAGATGAAATCCGATTCGCAGGCTTCTTTCAAAAATGTGGACAAGAGTCAAGAGGTGAAACTAGGAGACAAAATTACAGACCCGTGGAGCGAGAGAAACTGAAAGAGGCCAAGGCTAATCTGCACTCAGATTAGATTTCTCATGTAAATATAATGGCTGTTCGTTTATATTTATCTTGATTGTTGGCATGTGGTAGAAGCAAAGCGTGTATTAGAATCTTGCCACCGGGTACAGCGCTGGCCATTAAAACATCATTACCATCATCTCCTATTGTGCCAGCGATGTGCCAAAGGAATTACCCACATAATGAGACCAACCTAAATATCACCAGAGGACAGCATAGCACTATCCTCACTTATCCCTCCACACTTACTCTCACACACACAAAGACGCATGCCTGTACAAAGGTGCCTCCTCCATTTACGGACCTTGGTGTATCCACCTGACTTCACTATTCTTCCAGAGACGGAGCTCTGAAGAGTGGAGGCCTCAGCAGGACGACTCTAATGAGAGGAAGCCTAATAACACTCAACCATAGTTGGGGGGTTCTTAAGAGTGGAGGTCTCAGCATACCAACTCTCTAAAGCGAGAGGAGACCGTACTACACTCAGCGCTAAAGACAGCTAGCGAGGCTCACAATAGAGACTACGTACTAATAGTGCTGCCTAAGCGGAGCTCTGGAGAGCAGAGGCTTCAGTAGAATGACTCTCTTAAACGAGAGGAAGCCTAACACTCGATCCAGGTAGGGGAACTCTTAGAGTGGAGGTCTCTGCATAATGACTCTCTAAGTGAGAGAAGACCTGGCTACACTCAACGCCAAAGGCAGTTAGTGAGGCTCAAGAAAGAGCCTGTGCATAGTACTGCCTAAGCAGAGCTCTAGAGAGTGGAGGCTTCAGCAGAATGACTCTCTAAACGAGAGGAAGCCTAGCAACACTCAACCCTAGTTGGGGGGGGCTCTTAAGAGTGGAGGTCTCAGCATACCGACTCTCTAAAGCGTGAGGAGACCGGACTACACTCAGCGCTAAAGACAGCTAGCGAGGCTCACAATAGAGACTACGTATTAATGGTGCTGCCTAACTGGAGCTCTGGAGAGCAGAGGCTTCAGTAGAATGACTCTCTTAAATGAGAGGAAGCCTAACACTCGATCCAGGTAGGGGAACTCTTCACGAGTGGAGGTCTCAGCATAACGACTCTCTAATTAAGAGGACACTTGGCAACACTCAACGCCAGAGGCAGTTAGTGATGCTCAAAAAGAGCCCACATTCTCCTATTACTGCCAGAGACGGAGCTCTGAAGAGTGGAGGCCTCAGCAGGACGACTCTCTAAACGAGAGGAAGCCTAACAACACTCAACCCTATGTGGGGGGCTCTTAAGAGTGGAGGTCTCAGCATAACGACTCTCTAAGCGAGAGGAGATCTGACTATCCTCAGCGCTAGAGACAGCTAGCGAGGCTCACAATAGAGCCTACATACTCATAGTGCAGTCTAAGCAGAGCTCTGGAGAGCGGAGGCTTCAGAAAAATTACTCTCTTAAACGAGAGGAAGCCTAACACTCGATCCAGGTAGGGGAACTCCTCAAGAGAGGAGGTCTCAGCATAATGACTCTCTAATTTGAGAGGAGACCTGACTACCCTCAGCGCTAGAGACAGCTAGCGAGGCTCACAATAGAGCCTACATACTCATAGTGCAGACTAAGCGGAGCTCTGGAGAGCGGAGGCTTCCGAAAAAAATGACTCTCTTAAACGAGAGGAAGCCTAGCAACGCTCAATCCAGGTAGGGGAACCCTTACGAGTGGAAGTCTCAGCATAACGACTCTCCAAAGCGAGATGAGACCTGACTGCACTCAGCGCTAAAGACAGCTAGCGAGGCTTACAATAGAGCCTACATACTAGTAGTGCAGTCTAAGCGGAGCTCTGGAGAGCGGAGGCTTTAGAAAAATTACTCTCTTAAACGAGAGGAAGCCTAGCAATACTCAATCCAGGTAGAGGAGCTCTTACGAGTGGAAGTCTCAGCATAACGACTCTCTAAGCGAGAGTAGACCTGACTACACTCAGCGCTAGAGATAGCTAGTGAGGCTCAAAATAGAGCCTACATACTAATAGTGCTGTCCAAGCGGAGCTCTGGAGAGCGGAGGCTCCAGCAGAATGACTCTCTTAAACGAGAGGAAGCCTAACAACATGCAATCCTGGTTCAGGAGCTCTTAAGAGTTGAGGTCTCAGCATAACGACTCTCTAAAGTGAGAGGAGACCTGACTACACTCAGCGCTAGAGAAAGCTAGCAAGGCTCACAATAGAGCCTACACACAAATAGTGCGGTCTAAGCAGAGCTCTGGAGAGCGGAGGCTTCAGCAGAATGACTATTTTAAATAAAAGGAAGCCTAGCAACACTTGAGCCAGGTACAGTAGCTCTTAAGAGTGGAGGTCTCAGCATAACGAATCTCTGAAGTGAGAGGAGAACTGACTACACTCAGCGATATAGAGAAAGCTGGCAAGGCTCACAATAGAGCCTATACACCAATAGTGCGGTCTAAGTGGAGCTCTGGAGAGCAGAGACTTCAGCAAAAAGAACTCTCTTAAATGAGAGGAAGCCTAACAACACTCGAGCCAGGTTAAAAATTACCCTTTTTTTTTTTTTTTTTTTAGCTCGCAAGCTCCCCCAGGGGGCATCGACGCATATCCGCGCTTCAGCCTCCCTTCGATGTCAGCATAATTATCATGCTTATACCGATGGATGTGGGCTGAATATGGTTTATCCCATGCCTACATGATCTCACTATGAAGTTCTGGAAGGAATGGGAGGCTCACGGGAGCTGGGAGGTTATGCCAGAGAGAGATCGCTCATCAAGTCTACTGCGAGCCACTCCCCCTTTTCCGTGCCTCCACTGTAGGTCTACCTAGCAGAAACGCAAGCTTCATAACCTCCAGCAGCTCTACATCGCAGGGCAGACAAGCTTTGAAGGCTCAGAAATATCCTCTCCGCCTTCATCAGCCCACCATGAGCCAGCAAATCACTTCCTGCTGGATCAGAAGATGTAACAGACAATACATCTTCCTCCCGCAGTTTATCAATGACAAATTTGTACAAACACATTTATAGTTGTCTTTGTAATGAAATGCTCACTGATTCAGACGAGATGCCTTTTCACTGGATTAAGAAATTCTCCTCTTGCCAGACGAACCAGCATTTTTGAAGTCATGTGGATTATAGTGATGCTTTTATCAGCTGTTTGAACTCTCATACTGATAGCACAATCAAAAGTTCGGGGCCTGTAAGAGTTTTAAATGTATTTGAAAGAAGTGTCTCTTATGCTCACCAAGGCTGCATTTATTTCATCAAAATACAGTAAAAGAGTAATATTTAGAATTATTATTACGATTTAATATATTTTTAAATGTAATTTAATTATAAAATTTTCAGCAGCCATTATTCCAGTCTTCAGTGTCACATGATTTTTTTTTCCTTCCAGGATTCTTTGATGAATAGAGGTAAAAGATAACAGCATTTATTTGAAATAGAAATATTTTGAAACATTATAAATAGTACTGACCCTGATTAGTTTAAAACGTTCAAGCGTATATTTCAGAGCACATACAACTGTGCGTACTTGCATAATTGTATTGATGGCAACATTGCTGAAATCACTTAATTTCTCACTTTCCCCATAAAGACACTTGGAACGGCAATTGAAAGCATTGAAAATATATATTATTATTATTATTTGTTTATGTCTCTGCCCATTTTACTTTTGGTGTGTGTGTGTGTGTGTGCGTGTGTGTGTGTGTACAGTATATTCGTACTAAGCTCTTTCTTACAAGACAGTTATTGATGGCCTCAGAGCAAGCTGTACAGCTGCAGGCAACAACGATTGCAGCAAGTAGTCTTAAACAAACCTACGGCCACTTTTAAATGCCCCCAGAGTGTTTTTAAATGGTTCCTATCTGGGTACACCACTGCATGATGATAAACAGCTGAGTGCAGTTTGAGGTATAGATTCATATATATATATATATATATATATGCCTGAACAACTGTTTTTTTTTTAATAATATTAGGATACTTTCTGATATCAATGAAAGTCTTTTTCTGCTTCAGAGTGAAAAATAAAATTAACTGTGACTGTAACATGAAATTGAAACTTTTTTTCATAATTCTGACTTTAGTTCTCATAATTGTAACTTTAGATCTCTCCAGTGAGTACTTAACAGCGTCCTGTTAAAAAAAAAATGCTTATATGCTTTACTTATTTCTTATTCCCCTATTCCTTTCTCTAGCTTGCACTATTCTGAACAAGGTCTGAAACTTTGTTTTGCTAGCACATATTGTGTTTTGCCTTCTTAAGATGACTTGATTGTTGTATTCTTCATTTGTTTGCTAAATGAATAAATGCAAATGTATATACACTATATACTGCAACTGCATAAAATATAATATGTTGCACATACAAATGCAATTGCACATCTCACAATGATAATTTATTTCTTGTTTATTTCTTAAATTCTTTTCTAAACTTCTAATATTTACCTGTTTTGTTTTACTTTTTACTTTAAATTTTTTGTCATTTAGCAGACACTTTTATCCAAAGCGACTTACAAATAGGAAAAAGTAACTAAAACTATAAGTTAAAACTCTATAAATACTATAACAACAAAAGGTATGAGTATAAAAAATATTCTAACATGACACTAAGCCAAAACATATATATATATATATATATATATATATGTATGTTATTTCATTTCCATGTAATATGTTGAAGTAACGTTACTAAAATAGCTCCAATTTATTAAAACTAAAGAAAATAACTATAAAGACATAATAGATTCATACATTCATACATAATAGATTCTAAAATTAAAATAGATAAATCAAACGGCAGTAGTTTATCAGTAATCCTAAAAGAGGATAACAACAACCTAACAAACAACAACATACACATAGTAAGAATTGGTTATATACACTAAAACAGAAGTGAAACAAGCAGTAAGAAAGAAGATAAATAAAAAGCGATACTTATATCCTTTGGCAGTGTCCCTGTCCGGTGGAGTCACACGGTAGAGTTGATTGTCTTTACACTCTTCGGTCTTCCCACGAGGAGGTCTTCACGCGAAGGCTGCTGTGACGGCTGCCGCGGTAAACTACGCTTTTTATACCCATCTAACAAAATGCCACTACATGTTAATCATGACTTGTGTATTAGCTGAGCCTGCTTAACTGCTTTGTGTTAAATACTTTTATAATACCCATTTAATGATCAGTCAATATGTTGTTATATAGTGAACCTGTGACAAGTTATCACCAAATTCATATCCATGCTGCTTTCTTTTCTCCTCATACTCAGTATTCATGGAGTGGTCAGTTTAACATCAATGTCTTATGGTTAGGTAATTGAATCCTGATATCTTCTGACAAATATGTCAGACCATTTTTCATTAAATAATTTTACATTTCTTCATAAAATACAATCCTTCTTAAAAAAATAATCACAGAAAATATTTTATTCAAGGAATCATATCTCATTTGGTTTGATTTGATTTATTTTACGAGAACAGATTCTTCAACAGATTAATAGCTCCAATGGCTGCTGTTTCACTTTCTAAAGACATTTTCCTGGTCTAACTCTTTCTCAAGGTTCAAGGTTAAAGGTTCTTTTATTCGTCACATTCTCAATTATACAGAATATAATCAGTAGTGATATGTAAATCAGGTCAGGTCCGCTCAATGGACAGTGCAAAATATGTAACACATATTTTGCAAGAGAATATACATAAATATAAGTAAAAAAATAATAAAAACAAATAAAACAAATAAAGAGTAAAATGTGCAATAAAATAAAGTGTGAAATACAGTTTACTGTGGACTTAATAAATAATAATATAAACAGGGATGTGCAAGAGGAATGTGCAAACAGGTTGTACCGGTATATATATATATATATATATATATATATATATATATATACATAGCAGCCCCGATATTTCTCACAGTTATAGTGTGAGACTGGTGAAACACAGCATTATTATTAACTGAAGCCTTGTGTGGTAATTTTGCTCATCCTAAGAATCAAAGAATGGTTTTATGGAACACATGTTGATCTCCTAGAAGTGATTGTTAAAATGTATGATTGTTAGTCCCCATCTCAAACCTTGAAATGTCCTCAATAGTAAACACAGTTAATGCGATCTAAGCAATGCACTCAGACATGCATAACATATTACATTCAGCTCTAATTTTGTTATTTTAGTGAATCAGGCATTAAAATAATGAATGAAGTGTCTGCAAATGAGCAATGCCATCAATGTTTTTTTCATCCCCCAGAGAGAAAGAAAAAGACAGGGCATTAATGTTCTTGAACGAAAACACTTCTCAAAAGCTGATAAATGTGTTTGAGGACTTACTGTAAACCCTATGAACAGTTGTTTCATTCTCTTTCACTCTTTCTTTCATAAATCCAACATGTTAGTTTGTGTCTTTGTGTGTAGGAAATGACAACAGTAGAGAGGTCTGTTTTTAAGGATTCAAATAATGGGAGCTGTTTTTTACATGTTGTTGATGTTTTTAAAAAGTAGATTTGCAATCTGACAACAAAAAAAAAAACATTGTTATATGAAAAAGTGATACTGACAAAATTAAGATAGACAAATAGATATATTGTCAAAAAATAGCAACGCGTGATCATCTGAGGGCTATTTGAACGTGTGCTCTCCAATTGTGTGGTCACTTTTGACCCTGTAGAAATAAAAACTCTTAAAACTATTTTCATACCCGCATGTTTCATTTAATTTGTCCACTAACAATGTCTATTGTATCACAGGGAAATTCTGTCATTTTTATGTCATATTTCCTCTGCATTTCTAAACATGTATTGTGTTTAATACAACCTGGTCACATAAAAATACGTACCTCTGTGCACTTTCTGTTCGACACCTTGTTTTATGTACCTTAATGCACGTTTCGCCGCAGTTTCAAAGAGAAATGTCCACTGAGTGGCTCTAAAACACAGGTTAAATATGTGAACACTGGCACGTTTTTATTACGTAGATATAGGTACATATTGCTGTGTTTTTTATTACGTTGCTACAGGTACGTATTTCGGCGGTTCAGAATTCAAATATCCGGGGTCTGTCCCTAGAAGGTAATGCTCTATCATGTTGGAAATATGCCCTACACCAAACCCAACCCTAAACCTATCCGATAGTGTTAACACATGCAAAACTGATATAAAAACGTAATTGTTGATGCAACCCTGCCATTTCAACTTCCTTATATGCAGATTTGAACAGCTTTGTCAAACCATGATCAAACAGGATCTGAACCGGAGCTCCTCCACCTCCTAAGTATGTCTCCGTACTCCGTGAGCTACCGAAAAATCTTATAGTCTATGAAAAACCATAGATACGAGGCTGGATATGTGTGATGCTAACGTTCAAAAGCATCAGTTTTCAAGTTGTTTTGAAGTCGTAACATAATATTCTTCAAGTAATTGTGCGAAAATTACGCTTTATCAATCAAAACTCTGTACATTTGTGTGAAAAGGAGTAAAAGGTGTCAAAGATATACTGCCTCTAGTGTCTGTTTCTTTTGGAAACTTCAGTAATATGTAGTTATTGGTACGTATTTCATGGCTCGCTAAAAAGTGGACTCGGGTATATAAATGCCATGAGACCAGGTAGGTTTAATAGCATGCTTTAGTGGTAATTCAATTTTAATCTCCTGAGAACCTGCATCCTCATTTGAGGACATTATATTTTAGTGAATTTATCTAAAACTATACATGCCACAGTTTTAAATCTGGATGTCCTGCAGAGCACATTGAGGGCTTTTCAGAGGTACTAATTGTTTGGATGTTTCACCATGACCACTCCCTCTCCTTGGTCTTCAAAAATGTCTAATATTAATTTAGTGATACTCTTATGGAAATATGATACTATTTTGTAATTATCATTTAAATCTGTCAAAATTTTAAGCTGTGTGTCATAAATCAACATCTCATGAAAATGTTATTGGGTTTCAAATCAAAATATGACTTTCTGTTACGAAACAGAATGTTGATTTCATATGTGTCCTCATATGAGGACACGGGGACTAAATGTCAGGGTTCTGTCACTTTGGTCTTGTGATATGGTTTTGTGACAGAGCACTGACACTCTCGCCATGTCCTGTTTCCATGTGAGCACTTGGCTTCGAGTGTGCTCGAGCCGTGCGGTCTCTTGTCTGCATGCCTTGTTTCGTATTGGATCGTGGTGTTCGGATCCCGGCACTCATGTCTTGAGTTTCGGTTTTGTGACGGGGTTCGGACACTCATGTTCCATGTTCTGTGTTGTTGTGTGAGCGTGTGTTCTCGATGCCGCACACTCGTCCGCATACATTCATGTTATGTCTTCTTCTGTGTGGCACGTGTTCGTGTCCTGTTTTGCACATGGCTGGTGATTGTATTTTGCTGGCCATGTGCTTTTTTTTTTTTGTGTGAGCACATGACTTTTGTCTTAGTTTTCTGTGTGCCATGTGCTCTCATGTCAATTGTCTTGACCCCACCCATCTTGTTTCCTGATCATTGGTTAATTTGTCCCACCTGTGTTTATCTTGTTGCCCTCCTCATTTGTTCCCTTTATAATCTCCATGTATTTAAAGTTCTGTGCCAGTTCGTCATTGATGTGGATGATGATCAGATCAGATCAGATCTATGTGTGGAGCACTGGCTGTTGTCAGACATTCACTGGATTATTACAATTAATAACAAAAATAAATGTAAATTGATATTGAAATTGGGGTAAATGTAAATTGATATTTCCTACTGACACACGACAGCAAAAGATATAAATAACTGACTTAAAACAATTTTGAACTGGTAAAAACACTAGTGGCCTAAAATGTTTGCACAGCACTGTGTATAGAGCAAAAAAAACACACTTATGTCAAATGAATGACTTCCCGTATTCTGTGGTTGTGGGTCGGAAGACCTTTCCTCTGCTCTTATATATTGATTGGGGAAGCAGAGTGGGCAAGACTTTGAAAGCTCTCTCCCTTTTACCATCTAAACCATAAGAATAATACAGTGCAAACTGTTAAACTGATCTCACAATCAAAACGAAACATCAAAACACCTTTCCTGTTAAAATGTCTTCATTCCTTTAAATAGCTTGGATCGGATTGGATTTAAATAGATTGGACCAGAAACAAATGATACAGGCAGACCATGTGACAATGGCATGGCTGAAGTATGACTTAGTCAGCCTACATTAATGATTTCCTGAGACAAAAAAAATATTTAATTAATTACGAATAAGTAGATATTAGTGACATTCTGGCATTGGTGCTGCTGCTATGTACACTCACAGAAAACAATGTGCTCACATTTTAAAGATGTGGGGCAGCTTCTGTAATATCGCCTTGACTATCGACAAAGACATTAGCTCTAGGGGATATCTCTGACAATCGTCAATACAATATACTATTGTCTATCTGGACAACACCACTAACAATTTAACCATTTCAAATTGTTGTAAACAAAATCTTAAACTCAATTTTTTCTTACCATGTTACGTTTTTCTAGAAGCCTGCGGAACTCCTGAATCCACCATTTCTCAATTTTTTATGGGAGGAAAAACAGATTGTGTAAAATAAGGATGAAAAACTTGGTTAAAAGCTAGCAAAACCATACATTATGCAAGCCTGCAAATCCAGTAATCTGCCTATTATTCAACGACCTCAAATACAAATGATTATTTCTAACAGTAATATATAAAGAACACTTTTAGTGGCCTCTCTAACTTACTGTTAAAACTATTTTGTTCTGATTAAAGCAATGCAAGCATTCACTAAAATAGAGGAAGGGTAAAAGGACCTCAAACACCATGAGAGATTAAGCTAACTAAATTAAATCAACATTTGGTGTGAGCATCCTTTGCATTTTAAGCAGCTTTTGCCCTCGGTGCACTTGAGCAGATGCAGCTAACGTTAACTGAGGAAAAAAAGACAGCGGAAATAGAAGTTATTGTTGGATTCGGCACATCACAGACATTTTGGGGAAAAAAATATAAATGGCTAAAGACCTTAAAAGATCATTTTTTGTACGAAATTATCTAATTCTGACAAAACATTACAAAGCCATACAGAAACGTTACACAGACAGTGTTAACTGAACTTACCTCTGTATTTCTGACCTAACCATTAGGGATGAGCGAGTACAGCATTATCTGTATCTGTATCTGTTAACCATATGAATTATCTGTATCTGTATCTGTACTCGGACTGGGCGAGGCCTAACCCGGAAGTGGGCGGGATTTAACCTGGAAGTGGGTCGGGTTGTCTTGAAATGAGCGGGGCTTTAACCGGTATGTTATTTTAAGCATGCAATTGATATGGGTTGATCAGAAATTGTTATATTTATTGCTGATTAGAAAACTATTTACATGACAGCACCAGCATTGAGCTTCAGATCAATGGTTTTGATCACGATAACAAACGAACTATATACAGAACAAGTTTTGCAACAATGAATACAACACATGCGGTTGCAATTATGAAGTAAAATGTAATGAACAAGAGTTTTCATCTCAACATAACTTTCTTTTTTTAATTTTTTTATGATCAGTGTGATTTTTAGTTTTTTTGGTTCTTTTTTATTTATTTTATTTCCACACCAGGTATGTGTGTGTGTGTGTGTGTGTGTGTGTGTGTGTTTGTGTGTGTAGCTTAATTTGTAATATTATTTATACCACAACTACCTTTATTGTTTTTATAAAATACAGCAAGAAAGTGTCACTCAGTGCGTGAAGTAAAAAAAAACTGGTTAGAACCAGCTGACGGTTTAAAAAAAAAAATACTCAGATGACCGGCAGAGAGAGGGAGAGAGAGTGTGTGTGTGTAGCTAATTAATTTGTAATATAGTTTTATACCACCACTTCCTTTTTTTAAATGAAATACAGCAAGAAAGTGTCAGACACTCAGTGCGTGAAGTAAAAAACCTGGTTAGAGCCAGCTGACGGTTTAAAAAAGAAAAAAAAATCTCCGACAGGTAGAGAAGCGAGTCGCATTCTACCAAGCACCACGTCTGAACAAACCCCACGTTTACCAAAACTCTACTGGTTAATAAGTAAGTACTACAAACCAAAGTAAAAAACAAACCTGAAGCTGAAGAAACCCTAAACGTTAACGGAAAAAAACCTGCGAACCTGAGTGACTGAGGGAGAGACAGCGAGAGAGAGAGCGCTGTTCTCTTCTCAGTGTTCCTTCTGTGTGTGAGTGAGCAGAGCGGGACACAGCAACACAATAAGGGGCCGCTCACATATCACGTCTTTTGCGCGCTCAAGTTCGTTATTTCAAATGTAGACGCGCGGTATGCGCGCTCATAATGGAAGCGACGCGGTCACCGTGCGACGCGCTCGGTTTTTCCAGGCGCGTCCACGCCGCATGGAGATAAAAACATCTCAACTTTTCAGGAGAGCGCAGCTGATGGTTGCTTAGCAACGACAAATGCCTCCGGAGCTGCGCTCTCCGTTACAAGAAGGACATTTCGTCACATGACCTGCGGTGCGCTTGCGGCATTCTGAAAAGTTGAGATGTTTTTATCTCGATGCGGCGTGGACGCGCCTGGAAAATACGAGCGCGTCGCACCGCACGTCTACATTTGAAATAACGAACTTGAGCGCGCAAAAGATGCGATATGTGAGCGGCCACTAAATCTGTACGTGTGTAGGGGAGGGGCGCTGTGACTAGCCTATCACAGAACGCAGACACAGTCAGCTACCCAATGAGAATTTTTATTCAATCCGAGCACAGATATTGACTCGTATGATACTCGTACTAGGCAAAAGTGCTTTATCCGTACCGGATACTCGTTTCAGCCGAGTATCCGGCTCAACTCTACTAACCATAGTTGATACTAGGGATGAGCGAGTACAGCATTATCTGTATCTGTTAACCATATGAATTATCTGTATCTGTATCCGTACTCGGACTGGGCGGGGCCTAACCCGGAAGTGGGCGGGATTTAACCTGGAAGTGGGTCGGGTTGTCTTGACATGGGCGGGGCTTTAACCGGTATGTTATTTTAAGCATGCAATTGATATGGGTTGATCAGAAATTGTTATATTTATTGCTGATTATAAAACTATTTACATGACAGCATCAGCATTGAGCTTCAGATCAATGGTTTTGATCACGATAACAAACGAACTATATACAGAACAAGTTTTGCAACAATGAATACAACACATGCGGTTGCAATTATGAAGTAAAATGTAATGAACAAGAGTTTTCATCTCAACATAACTTTCTTTTTTTAACTTTTAATTTTTTTATGATCAGTGATATTTTTTTTAAATTTCCACACCAGGTATGTGTGTGTGTGTGTGTAGCTAATTAATTTGTAATATAGTTTTATAGCACTACTTCCTTTTTTTTAATGAAATACAGCAAGAAAGTGTCAGACACTCAGTGCGTGAAGTAAAAAAAAAACTGATTAGAGCCAGCTGACGGTTTAAAAAAGAAAAAAAAAATCTCCGACAGGCAGAGACGCGAGTCGCATTCTACCAAGCACCACGTCTGAACAAACCCCACGTTTACCAAAACTCTACTGGTTAATAAATAAGTACTACAAACCAAAGTAAAAAACAAACCTGAAGCTGAAGAAACCCTAAACGTTAACGGAAAAACCCCGCGAACCTGAGTGACTGAGGGAGAGACAGAGAGAGAGCGCGCTGTTCTCTTCTCAGTGTTCTGTGTGTGAGTGAGCAGAGCGGGACACAGCAACACAATAAGGGCCGCTCACATATCGCGTCCTTTGCGCGCTCAAGTTCGTTATTTCAAATGTAGAGCCGGTATGCGCGCTCATAATGGAAGCGCGGTTGCGGTGCGACGCCGCTCGTTTTCCAGGCGGCGTCGCGCCCGCATCGAGATAAAAACATCTCAACTTTTCAGAATGCAAGCGCACCACGGGTCATGTGACGAAATTTCCTTCTTGTAACGGAGAGCGCAGCTGATGGTTGCTTAGCAACGACAAATGCCTCCGGAGCGCAACCGCCCGAACGCTTTGGAAAAAGGAGAAAGCAGCGCCTAGCGTTTTCACGCAGCGTTTTAGGCGCGATATGTGAACGGGCCCTAAATCTGTATGTGTGTAGGGGAGGGGCGCTGTGACTAGCCTAGACACAGTCAGCTACCCAATGAGAATGTTTATTCAATCCGAGCACAGATATTGACTCGTATTACTCGTATGATACTCGTACTCGGCAAAAGTGCTTTATCCGTACCGGATACTCGTTTCAGCCGAGTATCCGGCTCAACTCTAGTTGATACCTTTACCATGAGGCACTACAATAAGTAACGTTTGCCTATATTAACTTTGCGCACGTACGTATGCACACGCACACATCACACACGCATACAAACACATATATATATATATATATATATATATATATTAGTGGTGGGCCGTTATCGGCGTTAACGTGCTGCTTTAACGTGAGACTCTTATCGGGCGATAAAAAAAATATTGCCGTTAATCTATTCTCAAAGTTGGGATGGGAGCTGGGTCTATACTAAGCAAGCTATGATGACTTTCACCCTGATATTTTAGCGCGGATGTATACCTAGCTGAATTGCACTGTAGGGGCGAGCGAGTCTTGAACTAGAGGCTCGCAGTCCGTGATGGACAGATTGTTAACGGCTGGTCTATGTGGTAATACAATCGGGCAGGACATCCAAACGCTCACCTATCATTCATCAACCTCAAATATGGCTTTTCATCTGAAAGATGTATGTAGTAGCAACTTTACATGGCCGCTCAATATGATGTTAACCCAGAGAAATGTGCGCTATTGAAGTGTTTGTGTGGAAGCGCGTTTGCTGCAGGACAGGCTCCGGTGCGCTCACTTGCTCTTAAAATCTCCGTCATTTTTTGTCATACAGATAAAAGTAGCCTAATATATCTTTCGAATCTGTAAAGACTCTACGTTTATTTGTGTGCACTCAGAATAACAACGAAACGTTGCGCTTTTAAGCAAACAGGATGCGCTTTAGGTCTCATGTGAACTTGAGCGAGAAACTTGAAACTCCGTCTTTGAAAATATATCTATAGAGAGTGAAATGTCTAAAAATAAAAATAGAAGACGTGTGTTAGCATGGATGATTTACATGAAATTTAATCTGTGCAACACTATGCATAAGATGGCTTTCAGTTCAATATAATAACAAAAACGACATTTTGGGTTTTATTCAACTAATAAGGTGGACACGCTGTGATCTGTATATTTTTACTGTGATTGATAGTTATCTGCAAAAACAAAAAACAACAACACGGGAGTGGGAGGGAATGGAAGTCATTCTTTCGGGAGTGGAACGGATTTTCCCCAGTTTTTCGTGGGATTGGGACGGAAGAGATTAAAGTTTGTGATGCATTTTGGAAACAGGAGATGAGCCCCTGGTCTAATGCGCCACCTGGCTTGAGAAACCCGTTCTCAAAGACTTACTTTTAGTAATTATTTGGGTAGCACACATATTCTGAATGCCTTCGGCAGAATTCAAATGAGCCATTTTAATCTAGATTAATCTAGATTAATTCCAAGATTAATCTAGATTAAAAAAATGAATCTATGCCCACCACTAATATATATATATATGACTTATAACGATAAAGAGATTGTTGAGGCCTTTTTTGTCAGCAAAAAAATATATGCGGCTACTTCATTCACAGAATAACGCTATAACCTTAACCCGCACAACGACAGATCAAATATCACATTAACTGTGAAATCAGTGTGCTTTTACCACAGCTTATTAAAAATAGAGGTAAATATTCATATCATATTAATTTACCTTATAATCATGCTTGCTGCAAGTTGCTTGACCGTCTGACGAGAGATAAGAATACAAGAAATTCATGAAGAGGAAAAATAAACTAACCGGTTGGGTCAAAATAACCCAACCCAGGTGTTCAGTGGTGAAAGAACCCCTTGCAGTCCATTTGACCCAGCATGAGCAACCCAATTGTGTGTTTACAGTACCTCAAACAACCCATAATTATGACCCAGCACAATTAACCCAACAATAACAAAGTTTCCATCCAGTTTTTGCGCTGTTTTGTTAAAGGGTAAAGGTGATGGACTGAGGGTAAAGGTAGTGGACTGGCCAAGCATGTCTCCAGACCTAAACCCTATTGAGCATCTGTGGAGTATCCTCAAATGGAAGGTGATGAGCACAAGGTCTCTAAGATTCACCAGCTACGTGACGTCATCACGGAGGAGTGGAAGAGGACTCCAGTGGCATCCTGTGAAGCTCTGGTGAACTCCATGCCCAAGACATTTTAACTTGGGGGTTTACTCACTTGTCAAGTCAAGTTAAGTTGAGCTTTATTGTCATTCCGCTACATGTGTGGACAAACAGTGGGACGAGATGTCATGCCTCACAGGACCACGGACATTTTAACTTGGGGGTTTACTCACTTGTCAAGTCAAGTTAAGTTGAGCTTTATTGTCATTCCGCTACATGTGTGGACAAACAGTGGGACGAGATGTCATGCCTCACAGGACCACGGTGCTACATGAAAACAGATATACAACATGAAGTAAAACAGTATAAACCTATACATAACTAACCTACTGTCAGCTTTGACTAAACATATGCCATATATAAAAATGGTTACCTATACATAAACTAAAAAAATACAAACTGTACAACTGTGCAGATGACTCAAATACTGTACATGTTGTAATGCCAGTTTAATATGGAGCTCTTGTTTCAGCTCCGGGAATTAGTTATTAAATATTCAATATTGCTTGATCGAAGTAATATTAATATTTAACTTACGCTTTATACTTTGAGTGCTCGGCCAGCGATCACTACATCAGTATATCCATTAAATCCCGCTTCTATTGCCCCGTGGCCCCGGTAACAATAACACGAGATTAATAATTTCTCAAGTTTCAGCTAGGTAACGTTATCTTTGGGTAAATAAGGATGAAAATCTTAAAATCACATTCCAGAGACAATTCTTTATAAAACGAAACAAGGTTTATTTGTTATACTGCTATGTTAACATAAATTGATTAATTAATAATACACACACACATACAGACGAAGTTAAATGTTGAAAGAATACCATTCTTTCTATTTCATAACTTAGCTAGCCAGAAAAAGATCACGAACAACTGCGTCTGCTTTGTTACTGCCTTCAGATCAATTTTACCAGTTCCGTCAGAATTAGGAATGCTTAGTTTGTTACTTGCTTTTTGTTGATGTAAGCAGGATGGATGTTTTAACTTCATTTTCCACGTGAGTTCAGTTCTTTGTTTCGGGTGTCTCATGGTCAGTTCGTGCTTCTTCGGGGGCTCTCGGTTGGAAGCACGTGGTATCGCTGGAACCGCTGCGTGACGTCACCGGGAAAGCTCTCCTCTGCTCTGCGGTCGTTGGATTCGTTGCTCCGTGATGTTACGGCTTTGGCACGGTCTTAGACTTCTTCAGATGGTCGGCTCCGAGGCGAGCGTCCAGCGGACCGCCGCGCGTTGGAGGGCGCAGTTGCGAAAGCGGGAAGCGTAGTTTCCAGGAGTTCCAGAGAGTTCAGAGATTCAAGCCATGTTTAAGAGAGAGAGAGCGCGCACACCGCGTTGTTTTAAACTGTCCGGGTTTGGACATCGCCCACAGGCGGCTGGTCCAATCAGAGCGTCGGTACGGGGCGGAGCCCCGCCTGCACGCCTGGTTTTTGCAAGGCACTTTCATGTGACGAAAAATAACTTGTTTTTACCCCTGTATAAAACTCTTACCAGGTTTACACATTTATAATATCACCACATTCGTTATCTTACTGATTCATACATTTTTGCAACCATTCATAAAAGTCTAAACACAACCTACACATTTCAGCTTAAAGCAAGATTAGAAATCAGCCCACGTTTTCCTAAATAATTCATATTCCACAACCATATGAGAGAAAGAGTACAACATTAATATTCATATGTTTCTTGTGTGGATGTTTTGAAAGTCATGAAACTAATGTGTCTCTTGGAAATCTTCTCGTGGCCACTTCTCTTTGTTCTGTGACCGAACGAAATCGTGCGCTTTTGCGCTGACGTGGAGGGGGCTTTAGAGGGCTGCTGAGTCTTTAGCTGCCCTCCCCCTTCTGGTGCCGTGTAAAACCAGTTGAATTCCTGCCGACATATGTTACAATGTGCATGTTATGACCCTGTTATTCGCATCCTACATGATACTGGCGCTGCCCAATCGTTTATCCTACAAAGTGTATTGCCATTCTCTGAACAGTCAAGCTGTGGTTCCAATGTGCTGGTGCAAGGCATTGATCTCACAGTAGTTAAAGTTCCTTTACACCAAGTGTTTCTACGCTCTGGGTTCATTTCAGGGAATGTTAAACTGGCAGTCCGAACACAGTTACCTGTCAAAGGTGTGTCGCTCATTCTTGGGAATGATCTGGCTGGTGATAAAGTTTTGTGTCTGCCTGAGGTAACAGATACCCCTGTTGTGCATGACGGTGATGTGCTGCAGGAAGAGTTTCCTGATGTGTTTGGCACATGCATTGTAACCCGAGCTCAAGCTCGTAAATTTAGGGATACTGTGGACTTGTCGGATTCGTTTTTGTGTGCTGACGATTCTGTTAATGCAAAGAAAGATGTTGGTACAGTTGATGTAGATGTGTTTACACTTCCAGGTGTGGATTTACCCATTGGTAAACCCATGTTAATTGAGGCACAACGTGCCGATCAAACTTTGAGTTATGGTGTTGAAGCCGCTGTTGAGCTAACTGATTTGTCAGAGCATCCAGTGGCATACTTCTTTAAAGATGATGTATTGATGCGTAAGTGGTCTCCACGTCACGCCGAGAATGACTGGAGTACTGTTTTCCAAGTTGTTGTCCCGAAACCTTACAGAGAGCAGGTACTGAGTGTTGTGCATGATCATGAGCTTTCTGGCCATGTTGGCATTCGTAAAACTTATGATCACTTGATGAAGCATTTCTTTTGGCCTTCCATGAAGTCAGACGTAGCCAAATTTTGTAAATCCTGCCATGCTTGCCAAATAGCGGGCAAACCAAATCAGGTGGTTCCTCCAGCACCATTGAAACCCATACCTGTATTAGGTGAACCATTTGAACGAATTCTGATTGACTGTGTAGGGCCGTTGCCCAAAACTAAGTCTGGAAATTATTTTCTATTAACATTAATGTGTGTGTCAACTAGGTTTCCTGAGGCAATACCATTACGTTCTCTCAAAGCTCATGCGATTGTCAAGGCAATTGTAAAGTTCTGCACTACTTTTGGAATACCAAAATACATTCAGTCTGACCAAGGCACCAATTTTATGTCAAGAGTTTTTGCGAAGGTAATGAAACAGTTAAACGTCAAACATCAGGTATCCAGTGCATACCACCCTCAGTCGCAAGGCGCTATCGAACGTTTTCATCAAACCCTAAAGTCGATGCTCCGTACCTTTTGTGTTGAACATGAAAAAGAATGGGATGAACACATCCCGCTCTTGTTATTTGCAGTACGTAATACCACTCAAGCATCCCTTGGATTTAGTCTCTCTGAATTAGTTTTTGGACACACTGTTCGTGGTCCATTAAAAATTTTACAAGAGCAAATTCTTTCGTCTAGTTTTCCATCTTCAACTACTAATGCCTTGGATTATGTCAGTGCGTTTCGTGAACGCTTGCACACAGTGTGGAAGTTAGCGAAAGATTCGCTCAGTTCTGTGCAAAGCCAAATGAAATCTCACTATGACCAGAAGGCTGTACCGCGAACATTTCAGGCTGGAGATAAAGTTATCATTTTACTTCCAGTGCCAGGTTCAGCACTCCAAGCTAAGTTCACTGGTCCTTATGAGATCAAGGAGAAGCTAGGAGACACTGATTTTGTAGTTGATACCCCTGACCGCAGAAGAAAGTCACGTGTCTATCACATTAATATGCTTAAAGCATACGTGTCACGTTCTGATTCTAAAGTCAGTATGCCTGTTGCTACTGTTGTACCAGGTACTGTGTCATTGTCAGAATACTCACCCGAAAGTGATGGCTTGAAAATGAATAGTGCATTATTCTTGTCAGCTCGTTTGCCAAATTCTGAGACTTTGTTGAATTTGTCAGAAAAGTTGTCACATTTGCGTGTATCTGCTCAGGCGGAGATTTCCAATCTTATTGGTAGGTCCCCGACTTTGTTTAATGACTTCCCTTCAACTACCCATGTAATAAAACACGATATAGATGTTGGTTCACATGTCCCAGTTAAACAGAATGCTTATCGTGTTAACCCAGTTAAGAGAGCACTAATGAAGCAAGAAACCCAGTACTTGCTAGAGCACAATTTAGCAGTTCCCAGTGCCAGTCCCTGGTGTTCGCCATGTCTACTGGTCCCTAAACCAGATGGGACCTCCAGGTTTTGTACTGACTACCGTAAAGTTAACGCTTTAACTAAAGCTGACTCTTTTCCGCTTCTCGCATGGAAGATTGTGTGGATCGGGTAGGAAATGCTAAATTTGTGACTAAACTAGATCTGCTAAAAGGATATTGGCAGGTTCCACTCACAGAGCGACCTGAGATCTCTGCTTTTGCCACACCTGATGTATTTCTGCAGTACCGGCGTGATGGCTTTTGGCCTTCGAAATGCTGGAGCTACCTTTCAGCGACTGATGTCCATAGTGTTGTCTGATGTGTCCAATTGTGAGGCTTATTTGGATGACATTGTGTGCTATGCTGACACTTGGGAAGACCATCTCAAAATCTTGGATGACGTTTTTAAATGCTTGAGAAATGCTAACTTAACATTGAATTTACCAAAGTGTGAATTTGGTTGTGCTACTGTCACGTACTTGGGAAAGGAGGTTGGTAATGGTCAAGTTCGTCCTCTTAATTCCAAGACACAAGCCATCTTTGATTTCCCAGTTCCTAAAACTAAGAAAGGGCTTCGTCGGTTTCTTGGAATGACTGGCTATTACCGATGTTTTTGTAAGAATTTTTCAGATGTTGCCAGTCCTCTCACTGGACTATTACGTAAAGCTGTCTCATTTAAGTGGTCTTCGGAATGTCAGTCTGCCTTTGAAGCCTTGAAAACTTTGCTTTGTAGTTCCCCTGTGCTTGCTGCCCCCTGTTTTGAAAAGCCATTCTTGTTGGAAGTTGACGCTAGTGGTACCGGTGCGGGTGCCGTCCTACTTCAAACAGATGCTGCTGGCTTGAATCACCCAATAAGTTTATTTTCAAAAAAGTTCCACAATCACCAAATGAACTACAGTACCATAGAGAAAGAAGCGCTCGCCTTAATTCTCACTCTTCAACACTTTGAGGTCTATGTTGGCTCCAGTTCACAACCTGTTACAGTTTATACTGACCATAACCCTCTTGCATTTCTTCAACGCATGTCTAAGGCTAATCATCGTCTTATGCGCTGGTCATTAATCTGCCAAAGTTACAACTTGGTGATCTATCATAAGAAGGTTATTGACAATGTGATTGCTGATTCTCTGTCACATGTTAATCAGTAAAACAGTGTGTTTTATTTTATGGGTGGGGGTGTTATGACCCTAAGACATTTGTTCATTGTTTCCATTCTGCCCTCTTGTGTTCTCTCTGTTCATGTTTGAGTTTCAGATGGGTGGTTCCTTGAGAGAATTTGTCGGAGGCTGCGATTGGTTCTCCTCCTCACCTGACCCAGATATAAGGACTGCCCCAGACACTCAATGGAGGCCATGATTGTGCCATCGGTGTGATACTGTAATTTGCCTTGGTACTTTTGACGTTGTCGTTCGTTCAATTCTTTTTAGTGTCTTACCAGAGAGATAGTGTGTTGCTGCTTAATATTGTGAGTGTGATTGTAATTCTGTGATAGTGTTTTATTTTGTTTTGTTTCCATTCTGTGATTATTCCTTGTTAACTTGACTTATGCCTGATTGACTACGATTTTGGATTCCGATTGGGAATTGTTTGCTGTTAACTTGTATATATCTTTTGTAATATATTTTGTACATAGTTTTGGTAAATTAAGGGTAGTAGGGGGATAGACGCCATTTTATTTGAAACATCTTTTCACATTGTTTTTGGGTTAGGGAGCTAGGTAAGTTGAAACTGTATTTTTGTTTCTTTCATTTTGATTTAGGAAGTATAGAGTCTAACAAAGTATGTTTTTTTGTTTGTTGTTTTGGCCTTGTCTACCCCTGAAGATTAACCCTTATTTGTTAATAAATTATTGGAACTAAGCATCTCTCTGGTATTGAGACTCTTTCTATTTCCTGTTACGGCTGACCCCTAGCGGTCGTAACAGTGCAAAAAGAGAGACATTCAAGCAGCTGGCTGGGGAACAGTGTAAGGTAATTTGTAGTGCATGAGCCTGTAAACACATATATATATATATATATATATATATATTACAGTCATATACTACAATCAGTCTTTTGTGGGATTATGTGCACACAGTAGTGTGTGAAAGTGTCTAGTGCGAGTAGAGGAGAGCGTGTTACTACAGGAGGCTTGTGCAGGCCCACTCACCTGTGTGTAGCACACTTGAATTGCACAAAAATAAAAGTTTAACAGTTTTTTCCTGTGATGTGGTAAGGTTGGGGGGGGGGTCCATGTTTCAGGAGGTAGGGGTTTGTTTGGGGTTTCAGAGAGTGGCGGAGTGATGTGAGTTCAGGGCTCTCACAGCCTGGAGGAAAAAGCTGTTGAGCAGTCTGGCAGAGCGGGCTCTGATACTCCGGTACCTTCTTCCTGAGTGTAGGAGCTCGAAGAGACTGTGGGAGGGATGGGTGGGGTCCTTCACGATACTATTATCTTTGTTGGAGCATCATGTAAGTAAAATATCCAGGATGGAGGGGAGAGGGGCACCGATGATTTTTGCAGCTGTGTTCACTGTCCGCTGGAGGGTCTTGCGGTCTGCTGTACTACAGTTCCCGTACCAGACAGTGATGCAGCTGGTCAGCATGCTCTCAATGGTTCCCCCGTAGAAAGTGGTGTGGATGGGTGGAATTCAGACTTGCTCTTTTCAGCCGGTGGAGAAAGTGTAGGCGCTGTTGTGCCTTCTTGGAGAGTGACATGGTGTTGGTGGTCCAGGTGAGGTCCTCTGCGATGTGCACACGGTTTATGGCCAGGTTTGTGACACGGTTTGTGGCCAGCGGTTTAGATATTAATGGCTGTGTGTTGAGTTATTTTGAGGGGACAGCAAATTTACACTGTTTTACAAGCTGTACACTCACTACTTTACATTGTAGCAAAGTGTCATGTATTCAGTTTTGTCACATGAAAAGATATAATAAATGTTTACATAAATGTAAGGGGTTTGCTCAAGATGCAGGTATATTTATATTATATATATATATATATATATATATTTTTTTTTTTTTTTTACAATATATACTATATACAGTGTGTATAAACTGTGCGAGAAGCAACAGTTACAAATTCTGATTAAAATTAAATAAGGTACAAGACACATTTAATATAACCTAATCCTAATTACATTTATTCATTAAAAAAACTATTTAAAATAAATATATACAAATAAATAATTCATATTTAATTAAATTAGTTCAATCTAAAACAGACATTTATCACTCAGTTTGATGCTTTCAAATATGATTATCTATATTTATCAAATTAATGATAGATTAATATTTATATAAATAAACATGAATTTAAAATATACACTTGTAATTACAAATGCCTCTAATATTTCCATCTCAAATGCTGCCTGTGTGTGAGGTAGCAGCAGTGTTCTTATGTCAAAAAAAAGAAATGTCTGTAACGTAAGCTTCAAAAGACATCTTGTGCTCAGGGAGTAGAAAGCAGAGACCATTATGTAAGATCCCTGTCACCCAGAAAGGTTTTTTTTTTTTTTTTTTTTACAGTTTTTCAGTGTTGCCCACTGACTATTATTTTATGTACAAAACGGTTTTCAAAGTATGACTGGTTAGATTGGTGGACTGAACTGAATTGTTTGGGACACTAGGATAACATTGTGGTATGATGAATTTAGATATAACCAACCCTAAATATCACACTAACACTATCTACACTTTTTTTTGCAGATTAAGGTGCTTTTCTAATCCCCGAAGGAAAGGAAATATCTGAAAAGGGAATTTGTCAGAACTCGAGCCCATTCCTGTAATAGAGATGTCTTAGTATGCCCGTTTCAGTCTCATTAAGTGCTTGTGATGAGAAATGACTTTCATTGGCCGTATAAGTGACTCCAGTCATAACATTATGAGTATGATTAAGAACTCATGGGTGCACATCACATAGTAATGAAAATCAAGGGAAAATCGCTTGAAACAAATCAGCCAATACATCATTCTGGCTCGGTTAATTAGATGATATTATGTAAACTAGCCATGTGCAAAATAAATCATTATACATCGGTCAGACGGCCCACTTTATCTAAATTTTGTGGGCAATGTTCTTACTATGTTAGGAAGTCAGGAGAATCATTAGTCGAATCTGACATAAGTTTCCTTCAGGGATCACAAAAGTTGTGCTGAAGAAAGCAAATTGGAGATTTAGCTTAGGTTAGTTAGTGAACAAATACACTTATAGCCACAAAATGTTTCAATTCATTTTAGATGGAGTTCCTTCAAAGGCATTAGATCATTTTATGGCACTGCATGGTTCCTCTAGCCTATTTTGCTGTGCCTGTCCTCGACTGAACCGAGACATCACACAGATACATTAGTTTCCTGAGACAGATTGCACCTCTCCCTCAAACAACAAACAACTGCTGTATTATGTATGTATTATAGTCTAGAAACACTATTAGCATGTCGACAGTCTTCTAACTGGGGTAATGATCCTGCATTCATAATCCTAAATTGCATACACTTTCTAATTGTTTCTTAGATTTATAAAAATGTACAGCATCAATATATAACTATTGAAAATTCTAAATATTTTGCCAATATTTAAAAGTATGGGGTCCTTATTTTTTTTTTTTTTTTTTTTTTGTAAACTGTTTTCAAAATAAAGTACCCTATGCTCACCAAGGCTGCATTTATTTGAGCCAAAATATGGTAAAACAGTAATTTTGTGAAATATTATTTCAGTTATTTTAGTAGCCTTCCTGACTGGCATAAACAAATACTTGTAAAATCCATCACGACTGTGTAAAATCCCTTAAGTCATGGATAATAAATAGGCTTTCTTGGGATTAGTCTCTTGGCCAAGTACAATGAGCACATTATCTGACGGCCTTGTGAATGGCATAAAACTAAGGGTACGTAAAACTTTTAGCACTTACTAGAATCCATCCAACATTAATCCTTGTGTGACTTTGGCCATGTCCAATTTAATTACTTCCAATCCTGGACAATTCATTTTCTGTGCACTTTCGTCTCCTCCATTACTTGAGAATAATTTATTTTGGGTTTTCCCCATTATTTTCATCCAATTATGTCCCTCTCTTATTTCAAATCCATATTAATACCAGGAAATAGCAGTCTCTTACTAATTTGCATTACGTGGAACTCAAAGAACAAGGACTTGCACACACAATGTATTTTTTTTTCTTTTCTTTTCTTTTATTTCTTTCTTTCTTTTTTTCCAAGCTTCAAATTTTGATTAAAATAAATAACTTTTGTTATGTTTCCACCAAAATAAAAACAAAAAATAAAAAAAGCTGTCAGGGAAAGAATCATTAATCTGCTAGTCCTTTTTGACTGAGGGTTCCTACGGAGAAATGGGAGTTACTTTGTTAGAGCAAACTCACTAATGAGGTAGTCTCTTGGAAGGGTTCAAGACCTATGACTGACTCTGAATCTAAACTTCAGTGCATGGCCATGTGGAACAGAAACTCTCATTCTGTGATGTCTTATGTATGCTTCATTTGTGAGGTTGAATGTCCAAGGCACCGTTTCTAAATTACATTTCGCACAGATAGAAAGCTTGTGAGAACTGATTATCTTATCTTATGGTCAGTCTGAGAATATGCCAAGCAGAAAGTAAATTTATCAAAATGTTTGTAATTGACAAGTGCATTAAGATAAAAAGCTATTACTTTTTCTTGTGACATTAATTGTTCCATAAGTTAAAAATATGTTCCCTAAATACAGGTTTCAAACTCCAGATCAGTGTCAAAACAGAAATAACTAATACCAACTTCTATGCTTAATAGTCATAGCCATTAACTAAAGAGGTCTTGCTGTTCATGCTACATGGACAAAATGCTAGGACCTGCAGAAAGTACTTTCTTCTTGAGGTGCCCAGTCTGCAGTTTGGCTCAAATCCCTATTCACGAGTTCGCCTACCCATTCAGCCCTGCCAGATAATGATAAACAAACTTGGCTTACTGTCCGCAAAGGAGGCTCGAACCCGAGGCTCGGCTCATGCTCTGAGTAAGACCCACCCCCCCCCCCCCCATGATGGTAAGGAGAGGAATTTAGAGAAGGAGAAGGGGTGGTGGAGGGATTATTGTCGCTGGAACGGACCAATGACTGCTGCTTATATACGGTCGTAGCGGTGATTGACAGGACTGGATGATTAGGCTCCTCCCAAACCTATGTTTGGGAACTTCATTTCACGAGTTCACCAGTCCATTAAGTCATGCCAGATAATGGTAAACAAACTTGGCTTGCTGTCCACGAAGGAGGCAAATGACACAAAAAGACCTCACCAAGCTGTCCACATTCCATACCAAGAACCTCATGAGAATACTCAAGGTATTCTTGCCAAAATAAATCTCTAACAAAGACCTTTTTGTCCAGCTGCAAACAAGAAGACATGGCCACAACAATCATGAAAAGATGCTAGCGATGGATTGGACATGTGCTGCGGAGTGAAGTCGGCTCCATCATCAAAACAGCCCTACACTGGACACCACATGGAAAGAAGAAGAGAGGATGGCCACAAACCATCACCTGGCAACGAACGGAGGAACAGGAAATGAAAAGCCCAGAGTGTACCCAAGCTGAGCACAGGTAGGGCGAGAGGATGGAAGAGCCTGGAGTGGCCCATATGTCATGCCTGGAGTATGCCCGTATGAGAAGAGATTATGCCAACCTCTCAGAGGAAGCCAACCCTCAGACATAAGTTAAATATATTCAGTTTCTTCAATATATACATCTATAGTAGAGACTTAATTTCTTGTAAAGCTGCTTTGCAACGATTGCATCGTAAAAAGCGCTATATAAATTTACATTTACATTTATGCATTTAGCAGACTCTTTCATTAAATTGAAATACTCTTCAATTTAATGATAATGGACGACGGACTTGGGAAAGCCGTGAACAGCGACATTAATTTCCCCCACGAACGGTGGGCTTGCGTTGGCTGCGAACGGCGATGGGCTTGTACTGGCTAGGGCACCGGAAAGCACCAGTGTCCAGTGTCTTAGTCCAGTGGTGTCTGGGAGGTCCACAGGACGGTGGTAATTGGCCCCGAGCCAGAACAGTGAACTAAGGGCGGCGTCATCCCACGCCGTCGCCACGGCGAGCCCGCAGAATTCCCCGGCTTACTCAAACAAGGGGAGACCTGTACGGGCGAGGGCGACGAATTGTGCTTCGGATTTCATGCCGTGTGTGTAAACAATAAAAACAAAAAGACTGATCCAAAAACCGAAAACAAAAGGGTACAGGGGGGTGCCGCTTACTTTAGTGTAGGTCCGCTGTTTTGTCACACTCACAAGAAGCAAGGGAACAGCACCCCTACTTCCCGCAGTAATGGTCAAAGACGACCACAAACTCTTATCAGTCCTATATCAAAACCTATAAAAACCTATATCAGTCAAGAATGGGACCAAATTCCAACACCAAAATTCCATAAACTCATAAACTCAATGCCCAGACGCCTGCAAACTGTTTTTGAAAAGAAGAGGAGATTTTACACCATGGTAAACATGCCCCTATCCCAACTAATTTGAGACCTGTAGCAGGCATCACATTTGAAATGAGCTCATTTTGTGCATACAATTGTAACATTTATCAGTTTAAACATGTTATGTTACCTATGTTCTATTGCGAATAAAATATTGGTTCATGTGATTTGAAAGTCTTTTAGTTAAAATTTTATAAAAATAAAAAAAAGCAATTTCCGGGAATTCGGGTTGTATATGTTTAAACAAATATTTTTTTTGTTATTTTAATTACTATTTAAATTATTATATTTCATCAAATAATTTAGAAGTTAATTTAAAAACAATAAACATGTTAGCATTTTTTTTTTTTTTTTGTAAAAATAAATAGTAATTTTGGGCTCTGTTTTTAATTGTAACCTTATAGTAGTGTAAAAGGGTTCCCTGTAGTTTAGAGCAAAAGCTAAAGTAGATTTTTATCCCTAATATTTTTTTTTTATTATAATCAAATTTATTTAAAGAAAGAGCAGTTTGTTCAGTAAACCATATTTTTTTAAGTAATTTATGTTTGTTTGTTTTTTTCCTCCTGCTGTACCCAAACTATACCGATGATCAAAACCGAGGTATGTACTGAACTGTCATATTTGTGTACCGTTACAACCCTAATATGTATGTATAAGGTTTATTTAGGAAGAGTTTTTACATTGAGTCGAGATTGCAGTAAAGGGTCTAAAATGATGTAATGCTTAAATGTAATGCTTGGTAAGATTAATGTTGGCGCGGACACTTGGGGGCACTCTGGAAGGGCGGCCTTTTGGGGGACACTCTGGAAGCGCGGACTCTTGGGGGCACTCTGGAAGTGTGGACTCTTGGGGGCGCTCTGGAAGCGTAGACTCTTGGGGGCACTCTGGAAGCGCGGACTCTTGGGAAACGGGCCCTGGAAAGGCGGACACTGAAGGGACGGGCCATGGAGAGGCGGACACCAGAGGGACTTGCCATGGAGAGGCGGGCACTTGAGGATGCTGTCGAGGGGCCAGCATTGGAGGGCGTTCTTGGGGCGCAGGCACACCATAGTGCTTTCGAGGGGCTCATATTCATGGCCAACAATATTTTCAAACAAAATTATAATTTTACAATGAGAAAGGTGACACGAAATCAGATGTTTAGACTGGAAAATTTCACAACATGAGACAAGGATTCTTATAAATGTAACAAAGTGTATTTGGCTAACTGTTATTCTACAATACATGGACTAAACTTATCAAAGCACCCATACGCACACACTCACTCACTCACACTCACACACACACACACACACACACACACACACACACACACACACACTTCAGGAGTTATTGCGTTTGCATGAAGTTCCCAAAGTTCTAATACTCATTTTCCAATAATTCTCTAAATTCAACCTGAGGAAGTCACAAGCAAAGAACTTTACAATCTTTACTTTTAAAGATTAATTAAACCAGTTCCAGCTAAATTTAGATTTGTTTGGTTTTTTGCTTTCAAGTTGAGTTGCTCTCCGGTTTCGTTTCCCTCTCCTGGTCGGGAGACCCTGGGCTGCTGATTGGCTACTGATGTCATCGTTGCGTGACGCGTTTATAGGAAAGCCCTCCAGTGATTGTTTGTTTGTCCTGGTGACGTGAGAGTGACTTGTTCACTTGAAGTTCTTCTCGGAGTTTCGCGTGGATTCAGGCTTTGAAGGTTTCTTAAGTAAGCAGTTTGACAGAGTGTTTGAAGTCTTGGATGATCGGCCTTATGATAAGGCTATATGCACTTTGCAGCACGATCAGTGAGGCAAAAGCCAAAGTTCGAGTGAGAGATTTTAGAGTAGCCACAATAAAAGGCCACTCTAAAATGTGCAGTTTTACTCTATTGGGGGGGGGGGGGGATACTAAACCAGTTAGTATCTGTTGTGACCACCATTTGCCTCACGCAGTGCAACGCATCTCCTTCGCATAGAGTTGACCAGGTTGTTGATTGTGGCCTGTGGAATGTTGGTACACTCCTCTTCAATGGCTGTGCGAAGTTGCAGGCGAAGTTGCATTGGCAGGAACTGGAACATGCTGTCGTATACACTGATATACGCTGTCGTATACACTGAAGAAAGTCAAGATGGCGCCGAGGATGGCAGCCGTGTTGCGAGCTCTGGGAAAACTTTGCAGTTTTTCGTATGTTTTATTTGTTTTTTTGTTGTTTTACGTGTTAGATGTTGTTAGTATAACTGTCTACGATAGAGACACGCTTTTGAACATTGGTTCCTCCGTCGCGCAACGCAAACCGGACTTTGAGTTTTTGAATGCCGGTGGACTGTTCACAGACACGGCATCGGAGCCCTTTGTGTGGGTTGCGAAATCGACACGCCGCTGCCGACGCCGAAAAAGAGGAAAAAGAGCTGGCGTTCTCGTCAGACTGAGATGCCGTGCTTTCCGACCTCCTCTTCCAACCATTTTACTGGCCAACGTTCAGTCACTGGATAACAAACTCTGTGAACTGCGTGCGCGCACCTCATACCAACGAGAAACAAGAGACTGCTGTGTTATTTGCCTCACAGAAACCTGGATGTCTGCTATAGTTCCAGACTCAGCCATCGAGCTCACGGGCTTCTCCGTGCACTGCTCGGATAGAACAAAGGAGCTCACAGGGAAAAGCAGAGGAGGGGGTGTTTGTTTCTATATCAACAACTCATGGTGTAATGAAAGGAACATACACTCTATTAAATCCTTCTGCTCCCCTGATCTGGAATTTCATACGCTTCTGTGTCGACCGTTCTGGCTACCGAGGGAATTTACAGCCATCATAATCACGGCTGTTTACATTCCTCCTCAAGCCAACACAGACCAGGCACTCAGGGAACTGTACAGGAATATAAGTGAGCAGGAAACCGCGCACCCAGATGCAGCTTTTATTATCACGGGGGACTTTAACAAAGCCAACTTCAGAACAATAGCTCCAAAATACTTTCAACACGTCACCATCAACACACGTGGAGATCGTACACTCGACCATTGTTACTCCCCCTTCCGGGACGCATACAAGTCCCTCCCCCGCCCACCTTTCGGCAAATCGGATCACTCTTCCGTTCTGCTCCTGCCTGCTTATAGGCAGAAACTGAAACATGAAGCACCCGCCCTCAGGACAGTTCATTGCTGGTCCGACCAATCGGACGCTATACTACAGGACTGTTTTGATCACGTGGACTGGGACATGTTCCGGGCAGCGTCTGAAGACAACATAGAGGCGTATTCAGATACGGTCACGTGTTTCATCAGGAAGTGTATAGATGATGTAGTTCCGACCAAAACAATCCGTATCTACCCCAACCAAAAACCGTGGATTAACAGCGATGTTCGATCAGCCTTGTCAGCGCGGACATCTGCCTTTAAATCCGGAAACACTGACGATCGGAAACAAGCCAGTTACGATCTCAGGAGATCCATCAAAGCAGCCAAACGAACATATAAAAACAAAGTTGAAGAACACTTCAACAACAATAACCCAAGAAGCATGTGACAGGGCATCAACAACATCACAGGCTTTAAAGGAAATAAACCAGCTACTGTGAACATTGCCTCCTCTCTGCGGACGAGCTCAACACCTTTTATGCTCGGTTCGAGGCTGATAACACCGCCCACACAGAGAGCGCTGCAGCTGCTGCAGAAGAGGTCAGTCCAGTCACGCTTTCTGTCGCGGATGTAACCCGATCCTTTAAACGGGTGAACATCCGTAAAGCCGTAGGCCCAGATGGTATACCAGGCCGTGTGCTCAAAGCATGCGCTTTCCAGCTAGCTGGGGTTTTTACAGACATTTTCAATCTGTCCCTCTCTCTGTCTGTGGTTCCCTCGTGCTTCAAAAAATCCATCATTGTGCCCATACCGAAGAAAAATAAAATCACATGCTTGAATGACTGGAGGCCCGTTGCTCTGACCCCCATCTTCAGCAAGTGTTTTGAGAAGCTTGTCAGAGACTACATCTGCTCTGTGCTGCCTGCTTCACTGGACCCACTACAATTTGCATACCGCAGTAACCGTTCCACAGACGATGCTATTGCCTTCACCCTGCACACTGCTCTCTCCCACCTGGAAAATAAGAACACCTATGTGAGGATGCTGTTCGTGGATTATAGTTCGGCATTTAACACCATAGTGCCTGCCACACTGGTTGCGAAGCTCCAGACTCTAGGACTGAACAGATCTCTGTGCAGCTGGATCCTGGACTTCCTGACAGGCAGAAGTCAGGTGGTCAGAATGGGCAACAACACATCATCTCCCCTGATCCTCAACACTGGTGCACCGCAGGGTTGCGTCCTCAGCCCACTCATGTACTCCCTGTACACACACGACTGTACAGCAACACACAGCTCGAATGTCATCGTCAAATTTGCTGATGACATTAACGGTGATAGGCCTGATCACCGACAACGATGAGACGGCCTACAGAGAGGAGGTGAGTACCCTGACTAAATGGTGTCAGGAGAACCACCTCTCACTCAACATCGACAAGACCAAGGAGCTGGTGGTGGATTACTGGAGACAGGGCAGAGAACACACACCCATCACCATCGACAAGACACCTGTGGAGCGGTGACCAGCTTTAAGTTCCTCGGCGATCACATCACCGAGGATCTCACATGGTCTGCTCACACAGATGCAGTGCTGAAGAAGGCACATCAGCGTCTCTTCTTCCTGAGACGGCTGAGGAAGTTTGGAACGAGCACCAGAATCCTCAGGTCCTTCTACACCTGCACTGTGGAGAGCATCCTGACCGGCTGCATCACCGCCTGGTTTGGAAACAGCACCGCTGGCAACCGCAGGGCTCTACAAAGGGTCGTGCGAGCTGCCCGCCACATTGTTGGAGGTGAGCTTCCTCCCTCCAGGATATCTACACCAGGCGGTGTACAAGGAAAGCCCGGAGGATTATCAAAGACTCCAGCCACCCGTCCCACAGACTGCTCTCTGTTGCCCTCAGGGCGGCGTTTCCGCAGCATCCGATCGCGCACTAGCCGACTGAGGACAGCTTTTCCCTCAAGCTATCAGGCTAATGAACAGTCAGAAATGACCCACCTACAACACACTCCCACTCACACAACATGCCATGCACTGCACTTTAACACAGTTCAACTGGACTACACACACACACACTGCACTAACACAACCTATCTGCTATCACTGGACACCATACAATGCACATCCACGACACTGCATATGAATAATCTGTTGCACCTTTGCACATCTATCTGCTGCTCAACCAATCTGCTGTTAATTTATAATCTGTTGCACCTTCACATTATTACTATGTATAGACTACATTATGTATAGATACTGTACATAATGTAGATGTGCCCATACGGTGTATAATGTGTCGCTGATAATTGAGTGTGTCTTTATAGTACACTATGTGTACTGAGTATATGTATGTGTATTTTGCACATTGTCTTCTGTACAGTCTGTAAATATGTACTGTCCATATGTAAATTGTTGTTGTTTTTTTTGCACTGTCTGGAGCACTGTAAATGCTCCAGTGCAGCTTTGCACTGTCTGTCCATATGTAAATTGTTTTTTTTGCACTGTCTGTCCATATGTAAATTGTTTGTTGTTTTTTTTGCACTGTCTGTCCATATGTAAATTGTTTGTTGTTTTTTTTGCACTGTCTGTCCATATGTAAATTGTTGTTGTTGGTTTTTTTTTTTTTTGCACTGTCTGTCCATATGTAAATTGTTGTTGTTGTTTTTTTTTGCACTGTCTGTCCATCTCATAAGAATTTCACTCACCAAGGCACTTGTGCTGTGGTGATGTGACAATAAAAGTGATTTGATTTGATTTGATTTGATATGATCCAGAGCATCCAAAACATGCTCAATGGGTGACATGTCCGGTGAGTATGCTGGCCATGTTTTCAGCTTCCAGGAATTGTGTACAGATCCTTGCAACATGGGGCCGTGCATTATCATGCTGCAACATGAGGTGATGGTCGTGGATGAATGGCACAACAATGGGCCTCAGGATCTCGTCACGCTATCTCTGTGCATTCAAAATGCCATCACTAAAATGCACCTGTGTTCGTTGTCCATAATATACACCTGCCTTTACCATAACCCCACCACCACCACCATGGGCCACTCAATCCACAACGTTGACATCAGCAAACCGCTCATCCAGATAACGCCATACTGCCATCTGCCCTGTACAGTGAAAACCGGGATTCATCCGTGAAAAGAACACCTCTCCAAAGTGCCAGACGTCAACGAATGTGAGCATTTGCTCA
This sequence comes from Gymnocypris eckloni scoliostomus, assembly GCA_027564155.1. Lineage (NCBI taxonomy): Eukaryota > Metazoa > Chordata > Actinopteri > Cypriniformes > Cyprinidae > Gymnocypris > Gymnocypris eckloni. The sequence continues at coordinate 14,995,752 of CM050427.1, read as the reverse complement.
CTCAAGTCGTTTACGACGACGAACTGCAGTCAGGTCGAGACCCCAATGAGGCATGCAGATTAGCTTCCCTGAGACGGTCTCTGACAGCTTGTGCAGACATTTTTGGTTATGCAAACCGATTGTTGCAGCAGCTGTCCGGGTGGCTGGTCTCAGACGATCTTAGAGGTGAAGATGCTGGATGTGGAGGTCCTGGTTGAATGTACTGCCAAATTCTCGGAAAAAGACGGCTTATGGTAGATAAATGAACATTAAATTCCCGGGCAACAGATCTGGTGGACATTCCTGCAGTCAGCATGCCAATTGCACGCTCCCTCAAAACTTGCAATATCGGTGGCATTGTGCTGTGTGATAAAACTGCACATTTTAGAGTGGCCATTTATTGTGGCCAGCCTAAGGCACACCTGTACAATTATCATGCTGTCTAATCAGCATCTTAATATGCCACACCTGTGAGGTGGATGGATTATCTCGGCAATGGATAAGTGTTCACTAACACAGATTTAGACAGATTTGTTAACAATATTTGAGCGAAATAGGCCTTTTGTGTACATAGAAAAAGTCTTAGATCTTTGAGTGTCAAAAGTGTTGCGTTTATAATTTTGTTCAGTGTATATGCAATTGTTTGGAGTCCTGTCATTTTTGACCAGAGATACCAAAGTGTGACTTTTTGCAATTTTGTACAAAATAAAAGCATTTAAAAGCAAACATCCTGATTAAAAATTAAAGCACACTAGTGTTAGAAACAGTGCAAATTTATATAATGTTTTGTTCATTATTGTGAAAATTATCCATAACTTTTTTTTTTTCACTCAAAAAACGAGGTACCTACTTTCAGATAAATGAGGCTTACGATTAATCAGATGCAAATAGAAACACAAAACTAGTCCCAAATTAAAGTAAACAAGTTGACAAAAATAATAAAAAACAATATTTTTGGTAATAATATAGCATAATGCAAGATTTATAAGCAGTTGTTTGGATTCCAGTATTATTATTTTTTACTTGGAACACCACAAGTGTGACTAGGTGAAATAAAACCCTCAAAAAAATTATGAAAATTAAAACGAAAGCAAAGTCAGTAAGTTTGAGTTCAATGAGATAACGTTAAGTAGAATTTTCAGGAAAATATTTCCCAGGTCAATTTGACCCGAACAGAACCAAAGGGTTAATATCGGTCCCCTTCCTCTGTGAATGTATCACACTTATGTATATAAATGAATTAATCCATACACTCATAAGTCATGCATCACCCCAAACTGAAAAGGGTGAGATGGATTGTTGATTACATGGGAGTGAGTGGATTGAAGTGGAATGGAGGGTGCTCTGCTGTGATTGTCTGCTTAGAGCACAGAGATAATTTGGATGCTTATTGATTTTACCCTGAAACTCCGCAAAGGATCACAATTCGTTTTTTGTCTCTGCTCCTCTGATGAAAGCGACACTCCAAACAGTACACATTTGGGAGAGGAAGGGTTTTATATCGACAATAAAGGTGTCGTTATCAGCCTGACCACACAGCCCTGGTAAATAACACGCCATCATATTAGAAAGGTCGATGATTTAGTGATATTTGTTTTTCATTTCTGTTTGTTTTGCATGATAACGGTATTTATGAGGCCATGGCCGAGAGAGCCTCCGCTAAAATGCTGACAGACATGACAGCAAGACGCACGGTGCACCTGAAAGCCAATTTCCAGGTATTAGACTACTTTAAGTTTTATGACCCCACACAGCTGAACCTGATATAATTACCCAGCAAGGACATTATGTCATTCAGGACCGGTGGTGTGAGGGGTTCTGATGTTAGAGAGCGTGGGGCGGGTCAGATATGAGATACAAATTATTGCTTGTAGTCATTTTATGTTGACTTCCCACTCATTCATTGTCCATTTCATGACGAGAGGTGGTGACCTTACCAGTGTTGTTATTAATTACCTTATTATTGTAATTAAGAAATAAATTGTCTCTGTGCAAAGTAAAGCTGATGAACATCACTAAGCGAGTGTATATTTAATAGATTGCATGTTGAAGGTCATACTGCAGGTTTTTTGTAATGATGCTGGCTGGGGAGAGGAGAGCAATTCAGAGGAGAGTCTCGAACTCTCACTTAGTCTTTTTGCTGAGATTCCTTTGATTCCTGATTCATTCAACTTTCGTTCTTCTGTGAAGCACAACATTTTTTTATTTATTTATATGTATGTATGTATTTATGTATACATGCATGTATGGTGAAATAATTTTGTAACTGCAATGTCAAAAAGAAAGTCCAGTATATGGACGCCAATGTTCTTAAAAAAAAGAAGAAAATATATTTGTTTTGCATTGTAGATAGAAAGACCAAAAGGGTTTAATTAAATTATTTTAATTAAATGTGTTGATGAAAACTAAAAATAAGAACAAGTAAAAGAAAACAAATACATTAAATCTTGACTATGATTAATTTTAATCAGTGCAAATAGTTTAAAATGAATGCATACAACTTGACAAAGCAGACTAGATTAAATTGTAATTACATTTTCATCAGAAGTGTGACTGAGTTTCTATAACATCATGTTTATTCAAATATCTGGTCAGTTATAGCGGTACAACATAGATGTTGGCTATCCAATTAATGCTGCTTTCCTACAGTATATTTCTTCTTATCTCTCTAAAAAACCCTCTCCCTCCTGTATTATTTCTGTGTTGTAAGGGCCTCTCTTCAGGCTATAAAATGAAACATGATGGAAGCTCTCAGGCACACAGAAGATCAGGTGTGCTTGGTAGTACAGTCCTTGCATCGACTCTTCTTACAGGATGCACCAAAGTGTGTTCTGCTTATTTACATACTGATGTTCTCTTATCATGCTACGTGTTAGCATGAGGTCAGGATGTGATTAGTTCTGCTGGGAAAAGCAGAACTCACCCGAGCAGCATGTTCTTGGATGCCTGGTGTCTATAAATGCAATGCAGGTGTAAGTGTGTCGGACAGGGATATACATGTCAATTACAAATATATCAAAAGTGATAATAACATGCTTCCCTGCAGCACCTGGGTGTGAAGGGCAAAGAAGATTTTTCCTGGTGTGTCGAAAGGTCATCTTTAGGATGCGGGAAACCAAGAACTTCATCAAAACTCTTGCCCTGTGTGGATGCATGTTCATGTAGTTTTCCCAGATTTGGAGCACTATGAACTCCTGTATTTTACTCTTTCACTCTTCACCTAAAAAAGTGAATAGAGGAACAAATTAAAATTGCTTAGAAGCAGGAAGCAAACCCTTACGGAAATAAAGTATATTTTTGTATATATGAACGGTCAATATATTAAATAATAATCAGTATATTGGTTATTATACAGGATAATACATTATGGTAATATAATTAAATATTTGGAATAAGGCATCAGAAATTGCCGCTTTTTATTTATTGGGGAATATATGTCAACATATATGGTGCTCATATAGTCACATTTATATGCAAATATGTATTAGCAATATATGACCACAATTCAATGTACATATTTATTTTAACATATTTTCATATATGAAATTATATATTTGTAAATATATAAATATTTCCTAAACATATAATTGAACATATATGCAGTTTAATATCACATATACACTCATTGGCCACTTTATTAGGTACACCTTGCTAGTAAAGGGTTGGACCCCCTTTTGCCTACAGAACTGCCTTAATTATTTGTGGCATAGATTCAACAAGGTGTTGGAAACATTCCTCAGATATTTTGGTCTATAATGACATGAAAGCTGCAGATTTGTTGGCTGCACATCCACGATGCAAATCTCCCATTCCACCACATCCCAAGGGTGCTCTTTTGGATTGAGATCTGGTGATTGTGGAGGCCTTTTGAGTAAAGGGAACTCATTTTCATGTTCAAGAAACCAATCTGAGATGATTTGAGCTTTGTGACATGGTGCAAAATCCTGCTGAAAGTATCCATCAAAATATAGGTACACTGTAGTCATAAAGGGATGGGCATGGTCAGCAACAATACTCAGGTAGGCTGTGGCGTTTAAACGATGCTCAATTGGTACTAAGGGGACCAAAGTGTGCCAAGATATTATCCCCCACACCATTACACCACCACCAGCAGCCTGAACTGTTGAGACATGTCAGGATGGATCCAAGCTAGCATTGTTCTTTACGCCAAATTCTGACCCTACCATCTGAATTTTGCAGCTGAAATCGAGACTCATCAGACCAGGCAACATTTTTTCCAATCTTCTATTGTCCAATTTTGGTGAGCCTGTGCGAATTGTAGCCGCCATTTCCTGTTCTTAGCTGACCGGAGTGCCACCCGGTGTGGTCTTCTGCTGCTGTAGCCCATCTGCTTCAGGTTTCGACGTGTTGTGCGTTCAGAGATGGTATTCTGCATACCTTGGTTGTAACGAGTGGTTATTTGAGTTACTGTTGCCTTTCTATCATTTCTAACCAGTTTACCCATTCTTCTCTGACCTCTGACAACAAGGCATTTTTCATCCACACAACTGCTGCTCGCTGGATATTTTACATTTTTTGGACCATGCTCTGTAAACCCTAGAGATGATTGTGCGTGAAAATCCCAGTAGATCAGCAGTTTTTTTTTTTAATACTCAGACCAGCCCGTCTGACACCAAAAACCATTGCACGTTCAAAGTCACTTAAATACCCTTTCTTTCCCATTCTGATGCTCGGTTTGAAATTCAACAAGTCGTCTTCACCACATCTAGATGCCTTAATGAGTTGCTGCCATGTGATTGGCTGAGTAGTAATTTGTGTTACCAAGCAATTGAACAGGAGTACCTAATAAAGTGGCCGGTGAGTGTACATGTGAAAATGTGTGCAAAATATATGTATCCAGATATGAACAAATTCATTGTTTCATGCATGTGTGAATATATATATATATATATATATATATATATATATTTGTATGTGTGTGTTTATATATATATAAACACATATACAAACATACATATACATACACACGTACGAATATATTTATATACGTCACAATCTGCTACTATTGTGTCAAAAACGAGGAGCGCAGAGATGAAAGAAAAACAAAAATTGGAAAAAAAATTTGGACTGGTTCTCACACTAATGTGCTTTAATGTTTAATAAGGAATTTTTCTTTTAAATGCTTATATTTTGTACAAAATTGCAAAAGTCACACTTGAGGTATCCCCAGTCAAAAATGACCGGACTCTTTCATTATGCTATATTATCACCAAAAATTGGATTCAAACTTTTTGTCAACTTGTTTTATTTAATCTAATGGTTTTGTGTTTCTATTTGCATCTGATTAGTTGTAAGGGTAATTTATCCAAAAGTAGGCACCTCATTTTTTGAGTGAAAAAAATATTTTTTTATGAATAATTTTCACAATATGAGATACAAAATTATAAAAATGTGCTCTGTTTCTCACACTAGTGCCCTTTAATGTTTAATCAGGAAGTTTGCTTTTAAATGCTTTTATTTTGTAGAAAATTACAAAAAAACACACTTCTGGTGTTCCCAGTCAAAAATTACCGGACTCCAAACAATTGCTTATAAATCTCTCATTTTGCAATATTATCACCAAATATTGGATTCAATCTTTTTGTCAACTTGTTTTCTTTCATTTGGACTGATTTGTGTTTCTATTTACATCTGATTAATCGTAGGCCTCATTAATCTTAAAGTAGGCACCCCATTTTCTGAGTGAAAAAATCTTTTTTTATGAATAATTTCACAATATAAGATACAAAATGAACATTTCTACTGTTTATCACACTAGTATGCTTTAATATTTAATCAGGAAGTTTGCTTTTAAATGCTTTGATTTTGTACAAAATTGCACAAAGTCACACTTGTCAAAAATGGCCAGCCTTTAAAAGTGAATGGGGAAGAATGAAAGTAAGAGAAACAACTAGTGTTCAGGAGCATGTTGTGCTTGCAAACATAAAGGCCTTGGACCTGTGCATGTGTTGATGCATGTACAATCACGCTATCACACACACACATCGATGCATTCAAACTATTGTGAGTTTTCAATTCAAGCTTATTTGTATAGCGCTTTATACTATACAATCGTTGCACCTATTCATATTATACCTATTTCATCCTACCCTGAACAGCATGCAATATGCTTTTATGAATCAGATATTATAACTCTATATTTTTTTTTCAGTAAACCAGCACGAACTGAGCACAACTGTGCACAAAAAAAGTGGCCTCAAATTAAGCTCAGATGAGCTTTATTTGTCACATACATAATTATACAGAGTATAATGAGGAGTGAAATGTGTTCTCTGCATTTAACCCATCCAAGTGCACACACACCTGGAGCAGTGGGCAGCCGACATTGCGGCGCCCGGGGAGCAGTTGGGGGTTCGGTGCCTTGCCCAAAGGTCTCACCTTAGTCGTGGACACTTCCAGCCAGAGGTTTGGGATTCGAACCCACATCCTTGGGTTACTTCGGGTTCCCATTAGGCCTAATCCATTAGGCCACGACTGCCCTCAGAATGATACGGTGGCCGAGAAGTGCAAAACAAATCATGATTCTGAAAACAAAATAAAAAATGACAAACACAAATACAAATCTAAAAAAAATTATAATAATAACGACAAATCTGAAAACAAAACAACAAGTCAGAAAACACAACGACAAATCAGACAAAACGGAAAAGGTGAGGCAGCGCCATTGCTTTGGAATAGATGACTCAAGGCATTTATTTTCAATAGAAATTCCATTTACATTCATGCATTTAGCAGACGTTTTTATCCAAAGCGACTTACAATTACATTCAGGTTATACATTTTCATTAATATGTGTGTTCCCTAGGAATCGAACCCACGACCTTTTGCGCTGCTGACGCAATGCTCTACCACTGAGCCACACAGGAACATTACCCTTACTAATGGGGATATGGGGAGTTTTTAAGACAAAGTTTAATTTTAACAAATGCTATGTAAATTATAAGCAGGAATTTTTGATAAAAGGGTAAATATAACACTGACCTACCACTTACAACCACTTACAAATGTATTTCTGTCTTCTCTGTTTCTGAATGAATACCTGCCCTTTATATCTTACATTTAAATTTTACATTTAGTCATTTTGCAGATGCTTTTATCCAAAGCAACTTACAATTGGGGAATACATAAAGCAATTAATCTTGAAGGGGCAAACAGACCGAGGAAGTGCCCATAACACCAAGTCTCAGGCATTGTTCAAATAAGTACAAGCTAGCAAGAGAAGGAGAGAAAGAGAAAGATTTAGAAAGTTTTTTTTATTATTATTATGAAGTCCAGTAGAGTTGAAATAGATGAGTTTTCAGTTGTTGCTTGAAGATTGACAGGGATCCAGCATTCCGGATGGGGGTGGGAAGATCATTTCACCAGCCAGGAATGGTGAGCGAGAATGTTCTGGAGAGTGATTTTAAACCTCTCTGTGATGGCACCATGAGGCATCGCTCACTAGCAGATCTCAGACTTCTGGAGGGGATGTAGATTCGTAATAGTGAGTGGAAGTAGGTGGGTGCCGAGCCTGTGGTTGTTCTATATGCAAGCATCAGTGTCTTGAACTGGATGTGAGCTACAAATGGTAGCCAGTGCAAGGAGACAAAGAGAGGTGTAACATGGGCTCTTTTGGGCTCGTTGAAGACCAGTCGTGCCGCTGCATTCTGAATCATTTGTAGAGGTTTGATTGTGTTTGATGGAAGTCCAGCCAGAAGAGCATTGCAGTAGTCCAGTCTAGAAATGACAAGGGTCTGGACAATAAGTTGTGCAGCATGCTCTGTCAGAAAGGGCCTGATCTTTCTGATGTTGTGTAGTGCAAACCTACAAGATTGAGCAGTCTTTGCAATGTGCGCTTTGAAGGTCAGCTGGTCATCAAAGATTACACCAAGATTTCTGACCGAAGCTGATGGGGTAATTGTTGATGAACCTAACTGAATCGTGAAGTCATGCTGTAGAGTTGGACTGTAAGGGAAGACAAGAAGCCCAGTCTTTGCCAGGTTGAGCTGTAGGTGATGTTCTTTCATCCATGCCGAGATGTCTGCCAGGCAGCCTGAGATCCGTGCAACTACCGTTGGATCATCTGGTCGAAATGAGAGATAGAGCTATGTGTCATCAGCGTAGAAATGGTAGGAGAAGCCATGTGCCTGTATGATTGGAGCCAGTGATGTAGTCCTTCCTTCGCCAGCTGAGGAAGTTCAACCTGCCACAGCAGCTGCTGAACAATATCTACAATGCCATTATTGAATCCGTCCTCTGCTCATCAATATCTGTCTGATTCATCTCAGCTACCAAATTTGATATCAGAAGACTAAGGAAGGGTAGTCCGGACTGCTGAGCGAGTCTGGTTAAACACTCTCCAAGAACTGTACTTATCCAGAGTGAGCAAAATGGCTTGCAAAATCACTCTGGACCCCTCACATCCAGCACACTCCCTCTTTGAACTGTTTTGCTGTCTGGTTGATGCTACAGAGCTCTGAGCACCAGAACGGCCAGACACAGAAACAGTTTTTTTCTCTCAGGTAATCCATCGCATGAACACTTTACAATAATTATGGTACACACACTATTTATAAACGTATTTATGTAACCCACATACATAATCTACACTTAAATTGCACATAATATACCTGTACATACAATTTTCAATTATATATTATTATTCCTTATTTACTTGTTTTTAATTATTATTTGTATTATCTGTGTTTTTTTTTGTTCTGTCATTATGTTGCACTGTGGTAACTTCTGTCACGAAAACAAATTTATCTTTTCTGTAAACATACCTGGCAATAAAGCTGATTCTGATTCTGAGCACTAAAGGCGCTTGATCATGCTTTGTGCACATCACTTCATGTCAACTTCCCACTTATTAAACTATGACAGGTCCTTTACTGCAAAAATATGGTCACTGCGACACTCTAAAGTGATTAAACTATGGCACCATGTGCTTTTTTAAAAACCATCTTCATAGGTTTCACGTCATATGGTTGGCTCGGAAAATATGTAAATGTGCATGCTCAGTAGATGCAGCTGTATCCCTTCTAATATGAACAAATCAGACTGTAGATTAACTTTGGCGGAATTACACTTGAAAAATGTTCAGTGATTTAAATAAAACACTTTCTGATGTTTATTCATTTTAATTTTGTGCTTTATGTAAATATGAAAATACGATCAGTTCACATGTTTGAACTGAGGTAATACAGTGATCTGTCACAACAAATTGAAGAGCCACAAAACTGTATTTATAGTTTGAATTTCTTTAAAAATGACTAAATTTGAAAGCTAATAGTCCTGAGACCTTGTTTCATATCAGAAATAGCACAAGCTGTCTTGTCTTTTGGTATGTTCTCAGTTTTCTCTTTGCTCTGCCGTGTATTTGCACTGCATGAGAACATGATATGTAGTGTGAGAGCGGCATTGTTTGTCGGATATGGCAACAGTAACTTAACTAAGGAGGGTGGGTCTTTGTGAATGGTCAATTAATTCAGGAACTAGTGTGTTGCTCAGCTTTTTATGCTTTTTGGAAAATAATTTATTTGAAACAGCAAACATAAACAATGCAACTGGCAATATTACATCAACAAATGTTCTTGTTCAATTAGCTGTTATTTAAAAGCATTATCACACACAATAGTGCAGTTGTAGCTTGAATTCAGAACAAAATCACTCTTGATCATGTGATACTGCTTAATTATAGCTAATTATAATTATAGTTAGGCTTTGTTTGTTTGTTGTTGTTTTTTTGTCGTTGTTGAAGTGGGTGATTCTGAACTTGTACATGGCTAAATCCAGTAGCACTGCAGTAACACAATCTGTTGGCATGTTTCATGCTGATGTTGCATATGAGGACTCATAAACTCCATATCATCCATCAGTGATTTGATCAGTTGTCTCACATAACGTTGAGTGATTGCTCACCAATCGGCCTCTGGGACATTTGTTTCCTCCAATATGAGTTAATTATCTTCAGCAGCCATCTACATGGTTAAATTGCCTTCTTATCCACGCTACACCGACCTCAACCCAAGGTCAAGTGTTGCACTGTCAGGCCGATTAAAGACTGTTACACAGGAATTATAAACCTCACCTTAAACACTGCACCCAGCTTTTGAGAAACAAATAGAGTGAAATTGCATCAAGGGCTTGAATTATGGGCCAATGGCCATCGTATATGTGAGGACCCTTCATGGATAATGATGTGCAAGCTATGAAATCAGAAAATGAGAGGTAGCGCTGTAAAGTCTTCACAGTTGGGCTCAAAACTGTTTATATAGCTCTCTGTGAGTATCTCAGCATTATTCTGTGAGTTCATTGGAGTCTGAATGTACGGAAGTCTCAATCAACTTGCTCACAATCTGTGCTGATGAAAACTGCCTATGCTTATAGCAGTTATAGCTATAATAGCTCTTGAAACACTGCATTTGATGGGCACAGTGCAACACCATATAAATCTGTATCACCAGTTGAATGGCTAATGCTCTCTCTTACTCTTTCCCCCCATCAAAAGATGTTGTTTTTTCCTCTGAACACAATGCAACCATTTGGATATGTGAAAAAAATATTTGTTTGCAGAGAGTTGTGGTGTATAATTGGAATTTTTTTTATGCAGTGAAGTTGCATGCTGGGTATTGTAATGTCACTGAGCTGTTTGATTTTAATGTGTTTGGATCTTCAGTATGCAATAAAACATGTTCAAATTCAGTATACATTTGATTAAAACACCATTTAACTTAACGTGATTTCTTCCAGTTTTAACTGAATTTAACAATGAAAACAAACTAAACATTAAGTCATTAGCTGACATATCATTCAATACACTTTCATAATAAAATTCAGAATTTATGAATTGGCTCCATTTCAGTTCATGAGTATGCAATTGAACTGAATTATCTATCTATCTGTCTGTCTGTCTGTCGGTCCGTCCGTCCATCCATCTGTCTTTTTACATCTATGCATTGTTCTGTTTGCCATCTTTTTATATCTAGACCTAAAGGCAAAACTTTTTCAAGACTTAAAAACTAAACTTTGAGGCTCTTTAATAAAATAAAAAAATTCTGAAAATGTATGAACTGAAATGGGGGAAAATCAAACAGAAAGTCATAATCTACGCTCTTAAAATAAAGGTGCTTCACGATGTCATAGAAGAGCCGTTTTGTCTATAATTGTTCTATAAATAACCTTTAACATCTGAAGAACCTTTCTGTTTCACAAAAAGTTATTTGTGGTGAAAGAAGGTTCTTCAGATTATAAAACCGTAAGAAAGAGATGGTTCCTTAAAGAACATTTGACTGAAATATTCTTCTATGGCATCGCTATGAAGAACCTTTTGACGCACCTTTATTTTTAAGAGTGTAATACACTTTCATGATAAGATTCAGAATTGGAGAATTAGCTCAATTGAAATGACCCTGTTTGCTCCTTAATTCAAATTTCAATTAAACTATTTGGAATGTAAAATACATTTCTAATTCGGTTCTGAAGGACACACAACCCAGACAGCTGGTAGATTCGCTAATGCTGTTCTGGAATGTTCTGTCCTTTTGAGACGCCTATGTATAAGTGTGGAAGATGCAAAGACATGTTATAGTAGGTCCTTTTCAAACTAGTGGCAATAATCTTGTCTTTTCGATTGAATGGGCATGCTTGCTGTTGCCTGTTTCAATCACAGTCTCCTGGGGTTGTTTTATTTCATTATTTTTGTTCATCTTTGACAGATTTATGCCTGAATATCTTAAATTGAAAAGCAGAGTCTGAGTTAAGCAATGACTTGATTTACCACCCCAGGGACATCTCATGCACTTGACATCACAGTCAGGCAAGCCGACAGACTCTATTTTAGAGCTGAGATTGAGAGAGTGGGCAGAGATGATTTTGCCAGTGTATGTAGTAGCATTGGACATTTGGACATTTGCCTTTTTTTTTCACTCCAGCAAACTGAACTCCTTGTAACTCTTTGTAATGAGGACGTGGGTCATCATTTTGGCTCATGACTCATATAAAAACTTGACACTCAGGCTAGACCTCCCAGTGATGTTACAGCTCACCTCGTGTCTATCTGTGGCCGACGTGTTATGACATAAACACTGGTCTTGCAGCTTTTTTATAACTTCTCTTTTTCTATTACCCATTATCTGCCGTATGCCAGGCTGGAATTTGTTATCACAACAGTTGTTTAGCTATTGTTATTCCACAGATGCAGGTCATCATTTTTAGTAGCTATGGGTACAGTTGCTCTCATTTAGCGGAGCTTTGGAATGGAAACAAGTCTATCTGACCTGAATGGTTAGAGGAATTACAAGCAAATTTTCTTTCTATAATCATAAAGTCTTGTCCATCAACCTCAGATGTACATACAGACAGATTTAAACCAGCTGGACGACGCAATTCAGCCTTTAATTTTCTCTTTATTTTACTATTTGTATTCTAGTGGGTGTCTTCTTAAGCACCATTATGTTGAATAAACGTTATCTTCTGTAATATGTGCCCAATATAAAAAAAAGCATTGATTACATATTTTATGTTTTCTTTTTGTTAAAAAATACTGTATGTGAGGGAGACTATTATGAAAGGCCAAAATTTACATTTAACTTTAGAAGTTAACATGACTCACATAGCAACATACCGTATAGAAGTGATTGTTACTGTGGGAGCTATTTCTACCTCATCTAATTAGTTTTGTTGGTGTAACTTAATTATTGTGATAATATAATAACAATTTAAAATCGATTATATTTTAATTTATTTCAAAATGTAATTTAGTCTTGTGTGGTAAAGCTTAATGTTCAGCATCATTACTCCAGTCTTCAATGTCACATGATCCTTCAGAAATAATTATAATATGATGATTTGCTGCTCAAATATTTCTTCTTATTGTCAATATTTCTTCTTCTTTATTTTTTTGTATTGTATTTTTGTGGAAAACCTGATCTATTATTTGGCAGTATTCTTCGATTAATTTAAAAATAAATTTGAATATAAACACAGTATCTCACAGAAGGGAGTACACCACTCATATTTTTTTTAAAAATGTTATGATATATTTTCATGTCACAACACTGAAGAAATTACACTTTGCTACAATGTTATGTAGTGCGTGTTCAGCTTGTATAACAGTGTACATTTGCTGTCCTCTCAAAAAAACTCAACACACAGCCATTAATGTCTAAACCACTGTCCACAAAAGTGAGTACACCCCTAAGTGAAAATGTCCAAATTGGGCCCGATTTTCTATCCCTGGTGTCATGTGACTCCTTAGTGTTACAAGGTCTCAGGTGTGAATGGGGAGCAGATGTATTCAATTTGGTGTTATCGCTCTCACTCTATCATACTGGTCACTGGAAGTTCAACATGGCACCTAATGGCAAATAACTCTCTGAGGATCTGACAAAAATAATTGTTGCTCTACATAAAGATGGTGTAGGCTATAAGACTATAGCCAAGACCCTGAAGCTGGGTGTAAGAGTTTTTAGTGCGTGAGCATGTAAACATACATATATTACTGAGTCTTTTGTGGGATTATGTGCACAACATAGTGTGGGAAAAGTGTCTAGTGTGAATAGAGGAGAATGTGTTACTACAGGTGATTTGTACAGGCCCACTCACCTGTGTGTAGCACACTTTAAATTGCACAAATGTTTGACAGTATTTTTTCCTGTGATGTGGTAAGGTTGGGGGGGGGGGTTAGATGGTCCATGTATCAGGATGTATGGGGCTTGTATGGAGTTTCAGAGAGGGTTAGGTTAAGGGAATTAAAACTAGGGTTTTATTCAGGGCTCTCACAGCCTGGGAGGAAAAAGCTGTTGAGCAGTCTGGCGGAGCGGGCTCTGATGGAAGGATGGGTGGGTTCCTTCACGGTGCTATTGGCTTTGCTGGAGCAGCTTGTAAGGATAATATCCAGGATGGAGTGGAGAGGGGCACTGATGATCTTTGCAGCTGTGTTCACTGTCCGCTGGAGGGTCTTGCGGTCTGCTGCACTACAGTTCCTGTACCAGACAGTGATGCATCTGGTCAGCACACGCTCAATGGTTCCCCTGTAGAACGTGGCGAGGATGGGTGGAGGGAGACATGCTCTTTTCAGCCGGCGGAGAAAGTGTAGGTGCTGTTGTGCCTTTTTTGGAGAGTGACATGCACTTGGAGAGTGTTGGTGGTCCAGGTGAGATTCTCTGTAATGTGCACCTCCAGGAATTTAGTGCTGCTGACTCTCTCCACATTTGAGCTGCCGATGGTCAGTGTGGGGTAGTCAACAGAGCTTCTACTAAAGTTCATCACAACCTTCTTTGTCTTTACTCACATTGAGGGACATGTTGTTAGCACCACACCATTCAGCCAGCTGTGCCACTTCATCTTTGTAGTGCATTTCATCATTGTTGCTGATGAGACCTACCACTGATGTGTCATCGGCAAACTTGATGACATGATTGGAGATAAACTTGGAAGAGCAGATACAGCTGTTTAACAAGAAAGGTTCCACTCAGAACAGGCCTCGCCATGGTCAACCAAAGATGTTGAGCACACGTGATCAGAGTCATATCCAGAGGTTGTGTTTGTGAAATAGACGTATGCGTGCTGCCATCATTGCTGCAGAGGTTGAAGAGGTGGGGGGTCAGCCTGTCAGTGCCTAGACCGTACACCGCACACTGCATCAAATTGGTCTGCATGGCTGTCATCCCAGAAGGAAGCATCTTCTAAAGATGATGCACAAGAAAGCCTGAATACAGTTTGCTGAAGACAAGCAAACTAAGGACATGGATTACTGGAACCATGTCCTGTGGTCTGATAAGACCAAGATAAACGTATTTGGTTCAGATGGTGTCAAGCATGTGTGGCGGCAACCAGGTGAGGAGTACAAAGACAAGTGTGTCTTGCCTACAGTCAAGCATGGTGGTGGGAGTGTCATGGTCTGAGGCTGCATGAGTGCTGCTGGCACTGGGGAGCTACAGTTAATTGAGGGAACCATGAATGCCAACATGTACTGTTTGAGGTTGTAGTTTCAGACATAACAGTGAGCACTCTGTAAATTTAATTGGTCTGAAGTGGGCACACTCAGACAAACAACAAATGAATATTTCAATATTTTAACAAAACAGATGAATGAAAAATTGTTTAATGCTTTTGATGACCCCATGTTTTTGACCATGACATGTATTATCAATATGAATATTCCTGATTACAGTTATATTTAGTCCACTGTTCAAACTATTTTCCCTTGCTCTATAATAATAATATGATATATAAGCATAATTTAGTATAGTTATTGCATTGTAAACTATTTAGTGGAGAATAGAAGAGTTTGCCTTCAGCATGCAGCATTATACCTTAATCCATTTTAAGTAGATATAAAGACAAGATTCCTCCAGCCGAGCTATCCAGTTTTAAACACTAGTAGATTTAATTTGTGATCAAGGAGGGGAAAATGCATTGCGAGTCAGTGATGAAAAGAGCAGATCTGGGCCTCTATTGCAAGAAAAACAGGATGAGAAAAAGACATAGCAGTGGATTACTTTTGTTTTCCCAATCATCATTTCATGGCAAACAGTATTGATTCAGATTCGATGGCCCTCTCTGTCTTTCTAACCCTTTCTAACGTCTCTCCGGATCACTCTTCTTCTGCCCACCTGGCCCCAAGAGAAATGACTCCTCAGCGCTCTGTCTTAGTATTAAAGAACCGTTGACAGGGAATAATTATTCCTGATCTCAGAGTTTAGCCTTTAATTTTTATGAAACTTATCAATCATGGTAGAGGGGGGAGAAAAGTCTGCGTAATATTTCCAAGCTGTGATTAAAAGATATCACCTTACGGCATACATCAATCTGAAGAATGTAATTCGTTGTCCTCGTCACACTGTAGATTTTAGAGTGCTGGCCTATTAAAGCAATAAACCACATGAGGCCATGCTAAAAATAATCTTAATAATTGTTTGCCTTGTTTTCCTGTCAAAACAAAATTGAAAAAGTTGCATACGATGTAGGAATTTATCTTGAGTATGTCTTTAGTCATGATGAATTATGTAAAGCGTGATAGAGAGAGAGAAAAAGCAGCAAATAAATAAATACAAAAGGCTTTTATTTGCTAAAAAAAAAAAAATTCAGCAAATGTTTGATAACATTGATAATTTAGAAATATGTATATAAAAACGATCCAGTAAAGCATATAGGGTTAAGTTTAATTTATGTAGCATACATTTAAATACATTTTAGAGGAAATCATTTTCAAACAAGGAAATTATTAATTTATATGAAATACTATGATTTACCTCTAAATGTGTTAAGGAAACCAAACATTTCACACTGCCAGATATGAGACAATTACAAGACACATTATTATTATTATTTTGTTTTTATTCAGCCATTATCAGTATTTTTACTGACAATAAAGCGTTTAGCAAGCCACATTGCTTAAATCCCAGTATACATTTACCAAACTATTATTAAAATTATTTCTAAATAAATACAACAAAACATTTTCTTGTGACCTACCATGAAGTATTATTACAAAATGTGTTAATGAAGAATAATTGGACCTGTTCTGCAGCTGTATTAGAGCTAATATTAGCATCATGCTTCATAAGACAATTTATGAGACTAATAATACACTTTTACTGAGAACTCACTTCAAACCACCATCAAGTGTTTGTAATAACTTTATTTTGCAATCACAAGTGGAATTTGGTTGTTTACTGTGGTTAACATATGCTATGTATAGCCTTTTATATCACTGCACAAATTAGCATTTCAGATATACACATTCATCTCAAGAAAATCACATACAACCATATTCTATCGTAGTTGTGTGTTTATTATCTTATATAAACTATAGTGGCTGTTGTCATGTTTATTTCTGCTGCGTAAAAGCCTTAACATGTATGCTCTGGCTGAACCTCACGTTGTTTGTGATGTTAAAACCGCCTCTCCATTCTTAAGTTGCCAGGTATACATTCCAAGTATAATACACATTAATAAAATGATCTATTTTCAGTTTTATTTGACTAAATAGACTTTGGGTGAACGTGGTACATTATAAAAGTAGCCCAAAAAACCGCAAACCACGGCTCTGTAATTTTTCCCGCGACTGCATTTTCAAAATAGCCCGCTTGTTGTGCCGCTACCCTGGCAACACTGGATTGCTATACCCTCATCACACATGACAGGTAACCTTCTGCCCTGCGATGACGGCAAGAAGTTGGGGTAAAACCTTATAACGCAATTAATAAAAATAAAAAAATTTACGCGTTAACATTTTTTCATTAATCACATGCGTTAACATTTATACCCCTAGTATACACACATATATATACACACACTATAAAAAATAAGCGGTTTCAAATAATAATTATTTAGTAACTAGTTCCATGTAAAGTTTACGTTCAGTCAATTTTGGACTTCACAGTGCTATCTGAATTTAATTTTTTTTAGTTGGATCAACCTTTACTGAACTAGTTGTATAGTCCATTCAACTAAAATATGTTAATTATTCAGACATTTAGAAGACAACAGCAAGTTATGCCAATTAAAAATTAATCCTTGTGTTTTATATGTTACCACAACTAAGATTTATTATTTGGGCATCATACGGAATTGCTGGGGAACTACATAAACATATGTGTATTGCTTAACAAAATTATAAAAAAATATTAACTGTTTTTTTTATCAATCACTAAAAACACACTTTACAACACATAAAGTTGTATAAATACGATTTCCATGTATACATTTTTTTTCATAAAAACTAACCAAACATGAATGTAGAAAAAAAAGCCACCTACATCTTGGATGGCCTAAGGGTCACAAAATTAACAGCAAAATTTCATGTTTGGGTGGACTATCCCTTTATCCCTTTGAATTTTGCAGTTGTAGGCTATTACATATGTAACGTTTGTCAACTGGAGACAGTTTAAACTTTGTTTAACAAACTAAAAAAAAAAAAGAGAAAAGCTAAACAATGTTAGGGGGCAATATTACGGATGTGGATCCACTTTGTAACCGAGGGCAAATACACAAAAGTGCAGTGGTTATTCTTATGTGTAAAGCAATACTAGTCAAGACTTGGAGTAGTTTTGCTCTCCAAGAAATTGTATTAAATGAACAATCATGAATACAAATGGCTTGAATTCTAAGTCTGTTGCAACTACTGGAGGTTTGTGAAGTTTTTAGGGTGTTAGGGGGAAATATAATGGATGTGGATCCACTTTGCGACTGAGAGCAAAGACACAAAAGTTCAGTGGTTATTATGTTGTGTTTGCAATACAAGTCAAGATTTTGAATAGTTTTGCTCTCCAATAAATAGTATTAAAAGAAAAATCTTGAACAGAAATGGCTTGAATTCTAAGTCTGTTGTACCTACTGGAGTCGTGTGATGTTGTTAGGGTGTTAGGGGGCAATATTATGGATGTGGATCCACTTTGTAACCGAGGGCAAATACACAAAAGTGCAGTGGTTATTCTCATGTGTGAAGCAATACTAGTCAAGACTTTGAGTAGTTTTGCTCTCCAAGAAATTGTATTAAAAGAATAGTCTTGAACACAAATGGCTTAAATTCTAAGTCTGTTGTATCTACTGGACTTTTGTGATGTTGTTAGGGGGAAATATTATGGATGTGGATCCGCTTTGTAACCGAGGGCAAATACACAAAAGTGCAGTGTTTATTCTTATGTGTGAAGCAATACCAGTCAATACTTTGTGTAGTTTTCCAAGAAATTGTATTAAAAGAAAAATCATGAATTCAAATGGCTTGAATTCTACGTCTGTTGCAACTACTGGACTTTTGTGATGTTGTTAGGGGGAAATATTATGGATGTGGATCCGCTTTGCGACTGAGAGCAAAGACACAAAAGTTCAGTGATTATTATGTTGTCTTTCCAGTACAAGTCAAGATTTTGAATAGTTTTGCTCTCCAAGAAATTGTATTAAAAGAAAAATCTTGAACAGAAATGGCTTGAATTCTAAGTCTGTTGCAACTACTGGAAGTTTGTGAAGTTTTTAGTGTGTTAGCTGGAAATATTATGGATGTGGATCCACTTTGCGACTGAGAGCAAGGATACAAAAGTTCAGTGGTTATTATGTTGTGTTTGCAATACAAGTCAAGATTTTGAATAGATTGCTCTCCAATAAATAGTATTAAAGAAAAATATTGAACAGAAATGGCTTGAATTCTAAGTCTGTTGCAACTGCTGGAGTTTTGTGATGTTGTTAGGGGGAAATATTATGGATGTGAATCCACTTTGCGACTGAGGGCAAATACACAAAAGTGCAGTGGTTATTCTTATGTGTAAAGCAATACTAGTCAAGACTTGGAGTAGTTTTGCTCACCAAGAAATTTTATTAAAAGACAAATCATGAATACAAATGGCTTGAATTCTAAGTCTGTTGCAACTGCTGGAGTTTTGTGATGTTGTTAGCAAACAACCATTTACAAATATGATTACTTTTCACTATTACATATTTAAAATGAGGGAGAAGTCTCTGACCTCTGACATCAACAAGGCATTTTCGTCCACACAACTGCCGCTCACTGGATATTTTCTATTTTTCGGACCATTCTCTTTAAACCCTAGAGATGATTGTGCGTGAAAATCCCAGTAGATCAGCAGTTTTTGAAATATTCAGACCAGCCCGTCCGGCAACAACAACCACTCCACGTTCAAAGTCACTTAAATCCCCTTTCTTTCCCATTCTGATGCTCGGTTTGAACTTCAGCAAGTTGTCTTCACCACTTCTAGATACCTAAATGCAGTGAGTTGCTGCCATGTGATTGGCTGATTAGCAAGTAGTGTTGCCAAGCAATTGAACAGGTGTACCTAATAAAGTGACCAGTGCGTGTTTATGTGTATAAATAAATATAGCAATGCATTTATATCAGCATTTTACAAAAAAAAAATACTTTCAGTCAGAAATCTCTCTTGTAACTATGCATTTTATAATTCTTATAATTTAAAATATTAATTGCTATTTGGTTGGCGCCTGCATTGCTTTAAAGCAAATTCATGCTGTAAAAGTGATATTTAAACATTGATAGCTCCTCAAAGTTATATTAAGCTGAGCTTTACCTTGTCACACTGTGTTGCAGTGGTACTAAGTCAAGCCATTGCTCCTGTTGTGTTGAGCGAATCTCTTCCTATTATGACTACAAACCAACAGACTCTCCTGTGGCATGAAGCAATTAAACTTACTAAAATACATACATGATGCATAACATAGCGTACTTGGAGGTAAAACGTCCTCTGACAAAATTATAGGGAAAATTATGAGATCACTGCACAGCGCTCAAGCCTGATCCCTTATGGATTCCTACTCTTTATCCCAGCTGCATGTTAACACATAGGCCACGTACCACCAATATTTTACGTGAAGTGGGCACAGTGCCAAATAATCATGATGGATGATTAGAGCGGCACAAAAAAAGGCCACTAAAGTATAATAAATATAGAAGATCTCAACCAGTGTCACTCAGCATGATTTCTGCTACTGAATACACAACAGACCTTGGTTTATACTTTCCATAGTGTACACACACAAACATTTTAGAATATTACCTTTTATAGACATATTTTCATTTTAGATAGGATACATCTACAGACGGACTAACATCGCTGCAACACTCCACCAATTTGGGCTTTATGTGGCCAAACCCAATCCTTTTCTCAGTGAAGGCAAAATAAAACACACTTGAAATTTATAAAAAAAAGCACCTAAATGACTCTCAGACTCTGAGAAACAAGATTATATGGTCTGATGAACCTCAATTCTAAGCATCATGTTTGAAGGGAACCAGCTCTGCTCATCACCTGCAGAGTACCATCCCAAAAGTAAAGTGTGCTGGTAGCAGTCTTCTGCTGTGGGGCTGTTTTTTAGCAGCCGGAACTGAGGGACTCATCAGAATAGAAGAAAAGCTCAATGCGCAACAATATTGAGATAGCCTTAATGAAAACCCAGTCCAGAGCATTCAGAACCTCAGACTGGGCAGAAGGTTTACCTTTCAACAGGAGAGTGACCTAAACACACAGCAAGAGTGACTTATACCCATCGCTGTGAATGTCCTTGAGTGGCCCAGCCACAGCCTGGGCTTGAACCCAATCAAATATTTCTGGAGAAACCTGAAATAGTGCGTCTGCCCTCATCCAACCCGACAGAGCTTGAGAGGTGAAGAGGTGAGGAGAAGAATAGCAGATAATTGCCAAATGTTGATGAACCATGCGTGTCGTATCAAACTAAAAAGACTTGAGGCTGTAAAGGTATTTAAGCAAAATATTTAGTTGCAATTATACAGTGGGGCAAAAAAGTATTTAGTCAGCCACCAATTGTGCAAGTTCTCCCACATAAAAAGATGAGAGAGGCCTGTAATTTTCATCATAGGTATACCTCAACTATGAGAGACAAAATAAGAAAAAAAAAATCCAGAAAATCACATTGTAGAATTTTTAAAGAATTTATTTGCAAATTATGGTGGAAAATAAGTATTTGGTCACCTACAAACAAGCAAGATTGCTGGCTCTCACAGACCTGTAACTTCTTCTTTAAGAGGCTCCTCTGCCCTCCACTCGTTACCTGTATTAATGGCATCTGTTTGAACTCGTTCTCAGTATAAAAGACACCTGTCCACAACCTCAAACAGTCACACTCCAAACTCCACTATGGCCAAGACCAAAGAGCTGTCAAAGGACACCAGAAACAAAATTGTAGACCTGCACCAGGCTGGGAAGACTGAATCTGCAATAGGTAAGCAGCTTGGTGTGAAGAAATCAACTGTGGGAGCAATTATTAGAAAATGGAAGACATACAAGACCACTGATAATCTCCCTCGATCTGGGGCTCCACGCAAGATCTCATCCCGTGGGGTCAAAATGATCACAAGAACTGTGAGCAAAAATCCCAGAACCACACGGGTGGACCTAGTGAATGACCTGCAGAGAGCTGGGACCAAAGTAACAAAGGCTACCATCAGTAACACACTGCGCCGCCAGGGACTCAAATCCTGCAGTGCCAGACGTGTCCCCCTGCTTAAGCCAGTACATGTCCATCCCCGTCTGAAGTTTGCTAGAGAGAATTTGGATGATCCAAATGAGGATTGGGAGAATGTCATATGGTCAGATGAAACCAAAATAGAACTTATTGGTAAAAACTCAACTTGTCGTGTTTGGAGGATAAAGAATGCTGAGTTGCATCCAAAGAACACCATACCTACTGTGAAGCATGGGGGTGGAAACATCATGCTTTGGGGCTGTTTTTCTGCAAAGGGACCAGGACGACTGATCTGTGTAAAGGAAAGAATGAATGGGGCCATGTATCGTGAGATTTTGAGTGAAAACCTCCTTCCATCAGCAAGGGCATTGAAGATGAAACGTGGCTGGGTCTTTCAGCATGACAATGATCCCAAACACACCGCCCGGTCAACGAAGGAGTGGCTTCGTTAGAAGCATTTCAAGGTCCTGGAGTGGCCTAGCCAGTCTCCAGATCTCAACCGCATAGAAAATCTTTGGAGGGAGTTGAAAGTCCGTGTTGCCCAGCGACAACCCCAAAACATCACTGCTCTAGAGGAGATCTGCATGGAGGAATGGGCCAAAATACCAGCAACAGTGTGTGAAAACCTTGTGAAGACTTACAGAAAACATTTGACCGCTGTCATTGCCAACAAAGGGTATATAACAAAGTATTGAGATTAAATTTTGTTATTGACCAAATACTTATTTTCCACCATAATTTGCAAATAAATTCTTTAAAAATCCTACAATGTGATTTTCTGGATTTTTTTTTCTTATTTTGTCTCTCATAGTTGAGGCATACCTATGATGAAATGATTACAGGCCTCTCTCGTCTTTTTAAGGGGGAGAACATGCACAATTGGTGGCTGACTAAATACTTTTTTGCCCCACTGTATATGCAATGATTTCATATAAATTTACGAAGTTGTGACAACTCTGTTTTTGCTTTGTAAATATGGTGTACGATTGTAGATTGTGATTATGGTGTAGATTGATGTGGAAAAAAAAATAATTTAAAGCAGTTTAAAATAAGGCAGCAACATAACATGTGAAAAAAAGGGGTGTGAATACTTTCACAAGGCACTATATATACAGTGCTCAGCGTAAATGAGTACACCCCCTTTGAAAAGTAACATTTTAAACAATATCTCAATGAACACAAAAAGCATTTCCAAAATGTTGACAAGACTAAGTTTTATATAATATCTGTTTAACTTATAACATGAAATTAAGGTTAATAATATAACTTAGATTACAAATTGTTCAGTTTAACTCAAATTAGGGTGATGCAAAAATGAGTACACCCCACTGAAAGTCTCTGGAGCAAACTTAAATTGTAGACTACAAATGTCTAATTTAACAAGAATTCAACCACAGGTGAGTCTAATTATTCATTACACAGGTGACAGTTGACTATAAAAGGGTGTTACTTAAAGAAAACCCCTTCCCATTTCATGCTGTCAGCAATGACACCACATGGAAGAGAAATTTCACAAGACCTGAGAAAGAAAATAATTTCTTTGCACAAGAAAGATGAAGGCTACAAGAAAATCAGCAAAGCTTTACTTATCAGTCAGAATACTGTAGCAAAAGTGGTACAAATATTTAATAAAGATGGAACTGCAACCATCTCACAGAGACGTCGAGGTCATCCACGGAAGTTAACACCTCGTCAGGAGCGTCTTCTGATGAGAAGGGTTGAAGAAAATCGACATGCAAGTTCACTGCAGTTATCTAAAGAAGTAGAAAGCCAAACTGGGGTGACTATTTCCCGTGACACAATACGGCGTACACTGCAGAGGAATGGCATGCATGGGTGCCATCCACGAAAGAAGCCTCTCCTAAAGCCCAGGCACAAAAAAGCCCACCTAGAGTTTGCCAGGGCCCATGCTGACAAAGATGAAGACTACTGGGGCTCTATACTCTGGAGTGATGAGACCAAGATAAATGTTTTTGGAACTGATGGCTTCAAAACTGTATGGCGTCGCAAAGGTGAGGAATACAAAAAAAAAATGCATGGTGCCTACAGTGAAACATGGTGGTGGCAGTGTCCTTATGTGGGGCTGCATGAGTGCTGCTGGTGTCGGGGAGCTGCATTTCATTGATGGCATCATTGTAATGCCAGTTTAATATGGAGCTCTTGTTTCAGCTCCGGGAATTATTTATTAAATATTCAATATTGCTTGATTGAAGTAATATTTAACTTATTATACTTTAAGTGTTCGTCCAGCGATCACTACATCAGTATATCTCTATTAAATCTCGCTTCTATTGCCTCATGGCCATGGGACAATAAAACGAGATTAATACTCAAATTCGAGCTAGGTACCGTTATCTTGGCAAATAAGGATGAAAATACTTGGTCGTCCTGCACTTTTCCAACATGACAATGATCCTAAACACACATCTAAGGCCACTTTTGGATTTCTGAAGAAGAAAAGTGTGAAAGTGATTCAGTGGCCAAGTATGTCTCCTGATCTGAACCCAATCGAACAACTATGGGGAATTCTGAAGAGACAAGTTGAGCATCACTCTCCATCCAGCATCCAATCTCTAAAAGAGGTAATTCTTAAAGAATGGAAAAAGATATATCTGGCAAAATGTCGCCAACTTGTTCATTCCATGCCTAGAAGACTTGGTGCTGTCATTAAAAATCATGGAGGCCATACAAAGTACTAGATTTAGTAGTTTTTGTTGTGGGGTGTACTAATTTTTGCATCACCCTAATTTGAGTAAAACTGAAAAATGTGTAATCTAAGTTATATTATTAACCTTAATTTAATGTTATAAGTTAAACAGATTTTAAACTTAGTCTTGTCAACATTTTGGAAATGTTTTTTGTGTTCATTGAGATATTGTTTAAAATTTTACTTTTCAAAGGGGGTGTACTCATTTACGCTGAGCACTGTGTATATATATATATATATATATATATATATATATATATATGGAGATAAATGGTATATAAATATCAGTTCTTAGAGATATGGAGAACTGCTGTGGGTGAGTCATTTTTGTTGTAGCTCCACACTAAAAGTTAAAAATATAGTTTCATTTGAAATGTTGGCAATGACATGGAAGGTAATTAGAACAATGCAGTTTAACTTGGGTAGATCATGTAGTTATACACTGGTTGTCTCTTTTCAGGTAAATTATCAAGTAAAATCCATATGTATCCATATACATCCATATGTATTTGCATATTATTATGCAAATATTATGTAAATAATGTAGTGTCTCATATTCAGTCTGACATATATGTCTGAAAACTTGATTAATATATTGTCAATAATATACAAATTAAGATTAAAAACATAATGTTCTATATGTCGCTAGGATATGACAGTTTTTGCATACTTATTACATTGGACTTGAATTAATCTTGTGGAAATATAATACATTTATATGCCAAATTTTTTACTAAAAATAAATGTTGTTTAACCATTTTCAGTTCTTATCATGAATGATTTGCTATCCTGTGGCTCCCTAGTGTGGACAGTTATCTTTGAATTACGTTAATATAAATGGATAATATGTTTTGAATGATTACAAATGTTAAAGGATTACTCACAGATAATCTGGCTCTAGAGCGGACTCTGCGAGCTCCCGGGACGGAGCGGGCTCTGGAGCGGACTCTGCGGGCTCCTGGGACGGAGCGGACAATGCTGCGGACCTGGGGATGCCAGCTGCTCGCACCGACACCAGGGGTGCGTCCAACACACAAGCAATCAGTCCAGGCCGAAGAGGTGCATCTGCATGCTTGCTGGCCATCTTGGCCGGGGACTCAGGCGTGGCCGACATGATGCAAGCAGGCCCTGGCTTGGCAGGCATGACGTGAGCAGACTCTGGCTCGGTAGGCATGTTGAGAGACTCTGGGGACTGATGGTGCGTTGTTGTGGCCGCCATTTTGCGATCGTGCTCTGGTGCGTCCGCCATTACATGAGTGAGTGCGGTGTCGTGTTCCTCCTCTGCAACACCCACAGTAAACGAAGAGCCAGCACACAGCAAAGCATAGTCCATGAAATCCTTCAAACTACAATGAAACTTCCCTTCAGGTAAGTATGACTTAATGGGCTCACATAAACCAAAACGAAAAAAGTCCTTTAATGCAACCTCATCAAACGGTACCTTGCAAGATATTTCGTAAAATTGAGTGACGTATTCCTCAATAGGCGAACTCCCCTGTTTCAGGTCGAGCAGCTGGTCAAATGGATCCATACCTGGCCAGGGTTCTTTGGAAAAGCTGCTGAATCCTCGTTTTGGCGAAGTCTTCTGTAACGAAGAGGCAGTGTTGTTAGATTCAAATGCAGCTTTATTGAACAACAAGGCAAGGTCAAACAGGCAAGGGTCAGAGGCAATAACAGGTGTCACGTAGGCAGGGCAGAATCAGCAACAGGGACAATGCAATGGTCGGGGCAGGCGGCAGACAGAGAGGATATCACAAGGCAGGCAGTGTCAAGAAGGCAGGCAGCAAATGGTCAGAGTCGTGTAGGCAGTCCAGGGAAACAGAATACAGGGAAAACGCTCAGAATGTCAGCCGGGGCAAAACAAGACTTCGCAACGTGTGTAGGGAAGTGTGCTGCTTATATGTGGGTGAGTGAATGAGGTGCAGGTGTGGCAAGACAATCAGGGTTGATTAGTGATTGGTGACAGCTGTGTAATTGGTGCAATGGTGGATGGAAATGTGTGTGTCGTAGTGCAGTGAATGATGGGAGTTGTAGTTGTAAGCCTGGTGCCAGTATGTCTGCCCCCTCGAGAGGACAAAAGGCCCTCCTGAGAATCCACAAAAACTATCTCTTGCATATGGAACAGCAGCATCACACCCTGTACCCTGTACACCCTGTAAGGTCTCATCATCTTCCCTTGCCCCCCCCCTTTCTAGAACTCACTGAAAAACCCATGCAATGTAATGTATGCACAAAAAAGTAACTGTACATGTTTGATATCATTTCAAATGTCTCAGTGCGCCTGGTAAAATGGTCTCATTCTCCCAATCATAATGAAAAGCTAAAATAAGTTCTAAAATATGAGAAGTGTAGTGTACCACTTAAGGGTGTGCCCTCCCCCTGATTTTCTATTCAAATCACCTCCTGTATGTAAATAAGCATTCTCTGCCACAGGATATCAAGAAGCCATTTGGTTGCAAATTCTAAAGACTAATTATAATGACAAGATACCACCATTTGGTGGGCTTATTTAATTATCTGGGTTTATAAGGAAACGGGACACAAAGTTCTAGGAGTCTGTAGGTTGACTGCCCACACAATAGCTGTGTGTAATTATTCATTGCCAGGTAGTATTGTTATGTTATGGTTAACTGATGATTCTATTTTTGTAACATTGGAGTTTTGAATTATTGCTTCGATTACCTGGTCAATAAATTGTAACGTTTGATTCTATTCTGACTGCCTCTAAGATTGCTTTCTCCCTAATAGATGAGTGGATTCGTATATTTCCGCAAGCCTGCGTCAGTTTTAGCGACGGCTAATACCCGGCGTCATTTCAAGTCTACTTGGGTGCAGAGGCGGGTAAATAATTCCGTTTAGGGACGGCGAATGCCGTCTGGTCAGACTAAACTCGGGTACGCCTATACCTCTGACTTTTGATTTAATGTTACTTTAAAAAGTACTTGACCAATCCAAAGCTATTACAAGTGTGGTACATTGATCTGCTAACATATTTAATAGTGGCCAAGAAACCTTTACTGAAGTAAACGATTGAACTAAAGTTCTGAGGGGGCTCCAAGGGGGTTATTCGATGTCTCTGATTGTGTACGTGTGAATTAACGGCAAATCTTAGATACATAACCATAATTTACCTCTGATTGACGACCGGGCCTGACGAGATTGTGTCCGTGAGACCTGTGAAAAACAGGGCCTCTAAGCGATATAGTTTCCCTACATCTGAGCGGGTAAAATATTAAAAAGAGCTGAAAAGAATAATCAATCATTCGTTCATATTTTAATGATGCACAGATATCATTAAAACCTTTTCATTTATGGAGTCAGATGAAATAACGAGATAAAATATATAAGAAAAAGTGTTCCATTTAATCTTGTTGTGTCGTGAAAAAAGAAAGACAGTAATATGCAAAAAGGCCTTCACCCGTTGAACGACTGCCGTCATTGGGTCGATCGAGCCGGGCCTTACAGTGGTGACCCCGACGTGATCTCGCACAGACGAGAAACGTCATTCCAGCCGCGACATTCAACTTGAACTCTCCTTGGGACATGAGGTTTGATCTCTTTCTCATCAATATCCAGCTGCTGTGGTAAGTGTATTTTTTTTGCCTTTTAGAAGTTGAGGGAAATATTGTTTACACTATATAGACATATTTGTAGTACGGGTCGGAATACCCACTTTTGAGACCGGAACCGAAAAACCCGGTGGTGATAAGAATTAGACGAGAAACAACATGTCTTTTCAGGGAAAGCGCAGAAGCAGAGGAGATGAGGAGATAATGGAAATTTTAGGACTGCAATTACAAAAACTCCTTGTTCGGTTAAGCGACAAGGGATTCAATTTGAAGTGGAACAACAACGAAATAATATCCTGGTATCCTGCCGAGGGTGCGAAACTAAAATCAAAATCAAAATACAAGAAAATTCCCGCTGCAATTGTTTATTTGCTTCGCCAACGACCTCGCCACCATAACCGAGAACGAAAAAAATAACAAATATCAAAGAAATCGAAAGGGTGCGATCTGACGAATTACAAAAGTTAAGAAAACAAGTCGAAGTGTTTGCATACGAGCAACAGGGTGGGCTAGACAACGCGAAGAAATGGCCACAAAAGTTGATCACGTTCAAGGAAACTAATTACATATAGTAATTACATATCTCGAAGATTGTTGCGATAAAACAGGTTTTCCAGTTGCCGCAGTTAAACAAGCAGCACTGGATGAAACCGAGTTAGAGACTCTAACTGAAAGCAAAGATGATGATACTGCATTAGCGTGTAACATTAGGCCACACAGAGAAACTCGTAACCGAGCTCTTGTGAGCCTGTGGCCAGAAAAGCCGAGCCTGCAAAGCCCGATAAAGACTCGAACAAAATCAAATGACACGCCAAAGAAAGCAGTCAAAATCGCAGTGTTAAAAACCATGACAAATGCGGATGATGAAATCACAACAATCAGCCGCCCGTTAACATGTGAAGAATGCTCTAGACACAAACAAGTCGTAGGAATTATGCCGAGAAAAGGACCATTTCAACCCTACTGGGAAGCATTGATGCTACAGGCTAATGTTTACAAACTAGAGATTAGAGACGTATGGCAAATAGCTCTTCTCACTATCCCCGAGGAGCTCAGACCGAAACTAAACACAGAAAATGAAATCCGGCAACATAATGAACAGAGTAAATGACGAAAACGACGAAGGGATTTACGAACGTCTAAAACAGGCATTATTAGACATGAGGGGACCGTCACATGCAGATTGGAGCAAAATATTAGAAATCAAACAAGCAGGTAATGAGTCATTTGAAACGTACGCTGAACGGTTATGGGTAACATACAGAGAACACTCAGGCCTTGAAAATGCAGACCGCAACCATGACAGCGTTACTGCAGCTTGTTAAAACAATGCCGGCATCCCGTTCAAAAGGCGTTATCAAATGGCGTCGACCCGGCCGAAAACACGCTCAGAGCAATAGTAGACTGGGGTTCAAGAATAGAAAACAGATGGCGATTAAAACCCGCGTTGCGTCCGCACAATGGTTAACAGAAGGGAACAGCACAGATAAATTTAGCCAAAGATCTCCAAATAAAATAATATGCCATTATTGCAGAAAGACTAACCATGTAATGCGAGATTGTCAAAGAAGAGAAAAAGATTTAAAAGAACAAGCGAAGCATTACCAAAAAACGCCCTCTAGCGACGACTCTGAGCTGTTGAAACAATTCGTAAACTTCATGAATGAGTTTAAAAACAAACATTTTAACATCATAACTTCGATTTGGCAGGAGATTAGAGCACACAATTCCTCACTCTTCGTCGTTAAAGTGCGTGCGCACATCATCAAAAATCCAGATGAAAACGAGAAAAACAACAACATCGCAGATCAATTAGCCAAATTAGCAGCACAAAAGGGAGATGAATGAAAGCCTGACAGACTGGTTTTTCCTGCCGTGAGTGCGATTCAAACTATTCCTATTGACTTGAAACAGTACCAACAAGAACTGTGGAGTTCTGATGGAGAGCTGACACCGCACCTGCAGCAGGACCAACTAGTCAAGGTCACTGAAGGCATGATTTTAAGAGACGATAAATACATTGTTCCAGAAGCCCTCCAGAAACCAGTGATAAAGTTGTACCACGATTATGCACACGTATCAGCTCCCAAAACACAACAGCTGAACCAAAATAACTTCTGGTGGCCACAAATGGCATCAGACATTCAAAGATGGTGTGACACATGCATCGTATGTGCCACCATTAACCAAGGCAAGCCTGGCCGTACAAAAATGTGTAGACCAGAGCCACCCAAGGGACCTTGGGAGTTACTCCAATTGGATTTCATAGGCCCACTACCTAGTGCCAAAGGGGGGTATCGTTATTGCCTTGTGATAATTGACAAATTTTCCAAATGGGTCGGCGATTCCCACCCGCAATAACAGTGCAAACACAGTGGCACGAGTAGTAGCGAACCAAATCCTCCCACTCTGGGAGCACCAATCCAAATTGAATCTGACCAGGGCACACACTTCACAGGTCAGGTGATGAAACAAATATGCCAGATGCTGAACATCAAACAAAGGTTTCACATACCGTATCGACCGCAAAGCTCAGGCATGGTGGAACGTGCCAACCGCACAATAAAAGAAAGCATATCGAAACAGGTAGCACAACACAAAAAACAATGGATTGATGCCCTACCCACAGTCCTAACAATACTGCGGGCGACTCCTTCAAAAGCCACAGGTATCAGTCCATTCGAACTCATGACTGGAAGAGTCATGAAGCTGCCCATAGACCCAGAAATTGCCCCAGCAGACCTGGGGCCCCTCGTGGTTGCAACTCAACAGTCTGTGCTCAAGCAATTACGAGAGAGGCTGGAAGTGCTACATGCACACGCTACTCTGAAACAACAGCAATCAGACTTAACGAGTGATACACAATTCAACCCAACCTCTGAGGTGAAATTCTCAGAAGGAGACATGGTAATGGTATGCGTTTTTGTGAAGCAAGGTGCATTCACACCCCGATGGCATGGCCCATATGAAGTTAAAGCTATATGCAACAGCTGTGTGGCCACAACTGTGAAAGGGAAGCTGCGATGGTACCACATGTCTCAGTGCAAATCATTCAAAAGTACTCAGAATAAATAAATAACTGTCACTGTCTTCTCCTCTTGCCTTCCAGGTCGACTGCAGCGATCCCATGGAGGCCAGATGAAAGGAAAGTGTCTGGGCCCACGTGCATCAGACTGGGCCAAAGGATTTCACTCACACACAACCTGAAATGTGGGAGGTGGGTGTGGAAATACTCCAAGGGGCCATCCACACAAAAAATCACAGTCGCACCAAAAGAGACAGTTACATGGCCTCCCGGATTAGTACCGGATCCAAATTGCACACCACAAATTTGTTGTAGTTCAGGTAACACCCACCCACCTACAAGAAACATTTCAGGACACACTCGAGCACCAAAATTCATGCACAACCTCACTGCCTGGTATCAACTTAAAATAGATCCAGGTGACACAATAGGTAACATGTACACACTACATGAAAACAAAACAATGGCATAGACCCAAAATTGTGCTACTATGTTAAAAATTTGGAACCTGCAACATGTAGGTGCACACATACAGAAACACATAATGACACACATATGAGATTCACCGAGCTAATGTACGATCTCACGTCGTACACACCTAACGAGCCAAAACCAAAAACTTTTGTCTGGACCAACCGAAAGGAAGGAATGTATTGTGTCGGGGAATGTTCACATAGCATAGACAATTTCACCAATCCACACAACTGTTCATGGACTGTTAAGTACTGTTTTAATTTGACCACCTGTGGATACACTAAACCCAAAAAGTGTCCAGAATTGCACTCAATTCCTCCTGGTGGACTGATTAGAGGAAACATCAAAAAGAATTTATTACATGATGTAAATTTGGTAATGACACATGTAACTTATAACATTTCCAATATACTCTCTGCTTATACAAAACATTGTAATACTAATGATGAGTCGTATGCATGGCTACAGTCACGAATCGATGATTTAATTTCTGATTACAAAGACAGACTTGCCGTCCAAATTCCACCTGCTCGCTCAAAACGAGACCTGCTCAGCAGTATAGCCGGCCTGTTCGGATCAATTACCCGTACTATCGAACGTGACTTAGCCTGCAGATCATATGCACAAGATTTATTCACTGCAACAAGACAGGAAATTTTAGATCTTCGTCTTCACAAGACCCCGAGACATGTTTTGAACGATTTAATTGAGGTTTTAGATTTACATAGATGGTTCTCTTCGGAAAAAAATGAAAAATGTAAAGTATTCAGAATTATTATCCACAATTATGATGTATACTGGAAACGAATGTATTGGTTGCATTGGATTTTTTGCCACCTTTCCTTTAATCCACCCAGATCAAGTTTATCCAAATTCCACTAATATTCGATCCATTGGCATGATAGTTAAAGATCAGGTAGTTAAATGGGATCACCTCACTGGATATATGACGTTGAAGGGTACTGAGACCTTATTTACCAGTCGCACTTGTTGTCATGAAACTCACAATTACGTTGTCTGTACATGTAACACATTACAACCTTTCTCTCCCAATGATAGCAAACTCATAAATGTTGAATCTTTGCATGGCCATTCAAATGCTATTCAGGTGTCTCATACACAGTGGTGTGTCATCAGTGAGATGAATTCGTTCACATATGGAGGACTGACCTGTCCTGCTGATCACTCATTTTGCTTGGAAGTGACAGAGGACTTTTCTATGGGCCAGATCGACATCCTCGGAAGGATGCCAAAGGACAGAGGTCTCCCCATGGTGGGGACGACACCTTTTATGAACACGGAACACAAGCCTTGGTCGACACGATGGACCTGGTACAGAACGTCATCCTCCAAACAGAGTACCACCTTTCTCAGGCGCAAGTGGAGACAAACTTGGCGCGAAAGACTGCACAGATTCTGTCTAGCTCATCTACCCGATCGGCACAGACTGCATATACCTGGTGGGACTGGGTACTTGAGGTTGCGCAGTTGAAGCGCACTCATCTTCTCCTTCACGCTATTCCAATGTTGCTATTTCCGACACCTCATCAGATCAGTAAAAGCATCCACCAACACTATCCTAACCCTCAGCCCCTTAAAACTGCCCACCTTACAACGACTAAAGTGACACTGCAGGAAACCCTGTGAGTGGCCCAAAACAGTGCCAAAGGGAGGAAACTGTAAGCCTGGTGCCAGTATGTCTGCACCCCCCCCCCCCCCCACCCTCGAGAGGACAAAAGGCCCTCCTGAGAATCCACAAAAACTATCTCTTGCATATGGAACAGCAGCATCACACCCTGTACTTACGGTCTCATCATCTTCCCTTGTCCCCCCTTTCTAGAACTCACTGAAAAACCCATGCAATGTAATGTATGCACAAAAAAGTAACTATACATGTTTGATATCATTTGAAATGTCTCAGTGCGCCTGGTAAAATGGTCTCATTCTCCCAATCATAATGAAAAGCTAAAAGAAGTTCTAAAATATGAGAAGTGTAGTGTACCACTTAAGGGTGTGCCCTCCCCCTGATTTTCTATTCAAATCACCTCCTGTATGTAAATAAGCATTCTCTGCCACAGGATATCAAGAAGCCATTTGGTTGCAAATTCTAAAGACTAATTATAATGACAAGATACCACCATTTGGTGGGCTTATTGAATTATCTGGGTTTATAAGGAAACGGGACACAAAGTTCTAGGAGTCTGTAGGTTGACTGCCCACACAATAGCTGTGTGTAATTATTCATTGCCAGGTAGTATTGTTATGTTATGGTTAACTGATGATTCTATTTTTGTAACATTGGAGTTTTGAATTATTGCTTCGATTACCTGGTCAATAAATTGTAACGTTTGATTCTATTCTGACTGCCTCTAAGATTGCTTTCTCCCTAATAGATGAGTGAATTCGTATATTTCCGCAAGCCTGCGTCAGTTTTAGCGACGGCTAATACCCGGCGTCATTTCAAGTCTACTTGGGTGCAGAGGCGGGTAAATAATTCCGCTTAGGACGGCGAATGCCGCCTGGTCAGACTAAACTCGGCACGCCTATACCTCTGACTTTTGATTTAATGTTACTTTAAAAAAGTACTTGACCAATCCAAAGCTATTACAAGTGTGGTACATTGATCTGCTAACATATTTAATAGTGGCCAAGAAACCTTTACTGAAGTAAACGATTGAACTAAAGTTCTGAGGGGGCTCCAAGGGGGTTATTCGATGTCTCTGATTGTGTACGTGTGAATTAACGGCAAATCTTAGATACATAACCATAATTTACCTCTGATTGACGACCGGGCCTGACGAGATTGTGTCTGTGAGACCTGTGAAAAACAGGGCCTCTAAGCGATATAGTTTCCCTACATCTG
The DNA here is from genome assembly GCA_027564155.1 of Gymnocypris eckloni scoliostomus. Taxonomy (NCBI): domain Eukaryota; kingdom Metazoa; phylum Chordata; class Actinopteri; order Cypriniformes; family Cyprinidae; genus Gymnocypris; species Gymnocypris eckloni. The sequence goes on along the minus strand of CM050427.1, from coordinate 14,961,178 downwards.
AGCGGGTAAAGTATTAAAAAGAGCTGAAAAGAATAATCAATCATTCGTTCATATTTTAATGATGCACAGATATCATTAAAACCTTTTCATTTATGGAGTCAGATGAAATAACGAGATAAAATATATAAGAAAAAGTGTTCCATTTATTCTTGTTGTGTCGTGAAAAAGGAAAGACAGTAATACGCAAAAAGGCCTTCACCCGCTGAACGACTGCCGTCATTGGGTCGATCGAGCCGGGCCTTACATAGTCCATGGGTGATGTGCAGCTGTAGTGTGGTGAGAGGCAACCAGATTTGTGACAGTAATGATTCATTATTATGCCATTTGTTAAATGGTTATTTAACAATTACATTCAGTCATATGCTGTTGCATTAACAATGTGATTAAGTTTGTTTGCTTTTTTACTCAGAAAGAGCTAGTGTAAAGAAACCCTTCAGTTTATCTGTAAGGAAGTGAAGTCTTGGGGAGTGGAGTTGTTTGCCTGAGATGCTATTGTGCCAGCTGCGTTGTCTTGTAAACCACCAGTGGATCATAAAATTGAGGTTTGACACTGTTTACTCATAAAGATTTGATTCTTTGCCTGATAGCTCTGGGATCGGCTTCAGCACCCTGAATTTATTTTTCTAAGACCATAAGGATTACATTAGACTTTTATCTCATGGTTTCTCATGGTGCAGCATTACATGTGCCGTGAAGAACTAAATGTGGATTTTAAAAGGTGAGTCAGCAGAACCGTGTCACATTTCAAATTAATTGTCGATGTACCATGAAACTGTCAACAATTTTATAAAGCCGGTTAAACTGATTCATGTGCTAATAATGGCGTTCAGGAGGGGGCATTTATTGATCATACAAAGAACAATTTAAGTAAGTGTTGGCTATTTGAATTGCAAGAAGCATTAAGAAGTTTAATCTCAGCTCTGGCAATAAACACAATAGCCAAAGTCCCCATCTCTGAATAGACGCCTACAGTCCCCGTGAAGATTTCACAACCTTTCATATACTTGAAGGTTTTCATAAATGAAACACAATCTTGCAGATTTTGGTTCCCTCCAGCCAAGCCATTTTTTCCTTAACCCATCAGAAATACCCAATTCTTTTTCATCCATTTAGAAAACTATCATACCGCTTTTCTTTCTTTTGTCTGGGTACAGAGAGGTGGGTGGATGAGGAACACTAGCATATTTTTACACTCTCACATTCTTTTCTTCTTTGGGACTCTTAACGTCGAACAGGGTTGCCGGCTCCCTTTTATTATTTCAGATTGGTGAAGCAGGTGATGAGAAAGCAGCAGAGCAGAGAGGTAAAATAAGGAAATTGTCTTTAGCCAAATAGCTTCATATAAAGAACATGACTGAAACTGTGTATTGTCTGCTGTTCTCAGCCATACGTGAGGAATGGGAAACAAGGTTAGGTGTGCAGAGAACTTTTTTCTCAGAGAGTCTATGCTGTGAGTGTGTCTTCAATTGGTTACTTCAAATGCACCTACTTAAAAAAAAATTCATAACAAAACAGGCTGAAACAAATTAAAGAAAAGAGGAGAAGAGTGATGTTTGCCACAAAGTGACTATTTCTCGGAGTATGTTTATTTTTAAAACTAAATATATATATTTTTAAAATTCAGTTTATGTTCTTTAAGTACATGCATTAAAGTACGTTCTCAAAAGTACTTTAAGTTCTCAAAAAAGCTATTGCTACAAACTCAATTTATGTATTAAAAAAAAAGAAATTATGTACTTTAAGTGCATGACTCACAGTGTTGCCAACAAAAAAATGAGTCAAAATAGAATGTGCCTTTATACATCTAAAGTCCATTTAAATGTAAAAAGCAAAAGCTTAGTTAGTTTCTAGCATTTTTTATATATAAGAGGGCTTAGAACTATGTGTCTGAAACTAACCAACATACTAAACTTCTGATAAACATTTGTGCTATTGGAGATGTGACAAAATCTTACTTGTGACAACTTGCCCTTTATCTTGTGGGTTTGGGAGATTAAATGATGACACAATTTTCAGATTTAGTTGAACTAAACCTTTAATTTCACCAAGGTTTGAACATGAAAACCGCTTTTTATTCAAACTCAAGATCCTTCTCACCCAGCTCTTACAATATGTAATTATTTTATGTATTTATTTTGTATGGGGTGGATACAAAGAGATGAGGCCACAGAAGCAATTATGCATGAAAAAAAAACACATTTCGTGCATAGATTCTTGCTGCACGGAATGGCTTAGAGTGAATCACAAAACTAGCTGTCACTTCTGAACATTAGTGTAATACTCAGGCAGCTCCAATGCCATATCAAGACAGCAGTCCTCCATAATCAACGTTATATAGCAAGGAAAGATGCTGAAGGAGGATTGGAAAGAGTACAATGTTGTTCAATATTCATGCATGGTTATATGTCTTAACATTTCCTGTCACCCTGGGGCGAAATTCAAGATGCATAGCAATTTTAACATAACCTCATCCTAAACGTTGTATGCCTCGTTCTTTAAATGTCTGGATGGTTCTCTTTGTTTAAATAGCCGTCGGCATTGCTTTAAGGCAAGGCAACTATAGATGTGCTTAATTACCATCTGGGGAACCTTGCAATAATTGTTTGTTAATCCTGGCCTTCATTTGTATAGTGTGTGTCTCTTTAGGATTTATCTTTTAAGGCAGAGTCTGTGCCAAACAAACAGTTAATGATGAGAATCTGCTCCAGCCTGGATGAAGTGGAACTGATTTACATATGGTGACGGTAAGAGAGAGAAAGCGGTCAAAAAAAGATAAAGAAAGAAGTAGGAAGGGAGGTTGAATGGAGAAACATCTTAGATATTATTCTTATTAGAGTAAAATTGCTGAAAGCATCTTAGTTACCCCATTAAAAGTGAACATATTTCCATTTCTTTATTCTCTGTTTGCTTTTTCTTTCAGTGTCAGTGTAGGATCATGAAAGTGATAATTTGACAATCATCATGTTGTATTATTAGTGTGAATTTCACAAAATACATGCCTCATATATCGGCTGTCAAACAATCTTGGTTCTTCTACCTTGGCAACACTGTTACGACCCGCTCATTTCAGGTTACAACATAAAAGGAGGATCAAGCCACAAAAGATATCAATGCCAATTGTCTTTATTTAATTAAACTAAAACAACAACAGTCAGTAATGACTATAAAGCATAAGTCTAGGGTTAATGAAGAAAAACAAATAAATATAACAATCAAACCTTAACTACAAAACATAAGAAATGCCAAAAGAAACAAATGCAAAAAGTCAGAAAGAGACACTCCAGAGAAAACATCCCCACAGAGTGCCTTTTCAGTTAACAGATGTAACACTTAAATATGCTACTAATTAAACAATTAACATGAGGAAGACAAATCAGGAACTGCCACACTCTGCCCAATAGGATCCGGAGAAGACTCAGGGTCATCACAACACACAAAGTTTAAATTAGTTTATTGTGTTTTTTTAGCATATCTGTTCATTAAGATATACAGTGGGGCATAAAAGTATTTAGTCAGCCACCAATTGTGCACGTTCTCCCACTTAAAAAGATGAGAGAGGCCTGTAATTTTCATCATAGGTATACCTCAACTATGAGAGACAAAATAAGAAAAAAATCCAGAAAATCACATTGTAGGATTTTTAAAGAATTTATTTGCAAATTATGGTGGAAAATAAGTATTTGGTCACCTACAAACAAGCAAGATTGCTGGCTCTCACAGACCTGTAACTTCTTCTTTAAGAGGCTCCTCTGTCCTCCACTCGTTACCTGTATTAATGGCATCTGTTTGAACTCGTTATCAGTATAAAATATACCTGTCCACAACCTCAAACAGTCACACTCCAAACTCCACTATGGCCAAGACCAAAGAGCTGTCAAAGGACACCAGAAACAAAATTGTAGACCTGCACCAGGCTGGGAAGACTGAATCTGCAATAGGTAAGCAGCTTGGTGTGAAGAAATCAACTGTGAGAGCAATTATAAGAAAATGGAAGACATACAAGACCACTGATAATCTCCCTCGATCTGGGGCTCCACGCAAGATCTCACCCCGTGGGGTCAAAATGATCACAAGAACTGTGAGCAAAAATCCCAGAACCACACGGGGGGACCTAGTGAATGACCTGCAGAGAGCTGGGACCACAGTAACAAAGGCTACGTTTGACCTCTGTCATTGCCAACAAAGAGTATATAACAAAGTATTGAGATGAAATTTTGTTATTGACCAAATACTTATTTTCCACCATAATTTGCAAAAAAATTCTTTAAAAATCCTACAATGTGATTTTCTGGATTTTATTTTCTTATTTTTTCTCTCATAGTTGAGGTATACCTATGATGAAAATTACAGGCCTCTCTGATCTTTTTAAGTGGGAGAACTTGCACAATTGGTGGCTGACTAAATACTTTTTTGCCCCACTGTATGTATATACCCTTTGTCAACATTTTACTCCAATTTAAATACCTCTTTACTTTAAGTGGTCCTACAACTTTTCTGTGTCGTCTAAATTCAGTATTTCAGGTATTTTGCATATTTTGTACACAATTGAATATGAACTAAAACCTATAATATTTGTGTATTTACATGTGCATTTATATTATAAATATTTACGTTTTACTGCAGTATTTACTTAGCAATTATAAAAAAATATAGCTTATAAAATAAAATTAAAAATACTATCATTTATATTAAAAGCTGCTGTCAAAGGAAAATATTTTACAGTTTGTTAAAATAGAAAGCATATAGTGCCAGGCAGGGTTGGACAGCTTTTTTCCCTTAATATTATTATTTTATTTTTTTCAAACTGTATTTTGTATTTACTCAGGATATATTTATGTGATATAAAAAAAAATGTGTGACGATCTGAAACTTTTAAGTGTGACAAATATGCAAAAAAAAAAATGTGTGTGTGTGTGATATTCCTTCTACAGTATTTCCTTTATCAGCACAGATACGAAAAAAAAATGTGTTTCTGGAAAAGAAACATAAACAGATAATGGCTTAACTGCACATGGCTAACCTATTCTAGGAAACTTTTCTTCAGGTGTTTTTTTTTTTTTTTTTAACATAAACTAAAATTCCTAAATATTCAGCTACTGTAAACTACATGCAAGTGTGATTGTCAACATGTGATTATTAATTTTAATTGTAAAATATACATACGAGAGATTGTTTTCTGTGCTATTGCTGAAAGTAACAATAATCTGATTCGAATCAGTTCTAAACTAAATAAATCAGTCAATTAACCCGGTTATTCACCAAACCTCTTCAATTTTGCTCCTGTGATCTCTGAGCTAAACTTTTGATAGAATGGTTTTTCGAAGGTCTCACTTAAAATTTCTCAAAACAGCAGGCTTCTCTTCACTGCCGCAGGTCACATTACACCAGTAGCTGGATTGCAAATCACACAGAGAGTAGCTGGTATCAGTTATGCACGTACATTCAGTATCTAACTCGGTTTTCCTAAAGTCCACAGGAACATGGACGGATTTCCACACTCACGCATGTGCTCACTCACAGACAGGGATATTGTTTGATTTGTGTGACCTTTGACAGCAAAAGTTGAGCGTGCATTGGTATTCTTAACCAATTGGTATTTGGGGTGAGACCAAACCTCTCCGTACCCTTCGTATTGGTCAGGTCTGCTCCACATTTGGTATTCCTTGGCATAGGAACATTCCTAAACCCCTTACCCCTATTTACAATGCAAATATCCTAAAACAGATTTATTCAATGGCATTGGGAATCACAGATAAACAGCGCACTGGCAATGACTTTGCTTGTCAGTCTCCTTAGATGAGGTAAACATCATTATGATTTATAGTGCTTGGTGCCGTTGCGGGAGTGCAAAATATTAATATCCCAGCTGACATACTGATAGACTGACTTCCATTTGAACCTGAAGAAAATAGTCTGATTTGTACCATCATAAATACATTTAGATCAATCACTCTGCTTCTACGCATACATCATTGTCAGGCTGTAGATGCACATCTGGTCTCAATTCAGAGCTAGCTTTGCAGTTTCGCTAATACACTGCTGTTGATGGCAAGGTGCTCAACCTGTCTGAGAAACGCAAGTGGACAGATGCCTCAGAATAGGATAATCCACATGAGCTCATGAGTAAAATGAACCCATTATGGTCTGATGATGTTTGTGATAACATTAACATATGGAGAGGCTTCAGTCTGTGACAGCTAATCTTCTTGATCGTTTTCAGCCAATCAGCAACCAGGGAACTTTTTCCATTGCTTAGAACACCTGCTGGTCTGGCAGCAATTGTTCATTTGATGGTGTGAATAATGCCAAGCTATTATCCAGGGTTGATTCTTTCATCTGTTTCTTTTCTGACAGATATTGTCTTTTTTTAGTTTAGACAATGAACCACCACAGTGCAGTAATACTCACTTACAAAAAGTGTTCTTAAGATCCAATATTCAATCCTTTCAATATTCAACCAATCCTTGTTTTACCATGTTTTAGCGTAAGTCTGTGAATGCCAAGTACATTTACTGATCAAGAAAGTGTAACTAAGTTTGCAGTAGGGATTTTAATTTTAACCGTATATCCGTCAACTGACCGATAAGAATTTTTACCAGTTACAATCAGTTAAAGGTTTTAAAGTCACTTAATTATTTTATTTTTTTCAGTTATTAAAAAATATATATATTTTAAAAGGTTTGCTGCATGGTTAAAATAAGCTAAGCGAATAAAAAACATATATATATTTTTTAGAGAAAAAATAAACATAAGTCCGTTTTTAGCTATTATGCCACAGTTACCTTCCGCAGTTGGAACTAGCTTCCAGAAGAGATCAAATGTACTAAAACATTATCCACATTTAAATCCAGACTCAAAACTCATCTGTTTAACTGTGCATTAACTGAATGAGCACTGTGGTACGTCCAAACATATATTGTATGCACTTTATTTGATGTATAATAATTTTCTACTCTTAACTGTTTTTAATTCATTTTAAATATTTGTTTTATATAATATCCTTGTTTTTATTGTTGTAATTATTACTATATATTTGTATTCCTTGTTTTTAATTTAATTTAATTTTATGTAAAGCACTTTGAATTACCACTGTATGATATGTGCTATATAAATAAACTTGCCTTGCCTATAAGTCACATTTTGTTATTTCATTCAGAAATAGGATGATGCGAATTACAAACATTATAATAAACACTGTAAACATAGCTAGGCTATTTTAGTTCCCCTCACTCCACAACAAATCCTTTCAATTAGTAGTAGGCTATTTTGAAAATAACACAAATTTAAGAAGCTATAGCTAAACGACAAACCACACAAATTAATTTGGGATAAAACTGAAACCAACATTGAGTCTCTCGTTCGACACAAAATCAAATGTTTCCATATTCACGATGTATTTGAATGCCAGACATCTGTCAGACTCCCCTAAAGCTCAACCTGCCAAAGACTGAGCTTCTTGTCTTTACTGCCACTCCAACTCTACAGCATGACTTCACGATTCAGTTATGTTCATCAACAATTACACCATCAACTTCGGTCAGAAATCTTGGTGTAATCTTTGACAAACAGCTGACCTTCAAACTGTTCGGGTTTCAGGATAGCAAAAGGGTAGGTGGGACTAGCCTTAGCCTCAAAGATCCACGACAGCGCATCAGTTTTACCATTCTTAGAGCCTGGACGACACGTCCTGAACATTCCTGAAACGTCTGAAAAATAATGCCCAGCGAGCCTGCCTGGAATGTATTATTTAGGCGATGCGGATGTATTCTAGGTTCTTATGGTCAGTCCAAATAATAAACAGGAACCCTGAGCCCTCTAACCAGTGATGCCATTCCTCCAGCGCCAGACTGACAGATAGTAACTCCCTATTCCCGTTGTCATAGTTCCGTTCCCTGAGAGTTAAACTGTGAGAAAAAAAGGCGCAGGGATGTATTTTCTCATCCGAAGATGATCTCTGGGATAAAACTGCCCCAACCGCCACCTCGGACACTTCCACCTCTACAATGAACTGCCGAGACGTGTCAGGGGTATTTAAAATGGGAGCCGAAATAAACCAACTCTTCAGACTCTCTAACACAGTCTGGGCCTGCGACGACCAACAGAATTGGTTCTTAGTAGAAGTGAGATCCGTCAGAGCTCAGGTGAGCTAATTATTAAGCTCAGATGAGCTTTATTTGTCACATACACAATTATACAGAGTATAACCAGCAGTAAAATGCACACACTTGGAGCAGTGGGCAGCCGACACCGCAGCGCCCGGGAGAGACGGAGTTTCGAAGTTTCTCGCTCAAGTTCACATGAGACCTAAAGCGCATCCTGTTTGCTTAAAAGCGCAACGTTTCTTTGTTATTCTGAGTGCACACAAATAAACGTAGAGTCTTTACAGATTCGAAAGATGTATTAGGCTACTTTTATCTGTATGACCAAGAATTACGGAGATTTTAAGAGCAAGTGAGCGCACCAGAGCCTGTCCTGCAGCGAGCGCTATTCAGCTTCCACTCTCCACACATTTCTCTAGGTTAACATCATATTGAGCGGCCATGTAAAGTTGCTACTACATACATCTTTCAGATGAAAAGCCATATTTGAGGTTGATGAATGATAGGTGAGCGTTTGGATGTCGTGCCCGAGTGTATTACCACATAGACCAGCCGTTAACAATCTGTCCATCACGGAATGCGTCATTCACTTAACCAGCCACACCAAAGCAAACAGCAGGAGAGCATAAAGAGACAGGGCAACTAGAATTGAGTTCACAATTAAAATATACAGTTTATAGTTGATTTATATAAAAGGTATATTTGTGTGTAAAGTTGGGTATCATTACTATTCCCGGTCCCGCCCACTCCCGATTAAATATTTTCCTCTCCCGTCCCAATCACGTGATTCGTAGCGATTTTGTTTCCCATCCCGCGGGATTCCCGAAAAAATGCCAGCCTCTAGTTCGAAGACTCGTTCTCGCCCCCTACAGTGCAATTCGGCTAGGTATACATCCGCGCTAAAATATCAGGGTGAAAGTCATCATAGCTTGCGTAGTATAGACTCAGCTCCCAACCCAACTTTGAGAATAGATTAACGGCGATATTTATATTGTGTTCAGAGTATTACACAATTACTCCAGGCTGAGAATAACACATTTTTAACACAATACACTGTATATACACACACACATACATAAGAGTTCAGATGCAAAAGTGCTGTTTGAAATGTTCTTCTAAAATGAGCATTTTTATGTGTACGTTCAGTAATTTAATTTTAATGGCAATGGTTCCTTTAATTGCTATAAAAGTGAAATAACTGAACAGAAACATAGGAGCCTGAGAAAAATACAAAATTTAGAAGAAAATTTCAGATGGCATTTAGAAGCTTTTGCATGTCAACTCATCTCAATATATATATATATATATATATGTGTGTGTGTGTGTGACCCTCTCTGAGAAATCAAGGCTACATTCTCAAAATTTAATAAGGAGATAACAAGCATCTAAGTTTGATTTATATCATTCATTTCATTATAATTTAAATCTTTGACATGACCTTACTAAGTCAATATTAAAGATATAAAGGTTACATTTTCACAGAATGTTCTTTACCATATGCATTTTTTTTTGTAGAAATCCGCAAATCACAAGCGAGGGTCATATATATATATATATATATATATTGTGTTCATTGTATGAACACAATTACTCCAGGCTGAGAATAACAAATGTCTCTCTTTTATTGTTGTAATATTCAGTTCGATATTGAGTGGTTTAATGGGCTGAAGATGGCAAATACTGTATCTTAAGCTTTGCAACTGTTATGTTTTCAAAAGAGTATTTACTTTTGATTAAAAATATACAGTCTGTAATACCGAACTGCTCTCCCAATAAGACACATTTATGAAGATATATATTAATTTGTAAAAAAAAGAGAGAGAGATAGAGAGAGAGAGAGAGAGAGAGAGAGAGAGAGAGAGAGAGAGAGAGAGAGAGAGAGAGAGAGATTAATAGCCGATCTTACAATAATCTTGCACTATAAATGGCGGCATTATGTCTTAGCATTATTGCAATATAAATTTCCTCTTTATGTATTGTACAATGTCATTCTTCCTACAATTATATAGGTATAATGTAATATCAAAAGTTATATAAAACACTACATGTGTTTTAAAAAGATTATTATAAAGTTTACAACATTTACAGCGAGTGCTTTAACTACCTATGTAGCTTAATATTTTGTTTTGATATTCTTTAGGCTTGCGGTAACCTGCACTTTTGAAGGATTTGTGTTTTTTAAATTGCATTTCTGCTGGTGTGTGTGTTTGAAATTGCAATTTGAAATGTTTTATTGCATTAAGCTGTACAGTTTATAGTAATGACGGAAAGTCATTTTGTTAGTAACACCATGTGGGTCATCGTGGTAGATTTGACTCTACTAAAAATTGTATTGCATTTAGTGTGCGACTCAAACTATTGGCTCATTGGCTGGAGTACATAACTAAATTATTGAGGGCTGTGAGTTTGAATCTCACTGAAGCAGAGCAGCGCTTTAACTATGACAAATGAAAGTAGCTCCTAATTATAAAATTTGTTCAGAAACTTAATTCATTGGAAAGAGATAAGCTCTTAATGCTAGACTTGAACCGATTAATACCCCCGTGATAAAGCATAACGCTACTACCATCTTCCATGCTAGAACACACACCAGCGGGTGGAGAAATGCATTTCTGCAAATCGAAACAAATAGCAGCACCAGTGTCCATGTGATATTTTTAGTTTTGAATGAGAACATTGCAAAAAATATAACAAGGATGATATGCATTTAGTTTTGGAGGAGATGTCTAGTTTATCTGATTATTCTGTAGTTTTAAACATTATTCATATAGCTGTTCCCTTTGGGAGAGGAAGCTGCAGCATTCATTCATGTTAGACTCAAGGCACTGGCATTTACACCAGAATATAGGCAATTTGTCAGAGGAATAACAGTACAAAATTATTGGCGGTGAAAATCATTCATATGTCTGGATTAACAAATTGCATACAAATACAGAATAACCGAGAAGACATAAGCAAGTGTTTTCTGAAATGTGTGTGTGTGTGTGTGTGTGTGTGTATATACAGTGTTGGGGAAATTTAATTTTAAAAGTAATGCATTACAATATTGTGTTACTCCCTAAAAAAGTAACTAATTACGTTACTTAGTTAATTTTTATGGAAAGCAATGCGTTACTTTTGCATTACATTCGCGTTACTTTTTAAATATGAGAAGGGTTTGATTGTTTATTTTTAATACAATAAATTATATTAATAGCAAATGTAAAAGCCCTTTCACACCAAAAAGTGTAGTGAATAAACCTCAGGCTGAAGGAAAAGTAAATCACGTTTGTACAGTAGAACGCAGAAAAAGAAGGTTCAACACTCTTCAGCAATAAAACAAAACAAAACAACGAAGCACAATTGTTAGTTTATCTAAAGTCATTTTTGCTTATTAGTATGGTTGAACTAGATCATCAAAGGTCAGCAGAAAACACATTGGTTAATACATTGAGATTAGATATATTTGTGTTGTTTCACATATTTAATTATTGCAGGTTTGCGTCATATTCTGAGTTTGAATTTATGAGTTTTAAATAAATTTGCATTACAAGTAATGCGAGTTACGTATTAATATTTTTTTTTTCAAGTAACTAGTAAAATAACGCATTACTTTTTAATTTACTAGAAAATATCGGAGTTACTTTTTCAAAAAAGTAACGCTAGTTACTTTTTTCCATTTATTGACTGACAGTGTGCTGTGTGAACATAATCTTACTGTAGTTCTAATCTAGACTAAATGTGAATGTATATTAATTCATCTCACTCGCAAAAAACAGATTCAGTTTTCATCAAAATTTATTTCAAACTCAAATTGCACATTTTGTGCAATAAAGTATTAGTTTACTTCATTTTTTTCATACTTATATTTATGCATATTCTCTTGTATTTGTGTTACATATAATTGCACTGTCCATGGAGCGGACCTGACTTACATTTCACTGCTGGTTATATTCTGTATAATTGTGCATTTGACGAATACAATCTTGAATCCTTAAACCTTGTAACGGAGGCTTGATCTGTTGATAGCAGACTAATGAATTTAATAAAGTTAATAACTATGTTATGAGAGAGAGAGAGAGAGAGAGAGAGAGAGAGAGAGAGAGAGAGAGAGAGAGAGAGAGAGAGAGAGATTACCTCTGTGAGTCTGTGCGTCTCTCAGTAGTGTTCGGCAGTAATGTCTCTAGTAATAGTGAAACTTTAAGAAAAAAATTTCTCACGAACAGCACCGTTTTTGTTACCTCGTGTACACTGACTAAAATTATAAACGCAACACTTTTATTTTTGCCCCCATTTTTCATGAGCTGATCTAAGACTTTTTCTATGTAGACGAGTCCAATGTCTCTCAAATATTATTCACAAATCTGTCTAAATTTGTGTTAGTGAGCACTTCTTTTTCATTTTGCCGAGATAATCCATCCACCTAACAGATGTGGCATATCAAGATGCTAATTAGACAGCATGATTATTGCACAGGTGTGCCTTAGGTTGGCCATAATAAAAGGCCACTCGGAAATTTGCAGTTCCAAATTTATTTTGTGGAACAATAGATGTCCTGTTCATATAATGATACAAGTAAATGCCAACTGGGCCTGTCAAGCACTGAAATAAACAACAAAACACAAAAAAGCAGAAAAAATATTGTATTTATAAAATATATTTATTTTCCATAATAATACAACAAACTGATGCCAACTGATGGCAGGTTCTGAAATGACAATCAATCAATCAATCAATCAATCAATCAATCAATCAATCAATACATTTGTTTTATTTTTATTTTTTATTTTTTTTATGAAATAAATACCTTTTCCATATAATAATTCCATATAAAGTAAATTATGCCAACTGAAGTTAAGTTCTGAAATGAGAGATAATAAATAAATAAATAAATAAATAAATAAATGAATAAATCATACATACATACATACATACATACATACATACATACATACATACACTTTTTTTTTTATTAAGTTTATTCAGTATTAAACAAGTTTAATGTCGTCCCAAAGTTTGGTAATAGGGTTTGAATGTACTGTACTATCTGGTTTGACTTCTGGAGGTTGACAATTATTAGATTACAAGTTTTTGTTAGGCCTTATTCTACGAAAGCATTTTCTGATTTACAGTTATTACTGTAACAAAACTTGTTTTTCTATGTATTAACACTAACATGAAAACATCTAGGTTGGTGTCAATAAATGGCAAAAAAAAGTTGAAGCAACAACTGTTAATCAGGAAATACCTTCGTAGAATAAGGCCTAAAAAAACATAATAATCTAATAATTTTCAAATTGTCATAATTGTTTTAATGTTAAAACATTAAAGTAATATAAAAGCGCATAAAGTAGCTGCAACTATGTAACATAAAGTTGTCAGTAACTGACAATCCTCCCTTTTAAGCTGAAATAATTTATATGTTGGGGAAAACTATCCCTTTAATAACAAAATACAGAAGAACCTAAACAAAACATTCCAAAGTTCCATTGAACACATGAACACAATGAACACATTCCAAGAGCCATTTTCGCCCCTTTCCTACCGTATAAAATTCATGTGGAGCCACAGAATATTTGATGCCCAAATAAAGATAACATGGCATATAGCTAAAGTTTTATATTCAGTTATGTTACAGGGCAGAGGAATATCAATAATTTCAGAAGTCAAATGTAGTAATAGTAATATATAAGTATTATCATATTTATGTATGTATAATTGACAAAAAAATGTAGTTGGCTCAGAAATAAAATATACTGCTGGACAATAATCAATAATTTGTCTTCTTATTTTTGATAAATATTTTACTAATGACAATTTCATGGTTATGAGTGTACAATCAGTATATACTGCAAACACTTTTTCAATTTTTATCACAGAAAAAGGAAGAAAATATATGTGACCCTGGACCACAAAACCAGTCTTAAGTGTAGCAATAGCCAAAAATACATTGTATGGGTCAAAATGATCGATTTATCTTTTATGCCAAATATCATTGCAAAGATAAGCAAAGATCATGTTCCATGAAGACATTTTGTACCGTAAATATATCAAAACATCATTTTTTATTAGTAATATACATTGCTAAGAACTTTATTTGGGCAACTTTAAAAGCAATTTAGATTTTTTTGCACCCGCAGATTCCAGATTTTCAAATAGTTGTATCTCCCAACAAACCACACATCAATGGAAAGCTTATTTATTCAGCTTTCAGATGAAGTATAAATCTAAATTTCGAAAAATTGACACTTAAAACTGGTTTTGTGGACCAGGGTCACATATTGTATAGCTTCTGTAACGTTACTGTTCATTAATGCTGTGAATTACCACTGTATAATTCATATTTATTACCGGGAGAAGACTTGACAAACACAAAGCATATCGTCTTCAGGTTTCATCAGTTAAGTTGTATGCTTGTTATTTAGCTTAGCTACAGCGATAGCGGGATGCCTGTAAAAATGCACTATTACCTCTCTATGAATCCGTTTTGGACTTTCTGCGCGAGAGCGCCCTCTGGCTTCGAGAATGAATGAAACCTACAGCGCGTGAGAGTGATCAGCGCTCGGTGATGTTCACATCGTTTTGGAAAGGAATAAAATGCATCCAAAACGACGTTACTATATTTTCTCTTTTAATTGAAAACTATATTTACTCAAATTGGCCCTTGAAAACCTCTACTTTAACACACTTGACCGAGAAAAAGTGCAGGGGAAGAGTTTAGGTTGTATTAAAAGTCGGGGGTACACCTATGCTACAGGGAGCCACCGGAGATGGATGAAAGAGCCGCATGTGGCTCGCGAGCCGCGGGTTGCCGACCCCTGCACTAGGAGAACTGTGTCCTGTTTGTGAAATATAAAGTCATTGTAAACCGAGGCCCTGCACTCTATAAATAGACCAGCATAATTTATTGTAAGGGCTGTTATCTCCTCTCTTCATCCTTTTCCCAGGATGGCAAGGTTACCTCCCATCAACTTATAACAAATAGTTAACAAACACAATGGTAATTCCCCATATGGTCAATGCCAGCATTATACTCAAAGGAATCACCCCGCCTCTTCTCTTGATTTTGGCTCGTGTTGACGCTTTAAGTTTGCAGTTCTCTGTTAGGTGTTTCATCAAATCCCCCCTGAGAAACTGACCATTACTCCCCATCTCTCCTACCATACTTTCCAATTTTAGCTCTTTTATTAAACTTTACTGCTCAAGTGTCAAACCTACCACTGCTTTGGGGTTGAGCAAAGAGTGTAGTATTCCCCAAACAGCACAAATCTAGACTCCCACTGTGTTATCAATTAAATAATATGTAACACGACTGGTAATGCTAGAATCCCTTGAAAACATTAAGGAAACATGTATTATTTCCACAGAGTTATTTAATACTCTTTTTTATTTCATCTCCACAAATGACCCTGCCTCCATCTCAGAAGAGAAAAACAGAAGCATCCTTCCCACAGGAAGACAGAGGAGGTGAGAGCAGTCACCAATTATCACAGTCTGGGTTAGGAAAGACATGCAGTTAGGTCTTTTGTTAAGTAAAGAGTGTGAGTGGAAGAAAGATAAAGTGTGTGGTTATCTAGAATGCTGTAAAAGTGTAATCTCTTTAATCTTGTGTCTGCAGTGGTGGCTCCAGGATTATTTTTGATGGGTGTTCTGGGGGGGGGGGGGGTACTTTACTCAGGTAAAGCTGATACTTTAGCTATCAGATTTTTTATATTCAGCAACTTCGAAAAAGGCATATTGTACTTTTTTGTGGTATTAAACCTCTCATATGTAATGTCAAAAGTAATGTGGTTTGGGAAAAAACAACAACATAATAAAGATATTATAACTCTGGATGGGGCAATAATTGAGGTAGTATCATCATATCAATATCTCAGAATCTGGCTTGATAGCTCCTTGACATTTAATACCCACATAACTATTCTCCAGAAGAAAGTTAAATCTATACTTAGTTTTTTTATTCGAAATAGATCTGTGTTTACCACGCCAGCCAAGAAACATCTTGTTGAAACTACTATTTTGACCTTGTTTGATTATGGTGATGTGATATATAGAAATGCACATAAAGGTGTTCTGGAGTAATTAGATTGATTACTAACGCATCTTACAGAACACATCATTGTGAATTATACTCCATTTTGAATTGGACAACATTGCATATAAGATGGGAAACTCACTGGTACAGTGGGGCAAAAAAGTATTTAGTCAGCCACCAATTGTGCAAGTTTTCCCACTTAAAAAGATGAGAGAGGCCTGTCATTTTCATCATAGGTATACCTCAACTATGAGAGACAAAATAAGAAAAAAAATCCAGAAAATCACATTGTAGGATTTTTAAAGAATTTATTTGCAAATTATGGAGGAAAATAAGTATTTGGTCACCTACAAACAAGCTAGATTGCTGGCTCTCACAGACCTGTAACTTCTTCTTTAAGAGGCTCCTCTGTCCTCCACTCGTTACCTGTATTAATGGCATCTGTTTGAACTCGTTATCAGTATAAAAGACACCTGTCCACAACCTCAAACAGTCACACTCCAAACTCCACTATGGCCAAGACCAAAGAGCTGTCAAAGGACACCAGAAACAAAATTGTAGACCTGCACCAGGCTGGGAAGACTGAATCTGCAATAGGTAAGCAGCTTGGTGTGAAGAAATCAACTGTGGGAGTAATTATTAGAAAATGGAAGACATACAAGACCACTGATAATCTCCCTCGATCTGGGGCTCCACGCAAGATCTCACCCCGTGGGGTCAAAATGATCACAAGAACTGTGAGCAAAAATCCCAGAACCACACGGGGGGACCTAGTGAATGACCTGCAGAGAGCTGGGACCAAAGTAACAAAGGCTACCATCAGTAACACACTGCGGGACTCAAATCCTGCAGTGCCAGGACGTGTCCCCCTGCTTAAGCCAGTACATGTCCAGCCCGTCTGAAGTTTGCTAGAGAGCATTTGGATGATCCAGAAGAGGATTGGGAGAATGTCATATGGTCAGATGAAACCAAAATATAACTTTTTGGTAAAAACTCAACTTGTCGTGTTTGGAGGAGAAAGAATGCTGAGTTGCATCCAAAGAACACCATACCTACTGTGAAGCATGGGGTGGAAACATCATGCTTTGGGGCTGTTTTCTGCAAAGGGACCAGGACGACTGATCTGTGTAAAGGAAAGAATGAATGGGGCCATGTATCGTGAGATTTTGAGTGAAAACCTCCTTCCATCAGCAAGGGCATTGAAGTTGAAACGTGGCTGGGTCTTTCAGCATGACAATGATCCCAAACACACCGCCCGGGCAACGAAGGAGTGGCTTCGTAAGAAGCATTTCAAGGTCCTGGAGTGGCCTAGCCAGTCTCCAGATCTCAACCCCATAGAAAATCTTTGGAGGGAGTTGAAAGTCCGTGTTGCCCAGCGACAGCCCCAAAACATCACTGCTCTAGAGGAGATCTGCATGGAGGAATGGGCCAAAATACCAGCAACAGTGTGTGAAAACCTTGTGAAGACTTACAGAAAACATTTGACCTCTGTCATTGCCAACAAAGGATATATAACAAAGTATTGAGATTACATTTTGTTATTGACCAAATACTTATTTTCCACCATCATTTTCAAATAAATTCTTTAAAAATCCTACAATGTGATTTTCTGGATTTGTTTTTCTTATTTTGTCTCTCATAGTTGAGGTATACCTATGATGAAAATTACAGACCTCTCATCTTTTTAAGTGGGAGAACTTGCACAATTGGTGGCTGACTAAATACTTTTTTGCCCCACTGTATATTTTTTACTTACAAAGTTTTGCTGGGTTTATTACCTGAGTATCTTAAAAAGTTGTTGAAACCTCAATCTAATACATATACAACTAGATCATCAAATGATATTTCATTGGCTATTCCTAAAAAGAAAACTACTTATGGTCAGTTTTGAATGTTCTACCTCAAACGATTGGAATATGCTACAAGGATTATTGCAATTAAAGACAAATATTCCAGTATGTGCATTTAAAAAAATGACTAGTAAGTGTTCTGACCTTTGAAACTTTAATTATATAGTTTTATTCTTTTAATGTGAATTATGTATTGTGATATATGTTTGTATGTCTCAGGAGATATTAATTCTCCTGCCAGGCATTTTTTTTTGTTTATAAGAACTTGTTCTTAATTATCTTGCCTGGTTAAATAAAGGTTAAATGAAAAAATATATATATATGCCACTGTTTTTAGTAATATAATGCCAAATGCCATATATGACAATTACAAAGTAATATAGCCTAATTTATGAACGAATATATAAAAGAGAGAATGTTGGGAATTTTCTTTTTTTCAATTCAATAAAAACTACAAGGTTTTTGTTTGTTTGTTTTTACAATTCATAAAACTATTTACACACGGGCACACATTGCCAGCGATAACCTCCCTGTGCTGATTTGCATGGTATCATGTATCGATGATAGCCAGAGCTAAGCATAAAAAATGGCCAATATTAAGACGATTTAGCATTTCCAATAGGCCTGTTATGTTCTTATTATTATTAGGCCTATTATTATGATTCGATTGCTTTTATAATTAAATTACATGAAATTATTGCCCCGCGATAATTTCATAGTATATCACCGCATGATGCACTGTGAGGATAATAAAGTACGCTATTAGCTTACTCCGCATTAAAAAAAATCTATTTTTTTTATTTTCTTTTTTAAACAGGTCTATTAATTTATACAATTAACTATAGGCCTATTATAAAATATTAAAACTGCAGTCATCAATGAAAATTCAGAGCAGCTTTATTTCAGGCACTGATTTTCAAAAACAACCTGTTTAAGGTGAAATCTCTTCTCATGTTTTTCACTATACAAGCCACAAGAGAAATATTAAGGGGATAGTTTAAGACAGTTATATACCGTTATCAGCATATGTTAGAGAAGATTCGTCTCTCGTTGTCTCATAGAGAATATGCACCATTAATGCAGCAGACATCCGTATTTTACTTTCTCTATAGTAAACTGATTGACGTTCACCGTCTTGCACAAAGTTTGCACGTTGCTCGCTTGAGTTGCTTGACCCCTCTCCTATAATATAATTTGTTAATAGACCACATAATGCGGTCCTTTTTTAGGTTTATAGTGTTAATTTTCGATGTTAATGAAGGTGACACCAAAAAAAAAAAAAACAGGAAAATAATTTGGAAATCCTTGGGGGGGTTCTGATGGGGATATAGCCCTGTCAAGCCCCTTCCTAGCGCCGCCATTCTGTGTCTAGAAAAAGCCTGGTTCAGTCCTTAGAGATAGGTATGTAGGGAGAGATCAGACCCAGACACCAGAGGGATTAATGCCTTACCCCAAAAAGGCCCAAACACCATCACAGATAAGGAGCAGTTGGAGAGAATATGAACCTTGAACCCAGATGCTTCTGATTCGTGGATTTTACTGTCTCCTAATGGCTAATTTATACTGATGAGGCAACATATGTATTGTTCAGCACAGTCAGAGAAGGCCTATATTCACACCTATTTCATAACTTCAGACTCTTGACCATCAGCCGATTTCACACAGAGCTGAAGCATTTACTACGACTTTACAGTCAGTTCCTTGTTTGTTTGTTTTTTGTTTTTTATTGTGATTTATGTTTAGAGCTTTTTTTTCTGTACCAGTTAAAACACCAAATTGCAACACTATTTTATTCAATGTACCTACATCTGAAAATGTAGATCATTCATAAAAAAATCTGACATTTCGTATTCCTAAAAACCACTTAGTAGATGATGTTAATAGGGATTAAGTGAAGA
The DNA here is from genome assembly GCA_027564155.1 of Gymnocypris eckloni scoliostomus. NCBI lineage: Eukaryota > Metazoa > Chordata > Actinopteri > Cypriniformes > Cyprinidae > Gymnocypris > Gymnocypris eckloni. The sequence continues at coordinate 14,941,317 of CM050427.1, read as the reverse complement.
AAAGGGGCAGAATGTTTTAAAATGCACTCTTTGGGGAGACACGAAAGAGACATTTTTTTTCATTTCAAATCATGAACTTGACACTGATTGATTGATGACACAACAAGAATGTGACATCACATTTTGTGATATCAAAGACATCAGACAAGGAAAAGCATCCAACCCAGCCCCATTGAAAAACCAGGCCTATGGCAACATTTCTGCAAGAGTAAATTAGTTAAAGTTGTTTGTATCACAGTAGTTTGGTAATTACATTTCCAGCAAGTGGCACTAAAAAGCTGTACCAGGTGGGTTACCTAGCAAGTTTACTATGTCAAAAAATCCATAAATATGGAACAAGTTATATAATGCAAATCATTAATTTGCCTTTGTAATAATAATTTGTGTGAAAAGGAATTGCGTTTCACTGCCCGAAATGTGTTCATTTCAGCTGGAAACTACAGTGAATTGAATCTACATTTTTGGAGTATATTTTGAGAGTCATGTTTTATACTGATCCTTTATTGACCATTTTATACTTTCAAGATAAGTTCTGGCAGAACAAATAATCAATAATATGACTTGTTATTATTTATTTATGCCTATATTGCATTTAAAAATAATTATTGTGACAGAATAAACTAAAACTTTGGAATGTCTCTTAATTGAGAAAATCCAGATGGTTTAGTTACGTCTTCTACCAGCAGGGTCTAACTGCGTCATTCTAACCACCAAAACCTTGACACCTTTGTCAAAACAAATCCGTTGGTTACTTGACAATACTATAAGAATTTGTCAAGGTCTATTCACAACCTTAGACTTTGCCATTGCCAACGAGAATTTCAGAAATACACATTCTCCTTCAACACAGGTGATGCCCAACCCTCTTTACTCTTTTTTAACAAAATCATGCATATGTTTACCACTCTGGAGGGTTGCCATTTTTTGTTATTTCCACAAAAAAAAATTATGAGCCCCTGGATTAAAATATAAAAGAGATGAAAGTGAACGTGGCCTGTCGACTCTCTCCCTCCTGGTTAAGAGTGTAAATTAGGCCTCAAAAACAAATGCTGACTGAACGGTGCACATTATGATAGCTATCATCATTACCATCACTATATCAAAAACTCTTAACGTCATACTGCCAGTAGGCTACAAGTAGATATTTCCCTTGATTTACACAGTCAAATGAGTGACCCATCACCCACCATAAATGAGAGTTGTAAATACATTGCTGAATGTGCTATGCATTCACAGATATATTTATTTTAATGTGGAACACACTGAGTATAAATAAATTACCATTTAAAATGTTGGGGTCAATAAAGAGTTTAGCATATCAAACTTGCCTTGCAACTAAATAAATTAAAGTAAACAAGAGTTCAAGTAAATTAGTGTCACCATGCGTGACATTTTTCCTGAGTGCGTCCTGGGCAGAATTTCTATATTGCTTTGATTCAAAGTACCTGGAGAGCATTTCGAAAACATAAGGAACTGATGTCATACACCGATCGGTCTGCACATGCAAACAAAGCCAAAACCAAAACCAAATCCTGGACAGGATGTGTCCGGGAAAAATGGCACATATGGTCACCCTAAGTAAATTAGACATATGGCACATTATTTGGAGCTTCTGCTATGGGGCACGCTAAACTCTTGTGGATCTTCTTAAATTGCTATACATTTCTGTGAGTAACTTAAGACAGAGAGAGAGAGAGAGAGAGAGAGAGAGAGAGAGAGAGAGAGAGAGAGAGAGAGAGAGAGAGAGAGAGAGAGAGATGAACAGCCTAAGCAGGCAATGAAACCAGCACACATTATCAAGCCTGACAAGGCTCATTTAGACACAACTGTGATGAAAGGCGCTCTCAGCCTCATCTTATGCAGCGTTGTGAAAAGAAACTCATCAGGGGTCCCCAAGAGGGCAGTAACAGGCTCACTGAGGGAAAAAAGCTGACATTGGTATGGGTACCACTGAACACAAACACACTGTGTCACATCGGACCTATAATAACAATGTCAGTGTTGCCAAATCAAACGGGCCATTTGTAAAAGAAAGTGTATCATTTAAAATGACTCATAAGTGATTCACTTTACAGAAAAAATATATGCAATCTACACTTTTGTGTTATTATCTAGTAAAAATATAAAGATTTATGAACAAGAATATTCAAAATGCAAAACCAACATGTGTAATTTACTGTTAGATAGTAATACTATATAGATGTTGAATTTGGTTAATTATTCTTACCTCAATTGCAATTTGTGCAATTTTGTAATTTTGCAAATGCAAATGGATCAGAAAAATAAACTGGAAAATCCATTATCATTTTAGAGACTGTATTTTTAGTTACTTTGTTAATTGTTGCTTCACCAATGGAACAAGTTCTAAATGAAGCCACTGCAAAGCAATTGCATATTGCATGTCTATAAGTAGCACACTGCAGTTTAGTTTCAGACTGAATCATTGTTTTTTTTATAAATAAATCGAGTAAATTAAAAAATACAGAGGCTGCATCCAAAATGTCATACTTCCATACTCTATGTATATCTGAATTCACAGTATTCATAAAACAGTAGGACAACAGTACCAAAAGTACTTATTACTTCTGAAGCGAGCATATCTTGGAAACTTTACAACACAGAAAGTATGCAATTTTAGATACAGCCAGTCACTTTTTGGTTCCTGAATGAATATGATTCTTTGAATGAATCAGCTGAATGAACAGTTAAATGAGTCACTCGTAAAAACACTTCTCGCCACCTACTGGCATAACAGTGCAGCCTACAGAAAGAGTCACTTAAGGGATAGTTTGGTATTTTCTATGGAAGCCCGTTTCCGCCACTGAATAAAAAATGCATGATATAAATTCGAAATTCTGAGAAATGAAGTCAGAATTGACCGGAACAGCATGGGACATCGAATTGCCTATATAATCATGACGGGTTTAATGCACTCACAGAGACAGAGAAGGAGAAATGATTTGCGTCCATCACCGGAGCTGCCGTCAGTGCTGTGTGTGTGTGCGCGCGTGATCACTCGAGCTCTGAGACAAGCGTGCACCAAATGCGCTAACGAAGCATTTAAAGTCATTGTTAGTTGTTTAACTGTGTGATGGATAGGACAAGCCTCGACTGTGATCATTTATTTAAAAACGGGCTGTCAACTGTGATAAAACTTCCCGGTGTTATGACACCCTTTTTGATTCTGTCGCTCTCGTGTCATGATGCGGTTGTGACATCAGCTGTTCATTCATTTACAGATATGTATCCAAGCAGATGTTTTAAGCTGCTAACACTAATTGCATACAATAGCGATCAAAATTAAGTATCTTAACACTTGTATTGTAATGTTTATCATCTTAAGCTAGGATGTGGTGACAACCCATTTAAAACATGTATTTGACATTGATTCCCTCATTCAGGAGATTTCAATAGTGAAACAAATCTTTATGAACTGAGACACTGTCTCCATTTATTTATTTATTTTTATTTATTTTTTATGAATACATATATTTTTAAAAGACTCAAGCAATGAACATTTTGTCAGAACCACTAGTCAATTACATTAGTTTGTGAGAGTATCGTGATCTCCAATTTATAAAAAATAAAATTATTCTCAATTTGTCCGGAATCGTGCAGCTCTATATGTTGTTTATAGGCCTACTGCATATAATTCATTAAAAAACGTTTTATTTCATAAAGTATAAGTTGATTTCAAAATGCACCTACATGTTTTGCATTTTGTGTTTTTCTGTTGAATGAAAGACTATTTTTCCCTATATATTTCATTGAGGATAAAAAAAAAGTCTAAAAATCTCGTCTCGTCTCGTTCTCGTGAAGTCAGTCTTGTGTCTCGTCTCGTCTTGTGGGATAAGTGTCTCGTCACACCCCTAATATATATATATATATATATATATATGGGGATACAGTGTTAATCATTTTGGGGGAATGTTACAGGCTTTTTGTCTCATGTGATGTGGGTGAAGGCTAGCTTCTACTTTCTCTCTGAATAATTGACAGCCATGTTAGTATGAAGAGGCTTTAAAATGTGAATAATTTATAGTAGGATTGAATCCAAGTGTATTGTGACATGGAACAAACCTGTGCCAATATAGCAATTTGTTTCAGAAACATCTTCCTCTTTATGCATGTCATTATCGACACGCTGTCTGTTTGAAATTAGCTGTGATCGCCACCTGATTATTAAATACTTTTTTGGTGACTTGTTTGGGAAAGTCAAATTCAATGTCAGATTCGACTTTCAGTGAAGAGGTTTGAAGCATTTCTTCCACTCAGTGCCTTCTAAAATTCCCAAAAAAATGTGGCCCTCCTTAATAGTCAAGGTAATTATGACTCATTATGGTGACAAAACAATTAATGCGAATGTGAAAGGCTTAAAGGGATAGTTCACTCAAGAATGTATATTCTATCATCTGTTTGCCCAACTCCAATAACTCCCCTTAATACAATTAAGTGAACTGGTCCATTTTTTTGAGATCTGGCAACCTGTTGGCAAAACAGTAATTCTGGTTCTTACACAACATTATCATACAGATTCAAAAGTCTTATATAAAGTTATATGGACAAATATATGATATTTTAATGTGCTTTTAAGTCCTTCTTTTAAAGCTTCGTCCTTCAGATTTCTAAAGGTTCTGCAAGTTAAAGGCAAGAATATGGACTCCAGGACAAGGTCATATTCTTTTTCTGGATTATTCTTCTTAAGTTTCTCCTTATTTCACCTCATTGATATGGGAATAAGGCAGTAAGTGCCCTGAAAGCCTTCTCTGATCACGTGTCACTTAACAGTAGGCTTGGGGTGCTTGATGCTTAATGTTGAAGTTAGATTAATTGAATGGCTGAACCATCTTCATGCTAAATCACAAAAGCAGAGCCATTTCGGTGAAGGAGACACAAGTTAATAATGAGCCACACTCATTTTCATGACAACTGCCTTCCGGCTCATCAGGCCCAGCGTAGAGAAAGTCAAAGCCGTCCTCACAGAGTGTAAAGCTCTGGGCTCACAAAACAAAGGTCCTGTCCCCTACTTACAAATACATTTATCAGACACTTTTATCCAAAGTGACTTACAGTGCATTTAGGCTATACATTTGTATTGTTAGTATGTGTGTTCCCTGGGAATCGTACCCACAACCTTTGCGCTGCTAACACAATATTCTAACCACTGAGCCACAGGAACACTTCCATTTGTACTCTGAGTAAAGGCTTTGACCGACGACGGTTCAGAATCTCAGTTTTTGTGGTGTGCTCTGCACCAGTCAGTTCCCTGTTGGTGGCTTTTGGCCGATTGATCATGTTAAATCATCAAGCATTCAGTGAGACACTGAATTATTAAACTGTTAAATTTAAAAATGGAAAAAATTAAAAAAAACTTTCTGACTGTACATTATCCATTAATTTGACAGACATTTCTGTTAACCATACAGCACAATGCAATGAAGTGCCAAACACCTGTAAATGCAGAAAATTCCTTCAAATTTACTACAGTACATTGTCTATTTTTGCCATTTTTTTACAGTGCACTCTGATTGGCTATTTAGCTTAATGAACCAGTGCACGAGAAGAATGATGAAAGAGGACACACATACAGAAGAATGTTCAAATTTGACTTCACCTTAACAAAACATTTCATTATATGCAATATTTTCATAACAACATGGCCATCTGGAATTAAGTCATATTTTTGTCAACAACATTGCATTCTTAAGGAATGAGCATAACTTTCATGTGCAGTGTAATATATTTTCATATACACGCTGTATACTTAATGAAATGAGATGAAATGAGGGAAACGAGGGAGAATGAGGGTAAAAATAAGAGAAAAGGGTGTATTTTCACTTTAGATAAAAGTGTTGGGCTTATTGTTTGTTTTTGTTTTGTTTTGTTTTTTCAGAAAAATATGACATTACACAACTGTTCAGTGAATTTATATCATCTAGTTTATGTCCTTTTTCCCCTGCAGTTTTAGTAGTCACCCTATCAGGTGGTGTGGCTGTGAATATATGGAGAGGTCTCATCACAGGACCAATGATGAAGCTATGATCTCAAGGTAATGGAATCAATACCACATAGAGGAGGATGAAACCAAATTAGTCGCTTAGTTAAGAGAAAGAGAGGAGGGAATGCAATAAGATGACAGGTTCATCACTGTATTGGAATAGCTCGTGCATTGAGGCTAGGTAAGAAAACAAAATCCCTCAGTGAGCGATGTAATAACGAGGGACCAAAAAGTAATTTTTTTGTGAGTGTGTTTAAATTAAATTGCATGTAATTTATTAGAAACAATCACTTTTTATGCTGTATTCTTTTGTTCTCATTTAGGCATTGAAACACATGCACACATTTTCATGGGTGCAAAGTGAGCTATGACAGGGGTGGATTAGCCTTTGTAAAGAACTCTCTTGTTTGACAGGTTATATTTCCCAAAAAAATAAAAATAAAAGCCTGCATAATAACTTAATTAAAATAGAAAGCTTGTTTTATTCTGAGCTTTTTAATTTCAGAAGTTTACCAACTTACCATTTTGTGCACTTTAACTTTCAACTATTATGTCAAACCAGCAGGCAGTGAAAGGAGGTGTAAAGAATTCCAATTAAGAATAGCCTGCGGGATGCAATGTTACAGTATCCTTGTCAATGTAAGTAGGCTAACTATAAATTCAGTAAGCATAAGCAGAAAGGGATAGGTCTACACATGTTGTGAACTAAAGAATTAAGAAAGTTTGTTTTCCCAAGTTTTTTGGTTCCCATCCACATGCAAATGCCGTTCCCTTTCGAAAGGGAACTCTATGCACGCTGCGGGACGTGATCGCATTAGGTATGCCTCGGATGCTTGAAGGCTCTAAAAAATTTTGAGAATTGAGTGCCTCTCACCCACGTTTTCAGGTCTCACGGCTGCCGAGGAAGTTAAACAGACCGATCACGGGGATTGTAGGCGGGGCATGGAAGGAATCTGATGAGGAGTGCGATCTCTTTCAGAATTTCTTTTTTGTTTCTATCTGTTAACAGAATAGGAACTGTGTAATTCATTATATCAATTGTACTTATTAGGTTGAGCATGTTTTGTGTTCCTTTCACCTAAGAAAGTTATGCTGAGCACTCTGCTCCCTAGAAGAGAGAGAAAAAAAGTTTACAGTTATGTCAGGTTGTGAGGCTCTCTGTGAGCTTCCCTGATCAGCAGTTCTTGAGCCTGGTAGCACTCCCCTCCCTTTGAGGCGATGCTATGCTTAGATTACAGTTCCCTAGAGTTCCGCTTAGGCAGTACTGTCAGTATATAGGCTCTTTCGTTGAGCCTCAATAACAGTCTCTAGCGTTGAGTGTAGTCAGGTGTCCTCTTGCTGAGAGAGTTTTTATGCTGAGACCTCCACTATTAGGAGCTCCTCATCTAGGGCTGAGTGTTACTAGGCTTCCTATAGTTTTAGAGAGGATTGAGGATTGTTAGGCTTCCTCTTGTTTTAAGGAGATATTCTGCTAAAGCATCCGCTCTCCAGAGCTCCGCTTATGCAGCACTATTAGTATGTAGGTTCTATTGTGAGCCTCGCTAGCTTTCTCTTGCGCTGAGTGTTGTTAGGCTTCCTCTTATTTAAGAGAGTCATCCTGCTGAAGCCTCCTCTCTTCAGAACTCCGTCTTTGGCAGTAATGAGTATGTAGGCTCTTTTTGAGCCTCACTAACTGCCTCTGGCGTTGAATGTAGCTAGGTCTCCTTTTGCTTTAGAGAGTCGTTATGCTGAGAATTCCACTCTTAACCCTTTCGCACGTACGATCACACCGGTGTGATCAGTCTTGCCTGGTCCCAGAAGCGTACGATCACACCGGTGTGATTAGAGCGTTCAGTGCGTCACGTCATCAAATACTAAATTCAAATCTGCTTTCGTGCTTTGGCTAGCACTGAGCCAGAGCAGATGCGCTGAGCGCTTGTCATATTATCACAACCATTCAATGTTTTCAACCATATAATGCTTATTTTAGGCTTCAGACATTTAAACACGCATAAGTCATTTATAGTGTAAAATACATGCTGATTTCTATGGAAAATAATGATCATTACAAATATTATCTGATGACATGTTTTATTGATATCATATACAGATTGTGTAGGTAACTATAAAGTTTACTCTGCTCTTCTCCCAGTTTACCGTAGACTTAGTTTAACGTGTTTTGAGAGGAGAGGATTAATTTACGTGTTGTTTATCCCACAGCTAGGATTCAACGCAAACTAACATGGTGGCGCCCATCAGCTGGTATAGATCAACTAACACGGTCATTATAAAAGTGTTTAAACTACCAAATACATTTACTTGCACATATTTCAGAATCGGAATATCAGATATGTCATAATATAGTGAGCATGTTTGTGAATATGTTGATTAAAAAATGAAAACGAAATAAAAGCGATCCACATGTCATACATAACTATGTGGCTGCGTGTGCTGTGTCACATGACAAGCATGACGCGTTGCCATGAAAACAATAAGGTGATATGTTCTAAAATAACGGTCGTCTAAAAAACTCACGCTGGGGGCTCAGCTACAATATTTTAAACTCACGTGCGAAAGGGTTAAGAGTTACCCTACCAGGATCAAGTGTTGCTGGGTTTCCTCTCATTTAAGAGAGTCATTCTGCTGAAGCCTCCGCTCTCCAGAGCTCCGCTTAGGCAGTATTAATGTGTAGGGTCTTTCTTCTGAGCCTCACTAACTATCTCCAGCATTGAGTGTAGCTAGGTGTCCTCTCATTAGAGAGTCATTATGCTGAGACCGCCACTCTTTGAGTTCCATACTTTGGTGGGTGAGCTAGTCTAAACGTGGCGAGCTTTGAGCTTGCTTTTAGGAGGCTTTTGGCTCAGGTTCTGGCCATGGCGATTTGCTGGGGCAAGGATGATGTTCCTCTGAGTCTTTGACTTAGGAATCCAGTATTTGGGCACTCATCCCTCCGAATGGCAGCGTTGGTATATCGTTCCCATAGTGCCCTCTAGAGGATGCAGTGTGGAGTTCCCTTTCGAAAGGGAACATCCAGGTTACACATGTAACCATGGTTCCCTGAGAATAGGGAACGAGACACTGCGTCTCTTGGCCCTGCTTTGGGCATCCCTGCATCTCCTTCAGACAAAGAAGGGGATGATGTATTACACAGGTGCTCTTTTATACCCACAGATGCTTACGTCATAGGCTGCCAATGTCAAGTTCATTGTCGTTTTTTCATTCATGCTTCAGACACCGGTCACGCTGAAGCTGTTCCCATTGCGGCCTTTAGAGGACGTAGTGTCTCGTTCTCTATTCTCAAGGAACCATGGTTACATGTGTAACCTGAGATTTTTTTGTGTCATTGAAAACAGATGACAGATTTTTAAAACAGTTCACAAAACGTGACACATTTTGCTAATTACATTATACATTATTTTTTTATGATTCCCCTTACAAAAAAAGTTTATCCAAGTGTGCTATTAGAATAGTTCTAGTAGACTAAAATATAAAAGTATACTTTTTACAACAAAATAGAATGAGTTTTGATGATAACTAAACTATTAGTTATCATTTTAATACAATAAAATGTAATTTTACAATAATACCAATTTCTCGCTAGAAATAACATAAAAAGTCAAAAAAGTTCATCAGAAATATACATTTACACAAAAACTAACTATCAAACACAACTTTCAGATGCCATCTTTGTTTTTTAGCTCAACCGTCACGGAATAGAACACACAGAATTGTGGGATATGAAAGGCAGCGAAATATACATCTATGCTTCCTTCAAAAATTGATCAGATGTAGGTATCTCATGAGACAGGAAGTGAAGCTAACTTTGGATTCGGACGTGCCTTGATGCCTTCCTACCTTAGAAGGCTGCCTCCGAAGGCAGCATTTTTCAGTTTTCGGATGCAGCCATGAGATGTCAACAATGAAGAGGTAATAATAACTGTCAAGCTTTGGGGTTTTGATTCAAGATTTGTATTCATCTCATACACAATTATAGAGAATATAATCAGCAGTGAAATTTAAGTCAGGTCTGCTCCATGGACAGTGCGATTATATGAAATACAAACACAAGAGAATATACATAAATATAGCTATGGAGAAAAAAATTAAGAAGTATAAAATAAAAAGTAAAAAAAAATCAAAAAATGTTTAGATATATTTTAAGATGAAAAAATTCAGTTTTACAAATGCTAGAAACGTGGCTGTCAAATGAGAGATTGCTATCAAATAGCACACCTAGGTTCCTGACGATGAAGAATCGAGAGAGCAGCCATCAAGTATTAGACAGTTTTCTAGGTTGGGACTGACTGTTTTCCTAGACTGAGCCTGGTTTCTCCCAAGGTTTTTTCTCCGTTCTATCACCGATGGAGTTTTGGTCCCTTGCAGTTGTCGCCTCTGGCTTGCTTAGTTGGGGACACTTCATTTTCAGCGATATCACCGACTTGATTGCACAGATATTATTTAAACTGAACTGAGCTGGACATTGCCATCACTGAATTCAATAATGAAATGGCTTTAATTGAAAAATGAGCATTTAATCTTGTCATTTTACTATTTTTATTGTGCAGTTGCTTTGACAATTTGTATTGTTAAAAGCGCTATATAAATAAAGGTGAATTGACTTGACTAGTCCAAGTCAGGTTCTTGGAGATGTTTACACCAAGGTACTTGAAGCTGCTCATCCTATCCACAGGGGTCCCACTGACCATAAGAGGAGTGTACGGCCGTTGTTGTCTCTTCCTGAAGTCCACGATCAGCTCTTTAGTTGTGCTCACATTCAGAGAGAGACAATTGTCCTGGCACCATGATGTAAGTCTCTCTACCTCATTTAAGTATGCGGTCTCATCATTGTTGTAAATGAGGCCCAGAACCACAGTATCATCAGCAAATTTGATAATAGAAGTGGAGCTGTGAGAGGACACGCAGTCGTCTGTGTAGAGAGAGTAGAGCAGGGGACTCAGGACACAACCCTGTGGGGCTCCTACGTTCAGGATGATGGAGTTGGAGGTGAACTGGCTTACTTTCACCACTTGAGGTCTGCCGGTGAGGATGTCTTGAATCCAGTCGCAGAGTGAAGAATGTAGGCCGAGGTCTGTGAGTTTAAAAGCTAGCTTGATGGGGACTATAGTATTGAAAGCTGAGCTATAGTCAATAAATAGCAGCCTTACATAGTTCCCATTTTTGCTGTCAATGTGTATGAGGGAAGAGTGCATGATGCGAGAGATGGCATCATCAGTAGATCTATTTGGACGATAGGCAAACTGAAGAGGGTCCAAATGAACAGGAATGGAGGAGCACATGTGGTTATTTACAATTCTCTCAAAAACATTCATGACTATTGATGTGAGGGCAACTGGACGATAGTAATTTAGGCAAGATGGTTTATTGTTCTTTAGCACAGGGATGAGGACATATTTTTTTAAAGGAGGTGGGAACCACAGAGGTAGCGAGGGATTCATTAAATAATGAAGTAAACAAACCAGCAAGCTGATCAGCGCAGGACCTCGGAAGTTGGAACACGGCCAGTAATCTCATCAGGTCTGACTGCTTTCCTGATCACTCTCTTTAGTTCCCTCCGAACCTCGTCCTCTAACACGGTGATTACATGATCATCGCTGCTCTGTCTGCTGCTTTCTGATGCTCTTATCGGCAGAGTTGCGTTTTCACCATTGCATTCAAAGTGGCCGTAGAAGGTGTTTAACTTCTTTGCCAGCAAACGGATCTGCTCTCACCTCTGCGGAGGATTTATTTCCAAAGGAGCAGATGGTCCTCAGTCCCTGCCACATGCGTCTAAAGTCATTGAGCTGAAAATGAGTCTCAATTCTCTCCCTGTATCGGAGTTTAGCGGCTCTTACTGCACGTCAGAGAGCATAACACGATGCTTTGTACTCGCTCATGTTTCCCGACAAAATAACAGCGTTGTATGCGGCAGTGCGTTGGTTAACCACAGCACAGATTGTTCTGTCCACCCACAGTTTCTGATTTGAGAATTTCCGTATAGTTACTGTTTCAGTAGCTTGATCGGTTAGCGTGTTGACAAAGCTTAATGCTACATCTGTGAACTCGCTGACGTCAGATGAACTCACCCAGAACATGCCCCAGTTGACGTCATCAAGAGCCGCCAGTAGCATAGCTTCTGAGTGGGAGGACCATTGCGTCACAACTCTCTCCACCGAGGGTTCCTGAACAAGACTTTGTTTATATTCCGGTGTGAGGAAAATGGCGGCATTGTCCGATTTTCCAAAATCCGATACTGAGCAGGCATTGTAGGCATTTTTAAACTGAGAGTAGCAATGATCCAGTGTATTCGGTTCACTACTTGGACAGGCATGACCTGCCTGAGATTGGCTTTGTTAAAGTCCCCCACGATGATAAAGGCAGTGTCAGGGTGTTTGTTAATGTAGCCGCTGAGCACATCGTGAAGCCTGTGTCTGCCTGTGGTGGAATGTAAACAGCAGTAACAATGTTCGATGAAACCTCCCGGGGCAGATAGAATGGGCGGCAGATAATGGATAGATGTTCCAGATGACGCGAGCAGGAGCGCGACAGAATGGAGATATTCCTGGGGTCACACCATTTCTTGTTAATCATGAAACACACTCCTCCACCTTTGATTTTACCGGCCTCTGCTTTTCTGTCCATCCGTAAAACTGAAAAGTTATCAGACGGCATTACATCAGTGTCCGAGACCGAGGTCGTGAGCCATGTTTTAGACAAACAAAGGATGTTACAGTCCCTTGTGTCCTGTTGTAAATGTATCCTGGCTCTAACATTGTCCAACTTATTCTCTAAGGATGTAACATTGGTGAGCAGGATACTCGGTAGAGGACTGTGAGCCCTTTTTATCAGTCTGTCACGGATCCCAAAGCGTTTTCCGCGGTGCTTCTTGATCCGTCACCTCGGGGGGTTTTGCAAGTGGCCATTGTTCTTCTCCGTGTTCCGAAGAATCTCCAATGGCCATGATGGGTTGGAGGATAAAATGTTCCAAATAAGTATGGTGTTGCGGTGTCCAATGTCAAAAAGTGTCCTTTTGTCGTAAGTGATCAGACAATATGTGTGTAAAAATAGAAAACTAAACCAAATTAAAAAGTAAATAAGAGCACAATCTGAGCGGCGGTACCTGAATGGCATCCGAACGCAGCGGTGCCATCTTAGTTATTCTATCCATAGTCTTGACCGACTCCATCTACATTTTGATTATCACTCTGAATCCAGATTTTTTTCAGCTTTTTGTTCAAAATGTTGTTTATTTCTTTACTTTTTTTATTTATGAAACTTACCAACATCCAAGTGCTTAAAAAAGAATGCATGAAGCTAGAATAAAATGTTTTAGTTTACAAGCAGATACACTGCGCTTCCTTTTGATGTTTTGTATGTTCAGATATTGGGGCGTGGGGGGGGCCCCTAAAAAAATAAAAATGTGACGCGCAATTCCCGCGACCACAGCTGGCGCTCACACCTCATGTTTGTGCCTGGACGCAGATGATCATAATTGATGGACAACTATGTCCGTGAAAAGACATCAGAAATCCGGCGCCAAAAAAACTAAACAAAGATGAGAACGAAGCCTGCACGTCACTTTCAGGTTGGCTATATTCATAATCAAATAAGTATTAAGACAATACATATATATACAGTGGGGCAAAAAAGTATTTAGTCAGCCACCAATTGTGCAAGTTCTCCCACTTAAAAAGATGAGAGAGGCCTGTAATTTTCATCATAGGTATACCTCAACTATGAGAGACAAAATAAGAAAAATCCAGAAAATCACATTGTAGGATTTTTAAAGAATTTATTTGCAAATTATGGTGGAAAATAAGTATTTGGTCACCTACAAACAAGCAAGATTGCTGGCTCTCACAGACCTGTAACTTCTTTAAGAGGCTCATCTGTCCTCCACTCAATACCTGTATTAATGGCATCTGTTTGAACTCGTTATCAGTATAAAAGGCACCTGTCCACAACCTCAAACAGTCACACTCCAAACTCCACTATGGCCAAGACCAAAGAGCTGTCAAAGGACACCAGAAACAAAAATGTAGACCTGCACCAGGCTGGGAAGACTGAATCTGCAATAGGTAAGCAGCTTGGTGTGAAGAAATCAACTGTGGGAGCAATTATTAGAAAATGGAAGACGTACAAGACCACTGATAATCTCCCTCGATCTGGGGCTCCACGCAAGATCTCACCCCGTGGGGTCAAAATGATCACAAGAACTGTGAGCAAACATCCCAGAACCACACGGGGGACCTAGTGAATGACCTGCAGAGAGCTGGGACCAAAGTAACAAAGGCTACCATCAGTAACACACTGCGCCGCCAGGGACTCAAATCCTGCAGTGCCAGACGTGTCCCCCTGCTTAAGCCAGTACATGTCCAGGCCCGTCTGAAGTTTGCTAGAGAGCATTTGGATGATCCAGAAGAGGATTGGGAGAATGTCATATGGTCAGATGAAACCAAAATAGAACTTTTTGGTAAAAACTCAACTTGTCGTGTTTGGAGGAGAAAGAACACCATACCTACTGTGAAGCATGGGGGTGGAAACATCATGCTTTGGGGCTGCTTTTCTGCAAAGGGACCAGGACGACTGATCTGTGTAAAGGAAAGAATGAATGGGGCCATGTATCGTGAGATTTTGAGTGAAAACCTCCTTCCATCAGCAAGGGCATTGAAGATGAAACGTGGCTGGGTCTTTCAGCATGACAATGATCCCAAACACACCGCCCGGGCAACGAAGGAGTGGCTTCGTAAGAAGCATTTCAAGGTCCTGGAGTGGCCTAGCCAGTCTCCAGATCTCAACCCCATAGAAAATCTTTGGAGGGAGTTGAAAGTCCGTGTTGCCCAGCGACAGCCCCAAAACATCACTGCTCTAGAGGAGATCTGCATGGAGGAATGGGCCAAAATACCAGCAACAGTGTGTGAAAACCTTGTGAAGACTTACAGAAAACGTTTGACCTCTGTCATTTCCAACAAAGGGTATATAACAAAGTATTGAGATTGAATTTTGTTATTGACCAAATACTTATTTTCCACCATAATTTGCAAATAAATTCTTTAAAAATCCTACAATGTGATTTTCTGGATTATTTTTTCTTATTTTGTCTCTCATAGTTGAGGTATACCTATGATGAAAATTACAAGCCTCTCTCATCTTTTTAAGTGGGAGAACTTGCACAATTGGTGGCTGACTAAATACTTTTTTGCCCCACTGTATATATATATATATATATATATATATATGTGTTGTGGTTATAAACACAGACCTAAGCCAACAACAGCCTTTAAAATAACTTAAAATGCATTATATAACAATGAGGCAACCCTGCTGAAAAAAACGATAGAACCATCACATAAAAATCTAACACCATCACAAATACATTAAGGTTTCTTTATTCGTCACATAATAAATTATACAGGGTATAATCAGAAGTGAAATGTAAATCAAATCAGGTCTGCTCAGTGGACAGTGCAAAAGAATAAAAATAAAAATTATATAAAAGCAACACAACACAAGAGCATATATAGGTAAAAAAAGAGAAATCAAGAGTAAAATGTGCAATAGAATAAAAAGTGTACAACAAATAAGATGTGCAAAAACAGTATATTGGGACGTAATAAATAGTAATATGAACAAGAGGGATGTGCAAGAGGGATGTGAAAACGGGTTGTACCGGGTATGTACACATAGCTGCAATACGGATGATGAGAATATTAATGTTTTACAGTTAATAATGAGTCTTGTAAGTGTTTATGAAACTGGGTTTGTGTTAAGGAGCCTGATGGCCTGAGGGAAGAAGCTTCTCCTCAGTCTCTCAGTTTTTGCCATCATGCTCCTGAAGCGCTTGCTAGATGGCAGTAAACAGAAAAGATGGTTACAGTCTCTTACAGAGTCTTTGAGGATTTTAGCAGCCCTGCTTTTACAGCGTTTGAGGTAGATGTCCTGCAGAGAGGGGAGAGCAGACCCTGAGAGGCGTTCAGCTAAGCACACGACTCTCTGCATAGCTTTGCAGTCCTGTTTTGAGGAATTACCATACCACACTGAGATGCACTGAGTCAATACACTTTCTATGGCCCCCGAGTAGAAAGTTTTCAGGATTGTTGGTTCCATTCAAACCAATGCAAGTCCAATTATAACCAGTACAACCATTACAAATGATGTGATGGTGTCTATTGTATTTTTATTCTTCAACATTACATGTTATAAATGCCTGTACAGGGAGCCAAAGGCCTGGTCATTGCTGTTGTTACAATTACAGGAAGATCATATCCTTGTTTAAAAGGCTATTGACCAAACATTTAATTCAAATATCCACTTAATTATTCATTTTTCGCCACCTTTTTGCATAGATGACACATCCTCTATAATTTCTTCAACAAAAAACATGTGGACATCACAACCCTTACAAAAATAAACCATGTAGTAAAACTGCTTAGTTTTCTTTTGTGTGGTTTCTGAATGCTTGAGATGATAAAATCAATCAGACAACTGTATTACTGCCATAGGTCTGTCTAGAGCTACAATTTTGTAAATAATACAATTTAATAACAATTAATTATTTAATGTCCTTTTATATTTTATCAAAGTTCTATTTTGACCCCTATATTAGGTGTTTTATTTTTTACTTCCATAATATTTGAGGGAGGGGGCACAACAATAAAACCCTGCTTAGGGCACATTTGGAAGAAATATCATTATACCGCCGTATCAGTGTTCCTGTGACTCAGTGGTTAGAGCATTGCATTAGCAGCGCAAAGGTTCTGGGTTCGATTCCCAGGGAACACATTTACTGACTAAAAAATGTATTGCCTGAATGCACTGTAAGTCGCTTTGGATAAAAGCGTCTGCTAAATGTAAATGTATCAATATACTGTACAGCACCACAGACATTCACATCAGTAAGAAGATATTTTGAAGAAGGTGGAAAACCAAGCAGTTGCTGTCCACATTGACTTTGACTGTATAGGGAACACTGTGGACCAGCAACTGTTTGGTTTTCTACCTTCTTCAAAACAGCATTTATGTTTAGCAGAAGAAGGAAACTCAGGTTTAAAATAACTTTTGAGTGAGTAAATTAAGGTACAAAAATAAAACACTAGTCTAGTTTAATTATTGAGTGAATTGTGCCTTTAATGTTAATAAACACCAAACACAAAGAGAAAAATCCCTCACTACTCGTAGTCTTGACAAAAAAATTGAATACAGTTTCTTTAATAGGAATCAATCTACATAGTGTTTTATTTTCATATTTGTTCATTCAATTTATTTAATGCTCCTGCTAAATACACATATTGTACCTGATAAAACACGGTTTATTTTATTTTATATTATGTGTATTTGTAAGTTGTATCTTTGCTCTCATTTTTTAATAACAAAGATAAAATAATGACAAAGATTTGTATCTTCACCTACTCTGGCCTAAATATCTACCATACTTTTTAATATTGCGTTACCGTGAAAGGCTTTGTCTTTATAATATGGAAATTAGTTTGGCTGTAATGCTAAAACAGCTTGCAAAATAGAAAGACCAGCATGACAAATAATCTTGTTAAAATCGTGAATTAAATTCGGTCTGCAATTGTGCCCTCATAACGCCATTTCGCCCCTGCCCCTCCGGAGGCCTGTGCACGCCACTGCTTGCAGTATAAAACTACTTCAACTAGTAGTTCACTGAAACTACACTTCAAAGTATAATGCTACTACAAGTATGTAATTAGTAAACTATCAATATACCTATAAGTTCACTTTTAATATAATTGCAGTACAAGCTAAACAAATTATGTAAACTAGTTGTGTACTTAAAGTTTAGTCATTGGTGGTGCATAATAATCAAAGTAAATGTTATAATGTAAGTTTCTCAATTTTATTTTTTGTTTACTAAACTTTTGTATAAAAGCTAAATTGTTTCTTGTTTACTGATTTGTCGTTTACAACCAGTTTCATGTTCACAGTTTAGTTGGCCCTAATGTTCTGCATCTCCTTTTTCCAAAGAACAACACAGAAATCCACCAGTTTATCCCTCAGTATGCTCAAAATCCATTAATGTGGTGCACAATGTGACCTGCTATTTATGCTCCCAATTACAATACTGACACTTTGCCTGCTATGCTAATTTCAACTAATAAGGAGAATCCTGAGATGATGTCATTTAGCAACTCATAACCACAGGTGAGCCGATACTAATACTAATGCCTCGGCAAACTAGAAGAAAGAGCAACATGAGGATGAATCTCATGTTATTTGGCCCCACACGCCATGTATACTAATTTAGATCCAATGAGAGGCCATTACGTGTCGGAATGGCTGATAAACGCAATGTGATCTGCCTAGTACTTTGCAGCTATGGACCACTGTGCAGTTCAGCAGGATGGGGATGAAAAGGGCAAGGCAAGGCAAGGCAAGTTTATTTGTATAGCACATTTCATACACATTGGTAATTCAAAGTGCTTTACATAAAAGAATGTGAAATAATCATTCACAGCAATAAAAACAAGAAGTTAAAAATAATAAAACAAGGAGTTTTAACATGATATAGAAATTGATTTAAAATGAGATTTAAAACAGTTAAATAGAAAATGATTATACATAAAATACAATGCAGTCAGTTCGGACGTAGCACAGCGCTCATTCAACAAATGCACAGCTAAATAGATGAGTTTTGAGTCTGGATTTAAATGTGGCTAATGTTTTAGCACATCTGATCTCTTCTGAAAGCTGGTTCCAGCTGCGGGCGGCATAATAGCTAAAAGCGGACTCCCCTTGTTTTGTGTGAACCCTTGGTATTTCTAACTGACTCGATCCTAATGATCTGAGTGGTCTGTTAGGTTTATATTCAGTGAGCATATCTGACATATATTTAGGTCCTAGGCCATTGAGCGACTTATAAACGAGTAGAAGTACTTTAAAATCGATCCTAAATGTAACTGGAAGCCAGTGTAAGGACCTGAGGACTGGTGTGATATGCTCAGATTTTCTGGTTCTAGTCAGAATCCTGGCAGCAACGTTCTGGATGAGCTGCAGCTGTCTAATGGTCTTCTTTGGAAGGCCGGTGAGGAGACCATTACAATAATCCACCCTGCTGGTGATAAAGGCATGAACAAGTTTCTCCAAGTCATGACTGGAAACAAAACATCTAATTCTTGCAATGTTTTTGAGATGATAGTATGCTGATTTAGTTACTGCTTTGACATGACTACTAAAACTAAGGTCTGTCTCCAGAATCACCCCAAGATTTCTGACTTGATTTTTAGTTGTTTGACCCCTAGAGTCAAGGTATGCATTCACCTTGAGAACTTCATCTTTGTTTCCAAATGCAATGACTTCAGTTTTCTCCTTGTTTAACTGAAGAAAGTTTTGGCACATCCAACTGTTAATTCCATCAATGCATTGGCAGAGGGAGTCAATGGGGCTATAATCATTTGGAGATAAGGCTATGTAGATCTGGGTATCATCAGCATAGCTGTGATAGGCAATTTGGTTCTTCCTCATTATCTGACTTAGTGGGAGCATATACAGGCTAAACAAGAGCGGTGCAAGAATTGAGCCTTGTGGGACTCCACATGTCATGGACGTCCACTTAGACTTGTGCTCTCCTATACTCACATAATAACCTCTCCCTTCTAAGTATGACCTGAACCATTTGAGTGCCATCCCAGAAAGCCCGACCCAGTTTTCCAGTCTCTCTAGAAGTATGTTATGATCGACAGTGTCAAACGCAGCACTAAGATCTAGTAGTACCAGCACTGATATTTTGCCAGAATCAGAATTAAAGCGAATATCATTTATTATCTTAATGAGTGCTGTCTCTGTGCTGTGATGCACGCGAAACCAGATTGAAAATTATCCAGGTATCCATTTGAGTTTAAGTAGTTGTTCAGCTGATTAAAAACTACCTTTTCAATAATCTTACCTATGAAAGGAAGATTTGATATTGGTCTATAGTTGCTCAACATGGTGTTATCAAGATTGCGCTTTTCAGAAGGGGCTTAACAACTGCAGTTTTCAGGAGTTTGGAAAAGTCCCAGAAAGAAGTGAGGTGTTCACCACTTCTAAGAGATCTGCTTCTAAACAGTTAAGCACACTTTTGAAAAAGATGTGGGAAGTGTGTCAAGATAGCAGGTTGACGATTTAAGATGCTGTACTATTTCTTCCAAAATTTTGCTATCAATTGTTTTAAAACAGACATAGTCACTTCTTTTGAGATTGCTGTCGAATCTGTGTGACCTCTGTATTACAGGAAGATGTGCCAATCTCCTTCCTGATATTACTGATCTTCTCTGAAAAGAAGGAAGCAAACTCGTTGCATTTGCTGTCAGAGAGCATTTCACTAGGAATCTGACATGGGGGGTTTGTCAGTCTCTCAACAGTAGCAAAAAGAGTGCGAGTGTTGTTTAAATTACTGTTTATAAGGTTTGAGAAGAAGGTCTGTCTAGCTGTGGCTAGTTCCAAATTGAAAGCATGAAGGCTGTCTTTATAGATGCTATAGTGTATTTCTAGTTTCGTCTTCCGCCACATCCGCTCAGCTTTTCTGCATTGTCTTTTCATATTCTGAACTGCTGTTGAGGGGGTAATTTTTGAGGTAATCCTGGTGGTATTTATTTATTTAAGGCCTAAATGTAGCTCAAGGTAACTTGGTGTCTGAGTGAATGAATACTAATATTGTTAGATTTTCCTTAGCGGTGCCTCGTTGGTTTTTACCTCAACATTATTTTTCTTTCTGTTTGAAAAATGTGAAATATAGAGAGTAGTGTCTATCAAGTTATCTAACTGATTTATTTAGTCAAAGTTACTGCATATTATTACTGCGATTGTTGGACTGCACGTTAATGCTGTCAGTTCTTGCTAATGAATGTCTTATCATAATGATGCCATCTTTGTCCTTCCCTCAACCTGCTGCCTTCAAAATAATTACTATACAGAACAATGTCTGGATGATGCAACGGTGGCGGTTGTTGTAGGAATCATCCGATATGCTTTTGTTTTTTGTTTGTTTCTTCTTATTTTTTTTTCCATTTTAGTTTAATCAGAAATTTATTTCAGTGACTGCTGAAGGAGAGATTAAAATTTTATTTTGACAAACCATAACCACACAAAGACCAGATTCATGAAACAGGTAAGTATTAAATGTTTGGGGAAATGGGAAAGAGGAAAAGACAGGGAAATAGAGAAAGCGTTGTTTTTTTTTTACCGATGTGTGGCTGGAATTTAAGAGCATATTTGGCAGAAATGATCGAGGAAAATATAGACAGCAAAGACTACCCCACATTTTTAAAAATAATAATAATAGATTATTTTATAAAATAGAGTACTAGTAAAAAATATTCATTTATTCTACTGGATGTCTCCAATAGTTTTGTCAGATTCTGTTAATTAACAATACAGACATAGTGATATATGTGTAAAGGCACTTGGATATAAACAATTATTATTTATTTACTAGGAAACAGAAACACCACATTAGAGAAGGGTGATGTATTACACAGTAAACAGAGAGGTGTCCTGTCCAGTAGCAGATATGAAAGGCCAGTTTGTCTTCTATTTACCCTTTGTCCTCTAAATGCGTTCTTTCCTCTCAATTTATCTCTTTATTTAGTTTTTACACATTGACAGTCTGACTGAAGCACGGAGATGTGAATTATTCAAATTATAGATAGATAAGTGTTTTACAGATGCATCTTCTTTTTTTTTTTTTTCAGTAAGAAGCAGATGCTGTTTTACAAAGTATCTGTGACACTGTGACTGGCATACAGTATCTTAAAGGAATAGTTCACCCAAAAATAATTTACTCAACCTCATGTCATCACAAACCTGTTTGAGTTTCTCTCTTATGTTGAACATAAAATAAAATCAAATATTTTGATACATTTTAAAGAACCAAACAGTTGTTGGTCACCTTTGACTTTGATATTATGGGGAAGAAATACTATGGGGACCATCAAGTGTTTGTTTTTTTAAAATTCCTCAAAATATCTTATTTTATGTTCAACATAATAAATAAACTCATACAGGTTTGTAATTACATGAGTACATGCTGACAATTTTTTGGGCCAAGGCATGTGATATTTAAAAATGCTTTTTTATAATTCAAAATAATATTTGTATATTTTAAACTATTTATACATGTAATGGAAAATCTGAATGTATATGCAAAAAATATATATTATTTAAAAAAAGATAATTCTGTATCTGGTTATAGGTAAACAGATGATGGGAACAAGAGGAGACAAAGTGATACACAGAGCAGACAGATGAGTAGAAGACAGTAAGACTATATCATGTGTGTGAGTTTAGAGCAGGATCAGTTTTGGCACACCAAAGCGGAAGGGTGACAGTAAATCATTGGGTTCATCAGACAGACTCCTAGTCAGGACTGATGGGTCACACTGATAGCTGGTGGAGGTGCACACATAGAGGGCAGTGATGGATGGAGCTTCCCTTGCCTCCTGAGGAATGAGGTTGGGACATTGACAAGGAGGCTGGAGCCCTTTAGATGAGCATTGTATTGGGCCTGAGGCAACAACCAGAAGAACCAGGTTAATATGAGACAGAGCTGCATTGAAAAGCCTTTGCTCCACAATGAAATCACCCATTTATCCAAATTATTTACATTTTCTGCTAAAGATGACCGTTATCTGCCTGAATGTTGGGGTTCCCTTCCCTTGTGTAATTTTTTAAATCTAATCATATAGGCTCACAAACAGAATCCTTTGCACAGACTTTACACAGACTGAATTATTTAACAGAGCTAATCAATTCACATAAAGATGGTTTATTTGGAAAATATTTATTCAAAAGTGACAAATTTCTTGATGAAAGATCTCTACTTTCCTTCGTTTTTGTGCTATTGAGATGTCAAACTGAACCGCAATCCCTCACTCACTGATGAAATCTTTCATCCAGAGAGTTTAAGTGAGTCGACCGTTTCAGATTTCATAGCCCTGTGGAAAACCCATATCAAATTTAGAAGATATCCGTGCAGCTCTGCAAAGTAATTCCAGTCCGAACCACAGCTGAGGGCGCGAGGATGGCCGTTATTGAAATGGAAGAGGGGTACATATGTGTACAGAGTGTGTTTTGGGGTGTAACAGCGAGCCTGCGAGCAGTTTCCCTGGCATGTGCCATATTAACCTGCACAGTTAGCCTTTTTTGGAAGTCATTGGAAGATGAAGAGTGGGCAGTGGGCTCAGATTGATGGCGTTCCCGTGAGGCGTGTACTCGAAGGGAAATCCTTATCGTACAGGCCGAGTCATTCAAACTAGGCCAGACTGAGAGGATGTAAACCCAAATAAGGATGGGGAGAGCAGGCTGTTGAAGAGAGAAAGGTGAATTCTTACAAGTTGAAAGGCGAATAGAGGAATATTGAGGGCAAAAGAGAGTGACTTAATTAAAAATGGTGCAAACTGATTGTGACAGGCATTAACATGAGTTAAAGAAAGAAAGGAGCCACTTGAGAATACTTTTGTATATTGTATGCCTTCATCTGCTCTCATTTTATACGTTTAGTTTCAGGAATTTTAGTGATCCCGTAAGTTGGCATTACCATGGCCTGTGTAAAAATATATGCCTGCATCTCATGTTTGTGTTCAAATGTTAAGAGCTCCTCAGGGCATCGTCTGCCACTTTCTTAACACACCTCGGCAGCAACCAGCTGAAACAGTCTTTCCGTGTTTACTGAATCAAGCCAGCCAGGTATAATAATTTCCCCCAAAAAGCGCTCTCTGAAGAGGAATAGATAATGTTTTATTTTGCTAGAGCTTAACTAATGTTTACAAAATGAAGGAAGATACAAAGTTAAAAATATTAAGTAAAGATATGTAATTTTATCTGGAGTTTGCATATTCTAGAACAGTATATGTATACATTTGTGTCATAAATATATACAAAATAAATCAATAATAACATTCCACATTTATATGGCTGTTTTCTTTGTATTAAATAAAACAGCAACAGTGTGCTCGTTTAGTACAATTGTGAGACTTGTTTTATTCTTATTTTGAAACAGGTTTATTTTAATTTATATTTAATAAAAAAAAAAAATCAGTTTTTACTTTAAGCTTACCTAAACATTTGGTTATTTTGTTGCTTTTTTACTTTGATCATTTTAGAACATCAAGTGAAACTAAATGAAAATATGAAATGTTGTAGCTAAAATAAAAGTATTAAAAAATATTAGAAATATTCCAGTCAATGTTTATTTTATTTCAGGTAACATTTCCCCTCAAAACACTTTATTCAAAACATTTCAAAAACACTATATCACTGTGTGTGTGTGAGAGGTTTGTATGTAACGTTGGCTCTACTATAATGCAGAGCTAATAATCTAGAATTTAGAAACGTAATCTAGAATGCAGCTAATGACAAAAAAAAATAGAGAGAAAAGAAACAGCAAGGTTGAAAGCTTCATTTTCCTCCTGCTCAGAAAACAATCCATGTTATTTGGAGCAAAAATACATTAAAATGTAATTCGTCTCTGCAATACACAGAGATTAACAGAACGATTCCTTCTCACATACACACCAAAGCTATAAAGTATTGTGTCAAAAACGATAAATTATTTGAATCTCTCACTTGTGGCAGGCAAAATGAAAGAACACTTGTCTAGTCTCATTTCATCTGAATGAACAGTAGGTAATAAATTAATGTATGCAAAAGCACTAAAAAGTTTATGGAAGGGAGATTTTGTAATAACATTCAATCTATCAGCCAGAGATGAAGATGTTTTCAGAACTGCATTTCTCCATATACAGTTAGGTCATGGCAGTAGGAAGCAGTCATTGATCCATCTTCAGACAGTGTGTTCTTGCATGTGGGAGGAGGGATCCTCCATTCGCACAGGCCTTATGGTTCGATGACTCCAGCTCAAGTGGAAACAGAGGACATGAAATAAGCTGGACTTACTTGGGTATCTACAAATTCTGTCTCTGAATATTATCACAAAGTATCCCATGGACTTTTTCAGCATGTTTTATTTTACGTTTTACTGTTTATGCAGACAAGTATCTCTGATTTATTTTGATATTTACCTCCATTTTATTCCATACTGAATATAATTTACAAAATAATTGATTGCATTAAAAGTATTCATTTTAATAATT
Source organism: Gymnocypris eckloni scoliostomus (assembly GCA_027564155.1). Taxonomy (NCBI): domain Eukaryota; kingdom Metazoa; phylum Chordata; class Actinopteri; order Cypriniformes; family Cyprinidae; genus Gymnocypris; species Gymnocypris eckloni. Next base: position 14,916,252 of record CM050427.1, on the reverse strand, counting down.
AAATTAGAATGTTTAAAACAAATTATGTAATATTAAAGATTAGAGTAATGGTGCTGAAAATTCAGCTCTGCCATCATAGAAATAAAGTACATATTAAAATGTATGAAATCAGTTATTTTAAATTGTAATAATATTTTACAACATTGTAAGACTTCTTTCAAAAATGTAAAAAAAAAAATCACTGAGTTTTGAACAATAATGAAGGACATAAGATCATAAATGTACTAGGCATGCATAATAATGATGATTTATCATACTAAATAGATAATATTTGTTTATGTCCCTTATGTTATGTTTCCACTAATTTATTGTTGCTATTAACTAGTACTCACTTAAAGTGAATTTAAGGAAACAAATTTAATTTACAAAATTAATGGGAGTGTCTATTTACAATAAGTGCAAATAGCCCGGCCCGAAGGCAGAGGTTATTTACACTAACTCCACCCACCAACATGTGATTGGGCTGGTCAAAATGACAAAAGACTGTTAACTAAAGTCAGCTCTAGTGGTGCAGATGGTAAAATATATGTCGTATTCATTTTGAAGCGATCGACCCGGGTTCTCATTTTGACAAACTTTTTTTCTCCCTTTTCAAAATCACATCAGAAAAACATTGATTTTCAATAAAATTACGGAAATAACCAAATAGTTGAAAATTATCAGGTTGAGTTAGAATAGGTGTAGGGAGTTCTTTGTCCCAAAAAGGTGGCATCCATTTATTAATTTGAATTCAAATTAAAATGTACAGTTAATAAGTTATTACATACTGTTTTATAATGTACTACAATACCGAGGTGCAGATAATAGCCACTATTTGCAAATAGCCTCTATCGTTTTTCTCACTTAGTGCAAATAGCCGCTTCCATAATTAATTGCATTAAATTAATTAAAATGTTAAATCGTATTGTGCTAATATCAGCACAAAATTAGTTGTTCCAAAGTAAAAGTTAAATCTTATAAAGTAATTTTATAAAGCACATAAATATGTAAATGTGTTTGTAGAATACTTAGCACAAAAAATATATATATTTCAAATGCATTTTAGTTTTTTGGGGGGTAATATCTTATATTACCTAGGGTAATATTTACTATTGAAATGCAAAAACAAACACGTTTAATATTTCATATATGCTATTTACTGTATAGACAAAAGCCTTTAAATCATGATTATCTGCCACACGTTTTTTGTGTGTTTTGAATTGTCTGCGGAAGAGGTCAAAACATTATAGGCTGCAGTTTGAGGTGTGCAGGTCTTTCGTTATTCATCCAGAATGCTCACAGAGGCCGTGTGAAACACACACTATTCCTTCCATAAACGTATGAAACTCTAAAAACAAAGCCCAAAAGATTGCTCTTGGATTTACAGCGCCCCTCCAATGGCCAGCGGAGATTATATGCAAGCTACTTGGGCTGTGCCAGGAATTCAGGGAACAGTCCCATTTTAGCTTTACTCAGGTGCAGGGGCGGACTGGCCATCTGGATGTTCTGGGGAAGTCTAGAACGGCCGTCCAAAAAAGGTGTTGATGTCCTTAAGAATATATATCTGCGGTAGAAGTACCAAAAACCATATATTTTTGCAGCTCTTTACCCAGGAGCTCTGCTGAAAACAGATAGTTTTTTATGGAAGTCACAAGGGCTCGTGAACATTCACAACTACTTTATGCAGGCTGTGTGTAATGGAAGGAGACTCACACAATGGTTAGAAAAGATACTGAGGTTTATTAAAAAGGCAATTGGTGCAGAACGGGAGATGGCTGGGGAGTAAACAGTTCAATGGAGCAGTTCACTGGATAAGCTGGATAGTAATGTGAATACTTGATCTTACAGGAGCTGATGGGATGATTGCAGGCTTGAGCGGAATGGTAGCACACACCTCACCAGAGGATTCGATAGAGCCGAACACTTGGGGACCAGGGAGGAGACAGACGTAGGCGTGGCGCACAGGAGGCAAGTGCACAGGGCAGGTAAGGAAAGATATCAAACTTTTGCTGGGAAAGCTAAGGAGTCCACTTCGTGCATACGAGACCAGACACTGAGTGGTGTGCTTATAAGGGCGTGCTGATGAGAGTGCTGATTCAGGCCAGGTGTGTGTAATCAGAATTCAGGTGATGGTGTGCGCTGTGATTGGGTGGTGAGCAAGTCTGGTCGATCCGTGACAGTGTGAGCTTTACAGTGGATTGACTGTTTTGAAACTTACATGGTAGTTACATATCCCCTAGACCAGTGCTTCCCAAACCTGTCCTGTAGGCCCCCTGCCCTGCACATTTTATATGTCTCCCAAATCAGACACACCCAATTTAGTTCTTGCAGTCTCTACTAATGAGTTGATGAGTGGAATCAGGTGTGTTAGATAAGGGAGACATGCAAAAGATGCAGGGCAGGGGGGACTCCAGGACAGGTTTGGGAAGCACTGCCCTAGACCTCTGTTATCATGAAAAAAAGCTAGGACATTTTAGTGGACTTTAAAAAAAAAAAGAACAACACTAAATCCTAATGTAATATGTCCCAAAACACACTACAGGAAACCATTATTCAATTGTTTTAATGGTTAAAAATGTATAGTTTGTAATGTTTGTAATGGTATTTGTAGTGGAAATCAGCGAGGCAAACAGATGGCTATGTACTGCGAGTGCTGGAGTGCAGGAGAGTAATCGAAAGCCTCAGTAAGTGAAAACAGATCCTTTGGACTCATTTATCTAAATCAAGCCTACGCATAGATAGATACTTTAATTCACACCTGGATCAGTCTGAGACAGACAGAATGCAAATTTTAGTTTGTTTGTCATCAGAATTCAGTTAATTTGGTTGGTGTGAAAGTATTTGTTTGATTAAGTAATCAAACCAAGGAGGAAAATTTGTGACCCTCAGGTCAGATACTTTACTTATTTGGCTCCGTCTCGCAGGGTAAACTTTACCGGTGGGAACCCGCAGGCAAGGGTGGAAAGAGTACACAAATATTCTACTCAAGTAAAAGTACCATTACATTACTGAAATTTTACTTAAGTAAAAGTACCAGTCCAAAAATATACTCAAGTAAAAGTAAAAAGTAGCTCATTTAAAATATACTCTGAGTAAAAATTACTTAGTTACATTTTAACAATGGGAGGGAAAAATGGGATGGACCAAAGGTGTCAAACTCAGTTCCTGGAGGGCCACAGCCCTACACAGTGTAGATATAACTCTAATTAAACACATCTGATCCAGCTAAACTAATCATTTAGGCTTATCTGAAAACTACATGGTGTGTGTGTTGGAGCAGGGTTGGAACTAAACTCTTTAGGGCTGTGGCCCTCCAGTAACACCCTCCAGAGTTTGACACCCCTGGGATATGGGCCTATAAATCTCAAACTAGGTGTTTTTAATTAAATGAATCGGTTAATTAGAATAATAAGACATTTGGGCTGTTACCAGGCAAATTAAATCAGTATCAACAAAATGCATCTTTGCAATGCAGAGGAAACACAGAAGCTTCATCTGAAGTGGCGTTTAGATGTATTACACACTGACATGAATGCATTTAGCCTGCAGTAACAAATGCAGAAATAATGTTTTGATAAATAAGGCATAAAATGTGATCCTGAACCACAAAACTATAAGGGTCCATTTTCCTAAATTGCGATTTATACATCATCTGAAAGCTGAATAAATCATATTTCCATTGATGTATGGTTTGTTATGATAGGACAATATTAGAAAATCTGGAATCTGAGGGTGCAAAAAAATCAAAATATTGAGAAAATCTCCTTTAAAGTTGTTCAAATTAAGCTCTTAGTTTTGATATATTTACAGTAGGAAATTTACTAAATATATTAATGGAACATGATCTTTACTTAATATGCAAATGATTTTTGGCATAAAATAAAAATGTATAATTTTAACCCATACAATGTATTGTTGGCTATTGCTACAAATATACCCCAGAGACTTAAGACTGGTTTTGTGCTCCATGCCAGGGACACAAATGTTAAATAGTCATTTGAAATTGACTATTTGAAAATTTGAAATAAATGTTAAATTAGAACCACCAGTAGGTGTCGGCAAGTCACTGATAAGTGAATCATTGCTATTGAACAGAATCATTTAAACGGTTAATTCATTCAGGAACAAAACACGTCATTGCTCAGAGTCAGAGACGCAAAACTGTGTATGGAATTATTTTTGTTGTCGAAATAGAGCAAAAACAGGCAATATGGTGTCTAAAACGTAAGTCTCTTAATTAACTTCTTGTTTTTTGAACTGTGTAAAAAGAAAAACTACAGGCCTATGTAATCATGGTGATTTTTTGAGAAAAACGGCATTCTTCATGTGATGTTGACTTACTATATTAAATTATATAAATGTATACATTTTCTGTTTCTATATATTCAATTTTGTGATCATTCTAAACGCATTTTAACAGACTGAATCAGGCAGTGAAAGAAAGCACTCCAAATGCACGCGGATTAGTCTAATCTAACGTTACTAGATTTCACAGCACACTGTTTAGAGTGATTTGTTTGGTATTTGGCAAAATACTGATAATGTCAAATCGCACATCGTTAAAACAACAATTATTATATTATCGCAGATGATATCGCACACCCTGCACCACTGCCTTTTTGGCTCATTTATGCAAAACCTTTTGCTAAACCGTCAAAGCTTAATTTTAACCACCAATGCAATGATGTAACGTTAAGTATTTACGTTACCTCTACATGCTAGCGAAGGGCGATGTCGATATATTTATAAGCTGCTAGTTCGGTCTCCCGAGGCAAACACAGCTAACACTGCATAATAGAGCATGAATATATGACCAGGGGTTCACTTCATTCCTTTGAGTTCAACTTCAGCAGAGTACGACGGGGTTTGGTTTTCAGCTGGGTCTGCACCATTAGCGCCTGTCTTGTCCGTCTGCATCTTTCTTGTGATTTTTAGCCCCAGTTTCTTCTTCTGCCCATTATTTGCTGCAGTTGTTTCCACGGAGCGATTTTTTTTTTACTCAGTAATTCATGTGTTTTAAAATGTAGCGAAGTACAATAGCCTACTTCCCACGAAACATACTTAAGTAAAAGTAAAATTACAGATTAAAAAAATTACTTAAAAAAGTACAAGTACACAAAAAAGCTACTCAATTACAGTAACGCGAGTAAATGTAATTCGTTACTTTCCACCTCTGCCCGCAGGGCTTTATCTGTGAGGAGTTTATTTATCTAAATGGTTTGATTGTTTGGTTTGCTTATCGGTGTTTGCTATAATGAGCTCTTTGTGAGGTTATTATATGAGGCTCAACTGCTTTCCTCTCTGCGGTCCTTTTGACATGGAAAATCTAAATGTTAATAACGCTGCACTAAAACCATGTTAACAAACCATTAGCATCCCTCTGGTGTCTGTGTCCTTTTCGCAGAGATGGTGCTCTGTCCAGCTTTGGGAATCTGTATCAAATCAATAGAAGAATAAAGGTCTGCTATATTTGGATTGTCTGTTTATTTACTAAGAAGCAGCAAGGGACAAGAGTTCATGTAAGGTTGTTTAAATTGATAATAATGCCAACAAATGGCACAATAAAATAACATGTACAATAAATTGTTAATTTAAGACATATACTTCTATTCAACATACATATTTTAGAAGGAAATGAATAATATTTTTATTCAGCAAAGGCACAATAAACTGAAACATTAAATACATTTTTATGTTTCAAAGTTTCAAATAAATGTTGTTATTTTGAACTTTCTATTAATAAAAGAGTGCTGAATAAATTGCATCTTGGTTTCCATAAAAATGTTAAGCAGCACAACTGTTGATGATAATAATATTATAATAATAATAACTGTTTCTTGAGCAGAAAATCTGCATATTAGAATGCTTTCCCAAAAAAGGAATAAATACTATGTTAAGATATTTGAAAATAATAACAGTAACTTTACCATATTTCTGTTTTTACTGTATTTTTGAGCAGACAAATGTAGCCTTTGTTAGACTTTCAGAAACATTAGAAAATCTCACTTGCCCTCAAATATTTGAATGGCAGTGTAAGATCATGAATGTAGTTTTTTCAAAATTGAAGTTTAAAATGGAAGTACACTTGAAATTTATTTCCAAAAATGTGTGTTATACATTATTTTGATAATGCATTTAATGAGCTGTTTGTTTATATGGAAGAGTATGAGAATTTGTTTGTATGCTTTTGTAAAATGCTTAATATTGCAAACAGAATGCTTAACCACTTCAAAATACCATACAATTATATTAAATTAAAATGTCTAGGCATCCAGAAAAGCAAAAACACAGATCTATGGAGATATCCATCATGTGTGGATATGATGGCAATTGTGCACATCTTCTCAAAAGCTACTGCTGTGCTGTGCTGTGAAATTGTAATTACTTTGCAACACTAAAATGTGCTGCTCTGAATTATATGTGTGGATGAATATTCAGTTATTTACTCTTCAGCATCAAGAGCTTGTCTGCTGTCCTCTTATTGAACAAAAAACGTAGCAGTTATGATTAACTATTCCATTATGATTGAAGTCAGTTTGACCTCACTGCAATATTAAAATAAAAAAGCACATTAGCTTTATTTGTAATGCCTGTTCTCTTCTGGCACTGCCTGGTGACCTTAACCTTACTCCTTTAAGTGATGATGGAGTGATCTATCTAAAATAGCTTTGCAAATAAAGACAGTATTTGGGGTCATTTTGAACTGAAGATCTGCCAATATATATATATATATATATATATATATATATATATATATATATATATATATATATATATATATTAAACTTTGTGATATTTTAATATAGGTTAACTTCACTATTAGCCAAAATATAGCCTACAACTGGTTGTATTGCATGCCCTTGTTGCCTTGCTCTAACCATAATGATGTTATGGGTGTACAACATTGTATCTCCTATCACAAATTAATTTGCAGATAATGTATTACTAGACCCATCTAACAACATATGTTCTATTTAAGTAAGTAATGAAAAAGTGATTTCATTCACAATGTACAGTTATTATTTTTTTGGCTTGGTGATGCTAACAATGCAAACCTAAAGACCAGATACTTTGAATATCAACGTTACTGGAAGAACATTTGTTCATAATGTAGAGAGAAACTTGCTAGAACGTTCTAAGAACATTTCCTTTTAGATAGGAAATTGCAATCACATTAGTGACATTTCAAGGCCAAAAAATGTCCATTGTCTTTTATTAGTGTTAAGCTGTTTGACTAGGCATAAGAAAATGTGCATACATAGTACGCCAAATACGAACAGAGAATCTTGCTATTATGCAGAAATTGACTTTGTTGTGCATATGATACACACGTGTTTGACGTACATATAATATACAGTTTTTGCATGCATATGATATGCCTCTACCCCACAACCCTTATCTTACCCAGTGCTTGAAGTGGGCTGGTACGCACCAGTACGCAGCACCGGCACTTCTATATTTTAGCCTTTAGAGTACCTGCACTTTTTTGTGCGTACCGGCACTTCTGCCAGCACTCAGATTAAAATCATCAGGGTCCTGTTGATTACTCTATATGATCCCATATACGATTATAAACTGAACAAATTATAAACACAACACTTTTGTTTTTGCCCCCATTTTTCATGAACTGAACTCAAACATCTAAGACTTTTTCTATGTACACAAAAGGTCTATTTCTATCAAATGTTGTCCACAAATCTGTCTAAATCTGTGTTAGTGAGCACTTTTCCTTTGCCGAGATTATCCATCAACCTCACAGGTGTGGCATATCAAGATGCTGATTAGACAGCATGATTATTTGCGGATGTAAACATTGTGGATCGAGTGGCCCATGGTGGCGGTGGGCTTATGGTATGGGCAGGCATATGTTATGGACAACGAGAATAGTGACTTACGTCCATATGTCAGTAAAATTATTATTTTCAGTGTCTATTTGGCTTAAAAGCAAGAGTGTTTTATAATGAATGCTGATTATGCAGTAGTCAGATATTTAGCGATTCTGAATGGAACAGTATATTAAAGGCAGGCAATTTAGTGGTCTCCCTGTTGTCTTGTTTGGTATTGCAGCTTGACTTGTGCCAATTTGTATTGTTACGACTTAATGGATTATAGGTTGATTTCGTTGTTGTTGCTGTTGTCTCTTTTTCCTTTTTAGGATTGGTCTTGGACATAATTTGAGTCTGCAGGTGGTTGAACCAGAGAAGAGACCCGGACTATAAATTCCCTGGCATTCCACTGGGGGGAGCTCTCTCTGCCTCTTTGATCGATTGCTTGTTTGTTTATTGTGAAACTGTGCTAGCTGGTGAATATGTAGTGTAACAGAGTGTGTTTTCTGTTCCAACAGTGTTTTTTGCCATCGTTGATACTGTGTGAGCCTTACTTTTAGGACATTGATGTCTTGTTGACCATGTTTGTAACTTCTTAACTGTTTTGGGAAGTAGTAGGGGGTGAGTCCCTTGGTTCTTTTGTTGGCCATTAGGCCGTTACTTGTTCTCCTGTTTATTGGGTAGATAAGGATAGGGAAGTTGATTGTATGTTTTGTTTCTTTTATTTTGATCGGTAGGAAAGGTAGCCTAGTAACCTAGTTCCCTAGTTTTGTGGGGAAGTTAGTTTCTGTTTTGTTTATTATTTTGGCATTAGCTCACCCTTGAAGACTTTGCTTCTGAATTGTTTTGAATACCTTGTTTTTTTTATACATCAAGAGAGAAAAAACTGGTACAATTGCCTTGAAAACGAACCAGAGAACAAGGAAAGAAAAAGAAAATGAGTAAAAAGATAACATTGTTGTGTTATTTATGTTACACTCTGACCTAGACCAGAGATTGTAACAGTATTGAAAACTTTTATTTAATTATTGATTGATTGATTGATTTTTTTGGCACTATACATGCATTGTGAATGATTAAAAATTACTTATTTCATACAAATAAATTAATAATTAAATAAGGGGGAGGGAGGGGTTGGGGGGTTGGGGAGTACCGGCACTTCTTTTTTCCAGTTCAAGCACTGATCCTACCATTGCGTATAGTATGCAGGCCAATGTAAATTTCTGCCTATAAATAGAACTCCAAATCTAAACACAAACTCATGCCATTAATACCCACTTTCGTGAGATCGTGTTAAGCTTGAACCCGTTGCAAAATCTGCATTGGAAAATCATTCTTATTGAAATTACTGATTTCACCCTCTAAAATTCACCAAACAATGTTAAATGTGACTGCATATTAACATTATTATTATTATTTATTTTTAATTACTTCATGGCATTCTATTCATGCTTAATTTGTATGCACTTCACAATGCAGCATGGTCAGGTTTCTGAGCTTATTACCCTGTGATGAAATTCTGCAGTGGCCCTGGTTTGATATGTCGTATTGTCACAGCGAGCTTTGGTATTGCATTTGTGAAGAGATGGAGGCTCACATGAATATTTAAATAATAGAAGGCCACACACTCCCTGCATGTCAGAGTTCTGCATGTCAGATGGCAGGAGGCATTGAGGGAGGTAAAGTAACTCCATCAGTCATTCCAGAATGTGGAAGGCATTGCAGTCAGACTCACACCAGCGAGCGGTCTCCATCTGTGAGTGATCAGGCCTGTGAAGACTGTGTGTAATCCAGGCTTCATTTCTGATTACAGCGTTTGTGTTTAGGTTGTGAAAAATGCTTGATGTTCAGTGACCACCTCACCCTATTCTACTGCAGCGTGAGGTGGAGGCACCTACAGGGTAAAATCAGTTTTTGGTTTGATATTCGCCAGACATTCGCTTTCGCGTGCCACTGCTCTAAGGAGTCGACAGTCCTACAAAGATACCACTAACACGATTAGTTTTAACAATATGCAACAACTTTATATCGACATGAAAATATTATACAAAAAAATGTTCTAAGTGTATTTGAGCAGCAAATCTAAACCGGAGAAAGCTTTGACATGCTATAGCGGCGCTTGATGCGTAAGGGACCATCTGACAATTCCACCGAGTGGGTTTAAAACGTCCAATGTATTTTAACTAAAGTGACTTTTAACATTTAAAATAAAACATTTCCAAACTGTAAAGCTTGTATTACTCATAGTGATTTACTACAGGTGGGATATTACCAATTCCTTCCTTCATATATGCAGTGCAGTACAGTACACAATTGTGTTCATAAAAAACTACTGTAAGTACCCAAATAGCTGTTCAAGGTTCTAGTACATTCCTAGTGTCCAGACTGACTTACTACAGGTTTGATTTTGCCAATATCTCCTTACTGTAAATACAGGACATAATTATTCTTAGAAAACAATTACTGTAATTCACCAAAAGCGTTTTTTTTTTTTCATGTCCCAAAGGCTGTAGTACGTTTGTAGTTACAAGACTGACTTGGTACAGGTGGGATTTTGACAATATATCTCTTACTATACATACAGTACATAATTGAGTACTAAAGTACTCAAATTCACAAAAAGGTTTTTTTCATGTTCCAAAGTTTGTAGCACATTCCTATTGGTCATACTGATTTACTAAGGTTGAGATTTTGGCGATATCTACCTTACTGGTACAGTAAAAAAATGTTTTCATGAAAAAATACTGTAATTCACCAGAAGTGCTTTTTATTAATGTTCCTAAGGTCATAGTACATTCCTAGTTACAATACTAACTTACCATAGGTGAAATTTTGCCAATGACAAAATATAACAATTTACCTTTTATTTTCATACTCCAAAGGTTGTAGTACATTCCTATATAAACGACTGACTTACTACACATGAAGTAATACGTGAAAGTTTGCCAAAATCTTCCTTAATGTACACACAGTACATAATTATTCTTAGAAAACAATTACTGCAATTCACCAAAAGTGTTTTTTTCATGTCCCATGGGCTGTAGTACATTTGCAGTTAGAAGACTGATTTACCACAGTTGAAATGCCAATATCCCCCTTACTGTATTTACAGCAAACAAATATGTTTAGAAAGAAATACTGTAATTCATCAACATTTTGTTGTTTTTTCATGTTTCAAATATTGTAGTATGTTTGTAGTTACAAAAATGTCTTACTACAGGTGAAATGTTGCCAATATTACCCGTACTGTATATACAGTACATAATCATTCTCAGAAAATAATTTATGTAATTCACCAAAAGGTTTTTTTTATGTCCCAAAGGTTGTAGTACATTTGTAGTTACAATACTGACTTACTACACATGAAATTGTGCCAATATATTATATACTGTACATACAGTACATAATTATTCTTGTAAAACAATAACTGTAATTCATATAAAGGGTTTTTATATGTTCTAAAGGTTGAAGTTTGTGTTTAGTTAAAATACTTACTTTCTACATGTGAAATGTTGACAATATCTTTCTTACTGTATATACAGTACATAATTATTCTTAGGAATAATTACTGTAACAAATGTTTTTTTTTTTTCATATTCCAAAAGCTGTAGTATGTTTGGAGTTACCAGACTCACTTGCTAGAGGTAACATTTTGCCAATATCTTCCTTATTGTACATGCAGTAGACAAATATGTATATGAAATAAATTAGTGTAATTCACCAAAATGTTTTTTCATGTTTCTAAGGCTGTTGTACGTTTTTAGTTACAAGACTGACTTACTACATGCAAACTTTTGTGGAATCGGCGGAGCAGAGAGGGCGACGAACCCAGGCAACATCGAAGGCCTTTTCCTAAATTTGAGCTAGGTAACGCAATCTATGGCAAATAGTTTAACACTTGAAAATCACACAGCCCAAGACATAATTCTTTATAAATGAAACAAGGTTTATTTGCCAACTGTTATTCTACAATACATGGACTAAACTTAGCAAAACACATATACACACATCAACATACACACACACACACACATACACACACACATATCAGGAGTTTTGCAGTTAGAAGAAAGTTTAATGTTAGCACTCTTTTACTATCTCATAACTTTAACTAGAGGAAGATCACAGCAGATAACTTTGCTATCTTTACTGCATACAGATCAATTCATCAGTTCAGTAGGAGTAGAGATGTGTTCGGTCTACTTGCTTTCAGTTGAGATGGACAGCTGGTGTTTCCTTCAGATTGTTTAGGGAATCCCGGCGGTTGGTTGGCTCGTTGCGTGATGTCACTGAGGGAACCCCTCCTGCGATTGGCGGTTGCCTGGTTCTTTGAGAGAGAGGCGACCCTTGAAGTTCTTCTCTAAGTTCCTTCCGCGTAGTTTCAGGCTTTCAAGGTTTATTCAGGAGTTTGACTAAGTATTTGTAGTGTTGTTATATTATCGAACAGATGTTATGGTCATGGACGCTTCGAAGCGCGATCAGTGAGCCGAAGCCAATGGTAAGGCGGTGGTCGAGCGCTTTTCGATTACTTTTACTGACCATGTAGGGAAATTTACTCTGCATTCAACCCACACTAATCTAGCCTACTGTTGAAGTTGTTGATCAGCCATCATTGTTGTTGAGAGCCTGTGTGTGGCATAATATGTGCATTATATGCATATGGCTGCGTTAGCTGTAACAGAGATGTGTAAGATGTGTACAAGTAGTTTACAGCTGCTTACTGAAGGCCCATGGTACACCACTGGGATTAACTAATCAGAAACCATGGTAACTAATGAAGTATCATAACTTTTTTACTTTTACTTTTTAGTCATTTAGCAGACACTTTTATCCAAAGCGACTTACAAATAAGAAAAAAGTTACAAACTATAAGTTAAAGCTCTATAAATACTATTTATACACATATTTAAGAAAATTGAGAAATTAAATACAATGACAAATGCATACAACATTTAAAAACTAAATATTTACATGAAAAATTAAGCTAAAAACAATTCAAAATATTAAAACAACAAAAGGTATGAGTATAAAAAATGATTCTAACATGACACTAAGCCAAATACCCATATATATATATATATATATATATATATATATATATATATATATATATATGTTATTTCATTTCCATGTAGAATGTTGTACAAACAAAAATAGTATGTTACTAAAATAACTCAGATTTATTATAATTAAAACTAAAGAAAATACCTATAAAGACATAATAAATTCATACATTATCTAAAATGAAAATAGATAAATCAAACGGCAGTAGTTTATCAGTAGTCCTAAAAAAAGAACACTGTCAAACACACATGCTAACAAACAACAACTTGCGCATAGTAAGAATTGGTTATACAAACTAAAACAGAAGTGAAACAAGCAGTAAGAAAGAAGATAAATAAAAAGCGATACTTATATCCTTTGACAGTCGATGGTCTTTACATTCTTCGTTCTTCTCACGAGGAGGTCTTCACGCGAAGGCTGCTGCGGTAAACTACGCTTTTTATACCCATCTAACAAAATACTACTCCAATTCAGCTGAACACATTTTGCTATTAATCACAATAAATGGCCAAGCAAGCGCCCGACACTGATAAGAGACGCGATACAGACATAACTGACATGACATAAACTAAACTAAATGAACATAATCGTGACACTGATACATTTATGCTGCTTTTGTGTCATTTTTTTAAGCTTGCACTCAATTATAATGACTTGGGAAAGAATGACCAGAATATTCCAAGATATAAAAGTCACACCCTTTTAAAAATAAAGATCCCAAAGGGTGTTTTCACAGGGATGCCACAGAACAACCATTTATTTGTAATGAACATTTTAATACCTTAAATAATCTTTTTCCAATATAAAGAACATTTTGAGCTGTGGAAGTGTCCCATAGGTTCTGCATGGAACTATAGATGCCACAACAATGTTTGTATTTTTAAGAGATTATGGGTGCAAAATAATATGAGGGTGAGTAAATGACAGAGCTTTCGTCTTTGGGACAACCAGTTCTTTTAAAAAGAGAATGAAAATGAGAGCGAGTTTATGTTGAAGAGCAGTGTGGCGGCACTGTACTCCACTATGCATTCTGGGAGTTGGCTGGACTGCACTGTCATAAAATCATATCACAGAGGCTGTATCTGCAGGCTGTCTTGGCCCAAGCACTTCCCTTTGATGGATGGTCATTTTCATTGCCTTCTCGCACTTAATGAAACCTGCAGTTGAGGTCTTAATTGAATGCTCTCTACAGTCTCAAGTTGTTCTCCTTGGCCTGCTCTCTCTCTCTCTCTCTCTCTCTCTCTCTCTCTCTCTCTCTCTCTCTCTCTGTGTCTGTCTGTCTGTCTCCGTTCTGTTTTCTGCACCCGACGCTCGCTCTTGTTCTTGTTTTTGAGGCTGATCTCTATTAGTTATGATTGAAAAGAACAGAGCCTAACACACATATTTTCACTCACTCTGTCTAATGCTTGAATGAGGCCGCAGGAGCCAGGGATACATAGTAAGTACCCCTGCTGATAAAGCTGATAAAGGCATATAGGGCAAAACACATCACTCTAATTTAGTTTTTCTTCTTTTATCTTAATCTCTTGCTTGTTCAGGCTTTGCCTCTACCTCCAACTCTAAAGTGTGCCTGAAGAAATTACTATATTGATAATAAATATATGATTTGGATAATACATAGTGACTGTGCATTTTTCATCGTGAGATTACCCTCTTTTTTAAACAATTATTCATTTTCTGAATTTTTATTTTTATTTTTTAATTCATATTTAAAAATCTATATTTTATTTGAAAACCTCTTATCCTTACTTCTGTGCACAACATACACACACAAGAAGTGTGTGTAAAATGTTAAAACAAGTCAGAATGCTATAATGAGCCAATTAAATGAGTTCCAATCCTCGTATTGGATTGTTTCTGCTTCGAAAAACGTGAGACTGTGACAGTGGAATGAGGGAAAAAAAAACGCAAGATATCAAAATGCATTTAAATCAAAACCTTTAGCTTATTTTAAAATGAGCACCGCATTTTTATCATTCTGCATGGACGTAGTGGTCAAAAGGGTCTGTTTAGTGCTTGTTCACATTCAACGATTTTAAAACAATAACTCAGTGGAATGCAAATATGTGAGAAGTGGGACTCGAGCATCTTTTAAATGTTCAATCTATTTTAAATTTGAACGCCACATTTTTGCCATGTCAAGACACCACAAAAGATGCGAGAACCCAGTGCAAACCATCTAGGTTGTTTCCATAGAAAAAACATAGAAATGGAAACAGCTTTGAAACTTTTGAATATTTAAAATACTCTGTCCTTGTTTATGTCTGTCTTTGCATTATTGGTGTTTTTAAGAGAATATTTGTGTTTGTTACATTGTTGAGACATTAGGTGGCAACACATTACTTTATTCTATTGATTGAGCCTTTTTTAATTCAACTGATTGGGTCAGAAGCACTAATTCATTCAGGAATGACAGAAGTGACTTCCTTTATGATTGATTCAATTATTTACTCCAGAGATTTATTCAGAAACAATAGAGGAGACTTCATGTTGTTTAAAGATATTTATGTGGCTTTGTGTGGAGCAGTGATGGAACATAATGATCTTATGTTCCATTTCTTTAATCCAGGACACTTACTGATCCAAGAGAAACATAAACAAATGACAAAACAAAAATTAGACAGGAACTTTATTGCAAGTAGACAGGAAAAACCCCAGGAAGAGAATATCAAATTATATGCATCCTAAACATTTCATCTGCATGGTAAAATATGCATTATATTCCACAGTGGAGATGCAATGATTTAGATACAAATTATATAACTTTTTATATAGGCTTTTTAATAACATCTGTATTGAGTCTGCTATTGACATACTTTTATATAGTTTTCAATTTTTGTTTATGATTTATTTCCATCTTGTTTCCTCTCAATTAATGGTTTTGTTGTATACTTATGTGGCAGACCTAAAATTGCAGCCTTCTTTCAGATAGAAAAGCCTACAAGCTTAAAAAATAAAATGCTCACACAACACATTTTTATCTGAGGTAACTGCTTTATTAAAACTGTCCATATACAATATGGAGTACATGACAACTTGTGATTAACAGAATTACTTCAAGCATCACATATCTGATTCAATATTTTACTTTTAAATAAGTATTTGGCACAATATATGGAACACAAGTTTAAAGACTTAAATCAACTGCTAACTGAGTTACCTGAAATAGGTGGACCTCTGGACCTCTTATATATATATATATATATATATATATATATATATATATATATATATATATATATATATATATATATATATATATATATATATATATATATATATATATATGTGTGTACAATAATTGTACATTTACTTAAGTATATTTTGTTTGAAGTATTGTACTTTTGCTACATTTTAAAACACATTAATTACGGAGTAAAAAAAATAGCTCCCTGGAAACTACTGCAGTAAATAATGGGCAGCAGAACAAACTGGCACTAAAATCACAAGAAAGATGCAGACGGACAAGTCTGGCATTCTGGCGCAGACCCAACTGAAAACAAAACCCTGTCTTATTGTGCTGAACTCGAAATAAATTAAGTGAACCCCTGTTCATATTTATGCTCCATAATGCAGTGTAAGCTGTGTTTGCCTAGAGAGACCAAACTAGTAGCTTATAAAATTTCACATTAACACTTCGCAAGCATAGAGGTCACAACATGAAGACTAATTTCCGGGATAAATCGGACTATGTAAATTTCAGTGAAACTTGAGGTGTACGACTGTGTAAGGCAAGGCAAGGCAAGTTTATTTATATAGCACATTTCATACACTGGTAATTCAAAGTGCTTTACATAAAAAGTGAAATAATAATTCACAGCAATAAAAACAAGGAGTTAAAAATAATAAAACAAGGAATTTTAAAATGATATAGAAATTGATTTAAAATGAAATTTAAAACAGTTAAATAGAATAGGATTATACATAAAATAATGCAGTCAGTTCGGACGTAGCACAGCGCTCATTCAACAAATGCACAGCTAAATAGATGAGTTTTGAGTCTGGATTTAAATGTGGCTGATGTTTTAGCACATCTGATCTCTTCTGGAAGCTGGTTCCAGCTGCGGGCGGCATAATAGCTAAAAGCGGACTCCCCTTGTTTTGTGTGAACCCTTGGTATTTCTAACTGACTCGATCCTAATGATCTGAGTGGTCTGTTAGGTTTATATTCAGTGAGCATATCTGCCATATATTTAGGTCCTAGACCATTGAGTGACTTATAAATGAGTAAAAGTACTTTAAAATCAATCCTAAATGTAACTGGAAGCCAGTGTAAGGACCTGAGGACTGGTGTGATGTGCTCAGATTTTCTGGTTCTAGTCAGAATCCTGGCAGCAGCGTTCTGGATGAGCTGCAGCTGTCTAATGGTCTTCTTTGGAAGGCCGGTGAGGAGACCATTACAATAATCCACCCTGCTGGTGATAAAGGCATGAACAAGTTTCTCCAAGTCTTGACTGGAAACAAAACATCTAATTCTTGCAATGTTTTTGAGATGATAGTATGCTGATTTAGTTACTGCTTTGACATGTACGTGTACGGAAATTTCCCAGGCTGAGTGTGCTGAGTCCCGTACATTTCCATACACCTGAGATGCACTGAGATTTTCGGATACGGGATATTTCTGATTGCACTCACTAGACGTGTTCAGAGATTTTCAGTATACCAACCCTTATGAAAATAACCCATGGTTTTATTATAGTAAAATTATATTTACCTTTTTGGCAGATTGATTGCCATATTTGTATAACCACAGTTTTACTACAAATACACGTTTTTAACTAAAATAACCATGTTTTTGTTGTTTTATTGATGTACCATGGTTAATTGGCATAAGGAGCAAGCACTGTTGTGTTCCCTATCAGTCAGTCACGTTCGACATAACATCAAAGTGACTGACTAATGGGATCTCGCCCGAGAGCCCAATCATCTTCGAGTGTTAACAAAAACAAAACAATAATGATAGTTGGCGAGCCGCCACGCCGCGACTCCGCCGCGGTGCGGGTATAAAAGGAGAGCACGTGCGAACGCACAACAGCTTTTCGCTTCGGAGCCGAGCCTTTCAGCGAATCTCCGAGAGTGTTTGCAAGACAGCAAAACGACGTTGGTGTTACAGCGCGTCACCGGAGGTTGCTGTCCAGTGCTGCTTCTGACGGCGTGCTGCAGCTCTTCATTCTGCGGTCGCGCTGCGACCTCCCCTGCGCGCTTCATCGGTAAAAAAAAAAAAAAAGAGCAAATCTAAAAGAGCTCTACGAGCGAAGGGCGTCTTTTTAAAGATGGCTTCCCGCTCGTGTGTTTCTGGATGTGGTCGTTTCCTGGCTTCATCTGATGGTCACGATCGCTGTCCCTCGTGCTTGGGCTATCAGCACGCTGAGGCAGCGCTCGTGGATGAGTCATGTTCTCATTGCGGGAACATGACCATCGCGATGCTGCGTTCCAGATACCTCCTCGTCAAACGGAGTGTTATCCCCCTCGCCCTGCCCCGTTCTAGCTCCTCCGGGTTTCGGAGGGCTACTTCGGCTCATGGTCAGGGTGATTTGAGGATTACAGTGAGAGCTTCCCCGTCGAGTACGTCTCCGCAGGCCTCTCACTCCTCCAGCGCATCGCACCATCTGGCGTTCCCGGACGAGCTCGCGGGGTCTTCGGACAGGGCGGGGCCCAGCATTTCGTTCGGAGCACCAGCAGATGACAGGACGTCGATCGCTGCATCGGGGGATGAGCTAGGTTCTAGAGATGATGATTCGGCTGCGCTGCCGCCATCAGGAAGTGTAGTGTTGCCCGAGTCAGATCCAGAACTGACTGCTATGCTTTCCCGGGCCGCTGAGAGCGTCAGGCTGCACTGGAGGCCTCCGCCTTCTCCCGAGCGCTCAAGGCTGGACGATTGGTTCCTGGGGGCGCAGGCCGATCGCCGGCAATCGCCTCCGGTTCCTTTCTTCCCGGAAGTGCATGAGGAGGTAACTAGGTCTTGGAGGGCACCTTTTTCTGCCCGAAACAGGCCTAGTGCCTCCTCCGTCCTCTCCACCCTTGACGGTGGAGCGGCCCAAGGGCATGTGGAGTTCCCCCCAGTCGAGCGCTATTGCCATGCAGCTCTGCCCGCAAGGCGGCGCCGCCTGGGGGGGTAATCCACGCCTTCCGTCCAGGGCCTGTAAGTTCTCGTCCGCTCTAACGGCCAAGGCTTACGGTGCTGCTAGACAGGCCGCTTCCGCCCTGCACGCCATGGCCCTCCTGCAAGTCCACCAGGCCAAGGCGTTGAAGCAGTTGCACGAGGGTGGTGCTGACCCAGGTATGTTGCATGAACTGCGCACAGCGACAGACCTCGCCCTTAGGGCGACGAAAGTCACAGCACGGGCCCTGGGTCAGACGATGTCCACATTAGTGGTCCAGGAGCGCCACCTGTGGCTGACCTTGGCGGATATGAGGGAGTCCGACAAGCATCGCTTTCTGGACTCCCCGATCTCCCAGGCCGGCCTATTCGGCGAAGCGGTAGAGGACTTTGCCCACCAGTTCTCCGCCGCACAGAAGCAGGCGGAGGCGTTTCGTCACATCCTGGCCCGACGGTCCGCTGCTGTCTCCACCCCACCACCGGCTGCAGCCCCTCCGTCTGCTCGTCGCCGAGGGCGCCCTCCTGCTGCCTCCACCTCCGCTCCAGCTCGGCCGAAGCAGCAGCCTTCACAACGGCCGCAGCGTGGAGCTGGCCGCAGGAAAGCGGCGCAGCCCTCCTCCGCCCCTGCCAAGCCTGTGAAGCGCCAGGGCAGGCGGCGTCCCTGAGACGGGCGACCCGGAGCCTCTGGATCCTGATCTTCAGGAGATGGTGACCGCACCACTCCTTCCCCTGAAGGAGGGCCGGGTGGAGAATCTTGTTTCCTTTTTGTTCTGTTCTGCCCCCAGCCATGGAGCCAGGTGAGTGTCGCACCACACACTCAGACCCCACTTCGAGACGCACTGCCTTTCGAGTCGGGCCCCTGTGCTCCACTTCGCTGCCTCACCGCGGGTACGTCGGTAACTCCCCTGGTCCCACTTGTACGGTCCCTGGGGGCCTGGCTGAGCTCCCCAGGCTGTCTCGCTGGCTCCTGAGGACCATCATACTCGGCTTCCCTGATTCAGTTCGCCCGGCGTCCTCCCAAGTTCAGGGGCATTTGGTTCACCTCAGTGTTGAACAAGGATGCCCCTGTCTTGCGTGCAGAAGTCGCGGTCCTACTGGCGAAGGACGCGATAGAGCCGGTCCCTCCAGCCGAGATGAAGTCAGGGTTCTACAGCCCCTACTATATCGTACCCAAGAAAGGCGGTGGGTTATGACCAATCTTGGACCTGCGCATTCTGAACCGGGCCCTTCACAAGCTCCCGTTCAGGATGTTGACACGGAGACGCATCTTTCAATGCGTCCGTCCCTTCGATTGGTTTGCAGCGATCGACCTGAAGGACGCCTACTTCCATGTCTCAGGTAGACCTGTTTGCCTCCCCGGACACGTCTCACTGCCAGCTGTTTTTCTCCCTGTCCGAGGGGACCCTTGGTACAGATGCGCTGGCATGCAGCTGGCCTTGGGGCCTACGCAAATATTCGTTTCCCCCAGTGAGCCTTCTCGCACAGACCCTGTGCAAGGTCAGGGAGGACGAGGAGCAAGTCCTTTTGGTGGCGCCTTACTGGTCCAATCGGACTTGGTTCCCAGAACTGATGCTCCTCGCGACAGCCCCTCCTTGGCAAATTCCTCTGAGGAGGGATCTCCTTTCTCAGAGAAGGGGCACCCTCTGGCACCCGCGTCCTTAACGTATGGTCCCTGGATGGGACGTGGAGGTTCTAGGTGGGCTACCTCCAGCGGTAGTAAACACTATCACTTCTGCCAGGGCCCTGTCTACAAGACACGCTTACAGGCTGAAGTGGAACCTGTTCGTTGATTGGTGTTCTCTGCCGAGGACCCTCAGAGATGCCCGATCGCAGTCGTGCTCTCTTTCCTGCAAGATGGGTTGGAGCGAAGGCTGTCTCCCTCCACCCTCAAAGTGTATGTCGCCGCTATTGCCGCACATCATGATGCAGTAGATGGTAAGTCTGTGGGGAAACACGACCTGGTCATCAGGTTCCTCAGAGGGGCAAGGAGGTTAAAAATCCTCCGCGTCCTCATCTGGTACCCTCTTGGGATCTCCCCTCGGTCCTGTCGGCCTTGAGGGGGGACCCCTTTGAGCCTCTGCAGTCAGTGGAGCTTAAGTTCCTGTCACTGAAGACAGTGCTTCTCGCGGCATTGGCCACGATCAAGAAGGTAGGGGACCTGCAAACATTTTCGGTCGACGATGCGTGCCTAGAATTCGGACCGGTAACTCTCACGTTGCCCTGAGACCCCGGCTTGGATATGTGCCCAAAGTTCACACCACGCCCTTGAGGGATCAGGTGGTTAACTTGCAAGCGCTGAACCCGGGAGGAGGCAGACCCCAGGACCTCAGACCAGCTCTTTGTCTGCTTCGGAGGACAACAGAAGGGGAAGGCTGTCTCCAAACAAAGACTCGCCCACTGGATAGTGGAGGCTATAGTCTTGGCCTATCAGGCCCGGTGCTTACCGTGCCCCCTTGGTGTGAGAGCACACTTACAAGAGGCGTTGCTTCCTCTTGGGCTTGGCGCGGGGCGCCTCGATAGCAGACATTTGTAAAGCTGCTGGCTGGGCGACACCTAATACGTTTGCGAGATTTTATAATAGAGCCAATAGATGGCTCTATTACAAAAGATTTTATAATAGAGCCAATAGAGCCATAGAGCCAGTGTCCTCCTGTGTACTTGTCTCGGATGGCCGGTAAAACTGGAACGTGCTCGGTGTCAATCACGCTTGCTGCGCCATTCCCCTCTACGGACCGGATACGTGTGCTTTGTTGCTTCTCAGTTCAGTTCCCCACGGCGAACCCTGTTGAAGTTCCTCCCGCACCCTCGGCAGTCAGGTGTGGCGGAGCGCCAGACTCCAGGTGCAGCACTCGTGTGTTGCCCAAGGTCAGTCCTTGTGCTGGGCTAGGTGCCCGTGTGTAGTGATTCCCCTTCCGGTGATCCCACATGTGTATTCTTCCACGGTACGGCTTCCCCCACGGTGAGCCCGTGTCTTTCCCTGGCAGAAACCTTCTGCCCTCTCTGCTGTGTAGCTATCTCACCCCAGGCGGGCTGAGTCTACCTCAGAGACTCCCATATGTAGTACTGCCCTTGGCCAGTCCATATTCGTAATCTCCACATGGTACCTCCTTATGCAGGATGTGGCTCCGTAGCGTTCCCTTACATGGAGTACGCTTTTCCAGTGTTATCCTACCCACTGAACGGAACAGCAGTGGCTGTCATCTCTGCCTAAGCCCTGTCGTATCTTCCATCCCATTGGTGTGGGGGGACTTGCCGGCTTCTGCAGAGCACTGGAGGGGGTCAGCAATAGTGGCGTTTTCCAAGGGATCCCATTAGTCAGTCACTCTGACGTTACGTCGAACGTGACTGACTGATAGGGAACGTCTCGGTTACTTGTGTAACCCCCGTTCCCTGAAGGAGGGAACGGAGACGTAACGTCCCGTCGCCATAGTTGCTGTACCACCGCTGTACGGCCGGGGCACACAGTCTCAGCTCCTCAGCGAAAAACTGTTGTGCGTTCGCACGTGCTCTCCTTTTATACCCGCACCGCGGGGCGGAGTGCACGTGGCGAAACACGCACGCCAACTGTCATTGGCTTGTTTTGTTAACACTCGAAGGTGATTGGGCTCTCAGGCGAGATCCCGTTAGTCAGTCACTCTGACGTTACTTCTCCGTTCCCTCCTTCAGGGAACCGCGGTTACGAAAGTAACCGAGAGGTTTTTTGGGGTGTTTATCGGTTAAAAATGAATCAATCAACCAGTCATTTTTAAATCTGTAGGCAAGTTTAAATGAATTCGAATTTAATTAATTTAAATGAGTCTTTTGATTAACAGAATCTCAAAATTTGAGTGAGATTAATACAAATCCACACATTCGTGGGTAGTGTTGTATCTCTGGGTTTGCTATAGTTTGTAATCAAGGTAATGAACACCGTAATATCAAGCACGGACATTTCAGGCCTCGCATTTGGAGCTGAATCACCCAAGATTTACAATTATTGACAACCGTGAATCGAATCTTTTTGGAATCGACTCGGAGTTCTTACCCCTCCCCTGCTGCCTCACTACAGTTTTTGTGCACGTACGCTGACAGCGTCTGGTATTTTATGAGATATTTACCTCAGACGAAGGGAAGTGTGAATATATAAAAGTATTTTAAATAACACATTTGCAAGAACATAACATTATAAGTTGTAATATTTATTAATTGTATTGTAGACGCAAGCCCTAGTTTACTTGTAAGAAAGTCTGACTACGCCACCCTAGGAGTTAACCCCAGGGAAAACATTAAAACCACTCAAAAATTGAGTAATAAAGCACACAGGTTCGGTTCCCTCATAGAATTAGGCAAGAGACGTGAGTAAAGTACATAAAATACCAATGTTTATTAATACAAAAATAGTTTAAAATGTTGGACACCAAGAGACACTAGAAACCCATCTTCAAACTAAATAAAACACATTACAAAAGGAAAAAGATAATACAAACCAAAATAGTATGTAGCAGTTATGTGTATATGGAAAACAAAACTGAATAATACCGGCAGGGCTGAGGCTCCCAATGGCGGGAATCAATGTAGAGTTTGGTTTTACAAGGGCACACGTCCACGTGCACACACACACCTGTGCAGTCTGATCACACTATCAAACACTCAAAGTGTACACCACACACGATAAAGAATAACCACCATCACAAGGAGGAAGATCAATTCACCCGTGGGACCCCAGCTCCTGCAATAAAATCACTAAGAAGTTAAGAAACCATAGAAATGAACTTAGCAATGGCAATATGGACATCACTAATGAAGAAAGTCCTCACAACAGTGAAGATCAATAACAAACAGAAGTAATGAGAGAAAACAATGCATCCTTAGAAGGATCAAATAGTTGGTCGCCTGAGATTACTACAAAACAACTTGAACTCAGTAGATGATCACACACACGAGTCGAGTTGCATTAATATATGATTGATCACATGCATCAAGAGTTATAACCACTTAATTGGTTTTACAGGAATAAATAAAATAAAATAAATTCAACCAAGCCAAACAAACTTTACTTCCACATAATTAAAAGTAAAAGAAAACACCACAAGATTTGAATCTAAAGAAAAATGAGACATAGGCCAGTTTTATCTCTTATACAAATGAAAAGAGCTAATCAGGCCTCCCAAACAAGCCAGAGGTGTAGAGCAGGGCATTTGGAGCAGGGCGTGACTCATTTCAGGTAACAGCCAATCAGCCTTTAAATAGAAGATACTACTCGCTGATAGGCAAACACTGCTGTCAATCACCTAATCCGGTTACACTAGCATGATGTTGTTTCGAGCCGTTTGTTCCCGATTCAGCTGCTCCGTTGCTGTGCGCGTCAATTTTCTGAGGGATTTACCTCAGACGAATGTCAATATGCACACATAATACATAAAACCATTTAAATAACATGTTTATCAGGCATAAAATGTTATATAATTTCTATCTAACTGTATTTCTAGCCTGGTGTTGTTTCGAGCCGTTTGTTCCTGGCCTTCAGTCAGCGCAAGGCAGGCCCGGCGCTACAGGTGGCCAAAAGGGGGGCATGGCTTCCCAAAAATAATTTGTGCCTCCCTGTTTTCTTAACATATGTGAATTAAAGCAAACTAAATGTGTCATATACTTTGATATATTGCTTTTGACAGTGTGGGCAGGTGCCAAATCCTGCTGGAAAATGAAATCAGCATCTTTAAAAAGCTGGTCAGCAGAAGGAAGCACAAAGTGCACCAAAATGTATTGGTAAACAGGTGCAGTGACGTTGATTTTCAAAAAACACAATGGACCAACACTAGCAGATGACATTGCACCCCAAATCATCACAGACTGTGGAAACTTAACGCTGGACTTCAAGCTACTTTGGCTATGAACTTCTCCACCCTTCCTCCAGACTCTTGGATCTTGGTTTCCAAATGAAATACAACACTTGCTCTCATCTGAAAAGAGGACTTTGGACCACTGGGCAGCAGTCCAGTTCTTCTTCTCCTTAGCCCAGGTAAGACGACTCTGATTATTATTATTATTGGTTATATTTTTATATTTTTTGTTACGTCTTTGTAGTTTAAAATTATAAATACTATAGTGTTTTTTTGATGAATTAATAATTTGCATAGTTTTATTGTAAATGAAAACACAGCACACAAATTTATCGTCACGTACCGGTGTAAATATAATCATAAAGTCAAAACTTTATTGGCATAATTGTCAGGAGTTTACAGTTTTTGCACTGCTAGCATAAATATGCAATACTAGCATATTTATACAGAACATCATTTAGGTAATGTGATACATAAATTGAGAGGGGAAATAAGCATATATAACAATAAATGTAAAAATATAGCCTCTGTTACGTGGAAGTGGAGTGGCCGGGGATCAAGGCAGAGCCGGCAGAGCAGGAAGCCAAGGTGGAGTCGACGGAACTGAAGCCCACCAGGGCAGAGCAGATGGAACTGGAGCCCACCAGGTCGGAGCAGACAGGACTGGAACCCACCAGGGTGCAGCAGGAGTCCAGCAGTGCAGAGCAGACAGGGCAAAAGACCTCCACGGTAGAGCAGATGGAACAGGAGTCTAGCAGTGCAGAGCAGACAGGGCAGAAGACCTCCACGGGGGCGCAGACAAAGCAGGAGCAACTATAGACCATGGCAGGGACTGGGACCTAGGGAGGGCAGGGACTGGGACCTAGGGAGAGCAGAGCCAGACAACACAGGCAGTGCATTCATGTTCTCAGGGACCGAGGCAGGGAACACAAAATATTAATCAATAGGTCCACTGACTGAAACTGGACAGAACGACAGTTCATAGACAGGGTTACTGGCTGACACGGGACAGGCTGACAGTTCACAATCTGGTTCATTGGCTGAAACTGGACATGGTGACAGTTCAAAATAGTCTCTATGGCAGTGACAGAGTTAACATGAAAGACATGGGATGCATGAATAGTCTCTTGGCTCATGACAGGCGGGTTTAAGCATTCCAAGGTGGGTTTCTGGATTTTGACAGACAGGGCAACAAACTCTGTATTGGCTTCCTTGAGAGTGGTTGGACAGACAGTTCAATGTTAGACTCACGAACTGGAACAGTGCATACTTTTGTATATACAGATAATTCAGGATTAAACACACTTGGGGGTAGTGGTCTGGCAGACAGATCAAAACCGGGTGCATTGACTGAAACGGGACTGGTAGACATTTCAGTAAGTGACATTAAACAGGTAGACAATTCACACTCAGACCCATAAGTAGGAGCTGGACAGGCAAATGATTCAACAACAGACTTCTTGACTAAAACAGGGTAGACAGAGTGTTCAGACATATTACTTGAAACTGGCAGGACAGACAGTTCAAAACCAGACACTATGGCTGCTTCAGCACAGGACGAGTGTTCAGAGATGGCCTCCTTGGCCGGTTCAGAACAGGACAAGAGTTCGTTATCGGCCTCCGTAGCCGTGACAGGACAGGGCGAGAGTTAGTTGGAGAATCCGTAGTTGGAGAAATCGAGATGCACAGTGTTGCCAACTTAGCAACATCGCAGACCCCTTTAGCAACTTTTTTCCCTTCAAAAAGGTGTCCAAACCTTATTTAGTCTCTGAGAATCGCCCGGTACTGCTGTCCAAGCGCGAAAACACAAATCTCTCTCTCTCTCGCTCGCTCTCTGCATCAGCTCATTTTCTGTTCAGCATGCGGCAACCGGCAAAGAAGAGCAGCGCTTTAATTCAGCTAAACAGATATTATTTTGCTTGCTTCTCTAATTTTACATGAAGCAAGTATAGCCGAGATCACAGCACAGCTATTTTCCCTATCTTATGTGTATTTGATTTAATAAAATGACGGCTCGATTATCAGGATTTTTGTGCAGATTAACATCTTGGAAGTGAGAGCTTGTTATTTAGTCAATGGAGCGCGTTTCAATCACTGTTTCATATTCATTCCATCTTCTGACAACAGAAACAGTAAAATATATAAATGAAAACAGTTTTATTGAGAATTTAGCTGCATCAAAATACAGTATGTGCACAGAGAGGCAAACAAATGCAATAATAAATAATATATGTACATTTTGCATGTTCAGAAGAAGTGAGCTGTCCTGTCCTGCAAAAATGTAAACAGGTTTGTGTAAGTAAATTGCTCCGTGCAAAGAAATAGAAGTAATGGGAACCCGGTATTAATTTTTTCATGTGTCTAATAGACATGAACAAGTTCTTTGAAAAAAAATCTATGACATTTGAAACATGTCTAGTCTTCGTGCTCTTTATTGGCAATGGTTTCAATAATAATAGGTGTTCCTGTGGCTCAGTGGTTAAAGCATTGCATTAGCAGCGCAAAGGTTGTGGGTTCGATTCCCAGGGAACACATGTACTGACAAAAACATGTATAACCTGAATGCACTGTAAGTCGCTTTGGATAAAAGCGTCTGCTAAATGCATAAATGTAAATGTAATAAACACACATTTGCATAAAGCATCCATATTTGTCCATGCCCATGTTGATTGGAGTATTACAAACTTGAAAAGTATTAATTTAAGGTACATTTAGAACAATTAAAAATGTGTGATTAATTGTGATTAATCACGAATTAACTCATGACAATCATGCAATTTAAACATTTTAATTGACTGACAGCCCTAAAAAAAAATATATATATATATATATATATATATATATTTATTTCAACCCAAGTACACAATACATGTATGGCCACATGAACTTTAAGAATCATATACTTTTTTGATTGTTTGTTTGTTTAGATGAATCGCTCAGAGGGTTATGACCAAACGAATAGACAAACTAGGTTTTATATATATATATATATATATATATACATATACTGTATATATATCATACATGCACCTGATTCCTAGCCATTTCTAATATACATTTGGTTAATGACTAAATAATAAATAGTAGAGAAATTCCAGTATCAGTTCACGTAGGCCTAGTGTTTTCATCGGGTCAGTCATAGAAAAATCTGATTGGTTGATAACTTTTGACGTTTAATCAATACGACGGAATTTTTGACGTCCAGGTGTGAAAATAATTAATATCTAGCGCAAGAGCATGGAGAGATGTGTGAGTGCACAGGACAAAGTTTGAGCATGCACACGCACACTTGAGCGAGAGGAGAGACATTTTAAGTGCGCGCACTCTCTCTGCACGAGAGCAGCGTATCCGAGAGCTCACGTCCAGTTTTGTGCAAGAGCAAAGGAAATCTGCATACGAGCGGGGAGATTCGCGCTCACACATTCGCGCTACAAAAATGCGCTCTCGACATTTGGCAGTAAAATAACGGCATAAGGGCAAGCGTGGGTCTTAGATCGGCGAACAATATCCAACAGGGCAAGGCAGAGAGATACAAGAGATAGCTGTACAATTCAGCTAACAAAATAGCTGGCTGTTATCAATACATTTGCATTATCATGTTATGTTTCATCATTCTAGCTTGTGTTTAAGCAATGAAAAATGTACAGTGTATATAGAGAAAATGTTTTATTATATATTTTTTTGACAGGATCATCTGTTCCCAGACCCAACCATTCATCTGAATGATTGTGAAAATGTGACAGAACCACCAGTGACACTTTCCACAAAAAAAATAGAAAGGAAATGGAAAATTATGATAGGGATATTGACATTTCACTGAAATTAGCCTACTGTACTCACTGTTTCACACATACATACAGTTGTGGTCAAACGTTTACATCACATTGCAGAATATGCATAATGTTATTAAACAAAATAATACGTATTTCTGAAGAATAGCAGGCAGTTGAACTGCTCTGGGCTGCATTTCCCAAAACACTTTAAGTGTAAGTAGATCGTAGACGCTGCAGTCTGGGACAATCAAGGGATTCAAGAAAAACTATCACAAAACATTATCAGGTAACGACACAGTATTAAGAATCAAGTGTATGTAAACTTTTTAACATTTTTATAAATTATACATTTTTCATTTGTATAAATTCTTATTCATAAATTCATCTGTATATGCAAATATCTAAAATTGCTTATTCAGGACAGTACTAAATACAAATAGAACGGAATGTTTATGATCCCTCTCATTTTGTTATGTTATTCTTATTTTGATGGTGCCATTAGAGTTGTAGAATATGTGTGTGTGACTGTCTGAGATGGAGCGGTAATCACTGCCATTGCAATTATTCATTATTGTGATGTATTAGTTTAATGTTGTTTTCCTTTATATATTGTATTGTTTAATCAGTTTAATGATCCACTTGTGTCTGTGTTTGCAAAATATTATTCCCAATCTAAATGATTATTTAAATGCTGAAGTCCTGTTGTGTTTGTTGAATAATATTTGCAGTCCTGTTAAATTCCAAGATTTCTAAAAATCCTTTCTTTGTATTGGTCTTAAGTAATATTCTAATTTTCTGAGATATTGAATTTGGGGTTTTCATTAGTTGTCAGTTATAATCATCAAAATTTAAATAAATAAACACTTGAAATATATCAGTCTGTGTGGAATGAATGTATACATTATACAAGTTTCTCTTTGTGAATGGAATTAGTGAAATAAATCAACTTTTTGATGATATTCTAATTATATGACCAGCACCTGTATGTATGTATATATATATATATATATATATATATATATATATATATATATATATATATATATATATACAATTTTAAATGAGTATTCAACATTTTATATCTTACATATCAAAACATTTCTGCATTTGTAACTGTAGGTTAAATGGATTCATGTACTGCATTAAAATGTGTAAATTAATCTAAATGCCACTTCAAATTAAGCTTCTGTGTTTCCTCTGCATTGCAAAGATGAATTTTGTTGATACTGATTTAATTTGCCTGGTAACAGCCCAGATGTCGTATTATTCTAAATAACTGATCCCTTTAATTAAAAACAACTAGTTTAACATTTATAGACCTAACTCAATTCCCGGAGGGCCGCAGACCTGAAGAGTTTGGTTCCAACCCTGCTTCAAAAGACATACTATAGTTTTCAAATACTCCTGAACAGTGGTGGTCAGTAACGAAGTAAAACATATTCGTTACTGTACTTAAGTACATTTTTCAAGTATCTGTACTTTACTGGAGCAGTTTTATTTCGAGTAACTTTTACTTTTACTTCACTACATTCCAAAGCATAAGATCGTACTTTTTACTTCACTACATTTCATAAAACATATCGTTACTCCTTATAATACATCACATGCTCCGAGACGCAGAAGCGGTGTCTGATTCATGAACAAACTGATTATTTTCAATGAACCTGTTAAATCGGTTCGCAAATCGCAACAAACGATTCATTCACAAATTGCAATGATCTGATTGCAGCTGTTCTCGAGTCGAAAACTCACTGATTCAAATGATCCGTTTAGAGTGAGACTTTTTCAGTGAACTGAACTCACAAGTAAAGAACTGGGAGATCTTGTGAGCGCGCTACTGATTCTGTGAAAAGTAAGTTACTAATGTCGAATTTTAGGATTAATTATTGTAACTGAAAATAATATTTAGGTCAAAACTGTCAGTTGTTTGTGACTAAATTTGCTGTAAAGGGTGATCTATTTAAGCCCACTGAAATGCTGGAATGCAGACAGATCAACATCAGTGTCTCTAACGTTATGTTTTAGGTCAAAAAACAAAACATTAAAATAACACAGATTAAATAAAATAACTCATGCACGTTCATATTCCCCGCTGCTGTAACGTTAGCAGTTTTATTAAAATGCTATGCATTTAGACCTATGTGACGTCTGTTTTTATATTGTTTATCAACAGTATACATTTGTATATTGTTTAGAGATCAACTAGCAGAGTAGACAGATATGAATGTTTATTCATAACCATACTGAAAATAAGTAAATATTGTTAGCTGATGCTAACTGTCTAGCTAACAAGCTTGCTGGTGTTAAGTTGAGGAAATGTTTAGATATAAAGTCCAAATATCTTTATTCAGCCACCTAGATAGATTCCATCTGAGGGAAAAAGAAAGGATGTGATGTTCAGAACATAGTAACTACAGTAATTATCAGAGTGGGAAGTGATGCCCTCTGGGGGCATTTGGCCAGGGTGTTTTACACCACAGACAAAGTTTGAGAAGAAAAAATCATTATGAAAATATAATTAGATTTTCCTTAAAATGTTCTTCCTAATTTCAGGCCTAATTCTCATGTCATATATAACTGACGTTCTGCAAAACAACAAGTTCTAAAACACTTTTTTCTTACTGGTGAAAATTAGATGGTGAAATCTGTTTTCTCTCAGGTACATGGCAGTGTAAGCTTCACAGTGAAAATTACTACATCACTCTCATCAATGTAGTCCATATCAACAAAATATATATCTTGACTCTATATAGTGGTTATTTTGGGAAAAACCCAGGTATTTTGGGCAGTAGGATTATACAAATATGTGCTAATATAAAATTAAATAAAGTAGTCTATATAAAATTGCTAAATAAATCTGTCTATCAGTACTTTTTTACTTAAGTACATCAAAAATTTAGTACTTTTGTACTTTCACTCGAGTAAAATTGAAAAAGCAGTACTTTTACTTTTACTGGAGTAATATTTTATTATACGTATCTGTACTTTTACTCAAGTACTTGATCTGTGTACTTTGTCCACCACTGCTCCTGAATGATTAGATTAATTCATCCTGAGCTGGATCAGATGTGTTTAATAAGGATTATATCTAAACTGTGCAGGGCTGTAGCCCTCCAGGAACTGAGTTTGACACCCTTAGCCTATGCCAGTTTTGTCTCCCTCCCACTGTTAAAATAAAAATTTTACTCAGAGTAAATTTTAAATGAGCTACTTTTTACTTTTACTTGAGTAGATTATTAGACGGTTACATTTATTTGTACTTAAGTAAAATTGAATTAATGCAATGGTACTTTTACTTGAGTAGAATATTTTCATACTCTTTCCACCTCTATTGGCTATATATAGGCCATATATTAGGCCATATATACACATATATATATAGCCTATATATATATATATATACACATATATATAGCCTATATATATATATATATATATATATATATATACATATTTTGAGCTGCATTTTGGGTTAAATCATGAAGTAGTGAAACTTTCCAGCATGTTCTGATGTAATTCTATGTTTGTGAATTTATTTTATACAATGCTAGGAGCTCCTAAAATCCAACCATCCCAGTTGGGCTGAGAACAGGGGAGTGCAAGTAAACGTTGTTTCATTTAGAGGTGTGTAAAGACATCTAGCCTAAAGAGACCAAAGCAACGTGTTGTGTGTGTTATTTACACACTTCCTCCGAGATGCAGTGAAAAGGAGTGTCGCTTACGAGATCTTGAAGCTTGTACCAACCGAGAGCTGATATGTGCACAATTAAAATTAATGTATTCATTTGATGTCAAGCGCTTTAAATATTTCAGACACTGGTGGGCAGGGGGAAGACAATCTGAGCAGCACTGCAAGGGCGCTGGATTATTGATTGATTGCATGCTCAGTTTGTCATGTCCGCTGTTCATGTGCGTATCTGCGCTCCAGGTTATTAGCGACTTGTAGCAGATGGAGCGATCAAGTGTGTGCTTTTGTGTATATGATGATGGCATTTTTTGTTCAGAGAGAAACACTCAAAAAGATAGGCCAAAGGGCACTCAGTCTGCAAAGATGCTCCAATATATATTTATATATATATATATATACTACTAATACTCCTACTAATTATAATATTGGAATTACAATTATTATAATATTGTTAATAATTATTATTATTACAAATACATAAGAAGAATACATAATAAATTGTACATTATTATGATTTCAACCCATGCTCTGTTGACTGGGCAGAAATAATTTGGAAATATGAATGCCAAGATATTATTTATTTATGTATCATTCATTCATTCATTCATTCTATTGATATATTTAGTTAAATGTTTCTCTCCAGGTTCAGTACACTTATTGGTGGGTAAAAAAATAGATATAATCGACATGTTTTTTTTTTTTTTTTACATATTTATAATAGTTTGATTAAAGTAATTTGATCGGTAAATCAATGTTAAATAAATAAATACATAAAAAAATATTATTTATTTATTATTATTAATTTGGTCCTTGTACATGATTTGTTTTTTATATAACATTTTAAGCATTCAAATAGTAAATAGGTTCTGGGGCCCAATGGCCATAATCAGTTAGCACTAGATGTGCCAAGGGCCCTGGGGCTCCAGCTGTCAGCTCACACTCTATGCACAGAGGGTCCTGATTTTTATACCCCGGAAACATTACCCCCACTGGCCCAGGCCAAAAAGTCTGCCCTGATCCTGCCTTACATAACTGCTATTGTAATAATTACTGTAACTGATTGCAGATAATCAGCAGCGACTAATTGTTGGCAGTGCAATCATTCTCATTCTATGGCTGCCTGTTGAATGGATATTTACAGCTTTGTAATGCATCACAAAAATGTGAAATCACAGACGCAGCACTTGGCAGCAGATGCCATGAAGAGGCAGAAATCTCATTGCTAGTGACTCATCATAAAACTACTAGTGATGGACAGTCTTTTGTGTTTCTCGCTGGCATAATAATCAGGACCACATACTGTATGGCATATTGAAGCGTACTGAAGCAATGCAGCACTGCTAGATGCACCATAAAGATATCAACCAACGGCTTTCCTTTCATCGTATTGTTCTGTGGTATATATCTCACTTTTTCTCATACTGATTTGGCCTTGTCAAAATTCCTTTTGTGGTTATTTGCTGTACTGTAGCCTGATGGTCTCTCTGGAGTCTGCCTGCAAAGTTCTGAAGTTCAGCCTGAACTCAACTTCTATAGACACACAGCTATGGTATTTTGTACGTCAAAGTATGGTATTTGACAAGCCAAACACACATAAACTGAGGGAATTGTTTGAGCTATCATTGATAAAAAGGTAATTCCTGCTGTACTCAAATGAGTCAGCCTTGATTGCTAAGAGTGACAAAGAAAGTGTGGAGATAAAATCACTATATAGTAAAAGCCATGACAATAATTTTTGAGCATGAATGCTGTGTTGAGATATTATTCCAAGTATCTTGTTTTGCACCTAACTGTAGATTTTACCAATGGTATTTTTGGTGAGTGCTTAATTTCAGGTTAATAGCTTTTTACAGTACATTTTTGTTGACTTTTAGTTTTATAATTTAAGTGTAAAAAAGAAAACATGACTAGACTTTTGGCACAACATCTTCTGCAATGTTTCCCTTCAAATGTTTTTTTTTACCTATTATCTTTAATTGCAAGCCCACTGCAACTCAGCGGCAGAGCGTTTTAAATAGCTTTCGTCTCTGAACGAGCAGAATTGGGAATTTTTACCTTGGACAAGCGCATAAGCGCTGAGTTGAAAGGCTTTAAAAGCAACATAATAGCATGTGTCATTCACAATGCAGCGCATCTTGCGAATGGAATTAGCCTCTAGTCACACTTAAAAAAAGACAATGGAAGGTTAAAAACATAACCGTGCACATTCTCATACTTGATCAAGCATGTTTTTGCTTGGCGGGGGCTTCATTGTGGAGCTCAGATGACCCATGAAATATGATGTAGCACACTTCACCTCACCATCTCACTGATGCAGATCGTGCCACAATTTTCCCCTCAAAGAACAGAGCAAATCAAACTTACTGTTCGCCGGGCACCTGAAGTGCTGTCTGCCCACTGTTGACGGATTTACATTGTCTGGAAAATTGACACTACGGGTAAGATAAGATGGATAATTATCATTAATTCAACAATAGATGTGTGTAGTACAACAGTACAAAGCGACAGATGTCTTGTTATATCAGTGATTTTTATATATATAAATATATATATAAACCTTCACCCTTCCCATTATGGTTTCAATGCCTGCAATTATGGTCTCTGTTCAGCAATTACATGAATATTATTGAATCTGATCCTTGTAAGCTCTCAATATAGCAGGACATGTCATATCTTTTACTTAGCCTGCTCTGAGAAAAATCGCTAATTTTGACCTCTAGCTTTTGATCGATAACGTGTGATTATTAAGAAAACAACACAACACATTAATAAATAAATGCATGCTGTAGACAAATGTGGCTGTATAAACATTGTGTTCTAGATTACAGCTTCGGTTTTAATAAGAGGCATTAGTTAATTTCAGTTAAATGTTAATTTTCCAAGC
Source organism: Gymnocypris eckloni scoliostomus (assembly GCA_027564155.1). Lineage (NCBI taxonomy): Eukaryota > Metazoa > Chordata > Actinopteri > Cypriniformes > Cyprinidae > Gymnocypris > Gymnocypris eckloni. The sequence goes on along the minus strand of CM050427.1, from coordinate 14,881,119 downwards.
AATGGGAGGTGTCATCTAAATTGGTGTGAAACTGCATTCTTACTACTTGGCGGCTTCCAGTCCTGATGTTGGCTCGTGCTCCTTAACCCAGGTTCGGCTGTCGAAATGGAGCACTCAAAGTAACTGTTCCAAGATCACGAGTTCTCCAACCTCCTCTTTGGTATGCAAATCTGGTCTTACCCAGCGCTGGTAGAGATTTCGCAGACGATGATACGTTTCCGTCGGAGACTCCCCTTCTGGCGCTGTCCCTGCTCAGAATCGTTGACGGTAAGTCTCTGGTGAAATGTTGAATTTCTGCAGAAGCGCATCTTTCAAGTCGTCGTAATCGTCTGCTTGATCCTCATCCTTTGCGAGGTACGCCTCCAACGCCTGTCCCATCAACAGTGGCACCAACCGACAGCTCAACTCCTCTCTTGGTCATCGCCAGGCCCTGGCCAGTCGCTCAAATCGCCAAAGATAGCTCTCGATGTCATCCCCCTTCTGTAGAACTGGCACCGGCATCTTCGTTCGACGAGGTGGCAAACTCTGCTGAGTAGAAGCTCTTGGTGGTGAATCAGTAAGTTGAACTGGTGCATTGTCTGTGGATACTCTCCGTGGCGCAGGAGTCGAGAGTTCCATCCGCATGCTCCTGGTATCACTTGGAGTCACTGGTGCAGGCCTGAATGTCTGCAGAATGGATTCTCGTAACCCTCGGAGCTCCCGAAGGTACCTGTCCTCCCTTAGCTGCTGCACATCAAGAAACTCTCTCATGAGGCTCCCCATGCCGCCCTCACTGGAAAGGGATGGGCCTGGCTCGCTCTGGGCACCTGGAAGCCCCACTGATGCCTCCTCTTCCGATGATGTCCCCAGCGTGTCCCATGCAACATCCTCTTTAAAAGCGTCCTTTGCTTGGGAACGCAAACCAGGTCTTTTCCCTTTTGGCGCTTTCTTACAAGTAGCCATCCCACCGCTGCCACCAAATGTGATGCAGTAGACCCTTGCAGATCTACTGCGGGACGTTTTAGGTCCAGAAAACAAAACAAAGTGATGGCTTGACCCATAGAAGTAAATGAAAGGTGACTTTTATTTACAGCTCAGTCAAAAAAAAATAGCAAAGTACCAACAAACAAAAATAAAAGAACAAAATAAACAACAAATAATATGTACAAATGAGTATCCACAATATACTAGTGGTCTAGTTTTGCTTACGGCACCGCAGTAGCACGTTCGCTGACTTGGTAAACAAGCAACTTGATGTGAGCCTGGCCTCCGTTCTTATAGGCCAGGCTCCAACCCCTACCCGGAGGGTACCATTAACAGGTATCCCTGTTAGAGTAAAATTCATTTACTTCTACGGGAGCATCAGTGACCATTTGAACCTTTTTTAATAGTTGAGTATGAGTCCTTCAGTTGTTCTCCGTGTGAAAATATGGATCTCAAAATAATAGTCATTGTTGTAAAGTGTTCAAATATGCAAAAGATGCTGGAAAACCAAACACACACACACACACACAAAGCTGTGGATCATTCAGGTAACAACACAGTATTAAGAATCACTTACAAACAAAAGTTTGTAAACTTTTGAACGGGGTCATTTTGTATCAATTCAACTATAATTTCCTGTGTTCCTGTGGCTCAGTGGTAGAGCATTGCGTTAGCAGCGCAAAAGGTTGTGGTTTCAATTCCCAGGGAACACACATACTGAAAAATGTATAACCTGAATGCACTGTAAGTCGCTTTGGATAAAAGTGTCTGCTAAATGCAGATGTAAATGTATTATTTTCTCTTGAGGACTAAATGTAAACATATTTTATGTTATATATTTTATTCAGGTCAGTCCTAAATAAAAAATAACATGCATTTCATATGATCCCTCTTATGTTAAAAAAGTGTATGTCAAATTTTGATCACAACCACACATACCTACTTAAATACATATAACAATAACAAATTATTCTATGGTACTGTTTATACTTGAAAATTGTGTTTTAAGATACTTTATTTTCCTCAGGGCCAAAACTTTCTCTAGTTAAGGAACACTTACTTAGAAATCTATAAAAAATGTGTCTCAAGGATTGAACTTGATCAGTTTATTTTGTTTTAGTGTCCAACTGACTTTAACCCAATCTTCCATTCACCTCCTTTTACACACATATAATATATATTTATAAAGCAAGTCTACAGGCACATACACCCCAACAGAGACTCTCAGTCACACAAACCTAAAGTACTTACACAGCCCACATAGTTTAAGGTGTGATGAATGAATGCAAATTATGAATACAAATGGCTGGGTGCAAGTTAAGAAAGGAGTTCATAATTAACAATAACCAGCATAACTTAACTACTATTGGCCAAGCCAAACGCCTCACTAAATAATAACGTCAGATTACAGCAAAGCGCTGATTCATTCATGGCCTCCAAGGCCATGACACAGCCGCACATACACACCTCCACAGGTGCTTAGGGGTGCAGAGGTGTCCACAATTAGTGCATCCTCTGGGCAGGCTTCCCATAATGCATTGATAATAAGCCCCTTATGCCCTCATCGCACCCTTGCATGCAGTTTGAGCATAGAAACAAGCGCCCATGTTCCAGTAATGTCATTGGCATGTGATTTATGATTACATGATAAAATGTGACGTATGATGAAGGGAGAGTGAAAACAAAGAGTACAAACCGCTTGTGGGAAATGAAAGAGGAAGCAAGTGCAGATAACTGAAGATTGAAGATTGATCTCGAATTTCAGGGCTCTTATGAGGGGCATCCATCACCAGAGACAGTCATACAAATAGCATCTCCCATATTCAATTAGTTCCCCTCGCAGCATTGGCTACATGATCAGCAGCTGCTACCGGGCTGCAAACGCTCGGACGCACACTCACCCTAATGTTCATCTGTCTGCCCTTCACCTCTATCTTCCACATCTATTCATCCTCACATCTGTGACCATTGTTCCGTAAGGTAAGGTTGTGAAGGGCTTGACACGTTAAGAAACTCCCATTTTGGGAGTACAGTATAACTTTGTAGTTGTCACACAAGGTAAGAAGATAGCATATTGACTACTTGTCTAATAGAATATTCAAATAGGGTCAATGTGGTGACAAGTTTTTTGGTTATCTGCCAAAATACATTTAAAGAAATTCATACAAATAATGATGTTTTAATTAATAACATTTCACATATTTCCATTTTTATATTATTTGGGGACATTAACTTAAAATGTAACAATAATGAAAACTTTTTAGCATGATTTTTTTTTATAATTATATTATTAATAACACGTGAATGTATTCTAGGTAAATATAAAATATGCCATACCTAGTTTTATTGGTTGCTCCACTTTTACTTGGTTACTACACATGACATTTATAGCTCTGGTTCCACAGACAAGGCTTAATGTTATTTCCATACTAAAATGTAAGTCAGAGCTGTTTCAACTGAAAGCAACTTGTACTGACTAATCTTAAAGTATATCAGTGCCTTTGTTTTGTCTCAAGATGAACACCAGATATGTTTTTTTCTTAGGCACTTTTATAAAAAAATACTTAAATATCTTACCTGTTAGCCAGCTCTCCCCATTTTGGGACTCACAGTTGAAAAAGACCTTCCTAAATTAAAATTATAACAGTTGCTGACTTCAGTGTGCTACACATACAATATTGCTGTCTTTGGAAAGAAGACACTTTGTGTTTTACTATCCATCATCCAGAGTTGATAATGCTCAAAAAGTTATAGAGACTGAAGTGCCTTGAAAAAAGCGTACCACACTGAATACAAAATAAATAAATAATCATATAGAAATACATGAAATAAGTCCCAGAGCAATCCAGAAAAGTAATGGGTTGAAAGTCACATCTCATGTGTTTATATTTCAAATCTGAAGAAGATACCATGAAAAATGAGATTTTCCTGAGATTATACCCCCCCACCCCACCCCACGTTTGAGGAAAAATAAGTATTTACCAAATGTATTGAAGAGTTCTACAAACTATTAAACTATTTTAGTCATTACACATACCAATGTATGTTTTTAAATAAAAAGAAATTATTATAGACAGAATCTTAGACATCATATAAGTGATTTATTTGACAATAATAATAATTTGAGTAATAAAAAGAAAGAAAGACAAAAAATTGCTTTGTATGTAGTACATACTCACGTACATACTCTGATTGCCAGACTTACACTGATAAAGCCAGACATTCACACTGATTGCTATTAATAGTCAGTAATCACACACTGATGTGCGGTGATACAGATGATAATCATACAGATATGGGCCATATACTTTAGTCCATAATGGCCGATCGGCATTCATAGTGATAACCGTCATTCAGTCAGAGTAATGACAGCTGATTATCAGCCACACAAATTATAATCATACAGATACAGCCACAATCCCCACAAAACACACATACACATATATTTAAAATGTTGAAAAAAAAAGATTTATTTTGTCCAAAATAACGATCGCTAAGTTCCCCCTCTATCAGATGACAGGTACGTCACAGCCCTCGCGAGAGAGTCAGAAATAAAATAAAACAAACTTTTTGGGGAGATTCTCATTCTACTGTATACTACAAAACCATTTGTTTTTTTTACAACCGAGATGCAGTTTTTTGAGCATGAGCTATTCCTGTGGCTGAGGATGCGCTGTGGGGTTTGCGGCAGGGTGGTTTGAGGTTGGAGTGATATGTGGAGGAGTTTCTTGAGCTCTCTAACCGGGTGAGCTGGCACGATGCCGCTCTAGGTGTGCGCTTCCAGCTGGGGTTGGATGGCGATACTATACGCTGTGATTTTCCCGTTTTCCACCTGATCGAGCTAATTAAACTCATCCGTTTTCTTAATGATTCTGATTTCGAGGTTGAGGATGTAAGGGAAATTCCCAAGCCTCGTCAACCCGCGCCAGCCGGAATGCGCCGCTTCTCCGCCACTCTTACCCCACACAGAGCACACCCACATATCTCTCCAACGGCTCCTACCTCCTGCACAACTCCAAACACCCCTATATCCTCCTTAGCTCCACCAGCATCCTCAGCCCCGAGCCGCCGTCAGCGACTCACTCAAGACCACTGTCTGCGGCGAAGTCAAGGCTTCAGTTCACAGGGAAATCCAGTCCCACCGGCCGACACTGACTCAAGACCACCGCCATCTGTGGCTCTCTCAAGCCCACCACCAGCCGCCACTGACTCTAGACTGCCAGAGCCCGCTCCTCGACAGCGCCCACCAGAGCCTGCTCCTCCAGAGTGCCCCCAAGTGCCCGCTCCTCCAGAGCACCATCCAGATCCCGAATCAGACCCAGGGATAATCTAGGGGTCCTCTACTTTCCCCAATATTTTTTTTTGGAGGGGCGATAGTAGGGCTCCAGCCATAGAGGTATTTATTTTTTTTTTTTACAAAAAAAACTGTACTTTTGATCTTCAACCTTTTGGATGTTTTCATCAAAAAACTTTGTATTTTCGACTGAAGAAATTAATACATAAATATCTTGGATGATATGGGGGTGAGTAAATTATAAGAACATTTTAATTTGAAAGTGAACTAATCCTTTAAGCCTAAAAAGTGTTTTAATGTCACTATTGATGAGGATTGCATGATCTTTGAATAATATCAGTCTTTAAATGCAATATATTTAAAGTGTAAATGACTTATACAGTACTTGCAACAGTTCCACTTTAGCACAATCAAATATATTTCAGTATCTCTTTAGTTTGTTACTCCTGCACAATTAAAGTGAATTAAGCACAACATTAGTTGTTCCAATTTAGTAGGTTTGTGTACTAAAAGTACAAAGTATAATTTTTATTAAATATTTCAATATGTAAAAGTTATATAAACTTTCTTAGAACTCATATGAGACGAACAAGAATACAAAAAATATAATTTTTTTAAGAACCTGATTTAAAATATTTTTCCTTTTTCTGCATTGGGGATTCAACAGTGACAAGTGTCAATGCTGTTTTAAAAAATGCAAACAGCTATTGTATTTTAGGTGCTGCTCCTCGTGAAGCCTGGAAGTTCCTTGAAGTTTCTGGCAAAGCAAGGACGGAGTGGTATGCAATATGGAAGGATTGAAAGAAGAAAAGTTAAGACAGTTTGATTACAGCATGGAAAATCAAGAGGAAGATAAATTACTAAGTCTATAAGAATATAGAACAGGAGAGTAAAATCAATGGCCAATGAGTAGAGCCAAGAAAATACCAATATAACAGCGGGCAGAGATATTCAGATGCCTTCTTTGGAACCTGGACGATGTGACGTGTCTGAAGAATCTGCTTTGCTTGGTACGTAAATAAATGTTGGAACTGGGTTATTTTATTAAGTGTTATACTGATAGCTACATCATATATTAAGCGGAAGATGTGAAAAAAAAAACTAAAATAGATCAAAACTCAATTCCAACAATAATGTATTTTGAACCTGTTTCAAGAAAGAGCTGGCTAGAGGCTTCTTTGAAAGCTCCTGATGCTTAATGAAAAAAGGTATACAAATGAACAATTTGTTTAACAGTTCATTAACAATCAATGTAGTATATTAAAGAAGAAGAAGAAGAAGAAGAAGAAACACTGTTTTCTGTTGAGTCTAATAAAAATTACATACCAAACCCAAGGGTGGCCATCCATGAAGTGATGACATTAAACATTTAGGTACAATATAAAATATGCCGACTAGAACTGAATACTAATGCTAAATGATTTATCCACATCATATCGTCATGTTGCCCTGTTAGGGTTATTCAAACTGAAGAGATTATACAAGTATAGTGCAGTAAACAGTGAAGGTTTTTGAAGGGGTGAAGGAGTACATATTTATGAGAACTGTGCCACAGAAATATTATGCAATTACTACGAATGCACACTTTTACACACATTCTCAAAAACTAGCAAGTTTCTGTGCAGTGTTTAAAGACGATATACTGAATAAATGGGAATAGGGACAAAACTGATCTGCAAATGAGAGCTCTGTTTATGTCTCTTATTTAATATCTTTATATCAGGTCATTGTTGTCTTCTGTTTTAGAAGATAGAAAGACATCACTGCAGCATTTTTGACATAGGTTTGTCTGAAAAGATATGTGACAAGTTTTGAAAAGTTTGTGAAAAGGTTTTTTCCTAATTTACTGAAAACTTTTCTAGTTCTGTTTCAGATTATCCTGATCTCTATGAAAAAGTGAAGCCATATGAGCAAATCCAATTTAAATCCAGATATAAGTAAAAGCTTGCTGACTGGGACATGTTCCGGGCAGCGTCTGATGATGACATAGAGACGTATTCAGATTCAGTAACGTGTTATATCAGGAAGTGTATAGAAGACGTAGTTCCGACAAAAACAATCTGCATCTTCCCCAACCAAAAACCGTGGATTACAGCGATGTTCGATCAGCCTTGTCAGCACGGACATCTGCCCTTAAATCCGGAAACACTGACGATTGAAAACAAGCCAGTTATGATCTCAGGAGATCAATCAAAGCCGCCAAATGACAATATAAAAACAAAGTTGAAGAACAATTCAACAACAACAATGCAAGAAGCATGTGGCAGGGCATCAACAACATCACAGCTTTTAAAGGGAATAAACCAGCTACTGTAAACATTGCCGCCTCTCTACCGGACGAGCTCAATACTTTTTATGCTCGTTTCGAGGCTGACAACACCGTCCACACAGAGAGCGCTCCTGCGGCTGCTGCAGAAGAGGTGAGTCCATTCTCCCTTTCTGTCCTTCAAACGGGTGAACATCCGAAAAGCCATGGGTCCGGATGGCATTCCAAGCCGTGTGCTCCCAGCATGTGCATTCCAACTAGCCGGGGGTTTTACAGAAATTTTCAATCTGTCCCTCTCCCTCTCCGTGGTTACATTTACATTTATGCATTTAGCAGACGCTTTTATCCAAAGCGACTTACAGTGCATTCAGGCTATACATATTTTTTTGTCAGTACATGTGTTCACTGGGAATCGAACCCACAACCTTTGCGCTGCTAACGCAATGCTCTACCACTGAGCCACATGAACATGTTCCCTCATGCTTCAAAAAATCCACCATTGTGCCCATACCAAAAATAAAATCACATGCTTGAATGATTGGAAGCCCGTTGCTCTGACACCCATCTTCAGCAAGTGTTTTGAGAAGCTCGTCAGAGACTACATCTGCTCTGTGCTGCCTGCTTCACTGGATCCACTACAATTTGCATACCGTTCCACAGACGATGCTATTGCCTTCACACTGCACACTGCTCTCTCCCACCTGGAAAATAAGAACACCTATGTGAGGATGCTGTTCGTGGATTATAGTTCAGCATTTAACACCATAGTGCCTGCCACACTGGTTGCGAAGCTCCAGAATCTGGGACTGAACAGATCTCTGTGCAGCTGGATCCTGGACTTCCTGACAGGCAGAAGTCAAGTGGTCAGAATGGGCAACAACACATCATCTTCCCTGGTCCTCAACACTGGTGCTCTGCAGGGCTGCGTCCTCAGCCAAAGCCTGTACTCCATGTACACACACGACTGTACAGCCACACACAGCTCTAACGTCATTGTCAAATTTGCCGATGACACAACGTGATAGGCCTGATCACCAACAACGATGAGATGGCCTACAGAGAGGAGGTGAGTACCCTGACTAAATGGTGTCAGGAGAACCACCTCTCACTTAACATCGACAAGACCAAGGAGTTGGTGGTGAATTTCAGGAGACAGAGCAGAGAACACACACCCATCTCCATCAACAAGACACCTGTGGAGCGGGTTAACAGCTTTAAGTTCCTCTGCGTTGACATCACCGAGGATCTCACATGGTCTGCTCACACAGATGCAGTGCTGAAGAAGGCACATCAGTGTCTCTTCTTCCTAAAACGGCTGAGGAAGTTTGGAACGAGCCGCAGCATCCTCAGATCATTCTACACCTGCACTGTGGAGAGCATCCTGACCGGCTGCATCACCGCCTGGTTTGGAAACAGCACCACTGGCAACCGCAAAGCTCTGCAAAGGGTCGAGCGAACTGCCCGCCACATTGTTGGAGGTGAGCTTCACTCCCTCCAGGAAATCAGCACCAGGCGGTGTTTAAGGAAAGCCAGGAGGATCATCAAGGACTCCAGCCACCCATCCCACAGTCTGCTCTCTCTGCTGCCCTCAGGGAGACGTCTCCGCAGCATCCGATCCCGCACTAGCCGACTGAGGGATAGCTTTTTCCCTCAGGCTATCAGGGTAATGAGCAGAAAAAACTAATACACCCTACAGCACACTCACACTTTACAATATGCCATGCACTGCACTTTAACACAGTTCAACTGGACTACACACACACATTACACAAACACAACAATCTATCTGCTACCACTGGATACCATGCAATGCACACCCATGACATTGCGTATCCGGCCTATGTAAAATATGTTGCACCTCCACATATTATTGTGTGTATATATGTGTACATAATGTAAAATGTGTACATACGGTGCATAGCGTGTATTGATAATTGTAAGTATTTCTTAAATAGTACACTGGGTGTACTGAGTATATGTATGTGTATTCTGCACATTGTCTTCTGTATAAGTCTGTAAGTATGTACTGTCTATATGTAAATTGTTTCTACACTGTCTGGAGCACCCTCTCAAGAATTTCACTCACCAAGGCACACGTGCTGTGGTGATGTGACTATAAAAGTGATTTGATTTGATTTGAAAAGCTCTAACAATCCTTTTCCTTCTTAAACATTGCAAAATAACTGAATAGTGTTTTTATGTGTATTTTACATGACAATATTATGTACGCTATTAAAGAAATAGCTCACTCAATATTGAAAATTTGCTGAAAATGTACTCACCCCCAGGTCATTCAAGATGTTGATGAGTTCATATCTTCATCAGAACAGATTTGGAGAAATTTTGTATTACATCACTTGCTCAGCAATGGATCCTCTGCAATGAATGGGTGCCATCAGAATGAGAGTTGAAAAGCTGAATACATAATAATCTACACGACTCCATTCCATCTTTTAATGTCTTGTAAAGTAAAAAGTTGCATGTTTGTAAGGAACTAATTCTGATGCTCTCTCACATTAAAATCCACCAACATACTTTTAAAAACTTTTTTAGACTTTAAAACAGTTTTTGACTTTTTTCACTTCACAAGGCATTAAGTTACGTGGTACCTGGACCCTTGTGGATCATTGTGATGTTTTTATCAGCTGTTTGGACTCATTATGACGGCACCTATTCATGGCACAAAATCCATTGGTGAGCAGGTGATGTACACCTTGATTGGTAAAGGAGTCAATTTTCAGCAAATTGTCAGTTTTTTATGAACTATTGCTTTAAGACAAAACAGCACAATTAACTATTTTTGTGTATTGCTGTCAACATTCATATATTGTTTCTGTTTTTGGCAGTGAATGTCTCTTAGCAGCATTGTAAGAACATTTCAAAATGGTAATGATCTATTTACTCATCTGTCTGCTGGTCAACACATAATTAACAAGTTGAAAACTATAACTTATTCAACTCTTTATACCTCTTTCTAATCTCTTCTCTTTTTTAGCACATCAATGCTATCATTCCTCTGCACTACATCTAAATAGGCGAATAGCAGCCCAAAGCCTGAAGCAGTTTCAATTCAGAATTTTCAACAGTATCAAAAATCTTATCCCTTCCGACCAAATAAATAATTTAAGACTGAGACATTCAATAAGAATGATTGTCCAGTCCAAAATTATGGCTATATGATGAAATAATGGTTTCCCTGATAGCTCTAGATGAAAAATCGAATTGCCCAAGGACAAGAAACCTGTGCAGCCGAGCAACAGCACACAGCCTGATTTTAAAGCACGCTGTTTATGTAAATGCACTTCGGGGGTAGTCACGAAGCATAAACATTTCTTAAAACTCTTGAAAGTAATCACCCTTGTCTCGAGCAACATGTGGCACCACATTTGGAGATAGAAACAATAGAATAAACATAATGATAATAATCATAACAAACATAACATATCAATTAAACTGACCTTGCTACAAATGTTTAATCAAACATGGCAGTTTAATTGGCCTCTTGTTCTTTGTTACCTACTGCCATCGCAGTCTCTCCTTGTGCTAAATTCTGTGTCACAGCACATAACAAACATCGTTATGTGCCTCTCGCTTTAATCATACACAAACTCATTCATACATCTCCATGCAACTAATCATCCCTGAGGAGAAGTGAGAAGGTCATGCATGCAGTCATCAGATTATTTGTCCAGTAAAATCATCCTACATTCACCACATTTAGAAAAAACATTGTGCACTGTAAAAATTATTTTAACCATCTGCACTCCTGCCCAACTCCAAGTCTCCACCTTAGGAATAACAGGTGACAGGATTAATACACGATGATCTTGAATACTAGGCAAATCGTCTCGGGTTACTCACGTAACCCGAGACCATGCCATCCGTGCCATCCACTCTGATTTCTCTGCCGAAAAGAATCCTGTCGGCAGCGTGAGAAGCTTGGCAGCGAACGCAGTGTCTCGTTCCCTATTCAGAGAACAAGGGTTACGCGAGTAACCCGAGACATTCTCTTTCATAGGTAACTCAACACTGCGTAGCTTGAACGCTTTGGGAACGATATACCAAACACGCCAAGCTGAAAAGCTGCCTATCTGGCCCAAAAATGAACCAACAACATACGGTCGGTTCAAACAGACAGGACCTGAGAAGCTGGAGCCGTATCAACGTCAAGGTTGTAAAACCTGACAAAGGTGTGCGGAGAGGACCATCCTGCCGCAACACAAATATCCTCCAGGGGTACCCCTCTAAAAAGAGCTTGAGAGGAGGCTACGCCCCTAGTAGAATGCGCCCGAAGACTAAGAGGACTATTTTGCAGTTTTGGAATGGGTGAATCTCCTGTACATACGGTACAAAACAAAGTAAAAAGTTCAGCTGTACAAGAGAGGCATCAGTTAACAGTCTAAAGACTCTGTTAGGCCCTATTGCTGCTTCTGGCTGCGTTTGGTATGCACTGTACTGTCGCATTACTTGCAACCTTAATGCAAATACAGACAAAGCACAGAAAGTCATTTTAGCACGAGAGGCCGCGATCTCACGAGGAGGCGCGGAGGTGCTCGATGCACGCCGGGAAAATTTGGAGGATTCACGTTCATAATCCTCAAGCCGAGAGCGGAGGGTTATGAGACGGAAATCGTCTCAAATTTTGCAGTTAGAGGTCCCATAAACCGCCTCACGTGCATGCGAAAAACCCAAGCACAAAATACACTTACTGTGTGGGTCTTCGCGAGCGATGAAACGCGCGCACGGCGGAATACAGCGACGAAACTCCATGGCACTTCACCGCGAGGAGAAACAAAGTTGGATAAATGGATAATCGCAAGGGTAGTAGATGGGTAAGAAATCGCAACAACGAAGGGCAATGTGACCGCTTCGTGAAGGCAGAGAAATCTGAGGAGTGGATGGCGCGTTCGCCAGTATGACCTGACGACGTCATTGCGTCAGAGACGGCGTCGCGCCATCAGCCAATGAATTGGCGTGATTCTATATGGGTTCAAGACTCGGTCACGCGGAGGCGTTCCCAAAGCGTTCAAGCTACGCAGTGTTGAGTTACCTATGAAAGAGAACCCATATGCCATCTTAAGAAAATAAAATCACCACAACAAAATTGACATATGAAGCACTATGTCAACACCAATGCCTTTTTCAGTGCTTAAGTAAAGGTTAGCATAAATAATAAATCAATCAATAAAAAATGAATCTTTATTGGTCCCCAAAGGGTTGTTAACGCAAGTACACAAACATCCAAATGTTTTGTTTTGTTTTGTTATACAATATACACAAATCACTATCTAACTAAAAATGTATAACCTGAATGTACTGTAAGTCGCTTTGGATAAAAGCGTTTGCTAAATCCATAAATGTAAATGTAAATCTGCACATACCCTTTGGCCTTTAGAATGCAAAAGCATTGGCAGAAGTAAAGGGAGAAAAAGAGATGGCAAGAGAAATAAATTAAAAAAAACATGAAGATTGCAAATCGATTCTGTTTAGGCTGCTATTAAAAATGTATTCCATTACTAAGATTAAATGGATACATTTATTTGGGCCAATGCTCTCTTCTTTTAGTTTTTTTTTTTTTTCATTTCAAAATAATGAGTGACATTTTGGGTTTGAAGATTTCCTTTTGTGCCCAGAGGAGAGCGTTGACTGAGCACCATCCATAGCCTTCCTCGCAAACAAAAACAACAGTTTCCCTCTGAGCTAATGCAAGTCGTATATCAGTGCCATGCAGTGTCACTACCAAAGACTCCCAAACCAACAAGACGACATGAGGTTGATGTTTTGGGGGGGCTTGTTCGAAAGTGGAAGTGAAACAAAAAAAAATGATCCACATACATACACAACCATAGCAACGAAGCGAAGATGACACAAAAGCATATTCAAGCAAAAGTCAGCATGGATAAGTTGTTTGAAAGAAAGCAAAATCAAAGTTACTTTCTTATCAAGAAGAAATAACACAACCTTAGACAGGGGCGGACTGGGACAAAATATCAGGCTGGGAAATCTCACACTCATCCAGGCCATCCCATTCTCCCACAACAAATTCTGAAACATGGACAACCCTATTAGCCTATTTGTATGACCAGCACAAAAAAGGTCTATGTCTATAGTCAGGGTTGTGGAAAATAATTCAAGGTTCTCTTTTGAACTGCACCTTCACTTCCCATCCTTTTCTTAATTTTCCCCAATATCTGTCACTCTCTTCTTTCTTGTAGGCCTACCTGTCACTTCTTCACCAGCAGGTCTACAGTTATTAACGGAACTGTTTTCACCTTGTTGCAAAAAAACCCACCTCATTGCAATTTGTTTGCACATAATGTTGTTATTTCTCTTAAAATGTCCCAAATACCCAATCTTTAACAAGCCTAAAATGTATACAAATATATTAAAACTAATTTTCTAATGTACCTAAATGCCAAAATTAGTACTTTGGAAATCCTAATACTGACTGAACACACTATTGTATTTCTGGGCTGACTGATATTTTTGTGTTCCTTTTTGCTCTACATCCCTTCCTTTCTATACAATAAAACCATGTAAATATATGCCTGCTAAATTTATTAATGTACATTTCCAATCAATAATGATGTCCTTTTGCACAGTATTCTGATTGATGATAATAATGGGGTGCTAATGACAGCCTAACAGGTGCTATCAGTTTAAAACTCAACTAGGTTAATAAAGACAAAACTACTTTAGCGTATTAAAGATGAATTTTGCTACATTTAACTGTTTCTTCTCACCGTTTACTTTCCTTCCTTGAGTCATCAACTCTGTTCAAAACCGTTTGACGGAGACAAGGAACAGACGTAAAGAGCAGCGCTGCCAGTCAAGCCTAAGCGATATATGATTTATTATCGATTTATTAGGGAATGACTCAATCAGAAATTATCACTTTGGCACATTGGAAAGGCAAATAAATAAATAATAATAATACAATAAAAAACAGTGCAGCGGGCCAAATCAGCCAAATCCCACTAGGCCACCGGGAAACATCCCGGTGCTTCCAATGGCCACGCCTGACTTCAGAGTCCGATTCGAGCCCTTCCCACTCCTTAAGTTCTCTCCACTGCTGGAAAGCTGCTCCGATACTTTTGCGGGTGTTTTGGGACTCGGTCAGACACTGCAGTCAAAAGCATTTTTCTTAGTGCATGTTTAAGGAGTGGTGGGCTGGGCCATCACTACTTAGACTAATGTACATAGCGGAAACACGGATTAATCCTCGGTTTACCGATGTTGCCTTTCATAGAAAGAATGAGGGGGATGGATTTGGGGATTTCTATGAAAGTATTTATAAATGTGGATGTTCATATTAGATTCATAGTGAATGTTATCACTATGAATCTGGGGGGGTCGTGTCTCCCTGTCCCCAGTGCCATCTGCGTGCCTGCATGCAAATGTCCATGAAGTGAGAATGTGTGTATTCAGTGACTCTTTCTAGAGGTTATATTTTTACACCAGTAGGTTGCAACTATATGTATAAGAGCTGATATTATGGAGTATGTCACTCTTTTTCTGAATATCTGCATGATTACTTGATTGCAAATGTCATATTGAGTTTATAAAACAGCTAAGTAAATGAGTTACCATTTTTAGCTACATTTTACAGTTTTTGCTTTTTGGCAATAACAATTTCCAAATAAATCCACTGCATAAAAGTTTTTCGTGTCTGAGCAATACAATGGTGCTTTATAACGGAATGAATACGTTTAATTGAATGATTCAATGACTGAATGAAACTAATTTAAACAAATAATTGAAATTAATGACTCAATGACTCGTTAAGACTTGCCCAGGCCTACTGGCATTTTTGGTTTCATAAAGTATCTAATTTTCGTTCCCTATTCTCAGGGAACTATGGTTACATATGTAACCTGAGACGTTCCCTTCCGAAGGGAACTTCTACGCTGCGTCCTCTAGAGGGCGCTATGGGAACGCTATGCCAATGCCGCCATGCTGAGGGAAAGAGTGTCCAAAAGCTGGATTCCTAAGTCACAGACTCGAGGAACACGATCCCTGCCCAGCAGAACTAGGGTAAAAAAAAAAACTGTTCAGGCCAGCTCAAAGCTCGCCATCATAGACTAGCTCACGAGAGTATGGCTCTCGGAGTGGAAGTCTCAGAAAGCGACTCTCTAGATTGAGAGGAGACTTCTACACTCAACGCTATGAACAGCTAGTGAGGCTCAGGACAGAGCATGCATGTAGTACTGCCTAAGCGGATGCTCTGGAGAGTGGAGGCTTAGGCAGAATGACTCTCTAAAGCGAGTGGAAGCCTAGAAACACTCAACCCTAGTTGGGGGGCTCTAGGAGTGGAGGTCTCGGCATACCGACCCTCTAAAGCGAGAGGAGACCAGACTACACTCAGCGGAGGCTCATAATAGAGACTACATACTAATGGTGCTGCCTAAGCGGAGCTCTGGAGAGCAGAGGCTTCAGTAGAATGACTCTCTTAACGAGAGGAAGCCTAACACTCGATCCAGGTCTTTAAGAGTGGAGGTCTCAACATAACGACTCTCTAATTGAGAGGAGATCTGGCTACACTCAACACCACAGGCAGTTAATGATGCTTAAAATAGCCTCCTATTACTGCCAGACGGAACTCAGGAGAGTGGAGGCCTCAGCAGGACGACTCTCTAAACGAGAGGAGGCCTAACAGCACTCAACCTTAGTTGGGGGCTCTCAAGAGTGGAGGTCTCAGCATACCGACTATCTAAAGCGAGAGGAGACTGGACTACACTCAGCGCTAAAGACAGCTAGCGAGGCTCACAATAGAGACTACATACTAATGATGCTGCCTAAGCGGAGCTCTGGAGAGCAGAGGCTTCGGTAGAATGACTCTCTTAAACGAGAGGAAGCCTAACACTCGATACAGGTAGGGGAACTCCTTAAGAGTGGAGGTCTCATCATAACGACTCCCTAATCGAGAGGAGACCTGGCTACACTCAACATCACAGGCAGTTAGTGATGCTCAAAAAGAGTCTAAACATAGTCTAAATAGAATATAGCTATTTGCACTGTTAAAATATCAGGATTATAATGAATTATAATTGCACTTGGTGCATATAGCCACTGCTTTTCTTATTTTAATCTTTCCTTTGTCATGGTTCTTGTTTATTTATTTTGTATAATTTTAGACATTTTTCTTTTGCTTTGGCAATTCTGCATGTGAAATATTTAAGCCAATAAAGTAGTTGTAAGTTCAATTGGCTACATACAGTATATTTCCAGTGTCTACATCCCATTTTATGCATGGTGCCTCTAAAAAAAAACTGATAAAAGTGATATTTTTTTTATTTCAAAGAACAAAACAGAAAATATAATTGTATATACAAATATAGATAGACTATAAACATGATACATGAAAAAGAAAAAAAATATATATTGCATCTACTCATTCTGAAATCCACCTACATCACTGATAAAACAATCAACCGAGCAGTAGCCCTCAAATTCTTTGAATGAATAAAATCCATGCAGGACTCCCCACCTGCCATTCTCGACATACCCATGTGGGCAGTCTTTAAATATCTTACTGCACAGTAGGCACTGGGTCAGTAAATACGACACCCGGAACTCCTGTCTGTATGCACTCCAGTTCACTACACCTAATTTACATAAAAGAACAAACAATATTAAAGCAATTTTAAAGAATTTTGAAGATACAAGGAAAAGATTGTACATTTATTTTTAAATATATTATAGGATGTTGTTCGAAAAACTGTGTTATTTGCTTTATCTGTAATGTACCCAGAGATTTAATTTATAATCAGCATTAACAGCAACTAAATTAAAAAAAGTTTGTCAAGTCAAAATTAAGGTTGGCTTGGCTTGAGAGAGCATAGCCTGAAAGTTAGAATTTCTCAATTTGATAGTTTTACAGTTGAGGGCAATACAGTCTATCAGGAAAAAAAACAGATAGTTGAGAGGAGACAGACAGAAAGAAGAGAAGAGACAGACACTCAAATACTTTTTACAGTACTCACAACATGTTAAGGAGTTAAAGAACTATCTGTCTGGCCACATGAAGTGGGCCTCTTCCCGGAATTTCGTCTCACTGACGATGTCCCTAAAAGTCACATAAAGGTAAATTTAAGAGGTAACACTTTACAATAAGGTGTCATTGGTTAACACTAGTTAATGTCTTAATTAACATGAACTAACAACGAACCATACATTTATTACAATATCTATTAATCTGTGATAATGTTAGTTAATGAAAAAGATTACAAATATGAGAAACATTTATTTTCTTCTTTTTTTTGCAATACGTGCAACCATCAATGGCATTCCTTAATATAAGTCTTTCTGCTCTATTTTAAGACATCTTTACAGTCTCGATTTAGGCAAAATAAGACTTTTAAAGACCCTTTAAAGATCAGCAAAATCCCTGTCACTTCGAATACTAACACATATCATAAAACATGTCATAAATGTTTGAAATCGCACACATTTGAAATTACACTTTATATGATTATGACCAAATGCATCCTTACAATTAAAAGCCATTAACACAAATGGCAAATTTTTAAGAAAACACAAATAAGTAAATGTACTGTCACCTTTACTGCCACCGAATCTCAAATCACCCATATCTTACGAACATCCGAAAGTGAATTAACCTGAGCATGTGCATTAACGCCAGTCAGTATGCTCGCACGATTATTTACGGCAAAGTACGGTAAATATAGGCCTATAGACAGACGTCACCGCGCTACAGTCTACACAGCGAGGTGTACTTGAAAAAACTGTAATGTCGTAGAAAAGTTTTGGATTGATTGGATTGGATTGATTTTGATTTTTTTATTTAATTTAATTAATATTAATTATTGCTTTACTTTAAAGAATGTTATCTTGTACTATGAAAATAAAAGAAATACGGATCTGTAATTTATTGTTAACCTTTTTTTATTTTATTAGCAACATTTCACATACATAAACAAAAATGTCTTAATTGATCTCCTATGCTAAATTTGTTTTGCTCTGACTTTGACTTTTATATTTCTTCATTAAGACTGTTAAAAACAAAAAGTCTGTGAAATGTTTAGAATATTAGGATGCACTCTTCAATCCCCTTGGTATTTTGTAATATCCTTATTTCTTCAAATCGAATGTGAACTATGCTTTTCTGCAATAAAAAAGGAGTACTTGAAAACTTTTCACATCTTAAGTCCAATTTAAGACTGACTTAAAGGGCCTTTACAACGATGATGATACTTTACAAAAAAAGTACAATATATGCATCTTTAAACTTTGTTGTAACTAAATGCTTAAATAAATGTAGTTAGTACATGTGAATGTCTACATGTATAAGAATCTTTATAGAAATATGTATGTGCATTTATCTAAATATGAATCTGTCTATAGTATTATTTCATTCAATTGTATTATCCATGTAAATATTATTATATTATTCATATGATATCATTTTATTTATATTAAAACAAAATCATTTATTTCTGTAAATGTCAAAATATGCATGAAATTGTATCTATACTGTATTTTCTATCGTAATAACAGTGTTTACACATAATAAAGGCAGCCTCAGAGCCACCTCAGAGCTGACTTATCTTAGTAAAGCTTTAAAGCTGCATTGTGTATTTACACTCAGTCACTGTTGGATCCGACACAGAGTCTGCATGGTCAGACTCTTTTACTAAACCACAAAAGTAAAACCCATATATTCTGTCGTAACTTACTGAGGGGATAGACTGCCATAATGTCCTCTGTTCACAGAGAACAGAGCGCTTGAACACTATACCACAGGCTCTGTCCAGACTGCCTTCTGGTGTACAGGGATGAATCCACACTGACCTGGGAAAAGGTCCTAATGCGTCTCCAAAACGCTGAGGTTTTGTTATAGATGTCTTATCACACGGTCTTTTAAATATTTTACATGTATCTCCAGACAAAATGTATAATTTAGGTTTCTTGTTTGTGGCTTGAGTCTGCCTTCCTTTGCATTTAATATTGTATTGAATTTCAAATATAAACAAAAGCAAACAGCTACAAATCATTTAAGCCACCTGAATGGATGTAGGAGTCTTCGCGGGAAGAACAAAAAAGTTGGCCTACTTGAAACAAAGTAAACGTTAACTGAACTTTTTTTTTGTTATAGCTACAACGTTCCTTATTTTAATTTAGTTTAACTTGATACACAAAAAAAATGCTACAACTGAACTAAAATGTACAATTATATATATATATATATATATAGCCTACATACATACATTCACGCTACAAAATTACCAACATGTAATATTAAAGTAAAAACTTAAATTAAATAAACACGTCATGGGTCCTAGGTCCGTAACTAGGCTACACGCATGTTGATGATATTTCATCTATGGTGACATTTCACATGCTTGTTGCTCGGCAAATTGTGTTTTTTTTTTTCATTGCGTAAGTAATACATTTGCCTTTCACTTTTATTTGCCTGTTATAATATTTATAATATTATATTATATTGTTATGCATGCAATCAAAGCAAAGCAAATTAAATATAGGCTAGTAATAGTCTTACAACCATAGACTTAAGTGTTTATGTAGTTGCCACACCTTTGGAACATGGTGAGAGAGCGATAGAGCAAGCTAAAGAGAGGCAAGCAGATTAGAGGTCTGCTACCCGACCCGAACCCGCGGGTCCCGAAATACTGTCGGGTTTCGGGTCGGGTTTCGGGTTAATGTTTAATGGATAGCTTCGGGCTCGGGTCGGGTCGGGTTTGTAGCTAAACCAAAACTATATGCAGAGGCTTCGCTGCTTTCATAGACGCAAGCACACACATATCAGAGATCGCGCACAAACAGCACAGAAACTTTTATTAGTAAAATAGCTTCGACAGGCTACTGACTCGCAAGTCACAACATTATATTTATCTGCAATGAGGCGGCAAAATCGCTGTTTTTGAAGTAACTAAGCCTCATTGCTTGTAGAGAGACGCGCAGACGCAGGTTCACATGCACGCGCAACTTTCCTCGGTCTCTCGCTCGCTCGCTCGGTCTCTCTCTCTCTCTCTCTCTCTCTCTCTCTCTCTCTCTCTCTCTCTCTCTCTCTCTCTCTCAAATAAATGTTTAATTCATTCAAATAAATACAATCTTATTTAAGATATTATGTCTGATTTAAAGTAGACAGAATGCTAACGAGCCTTAACTGACAAAAAATGACCATAATTTGCACGGTCATCATCTTCTTGTCCAAACAAAATTCATAAACTCGGCAGAATGTATGCGACCGCTGCACCTGATGTTCACAAACTTTCATAACTGGTAAATGTTTGTGAAATGGCAGAGCCTTGATTAATCCGTTTCTTTGCATGCAATCGTGAAATGCAATCTTTTTCCTTTTTTTTTTTATTCGTTATGGGCGGTGGGGGTGATTTCGGGTCGGGTTCGGGCTCTAAATTTAACTGTGCCGCTCGGGTCGGGTCGGGTCAGACGATCTCGGGTACGGGCCGGGTTCGGGCTTCAGTTTTGAGCCCGTGCAGACCTCTAAAGCAGATACAGAGAGATGCTGAGAACTCGTACTGCAGTCGCGCTCTTCGTTTCATTTGCTTTAGTCTTGAAACAGTGAGCCCAGAGTGGAAATTCCTTAACGATTATTTCCACGTCTGGAAATTATTTAGAGAGTGATGAAGGCTATCTTATCGCTCCTTTAACAGTGACTCATTGGGAGAAAGATATAAACGTGAATTTTCAGCGTTGTATTAATAGGAAAATAAACTTTAACGCGCGCGAGGGGGAGTTTACGGGCGCGTGCCGCATGATCCGTTTGAATAGCTTATTCAAGCTTATTCAGACATTATCCGTCGTTCTCGTGAGCTTGAAGACAGCAGATACAGTTCACATGATCAGCTCTTCGGGTTGTAGGAGAGGACGCGTCTATAATACGCTCACCCCGCGGCTCGCTTGAGATGGTTCAGTCCAGCTGCGAGGGTCCAGTCTCCATGCTCTGGGATTTTTCTCAGCGCCGACACCAAGAGAATCTTCCTTTTAAAACCATCTGATAACAGTGCCTGTCGAAAAAAAAGAAAAGAAAACCCACCATGAGCGCCTCTTTGAATCCTGACAGAACGGAACTCGTGAGGGCAGAGTGCAGATGTACATATAACGGGACGAGGAAACTGGATGGTATAAGGATTTTTGCCCTAATGAAGGTGGGAGTACAGGTGCACCACTGGAGCGGGGTGTTGTTCTTCTATATGGGGCTGCTGGCTGCATCAGTTAAGGGTGAGTTTCCCGTTATGCTGCATGTCGTCCTGTTGCCGTGCGCGCAACCCTCTCAGGGGCTGCATATGCGACCCTCTTACCCCTGACATGTGGATGGAGTGCTGCCATTGTCAATTCTGTCCCAAACCTATGGCATTTAATGTGGGGTCATGCGTTTCATTGATACCAGACATCAATGGATATAAGCAGCAGACTCTCTAGATAAACATACTAGTCAACATAACACGAAGAGGTTGTACATACAAGTGTGCCATTTAAATGTGCGTGAATGTATTTCAATGCACTTTTCATAGTGCATTTGGTGTTATATCTTGCTAACCTTGGTCTCCCCCATGGTGGCATGTTGCATTATATACTTTGAAAATCACCTCAGAGCAAGATGTTGGATTTATGGTGGGTGCACAAGAAGTGGTACTTTAGTTTTAAGGTAAAATGGCTTAATGGATAAAGATGTAGACAAACCATTTCCGAAAATAAATAAATGTGTGTGTGTGGGACGCAAGATTTCGTGAGTGTGGGAGCCAAGAGTGAACGAGTGAGTTTGGGAGGAAGGGGGGCGTATGTGGAGGCTGGAGAGAGGGGTTTCATACCAACAAAACAGGTCTTTGACTCTGCGCTATTTTCAACATTTAGTTTACCATAATAGGATATCTTCCTCCGTCTAAAATATGTTCATTCCATCAGCCAAGTCGTTAGCAATCCTAGGAATCGTTTGCCTATTTGTTGCGTTTCTTGAAAGTATGGCATTTCCACCAACCATCCATCCGTCATTTACCTTGAAGGGAAGTTGTAGTCAGAGTGCTGATTGGTTTTAAGCCCAAATTTTGCTAAAAAAAAAATCAAAAACAAACAAGTGACATGATATACACTGAAATGATTTATAGTTTCCCTTTTTATGCCGTGACTGTCTAACATCTCATCTTCTGTTCCACGTAAGCGAAAAACAACTCAAAATAACTCAAATGTCACGTCTAAATGAGCCTATCGCAGATAATTGTATACATTATTTTTGATTGAACTATCCCTTTAATTTGGCAGCATATTGAACACTCTCGCTCTCCTGCGAGTTTTCCTCAGAGTTGATGTTGCTTAGAACGTGATGATAAAAGTGGTAAACGAATCCACAAACCCGGTCGACATTTTATGTGTTCAACGGTGTCGAATAAGTAACATCAAGAGCAGAATGTTCTGCGTTTTTGACCGACTCGGGAAAGCGCAGGCAGTACAAGCAGTTTCCCTGTTTTTCCATTGAGCGGCACTAAAGCTTCAGAATAGCTGACACCGGCAGTGGAGTCTCTCATGCTTCATTAATAAACCGAGTTTTTCTTGGAAGCATTTTAGAGTTTTCGTCTTAGCACATAAACTATGAATGGTGAAATAAAACGAGCTTTTTTCCTAGCTAGAAGGAAATACTAATTTAATGCCTCTTCAGCTACCGATGCATGGCTGAATTCATCATGTTAGCTTTATGGTCGCTGCATATTGACAAACTGATGATTGAAACAGGATATACATTAAATTGAATGAATTGTTATTAAAAATTTAAACAGTTTTAACCGGGAAATGTACAATGCGACCTGTTTTTGGTTACCTTGTCATATAGTCGGTAATTATACTGTATATGTATAATAGACTACTTTTAATATTATATACTGTATAAAAAATTAGAAATGTAACAAGGCAATGTAAAATATTGTGAACCTGGTTGGAAAGTAAAAATCACCTCACAATCTTAATCATCACATTAATTTAGGTTTTATTTACAAATAAGTTATTTATTCTTATATTTGTTCTCATTTATGAATATTACATTGTTTTATGTTTATTTTAATACAGTTTAGTTAATGTTTATGTGTTATGCAGCCTAAAGTTCCGACCATCCCAGACGGCAGTTATTTTCTTATATAATAAAATAAAATAAAATGATAATCTCTTCTCTGTCTTTTCTTTTTTTGTGACCTTGTAGTATTCATCTTGTCAAATGTAAACTTGAATTATAAAAAAATTAAATAAAAGAAATTATAAAAAAAGATTCTTATTAATCTGTTTCTGTCATATATAATATGCTCTTGCTCAGCCTCAGAAGTTGCTGCTCTGGAGACATGTAAGTGCTCACGATGAAACGATTTTCATATTTTACCCAAATAATATCACTTACAATTCATCATCATGGATGTTTGGCTCAGTCCTATTTTCTTCACCCCAAAATCTTTGATAGTCAATGACACTTGACTTCATAAAATGATAAAAGTCACAAAACTGAAACATTTCCATGATGCAACTTGGTGTAAGGCTATATTGAATATGAGAATGTGTTAGAGGTCTGCTACCCGACCCGAACCCGCGGGTCCCGAAATACTTTCGGGTTTCGGGTCGGGTTTCGGGTTAATGTTTAATGGATAGCTTCGGGCTCGGGTCGGGTCGGGTTTGTAGCTAAACCAAAACTATATGCAGAGGCTTCGCTGCTTTCATAGACGCACGCAAGCACACACATATCAGAGATCGCGCACAAACAGCACAGAAACTTTTATTAGTAAAATAGCTTCGACAGGCTACTGACTCGCAAGTCACAACATTATATTTATCTGCAATGAGGCGGCAAAATCGCTGTTTTTGAAGTAACTAAGCCTCATTGCTTGTAGAGAGAGACGCGCAGACGCAGGTTCACATGCACGCGCAACTTTCCTCGGTCTCTCGCTCGCTCGCTCGGTCTCTCTCTCTCTCTCTCTCTCTCTCTCTCTCAAATAAATGTTTAATTCATTCAAATAAATACAATCTTATTTAAGAGCTTATGTCTGATTTAAAGTAGACAGAATGCTAACGAGCCTTAACTGACAAAAAATGACCATAATTTGCACGGTCATCATCTTCTTGTCCAAACAAAATTCATAAACTCGGCAGAATGTATGCGACCGCTGCACCTGATGTTCACAAACTTTCATAACTGGTAAATGTTTGTGAAATGGCAGAGCCTTGATTAATCCGTTTCTTTGCATGCAATCGTGAAATGCAATCGTTTTCCTTTTTTTTTTATTCGTTATGGGCGGTGGGGGTGATTTCGGGTCGGGTTCGGGCTCTAAATTTAACTGTGCCGCTCGTTTCGGGTCGGGTCAGACGATCTCGGGTACGGGCCGGGTTCGGGCTTCAGTTTTGAGCCCGTGCAGACCTCTAGAATGTGTAAGCATGCAGAGAAATCTTTTCATCATGTCAGAGGGAGCTTGCCACATGTATTCAGTTTTGACCATTCCCTATGGTTGTTTGAATGTACAAAATGTAATACCTTTTGAGATTACGCTAGGGAGGATATTTCAAGCTCCCTTGAAACACAACAGTCTTCTCTTTTTTAGCTGCATTTTTTCAAGCTAAGGTCCAGTGCTATCTAAGCACAATACATTTGTCAGCTGAGCAACAACAGGTATATAAAGGAGACTTAAAGGAATCGCTCAGAGCAGATTGTGGGTAGTAGAGTTCAGTGACACTTCAGAACCATGGTCAGCTCCCCTCCAGCTCTGCTCATTGCATCTTTTACATTTACATTTAGTATTTTTTGCAGATGCAGAAGCGACTTACAATTGGGGAATATATAAAGCGATTAATCTTGAAGAGGCAAACAGACAGAAGAAGTGCTCGTAACACCAAGTCTCAGGCATTGCTCAAATAAGTACAAGCTAGCAAGGGAAGGAGAGAAAGATAATGAGAAAGAAGATTGTGAAAAAGTGAAAGGATGTTTTTTTTTTTTTTCTAGGATGAAGTCAAGTAGTGTTGAAAGAGATGAGTTTGCAATTTTAATTTCTACACATTTTCTATCAAAGTAAATCAATGTGAATTTTTTTTAAATCTTAAATCTTACATTTTAAACTACAGATAGCATAAATACTTGCCATTACTCTTCAGTGTCACATGATCTTAAAAAACACATTTTAATATGCTGACTTACTTCTCAAGAAACATGTATTATGTTTAATGTTGAAAACGGCTGTTTTTGTGGAAACTGATGCATTTTTTCAGGATTAATTGATGAATAATTCAAAAGAACAGCATTTATTTGAAATATAAATATTTTGTAACAATCTTAGTCTTTACTGTCACTTTTGATCAAATCAATGCTGAAAAAAGCATTAATGTCTTACAGATTAAAATATTACTGACCCTAAACATACATGTGGCTTCATAGAGTGCATAGACCTAGTTTAAATGCATGTTAATTAAGTACATTTTATTATCATCTATTAGAACAGGAACCTGAGGCCCTGTTAGAGTAGAAGAGAGCACTTACGTCTCCTCTGTGATGAGGCTCTGCAGGTGATATCTGATGGATTTGAGCCAAACATACTGAGTCATATTTACAGTTGACAAGTAGAATCTCACAGGATCTTCCACAAGTCTTCTTTGTGCATCGCAAAAGCTGCTAGATTGGCTTCCGGTGGGAATTGATTAATTTGTGCCACCATCATCCAAGTCACAAAGCTCCCACTGACCTTTGACTTCTGGATTGGTCCAGGTTTGAATGAAACTGGAAGGAGGAGATGCTTTCCCTGCTGCTTTCAAATGTTTGCTCTGGGTCTCTGGCACTCATTTTGCTTTCTAAAATCTTAAAATAATTTACCTTTAAATTCAAACATACTGTACACACACTGTCAACAACCAACAAAGTGGTAGGCTATAGAACGGAGAGAAATGTAAAAAAAATGCAAAAGAGACTACATTTACATTTACATTTAGTCAGTTTGCAGACACTTTTATCCAAAGCAACTTACAATTGGGGAATACATAAAGCGATTAATCTTGAAGAGGCAAACAGACAGAGGAAGTGCTTGTAACACCAAGTCTCAGGCATTGTTCAAATAAGTACAAGCTAGCAAGGGAATGAGAGAAAGATAAAGAGAAAGATGAAGATTTTGAAAAAGTGAAAGTTTTTTTTTTTTCTTCAAGTCAAGTAGTGTTGAAAGAGTTGAGTTTTCAGTTGTTGCTTGAAGATTGACAGGGATCCAGCATTCTGGATTGAAAAACAAATCTGTTTTCCACTAATTGCCTTTACAAACGACTCAAAATCTGCCTTAGCAAACAAAGGCCTTTTAGACATAGTTTGTGCTGAGAGCACAAAGTAACGTTAATGTTTAGTCTGAATGTTGCTATCAGCCTCTGATTTGCAATCCCCAGCTGCATTTCCAATTAGGACCACGGACAGCTCCCACCAGATCATTTAGCGTGAATGTACAGCACTTCACACCGCAAGCTTGTTCTCTCAAAAGGAGGCAACACTTACACTCAAATGGTGTCATAGAAAAATCCTTCACTAATTTAATGTCACTTTCACTCTTGCTAACTTTTATTTTGCTCACGTCATTGCTTATTCATATCTTCCTTCCTCGCCATTCTCTTTTTATAGCACACATAATAACCTGTTCCAAGAAAATGAACACCTGCAAATCTGTTTGCTTACAATTTAAAAGTAAAGACTACTAAACAGGTCTGTTGTTTGCATGCAGCTCCCAAAGGACTGAAGGATGCCTTTGGCATGGAGTGAGATGATTTGTTTACACAGCTACCTGTACATAAATATCACACCAACATTTTCCTTTGAATGCAGTGTGGTTAACATCAGACACTTATTTAGCACAGTAAAAGAAGTGGCTAAGATGAGTGTGACTACACGGTCATCAGATTAAAAGGATATTTCTGTATTAATAATTTTGTAATTTATTTGCCCTCATGTTGTCAACATGTATAGCTTACTTTGGCATGCAAAACACAAAAATGTGTTTTGGTCAATACAATGTGGTCCGAAACAGAACTAGATTTAGATTTATTTATTGTACAAAAAAAAATAAAAAAAAATATCCTCTTTCACAGAAGAAAGACAGTTGTACACATTTGGAATGATATGAGGGTGAATACATGATGACAGGATTTTTATTTTGGGGCAAATTATGCTTTTAAAGTATGAGACAACAGGCCAAGTTATTATTACACTGGATTCACTGGATATAAACATGTTTTTGTTGAAGCTTAGATTGAAGAACATTGACAGTACTGACAGTGCTGCACACAACACAGACACAATATTTAACATAACAAAAATATACAGCATACAATAAGTATGGAATGTTAAACCGTCTATATGTAAAACAGAAAAAATGGTTGACTTAATTTTCTTAGTAGTTTTTTTTTTTGTATTTTAATTTCTCTTGTTTGAGTATAATGATTGTGAAATGCCCACATATGCTGTCAGATACATTTACATAGATATAGAAATTAAAACATGACAATTATTATGGCTAAATATGTTTTCAGCTTGGATCGGTTAAATGCATGTAGGCTTCCATCACAGTACACAGACCAGACCAGAGTCAAAAGAAAACCCAAGGCAAATATGTACTTGACATTTGCACTGACACTTGAAACTGGCATCATGACAGGTATTGAGTTAGTTTTGTATGTGAATGTTTTTAGTCTTCAGTTGTCAGATTGTCTTTTTTTATTAGAGTGTACTTTACTCTTTGGAAAAAGAGTGATTCAAGGTTAAACATGAATGGGAGCATATTGAGTCAAATGGGCATATTACTGTGAAGTTTTGTTGGATTTTCTCTGCGTTGGTAGCTGAAAGAGAAAATAAATAATGTACTCTAAAAATGTTCAAAATTTTGGGGTAAGTAAGATATACAGGTGCATCTCAATTAATTAGAACGTCGTGGAAAAGTTTATTAATTTCAGTAATTCAACTTTGTGAAACCTGTCTGTTAAATAATATCAATGTACACAGACTGAAGTAGTTTAAGTCTTTGGTTATTTTAATTGTGATGATTTTGGCTCACATTTAACAAAAAACCCACCAATTCACTCTCTCAACAATTTACATCATAAGACCAATAAAAAAAAAAAACATTTTTAGTGAATTGTTGGCCTTCTGGAAAGTATGTTAATTTACTGTATATGTACTCAATACTTGGTAGGGGCTCCTTTTGCTTTAATTACTGCCTCAATTTGGCGTGGCATGGAGGTGATCAGATTGTGGCACTGCTGAGGTGGTATGGAAGCCCAGGTTTCTTA
This sequence comes from Gymnocypris eckloni scoliostomus, assembly GCA_027564155.1. Classification (NCBI taxonomy): domain Eukaryota; kingdom Metazoa; phylum Chordata; class Actinopteri; order Cypriniformes; family Cyprinidae; genus Gymnocypris; species Gymnocypris eckloni. The sequence goes on along the minus strand of CM050427.1, from coordinate 14,852,323 downwards.
GATTCTCTATGGGGTTCAGGTCTGGTGAGTTTGCTGGCCAGTCAAGCACACCAACATGTGGTCATTTAACCAACTTTTTGTGCTTTTGGCAGTGTGGGCAGGTGGCAAATCCTGCTGGAAAATGAAATCAGCATCTTTAAAAAGCTGGTCAGCAGAAGGAAGCATGAAGTGCTCCAAAATGTATTGTTAAATGGGTGCAGTGACGTTGGTTTTCAAAAAACACAATGGACCAGCAAATGACATTGCACCCCAAATCATCACAGACTGTGGAAACCTAACACTGGACTTCAAGCAACTTCTCCACCCTTCCTCCAGACTCTAGGACCTTGGTTTCCAAATGAAATACAAAACTTGCTCTCATCTGAAAAGAGGACTTTGGACCACTGGGCAACAGTCCAGTTCTGCTTCTCCTTAGCCCAGGTAAGATGCCTCTTCTGACAACTGTAGCCAAATTCCTTGACACGTCTGTGTGTGGTGGCTCTTGATTTCTTGAACCCAGCCTCAGTCCATTCCTTGTGAAGTTCACCCAAATTCTTGAATCGATTTTGCTTGACAATCCTCATAAGGCTGCGGTTCTCTCGGTTGGTTGTGCATCTTTTTCTTCCACACTTTTTCCTTCCACTCAACTGTCTGTTAACATGCTTGGTTACAGCACTCTGTGAACAGCCAGCTTTTTTGGCAATGAATGTTTGTGGCTTACCCTGCTTGTAAAGGGTGTCAATGATTGTCTTCTGGACAACTGTCAGATCAGCAGTCTTCCCTATGTTTGTGTAGCCTAGTGACCCAAACAGAGAGACCATTTTGAAGGCTCAGGAAATCTTTGCAGGTGTTAAAAAAAAAAAGAAAAAGCAGCACTGTTTATTACACTGATTAAAATTTATTTTGAGCACCAAATTATCATATTCGATTGATTTCTGAAGGATCATGTGACATTGAAGACTGGAGTAATGTCTGCTGAAAATTCAGCTTTGCCACCACAGGAATAAATTATATTTAAAATATGTAAAAACATAAAACAGCTATTTTGAATTGTAATATTGAAATTTCACAATATTACTATTTTTAATCAAATAAATGCAGCCTTGGTGAGCTTAAGAGACATTTTAAAAAAAAATGACATTTTGAATGGTAGTGTGTAAAAAATATAGTACTAAATATTGGTAATATGATAATAAAGTAGTTTAAATGTCATACTTTGTCCAGATTTTCACAATACATTATCTTTGAAACGTTCCAACTGTAGCAGTTAAGACCCAAAACTATGATATAAGTGATAGTATAGCAGTCCATTTGCTTTTTCATTGAGAGGATATAAACGTGTAGGTCTCTTCCTGTCTTCCAGTGGCCGCTATCTCTTGTAGATTGACAACGGCGATTTTCTTTGCCTTGCTGCCTGTCACTTCCAGGTCCTCTTCAGAACTTGAGTATTGTTTTCTTATCTATTATCTCCTGTGATAAGATTACACAGTTAATCATTTTACGTCTCCTCCACCCAAAACTTTGTCGTTTCTCCTCTCTGCTCCCTTTTTCTCTCTCCATTACACTGGCGTTTATGATTTTGTGCCCTTCCATCCTCCGTTCCTCTTTGGCACGATGCATCACAGTCAAAGGACTGCAATTCGATTTTAATTGGCAGCTCCACCGAGGGGTGCCATTAGTTACTGCAGACTACCTCCAGCTTTTCTCCTCATATAGAATGTAATATTCACCCCGTCTTTTAATCCACACAATCAAGTGGCGAGCTAAATTGATTGATGCCAAAATATCAGGAGGAACACAGACAAACAAAGTGTGGGGAATTAGCGCAGGACAGAAAAGAAGAGTGAGATATAGGCACGGGTGTTTAGAAACACACATACCTGAGTGAGGCGGACAGCCGTCAGGTCACAGTGTGCCGGCAGCTGCAGTCTGTTATCTGCTCTAATCCGTGTCAGTGCGGCACCGCTGTCACTGCAAACACACCTGTCAGCCGCCACTTGTTCCATGTCTGGGCGGAAAACTATGGGATATGCTGGAATTTATGTGGATTCCAATGTATTATTATGCATTTTTAGCCAAATATTTTTTTTTCAGCAATATAAATAGTTAAGTGAATTCTATAATTTAGATTTTTTTTCCATACTATGAAAGTCAATGGCTGTGGTAAACTTTTTCGTCACCAGTATTCTTCAAAATATCTTATTTCGTGTTCAACAGAAGAAAGAGACTCATACAGGTTTAAAGGCAGGGTAAGCAATTTTTAAAAAAATGTTTTAGAAAACTGAGTCGTGGCCGAGTACCAAAACAAATGTGTAGCAAAACAGCAGTAAGGGGCGTGTCTACTCGTGATGTGGAGAAGAGAGCGTTCAGTCAAGTCCGAACTACTGAGGATGCAAGTCCTAAATTTGCATACTTGGTATTGAGAAACACACGCAGACTTAACGTTAAGTCTTAGACTTAGAAGTCATAATGTGTGACTTGTATTGAATCGGAAATACTGCTTTAAGAAGATCTCGGGTCAAACACAGTGTGAAAAGACTGTAGAAAAGTTAATCACAGTTACAAAACAAAAAAAACATACCTAATTGCAAGTAGTCTCTTCTATTAAAGTATTTTATTATCATGGGCAACAGCTCAAACTCCTCTTTATTAGGTTCCCATTAAATATGCATCCAGAGGGTCTACTGTAAATATATGCTGTTGTGTTTGCATGAGGCAAATGTTTTAATTCATCCTGGAGAAGAAAATGATGTGGACCTGCATGTTAAAATTACTTAGATATTCGTTACATTATGAATATTACAGGTTGGTGTTTTGTTTCTTTGCCATGAGCAAAGAACGCTTTACAACGGGTGGCCTCAACAGCTCAGTGTTTCAAAGAGATGTTCCTGACTGAGCAGAAAGCTCACACAAGGAGTGCATTTTAGGCAGAATTTAGTGCACCCTTAGCCCCATTATGGAGCCACAATGGCCCAGTGTTCAGATCTAGCATGGGTCTTCAATGAAACTAGCTTTGGTCGGCTCCAGCCATCGTAGCTTTGTGCTGTTAATCTCTCTGCCTCCTCCTTCTAGTGCACAGGCAACGATTGAAGGCCAAACCATTGAGGAATTACAAATTACTCATGCCGTTTCTTTTTCAGGGCTTAAAACTGCATAGCTAAGCATTACATTGCTTTTCCCCATGACTGAAGTTGTGTTTGCAAACAAGCTTGTTTAGTTTCTCTTTAAATAAACCTACAGTTCCTTTTATGTGGCTCTGAGAGAGGGGGTGAACAGGGAATGAATGTGGCCCTCTTTGTTTATTGTGCAGAGGCAGTATGAATTTGTGCCCATGCTAACAGCTAAGGCAAGTGTGAGAAAGAGGATAGACTTTTAATGAAGAACTCTGTTGCCCCTTTACTGATCGCCATTCTTATAAATCAGTCCTCCTCTCTTCAAGGCTGTAATTAATGGACTGAGTGGTTAAGATGATTCTGGGGGCTACAGGTCCAGAGGGGCCCAAAACAATAACAACAGGATTGATGGAGGTCAAAGTATAGTAAGTTCAATGTATTTTTACATTAAGGAAGTAAATAAACAAAATGTATTTAATAAACATAATTAAATGAAAGTAAATACAAATTATTTATTTAATAAACATAATCAAAAGCATAAACATATCCGGGATACAGGCGGCCAAAATGAGCCTATAGTATGAGCCATTGTCCTATAGTATCCGGGATACTATAGGACAATGTATATGAAACAATTTCCTCAGATCAACAAGCAAGCTTTTTGTTTGTACTTAAACGCTTTTAACCTGATACAGATGCAAATATGAATGTTAAAACATTGTAGAGACAAATATAATTCAAATCTACACCTAGAAGTTTCATGCTGACTCCAGCTGTTTCGATTATTTGTTGACCCAATGAAAACAACAAATACGTCTCCTCGCTAAAGTAGAGCTAATTTTCTCCTCTTTCCACAGCATTTGCCTTTCTATTAATGTTATCCGGAATCACATTGCGCACACATTAGCGTAATGTATGGTTTTACCTAGAAAAACTGAGGTAGCCGATTTCCATTGTAATGGCGGGCATTCTTCGGTTATTGCAGATACCATGGAGCCTGCAGCCGATGCTTTGACACATTAGAAGGCAGCTGGTTGTACATAGAAAGATTTGTGGAAGTAAGAAGGTTGTTTTTCATCTTGTGCTGGCATATTTTAAATTCCCATTCACATCTGCCTTGTTGGTATGGTGTAACTGAACTCATGCCATAATGGCATTTTCCACTGGTCCTTGGAAAAAGGAAATATGATCGATTTGAAGTGCTTATGAAAACTGGTGAGTCAGACCCATTTGCCTCTTAGGTGCCCAATTTACAGCAGAGCTATAGCAGCAAAGCTAAAGGGAATGCATTTCCAGAGATTGTAAAGATTATCTGCTATGGCTGGAAACATTAGCCTCAGCTTTAACTCTGTCAGAAGTGGGAGGTTTCACCTGCAAGTGTTTGTTACAGGTCTCGTCTCACTTTCAGGGATATAAATTACGCAGGTGCAGGACAACAGGTGGACTGATGAAATTAGTACCAACCCAATTCACAATGCGCAGGACATCTCAAAGCAAACGCTAATAAGCAGTAACCGTGCCGTAAGCAAGACATATGCTATTTACCTTGCTCTTCCTCATATATATATATATATATATATACACATAATCTAAATAACTTAATTCCGTTATAAAATATGAATTATTTATGGAGTTGGGAATCGAGAACAATTTCTTATTCAAAACCTTTTATGCTTTAAAACAAATTACTGAAACCAAATGAACTTCACAAGTTTTGTTAAGGTTTCTTATTCAGATTTGTCATTTATACACTCAATCGATTAACCATAAAAAGAAAAACAAAACAATCCAGGATTTTTAAATACTTATATGGTTAAAGCTTTGCTCATGGATGTTAATTAAGCCACACTAAAGTGTCACACTATCTTGACTCTTGTAAAGTTGTTTTCTTCAAAACTATTAAAATTAAACCATAGACCAGCAAACTGAATTTAATTTTCTAGTAATATTTTTTTCTTCTTGGTTTGAGGTAGCATGTAATTTATATTCTAACTCAGAACACATTTTAAATACTTTAAAATATTAACTATACATCGAAAATGTAAGTTAAAATGTTTAAAAAAAAATAAACATTTGTTAACTTTTTGTTTAAAATCTAATAATATTTAACATAACAAGTATAGTTAAAGAGATAGTTCACCCCAAAATGAAAATGTCATCATTTACTCACCCTCATGTCGATCCAAACCTGTGTGAGTTTCTTTCTTATATTGAAAATAAAAGGCATTTTGAAGAATGCTGGTAATCAAAGAGTTGTTGATCCCCATTGACTTTCATAGTATTTTTTCTCTACAATGGAAGTCAATGGGGGCCAACAACTGTTTGGTTCTTCAGAATTCTTCAAAATATCTTCTTATGTGTTCAACAAGAAACAAACTTATACATGTTTGGAACAACAAGAAGGTAAGTGTAATGACTGGTCAAAGGCGTGTGGATCCATGTGCAGTAAGATGTTTAATAGACAGAATCAAACAGGCAAAGGTCAGCGGGCAAAAACAGGAATATCAGAGGCAGGGCAGAGACGTAAACAATACCAGGCAGAAGTCGGGGTCACAGGCACAGGTTCAGAGTTCCAAGGTCGGGCAGTCCGGGGTCAAACACAGCGCGAACAAATAGCAGACTGAATAACGCTCAGCCGGGGCAAGAACAAGACTTCGCAGTGTTTGCATGGAAGTGTGCTGCTTAAATGTGTGTGTGTGAATGAGGTGCAGGTGTGGTAAGACAATCAGGACAAATGAGTGATTGGTGACAGCTGTAATTGTGGATGGGAATGTGTGAGTGCAGTGAATGATGGGAGATGCAGTCCATAGGTGATTTGCAGCTCTAGTGTGGTGCAAGAGATGTAGTGAATGGCAACCAGATTCATGACAGTAAGTAAATGACAACTATTATTATTATTTATTTATTTTTTTCTTTAAAATTGAATGTCCTCATTTGTAAGTCGCTTTGTATAAAAGTGTCTGCTAAATGACTAAATTAATAAAATAAATAAATAAATACAATAATTAAGATAATCTATCCATAGATAATACAGGTGCATCTCAATAAATTAGAATGTCATGGACAAGTTTATTTATTTCATTAATTCAACTCAAATTGTGAAACTTGTGTATTAAAATAAATTAAATGCACACAGATTGAAGTAGTTTAAGTCTTTGGTTCTTTTAATTGCGATGATTTTGCCTCACATTTAACAAAAAAACACCAGTTCACTATCTCAACAAATTAGAATATGGTGACATATTAACAGAAAGTTGAGTGGAATTAAAAAGTGTGGAAGAAAAAGATGCACAACCAACCGAGAGAACCACAGCCTTATGAGGATTGTCAAGCAAATCTATTCAAGAATGTGGGTGAACTTCACAAGGAATGGGCTAAGGCTGGGGTCAAGGCATCAAGAGCCACCACACACAGACGTGTCAAGGAATTTGGCTACAGTTGTCGTATTCCTCTTGGTAAGCCACTCCTGAACCACAGACAACACCAGAGGTGTCATACCTGGGCTAAGGAGAAGAAGAACTGGACTGTAGCCCAGTGGTCCAAAGTCCTTTTTTCAGATGAGAGCAAGATTTGTATTTCATTTGGAAACCAAGGTCCTAGAGTCTGGAGGAAGGGTGGAGAAGTTCATAGCCCAAGTTGCTTAAAGTCCAGTGTTAAGTTTCCACAGTCTGTGAAGATTTGGGGGTGCAATGTTATCTGCTGGTCTTGGTCCATTGTGTTTTTTTGAAAACCAACGTCACTGTACCCATTTACCAATACATTGTGGAGCACTTCATGCTTCCTTCTGCTGACCAGCTTTTTAAAGAAGCTGATTTAATTTTCTAGCAGGATTTGGCACCTGCCCACACTGCCAAAAGCACCACAAGTTGGTTAAATGACCATGGTGTTGGTGTGCTTGACTGGCCAGCAAACTCACCAGACCTGATCCCCATAGATAATATATGGGGTACTGTAAAGAGGAAAATGAGAACAAGAGACCACAAAATGCAGATGAGCTGAAGGCCACTGTCAAAGAAACTCAGGCTTCCACCTCAGCAGTGCTACAAACTGATCACCTCCAAGCCACGCCGATTTGAGGCAGTAATTAAAGCAAAAGGAGCCCCAAGCAAGTATTGAGTATATATACAGTAAATTAACATACTTTCCAGAAGGCCAACAATTCACAATTTTTTTTTTTGATTGGTCTTATGAAGTATTCTAATTTGTAGAGATAGTGAATTGGTGGGTTTTTATTAAATGTGAGCCAAATTCATCACAATTAAAATAAGCAAAGACTTAAACTACTTCAGTGTGTGTGCATTGAATTTATTTAATACAGAAGTTTCACAATTTGAGTTGAATTACTGAAATAAATGAACTTTCAAATGTACATTCAACGTACATATGTGTACATTCAAATGTATTGAGATGCAGCTGTATAGCATCCATCTGTCTCAGGCAAAGATATAATACTTCAATCTAGTCCACATCAGGCTGGTCTGCTGGAATTTGGAGATAATAAAGTAGATGCACTAAGTACGGGAACATAGGGAAAAAGCTGGAAACATGATAATGGCAAAATAGAGCTCAAATCAACAGAGAACATGTTATCTTCTTTAGGTTAGATAACAGGCATAGAAATGTAATTTATTGTTATGAATCTTAAGCTATTGCCAAACAATATCATGGGTGTGTCCAGGGTGTGTTCTAAAGCTGTGCTTTGGCAATGGATTCTGATGCCACATGTTTTCATACACATATTAAAGCTTTATAGAATAATCTCTGTCAACGAAACCAGATTGTTCTGCCAGTGACACAGAATGCTGTTATCTTACTATGAGTGACATGAGTTCTGTTACAAAACCTGCTCCCTACATCATACTGCCTACATAGTCATCCTAACTAAAACGTAACATTACATGTGATGTCTTCTAGAGTATATTAGATATAAATAGCATTCCTCACACACAGAAAACTTGTTTCATTATGTATTTATATAAAAAAGTATTATATTGTGTTATATTTATTGAACTTAAATATAAAAATGTATGATAGTATTTAAAATATTTAAGAATGTTTATTTACATTTCTGTCCACTACATTTGACAGGATTGGATAGATGCATGCATTCTGTGATTGCTTTCTCTGATGTATATATGTGATGCTTGTTTTTGGAACAGTCTTTGTGCCATAAATGCTTTTCTGGAGGCACTCACTAGATTTCGAAACACAGTGATGGTGTGTTGACTTCTAGTTAAAGAGGTGGACAAAGTACAGTCCAGCTGCTCATACAGAATTCCCCCTCCTCTTGCTTTTGCCCACCCCTCTCCCACTCCCCTTCCATCCTAAGATCTCTGATTGCGGGCACTCTGAAGGATTGCTGTCCTACTGTAGTACGGCAAGGCAGCAATCGATTTATCAAAGTGTCATGCCGAGGCGCTGCAGCCCCGTAGCAGCAAAACAACAGTGGAGGCAAAACAAACATCGGTTGACTCTGGAGGTGGTCTCTGCAGTCGTGCTAAACAAGGTCAAAGCTCTCTCTCTCTCTCCTTTTTTTTACTTCACTACACCAATATTTTGGGAAACCACTAAAGAGATACAAAGACTGTGTGAGACTCTTTTGTAAAAATCAATAAAGTGTTATGGATGAAATATAACTGTGTGGAGCTTTTTTGAGACTTAGAGATTTATGCAGCACTGTATTAATGCAGGTCAACTCAATTCACTTGTTACTTTCATAATGCATTTGCAAATATATGCTCAAGGAAAAAAAAAACCTGCTGCTGTGAATGTGGGGGTTACCCTTCATTGAGAGGTTACATAATGCATTTCCTTTTTCATTTCAGCTTGAAACATTCAAATGGACGCTTGAACTTTTTTCAAATCAATAAAAACATGAGGAACCTGGAGATGGATTCATGACGAGCTTAAGGAACAAAATCATATGATCAATTTTATTAAGTTTGTAATAATGTTTCTTAACAAATTCTGCTTTTTTTCTAAAAATGCTAATCCTAAATTAGGTAGAATTTGATATTTAAATAGTTCATAAAAAAATTGTGTACAGGCCTATTTTGAGATTTATACCTTCAATATGTTACTTCCTCAACCATATACAGTATATGGTTGAGAATTTAACACATTGGAGTTATAAATTGCGTTTCAAATCATTAAATAGACTATAAATATCTGGAAGTGTGGGGGAAAGTTGTAATGTGGTCAATGATACTTCCTTCTTCATTAGATCAAGCATAGCCAATGCATTTGTTCTGGACTTGAGACACTGTGTTTTATGAATGCAGAACACAAGCTGATTGCTCACAATTCTACCTCAGCCTTCATCCAACACTCTTCTCTTACTTTCAGTCAGGCCAGTATTTGCATTTGTGAGCAAAAAAGTAATCTAATGTGTTGTTTATGTACCTTAAAAATAAAGAAACTGTCTTTTTACATAATATTAATACAATAATTTACATAATATTAATATTAGTACATCCTCAAAATGTATGGACAAGCACATTTTAGCCTACTGGATAAAATATTTTTATAGTAGGATACATGAAGGCATTTATTTCATTCTGAATTATCACTCAGATTATTAGGCTGCACAGATAATTAGGCTAAGTGATTGTCTTTATGAGGGAGCCACCAAATTAAGTTATTTCTGAACCACTGATTCATTCTGGCATGAATCATGTGTCTTTGTGAGTGAGCATGTGAATCTCTCAACCGATTAATCTAAAACGATGAATTTAGCCACGGAACAAATCAATGGCGGTATTTGAAATCGCCCCACATACCCTCATTTCTTATTCCCTACATTAGTCCACACATACAGTTCACTTGAAGGAGTGAATGAAAACGAGTGAGTGAATTTGAACACTAAGTGCACCGGAAGGACTGTCACTTTTGCATAGTTTGCTTGCTGTTCAATAATTATTTGAAACGGGCAGCTCCAGTAGTAAGATTAAAGGATTTATCTTGATATATGTCACGAAAATGATGTATACACCTTAAAATCAATTTACAATTCATTTGTACCTGTGTTGTGCATTATGCTGTGTATTACGCCAAGGACGAGCGCTTCTAAAATAAATGAACGAATGATTCAGCTGCAGGCACCATCTTCTGGTGAGACGTGGGAATTCATTCGGTGCACGACTCTCACAGTGCATCATGGGGTTGCAGTGCATTGTGGGATTGAATGAGTGCAGGATGCTCGCGAACATCCACTATGGTTTCAAACACCAGTTCAAATCGCTGTACCCTCAAATCGTGCACTATTTGAGGGTATAGGGGATGATTTCGGATACAACCAATGTTTTATGAAACATTAATTCTACCGATTCGCTCAAAAACGCAGACTCACAAATCGAGTGAGTCACTGAATCATTCATTCAACCGTTTGGTTCATTCATTCACAAAAGAAACACCTGCCATGTGTTTGTTGGAGACTCCACAGTGCGTTAGCTTGGAACTATTTTGGAGCAGAATAGAAACAAGGTAACTTTTAATATTGAGTCTGAGATGTAAGTTTATAAATATCAAATTATAGTTTATTGAACTGTGGGTTAGCAATCGTGTTGTTGAGAGTTAGCAGTTTATGTGTTGACACCATTGGTTAAAATTAGCCTCTTATAATTGGTGGTGTGAGTCTATATTGTGTGTGTGACCCATTTTACATAAAACATTAAATAATCTATATACTTTTGTTCCGTGATAAGTGTTTGTAATGAATAAATCATGAACCTATATTGATCAGGCTGTTCTGTGCTCAGATGTACTCAGTCTTCACAACATATGCAGGGAGAAAATGCTGTTTTGTGTTCACAGCTGTGTTATACTGATTGGAAGCCTAGAAATGGATGCATGTGTCTCATTTTAAACTCCCATCCATGTTAGTTCATTTAGGACAAACTGCTTGAATGTTGAATGCCTACATTGTGTTCCTTGTTGGACAGAGAGTCTTACTTAAGCATTCCTCTCAGTGGTCTGAAATTACCTGGGTTTCATTCTTAATATTGTAGTGCTTCACAGAGAAGAATTGCGGCTCTAAAACCCCACAGAGCCATAAAGGCGTCTGTATCCAGAGGTCAAGTGTTTTTCACAATGGTTCAACTTGGCCAACCTCACATGAACATTCCCGTGGGATAGAGTGCAAACATTGATTGTTTCCTGCCATTGTACATTCCAGCATTCAGAAATAAGTTCACATTTCCTAAACCATGTCAAATTATCCATGTTATCCCCATGAATAAAAAGTTGTGCATGAAAAGAAATGTGTGTCTTTTTATAAAGCATTTTTTTATAAAAACCTATTTAAAAAATGTCCTCTGTCTCTGGAGACCCCAAACAGTATGAGTGTGAAATCCCAAATGAACAGTGCACAATGATTAATTGCATGCAGTTGTTTCAAACCTGCATTTAACTTAATGTAGCAGTTTTATATTAAGATTGTAAGTTAAAAAGTTGCAGAATTGTAAAAAAAAAAAAAATTTAGAACATTTATTTAAGACTCCCATTAAAAATATGAACTGCACGGAGTATTTTGGGCCATGTTGTCAGGTCCTGTGTGACTATAGCATATATGTAAGTTTGCCGGAGTGAGTAGAATAAAAAAATAAAAATAAATAACGAGAGCTAAAATCTGAGAACATTAACAGTTATTAAAACAAGAAGGGACTATTAATTAAAAGTGGGGCTACGGACCTGACCAGAACTAGTAATTTAGGCCAACGTTTTCACTGATGGATGGACCACACACAGTTATTAAAAGTTCAGATTGAGTGCAATATTGTATAAGAGGTAGTTGTCAAGTATGCTAAAGAGAAATGCGATTAATGCTGAGGAGTGCAGTCTGCGCTACAGGCGATATGGAGTTATTACAATTAGTCAAATTAATAACCAAGAGTGGTATCATTTCTCCTTTTTCCTGTTGCCTTTGCGGAGTTGCTGTGGAAACATATTTTTGACCACTGATAAAGCTGTGGCAATAGCAAGGGCAGCTGACAGTATTCATGTGCTGGACCATATGTTAATTGAATTGCCTCTTGAAATTAAAGATTAATGCTCTATAACTTTGCATGGGTACAAATAGATACATTTTACAATTGTTTTAGCTTGTCTTATTTATCAGCACCTTGAGTAGACACTTTCATAATTACATGGACATTATAATGATGTTAATGTGGAAGCATTTTATTGTACTAACAAATGATTTAATGCCCTTTCAGATCAAACAACTCATTAATGAATGTGAATTAATCCTTTAAATGCACAGACCGAACTGGTAACTGAACATTTTCATAATGTCAGAAGGTTGTAAATCATAAAGCATAGTTTGCATATGTTCTATACCAACTTACTGATATGGAATAAATTAAAATCACATTTTGATTCTACAATCTTTTAGATCGATAATAGCATTTCGATTTTGCCTGGAATCCTCATTTGAATGCATTTGAATGTTTTTCCATCCACTTGTTTTAATAATTGATTCTCTTTTTTTTCTCCTTTTTACAGCTCAAAACTGCAGTCACACACTACACAGTCCAAATGGGACAATAGAAAGCCCCGGATACCCGTATGGATATCCCAACTACGCCAACTGCACATGGGTGATTGTGGCACAGGAACACAACCGGATACAGTTGGTATTTCAAGGCTTTGCCTTAGAGGAGGACTTTGACATCCTTTCAGTCTACGACGGACAACCCAGTCCAACAAACTTACGGACACGGTAAATACACAACGTTTTTATCTTATTGTGTGTGTAAATGCCAGATCCAATCCCTTGGAATTGCTAGCTGACATTACTTTGCTAACAGTTTGAACCATGAACTATGTGCGCAAACTTTGGATTTACTTAAGTGTCCCAAAACTTGTTTAAAGTGCACTCGAAGGAGGAACAAGAAATCAATTTTAGGTCTGTATCTAATGTTTTGAACATTGAAGTCCACAGATTGATTTAGCGCTTTTGACTTTATCGCTGTCTTGAGTCTGAAATTCTACCTTGTATACTCTGAACATAAGAAGAAAATAACAGGATTGAGGCTCAAGGGATTGAGTGGAGCAGATATCCTCAGGGGCAGTGTCCTTGAGGCCTTGGCCTGTTTTCCATTCAAAAGCTTGCGTTTTGAAATGCTTGCCTACATTCATAGATCACTTCTCAGATAGTATTTTACCTAATGAAATGAGTTCTATAGAAAACATTGCGGAACTCTGTAAATGTGTTGCTTTTTTTGCAACCTTTTATGCCACCTTTCTTTCTTTATTAATATTTGTGTGGGAAACTATGTGCACAAGGACACTTTTTTATGATTAAAGATTCAAAGACAGCTTCCTGCACAGCCCCACATTGCCATGGTGTTCTATGAATGTTAACCTTGTTCGCCATAGGTGGTTTACACTGCCAGTTTATTGTTAGTGTCAGCTGAACTCCACGTCTTGAAGAAATCAAAAGGATATTGAGACTATTCCAATATGTTTTTTGTTTTATGATACTGATTATAGAAAGTCAGAGTTGCTGTATTTTGCATTTGCATTTATGCATTTAGCAGACGCTTTTATCCAAAGCGACTTACAGTACATTCAGGTTATACATTTTTTGGTCAGTACATGTGTTCCCTGGGAATCGAACCCACAACCTTTGCGCTGCTAACGCAATGCTCTAACCACTGAGCCACAGGAACACTAGCACAATGCTGTGCTAGTCGAAATGTCATACAAAAAGTCAATGAAGTGCTTCTAAAAATCAGTTTTGCATTGGAATGTTGGAAAATTATTATAAAGTAATACATGTCCGTTCAAATTAAGTTTATAAACAGTAAAAATAAAGACATTAACAAAGCTAAATCATGTTTCTATTACAAATAATTGTATTTTTGTATTCATCAAATAATCCTGAAAAGTATTTTTTTTCATAAAAAATTAAGCAGCAAATGCGTACAAAATAATGGTTCTTACACCCCAAATTAGCATATTTGAATGCTTCTGAAGTATCGTCATTTATTGTACTTTTGATCAAACAAGCATTCTTTTGAATGGTAGTGTAACAGATCATTGTCTTATTTGGCAGTATGTTTGTAACATTAAGTTTTGCATTGAAAAAAAAAAAAAAAACGACATTTGCAGTTGAGCTTTGAAGTAACCAAGATAACCATTATACATAGTAGCATAATATTCCATTGATAATGTTTTTACAGCAGCAGCAGACAGCAGACATGGGCATTAAGGTTAAAGAGGTTGATTGTGTTGTATAGCTGGATTAATGTATTGACCTGAGATCATTCAACATCACTTGCATAGTCTGCTGCAAATTAAACATATTCATCCCATGTGTTAACTGAGTTAATGACACATTTTATTCCCTCTATCTTAGACGAGATCCCATTGGCTGACGCTGCCATTCCATTATCGTTTTCTCCATTAGCTGTGCAATTCTCTGTGAGCCACATACCATCACTCTTATATCTTCGATATCTGGTTTAATAAGGTTTACCCACATACATTTATGATTTAACTCATCCAGAAGTCTTCACTCTTATCACACAAATTACAATATCATCCCTCCTAATTTCTGTTGAATCAGTTTTCAGCTAAAATGTAATCATTCTTGAGATTATTTGATTTGAGAGTTGATTTAAGTGCTGTTTTATCCACTCAGATATTAGTAAGCCGTTTGCTTGTTGTGGGTGGATTTGAATGTGTTGTGTGAATAATATGACTGTACAATAGGCCTCTGAGTCAACATGAGGTGAGATATTTGCAATATTCACAATATTTGCCATGTAGTATTTCCATTGTTCTACTAGTCTTAATCAGAGTTGTTAGCTGATATTTGTTCTTCAACAGGTGTGTGCTTACATAAAACCCACAGTTTTCCACGCGCCTACATAAATAATTTATTTATTTGTTTGTTTATTTATTTATTTACTGTGGTTGTGGTACTGCACCAGTATTGTTTTAGTAATATTATTACTATTACATTATTTATAAATATTTACAAATATTGTTCTTTACTTTATAGTATTTTTTATGTGCATTTGTCATTTTTTTCTTTTGTTTAATATGCAGTATGTATTTAGCTTAATTTTTTTCAGTTTTTGTTATTTTGGTATGTGTACTTGCATGTACATACAGTGTACTTACCTAAGAAAGTACTGGAAATATAAGGTAACTACATGGGGTAGGGTTATGTTTAGGGGTAGGTTCAGGGTTAGTACCTAGCTATGACCTAGATATTGTAATTCCTATGATAGGAACATAGTATATACATGAGGAACGGGACTATAAAATACAGTACTACTGTAATACAGTACGCATTTTTCCAAGACAATAATTCAATTTTTTTTTATTTCAATTCATTAATTTCATTTCAGTTTCAATGAACAAATGCAATATTTAGTAGTTAGCTAACAATATAAGCACTGTACTGTACTTGCATTTTTTAACAACAAAATAGGCAGGAATAACATCTTAACACACAAGAAATGTAAGGGAATTGCAATATCTGATATTATATATTATCTCTGGAAATGCATTAACCAGTCAGTTGACATCCTTGACATGTAGGTAAAGATTTCAGTAACTGTTACCCTAATTGGTGCTGTGATATATATATATATATATATATATATATATATATATATATATATATATATATAATGTATGGAGATATTGTATAGGCATCGGATAGAGGACACACCAATGTCCATGTTATTCCAAACATCTTTCTTTCTTATGTGGAATATAAAAGAAGATATTTTGAGAAATGTCTCATTGTTTTGACCAAGCGAATTGTAACCTTTGTGTTCCACTGTAGAAATAGTCATGCAGGTTTGAAATGTCATTAGGGCAAATAAATGACATAGGCCTATTTTTTATTTGAACATTAGCTAGTCATTATTTACACTGCTTAAACATTCTTGACCCTGAAATATAATGAAATTGACTTGTTTATTACTTGATAACAAATGATTTAGAGTTATTTAATCGTAATTTGATGAATTAGTACTTGATACAGAGTAATTATTTTCATATTATAGTACATAACTGATATTCAAATTCTGTATAGTTTTATCAGAAGAAATTAAGATGAAATTTAAACTAAATTCAGTCAATTTGGGCATCACATTAACTTTTAAAAATGGATATTCTTTTTGATGTTAAATGTATTTAAATATATGTATTAATATTTAATGAAATTAGTAGTATTTTTAAAGTTAACTTTAGTGTTATTTTAACGTAAATGTGTGATTGTTAAAGCTCATTCACACGAAGAATGATAACGATGACTCTATAAATGTAATGATTATTACTATATTATATTATTATTAGTAGTAGTAGTAGCCCTTTATTGTCACTAGTAACAAGTACCAGCGAAATTAGCCATCAACCTGTCCATACATACACAACATACATATGACAACGGGGTAGACAGAACAGGAAGACAGGGAATGTAAGAAAAATACAGCATTTACATGAGGAAAGAGAGGAGGAAAAAAAATGTTAACCCCCAGACTATGCTCCATTGGGGAGTACAGTGTGAGAACAGAAAAAAAACACCTCCGCACAAAAGCACATTGTCAGACCTGTGTTCTCTGTGTCTTGTGTTTCCCCTCCTCTCGTGCCCTTATTTGGTTAGTTCCTGTCCTCGTTTCCTCATCTTAGTTAATTAGTCCCCAGCCCTGTGTTATTAATCATCTTGTTTAGCTCATTCGTTTGTCCCTTTATAAGCCCTGTGTTTCCTTGCCTCTGAGTCGAGTCTTAACGTCATTCCCTAAGTGTGTACCTGTCTCCAGCGATTTCTGTTCTGTGTTATAATTAAAGTGTTTAAGAGAAGTTCATCGTCTCCTCGTTCCTGGCACCCCCGTACACCGTGACAGAAGACTCGACCGTTATACAGATGACTTCAGCTGAGGATGCGCTGTGGGGGTTGCGGCAGAGCGGTCGGAGGTTGGAGAGATATGTGGAGGAGTTTCTCGAGATCTCCAACCGGATGAGCTGGCATGAGGCCGCTCTGGGTGCGTGTTTCCTGCTGGGGTTGGATGATGAAGTTATACGCTGCGATCTTCCAGTAAGTGATTTTCCATTGATCGAGCTTATTAACCTAATCTTCTTTCTAAATGGTTCCGACGAGGAAGTCGAGGAAATTCCCTGGCCTCATCATCCCACTCCAGCGGGAACGCGCCGCATCTCCCCAGCTCATCCCACGCCGAGACCCTCCGCATACCTCTCCAACGGCTCCCGCTTGCCCAACCCCAAGGATCCCCCCTGCCTCCTCAGCAGCTCCATCCTCCTCAGCCCTGAGCCGCCGCCCTCAGCTAAGCCAAGACCACAGGCTGTTGCGCTCCCAAGCCTGGCTTCCCGAGCCGCCGAGACCGCGCCACCGAGCGCCGCCGAGAGACCGCGCTTCCCGAGCGCCGCCGAGTGCCGCCGCCGCGCTGGCGACGACGCCTCCAGAGAGCCTCCATGTGATGTAGAGTCTCCCCAAGAAAATTTGGGGGGGGGGCTACCCGCCATGGAGGCCGCCCAAGCTCCCCGCTCCACCATGGCCTCCTGAGTCCCCGGATCCACCCGGGCCACCCAGGCTCCCTGCTCCGCCATGGCCTCCCGAGTCCCCGGATCCACCATGGCCACCCGAGCTCCCCGATCCGCCATGGCCTCCCGAGCTCCCCGATCCGCCATGGCCGCCCGAGCTCCCCGATCCGCCATGGCCTCCCGAGCCCCCCGCTCCGCCATGGCCGCCCGAGCCCCCGCTCCGCCATGGCCGCCCGAGCTCCCCGCTCCGCCATGGCCGCCCGAGCTCCCCGCTCCGCCATGGCCGCCCGAGTCCCCTGACCCGCCATGGCTCCCGGAACGGGCGCCGCCCTGGAGGCCTCCCGTCCTGTCCTGTCTCCGTGTGCCTTGAGGCCTCCAGAGCGCCCACCCCCCCTCCCCGTTGGATGGTGTACGGTGCGGGACGCACCGTTCAGGAGGGGGGAGTAATGTCAGACCTGTGTTCTCTGTGTCTTGTGTTTCCCCTCCTCTCGTGCCCTTATTTGGTTAGTTCCTGTCCTCGTTTCCTCATCTTAGTTAATTAGTCCCCAGCCCTGTGTTATTAATCATCTTGTTTAGCTCATTCGTTTGTCCCTTTATAAGCCCTGTGTTTCCTTGCCTCTGAGTCGAGTCTTAACGTCATTCCCTAAGTGTGTACCTGTCTCCAGCGATTTCTGTTCTGTGTTATAATTAAAGTGTTTAAGAGAAGTTCATCGTCTCCTCGTTCCTGGCACCCCCGTACACCGTGACAGAAGACCATAAACATATACCATACATATACCATAAACACATGACTTGCAACAGGGGGACATATCCAGCTCTGGCAAGCAGCCGTCCGGTCCAGCAGCCATTTATTAGGTGGTTGAATAAACATCATTTGGACTTAATATTAAAAAAAAATCCTCAATTTAGCACCAGCAAACTTGTTAGCTATACAGTTTACAATATTTGCTTATTTTCATTATGGTTATGAATAAACATTCATATCTGTCAACTCGGCTATCTAAACAATATAAAAACAGATGTCACATAACTTATAAGGCTAAATGCGTAGCATTTAATAAAACTGCTAATGTTACAGCAGCGGGGAATATGAACGTGCATGGGTTATTTTATTTAATCTGTGTTAATTTATTGTTTCCTTTTTTGATCTAACACAATCAAGAGACTGATGTTGATGTGTATGCATTCAAGCATTTCAGTGGGCTTAAATAAATCACCCTTTACAGCAGATTTAGTTCACAAACAACTGACAGTTTTGACCTAAATATGATTTTCAGTTACAATAATTAATCCTAAAATTCGACATTAGTAACTCACTTTTGCAGCATCAGATACGCGCGCGCTCACAAGATCTCCAGTTTTTTTCTTGTGAGTTCAGTTCACTGGAGACTCGCTCTAAACGGATCATTTGAGTTGTTGACTCGAGAACAGCTGCAATTGGATCATTTAAATTCATGAATTAATTGTTTGGTGCGATTTGTGAACCGATTGAACAGGTTCATTGAAAAGAATCAGTTTGTTCATGAATCAGACACCGCTTCTGTGTATCGGAGCACGTGATGTATTATAAGGAGTAACGATATGTTTTATGAAATGTTGTGAAGTAAAAAGTATGATCTTATGCTTTGGAATGTAGTGAAGTAAAAGTAAAAGTTACTCTAGATAAAACTACTCCAGTAAAGTACAGATACTTGAAAAATGTAAGTACAGTAACGAAGTAAGCTACTCCGTTACTGACCATCTCTGCATTCCTCTGTTTCAGTATTGTTATATAGTAGATGTGGAGTGCACTTTCCTATTCTCGCAGAATTAGAACAATTATTAAAACTTTATAATTATCATTATTATAGCTATAGTCCTTGGTGTAAACAGCCTTTTAGATGACAGTAGGCTGTAGCCTTTAGCCTCCTTGGTAGAGCGCCCGCCTCCCACGCCGGCATCTCGGGTTCGAGACCCGCTCGGTGTGATGGTGCGGACCCGGGGGGGTTACATTGGTGCTGTGACCTGCACAGAAGTGAGGTTTAGGGGGGTGAGTGTAATGGATGTATGCCAGTAAGGGCTGTGTGTAAACCTCACTCGCCTGACCTCAAAAAGAGGCGCGTTAGAGGCTGTAGCCTTTAGCCTTCTTGGTAGAGCGCCCGCCTCCCGCACCGGCATCCCGGGTTCGAGACCCGTTCGGTGTGATGGTGCGGACCCGGGGGGTTACAACAGCAAAGGTAGTTTAAAAGTAAAAATAAGCACTCAAAATTGGCTCAACTGTTTTGTAAGAGCTTATTTTCTGGGAAAAACTCAAAATAGGCATTTGGACTGTGACGGTGCTCTACGCTCAAGCTATTTGCCTAAGTGCCTTGAACAAGTGACAAGCGAAAAGAAAGAAAAAATCTGTATTCCCTGTATTGAAGAGTTTGTGCAGTGGGGGTGTATGGGACTTGTATAGTTCCAGGTGAGGAGTGGTGGCCACTTTGTTTAATTGCTCTTATTTATTTGTTTAACTCCTGGGCTGTGCTTCCTCTTACATTTACATTTATGCATTTAGCAGACACTTTATCTTTATCGACTTACAATTACATTCAGGTGATACATTTTCATCAGTATGTGTGTTCCCTGGGAATCGAACCCACAACCTTTTGCGCTGCTGACGCAATGCTCTACCACTGAGCCACACAGGAACATGAACACGAACAGGAACTCTTGATATATGGGTGGCTCCTCAGGCAGCTTTTATGAAAGAGCAGGCCTCTGACCAATCACAGTAAATCAGGCTCTGTCATCCTCATCCTCCTCATGCACTGAGTCTGATCCAAAACCGGCAGCATTTGGTGCAGAGCATGTAAAGCAATGAACTCTGCTTTGATAATATTTTTGTATCCATTCCATCTAAAATAAAATTTGTAACTCATTGAATTATGTCACACTTTCACATAATTTATTGTGAAAGCACTAATTTGATGCTCTGTCTGAAATGTTCATCATCAATAATTTGATACTTGTCAGACTTAATTCAATATACACCTGTATTGGGTCCAAGAAAACTGTTTTTCAGTATTAACTTAGCTTTCAATGCGGTGCCTGCCACTTAAATCCTAAAAATTCAAACACATTTCATAAAAATATTGTTTTAAAATGTAAGTTATTGTGCTCTTAATGGCATTTGAAGGAGCTGATTAGAGTAGTATGAACAAGCTGCTGTTGGATGCTTGAGCTTGTGGACTAATACTCTCCTTTTGAAATGAACACCAGAGAAACATTCCTATCTCTATTAGTGCACTTGAGAAAGAGAATGTGATGATGATGATAAGCTCAGATGTGCTTTTGGTGCTCACTTGTGTGGATTTGAGATGTTTTTAGGAACCAGGGCCCGTATTCACAAAACATTTAATCTTACCACTAAGAGTTCTCATAAATAGCAGTACAAGTTTTTAGCTAAGAGTTTTCTCTTAAACCCTATTCACAAAGCTGCTGAGACAAACTTTTACTAAGGAATAGAGAGAAGTTTTAAGCTAAGAGTAAGGGCAGGCTTGACTTCACTGCTATGGATGATGTCAGCATGCTTACTAACTATGCACACACTGATTGGCTGATAGGGGAGGGATCGCTGTCAGAGATTTTTTCACAGAAATGTTGTAGAGTGCAATGCTATTTTGCCATTCAAATAAAGGTTTAAAAATAAAAATGTTAATTGCCACATTCAAATTAAGATTTTAAAATGCATGCTAAGTGTGACTAATTAAACAATATTATGTATATGTTCAGGTAATTGTCTGCCTGTATGATTCTCTTAAAAAATAAAATAAATAAATAGTGAATATGCATATAAATAGCCTGTTAATTAACAGAGTAGAATAATCACGGCTGATAGTAAGACATGCAAACAACAAAAATAAACCAAACTGGACACAACAACATCCGTTACCTCTTGCCCAACTGGTTAAATAAAACAAGTATATAATCAAAGGAAAATGTGAACATTATTATCAAATGTTTCTAAAATGTTTACATTCCGAGGAAGGTTTCTGGCAACAGCCATTTTAGGATAGTTTGTGGTTTGATCTTAGTGACTTAGGAGTCCTCTTCACTACTCGATTCACAGATTTAGGACACATTTATGACTGACATGGCCATTTTTTTAAAGATTTTCTCCTAAATGTGTGAGTTGTGAGCTACTTTTAGCCTGAAGATGTTTTGTGAATACGGGCCCAGATGTCCCTAAAATCTGCTCCTGTGTAGTCACAAGGACAACAGCTTCATGAAAAGACTGAGTAATGTCTTATTTGATATATAAGACTCTTAATTTGTCTTGTCATGGTGTGTCATGTGACATTTCAGTCATTTAATATGGCTTCAATTTGGTTATTGTTTTTTCTGTAACAGTGTTCGGGCTCAAATGTGTGTTGATTATATAATTCTACAATTATATACTGTATATATTAAAAATCTAAACGTATATGCCACTGAATATGGAAATTATAGTAAAATAATGCAGGTAAGCGGTGTGCTTTTGAAGTTTAATGTTTGTGTTATCATTCAGTATTGTTTAAATTTAAAATGCGAGAGAAAAATAGTCCTACATAAATAATTTACTTATTTGAAAGAACAGATGCTCTGCTTTGATCTGGTATGGGGGTTACATTTTGATACGTTTGTTCCTTTATTTAACAGGATGTTTTCAGGGGAGTCATGCTATAATTAATTATTCATAGTGCGGTAGAACATTGTGTGCTCTGTGTGCTGAAGTTCAGCTGCATTATTTGCTGTCAGTGCAGTCTAAGAAGTGAATGCATATTAGTCTCTGCAGTTCTTCATGGGAAGGCGCAGAATGTAAATTAATGCAATGAAGTCAAAAGTTCAAATCTATGGGTGTCAGCATAAGCGGCAGATTTAGAAGCAAGTACAATATCACACTGCAATAACTAGGAGGCTTCACAGTTATGATTAAGTGTTCAAGTACACACTGTCATCCTTGGAATTATAAAGTTCTATCTGCATTCGGAATGGTTTTGAGTAGGGTTGCTCCGATCACGATTTCCGATCACAGAAAGCCATATCTGCCGATCCGATCACCAATACTGATCTCTTTAAAGCCATCTTTTATCATGTATAAATATTTATAGTGATGGTCCAATCAAGATTTTTAGACATTTATTCAGGGCCTGAATTTCATTTTTGAAAATAAATTCCCCTCTTGAGTGAATCTTGTGAGAGAGTATTTTTTTTAATTCGAGGGGAGAAGGAGGACATTTTTTAGAAACATTTTCAAAAATATATTTATCTCACCTAAACGTTTGATCACGCACTGCATTTTTATTTTGACAAACATAATAGCTTGCACAATAGCTTACACATATCACAAGCCTAATTTCATGAGCTTGATGTGAGATGTGCCTTTTACACCTGGTTCACACATACTCTGTCTGCAGTGCGTATGCAGTCAATGTGCGATAAAGCAGCACGGACTGTGCTTTCACATGGGAGTCTGCTCCTGATCCATGGCTGTTTACTACAAACACAACATTTATCCATTATTTTGATTTCAAATCCAAACATTGTTACTTAAAATGTTTTTTCAGCATTGTGATTCTACTTTACACAGTACAGTAATACCATATTTCATAGATGTGTTTAAATGCAATAAATATAAGAAACAAATTATTCAATGTTTTTACTTTTGCATTTACTTGATTTATATATTAAGTTGCTCAAGCAAGTGACAAAATATTTAAATTACTTTTCTTACATTATTAAAAAAATCTACATTAAAACTAATTGCCATAAAGTCAGCTTTACTGTCTGTTCTTTGGCATTTGAATATTTTACAAGCAATCCTGTGGTTCATAAAGAACAATGCGCTGTCACTTTAATTCAGCGTGAAACAAGTGCTGTACTGCTACAGACACACCGCTCCTGGAATGCACTTGTGTGCATTATGAATGTTATAATCAGTTAACATGAGTGCGGAAAAAGATATGCACCGCATACGCAGTGCAAACGGTGTGTGTGGACCTGGCATTATGTGTGTGCATGAGCGCACGGTCTCCAGGAGAGCGCCAGAGCGCTGAATGGTTTAAACCAGGGGTGGCGTCTTTACACCTTTCACTTTTTAAGACTAAAACTAAATATGGATTCATTGTTATTCTTAATTAAAAAGCACAACTACAAGAAAACAGTATGCTGCAATGACAAACTGTCTTACATAATGTGTATTTACAAAAAATGAATAAGACAAGGCATGGCATAGGACACATCACATGCTGTATTATATACAGACAAAAAATTACAGAATGTTTAGCAACCACTGAAGAATCAAATAATTTATTATATATATATATATATATATATAAATAAAGGAAAGCCTCCATAGCGTAACATAAGATAAACAGCAAAAATAACAAGCTTTTCAAAACAAAAACAAAAAGAAAAGTAAAACTGAACTGGCTGTCTGTCCCTGACAGGACTTGCATGTTTTTTTCTACAATAATACCAACATGTTCACCTTCTCTGGTTTAAGAAGCGGTCTTTTACTTTAGTTTGAAAACCAAATCCTGAGTGCACCTTTGAGCTCGTACTGACGCAGTGAGTATAAACCAGGCTCTACTTATGAAGCGCTCGCTCTAAAAAGCCCCTCTCTTCACGTGATCAGTGAAATCTGACTCCTGCTAGACTGTGCCGTGGCTCTGCAGCGCGCGCTTTATGAAGCAGATGCTTTGGAGCAGTGCAGGCCATGCACTCGCACAAGTGCGACCACGTCAAATTCTTATTCGCACACTCTCAAAAAATGATCGCGAATTTAGAGCCCTGTCAGAGCCAGATATTCGACACTTAATTGAGCTTTTTTAAAGGTATCTGAAGATGCATATTTGGTGGCTCACAATGTCTTCCTAGTGAGCTAAAAGGCAGAAACTTCAGTATGTTCATCTCAGAGCTGCCCTCTAGAACTTTCAGAAGTGTCATAATCTTGGGATATTCCCATTCCTCATTTGACACGTGAAGTATATTAAAGGTCTGCAGTGTATGTGTAGTACTTTATAAAAGTCTTCCGAGCTATAAAACGCTGAAACTTTAGTAATTCTACAGCAATTCTCTGACTTTCTTTAAAGTTTCATAAAGCTGTGGTGAATATAATTTGGAAACTTTTATCTGGAAATGTTGTGAGTAACAGAAATATTGACCACATTAAGAACATGTTTTTAAATGTTTCAAACAATGTTTTTCATGTAGGCTGATATTTCTGGGGAATGTGTTTTTCCCTCAATCAGTCATTAAAGAAGAAAAAAATATATTCAGGGTTAAAACTTGAAAAATTACAAAGTTTTTAGCATAATGTCAGAATAACGTAAGAAAGAGGTGACCTTATTGTGTGACTTCACTTCACACAATGAAAATCAAAATCTACACGTTCTCATTTTTACAACTTTTCTTTGTTCTTGCATATATTATACAGTATTATGGAAATATGATGGGGTTATGGTATTTTGCATATAAATAGCATAATGAAAAGCACTGGATAAAAGTTAGATTCACCATATCCATTGAGCAGAAACCGTTGGGTGTCTGGCTTTTCTCCCTCCATATTCCACTAAATTTTCCCCTATCCAGTGATTTATTCCTCACCAGCCTCTGGTACTTGATGGAAATCTCTTCGCTTATTGTTGGCTGTAATATTGGCAGAACCATAAATGAAAGAAACATTACTTTATCTTTCTTTTTTCCCTCAGTTATACAGTTTAGTATAGCTCCAGCCTGGAGTTATCATATCTCTCTAGTCTGATGAGAGGTGAAGAGGTCATGTTTGTGACTATAATGTCAATCGGCTGATTGATGTAACAATGAGTAAAGAGTCATGAAAACATTTCCATAGATGATCATGCTCACAACTTGTTTTTGTGGAAGTTCTGCAGTTTGAATAGGGAAATGAGCAACAGAGATGATTCTGAAAATATTGAATTAACACACTTGGGTACATTAGTTTCTTATGGTTTTAAAAACGAAAATACACCCCGAATGTTCAGCAGTTCATCCCTGGTAAAACTGATCTTGTTTGAGAAGCAAAAAACAGGAAAGACAAACAAAAACATTACAAACAAGCACTGCAGCTGCCATGAGCGGCGCCATCTTGTTGTTGTGGGCTATATATATATATATATATATATATATATAATACACATGACAAACAGGCATTGATGAATTATGTAATATTTTTAAATCTAATATATGGATTTGTAACTAAATCGACACACAAGCTTTGATTATATTGATTAAAAAAAAGATTAAAAAAAAAATGTTTGGTTTATTTTTTCCTTCCGTGGCCCACTCACTGAAAGAACCATATTTGAGAGCCTAAGTTTCCAAACAGACTGTGGTATCAGTCAGTCAAGCAAAATGGCACGCAACACATAGCAACGCCTCAGATTGACTTGAAATGTAAAAAATAAACAGGAATTTTGAGCGAGTTACCATTTTGTACACATTGTCATGTTAATTATAAATCAAATGCATTTAGTTTTATTGATTACAAAATCTTTACTTTTTGTCTGAGAAGGGCACTTTTGAATAATTTTGAAAAAGGGCAGAGGCTTGAGCCCCAAAGCCCCCAAAGCCCCCCCCCCCCTTTCTGCACGTTCCTGATTGTCAGTTCTCCTCAGTCTTCAGCTGATTAGTTTTTTTCTCTCTTCATTCATTCCTCTAATACACCCCTCAATCCCCGCTCTCATCAGCATAAACCACAAGTGTGAAATGCGTTAACAATTTAAGCTCGCACCTCGGAAGTGACGGAAGCAGTTCTCAAGAGAAAAAGTGATAATGAGCCTAATTGATCTGGTTTCTTCATAATGAGACACCTGTAGAATATGTCTGTAGGTGATTTGGGTTTGAAGGAGATTCTGAGATTGTATGTCTAACCAAGAGAAAATGTTTTCTACAGTGGCCTTTTGTCAAATATTACTTTCTGACATTTATTGTCCTCAAAATATGGTTGGTTGGTCTTTGTTCTCTCTAGCACATTGGTGCAGGAAAACGGGAATATGAGTTTTGCTGGGGAGATGAGAGGATAATGCTGAACGTAATGCTTCCATTAATAAAAAAAGATAAAAAAGAAATCCTTTTAAATCAAGGTTAATTGAGTCAAGTTTACCTCCAAGTTATGTGTTGTGTAATTGTTGGAAAGAATGCCAAAGCTATTAATCAGAAGTGAATGGACTTTTAAAGTTAAGAGTGCTACAGTACATATTATGGGATTCAAATGCCACTTGAAGGTTCTTTTTACATGAACAAACACTTACGATTTGGGTTTAGCAGAATAAGATAAACATGGTTATGGAAGTTCTGGGTAGGCACAGCATATTGTGTACTGTTTATAATGCAGTTTAATTAAAAAAACAATATTTATTAAATTTTTATTGGACAATGGATAAGTTTAATATTAGTTTATTATTTTCATTAATTTATCAGTATCAGCCTATATTAGACTGTAATAATATATATATATATATATACATATATATATATATATATATATTCCCTTTTTTTTCTTTCTTTCTTTCTTTCTTTCTTTATTTATTTCTTTCTCTTTTTTTCTTTCTTTCTTTCTGGGTTGCAAAGGGGTGTGAAATTGTAAAATTTCTGGAAAGTTTAGGACATTTTCCCCTTTTGCAACCCAAATGTATTTACATGTATTGGTTTTGGCTAATATTAGATAATGTATCAGTTATATTATGTATTTGTTTGTTTGTTATCGACATTTTATATTGTTTAGATATGCCACTATTAAACAATGGTTCAGTGTCATATTAGTTTATTAGTTTCTTATAATTTATCCATTTCTTTTAATTAATTTATCAGCTATATATTTGTATTTGCTAATGTCAGATGATATATTGGTTAGCAACACATATATATATATATATATATATTATACATATATATTTTATATGTGTTTGTCAATATCAGCCACTGTTAAACAGTGTATTATCAGCTATTGGCTGATATTAGAGTATTTGCTGATTAGCTTATGTTTTAAAATGTATCGGTATTGATCGGTATTATATATTTAATTTGGCATGTTCATTTTCCCTCATAATTTTGTTTATTTCTTTTTTTTGGTTTCATTTATTTTTATAAAACATGTCGAGTTTCTATATTGGCCATAACATGAACTATGGGATAATGTAAAATGTATGCTAGAATGACCTAATTAAGCAAAGGACAGATTGTGCAGTGAAGTGAATGAAACAAAATTGAAATAACCAAGTAACTGGCAACATTAACCATCTATCTAGATGCTTGCTTGTTGAGAAATTATGCTCAACCATTTAAAATGGTATCGGCGGTTGCTGAAACATATCTTACCCTCATTTACCTTAAGTGTCCATTCATCCTGCTTAATATGCTGTATTGTTTTCTTTCTGTAGCACAAAGCGGCTGATTGATGTGGATAAGCCAATACAGTGAAGGCAAGTAGATGAAGATGAGTATTGGGGGAGGGAGTGAATATGGGATGACTCTTCAAGTTTGTTAAGAGCTGGGAGGAAGTGGCTTCAATTATCTCCTTTAATTAAAGTACTTGTCATCATATTGTAGTGGTGAGTCAGCATGGCAGTGAAGGGTTTATCTCCCCTAGAATGTAAATGTGAAGGAGCCTGGCACCTCTGGAGAATTCGGCTAAATATGGATCCGCCAAGGTCCACTAATGTAGTGAATGCATGGATTCTCTAGCTGTACGTAGTGCTCCCACAAGCTCTGTGATTGAAAGATTGTTTTCCACCTGTCTGTGAGCAGCAAAAAATAGTGCAGACCATGAGAAGAGGGTGGAAAGAGAGACAAAGAAAATTAATTTAGAAAGAAACAGAGCATGAAAGTGAGATTGAGGGAGTCTCAGCAATGGTCAATGTGTTCCCGATGCCCTTTTGCATCTAATCAAATCAGCGGCTAAACCTTGTTTTGGAGTTTATTAAAATTTAGACACACTGCTGTGTGGAGGAAAGAACAATAAAATAAACTGATGTACAACTAATGCAATTCTGGCCGTGGTTTCCAAGGCTGAATGCTTTTTGAAAGAGTCAGGATAGTTAGCGGCTGAAGCCCGTACAGCCTCCTTTCTAACTCATTCTTCGGCAATGAAGATAACATTTGCATAATTACTCTGTGAGTCTTTAGGGCTGAGCAAGTGAGTAAGAGAGTGGGAGAGAATGAAAAGATGAAAGAGGAACATGTAGGAAAAGCCGACCGGTAGCTAAGGGGAGAAGTAAAAGCGGGGAAGAGGAAACAAATAAAATATTCCAGAGAATAAATAAAACTGGGGAAAAGGTCTCGACACTGTTTCCTTCCTCCATCTGGGTCTCAATATCCAATTAAAATTTAATTGCAAACAGTTGGCTGAAATATGGATTCATCTGATTATTGGTACAAACCTCAGAATGATGGCTTTTGTTTCATGTTATTCTTACAGCTTAGAAACCAGTTTTTTAAGAACATAGCCTCTCGTTCGTCACTCTTTCTTCATCATGTGAGCAGAAGATAAATGCATATCATTAGTAGTAGTCTAGTTTACCAATAATTAGGATACAACAGTTTGGTTAAATACCAGTGTGGGTCTTTGTTTATTCTTCAAATTAACTTAAAATATCGTTGAGCGCATGACATTTTAGCTGTGGGTTTAAAACCTATAGTGCGATGCATAACTAGACAGCATTTTGAAGTCATTATTAACAGAAGAATAAACTAATTCCTTCTTCCATATTGTGATGAGCATCTGAGTGAAATGGTTTATCAAAAAAAAGCAAAGTATGCACTTGGCTCTATACATCGGTTGCTGATTGGATGGAGGCAGATCTGAATGGTTTAGACTGATTAAATTATTGAAGTTTGACATTTGACATCAGAGAGAAGTATGTGAAGTTATGACATTTTGATTTCAAATGACAAGGAAAAAAAACAGAAAAATATCATGCATTATTAAATCTTTAATATTTAAGAATCATTAAGATCTGTAATGATAACATATAATATATATATTGTTATAAGGGAAACAGGTCAATTTAGCTCAAAGGGAATCATTAATGATTTTATAGGGAATTTGAACAGACT
The DNA here is from genome assembly GCA_027564155.1 of Gymnocypris eckloni scoliostomus. Classification (NCBI taxonomy): domain Eukaryota; kingdom Metazoa; phylum Chordata; class Actinopteri; order Cypriniformes; family Cyprinidae; genus Gymnocypris; species Gymnocypris eckloni. The sequence continues at coordinate 14,822,633 of CM050427.1, read as the reverse complement.
CACTGTTTCACGGCGATTCACCGAACAAGCCGTATAACAAACTCTGCACTGGATATTAAAATCCCAAAATATAGTGAAAACACTATTAAATAGCACGGTAACAAAATCGACAGATTAAGGCATTAACTTATGAGCACAAAACACAAGATATTCTCTTTTCAATATAAACAAGACTTTATTTATATAAATCTAAGACATGTAAACTAATCTACATATGAACACAAGCATTCACACATTCATGCGTTGCAGAAAGAGAGAAAGTGAGGAAAGGATTAGATTAAGAGAATGAGAATTTTGGGTATCCACGCGTTTACAGCAATAGGTGCAATTGCATAAACCTGAACAATCATCAATCACATATTTAACACTCGCATTGACTTTTTCAATGAGGCTAAAATTACATTAAAATGACACCAGCACGGCAAAGTCTGGGGTTTGTACTTGCGTAGCTTTTGTGTTTAAAGGATTCCCTTTGTTCTCCGTCTTTTCAGGAAAGGGTTTTTCCGAAGTCGCTGATTGGCTTAGAGTTCAGGAGTCGTGGAAGTGGGCGTTGGCTGGTTTTGCAGAGTCTTGGGCTTGTTTCCGCTGGCAAACGTAACTTAGCACACGAACTCACGGAAAGAAAATAAACTAAAGTCAAAGAATAAAAGGATGTAAAGACTAGGTGGCTTTTCTTCTCATCATGGTAGCAACTGGCTAGGTGTGGTCCAGAGCACATGACTGAAGAGAGAGTTCATTTTTCCGGAGAGAGAGAGAGTGAGTTCCAAGGAGAAGTTAAGAGAGGCTGAAGAGCTAAGAGCTAAGGGAGATTTCAAGGGGGTGTCCTAGTATTTATTCTCGGCCTTTTAGGGACCTCCCAATGGTTGTCTTGACCAATTAGATCCCCTGCTGACTCTGGGTGCCGCTTTGTAGCTCCACCCACTTAATAAATTAACATGTCATGGCCAGTCACATTGCTCGAATTTTACATTCTCTTGCAAAATATCCTTTTGAATGTGGTTTCTATAGCCAGAATATGATGCATTTGACAGGAAATCAATTAAAAGAAATGTTCAAAGCTGGAATTATCACGCTCATACATACTAAACATGACATTAACCCTTAAGGCTTAGCTAGTCAATACTAATTAAAAGCACGATAAACACAATGATTAAAACAAGGATATTCAAATTTGTGGGTCACATACATAATATGCAGTTATGCCTATAAATTATTATTTTCATTAACAATGAGAATGAAAGTCCTTTAAGATGATTTTACAGGTTTTGTGAACCCAGGAATTTTAGCCTTTGTCCTCGAAACCTGGTCAGGGTGTATTCAGGCGGGCTGGGGGTCTGATTTATGACTTTCTGCTGTTGTCTTGTGGAATTCGGCTTCTCATGTTTCAACCATGCTTCGATCGAATCTTGATTTGCCAATTATTCGGTCCTTGATATTCTACACACCCCTCTTCGTTCGGCGAGGTGTTTTAGCAGAAGACATCGTCGAGCGCTGGAAAAACAAGGGCAGAAGAAGCAGACAAAACACAGCAAACAACAAGACAACACCTCCATGACAGTTACTGTACTGGTGCCGGGCATTAGGTTATTCAATTTTGGAAATTATTGTTTTAGTTCTTCGATCAACTTTTGCGACTAGATTTGTGTGTTTCTTCTAAGTTGTCTTAACTTAAGAATGTTCACATTTAGTTTCTAGTGAACTAATTTGTGGTAAAATGAATCGACCTATCGTGCATGGAGCTCTCTGGCTTTCCTTCAGTCTAGAGTGGCTTGCGGATATTAGGTGTGAGTCAATCCTAATATCAGACCTTTGACCCTTGCAGGGTGTCTAGGTGTTTCACCTACTAAAGAAAGAGGGAAGGAAAAGGATAGGTAAAAGAAGAACAAAACAAAACAAAGCTGCTGTGGGTTTTCCTAGCATGATTTGCAACTACTGTTGAGCTAGGATGTCATGTGCAGCTAGGGGCCATGCACCTTAACCCGTGTCAGGTGTTCTAACTCTTGTGAGGATAGCTATATGTTTCTTCATGGTGGTGTATGTAACTGTGTTGTGCTAAAGTTGGATATTCTACTTGTGGGAAGAATATGTTTGTTGAATGTGTTATCAGTAGATGTGGTTACCTCTGGGTGTAGGTAATGTTGTGTGTGTTAATGGTGTAGTGTATGTGTGGTCAGATCTGTTCCAGTCTGTGTCGTCTCCCCCCTTTTCAGGTATGTTACATAAGACTGGCTCTCTTCATCCTTGGCTTGGATGTGGGCATGTCCATGATCTAATGGGGATCAGTCCAGAAAGGCAGGAAGTTCTTTAGCAGACAGTCGGAGGTAGTTTGGCATGGCTGTGTGAAGCTGGGCTGCAAACTTTGTCTCCTTTGTTGCATTCCTCTTGTGCTACCTTCTGGATGTGGCAGACTTTCTGACCTTCTGTGCTTTGGTGGTTGCTGTTGCACAGACAGGAATGTGGTTCTAGGAGTTGGAGTTCATTTAGCAGTTTGCTAGTGAGTGATGGGTGAGTGAGGATGTTCTCTGGTACCTCAGTTTTCATCAACGGTTGGCCGTGAGAGACTTGCTTGTCCTGTGTGGTTGTTGAACAGGTGCTTGTCATCTCGGATATGGTGGTGTACCATGCGATCGTCGGCCTTCCGCTCTGTCGCTGGTCACAGCGAGCATGACTCAATTTCGTAGTCATCCGTGTTCAGCTTATCTTGAAGGAACTCGTTCAGTTGGCTCATGACTTGTTCCATGTCTTCTGACGGTAAGCTGTATGGTTCTGGAGCATACTCAGCACTGTGCATGTCTGAGTAATGCTGAGGTGGGTTTCGTTGTCGCAACCCTACGAGATGCTCTTGGATGAGTCAGGCGATTCCCTTTGGATGTCTGGTTAGGTTTCCAGTTGTTGCTATCTTTATGCGTTTCTTGAGAAGCGTGGCTGGTCCCATGGATTTTTCCAGAAGTTGGGCTGATAGCTTTCGTGGACATGGGGATCACGTTCTCTGTGCTCTTGATGGAGAACTCTGGTTTTGTGATGCATCTGGGTGTCCAGTGCAAGGCTTGAGTCTTTGTTGACAGAGTTCAAGAGTGTGGATGTTTTGTCACCTTTCTTTGAGGCCATCTTCTGCTTGTTGTAGGCCTTCTGTGTTAAGTCACGCAACTGTTGGATGGTCATGGAGCGTGGACAGGCCATGACGCCTAGATGGTGGCTGACTCCAGGGTGCAGATTTCTTAGGAAGAGGCTTTTGAAGTTCACATCCTCTTCAAGGTCAGGTTCATTGTGTGCACCAAAGTAGGCTTGTCGGAGTCGGTTATAGTAAGCTTGTGGAGCCTCTTGTCGACCTTGTTTGGTTTCTAAGGCAGTTAACAGTCCATGTTCGGAGTCAGGGTCGGTAAACTCTTTAATCAGGACCTCACGAAGTAGCTGGTAGTCTGACTTCGTTCGACTGGGCTGTCGATCTAGGAAGTTTCGCACTCGGAACTGGACGTGGCTCTAAGGAGGTATAACCTGTCTCTGTCAGTCACATGAGGTCTCATTTCTAGATAGAAGTTGACATCTTGAAGGTGGGCCTGGATGGTGTGGCCCCCTGTGGAGTTCGGGTTGAACTTGCTGATGTTTTTAGACAGCTTGTCGAGGTCTTTGATGGTCATCCCAGGTGCAGCTCCAAGGTCTGCTTGGATGGGAGGTTTTCTTTCGTTGACAGGAAAGAGTTCTGTGGCGAAGGCAGGTGAGGTTTTGGGTTGTGGCCCTTCGCTTCTTTCGCTGTATACGAGTTCTTGGACATGGGACTCTGCTCTGCTCAGCAGTGGTGAGGCTGAGTGTGGTTTCTCTCGCTTTGGCTCTTGCTTCTGCGCATAAGCATGTTTGAGTCCTCTTCTGACCATGTAGAGCTGATCATTGGTATCGTCTAGTTGTGGGGTCAGATTGTCCATTTCAATTCTGTACCTTTCAAGGTGGTCCTTCAGGGCACTTATTTCAGCATTCTTGTTGCTAATGTCATGCTTGGCTTTCTCTAGTAGCTGGTTGGCATACTGAAGTCTGTTTACCAGGTCTTCCTGGGCAGCCTTTGCATGTTGGTCGAGCTGAGCTGCTGTCAGGGCTGCTTGGAGCTCCTTAACTTGTTCCGTTGTTTCCTGCTCGCTCTCGTTGGGTGCTTTGAGTTGATCTTGAACTTTCACTTCCAGCTTGTCTGCGACGTTGAGCACATGTCAGTTCCTCTTGAAGGTGGGTGATGTGCTTGTCGCTCAGTTTCAGCTGGGTCGTGAAGGCATAGCTTAGGAGCTGGCAATTTTGACTAGCTCCTCATGGTTGTTATTCTGGCTTGAATCTTGTGTCAGGAATCTTCTCAGGACTAGGATTATTATTAAAAATAATAACAGTTCAAACGTCTTGGGGTGAGGCTGTCTGTACCTCTCAGCCAAGTGTTCACATCTTCCCTTTGCCAGGGGTCTGCAGTCTGCGGCATGTTGGCACGCTGGGGAGAAGAGAGACTGACACAGATCTGTGTGGAGTGGAAGCTTATGTGGGTGTGACAACTATGTCAGTGATTCTGAACCACTGGTGAAGTGTGGTGATCACTGTGTTGGTCTCAGAGTATCTAGGTAGACTAGCGATGTGAAGACTTCGTCACTCTAATGAGGAAGAGGAAAAGAGACAAAAGGTGAAAACAAATTTAATAAAAAACAATTCCTTTTCTATTTTTTTTCAAATGAAGAAAATTCTTTCCTTTTTTATTATTAAATGTTGTTATCAAGGAGGCAAACAATATTATTAAAATTTTGTCTTAGACAAACGAATATAATAATAATTCTGATATCTCTTTTCTTAGTCTGACAGAATTGACAACGCACACCTTACAGTTGGGACCGCTCACCAGGGAGGCTGCGAAGGACAGTTGCTCAACACTTATCTCTATTAAAATTGATCTCAGCGTTGCATGAGTTGTTCAAATTTGGATTGCGTTTTAAATATAGGGAGGTTAAGAAGAACAAAAGTAGGTTTGATTGCAATCAAATTCGTAAGGATGATTCGCCTTTTGACAGGATTGCATCTCTCATACACTTAGAATTGATTGATGGTTCTTACAGGTCCCTACAAATGTGAAAAGTGAAGAGGAAAGAAAGGAGGATAGAACAGGAGGGAAGAGAAAGAGACAGTAAGTTGAGTGGATCGGTCCACTAGCAAGCAGTTATGCCCGACTACGCGTATAGTGTTGTTTTCAGTTGCTACACAACTATCAACAAAAATAAATTTTGGGTAAAAGAGATTTGTCTCTCTAATTTATTTGAACTCGTAGCGAGGATAACAATGCGTCCTATTAAGGCTCAGGTGGGTCGTCCCAAGCTAGGATACACAGAGGAAAGGAAATGGTAAGACAAAGTAAAATTGTAAAGTAATAAACAGGCAAAATAAGCAAATATGAAATTAAGTAAATGAGGAAATAAGTAAATAAAATAGTGGTTATGTTTATAACCAAAACAGGAAGAATTAGGGTAAAACGCAATAAAGTAATGAGTGAGTATAAGTCTGAATAGAATCTACTTAAATGGGTAATAAATCAATTAGGTAGAATAAGTTTACTTAAACTTTTAAAGTTCAATACTTATTTGTACCTAAAATGATTATGCCCAAAAGGGAATACTAGAAGGAAGGATCATATTAATAATATGAGGGGAAAATTAGAATGATTCCAAATAAATTTAATGTTTTAATTAAATTTGAATTTGGCACAATTAATAATTCTGAACTAGTATTTTCCTTTCTAGTAGAACTACAAATAAGTGGTAAAAGGGAGAAATAGGGAAGAGAAAGACCAACAAGTATATTAGTTTAAATGTTTGAAGGGTTAAACCACTTTAGCTTTTCAAAACACACACTTTATTCAACCATTGGAGGTTAATGCTAACTTCTAACCTTTGAGGCTAATGGCTTTAGCATAGACTTCAATGTAAACACCACCGTGCCATTAGCAACAGCATGGAGCTTGTTTACAAAAGATCGATGTACTGCGGCGCGCAGTTCAAAGTTGCTCCGAAGTATGTTACATTAAATGTTGGCGCATCTCAACACTGTACAAATAACAACACCGCTTGTTCTGCGATGTGGCGCTTAAACTTTCAGTTCGTTCAGAGTTAAACTTAAACCTTATTCAAATAATAGCTTCGTGCTGCGGTTGAGGAAACAGTGAATCACAAGCCCGTGTCCGTTTATATGGACATAAACACAACAGGGTTTCTTCGCTGTTGGTTCAAAGGTAAACTTTACTTGATAAAGCTTTTAAAGCTCCCATTCAAATCACTCTCGGACACGCGCAGTGTTTTCGCGAGATATAATTAACTTTGTGAGCAGTGTACACAAACAGGCAAGCATTATCCTCTAATGTTTAACCCGGGGAGTCATAGCATATATGATCTGACAATGGAACACGCACTGACGATCAAACTATGAATAATAAGGCTTTGATAAATAGAATTGAGGAACATGCTCAAAACTATTCTTTATCCACTGATTTATTTCCCTTTTAATTACTGCAGTTTAGCTTGCGGCTAACAGTTACTGAGATTATGGAGTAAGTTATAGCTATTAGATGACCTGGAACACGCAGGAAATTAATTCAGCTATAAAACAAGGCATTACAAGAAGAGAGGAACACGCTCATCTCCAACCTCATTCTCCGATCTCAAATGTTAACTTTGAGTTCCCTTACTGCAGTTAAACAAAGGCGAGGCTGACTCGAGTTACAGCCTTCTCTGTGCTCATTCATTCAAGGAGGCGCGCGCTGCTGACGTCACTCACACACGCGCACACACACACCAGTCTCGATCTCAGATCTCATCCGTAAGAATATAAAAGATTAAATAACTTGGTTTATGCTCATAATTTAGATTAATCTGCCCGCTTTTTCCTCCACCAATATGTAATGATAACATATAATATATATATTGTTATAAGGGAAACAGGTCAATTTAGCTCAAAGGGAATCATTAATGATTTTATAGGGAATTTGAACAGACTCACTGTTTCACGGCGATTCACCGAACAAGCCGTATAACAAACTCTGCACTGGATATTAAAATCCCAAAATATAGTGAAAACACTATTAAATAGCACGGTAACAAAATCGACAGATTAAGGCATTAACTTATGAGCACAAAACACAAGATATTTCTCTTTTCAATATAAACAAGACTTTATTTATATAAATCTAAGACATGTAAACTAATCTACATATGAACACAAGCATTCACACATTCATGCGTTGCAGAAAGAGAGAAAGTGAGGAAAGGATTAGATTAAGAGAATGAGAATTTTGGGTATCCCACGTTTACAGCAATAGGTGCAATTGCATAAACCTGAACAATCATCAATCACATATTTAACACTCGCATTGACTTTTTCAATGAGGCTAAAATTACATTAAAATGACACCAGCACGGCAAAGTCTGGGGTTTGTACTTGCGTAGCTTTTGTGTTTAAAGGATTCCCTTTGTTCTCCGTCTTTTCAGGAAAGGGTTTTTCCGAAGTCGCTGATTGGCTTAGAGTTCAGGAGTCGTGGAAGTGGGCGTTGGCTGGTTTTGCAGAGTCTTGGGCTTGTTTCCGCTGGCAAACGTAACTTAGCACACGAACTCAGAAAGAAAATAAACTAAAGTCAAAGAATAAAAGGATGTAAAGACTAGGTGGCTTTTCTTCTCATCATGGTAGCAACTGGCTAGGTGTGGTCCAGAGCACATGACTGAAGAGAGAGTTCATTTTTCCGGAGAGAGAGAGTGAGTTCCAAGGAGAAGTTAAGAGAGGCTGAAGAGCTAAGAGCTAAGGGAGATTTCAAGGGGTGTCCTAGTATTTATTCTCGGCCTTTTAGGGACCTCCCAATGGTTGTCTTGACCAATTAGATCCCTGCTGACTCTGGGTGCCTTTGTAGCTCCACCCACTTAATAAATTAACATGTCATGGCCAGTCACATTGCTCGAATTTTACATTCTCTTGCAAAATATCCTTTTGAATGTGGTTTCTATAGCCAGAATATGATGCATTTGACAGGAAATCAATTAAAAGAAATGTTCAAAGCTGGAATTATCACGCTCATACATACTAAACATGACATTAACCCTTAAGGCTTAGCTAGTCAATACTAATTAAAAGCACGATAAACACAATGATTAAAACAAGGATATTCAAATTTGTGGGTCACATACATAATATGCAGTTATGCCTATAAATTATTATTTTCATTAACAATGAGAATGAAAGTCCTTTAAGATGATTTTACAGGTTTTGTGAACCCAGGAATTTTAGCCTTTGTCCTCGAAACCTGGTCAGGGTGTATTCAGGCGGGCTGGGGGTCTGATTTATGACTTTCTGCTGTTGTCTTGTGGAATTCGGCTTCTCATGTTTCAACCATGCTTCGATCGAATCTTGATTTGCCAATTATTCGGTCCTTGATATTCTACAGATCAGTAACATATATTTAAAAAAAAAAATAAACTGATTGGGCAAATTTTATTTTCTAAACATACCGGTTACATAGGTACCGGTGCCATATTGGTACCGGGTTTCGGTACACAACCCTAATGCTAAGAGGGTGAATGGGCGGATCCCTCTGTCTGTGTCAAAACACGAGTGGGAGGGCTAAAGTTATTGTGCACTAATATTGCGTCTGCTTCTAGGCCTACTTACTGCTGTTGTTTCTTTTTGTGTTATCAGAAATTACTACTTCTGATTCAGCCCGTCAAAGTTTAAATCCCATCTGATAAGTGCGTCCTTGTACGTCTTGCAATGAGTACACAAGTAGTAGGTCATTAGGCAGAGAGTAGGCAGTCTTTTGTGGCTGCTCAAATGCATTCGACCACATTAGCATCTATGCCACAAAAGAAATCTAGTCGAATGTCGAATAGCTTCCCCTGGAGGTTGTCGAAATTGGACAAGCTCAAAGCGTTTCACACCCCATTTACACTTGTATTTAGCGTTGTCCACTTGTGATCCAATCAAACAAAACGGATCTTAATACCAAGTGTAAACACGGCCTTTGTTAATGACAGCAGATTTATAAACGATTCTCATTACGAATTTAGGAAGATGTTTGTTACAGGTATAACATTGTCATATGCATTTTAAAAATTCATAAAAATGTTACTAAACAACCGACGAGTAATACTGTTTCAGCAGATTTTCCTTGCGCTTTGGACTTCTTTTAACTCAGATTAATAAACAGATATCGCCACGAGCTTGTGCAACACTGTCAGAATACATGCAGTTTGTGCGTGTATTAGAAAACATAGCATACTGCAATTTATTTACTAAGGCCATTTCGTGATTTCAGTTATCATAGCAACAAAAACTACCCCTTCGCCTTCCCCTTCGAAGACATGCAATGCAGTACTAAACCGTCTCTCACTGTCGGTGCTTGTAATAAATTTAGCATCTTTCTCTGACACTTTTAAATGCTTCCATACTGCTGACATGTTTGCTGAATTATAAAGAGTGCAGAACTCTCACTGGTTGCTATTTTGTGACGTTATTGTTTGGTAACATTTTTTGGTCTATTCACTTTTTGTGCTCAAAGAAAACAAAAATAACAACTTTATTCAACAATTCTTCTCTTCTTCATCCCGTAAGCTGTGGTGTGCCACCATTGTGAAGAATATTACGACACATGCGTCTGCTTCTGCATCATGTAAGCAGTGCATGTGCATGGCTCCGCTGCTTACATTGAACACGCACATTTGTTGTTTACATGATGCGGAAGCAGATGCATGCATCGTGATATTCTCCACAATGGTGGCACACCAAACATATAGGATGAGGAGGAGAAGAATTGTTGAATACATTTGTTATTTTTGTTTTCTTTGAACACAAAAAGTATTCTCGTAACTTCATAAAATTACGGTTGAACACCTGATGTCACATTGACTATTATACCGATGTCTAGGGCTGCAACAAACAATTATTTTGATAATCGATTAATCTAACGATTATTATAATGATTAATCAACTAATCGTCGATTAGTTCACTGATTCACCAGTAGACTTTGATTGATTATTCAGCTTTTTTAATTAGTTCAATTAAGTTATACATTTGCTAACATAAATAAAGGTCACTTCAGCTTTAGAAAAGCATATTATGTAATTACAATTATTAAACAATTAATTGGTAACACTTTACAATAAGATTAGTTAGCATTAGATAACATAAACTAAGAATTAACAATACTTCTACAGCATGTATTAATCTTAGTTAATAAATAAATGCACTGTGAACTAACATGAACAAACAATGAACAACTTTAGTTTATTAACCAAAATGTTCAAAGATTAATACATAAATGCAATAAATGTATTGTCCGTGCATATTAATTAATACATTAACTAATGTTAACAAATGATACCTTATTGTAAAATGTTACCAATTCATTATACAAATAGATGTATTTGGCACACAAAATGAGATGACAGACAGAGACACTCACCATTTAATTAGCTACATGAGTGACATCATTCTGCCAAACATCTCCTTTTGTAAGTCATATGGATAAGAAACTCAATAAAGGTAAAAGTGATAATATGCTTTGGATAAATTATTTTATTCACAATATTATGTATTATATAATGTGTTACATTTATATAGTGTTTTTCTAGACACTCAAAGTGCTTTACATAGTAAGGGGGGGAATCTCCTCATCCACCATCAGTGTGCAGCATCCACCTGGATGATGCAACGGCAGCCATAGTGCGCCAGAACGCCCACCGCATACCAGCTTACTGGTGGAGAGGAGACAGAGTGATGAAGCCAATCGGTGTATGGGGATGATTAGGAGGCCATGATGGTCAGAGGCCAATGGGCAAACTTGGCCAGGATGCTGGGTTTACACCCCTACTCTTTTTCGAAGGACATTCTGGTATTTTTAATGACCACAGAGAGTCAGGACCTATATTAAAATACCTTGTAGGGTTATGATCCTCAAAACAGTCCTGAGCTAGATCAAGCTTTGATCTCTGTAAATCAAACTGTCACTTTAATTAAAAATAAAAATTTCCCACTAATAAAATATTTTATAATTAGCAAGCTCCACACTGGAGAGCTGCTTTATAACAGAAAATCAAGTTGTAATTCTAACTGAAAGCGACATTGATTCTGTTTTTTCTTGTTTAATACCGTAAAGCTGCTTGAATTAAGGCTTTCTATTGCTTAAAGTACTATATAAATAAACATGATATAAATATTTACATATTCATCCACAGTGTTGAGAGTAACGTGTTATAAAAGTAATGCAATACAGTAATGCAATACTTCCTGTTCGTAGTCAGTCAATAGCCACCTGTGATGTCCAAGTTTGTAATTAAAGACCTCAAGGCTACTGGCCCGACAGTGGAAACGCGGCATGATTTCGTCCTATGTACTCGAGGTCCGAGGCTATTAGCTCCGCCCGGCTCGCTGTAAGCCCCGGCTCGCACTGGCCAGTGGAAAAGCGGCAAATGGGTGAAAATGGCGAGATGAACTTCTACGCATTACTTCAAGTTTGTCAGTGAACCTCTTGAATTCAAAGATAATAAAATAATGACAACAATGAAAAAAAAAATATATATATATAGCCTAGTCCTGTTGTGTCGAATATGATATGAATAGACCCAAGCTATTTACAGATATTGCCAGATAATCACTTTACCTCTACCATTCTTTTAACAGACTTGGATCGTTTGTGATTCTGGCTGTCATAGTTTTTTGCATTGTCTTGAGCCTTCACTTTTCCAATTATAAGTTATATTGTTACTTGTTAGTGTTCCTGTGGCTCAGTGGTAGAGCATCACATTAGCAGCACAAAGGTTGTGGGTTCGATTCCCAGGGAACACACATACTGACAAAAAAAAATATATTGCTATTGGATAAAAGTGTCTGCTAAATGCACACAAATATAAAACATATATATATATATATATATATATATTGTTAGTAGCCTGGATAGTCCACAATCTCGCAATATGCGACCATATGGCACATTTTATCATTTTATAATGTTCTACTTATGTAGTTATTTTGGTCAAAGTAACTCAAAAGTAGTACAGGAGTCATCTAAAGCATTACAATTCTGAGACAGTAATGTTGTAAGGTAAGAAATTACTATTAAATAACAGTAACACGTTATCTATAATGTATTACAGTTTTGAAGTAACTTGAACAACACTGGTAATATTGCAAGTTAAGGAATTAAGTTTAAATACAAATAACAAGTAATCTATAATGTACAGGTACATCTCAACAAATTTGAATATCATGAAAAAGGTAAATATTTTTTGTCACTCATTTCAGAAAGTGAAATCCATATATTATATAGATTCATTACACAGAGTGAAATATTTCAAGCATTTATTTCATGAAATTTTGATGATTATGGCTAACAGATAATGAAAACCCCAAATTCAGTGTCTCAGAAAATTTGAATATTGCATAAGATCAATAAAAAAAAGGATATTTTAAACAGAGATGTCAGGCTTCTAAAAAGTATGTTCCCTTTCAGTCGGTCACTCCGAGTCACGTCGGATGACCGACGAATTGGGATCTCGCCAGAGAGACCTATCCACTTCGAGTGTAACTAAACGAGCCAATGGACATTGGCATGCGATCATTGCATCCAGCTGCCGCTGATCACAGCGTGAGTATAAGAGGCAGCCGGTGCACCGCATTAATCATCCTTTCACTTCGGAGCCGAGCGGTGGTATTCACTACTGCTCTTCCTGTCTGCGAGTGAGAAACTGAGCGAGTGCGGGCGTTACAGCACGGCAGCGGTGGTCGCGGTCTCACGGGAGAGAGAGAAAACGGTTCCCGTGAAGACAGTCACACTAGGAGTGTGCGGTGGCCAGCCCCCTGCGTGCTTCAGCACTAAGAGAGCAGATTTCTCTAAAAGAGTACACGGGTGATCGCGTCTTTTTAAAGATGTCTTATCACCCGTGCGTTTCTGCGGTCGATCTCTGGCGCCTCAGGACAGTCACGATCACTGCCTCACGTGTCTGGGCATTCAGCACGCTGAGGAAGCCGTGGATGGTTCATGTTCTTCATGTGGGGACATGACCATCTCGGAGTTGCGCAATAGACTCCGCTGTGTCAAACATGGCGGAGTCCCTCTGCCTCTGCCGCGATCTGGCGTTCGTCCTGGCACAAAACGGGCGGCACAGCATCCGTGGAGTCAGAGGTGATCTGAGGATTACGGTGAGGGCTTCCCAAGTGGAGGTTCTCACCCTCAGGCACTCCGCAGCCGGCGGGGGTACCGTGGTTCGGACTGGGGCCTCTGCTGAGTGGGGTACCCCACCCGTTTCCTTGTGCCTCCTGATGACCAGATGTCGGTCGCTGCATCGGAGGGCGAGCCCTCTCTCTCCGGGATGACGACTGCTGGCGCTGTTGCCCCTTCGGGTGTGGTAGCGTTGTCCCGAGCCAGACCCAGAGATGACGGCTATGCTTTCCCGGGCCGCCGAGAACGTCGGGCTCGTGTGGAATCCTCCACCGTCCCGACCCTTCTAGGTTGGACGAGTGGTTTCTCGGGGGTCGCGCTGGTTTTCAGCGCGCCTCCGTGCCATTCTTTCCGGAAGTGCATGAGGAGCTTACAAGGTCATGGAAGGCACCTTTACTGCCCGAAATAAACCTTGTGGCTCCTCCCCTCACCACCCTCGATGGTGGAGCCGCTTTGGGGTACACGGGCATCCCTCTGTGGAGCGGTCTGTGGCCATGCAGTTGTGTCCAACAGTCGCTTCCACTCTGCGGGTGAACCGTGTCTCCCCTCACGGGCCTGTAAGTACTGTCAGGCCTCACTGGCAGTGCTTATAGAGCCTGTGGGAGGCGGCTTCTGCCCACACGCCATGAGGCGTTACTGCAGGTCCATCAGGCCAAAGCACTGAGAGACCTGCACGAGGGTGGGCACGACCTGGCGGTTCTACATGAGCTGCGTGCTGCGACGGACCTCGCGCTCCGAGCGACGAAGGTGACCGCACAGTCTCTGGGTCGTGCGATGTCCACGCTTGTGGTCCAGGAGCGCCATCTCTGGCTGTGTCTCACTGACATGAAGGAGCAGGAGAAGGTACAGTTCCTGAATGCTCCCGTGTCACAGACCGGCCTCTTCGGCGACGCTGTCGAGAGCTGTGCCCAGCAGTTTTCGGCAGCACAGAAGCAGACTGAGGCGATCAAGCACATCATGCGCCGGAGGAAACCCGCTGCTGCTTCCACTCCGGCTGCAGCCCCTCAGCCTGCTGCCCGCCGTGGCGCCTGTGGCCGCCCCCGCTCCCACGCCGCGGCAGCAGCCTTCCACCGTGCGGCGTCGTGGAGCCGGTCACAGACAGGGACGCCCAGCCCGTCCAGGCCCCGCCAGACCAGGCGGCAAGCGCAAGTGCAAGAGGCCCTGAGACGGGCGACCCAGAGATGGAGAGAACTGCTCATCGGGAGATGGTGACCGCACCACTCCCTCCCCGGAGGAGGGCCGGGTGGAGAATCCTTTGTTTCGCTTTGTTTTGTTCCCGCTGGCCCAGCAGCCAGCGGTACCCAAAACTTCAATAAAGAGCAGTTTCCTCAGTCTCTGGGTCTCAAGAGGAGAGTGGTGTACCGTGCATCACGGGATCACTTCCTCCTCCTCTCTCGCCAGGCAGGGGTTGCCCAGAGCACCCCTCCTGCCCATTTGTGGAACCGGGTAAGGGCAGTAGCACTCAAGCCCCGCTACAAGTCGTCACACGCAAGCCGGGCTCCTCGTTTCCTCCCACACGAGGAGGAATCAGGTGAGTGTTACACTACACACCCAGACCCCGCCCCGCCATCACAGGCCAGGCCTTCACAGGCCCCGGCCGGGTCCCTGTGTTCCACATCGCTGCCCCACCACGGGTACGCCGGTGGCTCCGTTGGTGCCGCTGGCACGGTCTCTCGGAGCCTGGCTAGCGCTCCCCAGTCCGTCTCGGTGGCTCCTACGGACCATCAGACTCGGCTATGCGATTCAGTTCGCCCGGCGTCCCCAAGTTCAGGGCATCCGTTCACTTCAGTCAAACCCGCCGATGCTCCTGTCTTATGCGAAATCGCAGTCCTACTGGCGAAGGATGCGATAGAGCTGGTCCCTCCAGCCGATATGAGGTCGGGGTTGTTCAGCCCCTACTTCATTGTGCCCAAGAAAGGTGGTGGGTTACGACCGATCTTGGATCTGCGAGTTTTGAACCGTGCACTTCACAAGCTGCCGCTCAAGATGTTGACGAGAAACGCATTTTTGGATGCGTCCGTCCCTAGATTGGTTTGCAGCGATCGACCTGAAGGACGCTACTTTCATGTCTCGATCCTCCCGCGACACAGGCCATTCCTGCGTTTAGCGTTCG
The DNA here is from genome assembly GCA_027564155.1 of Gymnocypris eckloni scoliostomus. Taxonomy (NCBI): domain Eukaryota; kingdom Metazoa; phylum Chordata; class Actinopteri; order Cypriniformes; family Cyprinidae; genus Gymnocypris; species Gymnocypris eckloni. The sequence goes on along the minus strand of CM050427.1, from coordinate 14,807,315 downwards.
AGGACAGGCGCAGTACAAGGTCCTGCCCTTGGGCTGTCCCTGTCGCCCGCCTTCACCAAAGTCGTGAGGCGGCCCTTGTCCCCTGAGAGAACAAGGTGTGCGCATTCTCAACTACCTCGACGACTGGCTCATACTCGCACAGTCTCGCAGGCAGTTGTCTGCACACAGGGACCTGGTGCTCAAGCACCTCAGCCTGCTGGGCCTTCGGGTCAACTGGGAAAAGAGCAAACTCGTGCCAACGCAGAGGATCTCTTTTCTCGGCATGGAGTTCGATTCGGTCAACCAAACAGCACGCCTCACCCAGGAACGTGCTCAGTCAGTGCTGAACTGCTTCAAGACCTTATCAGGCAGGACGGCGGTTCCACTGAAACTCTTTCAGAGGCTCCTGGGGCATATGGCTGCAGCCGCGGTGACAGTTCCGCTCGGTCTGCTCCATATGAGACCGCTTCAGCACTGGCTCTATGGCCGAATCCCGAGGTGGGCGTGGAACGCGGCACTTACCGGGTTCAGATTACACCGGCCTGCCGCAAGACCTTCAGGCCGTGGTCAGATCCTCGTTCCTTCGGGCAGGAGTGCCCCTGGAGCAGGTATCCAGGCATGCTGTGGTATTCACAGATGCCTCATCCACAGGCTGGGGAGCCATGTACAACGGGCACGCAGTATCAGGGGTTTGGACGGGTCCCCAACTGCATTGGCATATCAATTGCCTCGAGTTGCTAGCACGCCTTGCCCTGAGCCGTCTCAGAGGGCGCCTTCAGCGCAAGGGCGTTCTGGTCGTCTGGACAACACTGCGACCGTTGCGTATATCAACCGGCAAGGCGGTTTGCGCTCCCGTCGCGTATGTCGCAACTCGCCCGCCACCTCCTCCTCTGGAGTCAGAAGCATCTGAGGTCCCTTGCCATCCACATCCCAGGAGTGTTCAATCGGGCAGCCGACGAGCTGTCCCGAGCAGCACTTCCAGGCGAGTGGAGACTCCATCCCAGGCGGTTCAGCTGATTTGGGACGGCTCGGAGCTGCCCAGGTCGACCTGTTTGCATCTCCAGAAACCACCCACTGCCAAGAGTTCTACTCCCCAACCGAGGCAACGCCGCACGGATGCACTGGCACACAGCTGGCCCCGGGGCCTGCGCAAATATGCACGTTCCCCAGTGAGCCTACTAGCACAGACACTGTGCAAGATCAGGAGGACGAGGAGCAGGTCTTGTTAGTGGCTCCATATTGGCCCAACAGGACCTGGTTCCCGAACTCATGCTCCTCGCGACAGCCCCTCCCTGGCCAATTCCTCTGAGGAAGGATCTGCTTTCTCAGAGACGGGGCACCCTATGGCACCCGCGCCCGGACCTGTGGAAACTCCACGTATGGTCCCTGGATGGGACGCGGAGGTTCTAGCTGACCTACCCCAGGAGGTAGCACTCACTATCACTTCAGCACGGGCACCGTCCACGAGACGGGCCTATACTCTGAAGTGGAACCTGTTCGTCGAATGGTGTTCCTCCCACCAGGAGGACCCCCGGAGATGCTCGATCAGAGCTGTGCTTTCCTTCTTACAGCAAGGGTTGGAGCGTAGGCTGTCCCCTTCCACCCTTAAGGTTTATGTGGCCGCTATTTCTGCTTACCACGACCCCGTAGAGGGGAAGTCGGTGGGGAAGCACAATCTGGTTGTCAGGTTTCTTAGAGGGGCCAGGAGGTTGAACCCTCCTAGGCCCCCCTCTCTACCCTCTTGGGATTTGGCTTTGGTGCTAAGAGCCCTAATAACTGCCCCCTTTGAGCCTTTGCAGTCAGTCGAGTTGAAGTTTCTATCTATGAAAACCCTACTCCTGACTGCATTGGCCTCGATCAAGAGGGTGGGGGACCTGCAGGCATTTTCGGTCGACGATTCGTGCCTTCAGTTTGGGCCGGCTGACTCCAGTGCAACACTGAGGCCCCGGCCCGGCTATGTGCCCAAGGTTCCTACCACTCCCTTCAGGGACCAGGTAGTGAATCTGCAAGCGCTGCCCCCGGAGGAGGCAGACCCAGCCCTAGCTTTGCTCTGTCCGGCACGCTACACGACAGTACACGGATAGAACTCAGAGCTTTAGGACCTCAGAGCAGCTCTTTGTCTGCTACGGTGGACAGCAGAAGGGGAGAGCTGTTTCCAAGCAGAGGATGGCCCACTGGATAGTGGATGCTATCACCTTGGCCTATGAAGCACAAGGTGTGCCCTGCCCGCTCAGGTTGCGTGCTCACTCCACTAGGAGTGTTGCATCGTCCTGGGCACTGGCTCGTGGCGCCTCGCTAGCAGACATCTGTAGAGCTGCGGGTTGGGCGACTCCCAACACGTTCGCTAGGTTCTATAGCCTGCGTGTCGAACCGGTTTCCTCCTGTGTTCTCACCTCAAACGGGTAGTGGCACTGAGAGGCCCTGTTCAGAGTCGGCTTGCGCGTCTCTAAACGCCTTATTCTCCAGAGAGTTCCCTAACCGGGCAAACCCTGTCGAGTCCTCCAGCACTCCGGTGCCCAGGCGTGGCGGAACGTGACGGTGCCAGGCCTTTCAGCCAATGAATTCTTGAAATCTGGTGTGAGGCTAGTGCCCATATGAGTGACCCTGTTGGGATCCCATATGTGTTTTCCACGGTATGCTTATTAGAACCGTGTTCCCCAGGTAGACCATGTTCTGCCGTCTCTAATGATGCAGCCTGAGCCATCACAGAGACTTCCATGTGCATTGGGCCCTCACGGGTTACTTCACATGAGTAATGTCACTTAACCCCTCTGGGAGGTGACTCCAGTGTGCCTCTTCCAAGTGGAAGGCACACTTTCCCAGTGTTATTCAAGTCCTACTGTTTGGGTTGCTCTAGGGACAGCAGTAGTCGACCTTCTCTGTGTAGCCCGGTCCTATCTGCCTTATAGGAAGGATCAGGAGGTCTACACAGGGCGGAAGGGCAGCTCCTGTGGCGCTTTGGTAGGGATCCCAGTCGGTCATCCGGCGTGACTCGGAGTGACCGACTGAAAGGGAACGTCTCGGTTACGTATGTAACCCTCGTTCCCTGAGGAGGGAACGGAGACGCCACGTCCGTCGCCACAGTTGCTGTACCACCGCTGGGCGGCCGGGTCTCCGGCTCGGCTCGGCTCTTCAGCGAAAACATGATTAATGCGGTGCACCGGCTGCCTCTTATACTCACGCTGTGATCAGCGGCAGCTGGATGCAATGATCGCATGCCAATGTCCATTGGCTCGTTTAGTTACACTCGAAGTGGATAGGTCTCTCTGGCGAGATCCCAATTCGTCGGTCATCCGACGTGACGTCTCCGTTCCCTCCCTCAGGGAACGAGGGTTACATACGTAACCGAGACGTTCATTTCTATGCATTCAATACTTGGCTGGGCCTCATTTTGCATGAACTACTGCATCAATGTGGCATATAGAGCCTGTGGCACTGCTCAGGTGTAATGGAAGCCCAGTTTGCTTTGATAACGGCCTTCAGGTCATTTGCATTGTTGGTTCTGGTGTCTCTCATATTCCTCTTGACAATACCCAATAGATTTTCTATAGGGTTCAAGTCAGGCAATTTTGCTGGCCAATTAAGCACAGTAACACCATGGTTATTGAACCAGCTTTTGGTACCTTTGGCAGTGTGGGCAGGTGCCAAGTCCTGCTGGAAAATTAAATCAGAATCTCCATAAAGCTTGTCAGCTGAAGGAAGCATGAAGTGCTCTTAAATTTCCTGGTAGCTGGCTGTGTTGACTGCGGACTTCAGAAAACACAGTGGACCAACACCAGCAGATGACATGGCAGCCCAAATCATCACTGATTGTGGAAACTTCACACTGGATTTCAAGCAACATGGATTCTGTGCCTCTCCACTCTTCCTACAGACTCTGAGACCTTGATTTCCAAATGAAATGCAACATTTACTTTCATCTGAAAAGAGGACTTTGGACCACTGAGCAACAGTCCAGTTCTTTTTCTCCTTAGCCCAGGAAAGATGGTTCTGACGATGTTTCTGTTTCAGAAGTGGCTTGGTAACCCTTTTCATGAAGATGTCTGAGCGTGGTGACTCTTAATACACTGACTCCAGCTTCAGTTCACTGCTTGTGAAGCTCTCCCAAGAGTTTGGATCTGTCACGGTATGAATGGCGAAGACTCAAATGCAAAGGATGGGTTTTATTCTTATAGTAACAGAATAAACAGTGTTCACAATTATTGTGGTATCATAGAACAAGAGATACCCACAATTTATACTGTATGGATGGTAATTCATTGAAACTCAAATGTAAATATTATAATAGTTGAGATACTGATTTTTGACTTTCATTAGCTGTAAGCTCTAAATATCAAACAAAAAGAAAAAAAACTTTTGAAGTGTTTTACTTTACATGTAATTAATCTAAAATATATGAAAGTTTAACTTTTTGAAAACTGCTCATGTTTGGATGCATTTTCTCTGAAGCGCTGTGTGTGTCTTCTCTTGAATAGCACTCAGGAGGGCTTAACTACAGTCTTGCACTACAGCGCCACACTGGTCAAACCTCAGTATTGCAGGCTTTTACAGTAGGTCATATGCAGAGTTGTGTAGTAACGAGTTACATTTACTTTCTTTACATCTACTTGTAGATTTTTTGGGAAACTAATACTTTTAGAGTATATTTAAAATGGGTACTTTTACTCTTACTCAAGTAATGTTTTTGTGAAAAGACATTACTTTTACTTAATTACTGTAGGAGATGCTCTTCTTGTTACTTTATCTTAATGCAATACAAGTAAAAAATGCTTAAATTTATTCCAAATGCACCGTCTACTTTTCTCTGGGCAATGAGCGATGCCCATTTGTGAATGATTCATTATTTTGAGTCAACTCTGTTCAAGTGCTTGCTCAAACCAGTTGGCAAACCAGTGAATCTGTTCTTGAATTAGTTTGAATTATTCGTTCAGTTCCCTGCTGCATGCACAGCATCAAGAGCATTGAGCGCAGTGGTGCGCAATCTGTTTCAGGAGGAATGCCTTTGCCTAGAAATAATTAATACTGATATTTTCACAATATTAACGCTTGCAGAAATATAGGCTAATTTGTACACTTTGCAGAACAGACGGAACACGATCCGGCAATGTGCATTTGTTTCTTTATGTTCAGATGTTCGGTAGCGGTCATGTGAGGAGTTTTTACTCTTCTCCGTGTCAGAGGTTATATACATATAGGCTACAATACATAATTAATTCATTTTGAAATATAATTTAATTCAGTGATGCAAATAAGAAATTTTATCAGCTGTTACTCCAGTTTTCAGAGTCATATGATCCTTCTGAAATCAATCTAATATATTGATTTATTAGCAGTGTTGGAAACAGTTTTGCTGTTTAATATTTTTTGGAACGTGTGACATTTTGTTCAGGATTTTTGGATGAATAGAAAGCAAAAAAGAGCAGCATTGTTAATATTATATAACATATTGGAATTATTTTTTAATGATTATGTGACACTGAAGTCTGGTGTAAAGGCAGATGCAAATTCTGATTCACATCACTGAAAGAAATTACATAAAAAAACTGTTGAACCACTGCGTGTGTGTGTGTGTGTGTGTGTGTGTGTGTGTGTGTGTGTGTGTGTGTGTGTGTGTGTGTGGATTTTTGATCACCACCAAGCTTTTTAAGTACCATCTAGACCATCTGAAATTAGCCTGGAGATTCATGGTCTTTTCCAGGATGATTAAATACTGACAGCAAGACCAACATCATTGTGGTCTGTCTGTGGAGATTCCTAAACTTTGTGAACTGAGTGATGAGTGTGAGGTGTAAGCTCTTGTGGTAATAAGTGTCAAGCCATTTACTCAAATTTGCTCCCCATCATCAGTCAGAGTGTGAAATGAAACACACATTTTCTAATCCCAAACTATTACATGGATTAAGCGAGACAGTGTCACGGTTTTTCATCCATCCCTCGACTTGGGCCTCAACAGGTTTATTATTTTGTCTTGATGTGTTTGTGTAGCATGTGTGCTAATACATTTAAGAGGCCTAGTGAGAGAAAGGGTTGTTTGGGAACACTTGATTAATGTAAGAGAGGCCGTAGAGAACAAACTGTTGGGATTATGGGTATTATGGTCTCAAGGGTGGAGTAGAGTTATGTTTAGCGTTGTAATAAAATAAAATCGAATACAATCAATTTTACTGTCACATCACCACAGCACATGTGCCTTGGTGAGTGAAATTCTTGAGAGCGTGCTCCAGACAGTGCAGAAACAATTTACATATAGACATTACATACTTATAGACTTATACAGATGACAATGTGCAAAATACACATACTTATACTCAGTACACACAGTGTACCATTAGACATACTTACAGTTATCAATGCACATTATACACCCTATGTACACATGCTACATTATGTACACAAATATACACATGTAACGGATGTCTGGCGACTGACGCTAGAGGCTGTAGCCTTTGGCGGTCCTTGTTAGAGCGCCCGCCTCCCGCGCCGGAGTCCCGGGTTTGCGACCCGCTCGGTGAGTTGGTGCGGACCCGTGTTGGGGGGGTTACACACACAGTAATATGCGAAGGTGCAACAGATTATGCATAAGCTATGTGTCATGGATGTGCATTTGTTGTATTTGTGCAGTGTGTGTGTGCAGTCCAGTTGAACTGTGTAAAATATAAAGTGCAGTGCAGTGTGTGCGTGTAGTCCAGTTGAACTGTGTTAAAGTTAAAATAATAATAATTCCTTACATTTATATAGTGCTTTTCTGGGTACTCAAAGTGCTGAGAGAGGAGGGGGGAATCTCCTCGTCAAAGCCATTCAATATGTGTGCATATTTATGACAAGTTCCCAGAGCAGGGTGTGTGATGGGGGAGTGCAGATGGTCATTAGCCGAAATGTTTAAAAGTTCCACAGCCATTTAGGACCATTTATCCCCTAGAGATGAGATTTGCTACTGTGCTCACTCATTGATAACTCATCCTTCCGTCCTTCTTTTTTTCTCCAAAGCTTTGTATGGCCCTAAAATTCCTCTGCCTGATCAGCACAGTATCATATCACTGCTTCTCCACTCTAAATAATTTAGCCCTCGCTACAATTTTTGTTCTCGCTCAACCTCATTCTCCATCAGTATTTGCACCTTGTATTATATTCTCTCTATTATTTTATTTATTTATTTCCTCTCTCTCTTTCCACTGACATGGTGACTCACTGTGGTTTTTCTATTTCTATAGAATTTATATTATAATGTATGCTCATGGTAGCTATGCTTTGTAGGACTTGAAGTGGACAGGCCCACATTACAATGGGCTCTTACACATCAAAGGAACATGATAAGGACTCATTTTGCTAATCTCTGTAAAAGACACAGGAAGAGAGAGATTTATAGCGCCACATCAATTGAGCTAGCTAATAACTGACCTTTGCTCCCAGATCCACTTAGAGACAGAATTTCAGTGTTGTTTCTGACTGGCTTACCATAACTAAACACAGAAGTAACTTCTTATCTTGAGAATAGGACAGCGTCTATAGACACTCCCGGGATCCCCTGATCGGTTAATGCCTAAATTTATGATTTAATCAACAACAAGGGATATAGGTTGATGGACGCTCAGCAGGTCCCACAGGACATGACTTTCTCATGACCCCAGAAGAGCTCCGTTCCCGCCTCGGGCACTCCAGAGAATGCGCACTCTCTCGTTCTTAAGCAGACAAAGAAACTCACATCCACAGAGGATTGCCAAAAGGAAAATAATAATCGCTGCTGATATTAAAGCAATATACGCAAAAAACAATATATATATTAATGTTGTGCTCTGTCTTTTATAAGCTTGCTGTGTAATGGAACCGATGGTATTTTCTTAACCTGTGACGTATTACTGTTCCTTGTAAAGTTATAACGTGTTTAGGTTCATACAGATGGTCGTGCCAAATACGAATCAGTGGTGCAACAGATTTGGTGATATTTTTAATGGGTAAGCATGTGATAACACTTTACATAAGTATTCAATTCTTATTATTCTTCACATGGAAGAACACAGAGTAGATTTGGTATGTCCCAAAAGACATGGGCGGGGCTCCGCCCCACAAGAACAATCTGATTGGGACAGACACCCGTGGGTGGACCCAAATCTAGCTGTTTAAAATCGACAACAAAAGCTTTTAGCTTTAGACTTCTGCTCACTCGCTGCTTGCTGATTTGCTGGAAGCTTTGACTTCGTCTTCACTGGTCGTGCTGAAAGTGCTCGACCACCGCCTTGCCATCAGGCTGACCATCTAAAGAACTCAAAGTTCTACCTTCGACAAAGGTCTCACTGAAAATTAATTAACTCCTGAAGCGATAAGAACTTCTAAAGCAAACCTTCCAACAGCCTCACGCGTTACAAAGGAACCAGGCAACTGCCAATCACAAGAGGGTTTCCCCAGTGACACCATGCTACGACTTCAGCTGCCGGATATTTCCAGGAAACATGCGGAAATACGCGGAAACATGCAGAAACGGAAAGATCTCAACTTAAAGCAAGTAGACCAAACAAATCTCTAATCTTTCTGAACTGATGAATTGATCTGTACGCAGAAAAGACAGCAAAGTTCTCTGCCGTGATCTTCCTCTCATAAAGTTACAAGATAGAAAAAGAGTGCTCGTTTTAAACTTTCTTCTAACGTTAACCGCAAAACTCATAATGTGTGTGTGTATGTTTATGTGTTGTTTATGTTTAGTCCATGTATTCTAGAATAACAGTTAGCAAATAAACCTTGTTTCATTGATAAAGAATGTTGTCTTGGGATGTGTGATTTTCAGGTTTTAAACTATTTGCCATAGATCGCGTTACCTAGCTCAAAATGATATAAAGTACTAATTTAGTTTATTTTTATTGTTGGCCTCGAAACAAGATAAACTAAATTGTTAAAGATATACTGATGTTAATGGTGGACGAGTCGTTAATTAAGTATAAATCATAAGTTAAGGATTGATATCACTTTAATCAAAGCAATATTGAATATTTAATAAATGATTCCACAAAGCTGAAATAATAGCTTCTAGATGTATTACAGCTTGTATATTTTTGTGTTTCCAAGATTAGTTTTTTAATGGTTTACCATTCATACAAAGTCTGAAATTAAGTATCATTTGAAAGACAGAACTCCGAAAAGCAGGCGGCTGAGATGTCACATCAAGAACTTCCGACTGAGCCTCAGGACAAATGTCTCAGTGTGTAAGTTGAAGCGTTGACTAAACAGAAATAACAGCTTCATTGTTTGAGAAAATGAATATTGCTGTAGATTGAATTTAGAAGTGAATACAACAGGAAGAGCTATTTTTGCTCCCACTACATCAGCATTTTTGTGCTGTGGGGGTAGTAGGAGGGCACAGGAAGTCTGTTGAGTATGGAACTTGATGACACAGAAGAGTGTATGCATTACATAAATGTATCTATAAATCTAAATAAAAATAGACTATAGATATACAGTTTATAATCCAAAGTAACTAGTAACTAACTATTTGAGTAGTTTGTTTATCCAATACTTTTTACTCTTACTCAAGTAACTATTTAGACTATTACTTTTACTTGAGTAAATCTTTCTAGAAGTACTTTTGCTTTTACTTGAGTACAGTTTTTTGGGTACTCTACCCACCTCTGGTCATATGAGATCAAACAACTACTCGACAACAAAAATATTTGTCAACAATTTTTTAATGTTCACATTGTCGATAATGTTGACTAATCATTTTAGCCCTTATGATGTTCTTGCTATGTTTCTGGACCTTGATCGTGTTAGGACCCTTGCTGTCTATGGGAGGGTCAGAGAGCTCTCAGATTGTATCCAACATGTCTTACGGGTTTGGAACTATAAGGGTGAGTAATTAATGATGGAATTTTCATTTTTGGGAGAACTATCCCTTTAACTAAAAATAAAATAACTTTTAGGATTATAATGTAAACACTAGAATGCACCTATAGCAAGGACGTTGACAACTAGGTAGCTCGCTAGGTTTTGTAACAAAGCCATTCAATCTATTAATTTTGCGTCCAGGGATTAATCTCCAAAATGGCGCTACGCTGACGCAGGGGAGACGTTACGGTGCCTAATTGTAGAATAAAGTCATTATTTTAGTTTTATTTCCGTACAAAAATATTACCGTCGCTTCATAACATTACGATTGATCCACTGATGGCAGACGGAGTATCCTAGTGATGTTTTTTGTATACTTTTCTGGACCTTGTCAGTTTAATTTATTTGGCAGTCAATGGGACAGTCATAAGCCTCCCGGTTTTCATCAAAAATATCTTAAATTGTGTTCTGAAGACGAAAGAATGTCATGGGGTAAGTGATAAATTATTTTTTTTTTTTTTCGGAGTGAAGTATCCCTTTAAGTCAGATACATTACAGTAATCCAGTCTCAAGCACAAAACCACTCATCTTACATATTACGAGCCATGATAGACTTGCACTATCCACCCATAATGGTAGCGGTGCAAAAATAGCTCCGGTGGCTGGTGTTTGAGTGTAAATGTGTGTGTGGCTAGGCAGAGTGGAGAAGCATGTGTTTATGAAGGTTGGAAAGAATGGCAGGCGAGGATAATTGGACAGCTTTTACCCTGGACATTATCCACTCCGAGGCGCTTTACTGGGTGCATAACTGCTGCCACCCAGGAATGCCCAGGAGAAGACAAGAGAGTTACAGCTATGATTGTGTTGGACGCAGCAGTCTGCGCTGAGAACTCCATCAATCCAGTTCACCTCGCCTCGTTCCTCTAGCCTACAGTTGGACTTTGTGAATGAGGATCTCTCCATCCGTGGAGAACCCTGCAAGAAGACCCCAATTATTTATGGACATTTCACATAAAGCTTTAGATGAGCTCGCAGGTTTCCAATGTCCCCCCAAGAAACAAGCTGTCGATTCATTCACTTCAGATCCCAGTTACACCGGAATGTCATAAGATTGATAGATGTATGCACACATTACGTATTCCTCGCTCACCCTTGCTCTTTCTCTATAATTTATCCCATGATGTTTTCTCTCTGCTTGTATGACAGAATCCTACCCAGGCATCCGTTTTCTCCTCTCTGTCTTTCCTCTCTCCAGGGTGTCATTCTTCCTGCTGGAATATGGCTGCATTAGCGATTCCCACCTTCATGTTTTGAATGAGATTAGTGAAAGGCCAGCCTGCTTTAGTTTGATGCTGTTAATGTGTTATTTTTAAAAAAGCAAGCAGGTGGTTTTAGTCGCATTTGTTTTATAATCTCATTCCATCGGATGTCTATAAAGCTGGTCGCACCTCGGATGAGAAGCGTAGCATCACGTCGCATCACGCCATGTCTTTACGTCTTTAATCGTTTGCTAGTGTAACAGATGTGTATGCCAGTAAGGGCGGTGTGTAAAACTCACTCTCCTGACCTCAAAAAGAGGCGCTCTAGCGACTGACGCTAGAGGCTGTAGCCTTTAGCCTCCTTGGTAGAGCGCCCACCTCCTGTGCCGGAATACCGGGTTCGAGACCTACTCGGTGTGATGGTGCGGACCCGGGGGGTTACACTAGGCACTGCGGACAGAAGCCGGATGGCACTCATAGAAAACAACGTGTTTACATTTTAAAGATGTGGTGATGCGGAACTGCACTTCTCGTCCGGTGTGCGACTGGCTTAAGATGCAGAGTATAATTCAAAGTATTTCAACTTTTAGAAATGTGTAACCCGCCACTTAGGCCGCATTTACACTGCATGGTTCAAGTGACCCAGTTCCGATTTTTTCTCCCCCATGTGGCACAGATCGGATATGGCCCTTGCTTCTGTAAGCAAAAAAAAATAACTTAGTTTTTTTTTCAGTTTCAGGCCTCATTCATATGTGGAAATAAATCAGATATGAATTGGATATGTGCACTTGCGCCTGACATGCAAGCGGACAAATCGGATATTCCCCTGTAAATGCGACTCCTACGTCATTGAAAAGTGAGTTTTTTTTAAACATTTCGAGGTACAGACATACCTGTACCAAATGAAACCTCTCTAGTTGAGTAACAGATTATTCATTTTGTCCGTTTGTGTTAAATAAAAGGCGATCTGATGCTGAAAAACTGTTTTAGAAATCACTCTGAGTGCTCGTTGCTGTTATTGTCTGTGATGACGGCTCGTGCACAGATGAGCAAAATAAAATGCACACAAACATGTCCCTGCCTTTGATATACAATCACTGATGAGCACATTTGGTTTTAATAACTTAAAAAACACAGACAATGTGACATGCTTATGCTTAGTATTATCTACCACCTGAGTATTATTCCACTCGCAAGCTTTCAGCGGAGCTGCGTACATCACTGTCCTGAAGAATTTGTACTAGGCTATATAATTATGTTGATGGATGGATGCAACTATTGCATTAAAAATGTGTATATATAAATGTGATTTCCATCATGTCAATAAATTAAACTCAATACACTATTTTGAAATTGATTTGTGATGTCATATATGCTATTTTTAGCTTGTTTCACTCAGTGCAGTGTAAAATGTACACATCGGATACGGGTCACTTTTAAAAGAAATGTAAGCACGTCATCTAAAAAAATAGGATATAGTCACAAAATCAGAATTGGTCATCAAGACCTGCAGTGTAAATGCAGCCTTTGTTATATCCAGATTCGCTCCATCTATCAGTTTGAAAGGGAAAATATCTGTTTAACACTCTTGTCAAGACGGACTCTTGTTTTGTTTTTTAGCAGGTTAAACCCATTTATTCAGTAAGTATGCATCAAAAGTGATCAAAGACATATATTATGTTTTGGGATTTCCATTCTAAATAAATTGTGTTCTTTTTTTAACTAAATCTAGCAGTCAAAGAATCCTGAAAAAAACATAAGTTTTCATAAAAAATATTAAGCAGCATAAATGTTTTCCATATTTAGAAAAAGCAATAATAATAAGTGAATAAGCTTTGTTATTGATCTGCATATCAAATGATTAGTCGCGATTAATCGCTTCCAAAAAAAAACTTGAACTTTTTTTGACATGAGTTTTTGTTTATGGAATATATGTATGTGTACTGTGTATGTTTATTATGTATATATAAATGCACACATGTATATTTTCAAAATATACTGTTTAAGTATTTCCATGTATATATTCATATAATTTACATTCCCTATCAGTCGGTCACTCTCGACGTCACGTCGGAGGACCGACGAATTGGGATATCGCTTAGAGAGACCAATCCACTTCGAGTGTAAACTAAACGAGCCAATGCACATTGGCATGCGATTATTGCATCCAGCTGCCGCTGATCACAGCGTGAGCATAAATAGGCAGCAGGTGCAGCGCATATTCAGCTTTTCGCTTGAGCCGGCGGTTACATCATTCTGCTCCTGACTTCTGAACGCAGTGAATTCAGCAGTTGAGCACGCTCGGAGGACTCTCGTGCTGGTGGTACGGCCCTACAGCGGTGGTGGTTCTTCCCATGTCGAGTGGACTGCACACATCAGGCTGCACTACCCCCTGTTTGTGTTGCAAATGACCATCTCCCCTGTTTGCTTCAGCATGCTAAAAGAGTTTTTTCCTAAAGAGCATTCACGGGTGCGTCTTTTAAAGACGATGTTGCATCTGGCAAACTTGACGCGTTGCGTCTTTATAAAGACGAGTTGGGTTTTCTTCAGACAACGTGTCACCCGTGCGTTTCTGGATGCGGTCGTTGCCTGGCGCTGGGTGAATGGTCACGTTCGCTGCCTCACGTGCCTGGGGCAGCACGCTGAGGTGGCGTTCGTGGATGAGTCATCTTCTCACTGTGGATGCTCATCTCGGAGTTGCGGCCAGGCTCCGTTACCTCGACAAAGGCGGAGCTGTTGCCTCCGTCTCGATCTAGTTCTCGTCCTGGCTGCAGACAGGCGAGGTCTACTTCAGGCGGTAGCACGGCTGGTCTGAGGACTACAGTGGTGGCAAACCCTCAGGGGACCATCTCCTCTTGCGCTCCGCAACCAGTTGAGCTGCCAATGGAACGTGCTGGGCCCTCTAAAAGAGCGTACCAGCAGTATCCTTGGTGCTCCTCCCGACGACCAGATGTCGATCGCTGCATCGGAGGGTGAGCCGGAGCTTCTGGAGAGGAAGATTCGGCTGCGTTGCCGCTCCGGCGGTAGCAATGCCTGAGTCGGATCTGGAAGTGACGCTATGCTTTCCCGGCCACCGGAAGGGTAGGGCTCGAGTGGAGAAAGCCACCGTGTCCCGAACCCTCGAGGTTGGACGACTGGTTTCTCGGGTAGCGTGTGCTGGTTCTCAGCGCCTGCCCCGGTGCCTCTCTCCCGGACGTGCATGAGGGGCTTACAGGTCGTGGACGGCACCTTTTACTGCCAGAAACCGACCTGCTAACTCCTCCTCCCTCACCACCCTCGGTGGTGCAGCTAGGGGTTACGGGGGTCCCCCCGGTGGAGCGGTCAGTTGCGATGCAAGTGTGTCCCTATACTGTCTCCACCCGGCAGGGCAAACCGTGCCTCCTCTTCCGGGCCTGTAGGTACTCGTCTGGTCTCATCCGGCGAGGCTTATGTGGCCTGTGCAGAGGCTGCCTCCACCTAATGCTACGGCGATACTGCAGGTTCTTTTCAGGCTAAAAGCACTGAGGGACATGCACGGGGGTGGTTACGATCCGGAAGTTCTGAGAAGAGCTCCGTACCGCACCTGACCTCGCGCCACGAGCGACGAAGGTTATGGCACGTTCTCTGGGTCGTGCGATGTCCACACTTGTGGTCCAGGAGCGCCACCTCTGGCTGTGTCTGGTTGACATAGGGATGCCGACAAAGTCGGTTCCTCAAGGTTCCTGTATCCCAGACTGGCCTCTTCGGCGACGCAGCGGTAACCTGGCCCAGCAGTTCCCGGCTGCGGGAGCAGACTGAGGCGATCTAACACTTCCTGCCTCGGCGGGCAGCTGCTGCCTCCACCCGTCCGCCGGTTGCAGCGCCCAGCCTGCTCGTCGCCGAGGGCGGCCCCCTGCATCCACCCCCGCACCGCATCCGCAGCAGCCTCCAAAAGCGGTGCCGTGAGCTAGGTGTAGGCAGGCCGCCCGCCCGTCCTGGCCCCCGTCTACTGGCGGTAAGCAGAGGAGCAAGAGGCCTCGGGACGGGCGACCCAGAGAGAGGAACTGCTTCGGGAGAGGGTAAGTGCATCTCTCCCTCCCGGAGGAGGGCCGGTGGATAATCTGTTTTTTCAAAAATCTCGACAGGAAGCGGTTGTTTCTGTCTCTGGGTCCCAAGAGGGCTTGGAGAGTCATGGACGAATCAACTTGAACCACACTCATCCTCCTCTCGCCAGCAGGCGGTTCGAGCGTCATCAAAGGCTACTCACGCACCCTCTGCCAAATTATGGAAGCAGGTAAACGTGCACCGCACACTCAGACCCCTCCACGGTCCGCCACGGGCCAGGTCCCTGCATTCCACCTCGCTGCCCTACTGCGGGTGCGTCGGTGGTCCCGATGGTCCCGCTTATGTACGGTGTCTGGGTGCCGGGAGCTGCCCAGCCGTTTCGCTGGCTCCTGAGGACCATCTGACTCGGCTATGCGATTCAGTTCGCCGGTGTCCTCCCAAGTTCAGGGGCATCCACCTCACAGCAGTGAAGGCAGCCGATGCCCATGACTTGTGAGAGGAATCTCTGTCCTACTGGCGAAGGGCGTGATGGTACCGGTCCCTCCAGCCGATATGAAGGCAGGGTTTTCAGCCCTTACTTCATTGTGCCCAAGAAAAGCGGTGGGTTACGACCAATCTTGGGTCTGCGCATCTTGATGCTCAAGATGCTCATGCAGAACCGCGTCTTCGGATGCATCCGTCCCTAAGTTCGGTCTGCAGCATTGACCTGAAGACCAGACTTCCATGTGTCGATCCTTCCGTGCCACAGGCCATTCCCTGCGGTTTTGCGTTCAAGGACGAGCATATCAGTACAGGTCCTGCCCTTCGGGCTGTCCCTATCGCCCGTGTCTTCACGAAAGTAGCGGAGGCAGCCCTTGTTCCCTTGAGAGATCAGGCGTGCGCATTCTCAACTACCTCGACGACTGGCTCATACTGGCTCAGTCTCAGGATCAGTTATGCGAACACAGGGATTGGTGCTCGCACCTCAGCCAGTTGGGCCTTCCGGTCAACTGGGAAAAGAGCAAACTCTTGCCGATGCAGAGGATCTCTTTTCTCGGTATGGAGTTTGGATTCGGTCAATCAGACAGCGCCTCACGCAGGAACGCTCAGTCGGTGTTGAACTGCTTGAATACATTCAAGAACAGGACGCGGCACCACTGAAACAGTTTCAGAGGCTCCTGGGGCATATGGCGGCTGCGGCGGTCACGCCCGCTGGGGCTGCTCCATATGAGACCGCTTCAACACTGGCTCCATGGCCGAGTCCCGAGGTGGGCGTGGCAGAGCGGCACGCTGAGGGTCCAAGTCACTCCAGCCTGCCGCCAAACCTTCACCCGTGGTCAGACCTTTCATTCCTTCGGGCAGGAGTGCCCCTGGAACAGGTCTCCAGGCACGCTGTGGTTTACACAGACGCCTCCGCCAAGGGCTGGGGGGCCACGTTCAACGGGCATGCAGTGTCAGGGGTTTGGACGGGTCCCCAACTGCACTGGCACATCAACTGCCTAGAGTTGTTGGCAGTACACCTGGCCTTGAACCGTCTCAAGAGACGCTTACGAGGCGAGCATGTACTAGTCCGTACGGACAACACGGCGACCGTTGCGTACATCAACCGACAAGGTGGTCTACGCTCCCGTCGCATGTCACAACTCGCCCGCCACCTCCTCCTCTGGAGTCGGAAGCATCTGAGGTCGCTTCGCGCCATTCATATCCCGGGCTTGCTCAACCGGACAGCCGACGAGCTGTCACGAGCTGCTCCCGGAGAATGGAGACTCCATCCCCAGACGGTCCAGCTGATTTGGCGGCGTTTTGGACTCGCACAGGTAGACCTGTTCGCGTCCCTAGAGACGTCGCATTGCCAGTTGTTCTACTCCTGACCGATGGAACACTCGGCACGGACGCACTGGCACACAGCTGGCGGGCCTTCGCAAATATGCATTTCCCCAGTGAGCCTTCTCGCACAGACTCTGTGCAAGGTCAGAGAGGAAGAGGAGCAGATCCTGCTCGTGGCACCATACTGGCCTACCAGGACTTGGTTCCCAGAGCTGATGCTCCTCGTGACAGCCCTCCCTGGCAGATTCCTCTGAGGAAGGATCTACTGACTCAGAGGCAGGGCACCTTATGGCACCCGTCCAGACCTCTGGAAACTTCATGTCTGGTCCCTAGACGGGACGCGGAGGTTCTAGGTGACCTACCCCAAGAGGTAGTTGACACCATCACTTGGCGAGAGCACCGTCTCGAGACACGCTGCCGCCTTGAAGTGGAACCTGTTTCTAATGGTGCTCTTCTCACAGAGAAGACCCCGGAGATGCCCGATCAGAGTCGTGCTATCCTTCTTGCAGCAAGGGTTGGAGCGAAGGCTGTCTCCCTCCACCCTCAAGGTCTACGTGGCGCGATTGCTGCCAACCACGACCCTGTGGAAGGGAAGTCGGTGGGGAAGCATGACTGGGTCGTCAGGTTCCTTAGGGGCTAGAAGGCTGAATCCTCCACGCCCCTCTATACCCTCTTGGGACCTGTCCTTAGTGCTTAGAGCACTACAACAGGGCCCGTTTGAGCCCTTGCAGACAGTCGAGCCCAAGTTTCTTTCAATGAAAACTCTGCTCCTGCTTGCACTGGCCTCCATCAAGAGGGTTGGGGACCTGCACGCATTTTCGGTTGACGATTCGTGCCTACAGTTTGGACCGGCGGATTCCCAGATAATCCTGAGGCCCCGGCCCGGCTATGTGCCCAAGGTTCCCACTACTCCATTTAGAGACCAAGTGGTGAGCCTGCAAGCGCTGCCCCCGGAGGAGGCAGACCCAGCCCTGGCTTTGCTTTGTCCCGTCCGAGCATTGAGACACTACGTTGACAGGACGCAAAGCTTCAGGACCTCAGACCAGCTCTTTGTCTGTCACGGAGGCCGGCAGAAAGGGAATGCCGTCTCCAAGCAGAGGATGGCCCACTGGATAGTGGATGCCATCACCCTGGCTTATCAGGATGTGCCTTGCCCGTTCAGGTTGAGAGCTCACTCAACGAGAAGTGTAGCGTCCTCCTGGGCGCTGGCTCGTGGCGCCTCACTGACAGATATTTGTAGAGCTGCGGGCTGGGACCCCTAACACATTCGCTAGATTCTATAGCCGTGTGGAACCGGTTTCCTCCTGTGTTCTCACCTCAAACGGGTAGAAGCACTGAGGGGCCCCGGTTTGGTCGGCTTGCTAAAAACTGCTCCAGAGAGTCCACTGTAGACCCTGTCGAGCTCCTCCATCCCTCGGCAGCTGGACGTGGCGGAGCGTCGGCGCCAGGCCCTCACTCGATGAATCCTTGAGAACCGGTAGAGGGCTGGGTTCCATATGTAGAGACCGTTCGGATCCCATATGTGTATTTCCACGAGTTAGCCTTAGAGCCCGTGTTTCCCGGCAGACTTCCTGCTACTCCAAGAGGTTACAATCACCTCCAATCTTCCATATGCATCTGACTATTGTCCATATGTGTAACTGCCTCTGAACCTCCCTCGGGAAGGTAAGGGCTTCCGCAGCGTTCCTGTTCTGAGCTGAGCAGGCGTTTCCCAGTGTTATCCAGTCCTACTGAGTGGGTAGTGCCATAGCAACAGTAATGGATCTTCCTATGGGGCCCTAACCTGCGCCAAAAAGTAATGGCACAGGAGGCCTCCACGGACACTGGAAGGGGCAGTATCCGTGGCCTTTGGTAGATCCCAATTCGTCGGTCCTCCGACGTGGCGCCGAGTGACCGACTGATAGGGAACGTCTCGGTTACGTATAACCCTCGTTCCCTGAAGGAGGAACGGAGGCGTCACGCCCCGTCCGCCACGGCTCCTGTACCACCGCTGAGCGGCGGTCCCGGCTCGGCTCCTCAGCGAAAACCTGAATATCGCTGCACCTGCTGCCTATTTATGCTCACGCTGTGATCAGCGGCAGCTGGATGCAATAATCGCATGCCAATGTGCATTGGCTCGTTTAGTTTACACTCAAGTGGATTGGTCTCTCTAAGCGATATCCCAATTCGTCGGTCCTCCGACGTGACGCCTCCGCTCCTCCTTCAGGGAACGAGGGTTACATACGTAACCGAGACGTTATATATACATATTTATATATATATATATATATATATATATATATATATATGCATATCATATTTGTTCTACATGCATGCTTATTTATGCATACATAATAAACATTCACAGTACACACACAAATAATATGTAAACAAAAACTTTCTTTTTGGATGCGATTAATCGTTTGATAGCACTACATTTTATTAATGCAGCCTGAGTGATCATAAGATACATTTTAAGTGTAATAGCACACAATCATTTGAGTTTTGTGTATTCTGTTGAAGAAAAGTGAATGTGAGAATTATATGTTTTTGTCATGTTCAACCATCCAACTTTACGCAACTCACACTGAAAATGCTTACCTTTGTATCTTTGAAACATGTTGTGCAGATAAAGTAGCAGCTTCTATAATTATTGGAGCCCATGTCTGAAATCCAAATATAACCATACATGCTAATGTGGCCAGTTTAATGTTAACCCCAGGTGTAGTTTAGTGCTGAGAACTGTGGACTGTGGTGTGGGACACAGAGCACTGGTAGCTCTCTGATGTGTGGTGACAATGGTTGGACGGCGAGGTTCGTTATTCATGTCCTGACATTCCATTTAATCAGATTTTATTATGAAGCAGTGCAGGACTCTGTAAATCAGCCTGTGCTTGGAGCTTCTGAAGGCTCGAGGAGGGAGGGCGGGGTGTTTACGGATGGCTTTAATCAGGAGAATTTCTACAGTGATGCCCCCTTCAACACACACACACACACACACACACACACACACACACACTCATGCTGGTACTCATGTTAAACGACTGCAACGATTAGTCAACATTATCGACAATGTCGACAATAAAAAATTGTCGACAAATAAGTTTGTTGTTGAGTAGTCGTTTGATCTCTTATGACCTAATTAATGTAAGAGCCTGCAATACTGTGGTTTGACCAGCGTGGCAATGTAGCGAAAGACTGTAATTCAGCCCTCCTGGATGCAATTCAAGAAAATAAGAAACCAAACACACAGCGCTTCAGAGAAAATGTATCCGAACCTGAGCGTCGCTTGGATGAATATGTAAATATAGTCTGTGTGCTTTCCTCTCAGTAATGAAATTAACACAACAAAAACTGACAGCAGTGTGAAAGCAGTAGTTAAAAATGCATCTGATTACAACGATGTTGATGTTTGCATGAGCTCTGCAGTTCAGTACTCCAGTAAAGTCCGGTCACATCATTTATTTATATAGTACTATAAGCATCAGATAGCGTTAATTCAAGCAGCTTGTAGGTATTAAACATGAAAAACCAAAGTCAGTGTCGCTTTCAGTTAGAATTACAACTTGGTTTTCTGTTATAAAGCAGCTATCCAGTGTGGAGCTAGCTAATATTTTATTAGTGGGAAATACATAATTGAATTAAAGTGATAGTTTTGTTTACAGAGAACAAAGTTTGATCTAGCTCAGGACCGATTTGGTTACCATAACCCTATAAAGGTTTGTTGAGTTTCTTATCCATATGACTTACAAAAGGAGATGTTTGGCAGAATGATGTCACTCGTGTAGCTAATTAAATGGTGAGTGTCTCTGTCTGTCATCTCATTTTGTGTGCCAAATACATCTATTTGTACAATGAATTTGTAACTCTTTACAATACGGTATCATTTGTTAACATTTGTTAGTATATTAATTAACATGAATGAACAATACATTTATTACATTTATGTATTAATCTTTGTAAATGTTGGTTAATAAAAATACAGTGGTTCATTGTTTGTTCATGTTAGTTCACAGTGCATTTACCAATGTTATAACACTAATGTTAACTAATGAACCTTATTGTAAAGTGTTACCAATTTTTTGTAAAATAATTGTAGTTATACGATATGCTATTCTAAAGCTAAAGTGACCATTATTTATGTTAGAATATGTATAACATAATATTTTAACTAATTGCAAAAGCTAAATAATCAATCAAAGTCTACTGATTAATCAGTGAAATAATCAACGTTTAGTGAAAGTGACATACAGCCAAGTATGGTGACCCATACTCAGAATTTGTGCTCTGCATTTACCCATCCAAAGTGCGCACACACAACAGTGAATAGACACACACTGTGAACACACACCCAGAGCAGTGGGCAGCCATTTATGCTGCGGCGCACGAGGAGCAGTTGGAGGTCCAGTGCCTTGCTCAAGGGTACCTCGTTGTGGGATTGAAGGTGGATAGAGCACTGTAAATTCACTCCCCCCACCTACTATCCCTGCCGGACCGAGACTCGAACTCGCAACCTTTCTATTATGAGTCACACTCTCTACCGTTAGGCCACGAGTTCCCCATTAGTCGATTAATCATTTTAATAATCGTTAGATTAATCGATTATCAAAAGAATTGTTTGTTGCATCCCTAGTATGCAAATACACACACTTATATTATCAACAGACTGCATGCAAATACAGAATGTGTGCACACACAAACATAAAAACACTGAAACGCATACACACATAGTTTTAAGTCCAATTTGTCTTTTCTCCCTCTTGGTTGAACTCTTGGTTGAGCACCTCCTGTTCTCCTTCTCCAGTTTTGAATAATAATGGATGTCGCCTCTGGCCTCAGCACACTCCACCGCTTCCTGCCCAGACCTGCCTCATTTGGGCAATCTTTAGTTCATCTGTTGTTATATCACGCTAGTGCCTCTTTCTTACCTTCTTGGCCTGGAGGTGAACTTAAGTGATGATCTTCTGTTTGGTCTGAAAATGGGAGATGTATTTGTGTATTTTGAGTATTTTCAGAGGCAAAAGAGGAAGCAAGAACATTGTGGCATCTTAAAAATAAATCCATTCTGTTTTAATGGAATAGTTCACCCAAAAATGTAACTTTTGCTTGAAGTTCTGCATAATGATTTTTTGAAAATGTTTACTTAGTGTTCTATGGTTAAATAACAAAGTGATTTTAGAATTCCATGAGTGTAGCAATTGAATGTTTTAAGCTTTGTATACACAACTACTGTGTAGTGGTAAGATTATTATTATAATTTTGATATATATATATATATATACTGTATATACATATTTTGAAAATCTCCTAGCATGGCGGCATTTGTTTGGATGAAAAACAGTCAAAACTGTAATACTGTAAAATATTATTACTATTTAAAATTACCTTTTACTATTGTAATATATTTTACATTGTCAATTGTGATAAAAAAACATGATCCTTCATAAATTATTTTAATATACTTTGTGCTTAAGATATCTCATTTCCTATTATTATCAATGTTGGAATCCGTAATGCTATATTTGTGGTAATCACGACATCATTCCTTTATGAATGTTGTTCTATTGAGAGAATATTAATGTTATAAATGCCTTTACTGTCACTTTTGATAAATTGTATGCATTGTTGCTGAACAAAAGTATCCCTAGAGCTGGGCGATATATTGAATGCGATGATCATGCGCATCTCGTCAGTAATGCTGTTTCTGTGATTAGCATTAAATCTCCATCAGGTGTTGGAGATCGGGAGATTTCCTGCTAATCACGGAACCGGCTTTACTGACGAGATGCGCATGATCATCGTGATTGATATATCGCCTGGCCCTAAGTAACCTATTTCAAGCTTTCTTTTTTTTGGAATGGTAGTGCATGTCCTGAATCATTATAATGACAAAAACATATTCTGTTTAAGTCATCTACTTCATGCCTATAGTTCAGCTCAATTCCTTTATTTCTAACAAAGATTAAGTAAAATGGCTTAAGTCGCAGCCAGTGACCAATCGGTGTGTTTGAGCTGATGTAGATTAAATGACAGCTCTGGGATCTGACTGCAAAGGCAAACTAATGTGAACGCTCAGAGTAATGCCTGCAGCTAATGCTGCATCACACAGTTTAACATCCTGCTCTGCTGACACCCTGGAGAACTAAATGGGTCATAGTGGTGCTGGTGGGAAATGCGAGCACGTTTGCGCAGTTGTCAAGCACACCTGGCAGCCGGAGGCTTCGTTTTGCTCTAATCTATCCAATAAAAAAATAGCCCTCAGGATGCATTCTTACAGTAGGCTACAGATTACTCCACACTGTTTCAGTTATTAGTGCATTAAAATAATACATTGCCTTAATGAAAGCTATGTACATGTGTTTAAAAATACAAACATGTATTTCAGTATTATGGTGTATGCTTAGATATGTGACCATGGACCACAAAACCAGTCATAAAGGTACATTTTTCAAAATTGAAATTTATACATCATCTCAAAGCTGAATAAGCTTTCCAATGATGTATGGTTTGTTATGGACAACATCTGGCTGAGATGCAACTATTTGTAAAATCTGGAATCTGAGGGTGCAACAAAAAAAAGAGATAAAATTGTGAAAATTGCTTTTAACGCTTTTAACGCTGTCCAAATGAAGTCCTTAGCAATGCGTATTACTAATAAAAAAATTAGTTTGCTAAATATCTTCATGGAACATGATCTTTACTTAATGCCCTAATGATTTTTGGTATAAATAAAAAAATAATTTTGAACTATAGAATGTATTTTTGGCTATTGCTACACATATACCAATGCTACTTAAGACTGCTTTTGTGGTCCAAGGTCACAATTGTTTGTTGTCTGTAACCTCCGACCTGTGAAATAAGCTCTTTTAGCTGCTCTATTGATTGTGATTTTGATGAGTCTGTAAAGCCTTTATTATCTACCATTCTTATGATTGGTGCATGTGCCATGGTTTCTCTGGTGGCCCATGCGGCACAGAATTCCCTCACGTATCACCTGTGCTGTCCTAGTTTGATTTTACACCACATTAAACAGCTTTTAAAGGTTTGTATTTTCTGTTAAAGCCAGAAATTTAGTCTGTTTGGCACTCAAACATTTGTAGCTGCCAAGATCCATCGTTCAGTTTGTATAACAATATTCTGGTTTAACGTGAGTTGTTACTTTTCTGCATTTTAGGTTGACGGGGTTTCAACTGCCTGCCCCTATAGTCAGCACAGGACCCAGACTCACACTATGGCTGCTGTCAGACTACGCTGTAAGTGGCCAAGGCTTCAAAGCCGTGTACGAAGGTGAGAGTCATGTATTAATCTTCTAATTTTTTGTCTCAAGTTAGTTCACTAATGTTACCATGTTCAATCTATAATTTCTGGAAAACCCTGTAATTATGTAAAGTGGACTCTGTACTAGCATGTGTGGCGTAAACGTAGACTTTTATCTTCTATTAATATACACGGCCAATTTAAAGACTGAGAATCCGTGTACAGATTTGCTCTTGGTTCCATGCTGGCTTCTCGTCATATTTATTTTGATGTGAGTGCTTTATGACAGAAAAATCAGCAATATTAATGCTTGCTTCAGAGAAGCAGCAAGAAGAATGAATCTACGCTAATTAGATTAATGATCTAATAGAGATTGTACACTGGTGACAGGTGAATCAAGTCATCTGGGTTAATCTAGTTCTGCACAGTATAAATGGGAAATAATGTCTGATTGAGATGGCGATCATGAACGTGGTCTATATGCATTAGGATTTATGTTTTCATATGAAGTGTTTATTTGCATTGATCCATTTTATCTGATGCTGCATGTGATGGGTGGTCAACCTGGTTTGTTACATTTACATTTATATGCATTTCATTTATTCATTTTTATCCGAAGCGACTTTCAGTGCATTCAGGCTATATATTTTTTGTCAGAATGTTCAACAGAATGTCTAATATTTTTGTTATCCTAAATGTGATAAAACGGTTCTAGTTTATAAATGGATGTCTAAAGTGGGGCTGCACATTTAGTTCAAGTAGTTCACACTCAGAAAAAAAAAAAAATCTTGGATTTCTTGGATTGCTTAGTGTGATATGCTTACAGGGTCATTCACTTTTATTATGAGACTTACACATTTCTGGCAGGGTATGAAATTGAGTCACAGTTTTGCCGTGACTGATTGTACAATTTGGCAAGCAACAGTTGGAAAAAAAAAACGTCTAACTACTGTTTTATGTTGTAAAAAGAAAGCAGGTGAAGAGGACAGGAGCATCCAGAGCCCTGAGCGATGACCTACACCAATATGTACAAGTCTTATCTAATCCATACATTTCAGACTAATTCAGTCTGGCACTATAATTATGTGCCACTTCTTGTCACATGACCTTCTATGGGGGTCTGCTGAAACCTAGTACAGGAGCAGAATTAAAGAGCCAAGGGCTCTTATCAATAGCCCATGGTTGAGTAGCAATTTTCTTTATGAATCTCCTTCACAGAAGTGTGAAGCCAAGCTCATAAAGAATATCAGCAAACCCAATCAACAATTTATTTTATCCTGATGATACTCCTGTATTGTATGGAATTGTAATGAACTATATATGCCTAAATATTTATTGTGTGTATATGTACTCTATCTCTCTCTCTCTCTCTATATATATATATACTATATATATATATATATATATATATATATACAGTGCTCAGCGTAAATGAGTACACCCCCTTTGAAAAGTAAAATTTTACAACAGCTATATCTTCCAGCTATTTTAAAACAGCTATATCTTCCAAGATGTAAATCTGTACAAAAATCCTGATAATCTCATCGTCATCTGATAAAATAAAATACACATAAGATAATGACAATAGCTGTACTGTTATTCTGGCTATACTTGCATCATGTCAAATTAGAGAAGCAACATAATATCGGTGTTTAACTGAGTGTGCTGCTCCTCAGCTGCCACGCTGAACCGAGCTGACACACACACAGAGAGAGAGAGTGAAAGAGAGAGGGGTGTGTGCGTGCTGCGACAGCAAGACCTCACGCTCACATGGCAGTACCAACGATCCTCGGAGACTAAAAAAGGTTTGGGCGCTTTTTTGAAGGAAAAAAAGTCGCTAAAGGGGTCTGCAATGATGCTAAGTTTGCAACACTGTGCATCTCCATCTCTCCAAATACGGGTTGGGCCACAGGTCAAACAGAAAATACGCGCTTCGTTAATAAACTTAGTGCCGTTAAAATGATTTTGCGCTAACGCATTAATGCATTAACTTTGACAGCACTATTTATTATATTGACTTATTTAATGTATGTTTAAATTAGGGCTGGGCCAGGGCTTAATTTGTGCCAGAACAAGCCGGATTCGGAAATCTGATCAGTCACCTAATTTTGTCGGATCCCCCTCCTCACGCGTCAATGAAATACTTTTTTGCTGAACTATAGTGTGCATATATGAAAAATCCTCTATAATGATCGTGCTTGTGGCACATTTGAAATAAAGAACATGAGCGTGCAAAAGACGCAACATGTGAATTGCTCTGCTCTCACAAGACACAATGCACAGATCCAATAGCTTATACACATGCATTTTCTTTCTCAGCTGTTCACATTTACTTAAGAAAAAACCTGTATACTCGCCAGGACGGCCATTTTTTCCGTAATTTTGTGTGTATTTTGCCTCTTAAGCTCAACAAAAAACTACAACAAATTACTCAATATGCTACTCGCTAAGCGGCTTTTAATGTGACTGTGAGCGCTCAGCCTGAAAGAGCCTCTGAAGTGCACGAGTACCGATTGGCTTAAAAAGACGTGCAAATTATAGATTTTTGTGGTGATGCAACAATGACCCGATTAAGCAAGTGACAATTGTCAACTGTCCCGAAATGCGTTGATCTTGGATCAACGACAGCGTGCAGCAGCTGGTTGTATTGCAGACGAGATGCGCTGATGTGAAGCCGCTCTGAGAGAGTGAAAGAGAGAAGACGCTGTACATCTGAATCACTCACACTGTTTTAAAATGACTGATTTAATCTGCTAGTTTGTGTGGATTTTTTTACCCATATAACCTACTTGCTACATTGAATGCATGTTTGCAGGAATTTCCATCACTATAAACTTGAAAGCTGTGGGGATGATTAAAACTGTGATATACACACAATCCCCCACGAAATTCTGGACAAGACTAATTATAACTCTGTTACAGAGATTTGTTAAATACATTTCATAATCTTTTAGTATTAAAAAAACTAATCCCAGGCCTGGAAATTGCTGTTTCAAAATATCATGGCTTTTTCAGATTTTTAATTTATGAACCCTAATAAAAGCAACTGATGCATGCTGTTATTCACTTAAGCTGGTCCACCAATGTGATCAGCTGAATGCTCCGTTACCTCTCCCTTCTCTAATTACATGCCAGATCCGTCACCCCCCTTTGTTCCGGGACCTCGAAATTTACAAATTAAGCACTGGGCTTGGTGATATGACAAAAAATGTACATCTCAAATTTTTCAGAGCATTTGAACGATTCTCGATTTTTGAATTGGTCAACTTGAAGATGTAATATCTCATGTGTGAAACGGCATTCTAAAAACACGGTTCAATTTAAAAGTAGTTCAACTCTTATCTTCTTGCATGCTTTTACTATTCCACAGCCCTCATCACATTTTTGTAAACACAAAATCACATTCTGTGTGAATGGTGCCTAGTGATATGAGCGTGGCACACGTGAGCGGTAAATCACGTGCACCAACATGCGATGCGGTTGGATCGTTCTTTTCTCTTTATTGTTATCATTGGCATATTGTCAAAGTGTCTAATTCTAAGATTTTTTAATATTTCTATTTAAACTCGTGATTCCTCAATTTAAAAAAAATGTAATTGTGGCAAAACATTAAATTCGAATTAATCAATAAAATCGGAAAAATCGTCCAGCCCTAAAATTAATATTTTAAGAAACACTTATGACTCTTTACAATTATTTTTTTTTCAACAACGACAATTGTATAATTTAGAAGTTAATTTGAGTTTTTATTGTTATAGATAAAAATAAATAATAATTGAATTTAAGTTTGAGCTCTGTTGTTAATTGTAATTGTAATAGTTTAGAGCAGAAGCGGAGGTATTTTTATCCCTACGAAAATTTATTATAATTTAATTTATTTAAAAAATGACCAACTTGTTGTAATGCAATTATATATGAAGCTATTATTTCAGCTCCGGGAATTATTGTTAAAGATTCAATATTGCTTGATTAAAGTAATATTAATATTTAACTTACAATTTATACTGTATTAAGTGGTCGTCCAGCGATCACTAAACCGTATATTCTATTAATCTCTCAAATTCGAGCTTAGGTACCGTTATCTTGGTGGCAATAAGAATAAAATACTTAAAAATCACATTCCAGAGACAATTCTTTATAAAATGAAACAAGGTTTATTTACAATACTAATATTCTAACATACGTAATACACACAAACATACACACATGCATACGGGAGTTTTGAGGTTAAGGTTGAAAGAATAGCACTCTTATTATTTCATAACTTGGCTAACCAGAAAAGATCACGATAAATGCCTATGCTTTGTTTCTGCGTTCAGATCAAAATGTACCAGTTCAGTCAGAAATAGAGATGCTGATACTTGCTTTTGTTGGATAAGCAGGCTGTTGCTTTAGTTTCGTTTCCCACGTGGGTTTCCATGCGTTGCTCTGGGAAAACTCTGCTGGCTCGCTTCGCACGTGGGTTTCCACGTGTTGCTCTGGGAAAACTCTGCTGGCTCGCTTCGCACGTGGGTTTCCACGTGTTGCTCTGGGAAAACTCTGCTGGCTCGCTTCGCACGTGGGTTTCCACGTGTTGCTCTGGGAAAACTCTGCTGGCTCGCTTCGCACGTGGGTTTCCACGTGTTGCTCTGGGAAAACTCTGCTGGCTCGCTTCGCTGTTGCGTGATGTCACCGGGGAGCCGTGTTGGAATCACGGGGTTGATGCTGGGTCTGCGTTGAGATGAAAGCGTCGTTACGCTGCTGGTTCCGCGATGTTACGGCTTTGGCACGGTCTTGGACTTCTTCAGATGGTTGGTTTTCAAGGCGAGAGTCCAGCGGACCGGCTTCCAGGTCAACCTTGCGCGCGTTGGAGGGAGAAGCAAGAGAGTTCAGGAGCACAAGAAGAGTTTTAAGAGAGTGAACTGCACGCTGGCGCGTTGTTTTAAACAGTCCGATTTGGCCCTGCCCACAGGCGGCTGATCGAATCAGAGTGTCTGTATGGGGCGGAGCCCCGCCCATGTCCAGGCTTTCTGGGGTTGAATCCACGTGATCCAATATTTCATTCATTCCGTGGAAGATACAAACTTACAGATTTTATATATGTTTAGTCACACATGATGCTAAAGTTTAACGGTTATCAACACCACTTATGACTCACGATGCCAGCTTCTTTTAGAGACTAAACATAGCAATTGGGCACAACCTACACATTACAGTTTAAGGCATGATTAAAAGTCACCCACATTGTCCTAAATAATTCACATTCACAATAATCACGTCAAGCCTATGAAAGGCCGAGTATAACATTAATATTCATCTTGTTTCTTGGGTGGATGGTTTTAAAAGTCATGAAATGAACGAATGTTTTTTAGAAACGTTCCGTTCAATTTCCTTTGTTCTGTGACCGAAAGAAGTCGTGCGCTTTTGCGCTGGATGAGGGGGAGGGGCTTTAGATCCAGACTTTAGTTGGTTGGTATTTATGATATAATACCTGAAAGTAACCAAATTCCCCAAAGATGTGCTGTTCTTCCATTACCTTTCTTTACATTGTTCAGTAACACATTTTTTATAACAAAAAGAAAACAAGAGGAAAAAGCAATATATAAAATACCAATCTGAGTTTATACATTTTTATATTAGGGTATTATTGTCGCTTAAATGCACCATAAGTCCATTTGGATAAAAGCATCTGCCAAATGCCCAAATGTAAATCAGTTGAGCAGAAATAGATGGGGAAGGGATACAACAGACATTAATCAGTTGATTGGGACAACAAGCCATATAGCTAATACAGCTCATTAGTTGTTGTGCTTTACAATAGATGTACCTCAAAGCAAGGTGTCTAAATTATCTCAGTATGTTTATGTTTTAGTGTATGCTAGGGCCCAAGTTTGAAATTATCCTCCTCCAAAAATAAAAACACTAATTTCAGCCATCCTCATTTTGAGGGAGTGGAGTTGAGAGGGAAGGATAATGGGTATGCATAAAGAGCTCTGCGTCTTAATTTTGCATCTGGATTCTTCCTCTTTATCCTCTCAAAAAAAATGGTGAAACATTAGGGGCATTATGAGCAGTGCTATCAATTAACGCTCTCAATCAAACCCCAATGCAGCTGCCAATCTCCATTAATAGAGCCACCCATTGCACAAGCCCTGCGTTTTATTCTCTGCTAGCTCTGGTGAGAACCCATCTTTAAAGCAAGAGCAATCTCGCTCCGTAATGAAAGTCTGTATGACAGAGAGAAACAATCTCTAAAAGAAGAGGAGTAAAAAGACTGAATGAATGAAGACACTTGTGGTTTATTTAATATGTTTCATATGTGGGCTAGAAATGTATATATATATATACACATGCTGTTTTTGTTAATTGACATTATATAGCAAATTAATATATTAAAAAATTCCTATCTATTTCATGCTGTATTCACTTCAAATCAGATTTGTTTTTATTCCCACTGTAACAAAATTACAACCAATAATCTAATGTTATCAAGTATATTAAAACATTTTCATGCAAAAATATGCATGTTTTCCACTGTTTTTATTGAATGAATGCAAGGATGAATATTTGTATAATTTTAGTGGACTGAATATAACAGTTTATAGTAATATACAGCAATATTTGGAAAAAAATCAGTTAGTGACTGAGTATTTTTGAGGGATGATGTCTGTGAATCATTAAATCAGAGTGTTTTTTTACTGATTCACTGAAGTGGGTTTGAATTTATTCATGGAGATTTATTTTATCTTAAAATCATTAAGATATGCATGATGTTGCTTTTTTAGCACCAGCAAAATTATCACAAATTAACTTTTTACATCAAACAACTGTATTTCATCTCTGCATGAGTCTGATTGCTTCTCTATAATACTTTGTTTTTATGCATTTCAGTATCAAGATTTACATCTGAGTTAAGAGACTTCCAGGAATATGAATGGTCTATTTTTACCTAATTAACCAGAACAATATATAAGAGAACAAAGGAAAACTAATGCTACGATAAGATACAGACATGAAAGGGTATAAAATGTACTGCTGAAAAATAACAATAACCTTTTTTTCTGTTGCTTGTAAGTTTGGACTTTTACTTATGAGTCTATCACAAACCAATGATTCAAGCAACCTTTTAATAATTCTGAAGTTTTGCTTGATATTTTTAGATTAAACAGCAAAATCTTTAATCAGCTTTAATCATCATCGCCACTAACGCGAATGTCTAATCAGCAGTGCCGTTTACAATGACCATTATAACAACGTTCTTGGGAATAAAGCTGAACATTGCCGAGGTTAGCAGTGGTTTGTGTTGAGAGAGGTGTTTTGGGAGGAATATAGTGCACCGTTCTTTCGTTTGGTTCACAGCCAAACAACTCCATGTAATTTAATGTTTAGCACAACACCCCACTAATTAATAGCATTATTCTGAAAGTCACTGTGAATAGACCACTTAACTGAAATGCATCACTATGATGAATGTACTGGAGCTGGTAAAGGAACAGGATTGCGCTTTAAATCTTGCAAACACACACAGACAAACACATTTCACAATGGTATACACCTGTGCACAGATGCGGACACGTACTCAATTTCTCATCAAGCTCCATATCTCATCATAATTCAGGCTCGATTCCTCCTCACCTTCCTGAAAGGACTGAGATCATATCCTCCATGAGAGAGTTTAACTGGGGCTTACATGAAAGAGCCGTTTCAGCACTCTTCCCACCAACACACACGCATACATCTCTGCAGGCAGGAGTGGACTTGTTAAAGAGACCCCATGCTTTTCTAATCGATATTTTCGCTGAGTCAGAGAAAGTGTGACCGTGCCCTCTGTGGGAGAATGCCGCTTCTTTGTGTCCTCTAAAAGCACGTGTAGCGCCGTCGTAGCTCTCTCAAGCGGATTGGTGATAGGTGTGATATTAAATGTATATAGAAGCTGATGGGTGCACGAGATTTTGATCCTCGCATCGAGTAATCAGCTAAACATGTTCTCCTTCTTGGCTAGCAACCTGCAGTTTGGTACATTAACCCACGCTTATTGAATATATTAGGCAGTGAATAGCACAGCATAGGTTTCAGGTACATGGCCTGCTGTTTCTGTTTGCTAGTTGTTGCCTGCTTTCACTTGGGTTTTTATTTTAGTTTTTTTCTAAATAGTGGTTGCTGGATTATGCAATTGAACAATGTATGTTTCTCTTTTTCTCATCTATCTGTCTGTCGTTCTGTTGGTCAGACTGTGTGTTCATTGGTCGGTCTGTCGTTCAGTATGTAACATTCTACTGTGATGTTGTTATATCTATCTATCTATCTATCTATCTATCTATCATTTTTTTGGTTATTTTAATTCTGCTGTATGTTGTTCTGTCTATTTGTTGTTCTGTATTTTTATCCGTTGTTTTGTCTGTTGTTCTATAATCCTGTTGTAACAAAGTTCGTGATGTGGAAGGAAAGAGGACAAGGTTGGCTCGTGGAGACTCGGGTGATTTATTGTTTCTTCAATATAAAATTAAACAGGTTGCGCACTCTGCACCTCGTATGCTCATCAACTCTCACGGTTGTCTCGGCTTTCACTCTCTGTGTTCGTTCTGGCTATCCCCTCAGCCCAGTCCACGCGCCCGAGTCTCCACTCCGTCTCTCTCTGTCTTCTCCTCGTTCTCCAGTGGTTTTTATCTGGTCTCTCCATGCCAATTACTGCAATCAAACACAGGTGTTCCTCATTTTGCACTTGACCCACTTACTCACCGCTGTCTGCTGAGCCTCTCTCCCGCTGCAGACTTCGCTGAACCACGCCCCCCTCACCACACCTGTCTATTGTTCTGTCAGTTTATCATTATACGGTCCTATCATTCTGTTTATTCTACTCTTTGACTTTCTATCATTCTGCCTGTTGTTATATCTATTTATCCTTATATAGTTATATCTGTTTGTCTGTGAATTTATTGTTCTGTCTCTGTCATTCTTAGGTTCGGTTTGTCCTTCTGTTCATCTATTAGTAAACTATTAAACTATTAAAACTAGTAATTGAACGTTGTACTATTTTCTCTTTTTCACATCTGTCCGTCTGTCATTCTGTTGGTTGGACTACCAGCTTGTTGGTTGGTCTTTCGCTCTGTGTTTTTTTGTTGTTTAGTGTTACCTACTGTCTGTTTATCATTCTGAATGGTGTTCTATCTCTCTATCCTTGTATGATTCTGTCTGTTGTTCTGTGAATATTTAGTTCTGACTTTGCCATTCTTAGGTTTTGTCTGTCATTATGTCCGTCTATTTTTCTGTCTTTCTGTCATAGGTTCTGTCTGTTGTACTGTCTCATTCTTGCCCATATTTTGCTCTTTCTCTGTCATTCTGTGTTCAATCCATATGTTCTTCTGTCTCTGTCATTCTTGGGTTTTGTCTGTTGTTCTGTTTGTCATTCTGTCCATCTATCAGTCTCTCTGTCATAGGTTCAGTTTGTTGTTCTGTCTGTCATTCTGTCTGCTGTTTTGTATGTCATTTTGACTTTCTTATGATGTCTGTTTTTCTATCGTTCTGAATATATAATCTGAAATGGGATGATATAATCACTTCATTATTATTTCAACATAAACCTGTTCTGGGGATTATTTTGCAGTAATGACAATCTGCATTTTTGCTAAAATAAAATAGTGAGTAGGAGTTAACATCATGCACGCTGAGTCTGACACATTCAATGATCCGATTTCCTTGTCTTCTTTCCATAATTTATTCCGTTCTCTTTCTGTATCTCTCGGTCCCCATGTGTCAAAGGGGCAAAATACAAATTTAATTTTTAGGTAGTTACCATTCTTGCACATTTTGCTTCTAAAAAAGTGCTACTGGTGAGTGGGCCTGCGATGAGCTTCACAGGCATGGGCATGACACTGAGGCATTCTGATGTCACTGTCAGTGTTTCCACTGTGTTTGCGCCATTTACGTACCCTATGATGAGTGTACTTTTCATAAGCGTAACAGAAACACAATTAAGCTCCTTTTGTGCTCTTCAACTCAAACAAATGGGTTTGAAAACCGATCTCTACCCACTCAGGGACTATGTCATGCTGTTGTCGCTGAGCCAGTCATTAAAACATTTACCCCAATAATTAGTGAGCAGATGCCATTTTTAAAAGGCCACTGAACCATTGGTAGCGGAATGGAGGCAGACTCTCCACCTAGTGCTCATTCTTCATCCTCTACTCAGCTGATTCATGCGCTCTCTCTCTCTCTCTCTCTCTCTCTCTCTCTCTCTCTCTCTCTCTCTCTCTCTCTCAGTGCTGTTTATTCTCATTCAAATGGTTTGTTCCACGTGACTGACAGCAAGATAACAAATGAGTTTATGCATGGCTAATTTTGAATCCACAAAACAATAAAATTAATTGACATGGACTTGAGGGGGATTTTACTGTTGTCGGATATAGGGATGCAACGATCCGATCCGATCCCAAAAATTCGGAGTATCTGCCAATACCGATCCAATAGGATAGGAGAAGATTTAGTTTTTTTTAATAG
The DNA here is from genome assembly GCA_027564155.1 of Gymnocypris eckloni scoliostomus. NCBI lineage: Eukaryota > Metazoa > Chordata > Actinopteri > Cypriniformes > Cyprinidae > Gymnocypris > Gymnocypris eckloni. The sequence goes on along the minus strand of CM050427.1, from coordinate 14,772,723 downwards.
ATGTAGAATTTCTATACTTCTGTGTTTGTTAACCTGATCATCACTCGTCTGTGTGTTAAACACAATCTACTATATACAGATAACTTAATTTTAATGAAAAATAACAAATAAAAAAATATATATAATCATAATATATGACACAAATACTATTGTAATCTAGGCTAGTGGATAATTCAGCAGCAAAATTTACTTTAGAAAAATGATGGGTGCATAATCATTTTATACAACATAGTGAAACATTGTTATTTACAAATGAAAGTGAATGAGTGTAGGACTAAATCTGGTCAAATGTTGCACATTGCTTTTTGTATTGTTGTAAAATACATTCATCAAAATACAATCAAATACACTGTAATGTCTTGGGGGGTAGACTCGTTTAAAATAATGTATTAATCTGGTTTTAGACAGGTTTCTGTCAAAGAGAGCACATCTAGTTTATGATCAGTGATCGTATCATTTACAAAAAGCGCTTTCGTAGAAAGGGACCTGATATTCAATAAGCCAAGCCTTATCATGTGTTTCTCTTTGTTATGTACATTTTTCATTTGTTGAACATCAATTAAGTTGTTACTCATAAACTGGTTTGGATGTTTTTTTTTTTTTTTTTGGGGAACAGACAGTCTCTATAGTGTGATATCTAGGTGAAAGGGTCTCTATGTGCTAAGAATTAACTGACTTCTGTGACGTGAGGCGGCTAGCAGACGGTCGGTTTAGCCAGTCTGTCTTCTTCCTGACCTGGACCTCGGTTAGTCAAGTACGAACTCTAAAACGATTTGCCATATTTCTAGAGAGAAGAGCGGCACCACCCCAGGAGGGTTGAAGACCATCTCTTTTCAACTGGTCAGGTCTGCCCCAAAATCTCGTCCATTTGTCTATAAAAACCTATGTAATTCTGCAGGCACCACTTAGACCACTTTGTCAGCAGCCATATAACCTTGCGGCCCAAGTCCGTTTGCCCACTGAAGCTAAGCAGGGTTGAGACCCTGCAGTCTGTGTGGGTCCTAACGCCCCAGTGTAGTGACGGAACACTATACTGTAAAAAGCACCATCCTTCGGATGAGACGTTAAACCGAGGTCCTGACTATCTGTGGTCATTAAAAATCCCAGGATGTCCTAAAACAAAGAGTAGGGGTGTAACCCCGGCATCCTGGCCAAATTCGCCAAAACGTCTCCTCTCCACAAATAAGCTGGTGTGTGGTGGGCATACTGGCGCAATATGGCTGCAATCGCATCATCCAGGTGGATGCTGCACATTGGTGGTGGTTGAGGAGATTCCCCCCTTATATGTAAAGCGCGTTGAGTACCAAGAAAAGTGCTATATAACTGTAAGAAATTATTCATTAATTAATTATTAATTATTAGACATCCAGCCATTGAGTGACAACAGTCTACTATGAATCTCATATATGGATCTATCGTTCTATCTATCATTATATCGTTCTATCTGTCATTCTGTCAATCATTCTATCTGTCTGTCATTCTGTCTATTATTCTATCTGTCTGTCATTCTGTCTATCATTCTATCTGTCTGTCATTCTGTCTATCATAGGTACGATTATTGTAAAGGTAGTTATTAATCAGCTGAACAAGTACTTAAATGGATATCTGGACAATTTTCAATCTGGTTTCCGAGCGCATCATAGCACAGAGACAGTGCTAATTAAGATAATAAATCAAATTCGCCTTAATTCTGATTCTGGCAAAATATCAGTGCTGATACTACTAGATATTAGAGCTGCGTTTGACATTGTCGATCATAACATACTTCTACAGAGACTGAAAAACTGGGTCGGGCTTTCTGGGATAGTACTCAAATGGTTCAGGCTACTTAGAAGTCCCACAAGGCTCATTTCTTGCACCGCTCTTGTTTTGCCAGTATATGCTCCCACTAAGTCAAATAATGAGAAAGAACCAAATTGCCCATCACATCATGCTGATGATACCCAGATTTACCTAGCCTTATCTCTAAATGACTATAGCCCCATTGATTCCCTCTGCCAATGCATTAATGATTTAACACTAGGATGTGCCAGAACTTGCTTCAGTTAAACAAAGAGAAAACTGAAGTCTGGAGACAGACCTTAGTTTTAGTAGTCATGTCAAAGCAGTAACTAAATCAGCATACTATCATCTAAAAAACATTGCAATTATTAGATGTTTTGTTTCCAGTCAAGACTTGCAGAAACTTGTTTATGCCTTTATCACCAGCAGGGTGGATTGTTGTAATCGTCTCCTAACTGGCCTCCTAAAGAAGACCATTAGACAGCTGCAGCTCATCCAGAACGCTGCTGCCAGGATACTGACTAAAACCAGGAAATCTGAGCATATCACACCAGTCCTCAGGTCCTTACACTAGCTTCCAGTTACATTTAGGATTGATTTTAAAGTACTTTTACTTGTTTATAAATCACTCAATGGCCTTGGACCTAAATACATTGCAGATATTCTCACTGAATACAAACCTAAGAGACCACTAAGATCAGTAGGATCGAGTCAGTTAGAAATACCAAGGGTTCACACAAAACAAGAGGAGTCCGCTTTTAGCTATTTTGCCACCCGCAGTTGGAACCAGCATCCAGAAGAGATCAAATGTGCTAAAACATTAGCCACATTTAAATCCAGACTCAAAACTCATCTGTTTAGCTGTGCATCTGTTGAATGAGCACTGTGCTACATCCAAACTGTATTTTATGTATAATAGTTTTCTATTCTTAACTGTTTTACATTATTTTAAAATCCATTTTTATATCATTTTGTTGTTACTGTTGTGATTATGTATATATATATATATACATATTTATTGTTTTATTATTATTTTTTAATGTCTATATCACTTCCTTTTATGTAAAGCGCTTTGAATTACCATTGTGTATGAAATGTGCTATATAAATAAACTTGCCTTGCCTATCTGTCATTCTGTCTATCATCCTATATATATATATATATATGTCATTCTGTCTATCATTGTCTGTCTGTTGTTCTATCTTAATCTGTCTGTTTCTGTCTGTTGTTCTATCGGTCTACCATTTTCTGTCTTTCTGTCTGTCTGTAAAAAGTAAGAATGGATGTTTAAATGCAACATTATCTCTTTCCATCAACAATGAGTAAAAGTTTTTAATCAGCTGGAATTGGATCTGTTTTAGTATGCATGTTGATTTCCCCGGTTCTGTTTTTAGATTATTTTACTGTCATCTAAGCATTTAAAACAATTGATTTTAGTTGTTAATGTTTTATTTTGAACTTTGTATTAAGAAAAAAGTAGCACTAAGCTTAGCCATTTATCAGTTATTGGCCATAATGTGAAAATCAATATAGCTTCTCTGTACGAGGTAGAATTGTAAAATCCATGCATCTCTATTCACAACACCAGAAAAAAAGACTATGAGGGAGAGCTAATCTGTGTGTACGGCATGTAATTAGCAAAAAAAAAATGCATTAAATAAATCCCTTACAGACTGCTACTCATAGGGGTGTATTTAACACGAGCGTTTGTTTGTGTGTGTGTATAGATGAATGTGTAGGCAGAAAATCCTTAATCCCAAATCCCCATTGTTGGAGCAGATGTGTGCATGTCATTCAATTAATTTTCACTACAATTTTTGTTTAATTTTTTTTATGAAACATTTGTAACATTAAAAACATTTTGATTGTGCTAACTGAGAAGGGAGTATGACTATTCGCCTGGCTGACTGTTGTTTCAGTTGTTCTCCATTCATTCCTTTCCTCTTGAGAAAATGTGATGGGAGTATTACGTGTTCAGTTCATGACAATTTAATGCATGGTTTGCGAATTGCCCTGCCGATTCAATTATCAGCCTCACTTTAATTGTAATATTTAGCACTATGCCAATAGGAACATGTGGACCAGTAAATATACAACATTCAGCAGACCACACAGTGGACGTCTTGTTACCATGAGCATTAATTGATTTTTCAGTTAAATGCGGAATAGAGTGATGCCACAGTATGCAGCCTACAGGAAGTGCACTTCAGGGTTGCGCTCCATTTAGGATTTAATTGATAATGCCTTCTAAATTCCACTGAGTTCACTGAATTTTTATTAAATTAAAATTGAAGGTGCAGAATTGTAATTCAAATTTAAATAAGTCAATTGTGAATTACGTGCAACCCTGGTTCAGATGTTTCTGTCTCTCTCTCTCCTTTTTTTTAATATATCAGCCTCACACCTTTTTGTTGCTCTAGATTTTCCCAGTCACTGAATTAGATCTTCAGCGAAGGTGATTATTAAGATGATCTATTAGGAGACCCCAGCACTGCATTAGTCTCAGATGTGTGTAATGGCCGTCTGCTAAGAGCCCGTAACTATTTTGATGGCCTCTGATGAGTTCTGTATCTTCTGAAGTGCACGGTCCTCTGATATCCAAAGTACCAAAATGCCTCTACCTAAATAAACAAAGCATATAATGATACGGTCTACATTTTGGCTCTTCACTTTTGGTCCCCATGGCAACACTTTGAAATGTTTGAATGCTTGGACATCTTCTGTCTCTGTCTCCTTGCAATTTCCATTTTGAAAATGAATGAATGCAAACATGAAGCAGGCAACTTTATTCTAGCCCTTCTGTTAAGTTGAATTTCTTCCCATCTGTTCTTTAATTTTATTTTCTCCATTGCCTAAATTGTTGCACTGTTTATATTCAAATTATATACATTTACATTTAGCAGACTCTTTGCAACTTATTATTACTATTCAGGCTATACATTTTTTTGTCATTATGTGTGTTCCCTCGGAATTGAATCCACAACCTTTTGCGCTGATAATGCAATGCTCTACCACTGAGCCACAGGACTATACATTATTATTGAAAAAAATTCTGAATTATATGCAATGTTTTATAACATGACCCATTATAGGAGTATCCAAAATTATTCCTCCAAAATGAAAATTCCATAATTTAAGAAAATAAAAGAGAAATCATTCTGAAATTCTGAAATTCTCAAATTAAAATTATATAATTATTTTCTCATTTAAATTATATCACTTTTGTTCTTCTGTGCTACAAAAAAATTACAGATTTTTAAATTCTATGTTCCACAGAAAGTTAGTCATACCGTTTTGGAATTACATGAGGGTGAGGAAATTATGACTTTTTTGCTGAACTATCCCTTAAAACCCGCATTTATTATTAAATATTTTATAAATTCCTCCATGGAATATTTAATATCCATTTGGTGCCCTTCTGTGTCCAAAATTGTGCAAAAACATTGTGGGACAAGGTTTTCACACTGCAGCTGTCAATGTAAGACAGTGAGCTACTCCGTTTGTTTGGGAGCAACAGTAACTAAGGGGGACAGGGCTTAGCGATAGGTCAAATGAAAAGCGATACACACCCATTTTAAATGAAAATGTTTGCCATATGAAACATTAAAGACAAGACCTTAGCTAATAGCTATGCTTTGGACCCTTTCCCAGCCCCTAAATGTTCCCTTTTCACATGAGACCAACTGCAAAGCTTCCTTTTGGCATTACAGGTGTGTCTTTCTGTGGTGTGTGTTTCTGTGAGGTCCAAAAAAGGAAGGCAAATGAGCTTCCACAAGAAAAATGAGCTTCCATGAGAACATAATCGCTGCAGGCATTTGGGAACTGTAAAGATTAGCAGAAGATTTGCTTATTTCAGTTATTGGTGCACCTTTGTGGTGTAGTGTTCTGTACTGAGTGAGGAAGAACACTTGGATGGCATTGTAATTTATACTTGTTCAAACTCAAGGCAAGTTATTGTGTACATGGTTTGATTTGATATATACACAAACATATATATTTTTTATATGTTTTATTGATACTTTTTAACGAATGGTTGTGATGAAGCAGTAGGTTTTTTAAAAGGACATCAGCTCAGATCATGTGTCTATTCATCATTCTAGAATATATATATTTAATTAAATATAAATAACTACTAGTTATATAGTAATCAGATTAGTACAATAACATATTATTCTTTATGATACCATACAATATTTCCCTGAAGAAAATTATCATAAGAATTGCTTTACTTCACAAAAGTTAAATTGTTGTTTAATGTAATTTATAGTGATGCTTTTTGTTGTTGAAATAATTATAGTATTTATTTAGGCTGCATTAAAACAATAATTACATGAATTGAATGTATTACAAGAGATAGAGGTTTGCCTTAAAAACAAATCTTAAAATAAATCTTAAAAAATTAAAAATGTATATACTTCTCACTTTAGTAACATTGGTGCCTCATTATTGCAGCCCAAAAATATGGATGGCTTGAATTTTAATGTATTGGTGAGTTTAAAAAAGCAATTAGTTAATTGCAAACACTGAAGAAAAACTCTTAAGTCATGTCATGCATCCCATCACATAGCTATAATTAAGCAAAACAGACTTAACATCAGGGTGCTTTTTTATTGTTGAGGGTAGCACCAGTTAAAGTACTGACAATTCTAATGTATTTATTTATTTAAAGAGCAGATTTTATATTATAGAAATTTTTTGACAAAAGGGCAGGCTGTAGGAATGCATTTGAGTACATATAATCTCATAATTGTTGTTATTTTAATTATATCTTGCTAATAATTGTATATTTTAATATATTCATGTATACATTTAATTTAATTGTATGGAAAAGAGCAGGTTTGACATTTTAATTCACTATTCAAATTATGCAAGTAGTTTGGAGTGAGATGACTGTGGACTGACTGTTCAAATGCATTTAATTAGTATGTAGAATGTAGTCAAATTTTTTGTATGTATTGCTTTTAATTTGTAATTTTTAAAATCTATTTATGTATTTACAGTTTCAAATGGAAAGAGCAGGTTTGACATTTTAATCCACTTTAAAAGTTATACAAGTAATTTGGAGTGAGATGACAGCGCACTGTAGATAATTAACTTTTTTAACATATTAATTTGTTTTATTAGTTTATTAATTTATTTAAAATCCCTTTCTCAAAAAGGGGAATTGGTAAATATACATGACTATATAGCTCCACCTCTAGCTATATCTGTAGCTCCATAATATAGAGTTTATAGAGGCATTTGTGTAATCATTTATTTTAGGTTGAGTTGAGCTAGTCTTGGAAGCAGCTGACGTTTTAGTAAGGTAGATTAGCATGTGGTCCATAAATTGTTTGCTTGAAGATTAGCCACCCATTGAAGGCCAGTTCTCCAGCCTGACCCAGATCTTCCAGCAGAGCTGCAGATGAGGGATGGCATTGTTCTTGGCAGCGAGCAGCCAGTGCCGCTTCCCACCTGCCACAATCCCGAGAGTCTCCTGGATGTTTTTTTGCAGAATAAACTGGGCTAATGGCGTGTGGAAGCATGGAGGCCTGCGGAGGACTGAGATGAGGTCTGGGCTGGATACGGGCATTAAGGGTCACAGGAAGTGCCTGATGTGCTCCTATTGAGGTGCCATACCAAAGTCCTTTGCTGAAAACAGAATGATATATCAGTTGAAATGAAATGCAGTTAGAAACAAGCCCAAGTTCATGAGAGATAGTATACCATAGGTAATACCAGCCACACACTTGTAGAAATATGAATGGGGAATGTTATAAAATGTAATATGGGGGTTGTAGCTATGAATTTGAGTTAAGGAAGCTAACTTGATCTTATGTCAATTTGAAACTTATTGAAATATAATGTTGACAAATTCTTGTAGATATTTTCTTCTTTTTCTTTTCAAATATATTTGATACTTGTCCACTAAATTATCTAACTGGCTTTAAAGGGATTTTAGCACCATGTCATTTTTTAATTTATTTTTTCCTTGGATTACTCTGGGTATTTTTCTTGTAGAAATGTTAGCTTTTTTTAAGCGGTTGTGTGTGAGTGAAATGTCACTGTGCCCTTTAATTTCGCTCGCTCCATGACTGGCAGAGTATTTCATCATATGTCAAATAAAGAGTGAGATTTGGTTTCATTTATGTGCAAATAGTTGTATATTACAAATGAAATGACATTAAGAGTAAATGATGACAGAATTATAATTTAAGCCTCAATAACGATCTAGTTCAGTTTTTTTTTATTTTTCTGACTATTTTCATGGTCCCCAGCACAATATAAATTGTTTTTCTAATATAGTTTCCATTAAATGCCATTATCTTTTTCTTTGCTTCTGTCTGTCCCCCCCCCCTCCCCCCCCCATAAAAAGCATATGCAGCAAACTTATGCAGCTATGAAGAGGGGGGTACTGAGGCATACGATATAAAATGTTACTGAAGTAATTAGTGCTGTCACGGTACCACACATTTCTGTATTCGGTACCAATACCAGTGAAAATCCACGGTTCTCGGTACCAATTTCGGTACCAAAGCAAAGCACAAAGATATGCTAATAAAAAACAACACATTTGTATTTTTTTATAAAGTTAAACAAAAGTAAACTGTACAAAAATCAATTCCATTCTTTAACAACATTGTTTCAAGATTTTCCACAAGTAATACAATAAAAAATAAAACAAGTAAACAAGTTTCACCCTAAAGTTTTAGTCATATTTCTGCTGCTGCTGAAAAACAACTGAACTGTTGACGGTTTGCAGGTGCTTCATGATCTTCCTTAGCCTGCAGCTGTAAAAGGAACATACACTATACTTAAGTAAAGCAATGGGCTGAGTCTGACCAAATGCAACATTAGATCATTGACTCCAACTAAAATATTACATTTCAGTAAATAACAAACTTCAGATTTTAAAATGAATTTAGATAAGATTGAATATATTTTAAGTTTATATCAAATATATGGAAACTGTAGTATTACAAACACTTTAAATTCCATTTATGATTCCATTTGTTAGATAATATGACCTATCAATTAGGGCTGCACAATTAATCAAATTTCTAATTGCAATTACGGATGCCACAATTATGTAATTGTTCAAAATCCACTTATGTTATTCTGTGTGCTTAAGATGTGTTCTTTTCTTTCTACATGTTATCTTAAGGGTTTTTGCATTATTTTAAATTTGAGTATAGCATTATAATAGCATGCATATTTACATTTCACTACTGATTATATCCTGTATAATTGAGTATGTGACAAAGAAAAGAAACTTGAACCTTGATATGTTTACTTTTTTATTAAAGAAGAAACCAATTCAATGTATAGTTCACATTTGAGGCTTATAGACTACTATAGAAAGTTTTTCAGTTAGTATTTTCAGCTTGTTTTTCATCTAAAACTATGGCATGCGGTTGCTTCAAACAATGGTATAAACATCATTCGATGTAAATTGTGATAATCGTAATTAATAATCACGATTACAATTTCAAGGGAGTAATCGACAATTATGATTTTTGCCATAATCATGCAGCCCTACTATCAATAAACAAAAGTTATATAGCAATTATTATTGGGGTTAATTTCCAAATGTATTAATATTACATAAAATCAAAAGTTAAATCTGTTAAAATAATTGAATGCACAATGACAAAACATTAATGATCAAGTGTTTGTATTAAATAACATTAACAAACATGAATTAATGTTGTACAAATATATTGTTCACTCACTGTAAGTTGATGTTAGATAATAACATGAAGTCATGTTAATGAAAGGTATTATTTTAAAGTCTATACAGGAGATACAATTTGACTGTACTTTCATTTGATCCAAACTGTGTACATATTTAATTTTAAAGGGCTTTTAACCTGCTAGTTATCCAGCCAAGAATAACAACTAACTATAACTAGCTAATGAAATCAGTCTGATGGACTGATCTGACATAAACACTGTTAACCATTTGTACATTCTCTAACACTCATATTTTAGATTCACAGTTCATTTAAATGCCTCTGTTGTGTAAACATAGTAAATACCATCATGTCCTCCTGTTTTTGTACCCTAATAAAACCTGGAGCAGTGACGTTTCCTTTTTTTTTGTACCGACTTGGTACCGAAGTACCGGGTCTTTTGACACTAGAAGTAATGGAATTAACCAAGGTCAATGTAACTACTCATAATAGTAGGTTTTACGTGTGTATAATTGGTTTCCGAGAGTGCACAAGGCACTTTACAAAGCACGTTTATGGCTATCATTCTCTCTGTTGGAACCCAGAAAACCTTCCAAAATAACTTTGCTTAGTTGTTTTGCTTCTTTGGAAATGAGTGGAAATACAGTAGAAAGAACAGACTAAAACAAATTATTTAATTTGACTTTAATAAATCTGTTTGTTTTGGTTTAAGGCATTAGAGTCTTTCAGTGACCCTAGTGGATTCTTTAACCAAAAACATTCTGCTCTGTAACATTGCTTGCAGGATAAGTTTATTCCCCTTCAATCCTTTTTAGTGTTCTGTAAGGATGGTAATGTTGATGGAAGGCTAATTATACCACAACGAGGAAGCTCTGGGAAAGCTTCCAATGTCCACAGACGTTCTTACATGGCTGACTTAACAGTTGTTTGTAGCTGAAAGTCTTTGAGCGGTGAAACTGAAGCCATGAGTACGTCAGTAGGAGCCGGAGCCATTTATATGCCACTCGTTCTTTTTGTGCATGGCTGTATTTATTCCTTTGTTTTGAGACCTCCTATCTTTTGATGGTTTAAATATGTTGAAGTGGCTGCCCATCTTGCGCTTTTGTCCCCAAGTGCCTCAGTATCCACAATTATATCAAGAGTGACAAAATCGAATCTTTGTATGCCTATTATAAGCATGCTTGTATATAAATGTTTCAGGTGATTTTTGAATGATGTCTCATTATTAAATCCTTGAAGAAGTATATTTTTTTATTTGTCACATACACAATTATACAGAGTATAACCAGCAGTGAAATTTGTTCTCTGCATTTAACCTATCCAAGTGCACACATACTTGGAGCAGTAGGAAGCCAACGTAGCGGCGACCGGGGAGCAGTTGGGGTTCGGTGCCTTGCTCAAGGGTCTCACCTCAGTCGTGGACAATTCCTGCCAGAGCCGAGATTCGAACCCACAACCTCGGATTACAAGTCCGACGCTCTATCCATTAGGCCACGACTGTGGAAATGTTTGCCGGAAAACAGAAAATGCGTCTTTGTGTAAACCTACCCATGCTCAAGTTATATTTTGTGTGTAGTTATGTTATGTTATGTTATATTTTTCCCTGTTAATAACCAGTTATTTCAGAGCTTAGTCCAAGCTGTGGTGCAAAAGTTATTGCACATTTTTGTTAATATGGGTGCAAGATGGGGTGGGGCTTTTTTAGCTTAAGTGTTCTCATCCACCAGTTTTCTCTCAGTTGTATCATGTTCTCTCTTTACTTTACCTGTAAAAATGAACTGGTAAAAAGGCCATCAATATATAACTTAACTGTGTTTTTTTTTCTAACTTCTTCCAGACTTTTCCAGCACTTTTTAGTCCCCCAAATACCGCTAGTTTTCTGGCCATCCCAATAACTCCTTTTTGCTGTTTCAAGAGCATAAATCTGTCACAGAGACAGGTGTGATTGCTCAGGACGGCCATTCCAGTGACATCTGACAGTTTGGAGGGACATAGTAGAGGCATGCACTCCAAAAACAAGCTCACAGCACCTGTAAATCCTCATGACAAAATATATTCTGAAAAGCAAAGTGAAAGGGCTGAAGAGAGTGTGTTGTGTCTGGAGAGTTTGTAAGAGTTTAATCCCGAGATACTGTGTCATTTAAACCCCACAGGATGCTGCCACCATATGCGACCTCCTGCCTTTGCATGCAGAGCCCTTATTAACTGTTCATAACACATAGGTTGGTGTAAAATACTAATGCAAGAGCCTGCTTGTTCATTTTTTATTTGTGTGAAAGATGAGTCCTTCCTGAGATTTTTGTTTAATTTAGATTTTACGAGATTGAAACGACAAGCCAATAATTATTTTTATGTTATAGCTAATTGGTAAATTTTAAAATATAAAATGTCCATTTTAAATAAATTAAAAACAAAAATTGTTAGTTTAAAATGCTACAAATAAATTAAGAATCACAACATTGCAATAAAAACATATATATTCAGAGATTTGCTAAAGGTTTATAAAATTAAGTGTGTTTACAAATTACCTTTAAATGAACGTTAGTTAAATGAAAAAATATAACAAAATGTAAAAAGAACAAATGCACACAAACAATTAAATATCTAATATCTACCTGTAAAAAAAAAACACAAAAAAACTATATCAATAGATAACCAGTATGCAACAGATTTGATGTGAATTAATGTAGTATGTATACAAGAGATGTTACTTAGATTCTTACTTGTAAAATCGATTTATATTTTGGAAATGTTTAGGATGCTGTCAAAAGCCTGAATCTCTCTTCAGCCTCAAATGTGACTGAATCGAAATAAATGTGACTGAAACGGATAACTCGTTTGCTATTAATTTGAACGGAATGTTCTCTTTAATCATTTGCTTAAGCTAATAATTAAAGTATGCTGCAAGCCTAGCAGAAAACACTCTGCGACTGCTTTATTAATGAGTGCTTTATTAGCTGTGGTTCAATAAGAAATACTAAAATGAACATGTGAGTCCTCCTTTAGTAAGGCTCATGTTTACAGTAGAGGGGCAAATGTGATCATGTGATTTATGTATTTAATTCTTTTCTCAGAAGTCAAAGTTCCTGCAGACTTTAGCTTCTACTTTTAGCATCAGTTAGAAATCATGTCTAGTGGCTCGTGGCTAAATGTTTCGGACAGTTAATTACCCTGCGACCCCCCCCCCCCATGTTTTTCTACCATCAGCCTATAGCCTAGCTATTGACAAGAACGAGGCCGTTTCTGCTTACCTTTACGCTGTCCTACATACATATTTTTTAGGACGGTAATGTGCGTTATTTATCCCGAGAGAAAAACACATCTTTTATAAGATCTACCACTTGGGATAACATTGTCTTCATATTTTAATGGCCAATGCGATTGATTGGTTACAATGCTATAATTCATAGCTATTTGGCCTAAGCTTAGGATGCAGATTAAAATAAATTCAGTTTTTCATATTAATATACAGAATGATGTTTAAAGGTGTCAGACTGTCAAATATACAGAGTCCTGGGAAGTAAATACTTCGGTTCTTATTCTGCAAAACACACACAATTCTGCCCAGCATTAATATTTTAAGCCAATTCTCAGCAGCCTCTTAAGGAGCATTTGCTAAGTGACTTGAGCTATAAGCGCTTCTGACAGGTTTTGTTCGTTAGGTTCTGTTTGTTCGCCCACAGTTTTCTTGCCACCTCCTTTTCCATGCACTCACTGCTGGCTTTTTCTTCTATTTCTGCTGCTTTTCCTCTCTTAGTTGTTTGTTTTCAGGGTCAGTGGTTAGTGAAGTGGGGTCTTTGGTGAGCTTGTGTTTGTTTGAGACTTCAGTGGTTGAGCAGAAAATCCTACCACTGTTCAAATAGTTTCTGTCATATGTATCCCTTCTCTAAAGATGAATGGGTTTTGTGCTAAAGGTTGTCTCTTAGAGTGCACTCAGGAGAGAACAGTTGTAGCTGTTTGTAGATGAAGAAGTAGATGGGAACCTCACATGAAATATGGTTACTATGAATCGATATGTTGTTAAATGCATAAAATAAACACTTAAGTGCAAAATTCATATCACAGACTTCTGTCAAACATCATAATAATGTTAATAATGTTATACTTGTTGTTCTTTGCAATATCAGATTACTCTATTGCTGCTGTTGACTTCATTTATTTTGAGTCTTGCTACACATTTTTAATTTGGCATCAGATGGCAAAACTTATTTCCATACCTGATACTTAAAAAAAAATACATTAACTAGAAACTAGAAAACAATGTGAAAATTATACAAATGGCTTCAGAAGACTTTTAAAATTTAGATTTTAAAGTTATATAAACCACTTTTATCATACAGTATTTTAGTAAAGCTTTAAAGCTCCGGTCCTCATTATTATAATCAGCCCAGCGTCCAACTCTATTCTGTCTTATATCGTTGAGTTTGACCAAGTAGTATAAGCTAGTGTTTTTAGCCAGAGTAAGTGGAGAGAATATGTGCTTGGAAAAGAGAAAATGAAAAGAGCCCAGTTTTGTCCTTAGGGGCAACAGCAGTGTTGTTGCTCAAACATGCATACATGCATGACACACATGCAAACATGACCTAATGTACAGTACAATAGGTCATGTGTGCCTGAGTCTCCTCACATTAAAGCGCACATGCATAGCATGTTGGTCATTCCTTGGTGCTTTCTTCACATCCAGAAAGGTCCCGACCTCCCCCCCCACCCCACCCCACCACCACCACCACCACTACCACTATCCTGCAGTATCAAAGAGACTGAACAGAACGCTGACCTGAGCCAGAGCTTCTGCATTTCAATATCAGAGAAGGAGAGACTGAGAGAGAGCTTCTTTCAAGAGAAGTGTTTGTGAAATGTAGTTTGAAACCCTATATTCTGTTTGTTATCTCTGGAAGAAAGGGTGATATGACAGATGTCTAGTAAACTAAAGCTACTCTTTTCAGAAACCTGCCAAGCTGCTTACGTTGGGTGCCTCTGAAGTTATCAAATGATTTGTGTTGGAAACGCATCTAGCCTATGCCAAATGGTAGAGGACATAACGATGCTCCCTTACAAAGTAGCTGCCTATGTAGGCAGTGAGGCAGCTCACTAGGTGTTTGAATAGAGCTACAGTGTTTTGCCCAGTTATTAGCCAATATTTGTCTTAATACTTTATTGGGGAAAAACACTACAGGTATTATATCCTCTATTTCCTGCTTTCTCCCCCTCTCGCTCTTTCTTTTTTGCATCGTTAAATAATGTATTTTTTTTAGCTTAGCAAATATAAATTAATAAATAAAATCATATAATGTATGCCAGTGGCGGCTGTTGCAAAAAAAAAATAGAGGGGGGGTGCAAGCAAATATAATCACACTGTTAATGCAACAGCATATGACTGAATGCAATTGTTAAATAACCATTTAACAAGTGACATAATAATGAATAGTTCTATAAGGTTTAATAAATTCCAATGTAATAAGTATGCAAAAACTGTAATATCCTAGCGACATATAGACCTTTATGTTTTTTATCTTAATTTTAATGTTATTGACAATATATTATTCAAGTTGTCAGACATATATTTCAGACTGAATATGGGACACTACATTATTTACATATTTGCATAATAATCCTTTCATAAAAACTCATAATATACTTGAACAGAGACAACCATTGTATAACTACACGGTCTACACAAGCCAATTGTGCTTGGATCTCGATGATGGGCTCAAGTTAAACTGCATTGTTCCTATTGCCTTCCGTGTCATTGCCAACGCTTCGGTGACAGGACTTTGATATAACAATCAGGAAAAACAATAAAAGGTATGACTTACATTGCATCCTGCTCGCCAACTCCGTCCAACCTCCATGATCTGTATTTGTATTTTATTTATTTTTTCTTCATTTGAATGCCTTGTGAAGGAGGATTTTTTTGTCAAATGTACTTTCATCTCGGAAGAGAGATTGCACCTATTTGACAGTCGAGAACGGTCCACTCACATGAGGCCAAAATATATAAAAATACTATTGATTTGCTAAGATCAAAAGTGTGGGTCTTGGGTGCAGTGATCTGCTCCCCATGGACAATCTGAAACAAGCCAACTAGAGCTCAGCCTCAAGTCACAAGCATTTCAAAAGTGTACAGACCTAATAGACATCCATTAGTCCGGCGCCCCGCACACACACAAACGAAATACAGTTTTATTTGTTTTATTTTAAATAGGTGCTAACATGATTACCAGTCGAATAGTACGTCTAAACAATGCAATTTTATGATTAATTTGCAATATATATATATAACTTATTAAACATGTTGTAATCTGCTTCTTCCCTGGTGACCTGCTTCTTCCCAGCCGCCACTGATGTATACTATGATAGATTATTAATTTATAGATCTTTGTTTGCAAACATTTCCTAAATATTGACGATTAAAATGATGGGCTAGTGTTGTAAACATAATGTATATATACTGTATGAATTTGAGTTTACAGTGGATGTGAGTGGATACTAGTGAGTATCTTGTACCTTAAAGGTACTTATTACAGGGACCACAGAGGAGCGGCTTGCTTCCCAATCGATAACGCCCAGGGTCCCTCTTAGTTCGGGTGGTCTGTAATTCAATTGAGGTTTAGTGAGCTAGACAGAGTGTGTATCTGTGAACTTTAAGGATTCTCTTTCTGAGCATGTTTTAGACTGTGTCACCATGCTGGGCAGAATATACCACAAGAGGTCACCTTGCAATGCTTTCATAGATAAGGGATCTTCCTTTATCCTGATTCCTTTATCCTGAAGAGCATTCTTTAATGTATTCTCTCACACTCTATTTCAATTATTAGACTCAGGAAAACCTATAGTGATTTCACTACTTCCCTACAACTCCTCGTGCTGTATTTTTTTTGTACATTGTTTTTAATGTAATATTTTGTATTGTTGTTGTTATTATTAATTTTGCTTTTAATTCTGCGTTCTTTAATTCTAAGTTCTATGTCCAGCAAGTCGCCAGCATATTTCAGCTTCTCTAGAAATAACGGACAATGAGGGTCATTAGAAAAGGTTTGTTTTGGAGAAAAAATCCTGGCAAAGCAGAAACTGACAACGTGCCGACAGACAAGACAGAGCAGGTTACTTCTGGTATGAAACAATGTCTAGCGTTCAAATTTTCTCTTTTTTAAAGAAAATCAAACAATAATTACTGTTTTGTGGGTTTTTAATGTGTCATGACAGACTGCTGTATCTTCTCAGTTCAGTCGGCATGTGAACAATTGTGTTTTCATTAGGGTTGTGTGATATTGAAAAAAAATGATATCTCAATTGTTTTATTTTATTTTAACAATAATTAGACAAGATTTTGTAAGAGTGTGTTATTTTTTATTTTTGGAATAAATTAATCTTTTCATTTAAGTTTAAATTTATTTTCATCTTTAATAAAATATTTTTTTTAAGTGTACATCTTTTGAGTCAAAGTGTTTTTTAATCAGTCAATTAAGAACATAAAAAATTTAGGCTGTTACCAAACAAATGAAAACAGTATCATCAAAATTAATCTTTGCAGAAGTTGCATCTGAATTGGCATTTTAGATGTATTTACACACTGTTTAATGCAGCTCAGAGGGACATGGAGTGCTTTAACCAGTTATACATAAATACCTTTTTTGCCATTTTAAAAATAAAACATTGAATACTAATATTTACAATTATTTTTTAAATGAAAATAGACTTTAAATGTGAAATTAAAACTGCCAGTAGGTGGCAGAAAGTCACTGGTAATAAGTGAGTCATTGCGATTGAAGCGAATCATTAAAATGCTTGATTCGTTCAGGAAAAAAATACAGCAAAACCAAAACCACTTCATCACCACGTATGCTATTGTATGTGTGCACTCTGTAGGTGTTTTGTTTGTTTTTTGCAAAATACTCGATAATGTCAAATTGCACATCGTTAAAACAACAATTCCGATATTATCGCACACCCCTAGTGTTTATATTTACTTAAAGCATTAAATAATCATACATTTATATCAGAAGGTATTTTATGTCAGACATCAATACACACCATTTCTCAAGTTTACCTACCCACGTAAATGTACTCTCCTATCTGGTTTGTTTATCTGAAAAAAATGGCAGATTCAGTGTAATGATTGATCAGATTGCCTGTCAATTAAGCCCCCTTCGAAGTGTCAATTGGCTTATGTTCCATGTGGAGCATCTGGCATCGAGATGAATGGAAGTGCTAACAGATACCTTTCTGTATAAATTATAGACCACACCAATTCTGGTCCAACAAGATAGAACAGCACAAACCAGCATAAACCAGCCTGGGCCCAGCATGCTTGAGTTTTCAGTAGATTATAATGACAGAAAATAATAGTGTTCCATATAGTCAGTGCACTCCAACACAGAAGTACACTCAAAGTGCAGAAATGTTATATATTAGATCCGAAATAGCTGTTTAACATACAGTATATATCGCACCATTCAACCAGTTAGAAATGACTTTTCCAGCTCTGTGCGCAGTGGCACGCTAATGCTACATGATGCCATTTTCAGTCGTGGCAGGTGCAAATGTAGGTATATTTGTCTTGCTAAGTTCCATATCAGTATGGAATAACTGGATTGTGTGTGCCACTCGTCTGCACAGCCAAACCCGTCTGTTGGCGGATGTGGCTGAATTGACAGTATGTTGGATAGGCTTTTGCACAGAGCTGATTTCTTTCACACTCTCATTAGCCTCGGTAATGGACTACTGCCATTATTCCCAGTCAACCGCAGGCAGGTTGCCACGTCCAGCTCAGGTTGGCGCCGCTCATTCGCCGCAGCTGTCGTTCACTTTGCATTATCTTGCTGTGTGTGTCTTGTTATTTATTTTTTTCCTGCAAGTGATGTCTAAGGTAGAGGTAAACAATCTGTCTAAGAATGGAGAACTTGTTGGAAGTACATGTTTGCTTTCTCTGTCTCAAGCAGTCCCCTTTCACTCTGTAATTGTGTTTTGTCTCGTTATACACATTTCTCTCTTGCTGTCTGGCTTCGAAGCGCACACTCAGGGCGGCGTATGAGATGGGGGTGTTCTCATTAGATGTGGATGTTTATCAGTCTTTCCCATCTCTGTATCACATATCAGGATTAGCTCTGCTGTACGGCAGCTTAGGTTCTCTCTCCCGGCTCGCTGTTTTGTCTTACCCCCGAATCGCTATTTTGTGTGGATTAGACCACCGTTGTCTTTTGATAAGCCCGCGTTTGTGCAACGGTTTGAGTTCGAGAATGGCAACATCCATGTCCCACGTGGAGCCTTGCAGAATGGCGATTTATGTTACGTGCTTTATCGACCGGTGCGGCATTTCCCAACTGAAATGCCAGAATGTGCAAGGAAACGTGTTTGAGGTGCTCTGTTGAATAAAATATTGTGACACAGTTTGCAACTACATCATCATCTTTTTATAGAGCAGGGATGTGTTGGGCTGCTGAACAAATAACAGGAAGTAGAGGGATGAGGCTGGTTTTCACACATTAGTTTTGATTCTAATGGTGTGTGTTAGAGACTGGATTTATGTTTTCAGTCTTTCTGCCTTATTTATTCCGTGTCAAACCAACCTGACATAATTTGACCTTTTTGGCATGCTGTATGTTGCACATCCCAGGCGCGTGTCATTAAAAGAGAGTGATGTGATCATGTAAATTAAATAAATGGAACGTAAACAAGACTAATTGCATTATAAATATGCCAACCAATCAAATTCATCCATACCTGAGGAGAGAAAACACATATGACCCATAAGGATCCAGCATCCTGCTGTTAAACCATCAGTGGGAATCCTGACAACCCTGACAGTCTTTCATCCATTTTTGTTCATGCTGTCAGTGTTCTAGTTAATTGCTAACTCTCAGAACAGAAAAACATAATGATCACATTGACTACTTTAAGTGCTTTCCCACTAGAGATTGCTGGGTAGACCTGAGAACATTTGACAAGTTTAGTTTGGTTGCTTGGTATGAATGAGGTTTTCTAGGTATCTCAAAGTAGGCTTGTATGCAGCCTTTTCTCAAAATATTTAAATATATTTTCTTCTTAATTGTTTTTTTTATTGCTATTAAATACCTGTAGGGTTTGTGAAAGGAAAACTGAGAGGAGGATTATATTAAAATCTATATTATTAACTATATTTTATGAACTGTATTCAATTAAATTATACAAATAAAATGATCAGGCATATTCTATGCATTTTCTTTATATATATTTAAATTGGCCTAATTTTATTTTGTATTTTTCTATTTTATTATTTAATTTTGTATTGTGTCATAAGCTTCCAGTTCACAGAGACAACAACAACACACATAACATAAAAATAAGATGAGAATAAAAATATACACATGTAAATATACATAAACAAAAAATGTATAAGAAAAAAGTCATAATAATTTGAAATATAAATTATTGTATATACAGTTGTGCAATAGATGATAGAATAGGATATAATAGAAAGAGATGCATGGATGTACTAGGATGTAGGTGGAATCAAATACATATAAGGTTATTGTGCATTGTATTGCATAATGGGGGGGGTAACTGTTCATAAGTCGGATTGCCTGCGGGAATAAACTGTTCTTGTGCCTGGCTGTCCTGGTAATTGTGGCTCTGTAGCCCCGGTCAGATGGCAAATGTTAAAACAAAGGGATGACTTGCATTTTAGGGGATCCAGAGTGATTTTCTGAGCCCTTTTCCTCACTCTGGATGTATACAGCTTTTTTGGGGGTTGGGCAAGGGGCACCGATAATCCGTTCAGCAGTCCGAACCATTCTGTGTAGTCTTCTGATCCCTGATTTTGTAGCTGATTAAAACCAGTCAGTTATTGATATGCACAGGGCAGATTGACGGCTGAGTAGAACTGTTTCAGCAGCTACTGTGGCAGGTTAAACTTCCTGAGCTGGTGAAGGAAGTACAACCTTTGTTGGGCTTTTTTTATATAAGTTGATGTGAGTGTTCCAATTAAAGTCCTGAGAGATGATGGATCCCAAGAACTCGAATGCCTCCACTGCAGTCACAGTGCTGCTCATGATGGTTAGTGGGGGAGAGTACTCCACTGTTTTTAGCGTGTTGAGCTCCAGGCTGCACCAGACAGCCAGCTCTGTAACCTCCTGTCTGTAGGCAGACTCGTCACCATCCTGGATGAGGCCGATGAGTGTGGTGTCATCTGCAAATTTCAGGAGCTTGACAGAGGGGTCTTTAGAGGTGCTGTTGTTGGTGTACAGGGAGAAGAGCGGTGGGAAGAGAACACAGCCCTGAGGGGCACCAGTGTTTGGTGGAGTGGTTGTTTGCATGAATTTCCCTAGTCTCACTAGTTGCTGCCTATCTGTCAGAAAGCTGGTGATCCACTGACAGATATAGCTAGGGACAGAGAGCTGGGTTAGTTTGGTCTGAAGGAGTGTAGGGATGATGGTGCTCAAGGCCAAACTAAAGTCTGCATACATGATCCTCACATAAGTCCTTGATTTTTTCCAGGTGTTTCATGATGTAATACAGTCCCATGTAGGGCTGTCGCGGTGAAGGAATTTCCCTTGCGGTAATTTTGAGTGGCTCAATAGCACAGTATGCGGTATTACAACCGTATACAGTGGGGCAAATAAGTATTTGATACACTGCCGATTTTTCATGTTTTCCCACTTACAAAGAAAGGAGAAATCTGTCATTTTCATCGTAGGTACACCTCAATTGTGAGAGACAGAATCTTAAAAAAAATCAGAAAATCATATTATTTTATTGCATGAAATAATTATTTGATCACCTACCAACCAGAAATAATTTTGGCTCAGACCTGTTAGTTTGTCTTTATGAAGCCCTCCCATCCTCCACTCATTACCTGTATTAATTGCACCTGTTTGAACTTGTTACCTGTATAAAAGACACCTGTTCACACACTCAATCAATCAGACTCCAACCTCTCCACTATGGGCAAGACCAAAGAGCTGTCTAAGGACACTAGGGACAAAATTGTAGCCCTGCACAAGGCTGGGATGGGCTACAGGACAATAGGCAAACAGCTTGATGAGAAGGCAACAACTGTTGGCGCAACTATTAGAAAATGGAAGAAATTCAAGATGACTGTCAATCTCCCTCGGACTGGGGCTCCATGCAAGATCTGCAGTCCGGGCCTGTTGCCTTCCTTCTCTTGTTTTTCCTGAAAACCTGGCGCACATCTTCTTCACTGATCTAAAGTACAGGAGTGGGAGAGAGGGAGGTTGCTGGAGGTGTTAACGGTTGTGTAGAGAGATGGTCAGGACGGGTGTGGGGGTTTCAAATCTACAATAAAAGTAATTCAGGTCTTCAGCAAGTTGCTGATTCACCTCAGTGTCCTATACTTGGTGATGGCTTTCAGGCCTTTCCACACTGAAGCAGAGTCACTGGAAGGGAACTGACCTTCCAGCTTTTTATCTTGGGTTCCATATTGGGTTCACGTCAGACGTTTTGGCTGGCCAATCAAGCACAGTAATAACAGGGTCAGCAAACCACTTGGAAGTGGTTTTGGCACTGTGGGCAGGTGCCAAAGTCCAGCTGGAAAAGGAAATCAGCATCTCAATAAAGATTTTCAGCAGATGGAAGCATAAAGTTCTCCAAAATCTCCTGGTAGATGACTGCATTGACTTTTGACATGATAAAACACAATGGACTAACACCAGAAGATGTCATGGCACCCCAAATCTTCACTGACTTTGGGAACCTCACACTGGACTTCAATCAGCTTGGATCATGTGCCTCTCCACTCTTCCTCCAGACTCTGGGACCTTGATTTCCAAATGAAATGCACAATTGACTTGTATCTGAAAAGATGACTTTGAAGCACTGAGCAACAATCCAGTTATTTTTCTCCTTAGCCCATATAAGATGACATTGTTTCTGTTTCAGAAGTGGCTTGGTAGTCCTTTTCCTGAAGACGACTGAGGGTAGTGACTCTGGATGCACTGACTCCAGTTTCAGTCCACTCCTTGTGAAGCTCTCCCACGTGTTTGAATCTGCTTTGCTTGACAGTATTATCAAGCTTGCGGTCATCCCTGTTTCTTGTGCACCCTTTCCTACCCAATTTCTTCCTTCCAGTCAACTTTGCATTTAATTTGCTTTGATACAGCACTCTGCATGCATGACCTTCTGTCACTTACCCTCTTTGTGGAGGGTGTCAATGATTGTCTTCTGGACCACTACCAAGTCAGCAGTCTTCCCCATTATCGTGGTTTCAAATAACAAGAGATACCCATAATTTATGCTGTAAGGATGGTCAATTAATTAAACAGAAATGTCAATATTTTAATATTTTGAGATACTGGATTTTTTACTTTCATAAACGGTAAGCTCTAATCATCAAAATAAAAAAACCTAATAAAAAAACTTTTGAAATGTTTTACTTTACATATAATAAATCTAGAATACATGAAAGTTTAAGTTTTTGAAGTAAATTACAAACAAAAAATTAACTTTTCAAAGTATTCGGTTTTTTTTTAGATTCACATGTCTGTATGTATGTACATAAGTGATGTACAGTTAAATAAACAAACACATACAAATGAACAATTTGTTTATTTGTGTACAGCATTTTGTGAACACTGTTTTTTTAAAGTGCTATATAAATAAAATGTTTCATCCTTCCGAACAAGCTCTATGGTGGGCTACATTATGTATATAGTTTGTATTTGGTATAAAAGCAAGTCCTAAATCACTAAACTAAACCACGTTTAATGGCTTAATTTGCCTCTTTAAACACTCCTGTTCACATTATTATATTGAAATCCATTTCTCACAGCTTCTTGTTTCTAAATAAATTGCCTTCAGAGAGAAGCATGTATCATTCATTTCTCTTGTAGTACATCCACAGCAGACAAACACTAGAGAATGTGCATGTGAAGTTTGAGGGTAAATCCAAAGCGACCAAAAACATGAATAAAACATTGAAACTGGCCTTTTTGAGTAAACAGCTGCTGCTGGTACTTACGGTACTACAAATATACAACATAAAAAGAAACAAGTGAGATCAGGAGGAGGGGGGATTGAACCCCGCAATCGAACCAAGAGCCTTTTCTATTCCCATTCCTTCCTGAAGCAGAAGGCTATCTAGATCATTGGTTCTCAAACCACGGCAGCCATTAGTTCTGTAAAATTTAGCATGGACAAATTTGTTAAGGGGAAAACGAAATGTGGAAAATGCCTGCAAAGAAACTCATTCAAACAAGTATAGTCTCAGCATCAGCTGGACTTACTTTCGGTTTGCCTAGCCACCCACTTCAAGATGTTCAGGCAAAAAGGAAACACCCATTAACTACTACGCAGCAATCATCCTTATTACAGAAACGTGGCAAAACACCTCTGGAGAGAACCTCGGATTATTACATTTGAAAACTCTTTCCATATTTGGATCAACATAGGCTACATCTGTGAACGCACACTTTCTGCAATGGCGCGTGTCACTTCCGTGTGCATCTTACAGACTGTAGCTTACAATCGCAACTTCATTGTGCTGTTACTCATTTCGAGCAGAATTTCACAAAATTGGTTCTCGACAGCATCAGGTGTTTTATTATTGGTGAGTATAATTATTTATTTAAATAAATGTAATAATTTAGATATCATAATATTTAGGCTATAAATAATATTATAAATCTGGTTGGTTTGTATTGATGACGTAATATGTAAATGACATGCGTGCGGCCCGTGAGACTTGCACTTGGACCATAGTGCGGCCCAGTGGTAAAAAAGGTTGAGAACCACTGATCTAGATTAATTTAGCACTGGTACCAAGTACAGTTCTTGTGGATTTACAAGGTCACGGGTGTCACTAATGCTGTGTGCGTTATCCTAAACTGACATCCGCAAAGGTTAATTGTTATAAATAGAGGTATAGATTTAATCCTGATAACTTTGGAAAAAATTCTAGTATAATGCTTTTGTGCAATCCCTCAGCAGACTCAATCGATCCACCCTCACTTTCTCTGCGCACAAGAGTTGGTTTGGTGGACAGAAAAGGGAGGATTGTTAATTAAGACTCTGTTTAGGTCAAGGAACAAACACAGGATCAATGGATTGTCTTTTTACATTTGAAACCACCTCAGTGAACAATTTTCTTCAATGCGAGGCATTCGCGGTTGCATCGGTGGATCTCTTCCAAGTTACTCTGCTGCGCATTTTTTGGTAGTTAAAAATCTGAGATTAACTTGGATGCCCTTTAAATGAGAAGCATGACCAATAGAGTACTGAGGAATGGTCTTCTAGGTCAGTATTTATCCTTATTCTAGAGGCTTTATTGATAATCAATTGCTTTCCACTTCACTGTATAGCAGCACATAGACAGGTTTCTCCACTAACTCTGAATACAAATACATGTAACGCTGTTGGTCGTTGATTTAGGTAAGCCGCTTTAGGATTAGAGTGAATCATTATGGATAAAGCCATCCAATTAAACATTTCACATAGACACCTCATCGCATGAGTCATGCTGGCTCTGTGCTTTTAGCTGATTTGAATCTGGTTGAGAAGGTCCTCATCTGAATTAATTTGAATTCGGTTAAATGGTCTCTGTTTTGAGGCAAATGAGTAGCATATTCTTTCAATCTTCTGTACATTTCCCTTTTTCTGCAAATTAGACACATTAAAGAAACTTTGTGTGGTATGTTTACTCTAACAAAATACCTCTTGAAATCTGCAGCGCCATATGCAGTCTTTCATGCGATCTGAAGTGTTTAATATTTCAAACATACACTATGTTCTTTTGTATGATTTTTGCTATGCATTTTCGTTTCCATGTTATCTGATCATGCCATGCAGTAAAATATGTGACGTAACTGGCTTAACCCAACATTGATTGAGTTACTAGTTAGTTAAATATGCAAATGCTTCATTTGATCTATGCACTCTCTGAGCTGCTCTGTCAACTCAGCTGTTTAATACATTATTGCAAGCTTTATTTATATGTAGGCTGTGCCTCCAGATGTTACATGATTTAGCTCAAGATGTTTACCTGTAGCATTTGCCACATATCCAGCACTGAAGAGGGATTTGTCATGTGGTGCGTTTGCAGTTATGGGGAAACTGTTTTGAGGCTTACTCATCATTTAGTTAAACAGTCAAGTACTGACAAGTTATTATTTTTAATGGTTAGCAACATGTATAAATCACCATTCAGCGTTCTCATTCTCTTAACAGAGAAAATCAGCCTATCTAGTTAACTTATCTTGCTCAAAACCTTAATAGAAGCAGCTATCTAAATGTAATATGTTCTTTTTCATGCAGAAAATATGCATAATGATCACTGTCTGTCAAGTACAGAGACATTTTGAATGGTTTATTTAAAAAAAGCACTTCTGTCCTGTATATTACACACCTACACACCAGTAAATAAATACATGTGCTACTATATACTCAAAAAGTTCAGTGAAGTTAAAGTAAGGAAACATTTCCACACAGTTAGTTTAGGTTGGTAGAGCAAGAATAAAATAAATTAAATTAATTTAATTTAATTTAAATAAATAATGTTTAGTTGAACAAGCTCAATCATTTTACATTTCTTTGTTTATAATAACATATTTGGATGAATGGATATCATGAGCAGTATCAAAGATGTCATATTTATTAGCTGCCGTATCTGCCAGTTTTGAGATGCTGAATGGAGGCAGTGAGCTAATATTACTCATATTGGTTTGAAAAGAGTAGCACCAGCATGTTAGCATCTGTCCATTTAGCCCCATACAAAACTATTAGACATTGCAATGTTCATTGGGATGTTGACATGCTTGTTTAATATTAATTGTGGGATGGGGAATCCTGTGAGATTCCTACCCCGATGCTTAATATCAAAGCTAGTGTAGTTCCACCCTTGTTAGTGCAGAGACAGTTGTGGAGGTCACAGCAAGACACTGCACACAGCACGGTGTCCTTGCACACATGTTCTTGTGATTCCTCTTTGGGATGATACGCTGAAAAGCTGGAGGAAAAGATTTATTGAGGTACAGAACAGGTTTCCAGTTTCTTAAAGCGATGTAGAGATGTAGATTCAAATTTACATCACCTCAAGTTTGGGGTCAGTTTTGAATATTTGTAAAGACAAGTCTCATGTTCTCTAAGGCTGTAGTTATTTGATCAACAATACAGTAAAAACGGTAATATTGTCAAATAGTATTACATTTTAAAGTAAATGTAATTTGCTATTTTTTTTCTATTTGAATGTATAGTATTTTAAAAAGTAATTATTTATGTGATAAAGTAGTTTTTTAGCATCTGATACTCCAGTCTTCAGTGTCACATCATCATTCTGATACGCTGATTTGGTGCTTAAGGAACATTTCTTATAATTAGCAATGTTCTGCATCCTAATATTATTGTGTAAACTGTGATACTTTTTTACAGGATTGTTTAATTAATAGAACAATATAAGAATGAATTTGAAATAGAAATGTTTTGATTCTTTTTTTATTAGTTTAATGCATCCTTGCTTAAAAGTATACAGTGCTCAGCGTAAATGAGTACACCCCCTTTGAAAAGTTAAAATTTTAAACAATATCTCAATGAACACAAAAACCATTTCCAAAATGTTGACAAGTCTAAGTTTTATATAACATCTGTTTAACTTATAACATGAAAGTAAGGTTAATAATATAACTTAGATTACACATTTTTCAGTTTTACTCAAATTAGGGTGATGAAAAAATGAGTACACCCCACAACAAAAACTACTAAATCTAGTACTTTGTATGTTCTCCATGATTTTTAATGACAGCACCAAGTCTTCTAGGCATGGAATGAACAAGTTGGCGACATTTTGCCACATCTATCTTTTCCATTCTTCAAGAATGACCACTTTTAGAGATTGGATGCTGGATGGAGAGTGATGCTCAACTTGTCTCTTCAGAATTCCCCATAGGTGTTCGATTGGGTTCAGATCAGGAGACATACTTGGCCACTGAATCACTTTCACCCTGTTCTTCTTCAGAAATCCAACAGTGGCCTTAGATGTGTGTTTAGGATCATTGTCATGATGGAAAAGTACACGACGACCAAGGGCACGGATTGAAGGTAGCATCTTCTCTTTCAGTATAGAGCAGTACATTTGTGAATTCATGATGCCATCAATGAAATGCAGCTCCCTGACACCAGCAGCACTCAAGAAGCCCCACATAAGGACACTGCCACTACCATGTTTCACTGTAGGCACCATGCATTTTTCTTTGTATTCCTCACCTTTGCGACGCCATACAGTTTTGAAGCCATCAGTTCCAAAAACATTTATCTTGGTCTCATCACTCCAGAGTATAGAGTCCCAGTAGTCTTCATCTTTGTCAGCATGGGCCTTGGCAAACTCTAGGTGGGCTTTTTTGTGCCTGGGCTTTAGGAGAGGCTTATTTCGTGGACGGCATCCATGCATGCCATTCCTCTGTGCAGTGTGCGCCGTATTGTGTCACGGGAAATAGTCACCCCGGTTTGGCTTTCTACTTCTTTAGATAACTGCAGTGAACTTGCATGTCGATTTTCTTCAACCCTTCTCATGAGAAGACGCTCCTGTCGAGGTGTTAACTTCCGTGGACGACCTGGACGTCTCTGTGAGATGGTTGCAGTTCCATCTTTTTTAAATGTTTGTACCACTTTTGCTACGGTATTCTGACTGATAAGTAAAGCTTTGCTGATCTTCTTGTAGCCTTCACCTTTCTTGTGTAAAGAAATTATTTTCTTTCTCAGGTCTTGTGACATTTCTCTTCCACGTGGTGCCATTGCTGACAGCATGAAATGGAAAGGGGTTTTCTTTAAGTAACACCCTTTTATAGTCAACTGTCACCTGTGTAATGAATAATTAGACTCACCTGTGGTTGGATTCTTGTTAAATTAGACATTTGTAGTCTAAAATTTAGCTTTGCTCCAGAGACTTTCAGTGGGGTGTACTCATTTTTGCATCACCCTAATTTGAGTAAACCTGAAAATGTTGTTATCTAAGTTGTATTATTAACCTTACTTTCATGTTATAAGTTAAACAGATGTTATATAAAACTTAGTTTTGTCAACATTTTGGAAAATGTTTTTAAAATGTTACTTTTCAAAGGGGGTGTACTCATTTACGCTGAGCACTGTATTTATAAACACATTTTTAAATGTTGTTTTAAGCACTTTACAGCTGAGAACAATTCAGTTTTTTGTATGTTTTGCATGTAAAATGTTAATTGCTGTTCACAAAAGATGGATGTTAAAACAACAGATAACCTTCGCTTGAGTTGTGTAAAGGCCTTACACTGGCTTTTGCTGTGTTACATGGGAGCTACACTTGGCAGTGGGTGAAGGATCAAGTCAGATCAAGGCAGGGTGGAAAAAAATTAGTGGTATACAAAATGGATCTGAAAACAGAAAAGTACAGATGTGATATTTATAGTCTTTTTTAAAAGCAATCTGTTGGCTTTGGACTTTTGTACCAGATTTTGTTGACACTGAAAGTGGAGCACATTTTCACTGGCTAATAATAATAATTATTTAGTGTTATAATTTGCCTTGGTAGACCTAACCTAATGTGCTATTTTGTGTGAATTATTACTATGTCATACAAATATATTCAAGTTTTAAGTCAATAATCAAAAATCTAAGTGATTGCATCTCCAATACATTTCACACTTAATTGTTTTAGAGAGTCATATATTCTGTAGCTTTGTTGGACATGCCGAGTACCCCTTATTTTCTTCTGCTGATGTTGGTACCCCAGCAATGTGTCTTTTGTCTGCTTCCTCATTTTAAAATGTCTGATTCTCTGTTCAATACCATTCTTCGAGCATGCTTTACATCTCCTCATTCACAGTTGTCTGAGGCAGGCCGGAAGCTTTGTGTATTTTAGGAGCTGCCATAGAGGCTCTGATCTGCTTCCTCGATCCCTGTTAGGCATGGATTTATTTCACAGGGATGCACATGGAAATCTCCCAAATGGCAGGGTGATTGCTGAGTGGATGCAAGCGCTCTCTCACACACATGCAGACAGGCTATTTGACTGACGTCACGTCCAGGGATTCCTGCTAGCAGCATCTGCACAATCCATGCATGTTCCTGTCCACAAAGACATTTTCCATTGAACTCATAAAGCATCATTCTCATCTACTTTGAAATTCCTATATTTTTTTTGTTTTATTAATTTACATGCAGCTTTTTTTGACCATGTATCAACCTCCAAAATGATAATAATAAAAATAAATAAATGCATCATACATGCAGCTTTTTTGCCATGTGAACGTTCAAGAATGATTAAACATTTATTTTTATTTGCCATGCATCAACCTTCAAAATATATATAAAACATAAATAAATAAAAATAAAATTGCCATGCATCGATCTAAAAAAAAAAAAAAAACACACACATATATATATTTATATATATTAGGGTGTAACGGTACACATATTTGTATTGAACCGTTCGGTGCAAGGCTTTCGGTTCAGTGCGCATTACAAACCGAACGATTCGTTGGACTAATCCTATTCTGTTTGGAAAATAAAAGAGCTTAAAGTGTGTGAAATATCAGTGCCACTGCACTCTACAACACGGCCTGCTGCAAAACGTCTGCTCCGTTGTATAGCGTTGCAGAGCCGCGGCACAGTGTAGCAGGAGTCATTGCACAGGTCACATAAAAGAGATGCGCTTTCAATGTGAGCGGTTCGGGTGTAGAGCCTGGTTTATTCTCTCTGTGTCAGCAGTCAGCACGTTGCGAAGGTTGCGAATATTGAGGTAATGATAGCGGATGTAGGATTTAGTTTTCACGCTAAAGTAAAAGTCAGTTTTTTAAAACCAGAGAAGGTAAACATGTTGATATTCTTGTGGGAAAAATGAAAGCACGGTCACGGACAGCCAGTTTACACCAACAGCCAGTGTGATATAAATTGGCTCACCTTCATGATTTAAAACTGAAATATTTCCAACATTGCGAAGTAACCTATTGCCCCGCCCCCCGCATCAAAAACATACTGAACCGTGACACCACTGTGTCATATAGAACCGAACCATGCATTTTGTGAACCATTACAACCCTAATATACACTCATGTGCCACTTTATTAGGTACACCCGTTCAATTGCTTGGTAACAGAAATTACTAATCAGCCAATCAC
Organism: Gymnocypris eckloni scoliostomus; assembly: GCA_027564155.1. Taxonomy (NCBI): domain Eukaryota; kingdom Metazoa; phylum Chordata; class Actinopteri; order Cypriniformes; family Cyprinidae; genus Gymnocypris; species Gymnocypris eckloni. The sequence goes on along the minus strand of CM050427.1, from coordinate 14,742,191 downwards.
ATGGCAGCAACTCAATACATTTAGGCATCTAGATGTGGTAAAGAGGACTTGCTGAGGTTCAAATCGAGCATCAGAATGGGGAAGAAAGCAGACTTTGAACGTGGAATGGTTGTTGGTGCCAGACAGGCTGGCCTGAGTATTTCAAAAACTGCTGATCTACTGGGATTTTCACGCACTACCATCTCTTGGGTTTACAGACAATGGTCCGAAAAAGAGAAAATATCCAGTGAGCAGCAGTTGTGTGGTCGAAAATGCCTTGTTGAGCAGTCAGAGGAGAATGGGCAGACTGGTTAGAGATGATAGAAAGGCAACAGTAACTCAAATAACCACTCCTTACAACCAAGGTATGCAGAATACCATCTCTGAACACACAACACGTCGAACCCTGAAGAAGATGGGCTACAGCAGCAGAAGACCACACCGGGTGCCGCTCCTGTCAGCTAAGAACAGGAAACGGAGGCTACAATTCGCACAGGCTCATCAAAATTGGACAATAGAAGATTGGAAAAAACGTTACCTGGTCTGATGAGTCTTGATTTCTGCTCAGAAATTCAGATAGTAGGGTCAGAATTTGGCACAAAGGACATGAAAGCATGGATCCATCCTGCCTTGTCTCAACGGTTCAGGCTGCTGGCAGTGGTGTAATGGTGTGGGGGATATTTTCTTGGCACACTTGGGGCCCGTTAGTACCAATTGAGCATTGTTTAAACTACACAGCCTACCTGAGTATTGTTGCTGACCATGCCCATCCCTTTAAGACTACAGTGTACCCATCTTCTGATGGCTAATTCCAGCAGGATAATGCACCATGTCACAAAGCTCAAATCATCTCAGTCTGGTTTCTTGAACATGATAATGAGTTCACTTTACTCAAATGGCCTCCACAGTCACCAGATCTCAATCCAATAGAGCACCTCTGTGATGTGGTGGAACGGGAGATTTGCATAATGGAGGTGCAGCCGACAAATCTGCAGCAACTGCGTGATGTTATCATGTCAATATGGACCAAAATCTCTGAGGAATATTTCCAACACCTTGTTGAATCTATGCCACAAAGAATTAAGGCAGTTCTGAAGGCAAAAAGGGGTCCAGCCTGGTACTAGCAAGGTGTACCTAATAAAGTGGCCAGTTATGGCGCTTTTCCACTGCATGGTACGGCACGGTACGGTTCACTTTTGGGGGGTTTTCCACTGGGTACTGTACCTGGTACCTGATACTTTTTTAGTACCACTTCGGTCGAGGTTCCAAGCGAGCCGTACCGTTACCAAAACGTGACGTGTAAACTCTGCTGATCACTGATTGGCCTGAGAAAATCGTCATTACTGCGTCACTGAACTTGCGACACGAGACCCTCCTCTACAGCCCTACCCGATAGATTTAAATCAGCACAGCCAGCGAAGGATCGAACGCAACTTCTGTTTAAACAAACGCACATTTTTGCATCAACCACAAAATAGCAGTGTCGTTGTCTGTTGAGGAAGTTCAGACGTTCTTCTCGTTGATAGCCGAGAGCTTGATGGCACGAAGCCGAAGGAAAAAGCCTTATGTATATAACGTTACTTTTGAACTTGCTATATTTTCAGAGTATGTTTTCTGTTTATATTTTTACCTCTGTATCTGTGTTTTGCTTCAATTAAAAACAATCTGATCGAATAAGTGTACCTCCAGACTATATTAAATAAGTATTATTGTATGAGCACGTAATGAACCTCTTGAAAAAGACAAATGATTAATGCCGCGATTATAAAAACCATCACATAAATAAAAAAAAAACAAGGGATACATTGTACATTTTGAAATATTCAAAATTTATTGATAATTCACTTTACAGAACACGCTGCATGAATAGTTAACTAATCAAGTAACGCAGCACACCTGCACGAACATCCCTGCTCTCCTCATCTACAGCCCGTGTCACTGTCACCACAGTCTCTGCTGCTGGGGGTAAATCACAAGCATTCTCATACTCATAGACCTCTCCATTGCTGTTAAACACATTCCTGCTCTCCTCCTCTACCGTCCGTGTCACTGTCACCACAGTCTCTGCTGCTGGGGCTAAATCACAAGCGTTCTCATAGACCTCTCCGTTGCTGTTAAAAACATCCCTCTCCTCCTCTACAGTCCGTGTCACTGTCACAGTCTCTGCTGCTGGGGGTAAATCACAAGCATTCATAGACCTCTCCATTGCTGGTAAAAACATCCACATGCCGAGAATGAAGAACACTATTCCGTCTCCTTTCTTTGTTGTGAGTTTGTTTGTGGCGCGTTTACGATGATGTCACGGCAGTAGAGGCGGCGCAATTATAACGACGCGTGAATAATCCCGCCCACTCTATAGCGGTACTAAACTGCGGTGGAAATGCAACCGACCCAAACTGAGCCGTGCACTGCATACGTACCGAGCCGTGCCGAACCGTACCGTACCATGCAGTGGAAAAGCGCCATTAGTGTATGTATGCTTTTGATTTTGTATGCCTTTTATATGCTTTTGTTTCTGTATTGCTTTTCGTATGCTTTTGTATTATATATGCCCCCCTTTGCTTTTTACACAAATATATATATATATATATATATATATATCAAGTCAAGTCAAGTAAAGTTTTATTGTCAATTCTTCCACATGTACAGTACATACATACAGAGAATTGAAATTGCGTTACTCTCAGACCCTTGGTGCATACAGTTAACATTAAACACTGACAGTAGACATTCAAATACAGATAAATACAGTTTAACCATATGTACATACAAACTATACAGATATACAAATGAGGACAATTGTAGAACAATAAAAATAAAAAGAGATAAAGTGACATAAGGCACATGGCAGATAGAGTGAAAACCAGTTAAATAAAACAAAACTGTGCAGATGCGAGTAGTGCAAGAAAAGAACAGTCTTTTATCAGACTGTCAGAAGAGGTAGATTATAGACAATGCTGGATGAGGTAGAGATCATTCCAGTGCTGCACAAAGTGACTGGTGCGGGTCACAGTTTGTAAGGGGGGGGGGGCCTGGGGGTGTGGACATTTTGGGGGGGGATAGTGTCAGAGTTCAGTGTTTCGTGTAGTAAAAGAGGGGAGGGGGGGGGGCAAGGACGGGAGGGAGTTCAGCTTCCTGACAGCCTGATGGACAAAGCTGTCCTTCAGTCTGCTGGTCCTCGCCTGGAGACTCCGCAGTCTCCTCCCTGATGGCAGCAGACTGAAGAAGCTGTGTGTCGGGTGGGTGGGATCACCTGCAATGTTGAGGGCTTTGCGGGTGAGACGGGTGCTGTAGATGTCCTGGAGGGAGGGGAGAGAGACACCAACGATCTTCTCAGCTGCTCTCACTATCCGTTGAAGGGACTTGCGGCAGGACGCGTTGCAGGCGCCATACCACACAGTGATGCAGCTAGTCAGGATGCTCTCGATGGTGCCTCTGTAGAAAGTGCACATGATGGGGGCCAGGGCTCTGGCTCTTCTGAGTTTGCGGAGGAAGTAGAGACGTTGCTGTGCTTTCTTGGCCAGTGCTGCAGTGTTGTTAGTCCAGGAGAGGTCCTCTGTGATGTGCACACCCAGAAACTTGGTGCTGCTCGCTCTCTCCACAGTCGCACCATTGATGGTCAGAGGAGCATGCTGAGTGTGCACTTTCCTGAAATCAACAACAATCTCCTTTGTCTTCTCCACATTCAGAGAGAGATTGTTGACCCTGCACCACCCAGCCAGGTGGCTCACCTCACTCCTGTAGTTTGTCTCATCTCGGTTGCTAATGAGACCCACCACAGTCGTGTCATCCGCAAACTTGATGAAAAGGTTAGAGTTGTGTGACGGTGTGCAGTCGTGGGTCAGCAGAGTGAAGAGGAGGGGGTTCAGCACACATCCTTGTGGAGCCCCTGTATTCAGTGTGATGGTGCTGGATGTGTTATTGCCGACCCGTACTGCCTGAGGTCTTCCGGTCAGAAAGTCCAACAACTAGTTGCACAAAGAGGTGTTTAGCCCCAGCTGGGCCAATTTGTGAGTGAGCTGCTGAGGGATGATTGTGTTGAATGCTGAACTGAAGTCTATGAACAGCATCCTGACATATGAGTCTTTTTTGTCCAGATGTGTGAGGGCTGGGTGGAGGGCAGTGGCGATGGCATCATCGGTCGAGCGGTTGGACCTATATGCAAACTGGAAGGGGTCCAGGGAGGGGGGCAGGACAGACTTGATGTGTTGCATGACTAGCCGTTCAAAGCACTTCATTGGAATAGGAGTGAGTGCTACTGGACGGTAGTCATTGAAGCAGGATGGAGATGACTTCTTCGGGTCTGGAATGATGGCGGTAGCTTTGAAGCATGTGGGGACAACAGCCTGACTTAGTGAGATGTTGAAGATGTCTGTGAAGATGTCTCTCAGTACACGCCCAGGAATGTTGTCAGGACCCGGAGCTTTGCGTGCATTGATCCTGCTGAGGGATCTCCTCACGCTGTCCGAGGACAGCGTCATCACCTGGTCGCCGGGAGGAGGTGGAGTCTTCTGTGCAGTGGTGCTGTTTTGTGCCTCAAAGCGAGCAAAGAAGGCATTCAGCTCGTTCAGCAGGGGGATGGTGCTGTCACAGGCATGAGGTGGGGGCTTGTAGTCCGTAATGGTCTGTATTCCCTGCCACAGGAGCTGACACTCCCGTCCTTCTGTGTTCCACTCTGACACCGGCCCACAATGTTGTATTTTATTTTTATTGGATGTATGGTCGTTTTTAAATCGGCCATCTAAATCACAAAATAACATGCAGCCAAAAATAATCCAGTTACTAATATTCATTTCTGACAGATTGCTTAACAAAATTATCAGTCGACCAAGATTTGAACTTGTCACCCACATACTTAAAGAAATGTCAAACTGCAACATCTCATACTGAGTGAGAGGCTGTGACCCCCGAGGGCTGAAATTGTAGATTGGCTCCTGGAAGAGACACTGCTTTTCATGAATCTTGTTCTTTCACTTTTCTTGTCATTTTCTGACGGCCAAATTCTTGAAGTATTCTGCTCCACAAGCTCGAATTGCCCCAATGGGTTACATATTCCTTGAATTTTGGGGTCTATCTGAGTGCTTATTAATATTTAATGGGCTTTGGTTTGTCCATCTAGAGCAGGGATACAAAAATTTGGCTCATGAGATCCATTTTACTGCAGAGTTTAGCGCTAACCCTAATCAAACACACCTGCGAATGCTAATCATTGTCTTCAAGGTCATTATAAAATAACTGGTAGGTGAATTTGATCAGGGTTGGAGCTAAACTGCAGAAAAGTGGATCTTGTGAGCCAGATTTGAGCATCAGTGCTCTAGAGTCACTGCAGCAACAGGTTGGCACTAACAGCTTTGTGTGTATTCTCTTAGGAAGAAATCTAGGTTCACTCCAATTTATGAGTTAATTTCTGGTTCTAAAACAGTTATCATAATTCTAATTATAGTGTCTGCGTGTGTGTGACTGTGTGTGTGTGTGTGTGTGTGTGTGTGTGTGTGTGTGTGTGTGTGTGTGTGTTTGTGTGTTTGTGAATATTTCCACAACCAAATGTGATCATGAGCTGGCCATACTACCAATTAATTTGCTCTGAAATCCTGCTGTTTATGGCACATCTCGCCAGTTCAGAGATGATACATATATAAACTAATTTATAAATGACAACCACACAGAATGAGGAAGAATCAAAGCAGGTTTCCTCTGGACAGATGCTGAGCCAATTATGAGCACACAATCTTACTGACCATTCAATGTGAGACAGACACCTTCAACCTCCAGTGGTTTGAGAACATAAAGTGTGCATTTATTAAGCTCATCTTCACCCTACCTCTGTGTCTGCTTTTCTGCTGACTCAAGCTACTGAGAAAATATAAATAAACTAGATCCAGATGAAAGGCAAAGAGACCAAAGCCCTTATGACTCAGGTTACAGAGAGAGAGAGAGAGAGAGAGAGAGAGAGAGAGAGAGAGAGAGACTCATTGAAGCTGGAGTATTCTTGACATTCACACAAACCGATTGGAATTAAGTGTTAATCCACCGACTCATTTGGATTTCATAATGGCTTGAACAAAACAACATTTTGACTGTAGAATCTATTGTTGACTTAACACTTGTCAAACATTATGAACATTATTTGATGCAGGAACATTGGTAATTGACAAAAAAAAAACATTGATATCATGCAGTACCAGTTCCAGTTCCAGTTCCACCTCGGGTGTGCTTTATTTTCTTATAATTCAACGGACTGCTTATACTACGGTTACCACACATCAAGACATTGTTCAGGTGATGTAAGGACATTTGAAATAACAGAAATATTATGGATATGAAAATATAATGCGGTCAAGGTCTGCCTGGAACTACTTTGGCCACACGTGAAAGCCTTGAAAATAATTGCACACCTTAGAACTTTCATCAGCCAATCAGATTCAAGCATTTAGTTCCCCTGTAGTATATTATAATATGATATTGTAATAAAATACAATGCAACCAACACTTGTTTGAGCATGCCAATAAATCTTTTCATATTTGCATTTAATTTGTTTGCCATATGTATTATTAAAGTTATTTTAATAGATTTGTGGCAGGTCTCTGGCAAATATCCAATTTTATCTCTTAAAAATGAGACCTTTCTCTTTTTTTTTGGTTTGTTATAGGCCGAAAGAGCATGCAGTCCCTGTAGGTTTATCTTCAATAAAAGGTCCCATTGTTGGGTCTATTTATATAATCTTCTGAACAAAATTGCATTTTGATGCTTAATTTTAACAGCTATTACTCTGGGACATACACAAAAATACACATTTATTTATTTGACAAAACATATGCAGTTTCTTAATGTCTTTTGTTTTTAGTCTGATCTAAGAAAGAAGAAAGATCTGTATGACTGACTGACATCTGTGGAAGATAAAAAAAGAAGATAATTTTTTTTTTTTTTTTTTTGAGATGAAGATGAAGTCAAGTGATGATGGAAAGATATTAGTTTTCAGGTGTCGCTTGAAAATTGTCAGGGATTCAGCATTCCGAATGGGGGTGGGAAGTTCATTCCACCAGCCAGGAATGGTGAACGAAAACGTTCTGAAGAGTGATTTTGTGCCTCTCTGTGATGGCACTACGAGGCAACGCTCGCTCACAGATCTCAGACTTCAGATTGTAGATCGTTATAAGTGAGTGGAAGTAGGAGGGTGCTGAGCCTGTAGCTGTTCTATATGCAAGCATCAGTGTCTTGAACTTGATGCAAGCTGTAACCTGGAGCCAGTGCAGGGAGATAAAGAGAGGTGTAACATGGGCCCTTTTGGGTTAGCTGAAGACCAGTCGTCCTGCTGCATTCTGAATCATCTGTGAAGGTTTGATTGTGCATGATGGAAGTCCAGCTTGAAGAGCATTGCGGTAGTCCAGTCTTGAAATTATAAGGGACTGGACAAGAAGTTGTGCATGCTGTGTAAGGAAGGACCTGATCTTTCTGATGTTGTGCAATGCAAACCTGCAAGATCGAGCAGGTTTTTGCAATGTAGTCTTTGAAAGTCAGCTGGTCATCGGAAATTACACCAAGATGTCTGACTGAACTTGATGGGGTAATTGTAGAAGAACCTAGCTGGATGGTGAAATCATGCTGTAGAGTTGGAGTGGCAGGGAAGACAAGAAGCTCAGTTTTTGCCGGGTTGAGCTGTAGGTGATGTTCTTTCATCCACGTCGAGATGTCTGCCAGGCAGCCTGAGATCCATGCAGCTACCATTGAATAATCTGGTCGAAATGAGAGATAGAGCTGTGTGTCATCAGCATAGCAACGGTATGAGAAACCATGTGCTTGTATGATGGGACCTAGTCACGTAGTGTATGTGGAGAAGAGGAGGGGTCCAAGAACCAATCCCTGAGGAACCGCAGTGTAATGCCATTTAATATGGAGCTATTGTTTCAGCTCCGGGAATTATTTATTAAATATTCAATATTGCTTGATTGAAGTAATATTAATATTTAACTTATGATTTATATTTTAAGTGCTCGTCCAGCGATCACTACATCAGTATATCTCTATTAAATCTCGCTTCTATTGCCTCATGGCCACGGGACAATAAAACGAGATTAATACATCTCTCAAATTCGAGCTAGGTTAGCATCGTCTTGGTGGCAAATAAGGATACAATACTTAAAATCACATTCCAGAGACAATTCTTTATAAAACGAAACAAGGTTTATTCCCAATACTAATATTCTAACATATTCAATAACACACAAACATACACATGCATACATACGGGGGTTTTGAAATTAAGGTTGAAAGAATAACATTCTTTCCTATTTCATAACTTAACCAACCAGCAAAAGATCACGAAAGATGCCTAGGCTTTCTTTTCTGCATTCAGATCAAATTTACCAGTTTAGTCAGGAATAGAGATGCTGATACTTGCTTTCTGTTGGTTTAAGCAGGCTGTTGCTTTAGTTTCGTTTTCCCGCGTGAGTTCGACGTGTTGCTTCGGAAAACCACGTGGTTGGTTCGGGATTCTCCGATGGCTCTCGTTTGGAAACACGTGATATATCTGGAAGCTGCTGGTTGACGTCACCGGGGCTATTTGATGCTGGTTTTGCGTTGAGATGGAAGCGTCGTTACGCTGCTGGTTCTGCGATGTTACGGCGTTTACACAGTCTTTGATTCACGCGTGTGTTATTTGTCTCAGCCGGTCTTAAGGCGAGAGTCCAGCGGGCCGTCCTTCCGGCGTTGGAGAGCGAGCTTTGAGAGCAGGAAGAGTTACAAGAGAGGTTCGAGAGAGAGAGCTGCACACAGCGCGTTCTTTTAAATTGTCCGGTTTTGGACATCGCCCACAGGCGGCTGGTCCAATCAGAGTGTCGGTATGGGGCGGAGCCCCGTCCGTGTCCAGGCTTTCTGCCCTCGTTACACTTTGTGATGAAAAATTTAACTTTTACCCATGTATTAAAACTCTTATCAGGTTTACACATTTATAATATCACCACATTCGTTATCTTACTGATTCATACATTTTTGCAACCGTTCATACAAGTCTAAACACTGCAACCTACACATTCCAGCTTAAAGCACGATTAGAAATCAGCCCACGTTTTCCTAAATAATTCATATTCCACAAGCATATGAGAGAAAGAGTACAACATTAATATCCATATGTTTCTTGTGTGGATGTTTTTGAAAGTCATGAAACGAATGAATGTCTTTTAGAAACGTTCCCGTCACATTCCTTTGTTCCGTAATAGAAAGAAAATGCGCGCTTTTGGTGCTGGATGAGGGGAAGGGGTTTTAGAGAGACTCTGATTCCTTTGGTGACCTCTAGAACCAGTTGAATTCCTGCCGACATATGTTACACCAGTGACCAGTTGATGTTCTGTGGATTGAGATAGGATTTAAACCAGCAAAGTGGAATCCCTGTGATGCCCAGTGATGAGAGCGTAATCAGGAGAATATAACAGTTAACAGTGTCAAAAGCAGAAAATAGATCCATCAAAATGAGAAATTATGATTTGGAATCAGCTTTTGCAATTCGCAGGGCTTCAGTGACTGAGAGTAGCACCATCTCATTTGAATGTCCACATCTGAACCCTGATTGGTTAGCATCCAGTAGTTTATGCTTTGACAGAGGTTCATTGACATACGCGATTAATTTGATTCAGTTCGGGACTTCAGAGCGCAGAGTGCGATTCATTTGCTTCAGTTCGGGACTTCAGAGCACAGAGCGTGAGGATAACTGGTTGAAACAACTCGTTCAAGCGTTTTCAAAAGAATGGAAGGAGAGAGACAGGTCTGTAGCTATCTGTAAGTTAAGTATTTAATGTAGGTTTTGTTAGCAGTGGGGTTACCCGAGCCTGCTTGAATGCAGTTGGGAAGGTGCCTGTGAGGAGAGATGTGTTGATGATGTGTGTGAGTGCTGGTAAGAGTGAAGGAGAGATAGCTTGGAGAAGGTGTGAGGGGATTGGATCAAGAGGGCATGTTGTAGGGTGGCTGGAGAGGAGAAGTTTGGATACTTCTGTCTCCGTGAGGAGATAATAAGGCAAAGAGAGGAGTTTTAGCAGTGTATGTGGTTGGTTTGAGCTCCTGCATGTCTGGGGCTGAGAACTTGATACTGATTGAGCTAGTTTTGTCTGTGAAGAATGTGGCAAAGTCATCAGCTGTTAAGGAGGTGGTGGTGGGGGTGGAGGGGGGACAGAGGAGAGAGTTGAATGTTTTGAAGAGCTTGTGTGTGTCAGATGTGCTGTTGATCTTGTTGTGGAAGTATGAAGCCTTGGCAGTATGGACTTCAGCAGAGAAAGATGAAAGCAAAGACTGATAGATACTTAGGTCTGAAGGATCTTTAGATTTGTGCCATTTTCTCTCTGCTGCCCTGAGTTTGGAGCGATGTTCACGGAGAACATCAGATAACTAGGGGTTAGAAGGTGCAGCACTTGCTGGCCTGGAGGAGAGAGGACATATATGGTCTAGATAAGAAGTTAAAGTGGAGAACAAAGTGTCAGTTGCAGCGTTCACATCCATAGCTTGGAAATGGGTAGGTGAGGGAAGAGAGGAGGACACTACAGAGGAAAGAAGTGAGGGTGAAAGGTAACAAAGGTTTCGTCTAAAGGTAACTGGTAGAGGTGCTGGTGGCTCAGAGGTAGCAAGATGCAGGCTAAACAAAATTAAGTAGTGGTCAGAGGTGTGTAGGGGTTTTACCAAAATGTTGTCTGCAACACAATTGCGTTTGTAAATTAAGTCCAGCTGGCTGCCAGATTTTTGATTGATTGTGGTGGTAAGGAGTTTGAAGTCAAAAGATGCTAGGAGTGAAAGGAAATTTACAGCATGAGGCTTGTTCAAATGAATGTTGAAATCACAAAAAACTATAAGTGGACTACCATCCTTGGGAAATGAGGACAACGGGCCATCCAGCTCTTCTAGGAAGGTGCCCAATTGCCCAGGTGGGCGATAAATGACTACAACATGGAATTTTACTGGAACTGTTACAGTAATAGCATGAGATTACAATGAGAAATAATTGCAAAGGGCAGTGTAGGTTGTGTATTTCCAATTTTTAGAAATGAGAAGACCAGTACCTCCACCCTTCCTAACCTGACCGGGGTGTGAGAGAAGAAGTTGTTAGAGAGCGCAGCAGGGGTAGCTGAGTCTTATGGAAGAATCCAGGTCTCAGTCAGGCCCAAGATGCGGGAATACCGGGAATAAGATATGCTTTGTTGACAGCAGTCTGACAGTTCCAAAGACACATAGAGAAAGAGAGGGGTAAAGAAGAAGAGGTGCAGATAGGATGCAGGTGAACAAGATTGCGTTGCCGTCTGCATTTGATGTAAGAGCGTTGCTGTAAGACAACCGGAATGTATTGGAAACACATGATAGAGGTGAGGAAATGAGGATAGTAGGGGAAAGAGAAAACAAATAAAGCAAGAGATCAAAATAGGTAAGTGCGTTGCAGGAGTTGTTGCTCGTTTGGAAGACGAGCAAGATAAAGTCGCAGGTCTTTCCATTACATTGCATGTCTTGCCTGTTGTGTGCAGGGGGGTGATGAGTGTTCACTGCAGTTGCCTGGTAATTGTGCACACACAGAAAGTCCTTGATTGAATCATTGCTCAACAAAGCAGAAACTGCTTATTGGGCTAATGTGCTAGAAGAAGAATTTTTAATTTGTCACATACACAATTATACAGAGTATAACCGGCAGTGAAATTTGTGCTCTGCATTTAATCTAAGTGCTCACACACCTGGAGCAGTGGGCAGCCAACGCTGCGGCACCTGTGGAGCAGTTGGGAGTTCGGTGCCTTGCTAAAGGGTCTCACCTCAGTCGTAGACAATTCCTGCCGGAGCCAAGATTCAAACCCACAACCTTGGGTTACAAGTCTGACGCTCTATCCATTAGGCCAAGACGCGTGTCAGAGTGGATTGTGCCAGAGCTTTCATATCCATGTTTATGTGCGTGGACATGCAACTTTCATTACATTGCTAAATACTTGCTAAAGTTACAGACATACTTGCTTTCTAGTAACTGTTTTATTAGTGATTTGTATGTGGTGTTGCTCTCTCGCTGTTGCAAATTACTTATTTACGCCTGCTCCTGCTTGAGTTATTTTTTTCCGGTAAAACAAATCAATCCTCAGCAACATAAAATCAGTTCTCTTGAATCTGCTGTGGAAATATTGCATGCTAAGCAGTTTATTAGTGTAACAATTGTTGTGAACTAGGGTTTGGCGATATATTTCATGTGATATGCATGCGCATCTTGTCAGTGAAGCCGGGTTCCTTGATTAGCTGTAAATCTCCATCACCTGCTTTGAAATGGAGCGGCATTTAATACACAGAGCCATAGATCACTGACAAGCTACGCAATATCGCGTTCAATATCGCAGATGATTTGCCTTCAGTTGACCTTGCTGTTTCATTTATTCTCGTCTCCTGATAACAGACCCATATTTTTTTATCAGGCCGCTGTACTGAGATCTTTTGAGAAAGATCTTAACTTTTATTGGCCATACTTTTTTACATTTTATTATAATTGTATTATTTTATTTATCCTTTTATCTGCAACTACTTGCTTTACATGTCGTTTAGATTATGCTTTCCAGTCCAAGTGAGTGACTCTGACTGGAAGGATTGATGAAGCACACAAGACTTTGTTTTAATCGTGACAGTAGTTCTCAAGTGGAATTTGTTAAGAAAGGGAAAAAAAATATGGAAATATTTTGAGACAGAGAAAGAGAAATAGAAGTAGGGTCATAGATGCAGCTGTAATGCAAGAAGCATCTCTTGCGGTTTCAGCACTCGGGCAGGACATAGCGACCCTTAAAATGGTTAAAACAGGCAAACTGCAAGGGTGGTACAGTCAGTCCTGTGAGTTTTATTGACTGGAGATGAAAAATCCAGCAGGGCCACAGGGAGAACAGAGTATGAGATGAGGGAACATCTAGAGTAGGGCTGCACGATTATGACAAAAAAAATGTATTGTCGATTATTACCTTGAGATTGTAATTGTGGTTATTAATAACGATTATTTTAAACAGATGTATGCCATTGTTTGAAGCTGCATGCCATGTTTTTATGTAAAACATATATTTAAATTAAGGCTGAAAACACTCTCCCTGAACATGTATTGCTTTTCTATAGCATTGCACCTCAAATGTCAACTATACATTGGTTTATTCTTTAAACAAAAAAAGTTGAAATTATGTATTGTAATAATGTTATACTGAAACTAAAATAAAAAAAATGGTTTGCTAAAGCCATTTATTACATTTACAATTAAACAGACTACATTTCTAATTACAGTAACATTTACCATACAATTTATATTATCAGGGCTCCAGACTGACATTCAAGAGCATTGGCACCAGCACCTGATTGGTAGCACTGAACATGTACTATTACATGTTTTTTTTTTCTCTTAGAAATGCACATTAGAACAGGACCTTGAGTTCAGAGTAGCAGGAGCTTGAGTTGGGATGCAGATGCACATTTGACAGTACCATTGTGAAAACTGTAAGCCTCATATTTTATACATAACCAAAAGTACAGCACCTCGTCACCATGGTAAAAAAGTAGCCTAACAATATGGTTTCTATGGTGTTTGCATTAAAAACAGTAGCTTAAAGACATTCAGTCAATTACAAATCAACTGATATAATAATAAACTAAATAATGTAATTATATTCCATTACTCCTTTGACATATTTAGTATATTAATAATATAATAATAATCAATATGAATATCCTACTTGTATGCCACCTATCGTAAATGTGGGTGATTTTTTAATTGAAACGTCTTCTAACTGGATCGTTATTGCACTCTGCTGCTTTCTGCATCAGTGTTGATGAGAATAGCAGCTCCGATTTATTTGGTTTTAAACTAGTTTAAAGAGACGTGATTTGTACTGGAGAACTCTGCGCTAAACTCGAGTGCTTCTTACTGGATTTCACAGTGTTGTTTAGTGAGTGATCGTGACTGGTCACTGTAATAAATTAATGTGCTCGTAGCTCGCGCTGTGCTGTTCCCTTTCAGTCGGTCACTCCGAGTCACGTCGGATGATCAACGAAATTAGGATCTCGCCAGAGAGACCTATCCACTTCGAGTGTTACTAAACGAGCCAATGGACATCCCCTGTGTGGAGTGGTCTGTGGCCATGCAACTATGTCCAACAGCCGCTTCTACTCTGCGGGGTAAACCTTGTCTCCCCTCACGAGCCTGTAAGTATTCGTCAGGCCTGACTGGCAGTGCTTATAGAGCCTGTGGGGAGGCGGCTTCTGCCCTACACGCTATGACGTTACTGCAGGTCCATCAGGCCAAAGGACTGAGAGACCTGCACGAGGGTGGTCACAACCTGGCGGTTCTACATGAGCTGCGTGCTGCGACGGACCTCGCGCTTCGAGCGATGAAGGTGACCGCACAGTATCTGGATTTGTGCGATGTCCACGCTTGTGGACCACCTCTGGCTGTGTCTCACTGACATGAAGGAGCAGGAGAAGGTACAGTTCCAGAATACTCCCGTGTCACAGACCGGCCTCTTCGGCGACGCTGTCGAGAACTGTGCCCTGCAGTTTTCTGCAGCACAGAAGCAGACTGAGGCGATCAAACACATCATGTGCCAGAGGAAACCTGCTGCTTCCACTCCGGCTGCAACCCTTCAGCCTGCTCATCACCGTGGGTGCCCCCCCTGCGACCGCCCATGGCGACGAGCGATTCCAGCCTTCCGCCAGGCAGTGCCGTGGAGCCGGTCACAGGCAGGACTCCCAGCCCATCCAGACCCCTGCCAAACCCGGTGGCAAGCGCAAGTGCAAGAGGCCCTGAGATGGAGGGAACTACTCGTCGGGAGATGGTGTCTGCACTACTCCCTCCCCTGTAGGAGGGCCGGGTGGATACTATTTTGTTTTGTTTTGTTTTTGTTCCCAAAACATAAATAAAAGAGCGGTTTCCTCAGTTTCTGGGTCTCAAGAGGAGGGTAGTGGTGAACCGTGCATCACGGGATCACTTCCCTCCTCCTCTCTCGCCAGGCAATGGGTGGTTGCCCCAGAGCACACCTCCTGACCATTCGTGGAAACAGGTAAGGGCAGTAGCACTCAAATCCCCGCTTCAATTCGTCACACGCCGGGCTGTCACAAGCCTCAAGCCGGGCTCCTGTGTTTCCACCCACAGGAGGAGGAATCAGGTGAGTGTTACATTACATACCCAGACCCCACCCCTTGCCGTCACAGGTCATGCCATCACAGGCCACGGGTCGGTTCCCTGTGTTCCACCTCGCTGCCCCACCACGGGTACTTCGGTGACCCCGTTGGTGCCGCTGGCATGGTCTCTCGGAGCCTGGCTAGAGCTCCCCAGCCCATCTCGGTGGCTCCAATGGACCATCAGACTCGGCTACGCGATTCAGTTTGTGTGGCTTCCCCCCATCGACGGCCTTGACTGAAGTGAACCGGATGCCCCTGTCTTGCGTGCGGAAATCGCAGTCCTGCTGGCGAAGGATGCGATAGAGCCGATCCCTCCAGCCGATATGGGATCGGGGATTTTCAGCCCTTACTTCATTATGACCAAGACAAGTGGTGGGTTACAACCAATCTTGGATCTGCAAGTTTTGAACGTGCACTTCACAAGCTGCCGTTCAAGATGTTGATGCAGAAATGCATTTTCGGGTGCGTCCGTCCCCTAGATTGGTTTGCAGCGATCGACCTGAAGGACACGTACTTTCATGTCTCGATCCTCTTGCGACACAGGCCATTCCTGCGATTCGCGTTCCAGGGTCGGGCATTTCAGTACAAGGTCCTGCCCTTCAGGCTGTGCCTGTCTCCTTGCATCTTTACCAAAGTTGTGGAGGCAGCCCTTGTCCCCCTGAGAGAACGGGTAGTGCGCATTCTCAACTATCTCGATGACTGGCTCATACTTGCACAGTCTCGCAAGCAGTTGTGTGCACACAGGGACCTGGTGCTCAAGCACCTCAGCCTGCTGGGCCTTCGGGTCAACTGGGAAAAGAGCAAACTTGTGCCAACGAAGAGGGTCTCTTTTCTTGGCATGGAGTTGGTTTCGGTCAACCAAACAGCACGCATTTTTAATAGTTTATTTATTTTTGTAATCACGGTATTGAACGATTATGCAATCGTGGCATCCATAATCGTAATCGCGATTAGAAATTATATTAATTGTGCAGCCCTAATACGTAAAGTCTCTCAAGGCAGTAGGGATTTCTGTTTAAGAAACAGATCCGTCATGCATTTATGATTAATGTATATGCAAAACCAGAACGAGAAAATAGATGTTTTTATTCTTTTGAAAAATTCTCCCGGACCAGCAGCGGGAAAATCTAGTTAGCATTCTGGCTCATACTTATGCCACTCATTCAATCAAGTTAATTAACGGTTAAGGGAGCACTCGACTCAGTCCTGGTTAAAATCACACAATCTCAAGTGTATATTTCTCACACCCGTGTAACTGTTCATTAATATGCATGCTGATAAATATGTGTGTGTGTGTCTCACATGTGCAGTGACGAAACTGCTGTCCTGATCAGATGTAATCATCAGTCAGCCCACATATCTCTCTCACAAGCTATCTCTCCATAGCAAGCACTACTAGGACAGCAGTGTACTATTCATGCTAACAGTTCATTGCCATTAGCAGAGCTTATCTTCCAGTATGGGTATTTTGTAGCGGTGTAACGGTTCACGGGGGAAATTCTAAATGGAAGTGATCATCCCTATCCCCTTGGAGTGGGGACTTTGAAGTGAACAGGGCACGTGCATGCATTATTTAGTAGTTTGAAATGCACTTGGTAAAGGGAGAGGCGTAATTTCCTCATAATCTTCAGCTGGCATGTTCCCGTGACAATGCAGCATGGTGTGCTTCAGCAGATGTCGCTGACTTACACCGGCATAAAAAATATATACATTTTATATTTTAAAAGGTTTTATACATATTAGTTTTTATATATTATATAGCAAAAAAAAAAAGAAAATGTTTTAAGATATAAAATGTATGTTCATTTTTAACAGCTATGCTAACAATACAAATACATGTATGCCTATTAAAACAGCAACATCTGCTTACGCACACCGTGCTGCGTTGTCATGGGAACATCCCAGCTGAAGATGATGAGGAAATGAATCACTCCCTTTGCCAAGTGCATTCCAAATGACTAAATAATGCACGCACATACTTTGTTCACTCAACTGGTCACTCAACATTTTTTTAAATGTTAAAATTATAATTTTTTTCTTGTAAACTGATTTGCCTTAGACTTGAATGTGCTGTGTTGCCAAAATGTCTTGCATCCATTTATCATGCACATAATGTTAACTATTGACAAATGGCAATGAAATTGTGAGTCACAATTACTTCTGATGGGTTGAAGTACTGTAAATGGGTTGAATATTATAGTATGTACCAAGTAATTCTGTGATTTTATAGGTATTATAACGTTACATTAGAGATATAGCCTACTGTATAATTTCAGGCTATTACCGCAAATTGGCACCCTACTTCTATATTGTAGACTTTTGTAAAGTTTAAAAATGTGTCTGAAAGAAGTATTTTAGGCTCACCAAGATATAGAATATGGTAAAAAGGATTGTATGTGAAATATTACAATTTAAAATGTATTTTAAAATTCAGTTTACAGTATTTCAGTTTAGACTTAATTTCACAGGAATATCTCATATATAAAAATATCAATGAATTTCTCTCTCTCTGTCTATTGTATACAAAACAGTTTACAGTTAAAACATTTTGTTTCTGTCTCATTCTAGCCCTTCCAAGCTACACCTGTGGGAATCCAGGCCAGTTGCTGAACGGCATGCAGCAGGGCTCTACTTTCAACATTGGGGATAAGATCCGCTACAGCTGCAACCAGGGTTATATGCTGGAGGGCCACACTATACTCTCCTGCCTGGCTACTTCCTCCGGCACCGCTGCCTGGGACTTCCCCCTGCCGTACTGCCGAGGTGAGTCTGGGGGCTCCAAATGGGCCAGATGGGATTCAACCTCCTCAAGAGAGAATTGAGAAAAGGTTACCAAGTGTCTTTATCAGGGCTGACAGATATCCCAGCGTTTAGCAGCAGGCTGGCTGCACAGTTCTATTTTTCCTGGATGAGACGCAGTAGAGACCCCGAGGTGATACCTGCCGACATGTGAAAGCCACATGAATGCATTCTGTGAAACATCAAGGTCACGTGGTAGCTGTTGCCTGGGGAAAAGGGATATCCAAATGCTCTCGGTCATATACACTGAAAACATGCTGACAGTTTGAGGCCAAATATTAATACAATGTTGAACCCTCATTGACATGGCATGCTTTAACATCCATTCTGTTATACACAAAGGCTCATAAATATGCATAAATGAACTGTACATGGTAGGGGTGACCCCAAATAGTTGATACTTCGATAGGAGGAGCCTGATTCGATTTCTAATTTGACTATGAAAATCCTTAGTCAAGGAAACTCTAGAACATGGGCATATTCACATATTCATGACACTCTCATAAAAACATACACAGATCTAGCAGTTAATAAAACAATGAAAACATGCTCCACAGATAATAGCATGTATAATTGTATTAGACAAATGTGAGTGCAATGCACAGTTGCTGTGGTCTCCAGATCGGCTGTGAGTGTGTTCTCGCAGGCCAGTATGAACTAGGGCCATCTGTGCCCATGCTGGGGGACAGGAAGCCCACGTAAAGACACACATGCTCAGCCACGCAATGCCAGAAGAAGACCCCCACTTGCCAATGCTGAAGCTCCACTATCCTTCACTGGCATCCTTCTGCCCTTCGTGATTTTTATTTTTCATTCTACAGTCTTTATCTATTTTTTTGCACATCACATCACTCCAATTTCTTGTGCCAGTTGTTAGCAGTTCATGGATTTACCGAGTCTATATCCAGCCATATGTCTCCAGCTGCTCGTTCCTTCTTAACTTTAACAATACCGTTTTTATGAAAAATATTACAAGAGACATAAGTGTGCCTTATCTGAATCCTACTGCAGTTCTTGGTACAGTTAATCTGATGGTTCTTAGCCAGCATGCAGAAGGGTACAGCAGAGATAATGCATTTAGGGATTTTATTTTTAAACAAACATTTTGCTGTAAAAAAAGGTGGAAAGGAATAGTCATATCATCTATAGCATTTTCAATGAAAATAAAGTCATAAGTGAAGTAACCTTAAGGCTGATTTATAGTTATGTCTCAGACTTAATGCTGTGGCCTCTACACAGTTTTCATTTGTACTTACTGCTTATTAATAGTTATTAAGGTTGTTATGTTTAGGCATTGGGTATGATTAGTGATGTAGAATATGATCGTGCAGAATATGTGCTTTATATATACTAATAGACAGCCAATATGTTAAAAATAGGCATGCTAATAAGCATCTAGTTTATATTGAGAACTGGTCCCTATACTAAAGATTTACTGTATGTGCCATTGTTTTAGCTCAAGATGCACATGAGTGTTTTTTTGCATTTATTTGTTTTGTTTTTGTACCTATTTTTACTTATGACCTATTCCTAGCTTAATCTAAGCCCTTTCTGTGAAACCAGGCCTAAAACTGTATTACTTGCATTTAATAAGCTATAATTTAAATCTATAGTTTATAGTCTATAGTTTGAAATGTTTTTATTTTATTTTTTTTAAATGCTATCTTTTTTAATCTCATTTGTCCATTTTCTGGTGCCAAAAAAAACAAACATTATATTTAAAGACTAAGTCAGAAGGGAAGTAACCTTAAATATATACAGTATATGACAATAAAACGATTTTCTGAAATATGAACTACTTTTGTATCCTCTATCATCCTTCAGGCTTTATCTCTCCTCAATTAATTAACCATGCCACTGACACCAAATTAAGTTATGCTCTGTACACAAGTAGAGAAAACAGCAACTCAAAGTCTGTGGTAGCCGACAGCAGACAGAAGACTGCCTCGTCTCTCGCTCTGATTATTGGTGGCCAGAAGGTGGCAGGAGGTTGGGTCATTTCCCTTAAAGGAGTCACACGGTGTCAGTAAGGCTCCAGAAGCCATCTTTCTTCTCTGTCCTCATTACTGCTTATCTTCCAGGCCTCTTCACAGCATTGAGTCTGACTTATTTAACATTTCGTATAGAGCACATTATAAATATTTGATCTAATAAGCCTACATTAATAAATAGTTTCCCAGATGAACATATACATTCAGATCTCTGAATCTAAGCATCTCCACATGGTCTGTCTGTATCCTCACAGCCCTCTCAACCCCCACATTCACTCGCACTGAGGGAATAGATTCAGTATTCCGCAATCAAAAAATCAAAATGGCAGGCTGCTGGCATGCCACCCTCCTCTATGGCACACCGGACAGGAATGCTCTTTTCCCTGTTGTTGTTTGTCAGTGCTGGCTCTCCGGTCTCAGGGTGCCGCTGCACACCACTCGCTCCTGTGTTACCATGGCAGCCACAGAGCCAGAGGAAGGCAGTACGAGGAGACCTGAAACACAAGTAGACCATCTTTTGTAGGGGCTTAGATCTTTATGCATCACACATCATCCATTTATTCAAGCCAATTGAACAAGTCACTTTGCTATTAAAGAGACTTCCTTTGGGCAGTTCAACGGTCTGCTTGAGCTTAAGAAAACTGATTGATTTAAACAAAAATTATGTCATATACACTAGTTGTCAGGAAATGGGGAAACCTTACAAAAATTGGGGATGCTTTGGATACTTTTTTACATACTATGACAAAGAATGATTGCCATGTATCTGGCAATTATTTGTTTGTATCTGAGCATGTGTTCTATAGTATGTTGTACATTGTACTTAATTTACCATGTCACAAAAAAATGGCTTTGCTGTGGTAAAACTAACAGGTTATGCTTGTCTCTTTCTGATATTAAGTGATGGACACTTTTCACATTTCTGAGGTTCAAAATTCATCACATTTGGGTATTTTTTTTTTATCCATTTGCTCCAATAGTAAAGAAAATATAATCAGTGATAGTCTTTCCAAAATGTCAATGGCAGTCAGAAGAGAGAAAAAAAAAGACTGTCATTCCCTCAACTGTCAGAGAAGAAACTCACTCTAACGCTTTATTGTATTTAATGTCAAAGTAATGTAATATAAATACTATATAAATTATAGTGTTATAAATATACATTACCATTCAAAGGTTTGGGGTGGTTCAGTTTTTCTTGGGGGTGGTTCAGTCAAAACTTTTTCTTAAATAATTATCTTATGCTCACACCTGCAAAAAAAAAAAAAAAAAACATGAATATTATGAAATATTATTACAGTTTAAAATAACTGATTTATATTTAAATGTCTTAACATTTTATGTTAAATATGATTTATGTGCTGGCAAAGCAGATTTTTTTCAAGCAGTCATTACACCAGCCTTCACTGCCAACATTCAGGGATATTTGGATTTTGTGCTCAAACAGCATTTCTTATTATCAATTATGAAAGCAGTTGTGATGCTTAATATTTTTTTGTGGAAACAGTGATATTTTTTTTAGGATTCTTTGATGAATACAGTTTATTATTTTACTAAGTAAGAGGTATCATACAAAATGCATGCTATTGTTTATTTAGTACTCACCTGAATAAGATATTTCACATAAAATATGTTTACATGTAGTCCACAAGAGAAAATTAAATAGTATCTCCTTCATGAATTGGTAATCTAGATTTTAGTGATGCTTTTAGTTTTTTGAAAATGGTAAATCATTTTTCACAAAGCCTTTTATTAATGTTAGCAGTTTAGAGATGAAGTCACAAAGTCTCTACAAGATCAATCGACCAAACTGAGAAGCAGAGCTGAGGCCAGTGATCAGTGTGTTCTACCGAAGTGTGAAGGAAACTCTCGGATGGAATACCAATAACTGGTCCTCTCTCCAACCCCTCCCTCCCCTGCCTCTGTTGCGCTTTTTTCCCCTCTCTTCATCCCTCTGTTATACGGATCAGACGGAAGACTGACAGAGCCCAGGCCCTCCCGCTGTTTTCCACTCACAGAAAATAAATCATGCGATTAGCCAGTCACCGCTAATGAATCGCATGCTGGCCTATCAGAGAAGAACTCATCACCCATCAGTGACAAGCAAGCTCCTTCACCTGTGTGAGGCATATACGCACACTGTGCACTCACTCTGACATAGTTTGTTGGTAGGTAGGTGTGATGACTCACTTTTTTCCCTGCGTTGTCTTTCCTCCCTCCCTCTCGATCTCACACACGAACACACACTTAAATGCCTCCTAAACAAATCTCCCATCACTTTATGTTCCCCTCAACCCTTCTTTTACCCCAGAGAGGCTTCTAGTTATCATTATGAGTCACTCACTCGCTCACACAGAGACTTTTTGCTCAATACTGTTCTATTGCACTTTCTATTCATCAAAGAATGCATAAAAAAATTATATATTGCGGTTTTCACCAAAAAGCAGCACAATTTGTTTTATTAATAAGAAATGTTTCTTAAGAAGCAAATCAGGATATTTGTTTAATACATAATTTAGTATAGTAATTTAGAATATAACTTCTGAAGGGTGATGTGACATTGAAGACTGCTTTACCATCACAGGAATAAATTACTTTTTAAAATAAATTCAAACAGATAGCAGTTACTTAATTTTTTGTTTATATTTCACAGTATTACTGCTGTACTGTATTTCTGATCAAATACTGTAAATGCAACCCTGATAAGCATAAGAGACTTCTTAAAAAAATAATCTTACTGACCCCAGACTTTTGCATGGTAGTGTACATTAAACTTAAAAATGCATCAGATTAGTAAAAATGAGTTACCATAAAATTAGAAAAAAAAGTATTTAAAAAAGAAACATTGATAGTTTGAATGATAAATATTTATCATATTTGTATATTCAGAAGTATATTTGTATATTATTAATCAATAATCAAATAAAACCTCCTGAAATGTATTATGTTTATTGAACATTAATAATAATAATAATAATAATAAACAAACAAACAAACAAACATATAATAGTCTCAGACTTTTGGACCTTAGAATAATTCCAATTTCAATTGACCTTAATCAGGTTAGATGCTATACTGAATTTTGCTTGGAGGAATGAAGCTTTGAGGGATAGACTTACAATTTCCACAATGGCACACACTGTGTGAAGGTCCTAGATCTCATATACTTCACAAAACTCACAACTTTCAAAATTATTTCACAGAGTTGTTGTCTACTGAATGTTTTTTGAAATCTTATTTTGTCTTCAGACCAATCTTTGTTGATAAACAACAGTACAGTCCATTGAATGCATTGTACATTTTATTTCTCTCAGCCTCGTTTTCATTCCTGTCAAAGATTAAATATGATTCTTCCTTGACTATGGTCTGTTGAGATGACCCAACTTTGACACCTCAGCTAAACATCTCAGTTTGTATATGATTTCTACCAAAACTTACCATTGATATATTGTAATCCCCAGTTACCTGTACGATATAAGAGTTTTTCACACTAATCAACTACAAAAAATGCTTTTAGATGCAGCCTGGTTATCTTAAAAAAAAAATTATATTCATTTTATGTACGTCGTCCTAGAGACAATACCTCTTTAGGCAATGTCGGGGAGTAGTCTTTGAAAAGGAGGTCAGGTATCTAGACTTAAATTTTCTCCATGTCAAAAAGTTTTGATTTCTTCCTTTTCTCAGGGGAGGGCCGCAGATAAAACAGGGGGAGGGAAGTCAGTGGGTCTGCTGCTTCGCCTTCGCCCTCAGTTGGCTCGGCTCTTTTATCTCCCCTCACGGACTCGCTGTCAGGAAGAAAGTCTGAGTATCAAGAGAGTGAAAAACAGAGAGATTGCATTTGATTCACTAAGGAGTGTTGGGAGAGCCAGGGGGCTCAATTACCACAGCAGCCTTTAAGTGCCTATATGTTATATAATCTTCTCCTTAACACAGTTTTAAAGAGTAGAACAGGTTTTGACTACAAATAATTAACATAATTTTACATATTTCTCAATGAATTACCCCCATGTTACAGTGTGTTGCATCACTGGCCTGCAAGTGTTGCCCGAAACCTCAAGACCTCCATTGAGTGCCATGGCATCTTATCATTCTCTTATTTCCAGCTGATTTAAGAAGTTAAATGTTTCTGTATTTTTGTATAACCTCTTCGCAGCTGAAGATGGCTGTGGCGGCACACTACGGGGTCAAAGTGGTGTCATCACCAGTCCAAATTACCCCCAGGAGTACAACAACAACGCGGACTGCACCTGGACTGTGCTGGCTGAACCAGGAGACACCATCGCCTTGGTCTTCACTGACTTTCAATTGGAAGAAGACTACGACGTTCTGGAGATAACCGGGACAGAAGGATCCTCTCAGTGGTGAGTGCCCTAATGGTTTGGTTTTTCTGGCATCGTTGAGGAAACCGAAGTATAGTGCTCGTCGTTAAGCTGTGAGAATGCTTGTTGTGGTGCTGTTGGCAGGGGGTAGGTGTTTTACGAGAGAGAGGAAGCCAGGAGAACCACAGTTATGAAACATCTCAGCACTTGTTCAATGGAACAGAACCAAATCACAGCTTGATTCAATTATTCAGCACATAATGCGCACAGAGCTTGGACCAAATAGAGGGGATAAAAATGTTGCAGTCCATCGCAAACCTTGTCTGGGGAGCACCGGAGTACTGTTAATTTATGAAAATGGTTTTATGGGCCTCTTAGTCTCCACGTTCACACAATTTCCTTTTCACACTCATTAAGTACTGTAACAGGCTCTCTAATAAATTCTTATTGGATCAGGGCAGGGACAGTTTTTTTAATCAGGGCTGTGGACATAAATGTGGCAGTCTGATGACACAAGATGAGGCAGTTTTTAGAATATGCTAGACTATTTTCTTCTATTCCATTTTAATATGTAGATAATTATGCCATTTGTAGGTTGTTTCTGTGTTTTTATCTGGGGAGAGTTCTGGAAACCTGTTTTATTTTTTTTGCGATATATATATATATATTATTTTAATGTGAAGTACATTATTTTTAATGTCTTCAATCATTTAGTCTGCTAAATGTTTTAGTCTGCCTCCATCCAATCAACAACTGATGCATAAGTCCCAACCATTCATTTTGTTTTTCTTTTTCAGTAGTCTGTTTGTTTTGGATGTGTATCAGAGTGCAGAAGAAAAAAAAGATCTGTTGCTGCTTCTGCTACATCAGTTTCAACAAATTTAACCTAATGGTAAAATGCTAACAAAATGTTATATATATATATATATATATATATATATCATTTTTAAGTTGACAGTATTTTCTCAACAGAATGGTGACTAATTAGACCACCGTAAAAATGTTGGGGACTTTGAAAACATAGCTCAGTTCCTTTGAGGGTGTAGATTATGAACAGTGAGCCACATAAGTTGGCATGTAATGTAACAGCTTATGTCTGTAGACCAAATAGAAAAGCCCATTTACTGTGGTGCCAAGAGCTTCGCTTCTGCTGGGGTCCAGCCCTATACATGTGTACGCCTTATTGAGTCGTCGTGACACCCTGCACTGGAGTCATGAAGCATGGATGCACGTCTGCCTCTCAGACACGCTCTCTGAGTGTAAACAGAGGAGTGCTGAAGGAAGGTTGTTCCTGGCTAGAGGCAGCGATTGATAGACCCCACTTCTCTCTGTCACCTTGCTGCTACCATGCATGGGGTCACTTCTGAGCCCTTAATTAAACAGCCAATTAACAGAGGGTGAGGAGCGAGCAGATGGAGAGAGACGAGATGTGTCGTTCAACCTTGGCATGTTCTAGAAGCCTCAGGGAGAGTAAATAAAAAAGGGACGAACGACCCAGCACCAGAACTTCACAGGCAATTAACCAATGAAAGTGCCCAAAAATGAACAAAAGAAGCATCAAATACTGTCATTGCACAGCACCAATTGGAATGCCAGGTTTGGTCTCTTAGGGATTGTGGAAGTTGCTTTGCATACTGAAGAGTATATGTTTACTGTTTGATTGCTGACAAGTATGGTCCAGTCATAAAATTGGATTTACTGTATAATGCAGCATTGAATGAAAATTGAGATGAGTAATTAAAAAGGTTGGGCTGTACACTTCATCAAATTAGAATATGGACAAATAATTTTAATGCGTTAAACTGGAACAAATAATCACCTGTGTTAACGTGCTAATTGTGACAGCGTTAATATATATATATATATATATATATATATATATATATGACCCTGGAGTAGAGGGCTGCATTGGGTTTGGGCTATCGCAGGAAATCTGGCAGGAGCAGGCAGTTTTACCTTTTTTGCCGTTCAGGAGTGGAGATATTCCACGGGGAATGGTGGGATTTAGAATGTAATAGAAATGGCGTCAACACACGAAGTTCAGAAGAAAATTAAAGCGGCTGTTTACATGACAAAAGCAAAGCAAGGCAAGTCACTTAGACATCTGTATGCAATTCTGAATCGTCACTGAAAAAAATGGGAACGAGTTAAACTTAGTAAGTTGCCATAAATGTGCAAAAGTGTTTGTTTACAACTGACATACATCTGACACCTCTGCCCTGAGGCGACATACCTAATTTCCAAGTTCTATACGTATATTTATTTAATAAGATAAAGTTATTTCATATTGTGCTTTGGCTTATTTACTTAAACTGTTTGTTTAGTTATTCGTTTGGTGAGTGTGTATCATGCAGTACGTTTAAAGACTGAGGTGCCGCTAGTTGTGACTGTTTTAACGGTTTTATAACGCTAATTTAAAAAATACCCAATGTTTTTGTCACTTGTGGTGCTTCGTTTTAGCATTACTTCATCTTATTAAAATGCAATCATGTTTAAAGCCTGTTATTCTGGATGTTAACTTGAACAAATATTTAGTCTGAGTATTTGTGTACATTTTTCACAATCTCTGAGAGAAAGTCCACGGGAGCGGGCGGGAGTGGAACACGCAGTTTGCGGGAGCGGGCGGTCCTGGTCAGAAATTCAGCGGGAGTGGGCGGGTGCGGGTTTAAGAAAACACTCCAGTGCAGGGCTCTACCCTGGAGCACAAAACCTGTCTTAAGTGGCTGGGGTATATTTGTAGCAATAGCCAAAAATACATTGTATGGGTCACAGTTATTGATTTTTCTTTTATGCCAAAACTCATTAGGACATTAAGTAAAGATCATGTTCCATGAGGATATTTTGTAAATTTCCTCCTGTAAATATATCAAAACTTAATTTTTGATTAGTAATATGCATTGCTAAGAACTTCATTTGGACAATTTTAAAGGTGATTTTCGCAATATTTCAATTTGTTTTGCCTCCTCAGTTAAATATTGTCCTATCCTAACAAACCATACATTAATGGAAAGCTTATTTATTCAGCTTTCCGATGATGCATAATCTCAATTTCGAAAAATGTATCCTTATGACTGGTTTTGTGGTTAGTTATCGCTGGCATCAGTTGCTGCTAATGTTTATCTGCAGATATGTCAGATATTTAGCTGGAAGTCTGGATAAGTCTGAGTAGGAGCATTTTCAAGTTTGTGTGTGCGTAAAGGTGAAGGATAAACAGAGGTCTCTAATATGAATGGTCATCATTGTAAACACGCACCTTGAAGGAGGAATACCAAAGGCAGTGCGCAAAAATCAATATGCAAGTGATCGGGAAGAAAAACAGTGCAGCTCTGTCAGGACCGGCAAAAACATTGTTATATCAACATGGGTATTCTGCTCGGTAAAATACAATATTGACACCACTTGAAGCAATTCCGTATGAATCTTTAACATGATGTTCCACCCATTATGTGTTTTTTTTCTTGACCTATTTGAATATTTCCAAAGTCGTGGTGGCTTGGTGGGATAGTGCATATATTCATACTTTGTACAGTGGTGCTTAAGTGCAGTAACCCATGTCCAAAACAATGCCCACCATTAGTTTCCTGGGTTCACCACCATATTATTAATTTAAAGCCCCAATACAAATAAAAATACATTGTTAGTATTAATTAATTTACTTATTTTTTAATATTAATTTATTTAATCTTTTATTTTATGTTCGATGCATCAGAGATCCTGTAGCTGTTGCTTTGTTTTTTCGTAGATCTGAGCCTGTCATCCCTCTGGATCCCCATGATCTCTTGTTACTCAGCAGGGTTGAGAGTAGAGACCAGGCCGGTATACCCTGGGCACCTACGCACTGCTTTAAGGATTGTTTGTTATTTATGCATCTAAACAATGCTTTATTCCTCTCTCTTTCTCTAACTCACCAGTCTCTATCTGTACATCTCCATTGAGATGGACTGATGTTCAATAACTACTTGCGTTATTGATTACCTGTTTCTTCTCAACTGTGAGAGAGACTGGTATTTATAGAAAGCACTGGATTTTGGGATGGATCAATGCCTCTAAATGTCTTTTATTGTATTTTTTTTTTTGCTGCGAACCCAGTTTTGTAAATGTGCTTGTCGAATCGTGATTTCTAATCTCCTACAATATAAAAGGAACAATTACCTTTCATCCAGCATATCGAGATTTGTACATTGTAGATGTTAAACATTCATTAGACCAACACTATTCCCTCAAATATTGCCCTAGCTATTCTAGCTGAATTTTCTGAATAGTTTCATATTTTGAAAAATGTTGCTTATTTTTAAGATCCCAGAATGCATTGCAGCATAAATATGGTTATTGTTTAAGGCTTTCTATGCTTTTTTGTGGTTTAGTGACTTTATTCATGCTGTTTGTGTCTACAATGATCAAAAAGAACTCATCGTTAAACTTAATTATGTATGTTTATTGTTACTGTTGTAGAGGTTTAAATTAAGTGATGAGATCAACTTTTGAATACATAGCCTATTTAATCCATGTTTAAGAATTATATAGTAACATTCATAGCATCGTTAATCGATGTTTTGCATAGGATCTTGAAGGGAATTTATTAGTGGAATATTTAACTGTTATTGAATGAACAAATATGTTTAATACATTTTACATTACATGTATGCATTTTTCAGACGCTTTTATCCAAAGCGACTTACAATGCATTCAGGCTATACATTTTTTATCAGTATGTGTGTTCCCTGGGAATTGAACCCACAACATCTTGTGCTGCTAACGCAATGCTCTACCAATGAGCCACATGAACACATTATTAAACATATTAACATTAATACACTATACTGTTCAAAATCAACTGATATTAGACATTTTCTATACATTTATATTTCAAGTAAACATATTTTTTCATCAACTTTGCTTATCAAAGTATCCTGAAAAAGTATTATTTTTTTTCCCAAAAAAGTAGCACAGCTTATTTTATCATTGATATTAATTAAAAACATGCGTTGAGCATCAAATCAGCATATCAGAATGAGTTCTGAAGGATTTTGTGACACTGAAGACTGCCAAAATGACTACTAAAAATATTTAACTTTGCCATTACAGGAGTAATATTTCAAATGATATATTACAGGAATAATTATACATTTTAAAATATATTAAAATAGAAAACATATATTTTAAATTGTAAGATTTCACAAAATTACTGTTTTATTGTATTTTTGTAACCCCTAACTGT
The DNA here is from genome assembly GCA_027564155.1 of Gymnocypris eckloni scoliostomus. Taxonomy (NCBI): domain Eukaryota; kingdom Metazoa; phylum Chordata; class Actinopteri; order Cypriniformes; family Cyprinidae; genus Gymnocypris; species Gymnocypris eckloni. The sequence goes on along the minus strand of CM050427.1, from coordinate 14,712,740 downwards.
AACTGCCCCCACATTTTTGAATAGTAGTATACAATTATATATTTTTTTATCTACTTATAACCAGGTCTGCTTTCTGGTTATAGAGTGTTTTTTTGTCAGCCAGGCGAGCTAGGAGACTGGGTGAGTGATTGGCGAAACCAGATGAAAACCAGCTTGGCAAACTACCTTAGACTGTTTAAAGCTCAGGTCATGCTAAGTCTTTAAGTACATCTGTAGACTTGTAGAACACGGCTTCATTCATCTATTTAAAGTCTCACATCTCTCTCCTTTAAGATCTCTGGTGCGCTATACCCTCGTGACTGTGCCTTTATTGGTTGCTGACGTACATATTCCTCAGTCTTTAAGGTCTCCCTGGCTAGTGTTTTAACCTCCGTAACACTTGTTTTTAGCCCGTCTCGGTCTCTTCGTGTAGGAGACCAGGATTTTCCAATCCCAAATCCTCAGGGAGAATCTGTCATTCTGTTGGCTGCCATTCACAAAACCCTGCGTGCTTCTAGCAATAATGCACTGTTACTTTTTGGATGCTGACAAAGAGACGGGTGTCGCGTTTTGTTTTGCACATTTGGCTGACAGCGGCGCAGGCTCAAGTAATTGCCCACTTGCTTTCCTGTCGCTCTCTTTAGATTACAGTCTGGATTCGCGTAACTGGCAGAGGGTTTGTCATCTGTGTTGCTGCACCACATTTGCCTCGTTTTAAGAGATTAAGTTTTAGGCGCTTAGCAAAATAAAAAAAACCTTAGAGCAAGAAAGTAACACGCGTTGTAAATCATTTTCACCATTTTATTAATTTATTTATCCCGGTAAACTAGTATGCCTCGGCCCATTGATGGAGGAGTGAAGCGTAGCTTTGGTTTTTCGGTGCGTGTTTGTGTTAAACATGATGGCTGATCGGCAGTCGAGTCACACAGATCCCCGCAGAGACAATCTACTTCCTGTCAGTCTATCCTCTGCAACCTCCCACTCATTATTATTGAGATGCCATGAAATGTCAGGATGCAGGCAGGTTGCTCTAATTGTCAGATGAAAGTGTGCCATTCTGACGTCGTTCATAATAAATGCCTTTCTCATTTATTTTTTCTCCTTTGACATCTGGTTACCATTTTTTAAATGGTACGAAATTCGGCCAGTACAAACACTGGTGTTGAGGGTGTTGCATTTCGCATGGAAATCTGAAGGAGTGTTGCAAATGTTCAGTTCTCCGTGGTTTAGACACATGCCATAGATAATTACATCAGACTGTAAAAGCAGGTCAGAATCTTACTGTGGAGTGGGATATTAATACCATTTCTCTCCTGAATGCCTTTCTTGTTACTTGCACAGTTTTTCTCTTATGTTTCCCTCCTCCCGTTGTCTTGTTTTTTTTTCTTTCTGACTCAAGATGGCTAGAGTTCAAACAGAATGAACTGTTCCTCTCTTTCGAAGGAAGGAATCAGATACATGCACAATGTGTTCTCAATTCACCCAGTTCAAAATAAAAATCATCTTTTTTCGCTGAATGTATTGTTTATTAAAAAGACAGAAAACGAAATCTGCATAATAATTGATGCAATGGTGTGTTTAAAGGGTCGGTTCAGCCAGAAACACAAAAAAGAGTGTTTTGAAGAATCTTTACAGCTATTTTCTGAAGATTGCTGATGTCCTTCTACATTTACATTACATTTAGTAATTTAGCAGACACTTTTATTTTATTTATTTTACTTTTATATTTATCAAAATCAACAAAAGAGCAACAATATGCAAGTGCTATAAGAAGTGTCAGTTAGCTTAACACAGATTAGACATGCTAGTGTTAGTGTTTTTTTTTTTAAGAATACAATTAGACTGAGAGTGCTAGAGTTAGAGGGTCAAATAAAGATGGAAGATGTGTTTTTAGCCAATTCTTGAATGACTCAGCATGTTTGATTGAGTTGGAAAGGTCATTCCACCAGGAGGGAACATTTAATTTAAAAGTCTGTGAAAGTAATTTTGTGCCTCTTTGGGATGGCACAATGAAGCGACATTCACTTGCAGAACGTACGCTTCTAGAGGGAGCTTTCTAGCTTCTAGTGACTTTCTCAAACTAATTTCTGTAAAAATAAATAAATAATTAAGCAGCTTTTTAAAAAATATACATAAACCAGTCAATACACAAATTGTAAACTAGGGGTGCACTGGATTTACAATTCTTCCTGATCAACCTTTAATTGTATTTAAATTTATATTAAAATGTTATACTTTTTTGTGAGTAAATAGTCATCATGAAACTATAATGTACAATATGAAGGATGGATATTTGTTTTTATTGATATGCTGAATAATACATTGAATTATTCATTTTAAAAAAAGGACTGACTTAAAGGGTTAGTGTGATTACTCTGTGTTTTACTCACCCTCAAAGCATCCTAGGTCTATATGACTTTATTCTTTCAGACGACTCCAATCGGAGTAATTCTATAAAAAATTGTCCTGGCCCTTCTCCAAGCCTTACAGTGGGGTAAGAGGGTGCTTTTTTTTAACAGTCCAGAATACTTGAAATAAAGTGCACGCATCCATAATAAAACATGCCTCACACGGCTCCTGGGGGAAGCCGTTCTGGCGGATGACGTAGGACGTCTGCGTTTCATGATTAGTGACAAACGCGGAGAGATGATTTGTAAAGAAAAATGACAGATGATTTCGATATAAGCCAATAAGAGACTGTTTTTCCTTTGCTAAAGTAAGGATACTTTAAATCCTTTGCTCCTGCATATCTCAGAGGCATGCACACGACAATTAACTCCTACGTCATCCGCCTGGACGCCTTCTGCATACCACAGTCAGCGGAAGCGAGAAAAAGTGTTTGTTACGTTTGAAATATGGATATTTATCTTACAAAAGTGCATGGATTCGCTACAGGAGGCCTTTATTCACCCCCGGAGCCATGTGAGACACATTTTATTATGGATGCACACACTTTATTTCACGACTTCTGGGCTGTTGACAAAAAACACCCGCTTACCCCATTGTAAGGCTTGGAGAGGGGCCAGGACAATGTTTAATATAACTCCAGTTGGATTTGTCTAAAAGAAGAAATTAATATCAGGGTTCGTACAAGGTTCTTAAAGTGCTTGAAGTACTTGAATTTTACTTTTTGAAATTGAAGTCCTGGAAAACCCTTGAAAACAGCCATATTTATGAAAAGGTACTTGAAATGTACTTGACATTTTAAAAGGCAGTATATATGAAATTAGTGTTCATTTTTGTTTACGATAAAAAAATATTGTTGCGCAACATTTATAATGCTGCTCGTATTAATAATACCATTTCTCCCGGCTTTTGGGAGCGCACGAGATCTCGCGATATTACTGCTTGAGGTGAAAATCAGTCTCGCAATATCAATATAAAGTTCAGTTTGTGATAAAACCTTTGATCGTGCTTGCATTAAGTTGTTCAGTCTTTTATTGCATGTGCTGTTCGTTTGGGTTTCATTTGGTAAGACATATAAAGTCTGGCATGCTTTGTGTTGTCATTTACAAGCGTGAAGCGCGTCTCCATTTCAGCAGCTCAGTCCACAAACTCTTCCTCTGCATATGCTGGAGTTCGGGTTGCTTAACGTTCATCTGGGAAAACAGTGTGCGTTATCTGTTTAGATTTGTAATGTAAATTATTTACAAACCTATGCCAACACAGGAGAATTCATCAACATATTTCTAAACATGCGATTTGTTGTACATCGCGATTTCAAAATAAAAGTTGCACTAAGTTTTGTTTGTGTTCTTCATTTGTCTGATGAAGAGCCTGTGTGCTCGAAACGATACACACTATGTGATAGTTTTTTAATAATAAATCTTTTGATATTTTTGGAGCTTTGGTGTTGCCGACTTTGCATTCATAATATGCTTCTACTTGTTTTTTAGTCAAGCACCCATTTGAGATCGATGTGCATGCTGTTGCTTACTCTTTACTAAGTTTGCTTTATTAAATGGATTTAAACTTCATTGAATAACGCTTGAAAATTAAACTTTGGCGCCCACTGCACACTCATAAAAAATATTTTTGCTCTTTGTTCAATTTCATTAATTAAAATGAGCTCATACAACATAACTCTTGGTAAAAATGGTCCCAACTTAATTTGATTAAATATAAACAATGTAATTTAAAAACAATTAGGTTTACACGTTTTTTTTTTAATTGAGTCAACAAGAATATTTTTCGTTGGATTTTACTTGTGTAACTAGGAAGTGAATTTCCCTTCCCATCTTGCTTTGCACAGGGCTGGATAAGGAGAGTAAATCTTGAAATAAAATGTAATTTTAGGCATTTTTTATTTAGATGATAAAATTGGGAGACTTGTTAATGTTTAATGTTCTTTTATGTTTGTATTTAAAAGAGTTTCTGGTATGTTAGTGTTTTGGGGGGTTACCATTGTGGTAAAGTGTAGAGCATGGGCTTGGGTTGAGGACCAGCTAACATGAAACAAAGTTGTTTTAATAACAAAGAAACAATTATGGGCATGCCATGGATGTAACAATATCATCATATGCTATGCCTAACAAATTGGCTAATGCCTAAAATTAAGTAAATCCAACAAATAATTTATTTTGAGTGTAGAAACAATTTATTATCCAGTTAAATGTTTTAGCAAGCATAAAAACATCACTTCATCAATGTATCAATTTAATTTAAACTATATTTGATCAAATTAAGTTGAATTATTTTTTTGAGTGTAGGCTACTGATGTTAAAATCACAATGTAGCGGCTGGATTGCAACTATTACATATATAATTTGCCTATTTACATTGTCTATTTTGTATGTATATACCTAATTTATCTGTTGTATGTTTCTTTATTTGCTTATCATATTTTATATTTTACTGTACCCTGCTGTTGTTTTGTGCACAGGCATGGCATGGCAAAACTTTATCTAGTAGGAATGACCCAATTTTTTTTTTTAGTCTTCACTGAAGGAATTTACGTTTATACAACAAGATTACAACAACTCATTTCAAACAAATTAGATTTTGGTGGAAAAATGTAGTTAAATTTCGTGGAAAAGTTTACTCTAATTTGTTTAAGTTCGTTCAACAACTTTTTTTTTTGAGTGCAGGACATTTGTAATTATACATAATGTACTTAAAGGATAGTTCGAAAATGCTGTCATTTTTATTTTCAGTAGCCCAAACCTGTATGATTGTTTGTTCTGTCGAACACAAAGGAAGATATTTTGACGAAAGTTTGTAACAGGTTGACTTCCATAGTAGGAAAACAAATACTATGGAAGTCAATGGTGCCCCAGAACTGCTCTGTTTCTCACATTCTTCAGAATATCTTCCCTTGTATTCAGCAGAACAAAGAAATTCATACAGGTTTGGAACTACTTGAGGGTGAGTAAATGATGACAGCATTTTCATTTTTGGGTGAACTTTCCCTTTAAGTTGGTTATATTCATATTATATATAGGCATATTACATTATGTATTTTGACAGTTTTGTTCAATAAAACCATGTAATTTCTTGATTCTGTCACTTTATTTGAAACAATTATGATTGCCTTATCGTTAGTTTATATATACATATAAATATAGTCATATTAAAGCCGGTTTTTAACTTAGGTTTATTTGTATTACTAAACATGATCAGATTACTAAATTGTCAAAATATGCAGTATATTTTTTGATAAAATAGTGTTAAAATTGTCTCTCATTCTAGTGAACCAAGTCTCTGCATTTTGTCTCATCTCATGAGCTAAGTTTATTGTCACACCCCTAGCGTCTACAAGCATGATATAGCTCATATTTTTCCAAGCGTATGATATATATTTTATTCTTCAGGTCAATCATGTATTCATAAAATAAAAGGAAAGTGTAATTTGCCATAGTATCGTTTTAAATGTTAAAGTGGCCATAGTCATTGCACGCTTTGCTTGAGCTGCACTTTATTGTACCATTGTTTTATTAGTTTATGTATTATAATTAGGTTCTAGGTTCTTTATTATTCGTCACATACACAATCATACAAGTATAATCAGTAGTGAAATGCAAGTAGAATTGAAGAAAAATACAGCATTTACATGAGGAAAGGGAGGAGAAAAAAATTATCCCCAGACTATGCTCCTTGGGGAGTACAGTGTGAGAACAGGAAAAACACCTCAGCAACACAAAAGCACATACACGACATAGCCACAGGGGAAGTGAATCCGGCCCAGCAAGCAGCCATCTGATCCCGCAGCCACTGATCCGCGCTGGTCAGACCCGCTTGACCAGGCCAGCGGATCGAAGCGAACAGAGGCGAATGGTCGGGGCTATGTCTGTAATGTCTGTAGGATGGGGGAGGAACGCAAGAGTGTCACACTGCATTGCACTCCCACAGCCTTGCCAAGGCCACTGTAGGGGAGCCAGAAAAAGATAAGATTGTTTTGTCTTTGGGCGAGTAAACATTCCAATTTTGCAGGCTACTCTCTGTCCATTTTGTCCATTTTGGTCTCTATTTTAATCAATTTCCCTTTGTAAAGCCGTGAACTTCTCCTTGGTAGAATCCATATTGCGATTATAGTTCAGTCTCAATGCTGACCGCTCTTCCCACAGCTTCAATCATACGGGCAGCCTTGTGGGGCTTTGGACAGCTGTTCCGTTTTCTGAATTCTTCGATAACCCAGGAAAAGCCTAATCCAATCAGCAAAATACCTGTTATCATGGTTCCGAATAGGTAGATATCAATGTCCTCCACGGAAAGAGCTGCAAGACACACGATTCGCCACCTCTCCCACGCCGCCATCGTATAGCCGGCTGCGAACGCCGTCAGGTTCCCGAAACCCAAGTTTCGATAGTGTCAATTGCATTAAGAGACCAGTTAATCCATAATATTTTAGTTTGGAGAGCAGTGCAGAGAGTCTCTCACGAGACAAGGGAGCAAAGCAGGGAAGATAAGGGTGAGGACGGGGAGAGAATGCGACCGCCTCCGTTGAGAGCCAGAAGAGAAGAGTTAATTAGAAAGATAATGAAGTTATAGTTTGATAAGTGAGATCTCTGATTTTAGTCCTTGAAAACCAAACAAATTGTGCTTAAAGTATTTGAAAGTCCTACAATTTAATTTTGACATTTCTGTTTGTCATATACACCTAGGATTATTTGAGGGCGAGTAAAACACAGGCTAATTTTCATTTTTGGGTAAACTAACCTTTTAACGGGATAGTTCTGTTTACCCAAAAATGAAATTTGTCATCATCTACTCACCCTCATGTCATTCCAAACTTGTGTAAGTTTCTTTCTTATGTTGAACATAAAATAAGATATTTTGAAGAATGCAAACAGTTGATGTTCCACATAAACTTCCACAGAATTTATTTCCCTACTATGAAAGTTAATGGGGACCAACAACTGTTTCGTTCTTCAAAATATCTCTTGTGTTCAACATAAAAAATAAACTTACAGGTTTGTAATGACACGATGTTGAGTGAACGATGACAACATTTTTGGGTGAACTTTACTTTTAAAGTGATCTTGAAAATAGTGTAAAATAGTGAATAACAATATAAAAACAGTAAAAGTGTGACCTGTGAGTCAAAAATGAGTCACAGTGAATACATTTTAAAAAATGTAACAAAAAATAACATTTTAAAATAATGAATGAGTCAGCCAAGTAAGTTTTGAGAAAAATCTAATTAAAGTTTTCTGAACGGATTTTAAAGTTCAACACGGAATGTCATGAAATTTGTCAAGGCTTAGCTGAATGAGGACATAATGTCATACTATGTCATGACATACTTTTTTGCCTTAATATATACAGATACTGGTCCATATTGCATTTTGATTTAAGTGTAATGATCTAAACAATAATAATTATTTGTTTGTTACATTTATATAGCGCTTTTCTAGACACTCAAAGCGCTTTACATAGTAAGGGAGCTATCTCCTCATCCACCACCAATGTGCAGCATCCACCTGGATGATGCGACGGCAGCCATAGTGCGCCAGAACGCCCACCACACACCAGCTTATTGGTGGAGAGGAGACAGAGTCAAGTCAAGTCAAGTCACCTTTATTTATATAGCGCTTTTAACAATACAAATTGTAGCAAAGCACTGCACAATATCAAAATAGGCAAATTGTGTCAATAATGTAAAATGACAGGATTTAACACTCAATTATCAGCTGAATGCATTTCATTATTGAATTTAGTAATGGCATTGTCCAGCTTAGTTCAGTTTAAATAATATCTGTGCAATCAAGTCGATGATTGTGCTGGAAATGAAGTGTCCCCAACTAAGCAAGCCAGAGGTGACAGCGGCAAGGAACGAAAACTCCATCGGTGACAGAATGGAGAAAAAACCTTGGGAGAAACCAGGCTTAGTCGGGGGGCCAGTTCCCCTCCGGCCAGACGAATCAGTAGTTTGTTCCAACTGCAGCAAAGTCAGAGTGTAAGTGGTCCACTGGTTCCAGGGTCTTTCCCGATGGATGTCTAGGTGACGAGGTCCTCACTGGAGATCTGTCTCTGGGGCTCATGTATGTGTCCTAGACTCCACTGACGTTCAGGGCTGTAGGGGCTGTAGAGGTTGTCTCCAGGTGCTGATCCTCCATTTATGGCAGACTTTGGTTAAGTCAGTATAATCGCTGATGGTTGGCTTCCTCTGAGGTCCTCGGAGGGTTGTCATCTCTTCTCAGGTGTTCGGTCATCTCAATCGTTTAAGGGTTGGATCCAGACTGAAGCTTGTGTATTTTAGCTACCACGGGATGTTAATCCCGTGGCAGAAACATAGAAACAGTAAGACAATTAGCGTAGCAGTTGTTCCATCCAGGAATAACCCTGGATGAAATTATCAGTATAACCCAAGCTAAAGCATAATAATGTGCATTTCTTCAGATAGACTGGCAGTACAAGATTATGAGATGCATTATATGAATGCTTGGCTAAAGAGATGCGTCTTTAATCTAGATTTAAACAGAGAGAGTGTGTCTGAACCCCGAACGTTATCAGGAAGGCTATTCCAGAGTTTAGGAGCCAGATATGAAAAAGTTCTACCTCCTTTAGTGGACTTTGCTATCCTAGGTACTACCAAGAGTCCAGAGTTTTGCGACCTTAGGGAGCGGATTGGATTGTAGCGTGATAGAAGATTAGTTAGGTACGCAGGAGCTAAATCATTTAGGGCCTTATAGGCAAGTAATAATATTTTGTAACTGATACGAAACTTAATAGGTAGCCAGTGCAGAGACTGTAAAATTGGAGTAATATGGTCATATTTTCTTGACCTGGTAAGGACTCTAGCCGCAGCATTTTGTACTATCTGTAGCTTGTTTATTGAAGATGCAGGACAACCACCTAGCAGTGCATTACAATAGTCCAGTCTAGAGGTCATGAATGCATGAACTAACTTTTCTGCATCAGAAACACTTAACATGTTCCGTAGCTTGGAAATGTTTCTAAGATGGAAGAATGCTGTTTTTGTAACATTGGAAATATGATTTTCAAAAGATAGGTTGCTGTCTAATATAACACCCAGGTTTTTTACTGTAGAGGAAGTAACAGTACATCCGTCTAGTTGCAAATTGTAATCCAAGAGATTCGGTGTACTGTTTTTAGGTCCAATAAGTAATATCTCGGTCTTATCTGAGTTTAATAGGAGAAAATTACTGGTCATCCAATCTTTTATATTTGTAACACACTCTGTTAGCTTAGATAGTTTAGAAGTTTCATCTGGTTTTGTTGAGATATATAGTTGAGTGTCATCAGCATAACAATGAAAATAATAGAGGACCTAGGACAGATCCTTGTGGTACTCCATACTTTACTGGTGATAATTGAGATGACTCCCCGTTTAAATAAACAAAGTGGTAGCGATCGGACAGGTAGGATCTAAACCATCTTAAAGCCTGCCCTTGAATACCTGTATAGTTTTGTAATCGATCTATCAGTATGTCATGATCTATAGTGTCGAACGCAGCACTAAGATCAAGTAAAACTAGCAACGAGATGCAGCCTTTGTCTGACGCAAGAAGCAAGTCATTTGTAATTTTAACAAGTGCAGTTTCTGTGCTATGGCGGGGCCTGAAACCTGACTGAAAAACTTCATAGATATCATTTTTTTGCAAAAAGGAGCACAGTTGAGCAGACACTACTTTTTCTAATATTTTCGACATAAACGGAAGATTTGAAATGGGCCTGTAATTTGCCAGTTCACAAGGATCTAATTTTGGTTTCTTAATAAGAGGCTTAATAACTGCCAGCTTAAATGGTTTTGGGACGTGACCTAAAGATAACGAGGAGTTAATAATATTGAGAAGCGGTTCTTCTGCAACAGGTAACAACTCTTTTAATAGTTTAGTTGGTACAGGATCTAATAAACATGTTGTTGGTTTAGATGCAGTGATAAGTTTATTTAGCTCATCCTGTCCTATAGTTGTAAAGCACTGCAGTTTTTCTTTGGGTGCGATGAATGAAGCTGGAGTACTAGACGCTGTAGAATCTACGTTTGTTATTGTATTTCTGATATTATCTATTTTATCAGTAAAGAAATTCATAAAGTCATTACTATTAAACTGTGAGGGAATATTTAGATCGGGTGACATCTGTTTATTTGTTAATCTAGCCACTGTGCTAAATAGAAACCTTGGATTGTTTTGGTGATTATCTATGAGTTTGCGGATATACTCGGTTCTTGCAGTTTTTAGAGCCTGTCTATAGCTGGACATAATGTTTTTCCACGCAATTCTAAAGACTTCCAAGTTAGTTTTTCTCCATTTGCGCTCAAGAATACGAGTTTCTTTCTTGAGAGAATGGGTATAACTGTTGTACCATGGCGCAGCACGTTTTTCTCTAACCTTTTTTAATTTGATGGGTGCAACAGTTTCTAACGTATTGGAGAAGATAGTTCCCATGTTGCTAGTAATTGTGTCTAGTTCATCTGTATTTATGGGTACACAGAGCAGTTGAGATAAATCAGGCAGGTTATTTGTGAATCTGTCTTTAGTGGCTGGAATAATAATTCTGCCTGGGCGATAACGCGGAGCCATATAGTTAATATCAGTAATATGCAGCATGCATGATACAAGGAAATGGTCAGTAACATCATCACTTTGAGGTATGATATCTATATCAGTTAGATCAATTCCATGCAATATTATTAAATCTAGCGTATGATTAAAACGATGCGTGGGCCCGGTGACATTTTGCTTGACACCAAAAGAGTTTATTAGGTCAGTAAACGCAAGTCCTAACGCATCATTTGTATTATCAACGTGAATGTTAAAATCTCCAACAATTAGTGCTTTATCAACAGTAACCAATTGGTCTGAGAGGAAATCTGCAAATTCTTTTAGAAAATCTGTATATGGCCCTGGCGGTCTATACACAGTAGCCAGAGCAAGAGATAGGACAGATTTATTTTGCTTATCTGACAGTTTAACATTGAGCATAAGTATTTCGAATGAGTCAAACCTGTATCCTGTTTTCTGAGTAACATTGAGAATATCACTATATATTGTTGCGACACCGCCGCCACGACCAGTCTGACGAGGCTCGTGCTTATAGCAGTAGCTTGGTGGAGTAGATTCATTTAGACCAAAATAATCATTTGTTTTAAGCCAGGTTTCAGTCAGACAGAGTACATCAAAACTATTATCTGTGATTATTTCATTTACAATAACTGCTTTCGTGTGAGTGATCGGATATTTAGGAGCCCAAGTTTTAAAAATTGTTTTTGTTCATTTATTTTGCATTTTCTGGTTTAATCACGATCAGATTTGTTCTAGATCCTGCATTAAATTTATATTTTGAACTCACTATTCGGGGAACAGACACAGTCTGTATAGATTGGACACTGCAAGTACCTTTATCATTTAAGTGGGTAGAACAAAAGTCATCATAGCTGTTATTGGAGAATTGGCTTACTAGTCAGATAGAGCGTAGCGTCCTGGTGATGTTGTCCGACAGGAGTTCCGCACCGACTCTGCTGGGATGCAGGCCATCAGCACGAAATAGCCTAGGACGCTCCCAGAAAAGATTCCAATTATTAACAAAGAGAATTTTCTGCTCTGTACACCATGAAAACAACCATTCATTTAAAGCAAAGAGTCTACTGAACTTTTCGTGTCCTCGTCGATACGTGGGAAGAGGTCCTGACACGATGATCGTCGCCGCGGGCGATGTGCTGCGTACCGTCTCGATCAGGCTCCTGAAGTCCCTCTTCAGTGTCTCCGTCTGCCGCAGCTTGGTGTCGTTAGCCCCCGCGTGAATCACAACAGCTGCAACGCTCTCGTCATCCTTCAGGATCGCGGGTATCTGCACAGAAACATCAAGAACACGAGCACCAGGGAGACAATGAGTGTGCACTTTACCTTCAGCTAACGTAGCACGGACATGCCGGACGATTGAGTCTCCGATGACCACAGCATCACGATCAGTCTCGCAGAGAGGGGCGAAGCGGAGGGGGAGAAGTCGTCGCCCGGGGCCTGGATCGCGTCTTCCGCTGCTGCACCCAGGGTCCGTGGTTTCCCGGCGTCGGAGTGAAGGCCATCTGTGACGATCGTGTCCGGTGCACGGGCCTGTGCAGAGAAACACACGGAGTAGAGGTGGTGGGAGTGTTAGCAGCGCTGCATACTTACCCCGGACTTATGAGCGTCAGCCGAGATGTTTCAGCGTTGCTTTCCGTTTCCTCAGCTGGGCCTGTTTCCCAAGCAGCTCGTGGATCCGCCTCCACGGCCTCCAGCTCGAGCTGCACCGAATGCAGCTCGAACGTGTCCTCACCTGCACACAAAGGTAGACACAAATCCGCCATTAAAGCAAGTAACAGTGAAACAATGTTAAATGTGTGTATGCGTGTGTGAAAAAGGGTATTAGCTGTGTTAGCGGCACCCGCTGGCTTTGCTAACGGGCTATAAGCTAATAGCGGACTCGAAATCAAAATAAAACTTGCGATAACAAGCCGCTCTGATTATTCTCGTTGCAGAATGCGATCGGGATATATTCACACGTTATAGAAACACAAATTATTGTGTATAAAATCGGAATTTAAGATAGAAAATAGACGATAAATAATTGGCTTGACGGAGATTCAATTCAGAACACGCGTCAACGACAAACCGGAAGTGATCAGCATGTTTGCCGTTGCCGTGTGAGTGATGAAACCAATCAGAGTGATGAAACCAATCAGTGTATGGGGATGATTAGGAGGCCATGATGGTCAGAGGCCAGTGGGCTAGTTTGGCCAGGATGCCGGGGTAACACCCCTACTCTTTTTCGAAGGACATCCTGGGATTTTTAATGACCACAGAGAGTCAGGACCTCGGTTTAACGTCTCATCCGAAGGACGGTGCTTTTTCCAGTATAGTGTCCCCTTCACTATACTGGGGCATTAGGACCCACACAGACCACAGGGTGAGCACCCCCTGCTGGTCTCACTAACACCTCTTCCAGCAGCAACCTAGTTTTCCCAGGAGGTCTCCCATCCAGGTACTGACCAGGCTCAACCCTGCTTAGCTTCAGTGGGCAACCGGTCTTGGGCTGCAGGGTGATATGGCTGCCGCAATGCATAAACAACATGCATAAACAACATCGCCTGAACTGCTTTGAGAGTCATTTTACTGTTTAATTTGAGTAAAACCAGCTTCATATCATATACACAGAAATGTAAAGGTATTGTATTAGTATTTGATACTACTACTACTGTATAAAAATGTATTAAACTTTATTTTCCAATAAATAATCACACAATATTTCTTATGTAAAGAAATCCAGTTTAATATGGAGCTATTGTTTCAGCTCCGGGAATTAGTTATTAAATATTCAATGTTGCTTGATCAACGTAATATTAATATTTAACGTACGATTTATACTTTGAGTACTCGGCCAGCGAATACTACGTCAGTATATCTATTAAATCTCGCTTCTATTGCCCGTGGCCCCGGTAACAATAAAACGAAATTAATAATTAATCATGTTCGAGCTAGGTTGCGTTATCTTTGGGCAAATAATGATGAAAATACTTAAAATCACATTCCAGAGACAATTCTTTATAAAACGAAAAAGGTTTATTCGTAATACTGCTATTCTAACATAAATGGATTAACTGATAATACACAAACATACACACATAGGAGAGTTTTGAGGTTAACTGTTGAAAGAGTACCATTCTTTCGATTGCATAACTTAACTAACCAGGAAAAGATCACGAACAAATACGTATGCTTTGTTACTGCATTCAGATCGAATTTACCAGTTTAGTCAGGATAGAAACGCTTTGTTTGTTATACTTGCTGTCTGTTGTTGAAGCAGGCTGTTGCTTTTTGGTTTCGTTTTCCCGCGTGAGTTCAGTTCTTTGTTCGGGGGGTCACGTGGTCGGTTCGTGCTTCTTCGGTTTTGCTCTCGTGTGGAGACTTGAAACTACTGCGTGACGTCACCGGGAAAGCTCTCTGCTCTGCAGTCGTTGAATTCGTTGCTCCGTGATTTTACGGCTTTGGCACGGTCTTAGACTTCATAAATGGTTGGTTTTCAAGGTGAGAGTCCAGCGGACCGGCTCGCGTTGGAGGGCGCAGCCATGGAGTTTCAGAGATGTTCAAGCCATGTTCAAGAGAGTCAGAGCCAGAGAGAGAAGAGAGAGCGCGCGCTCGCGTCGTTTTAAACAGACCAACTTGGCCCCTGCCCACGGGCGGCTTGTCGAATCCGATTGTCCGTATGGGCGGAGCCCCGCTGCACGGTGTTTCTTTTTGCAAGGCATCTTTATGTGACGACAAATAACTTGTTTTTACCCCTGTATTAAAACTCTTACCAGGTTTACACATTTATAATATCACCACATTCGTTATCTTATTGATTCATACAATTCTGCAACCATTCATAAAAGTCTAAACACTGCAACCTACACATTCCAGGTTAAAGCACGATTAGAGATCAGCCCACGTTTTCCTAAATAATTCATATTCCACAAGCATATGAGAGAAAGAGTGCAACAATTAATATCCACATGTTTCTTGTGTAGATGAATTATTATCATGACATGAATGTGTCTCTTGGAAATCTTCTAGTGGCCACTTCTCTTTGTTCTGTGACCGGACGAAATCGCGCGCTTTTGCGCTGATGCGAAGGGGGAGGGGTTTTAGAGAGACGCTGATTCTTTCGGTGACCTGTAGAGCCAGTTGAATTCCTGCCGATATTTGTTACATATCCCCCTTGGGCTTGGTGATGTTCCCTGATGGAACCTCGTCAAGGCCCTGGAACAAGAGGCAGGAAGAACAGGCACATACAAGACACAAACATCATTCCTATCACTGACTGAAGCCTGGTGCAGGGTAATTTGGGAAGGAACAGGTTAGAAACTTGAGAAGACATAGGGATGCATTGTTTATCATTATTGACAATTGGGTCATTTTTGACTGTTTCAATTGTCAGGGGCTCGACGAGGCGGTATAGGCATGATCTCAGTCAGGTTGGTCGAATTCTCGGGTTCGGGTTGTAGGTCGGGATTACCACGTCGAAAAAGGCGAGGGACGCCTGACGTGCATTTGTTGGGAGACTCTTGAACGACGTTCACTCGCTTGTGTAGGAGGAAGGCCAGTGTCAAAGTCACAACATATCCTACGATAGTAGAGATACAAAGCGCCGTGTCAGCGGCAGACCAGGACCGAATAATTGGCGCGCCGGCGGGCGGAAGGCGAGCGATAGCTTCTAACGCTGTCAGCCGGTGTCAACTCAATAAGAGATTTCGATTTCAACCTGATATTCCTCGTCGGTGAGGTGATACAATGCTAACTCGTCAATATGGAGGATCGCGCCCTTCGGGACAGTGATCCATAACGTTTGGTTGGCAAATTAATGCGCGTGGCGTTGTCGTGTTAATCGCATGTGAGGGTAGCTGTTCGTGCTGGGGTGTTGACCAGCCATCGGTTTCTGATGATTTCGGCTTGCGTTACCTCAACCTGAGAACGTGGTGTTGCTTCGGCGGGGCAGCTAGTGTCGGGTTTAATGGATTCTAAACCGCAGATGCCCTTGGTATTATCGCGTACGCAGAGTTTACTCGGGTAGGGGGGAGTGAATGTCCTAAGTGAGCGTGCCCATTTTTAAGTTTGGGGCCAGATACACCTGCTCGTTGTTCTCGTAATACGCAGCGACTTTAGGAGTTTGGATTTTGACATAGGTTTTCCCTTGCCGTAATCCCACATTCACAACGTATTTTGAGCCGGTAAACATTATTAACGTCGATAATGGGCAAACTAAAAACAACTAAATCACCTGTTTCCGGGTTTGCGTATATGGGAATAGCGCTACCGGGAAAGGGGCGAGATGGGTTTGGATGAGACTAGCGGGGCCCGCAGTGGCCGAAGTTACAACGTTTGAACAAGGCTAAGAGGTATCGTGTAGCACGGAATCCTATTCATGGCTACGTTGTCAATCCAGGAACTTACATCGCGCATCATGTCGTTCATGATTTTGGCGGGTGACTTCGATCGGTCGACAACGGTTCTCACAGCGAATTACAGCGACTTTACTGACGGAAGTCGATCTCAATTTCAGGACCTGGATTCAAGGTTTGGTTAAGGGGTTCAAAGTGAGAGAGAGGAAAGGAAAAACACAAAGTGAGACACGAGATAAAGTAAAAAAAAAAAAAAATAAATAAAATTTAAAAAAATAATTATATAATAATAAAAAAAAAATTGAGAGAAACTCCTCTCTACTAGATTGGTCCTAGCAGTGCTGCGGAGGAGAGAATATGGGTTGTGTCTAAGCATGGTTGCTATATGTTTTCCTAAAATGACAATACTTATGCTTGTGTGGTGCATATGGTTGTCGGTCTGTGTCAGTCGGTTTGATCTTCCCCCTTTTCCTGTCGGTGGTTTGGATTTGCCGGTTGGCACTGGCAACCCATCATGGTGCATCGTGTGTGTCAGCGTACTCCCCCTCTGGCCGTGAGGTACTACGAGCTGTGGCGCAGTGAGTGGCTCAGGGACATACGTGTGGACACCGTCTTGCAGATGCAGCATGTAGTCGACAGAGTGGAGCTCGCGGAGCTCGGAGGATGTGCTATAATGGTTTGACATGTGAGCTGTCATGGTTCGTAGTGACGAATCCGCATGTGAGGGTGAGGAGATCGTCAGCAGCGAACTGAGGTGGTATGGTAATGCAGGAGGGCAGGGGTGTGCTCGCCAGTGGCGTGCTGGCGGCGGGTTACTGCTGCCACTGTAGGGTTGGGTGGGAGGGCATGAAAGGTCCAGGACTCGTCACGTGATGCACCTGCTGTGGTGAGGGCATCGTTTTGGTCATTTGAGGGGCTGGAGTTTGGGAGGAAACGTTTAGGATGTCAGACCTGATCTGGTGTTCTCCGGAGGAATGGCAGGTGACTGAGACAGCACTTTCAGGAACTTGAGGAGTTTCATCAGCAGGTGTTTGTTGGACGCTGCTGTGATTTGGAGTATTGGGTGTTGAGTTAGTGTTTAGCTCTGTTGCTGGGTTTTCAGGTGGGGTTTCATGTCCATCTGAAGTCAGGGTGTTTACTGTTCTCTGAGAGTGAGGTGAAACAGTGCTGTCTTCTACGGCTGATTTGTTCAGCTTGTCACTGCCTTTTCGTCTGCCAGCTTGTCAGGCTGAATCTGGTTCCTCTTCCTTTTCCCACTGATTCTCATGAGGCCTTGCTTGGTCCCATGACTTCTCCCAGTGCCGTCCAGGTGAGCGACGCCCACGCCGGTTCATCCCATCGGTCATACCTCTGTTCAGGTCGGGTGTCAGCGTGTGAGTCTCGTTCTCTGTTGGACGGGAGTGCATTCCATTCTCTGTGTGGTGGCTTAGCATTGTCTTGGCGTTGGGTGCCCTAGAGCCAGTTCATGGTGTTGCGTGTTGAAATCAAGAACTGCTGGGGTTTTTGTGCTCTTTTCTGAGGCCATCTTTTGTTTGTAGTAGGCCTTTTGCACCAAGTCTCGCAACTGCTGAGTGTTCATCGTTCGTGGACATGCGAGAACGCCAAGATGGTGGCTTATGCCAGGATGAAGGTTTCCTGGAAGAGAGTTTTAAAGTTCAGTTCATCTTCCATGTCAGAATCATTGCGAGTTCCAAAATATGCTTGTCTGAGTCGACTGTAGTAAGCTTGAGGAGTGTCGTGACGCCCTTGTCTCGTCTCCAGGGCAGCCACTAAGCCTTGATCGGACTCAGGGTCGGCGAACTCTTTAATAAGGGCTTTTCGCAGCCGTTGATAATCAGTCTTTGTGTTAACAGGCTGCCGGTCCAGGAAGCTGCGCACTTCAGGACTGGATGTCGTTCGGAGTAAATAGAGTTTATCTTTGTCCGTAACGTTAGGTCGCATTTCCAGATGGAAATCAATATCTTGCAGATACGCTTGGACCTTTTGGCTGTTTGGCACGCTGGGGTTGAATTTGCCAACGTTTCGGGCGAGCTTGTCAAGGTCTTTTAGGTCCAAGCTGTGCGACGATCTGCGGCTGGCTGCAGATTCTTCTGGTTCTGTCGTGATATAAAGTTCTTCAGACGGCGCTGGTGACTGTTTTAACACCACCCCCTCTGTCTTATGTTCACGTGTCAGTCCAGGCACAGGTGACTTGGTCCTGCTTGGCAGGGGTGCGGTTGGTGCACGTCCTGTCCTTGACGGCTCCTGGCGTAGTTCGTAAGCGTGCTTGAGTTCCTCTTGGAAACTTTCAGACTCCTCTGTGACGTAGTCGAGCTGTCATGTTAGGCGGCTGATCTCGTTTCTTGATTCAGCCAAATGAGCTTCGAGGGCCTTGATTCTGCTGTTTTTGTCCCTGAAGTCAGTCTTTGCCTTTTCTAGTAGCTTCTCTGCATACTGTAGCTTGTCAACACGATCAGCGAAGTCCTCTTTGAGTTGCTGCATTTCGTGGCTGGTAGCTGCTAGAGTCTCTTTAGCCTGTTGATCTCCTCCTCGGCGCCTTGCTCCACCTCATCGGTCCCTTCCTGTCGCACCTGAGCTCCACGCCCAGCTGCTCTATGCGTCGCCAGCGCTTGTCAGCTCCTGCTGGCGTGTGCGGCGTGCTTGTCGCTCAGTTTGAGGGTGGCGATGAGTATGTGGCTTAAAGAACCGGTGATCTTGGCTAATTCTTTGTGACTGTAGTTTTGACTTGGGTCTTGTCTCATAATGCTTGTGAGGTTGTCATCTAGTTGATCCTGTGTCTGATGTTGGAGTGCTTCAGCAGCTTTAGGGAGTATGCTGTCCGTTGTAACACTTAGCCACATTTCCAGTCCTTCCCAGTGACCGACATGTTCTGTTTCGTGAGACATGTTCTGGCGGGTCAGGGGGATCTTGGACCGAACTGACACAGACCTTGAATAGGAAACAAAGCAAAAACAAAACACAAACAAAACAAACAGGGGTGTAAATGTGCACAGTGTAGTGTATGCTAGTGTTGAGTGTGTCTCTGTGTTTGTGGTCCTCTGGCAGGTGCTTCTAATTCGTAGTCTCTGCAGATAAATTATTGGGCACACATAAGGGCAGCCCAGCTGGGAAGCAGAGAAAGAAAAACCCACAAACAGAATGGGTACACAAGGACAATAGCACTAAACAGATCTCTCTTTTAATAGCAGATTTTCTCTTTTCGCTTTGTTAAGTCTGATTTAGAAGGACGCTTCTAATCAGAGGATTGTAAAGTTTTCTCTTTTGTAATAAGACTGTTATTGCTATTTCAATTTTCTCCTTGATGGAGGAAAATAACAGCAATGACAGTGCTTGTCCCTTAATGGCAGGATTTTACACATAACGCTGGTCAGCGTGTGTCTCGCGCGTGTTTAAAAATTTTGCCGATGTCTATCTTCTCATTGCACCTGCTTTAACTGGGAGGTAGGATTTCACAATAGAGGGTAAATGATAAACAGTTTGAATGTGGTTCTCAAGTTTCATAAACATCTGTTCAATTGTGACATTTCGCCTATTCGTGATCTTCCCTGGCCAAGTCTTAAGCAAACAAGTCAAATTAGAAGTTAGTAACAGGGAGAAAAGAAAAGAGAAATTAAGATTTATTCCCAAGATTTTAAACTAATACGTTGGCACAAGGTGGTGCTGTTGAGTCTATATGCTTAGGTTGGTTTGGCTGTTTACAGGGTAAACAAACTGACCTAAGTTGAGGAAACCTTAATTTCCCTTTTGGTGTTTTCTAATTAGAAGGTTGCATTTTATGCTCCAGATTGGTGAGAAGTGACTTTGATTGTATGGTGTCACTGTCACTTCTCCAACACTAGGGGGAGCACTATCTACTCTCAGGCCTAAGTAAAGAGGACTTTATTTAATTTTAACTTAATAAAATTATTTTAATAAAATTATTATTAATTTTATTTGAGTTAATCAGATCACCTAAGGAAATGAAGTATGGCCTACAGGGGGCGCCAGACTTGTGGTAAGTCTGAAATTATAATTAAAATTAGACTTTGTGGTTTCTAATTAAAATGTATGATGTTATAATTAAAATTAATAGGCTCACCTAGGATTAGAATTACAAATGCAATCTGCAATTGAGTTGATAAACCAATATTGTTGCAAAATGTAAACAGGAAGTGTAATTAATTATTAAATGTAATTAGAATTTTCGAATTCATAATTAATTATTAAATTAATTTACAGCTTCTAAATCACTAGTTTTGGATTCCCATAATAGTAATTAAAATAATTTCCAAACTTAAGCATTCCTCATTGTCATTAACATCAAAAAAAAATAATAATTCATAATTAATCTGTATCCTACTTGTAAACGAAATAAAAATTTCTGGCCCTCTTGATAATAATTAAGGTTTTACAGTAGTGATCAATTATAAGAGCGTTTATGATTCATAAATGGATACTGTTGTTGCTGGAAGCAGGAATTAAAATAATTTTATTTAAATGAAATTAATTGCAAATTTGCAATTAATTATGACATTCAGTTAATAATTAAAAATTCCTAACAATAGCGCTTATCCATTGATGTGTTTTCAAAATCATAAAAGCCATTATAATTGAATGCAATCAAATCACCATATTATCAAGGTAATGAGGTAATACTAAATTATCTTCTAATAACCCACCAGTTATTAAGCTGGTCCCACAAAAGGTAAAAAGACTTTAATCAGCTGTTATATTAAACCAACCTGTGAAATTGTTAACATTGATGATTGGGAAACATTAACACAGCCAACTTAAAACGTACGTTAGTCTTTTAAATGGGAGAGAGAGAGAGAGAGAGAAAGGGAAAACGTGAGTGGCTTTTTCACACACACCCACTGCATTCACTCATATGCAAACTCTCTAAATGCTATGTGCTAATCACTAGCCGTAAGGCAAACCGCATTGCATTTGCTACGCTGCTAAAACTTCTTTGTTTCAGTTAGCTTGTATCGCTAGTGTATTAGCTTACACGTGGCTAAATCTCCACTAGTACACTGCTCCGGATCTAGCCTCTGAAGACTTCCTGGCTAAGCTCAACAGGTTACTATGGTGACTCACGCCCGTTGCATGTAAACTTGTTCACGCCTCAACCAACAAGCCTTGTTCGGAGGTGAATCTTTATAGCACATACAATCTCACTCGTTCAGGGCGAGATAAATTTATCTACGGGTTACTTATAAATCATCAAAGCCTCGGCGGGCTATTATGCGAATATTTGTCTGTTTAGACAGATACAACAACAATTCAATCGATTGCAAAATTTCTCCCCCTTTTCAAAACCGAATGGTCACTCCTTTGTTTGAGCGCCACGCGTTTGAATTTCACTCGTGTGAGATTAAATCATGGCTGAGAATTACTTAAATAGCTACTTTAAAAATCCTACAGCCTGGGGAGTAACGTGGCTGGGTTTGAAAGTGGAACACGCACTAACAACATTACCACGAAGGCCTTAAGAGAGGGGCAACAAGGGACACGCTCGTTCGCCTCTCATGCGCTGTTAAAGCGACTTCATATTAATTGTTTACTGCAGTTTCATTTCTTCTCAACGAGCTCGAGTGAACAGTTACAATCTCTTTCATTCAAACTCACTGTGTTTCACAAACAAGAATGCAATACCACAAATAACCGCTTTTCTCTGTATTTACTCAATTTTTCCGGATAAAAGTGAGAAATAGATTTATTGTCTCTGGTTTGATTTTCAGATTTTAATCTTTACTGCCCGCATCCTCCACCATTCTGTAAAGAAATCCAGTTTAATATGGAGCTATTGTTTCAGCTCCGGGAATTAGTTATTAAATATTCAATGTTGCTTGATCAACGTAATATTAATATTTAACGTACGATTTATACTTTGAGTACTCGGCCAGCGAATACTACGTCAGTATATCTATTAAATCTCGCTTCTATTGCCCGTGGCCCCGGTAACAATAAAACGAAATTAATAATTAATCATGTTCGAGCTAGGTTGCGTTATCTTTGGGCAAATAATGATGAAAATACTTAATCACATTCCAGAGACAATTCTTTATAAAACGAAAAAGGTTTATTCGTAATACTGCTATTCTAACATAAATGGATTAACTGATAATACACAAACATACACACATAGGAGAGTTTTGAGGTTAACTGTTGAAAGAGTACCATTCTTTCGATTGCATAACTTAACTAACCAGGAAAAGATCACGAACAAATACGTATGCTTTGTTACTGCATTCAGATCGAATTTACCAGTTTAGTCAGGATAGAAACGCTTTGTTTGTTATACTTGCTGTCTGTTGTTGAAGCAGGCTGTTGCTTTTTGGTTTCGTTTTCCCGCGTGAGTTCAGTTCTTTGTTCGGGGGGTCACGTGGTCGGTTCGTGCTTCTTTGGTTTTGCTCTCGTGTGGAGACTTGAAACTACTGCGTGACGTCACCGGGAAAGCTCTCTGCTCTGCAGTCGTTGAATTCGTTGCTCCGTGATTTTACGGCTTTGGCACGGTCTTAGACTTCATAAATGGTTGGTTTTCAAGGTGAGAGTCCAGCGGACCGGCGCGCATTGGAGGGCGCAGCTTCGCGGAGTTTCAGAGATGTTCAAGCCATGTTCAAGAGAGTCAGAGCGCCAGAAGAGAAGAGAGAGAGCGCGCCGCTCGCGCGTCGTTTTAAACAGACCAACTTGGCCCTGCCCACGGGCGGCTTGTCGAATCCGATTGTCCGTATGGGGCGGAGCCCCACCTGCACGGCTGTTTTTTTTTTGCAAGGCATCTTTATGTGACGACAAATAACTTGTTTTTACCCCTGTATTAAAACTCTTACCAGGTTTACACATTTATAATATCACCACATTCGTTATCTTATTGATTCATACAATTCTGCAACCATTCATAAAAGTCTAAACACTGCAACCTACACATTCCAGGTTAAAGCACGATTAGAGATCAGCCCACGTTTTCCTAAATAATTCATATTCCACAAGCATATGAGAGAAAGAGTGCAACAATTAATATCCACATGTTTCTTGTGTAGATGAATTATTATCATGACATGAATGTGTCTCTTGGAAATCTTCTAGTGGCCACTTCTCTTTGTTCTGTGACCGGACGAAATCGCGCGCTTTTGCGCTGATGCGAAGGGGGAGGGGTTTTAGAGAGACGCTGATTCTTTCGGTGACCTGTAGAGCCAGTTGAATTCCTGCCGATATACGTTACATATCCCCCTTGGGCTTGGTGATGTTCCCTGATGGAACCTCGTCAAGTTAAAACTATTAACTATTAAAACTATTAAAATAAAAAAATGGAAATCCCCTTTATTTACCAAATAAATAAAGGTGTTTACATTTCATTGATTAAAAGGCAAATAAAATTTGGGTGAAACTTACTTACTTACTTACAGTTTTTCATACTTTTATTGCTTGTGGAAAAATCTGAAACTCAATTTTAAATAAACACAAAGAATGACATTGATTTTTTTACATTTTATTTTTGTTAGAATTTATTAAAACAAATAGTATGTTTTTTAATTGGCTTGTTTTTGTGTTTTGCTTTGGTACCGAAATTGGTACAGAGAAACGTGAATTTTCACTGGTATCGGTACCGAATACAGACATTTTGGTACCGTTACAACACTAGAAATGTTGGCTTTTGATCCTCGATGCATCATATTGCATATTTTCCTCAAATTATTTTCTTAATAGTAATTACTGTATTAATTAGTCATAATATATTTTTATTTTATCCTAATAGTGACTATTAACATGCACTTTTATATGCTATTTCAACTGATTCAATATTGACTGACAATAAATCAGCCAATCAATAATTGTTTTGTATTGACATGAGGGTGAGTAAATACTGACAGTCTTTGTGTGAAGGACTCTTTTAAGTGTGGCATGGCTTTTAAGTATGGTCTTCTCCCTGAGGAAATTACAAAGACGGGGCTGTCAGGATTATAGGAGCTGAGTGCATTATCATTATGGTTTCTGGTTGTACAGCATGCCGTTTCACATAAGAAAACAACAACATCGCACTGGGCTTTGTGACATTGCCATTTCAATTATACCTCGAGATGTGCTACTCTGCATGTAAAGTATATCCTTCCCATCCTCGCAGAGAAAATGCACACGTATACCCTCCATGAATAATACACAGGACCATATGGTCTGGAGGAGTATGTAGTACTATGCATGCAAGCAGAGATCTCATGCAAACATATCTGTTGTGGTTACGTTTTCTCTCTATTCTAGATTGTGAACACATGGGACATGAGAACCTGCAATGGACTGCAATATTTAACAAGTAAATCCACACTGCATCACCTACATGAGACCTGTCTCTGAGGTGCAGATCTTCTCAACCTCTTCATGTTTCCACCTTGTTTTTGCTGAAGCAGCAGAATTATACTGAAACTATGTATTGGCTTCCCATCAAGGACAGTCTGAAATCAATAGCTGTCTCTTTAGTCCGCCCGATGCACTTATCAAACCTTATTTTTTATTGTTTATTTTTTTTCAGGAGTCATGTTTTATTTAGGCATAAGTTAGTCTAATGTCTCAATTTGAACTGAGCAATCCATCAAAACGTCATGGATGGCCAGTGCTTAGTTGGTGACTGGCATTATCAGATTGTTTACACACATCCACTCAGCAAGTAAAGGTATCTCTCTCAGCAGACGCCCATCTGAAATCAAAATTGACAGGAGCGGGTGAAGAAAATGGTCAGCTAACTCTCATATTTAGTTGCTTCCTATCAGTGTCATGACCTAAATAAACACTTTCCCCCCTCTCGGAATGGTACAAGAGCTTTTAAAATGGGTAAAATGATGAAGCAGCGCATGTGAAAGAGATGAGGGAGCATAGATACACTCGCCGGACACTTTATAAGGTACTCCTGTTCAATTGCTTGGTAAAAGAAATTGCTAATCAGCCAATTACATGGCAGCAACTCAATGCATTTAGGCATCTAGATGTGGTGAAGACGACTTGCTGAAGTTCAAACCGAGCATCAGATTTTGGAAGAAAGGGGATTTAAGTGAATGAACATGGAATGGTTGTTGGTGCCAGACAGGCTGGTCTGAGTATTTCAAAAACTGCTGATTTACTGGGATTTTCACGCACAACCATATCTAGAGTTTACAGAGAATGGTAAGAAATGGTTCTCCTTCAGAGAAGAATGAGCAGACTGGTTAGAGATGAGAAAGGCAACAGTAACTCAAATAACCACTCGTTACAAACACGATATGCAGAATCTCTGAATGCACAACACGTCAAACCCTGAAGCAGATGGGCTACAGCAGCTGAAGACCACACCGGGTGCCACTCATGTCAGCTAAGAACAGTAAACGGAGGCTACAATTCATACAGGCTCACCAAAATTGAATATAGAAGATTGGAAAAACGTTGCCTGGTCTGATAAGTTTCGATTTCTGATGCGACATTCAGGTGGTAGGGTAAGAATTTGGCGTAAAGAATAGGAAAGCATGGATTCATCCTGCCTTGTCTCAACGGTTCAGGCTGGTGGTGGTGGTGTAATGGTGTGGGGGATATTTTCTTGGCACACTTTGGGCCCCTTAGTACCAATTGAGCATCGTTTAACGCCACATCCTACCTGAGTATTTTTGCTGACCATGTCCATCCCTTTATTACTACTTTCTTGAACGTGAAAATTAGATAATTTTACTCAAATGGCCTCCACAGTCACCAGATCTCAATCCAATAGAGCACCATTGGGATGTGGTGGAACGGGAGATTCGCATCATGGATGTGCAGCCGAAAAATTTGCAGCAACTGCGTGATGCTATCAATGTCAATGTCAATATGGACCAAGATCTCTGATGAATGTTTCCAACACCTTGTTTAATCTATGCCACAAAGAATTAAGGCAGTTCTGAAGGCAAAAGGGGGACCAACCCGGTAATAGCAAGGTGTACCTAATAAAGTGGCCAGTGAGTGTATATCTTTTAGGGCATTCTGTGTTACGGGTGAGTGTGAACCTATTGATTCTAGTTTGACGTGCTCTAAATTGACCCCTTCGAGGTCCCTGCTCAGCTTTTGGTCCACATTGGAAAACAGCAAGATGGACTGGAGTGTTTCCTAAGCATGTTTGCCTTTAGGTTTGCAGATTTTTTCCTTGCAATGATAAACGTGGACCATACTATGAGAGATTAAAGGTAATGGATTAGATCAGCTCCCCATTCCTCACTGCTGATTATCCAGCACTCCTCTCATTTTTATAGATGCCGTGCTGCTGTGATTGGCTCCAGTTTGCTCGATGTGTTTCACAGGCATTGCTAAAGTGCACACACTGCGTGGCAGCACACTGAGTAGGTGTAGTAGTTCTTATTGCCTACAGCAAAAAAGCAAGCAAGGTGTATGGAGGTCTTGGCAAGTAGCTTTCTTATCACTTATTCTTATTCTTCACTGACTAAAGATCATTAGCTGTGAGGGAACCATGGGGCAGGTTGAATTGGACAAATCTCTCAACTTTTATTTTATGTTTTAAAGTTGTACATATTGTAGTATCAGTTAGTCAGAAGTCGAACTATTGGCATAAAGTCTGGTCCGCATTTGCTGCAGTGAGTTGGGAACTGGAAATCAGTTCTTATAACTACAGTAGTTTAATTAATCGATAAATAAATACTACATATGCATACAAAGGGAACTGCATAGTATAAAAAGGGAACTGGATGACTTAAGTTTCGAATGATATAAAATTATTTGTCCCAGAAATAAATTTTAGAGGGTTAATGAGCTGCCTTTTTTATTATTTTATGTTCTCTGAGGGCCACTTATAATGTTATCATGATTTTACATAATACAACATCATAATATAAATAATAGGCTATTTTTTGTCCTGTATTTACCACCATCAACCCACCATTGGAAAACACAGTTTGAATAGGCATGGCAGATTGTATAGTTGGGGTGTGTCTCAATCGGCTCATGCTGATCATGGAGTCGCCATTTTAGGGGCATTCTCAATCGCGAAATCCTTCCATTGCACTGAAACATTCGCTCCCTGAAAAATCACACAATACACCGCAAAAACTAGAGAGCATTGGCGCTCACAATGCTTCCTTACTGGGAATAACATCTCATTTCTGAAGTGTGAAACATAAACCACACGAGCCAACTTGATATATATATATATATATATACTGTATATAATGACACACGATAGAAGATTTGAAAAGACAAACCGTAGTTTTTTTTCAAAATAATTAGTCTATTTCAACGTAAACACACATCGCTAGAAAGGTAATGAACACATTTATTTAACATTTTATAATTAAAATTCGGCTGAAAAGTTGTAAGAATATGTAACAGAACGATATGTTTAAAGAGAATAAAAAATGATCGAGATCGGTCGTGTCTGTTGTTTGTTAATTCAAGCAGTGACGTTCTACTATGTTGTCCATTGACGTTGTGCGCAGTCATGTCACTGGAATTCGAGTGATCACTGTCCCAACGTGTGGTGAGTCAGGGAACTTACTAGTGACCGAATTTGTGTACACGATCTACTAATTCACGAGATCGGGAGCTAGGAAGCTGATTGAGACGCAACCTCGGAAGTAAACAACCACTGCTATGATTGGCTACACTGAACAAAAATGCTAAACAAAAATAAGGTAAGTGGTTGCAAACAATTTATTTTAGCTACATTTAACCCTTTCAGTGGTGAGTTTAAAATATTCTAGCGGTCCCCCAAGAGTATTTTTTTTAAGGCGACCGTTATTTTAGAACGTTTGCCCTAACTGTTTTGATGGCGACGCGTCATGATTGTCACGTGACACACCGCAGTCACAATAACACTGTATGACAGATGGATCGCTTATATTTAGTTTTTCCTTTTTTATTTAATATATTCACAAACTTGCTTACCATGACATGGGCAATCTGATATTCCGTTTCACAAATATGTGCAAATGAGTGTGTTTTGTTGTTTAAAAATTTATAAATTATTTATAAATTATCTTGATTGTGATCTGTAATGTGACATGGGCGCCGCCATGTTTTTTCATGCCGCAGTTCAGAGAGTCCTGTCAGTTGGATTTACAGCATGTATATTCATCAATTTCTCCTGAAATAGATGCAAGTAAGTGGCCGGTGAACTGGGTGAAGAATAGAGTGAACTTTATAGTTACTTACACTGTGTGTATCTGATATGAATGAAATACATCGGCAATTTTAATGTATTGTTATTGTTTCTTCCATAGACATCTGTGTGTAATTTACAAGCTCTAAATTAATTGTTTTACCAGTACTTATGTGTATTTAAATGTCTGAAACCTAAAATATGCATTATGCGGTTATTGACACTGCATAGTTGTGATAATAGGTCAATGATAGTGCACGTTTCTCTCTGGCTTAGCACCAGACAACACGCAGAACCACAGTTTGAATTTGGCAGT
Source organism: Gymnocypris eckloni scoliostomus (assembly GCA_027564155.1). Classification (NCBI taxonomy): domain Eukaryota; kingdom Metazoa; phylum Chordata; class Actinopteri; order Cypriniformes; family Cyprinidae; genus Gymnocypris; species Gymnocypris eckloni. The sequence goes on along the minus strand of CM050427.1, from coordinate 14,684,045 downwards.
TATGCGACATTACCAAAATTTCTAAATCCAATATGTGGGACCGTACTCCTAGGGGCATGGAAATAAAAATCCCAGACGTGGGACCGTACCGCTCAAAAGGTTAAATAAAATAAAAAAATTGAAAGTTAGTCAACTAAATTTGTTTATTTAAATGTAACTAAAGTAAATTGATTGCAACCACTTACCTTAAATAAATTAGGCCTAGTAAATTCAATGAATATATTTTTTTAGTGTAGTCGTGTATGTTTGATGGCGTACATTCTACACAGATGGATGCTGCTGAGATTTAGGTTAAAAACACATGAATCAGTACATATCAAACGATCTGTAATAACAAAGCAATAGTGACCACGCAATCAAAACAGCTACTCACTTTTGTGCTGCGATATTACTATTGGAACCAATATAGTCAGCACAACATCGTCTTTTAGTTTCAGTCTTTTAAAACATACTGTCAAATTCTGCCTTTTGTTTTGAACAAATCTGTTGTAAAATTAAGTGAACAATTTTTCTCAATGTTGAGATCAGAAGTAAGCCAGTGCACATTTTTTTTTGTCCACAACTTGGCACTGTACCACATTTTGTTGTATTCGGAGCCATCTTTATCGTTTGGTTTCTACATAGACCTATGTTTGCCTCTGTCCTTATTTACACTACCTGTGCGAATCAGTGGATGAGGCTAAACAGGCAGTGATGTAGAAGCAGGCATTGATCATCTTCTGTGGAAGCAGGATTTAGCCACACTGTTACATCATAAAGTGGCACATTCCACAACCTGTCGTTTTGCTAGATTGGCTTCTATTGTTGTCAAAAGACCGGTACTTCGGTACCAAATCAGTAAAGAAAAGAAAATGCCACGGTACCAAGTACCCGGTAAACCCGGTTCTTGACCCATACATTCCTGTGATTTCCGCGATGCAGAAAACGCAGACGGAATCTCGGAATCCAGTAATAATTTGTACAAATTTAGATTAATTAATCAAAAGTAGGTCATTACACTTAAATCAAATTGCGACATGGATTACTATCTGTAAATATTAACCCGCAAAAGTCTATTCAAATATGAACCCCACATGTTCTGCGAGTATCTGTTTGAAATAATTAATGGCAGAGACACGTTTTTTTTACACTGAAGCGCGTGTGACACTCATGGTGATTTACTGTGTCATACTGTATGTAGTGGTTGTACCAGAATGTTATCTGCAGTACAATCTCATGTGTAAATTAAATCAAGTTGGTTGCCTGATTTGTGAGTAGTAGTGGTTTGATTAGTAGTGGTAAGGCGTTTGAGATCAAATTTCAAATAAATATTGTCATGAATCCGGTTGCCACTCACTACAACTGCACATCACCCATGGACTACATCTCCCATCATGCACTGCACTCACACATTCCCATCCACCATTACACCAATCACACAGCTGTCACCATTCACTCATTAGCCTTGATTGTCTCACCACACCTGCACCTCATTCACACACACACATTTAAGCAGCACTCTCACATGCACTCACCGCAAAGTCTTGTTCTTTCCCCGGCTGACATTTCTAAGCGTTATTCATCCTGCTAGTTGTGATCTCTGTGTTTGACCCCGGACTGCCCGACCTCGGAACTCTGAACCTGTGCCTGTGACCCTGACTTCTGCCTGGTATTGTTTACGTCTCAGCCCTGCCTCTGATATTCCTGGTTTTGCCTGCCGACCTTTGCCTGTTTGATTCTGCCTCTGTCTAATAAACCTTTTACTGCAAATGGATCCACACGCCTTTGACCAGTCATTACAAATATGGTATTATTTATTATAATGCATGTGATAATACTACTACTTTTACTACTGTTTAAAAAATGAATAAAACTTTATTTTTATAATAAATAATCATACAATATTTCATAAATGTTTTAATTTTAATAGTAAATCCCCTTAATTTACCAAAAATATGAAATGTGTTTAAATTTCATTAACTTTGGGTGAAACTTGTTTAACGTTTTTCATACTTTTATTACTCTTGGAAAAACTTGAAAAACTATTTTAAATAAGTATAAAGAATGCCATTGATTTGTGTAAATTTTATTTTTGTTTGTCTTTATTTATAAAAAAAATAGTATGTTTTTTAATTAGCATGTTTTTGTGTTTTGCTTTGGTACCGAAATTGGTACCGAGAACTGTGGATTTTCACAGGTATCGATACCGAATACAGAAATGTTGGTACTGTGACAACTCTATTGGCTTCAATATAAGCTGGTTTTAGACTAACTAAAAAGTTTTGAGTTCTGGAACTTACAGGGTGTTTTTATTGTACAATAACATCCAGGTAATTTTGATTTCTCAGTTCATAATGCCTTAAATGAATGAAATACGTTTTGTCTAGTATTGTTTCATATATAGTTAAAGAGATGCAATGTCTGACATTTACTCATGGTATTTGTCTCATGTTGTTCCTTTTGACTCTTTATTCTGTATACAGAGCACATACGATCATAATTTGAAGACCATTGGAAGACATTAGCATTCATTTTATAGACAAAAATTGTCAGTGGAACCATTAAGGAACCAAAATCATTAAGAGGAAACAGAATCGTTAAATGATTTCCTGTCTCTAGTGTGCATTATGGTATAGTTATCAACTTTATAACAAAAACATTCAGCAGTAGAAATGTGTATAGTTATGTATCCCAGTTGGCATCAGTAAAGAACCAACTCTGATACCAGGAATATTTTGGTGGAAAGGAGTAACTGTAGTTTATTCTGTACTAGAGCTGTCTTCACAGACTCAGAGGGGGGCGTCTGACCAACATGTAAAACAACCAACCAACCACAGAGGATGTATAATATATTATGCCAATGGGGCCAATGCCTCGGGGGCCTCTCGCTGCCATGGGCCTCAAACTGAGATGCTTGCTGTGGCAATATAAAAACCACCACTGATGTAAAATTGACATAGAAACAAAAAGTGCTTGAATGTGTTCCAGTGACTACTGTGTGAAATAAGTGCAAATGTTCCTGGTTCCTCATCAGCTTTGATATTTGAAACCAGTCACAGTACATTATTGTCTCTATTGCAGTATATTACTCATATATTGTGTACTTTCTAGTACGTTTTCTCATAGTTACATGTTTATTTTTTTACAAACTCTCAACGAGGCTAATTCTCTGGGAACTCCATAATCAGTCATTACCAACCACATGTATAGGGTAATATTATACATCTGAAATCAATAATTATATAGGGGCAGTCGTGGCCTAATGGATAGAGAGTCGAACTTGTAACCTGAAGGACACGGATTCGAGTCTCAGGTCTGGCAGGGATTGTAGGTGGGGGGAGTGAACTTTCAGAGCACTTTCATTAAAGCAGGCTGTAAAATAGTACAGCCCACGCTCTCTCCCACCCTCATCAATATTTCATAAAATAAACTCAACAAATAAAAGGAAAATCCACAATGCTGAATCAAAGCACCAGACTTTCAAAACAATGTGGCATAGATTAGGCAAGCCTTTTTTTCATTTGTCTTTTACTGACTATGTGCCATATGAAAATATGATGCAGAAATGTTGTCCGGAGTTCCAAAATGAGATAATCGTTATTTTCCATTAAAATACAACTAATTGATCAACTGTTGGCAATATCCACAAATTGTTACGTTTATTTTATGAAATATTGATGAGGGTGGGAGAGAGAGTGGGCTGCACTATTTTACAGCCTGCTTTAATGAAAGTGCTTTGCGTTTCTTCAGTGTATTATTTCATGAAGAACAATTATTCTTCGCACACCAGAACCCGCCACTAATCTTTGCACCACACACACGCAAGCACGCACAGAGGCATTAACATAAATAATTAATTTTCAGCCAAATAAGATGCTATTTGCATAATAACACTCAAAGACATCATGCAATCTGAAGGTCTTTAGCTTAACAGTTCTTCGCACACTGTAAATTTGGAGAGCATGTTTAAAGGAGTAGTTCACCTGAAAATGAAGATGTCATTATTTACTCACCCTCATGTCATTTCAAATCCGAGTACTGTATTAATGGGTTGGATTGCAGAATTTGAATTTGTGAAGAAATCTCTTGCTCTTATTAAGAATATAATGTTTTATATAATTAATCAATTTCTACTTTCTTGCTTATACTTATTATGATTATAAATATATATATATATATATATATATATATATATATATATATATATATATATATATATAATTATATATATACATACACAGAGGGTAAAATAAGTATTGAACATGTCACCATTTTTCATGGTACAGTGGGGCAAAAAGTATTTAGTCAGCCACCAATTGTGCAAGTTCTCCCACTTAAGAAGATGAGAGAGGCCTGTAATTTTCATCATAGGTATACCTCAACTATGAGAGACAAAATAAGAAAAAAAATCCAGAAAATCACATTGTAGGATTTTTAAAGAATTTATTTGCAAATTATGGTGGAAAATAAGTATTTGGTCACCTACAAACAAGCTAGATTGCTGGCTCTCACAGACCTGTAACTTCTTCTTTAAGAGGCTACTCTGTCCTCCACTCGTTACCTGTATTAATGGCATCTGTTTGAACTTGTTATCAGTATAAAAGACACCTGTCCACAACCTCAAACAGTCACACTCCAAACTCCACTATGGCCAAGACCAAAGAGCTGTCAAAGGACACCAGAAACTAAATTGTAGACCTGCACCAGGCTGGGAAGACTGAATCTGCAATAGTTAAGCAGCTTGGTGTGAAGAAATCAACTGTGGGAGCAATTATTAGAAAATGGAAGACATACAAGACCACTGATAATCTCCCTCGATCTGGGGCTCCACGCAAGATCTCACCCGTGTCAAAATGATCACAAGAACTGTGAGCAAAAATCCCAGAACCACACGGGGGACCTAGTGAATGACCTGCAGAGAGCTGGGACCAAAGTAACAAAGGCTACCATCAGTAACACACTGCGCCGCCAGGGACTCAAATCCTGCAGTGCCAGACATGTCCCCCTGCTTAAGCCAGTACATGTCCAGCCCGTCTGAAGTTTGCTAAAGAGAATTTGGATGATCCAGAAGAGGATTGGGAGAATGTCATATGGTCAGATGAAACCAAAATAGAACTTTTTGGTAAAAACTCAACTTGTCGTGTTTGGAGGAGAAAGAATGCTGAGTTGCATCCAAAGAACACCATACCTACTGTGAAGCATGGGGGTGGAAACATCATGCTTTGGGGCTGTTTTTCTGCAAAGGGACCAGGACGACTGATCTGTGTAAAGGAAAGAATGAATGGGGCCATGTATCGTGAGATTTTGAGTGAAAACCTCCTTCCATCAGCAAGGGCATTGAAGTTGAAACGTGGCTGGGTCTTTCAGCATGACAGTGATCCCAAACACACCGCCCGGGCAACGAAGGAGTGGCTTTGTAAGAAGCATTTCAAGGTCCTGGAGTGGCCTAGCCAGTCTCCAGATCTCAACCCCATAGAAAATCTTTGGAGGGAGTTGAAAGTCCGTGTTGCCCAGCGACAGCCCCAAAACATCACTGCTCTAGAGGAGATCTGCATGGAGGAATGGGCCAAAATACCAGCAACAGTGTGTGAAAACCTTGTGAAGACTTACAGAAAACGTTTGACCTCTGTCATTGCCAACAAAGGGTATATAACAAAGTATTGAGATTAAATTTTGTTATTGACCAAATACTTATTTTCCACCATAATTTTCAAATAAATTCTTTAAAAATCCTACAATGTGATTTTCTGGATTTTTTTCTTCTTATTTTGTCTCTCATAGTTGAGGTATACCTATGATGAAAATTACAGACCTCTCTCATCTTTTTAAGTGGGAGAACTTGCACAATTGGTGGCTGACTAAATACTTTTTTGCCCCACTGTATATATATTTCTAAAGGTGCTGTTGACATGACATTTTTACCTGATGTCTGTAACAACCCATGTAATCCATACATATAACTAAAATAAAATGGAATGACACAGGTAAACAGTATTGAACTACTGAAATGTATTTAATGCTTTGTAAAAAAGCCTTTGTTAGTAATTACAGCTTCAAGATGCCACCTGTATGGAGAAATAGGCACATACATTGCCCAGGTGTGATTTTGGCCCATTCTTCCACAGAAGAGAAGAGTTTTCAAATCTTGAACTTTTTGTGGGCCTCTTAAATTAACTCTGATCTTTAGTTCTTATTTTCTATTGGATTAAAGTCAGGTGATTGGCTGGGCTATTCTAGCAACTTTATTTTCTTTTTCTGAAACCAACTGAGAGTTTCCTTGGCTGTTTGTGATAATTGTTTTGCTGAAATGTCCACCCTCTTTTCATCTTCATCATTCTGGTAGGTGCTGGGACTGAATCAGCTAACATTTATTTTCTCTGACAAGGGGCAAGATTGTTTTCTAATTACTGGTGGATTTCAGTTGGTGTCTTGGCTTTCCATGCCTTTTTGCACCTCCCTTTCTTCATGTGTTCAGTACCTTTTCCCTGTGTCATTCCATTTTATTACACACAACTTAAATTCTGAACTTATTTGATTTGTTTTCTTTGTATGTATGGACTATGGGTATGTATGGGTTATTATTGACATCTGGTGAAATGTTAAGTCAACAGCACCTTTAGAAATATATTTACTGATAAAATTGGTGACATGTTCAATACTTATTTTACCCACTGTATATATATATATATATATATATATATATATATATATAAACACTTATACATTTTAGATTTATTTATTACATTTATATTCTTTTTTTATACTTTTATATATATATATTATTTTATTTTTTTTCATTTTAATTATTTTAAAGTAAATAAAGCATTATCAGCATATAGCTTTGCATTGACTACTTTCCTTTTGAAAATTCCTTTAAGAACATACGTTTAAGGACATGAATGTTACTTGTATATGAGCTTTGGAAACATTTACTTATAGGTGCTTATATTATACTTATAGGTGCTTCTCATTCTGAAAATTATATTTTCTTTACAGGTCTGGAACCCTATACTGGCAGTGACACTGTGCACTCTTAAATACGGCCTCTTTTGAGTCCAACTCTTGAGTCATTTAGCAGGCCACTGTGCTGTGTGTATGAGTTTGATTTTAAGATTTACTCTGTGTTGTTCTATCTGGCATGCTTTAATACCTGTGTATATCAGCATGCCCCTGCATGTCTTTGTGTCATTGAGTTTCATCGGTCACGCCTCGACATCCTCATTCAGAGAGCAGCGTTCCCTCCGAGTCAGCACGCCACGCTGCACTGGCTGCTCTCAAAATGACTGACTCACTCTAAACACTATTCTATCTGTCCAGCACTTCTTATCAAAGCCTGGACTGGGCAACTGTATAGCGGACAAACACTTACACATCAAGTGTACTCAATGTAAGCTGTAAAATAACATGCTATGCAGTTGGAACTACTGCATACACATATTTTAGTTTGTTGTTTCTGGTCAGTGATATGTAGAAGGAGTAAAACAAAAATGATGTGTAGAGAGTTTATAATAGGGGTGGGAGAAAAAAAATGGATTTTCCGATGCATAGCGATACCCTCTTCAATGATTCTGAATCGATTTTGAATATTTAAGAATATTCGCATATGGCACGTGTGCACGCTAGAGACGAGGTGGGCTTCATTGCACAGAATTTGCAGTGTGAGACACGTGCGCATTGCTTGACATTGTGTGCTTCCACCCGCCATGTTTTACTTCAGATATGTTTGATATGTTTTGTGTTTGTTTGTCCTGTAGTTCGATTGTGGCTTCAGTTAAATGCACTTGAATTTTCGAATACTTTTATACTAAATTGATGTACACACAGTCAGATATGTTTTCAGAGCAGTTTAAAACATTTGATATATCGAAATAGATCTGTGTATTATTCTGAATGCAGCCTGTTAAAGCTGCCACTGTCTATGATCTCATCAGTAATAATCAAACGGCAATAATGCTGAAAAAAAAAAGAAAAAACAACTCTCAGTTATTGTCTGTAAACTTTTGGATACTTAAAGAACACTTATTTTAAATAAGTAATTGTTTTAAAAAGTAACCAGCTTATATAATACAAAAAAAGTAAATTTTGTACAAAATATATTTTGTATAAAGTTTATATAAAAAATGTAGCCATGTACAGTAATATTGAAAACTAAGAATGTGATGCATCCTGATATTGAGTTGATAGTGATAATCGTAATTGAATTGAATCATGAAACCAGTAAAGATTGATCCGAGATGACCAAAAAAAAGATGATGCCAACCCCTCAGAGAATATACAGAATTGACCAAATGTTGCCATAAGTTATATATATATCAAGTTTCTGCAATATATAAATCTATTGTAGAAACTTAATTTCCTGTAAAGCTGCTTTGCAATGATTGTTTCGTGAAAAGCGCTATACAAATAATCTTGAATTTAATTGAATTGATGATTCGCACCCCTATGTTTAAGATGGCAGTACTGACACACAGAGATTCCAACTATAAACATAAAGCGTATAAACTCTAATTTTGGTTAAGATGTAATGTCAGATGTCTGAATATTCCCACCCCTAGTTTATAAATGGTTAAATAATATAATATACTACACTAAAACAAATTAATATTGCATTTAATATACAAGTCACCATATTGGACCTTTTCACTTAAGCCATGACATTTGTGTACAGATAAAAACTGAACTGTGCCATAAATTACAAGATGAGAAATTTTAAGCAGACAGGAATAGATTTAAATTGGTTGAAGTAGGGAACAGAAAAGCAATGATTTAAGTAAGCAGTGGGGTAGAGAGAGCATTTTCATGTGTCATGTGTGTATATGTGTGTTTTGATAGAGGAGGGAGAGAACCAGGTGCTGGGAGAAACTCAGAAGGGTCAAAGGGGGAGTTTGGCTGGGGATTTTTTTTACACTCTAGAAATATGTCAGCCTGGTATTGATAGGCATGCTGGGTGATCCATCTTAATCCAATACCCCAGGATGAGAGGAGAACTTTGTGTGCCCCCTTGTATGACAAGGGGTCAAAAAAATGAATATATGTATGTAGTGTGTTTGTGTATGTGTGCATGTATATACATTTGGTACAGGTTGGAAATGTGTTTTAATCAAAAATGCTGTAATAAAATAGTAATGTTATGAAATATTACATTTCTGATAATAATTTAATTAGTTATATATATATATATATATATATATATATATATATATATATGTGTATGTGTGTGTGTAGAAATTTTATTTATTCCTGTGATGGCAAAGCTGAATTGTCATCATTACTCCAGTTTGTAGTATTGAAACATCCAATTAAATGGCCCCTACTATGCCCCTTTTGTACACGATGGTAAGATAAGTCTAAGTTCTTCCCAGAATATATCTGTGAAGTTTCAGCTCATGCACCACAAAGATAATTTATTATATAACTTTGAAAATGCCTATTTTGAGTGAAAGGAGAAACAGTCTGTTTTTGTGCATGTCTCACAAATGCAAAGGAGTTGCTGCTCCCCACACCGTTTTCTAGTATAGGGCTGTGCCTTTTCAGCTCGTACCTCAGGATACTCTATAAAAATAAAATAAAAACCTCTGTTTGGTTTTGATTATCATGTGTATCGAATTGTCTATCCTGTGTTTTAAAACAAGCAGCGTATGCTCTTGTGTGTCAGTCGCATACCAGATACGCTGTTTTCATTCAAATCAAAGCGTAAACAAATGTAGAAGATGTATCCTTGTGGCGCGGCTGACACAGAAGAGTGTACGCTGCTTGCAACATGGGGGTAAGTGATTAATGGCAAAATATTCATTTTTGGGGTGGAGTATCCATTTAAACTGTCAAACACACACATTTTTGTTAAAAACTATTTTGTCTGTGAAGGTAAACAGCTGGAAAATAAATAATATTTGCATATTAGATATGTGTATTAAGTGACAGCAGAAACAATATAAAAAAATACATATGTAAAAAAAAATATTAATTGTAAATTACATTTTTGGAAAGAGAAAAAAAGCAAGAGAATATTCCCCATTAGTTTTATCTTGGTGGTTTTGGGTGTCTTCCCTTCTTCTCCTGTTGATGGGGGTTGGATGCTTCATGCGTTTTTAATTAGATGAGGTGATTAGGAAATTGGGGGAGAGGGAAATAAAAAATGGGATTAACACGGTTTTAGACTCCGGGAGACAGAATGGAATGAGAGCGATGTGCTATCTGCTGCACATCAGTCGCCTGATTTGGCCATTATTAGCTTTCTGTTCGTAGTGAGTAGTGCAGGATTACAACAGAATGTTTGGCCAGGGAGCAAGAGGTAAATATCAAGGCAATGTGGATAGAGTCCAGCTCTGATATTGGCATTCCATGTAGATTAAATCAAATGTGTCTACTCTATCTGCATCAGGTTGTCTAATCCATATTATAGACATGGGAGTAGACATCTAAACATAAATCCTCTGGTTTCCTGATACTGTAGAACCACATGAGAAGACATATTTATGTAGCTACACTGGCAATAGAGATGCAGACATCACCTTTTGTGTTAGAAATTGAAGTAGTGAAAACAGCATATAAAGATGTCCCTGATTCATATGATGTGATGTTTGTGTACATGAACAGCAGCATTTTTTTGTGATCAGTAACCAATGTGTCACATCAATGCAGTGGTGGACGAAGTACACAAATCAAATACTTGAGTAGAAGTACAGATATGTATCATCAAATGTTAATCCAGTAAAAGTAAAAGTACTGCTTTTTCAATTTTAGTTGAAAGTACAAAAGTACTCAATTGCTTATGTACTTAAGTAAAAAAGTACTGATAGATAGATGTATTTAGCAATTTTATATAGACTACTTAATTGAATTTTTACCTGCACATATTTGTATAATCCTACTACTCAAAATACCTGTGATTTTCCCAAAATAACCACTATATGGAGTCAATATATATATATTGTTGCTGATATGGACTATGCTGACGAGAGTGATGTAGTAATGTTCACTGTGAAGCTTACATTGTAATGTACCTGAGAGAAAACATATTTGATCATCTGATCCTCTGAGCCAGTGAGAAAAAATGTGTTTTGAAACTTGTTGTATTGCAGAACGTCACAGTTATATATGACATGAGAATAAGGCCTGAAGTTAGGCAAACATTTTAAAGAAAATATAATTATAGTTTCTTAATGATTATTTTCCTTCTCAAACCTTGTCTGTGGTATAAATCACCCCTGGCCAAATGCCCCCAGAGGGCATCACTTCCCACTCTGATAATTACTGTAGTTGTGTTCTGAACATCACATCCTTTTGTTTTCCCTCATATATAATCTATCTAGGTGGTTGAATAAACACTATTTGAACTTTATGCCTCAACTTTCTCAACTTGGAAGTGTCTTCCAACACTTTCTCGTTTGGCTCTCAACGGAGGCAGTCGCATTCTTCACTCCCCGTCCTCCCTTTTTTTCCCTGCTTGCTTTGTCTCGTCTCATCTATTGAGAGACTCTCTCTGCACGGCTCTCCAAACTAGAATATTATGGATTTGATCAACTGGTCTCTCAGTGCAATTGACACCATCTTCTCAACGAGAAGTCTGGGGAACCTGTTTGTCCTGATGGGACGTCCGCAGCCGGCTATACGAGGGATGCGTGGGAGAGGTGGCAAATCGTATGTCTGGCAGCTCTTTCCGTGGAGGACATTATACAGAGGAGATATCTACCTATTCGGTACCATGATAACAGGTATTTTGCTGATTGGATTTGCCCTGGGTTATCGAAAAATTCAGAAGACGGGAACAGCTGTCCAAAGTCTCACAAGGCTGCCGTTTTGGTTGAAGCTGTGGGAAGAGCGGTCAGCATTGAGACTGAGACTATTAACCGGAATATGGATTCTATCACGATGAAGCTCATGGCTTTGTAAGTGAAAATTGATGCTTCCGGAGACCAGAATGGACAAAATGGACAGAATAGCTGTGAAAGTATGTAGCTGTTCGCCCCAAAGACACAACAATTCAATCTTATCTTTTTCTGGCTCCCCTGTACCGGCACCGGGCTCGGCCAAGGCCATGCTGGATAACAACCCTGGGAAGAGCGCTGCAGTGGGACTCTCTTGCTACCTCCCCGATTACAGACATTATTCCCCTCCCCCGACCAAGTGCCTCCGGCTTTGTTCCGCCAGGCTTGGTCAAGCGGGTCTGCGACCAGCGCCGTAATAAATGGCTCTGGACCGGACGGCTGCTTGCCAGAGCTGGATATGTTTCCCCCTGTTGTAAAGTTGTGTTTATGGTATATGTGCTTTTGTGCTGAGGTGTTTTTTTCTGTTCTTACACTGTACTCCTCAATGGAGCATAGTCTGGGGGTTAAATTTTTTAGACATTTCCTCATGTAATGCTGTAATTTTCTTCAATTCCCTGTCTTCCTGTCCTGTCTACCCCCTTGTATGTATGTTATGTATGGGCAGGTGGATGGCTTATTTCACTGGTACTTGTGACTAAGTGACAATAAAGGGCTACTACTACTTAGCACCAGCAAGCTTAGACAGTTAACATCAGCTAACGATATTTACTTATTTTTAGTGTGTTATGAATAAACATTCATACCTGTCTACTCGGCTAGTTGAGCTAAACAATATAAAATGTATACTGTTGATAAACAATATAAAAACAGAAGTCACATAGGGCTAAATGCGTAGCATTTTAATAAAACTGCTAACGTTACAGCAGTGGGGAATATGAAGGTGCATGAGTTATTTTTTTTAATCTGTGTTATTTAAATTTTTCATTTTTTGACCTAAAACAATCAAGAGACTGATGTTTATGTGTATGCATTCAAGCATTTCAGTGGGCTCAATTGGGACACCCTTTACAGCAGATTTAGTTCACAAACAACTGATAGTTTGACCTAAGTATGATTTTCAGTTACAAAAATTAATCCTAAAATTCGACATTAGTAACTTACTTTTCTCATTATCGGTTGTGCGCCCGCGCACATGATCTTGATTTACATCTTGAGTTCAGTTCACTGTAAACTCGCTCTAAACGGATCATTTGAATCAGTGAATTGTCGACTTAAGAACAGCTTTTAAATGTTTTATTAAACAGTACAAACATTAACAGTTACAATTATGCACAAATATAAAAAAAAGAATATACACTCAGATTTGCCAGAGTTAACAAAACAATAAGATTATAAAATTACATCTTAAGAAGACACAAAGGATGAGTACAGAGATACAGTTTTCGTAGCTTTCAAATTGGTAGAATTTTGGATAGTTTCCATATAATTATCTAAATACATTTTGAACAAAGAAAATAGAGGTTTAGAGCCAGTGAACTTTTGTTTATGAATGTGAATTGTAGCTAACAGAAAACAAAAATCAATTATGTAATATTTTCCTTATTTTCTCTTGAATAGTCAGACAATCCAAAGAAAGCATCCTTAAAGCAGAAAGAAAAGTTACTTACAATATAATATTGGATAAACACAAAAAAGTCTGACCAAAATATTCCAGTGTAGGTGCATTGCCAAAACAAATGAATGAATGAATGAAATGATCTTCTTCAGATGAGTTCACTTCACTGTCTGACTTATATGTCATAAGAAAGGTTTTAGTTGTGTAAACATCAGTTTAAATGTGATTTCCTTTATTTTATTGTTAAGTAGGACTTGAGAACAGCTGCAATCGGATCATTCCAATTCGTGAATGAATCGTTTGTTTGCGATTTGCGAACCGGTTGATCAGGTTCATTGAAAATTATAATTTTGTTCATGAATCAGACATCACTTCTGTGTCACGGAGCTCGTGATGTATTATAAGGAGTAACGATATGTTTTATGAAATGTAGTGAAGTAAAAAGTATGATCTTATGCTTTAGAATGCAGTGAAGTAAAAGTAAAAGTTACTTAAAATAAAACTACCCAGTAAAGTACAGATACATGAAAAAATAACTTAAGTACAGTAACGATGTAAACTAATTCGTTACTGACCACAACTGCATCAATGCATACCAATCATTTCTGCCTGAAGCATGGGAAACAATCATATGCTACAGCAGCAGTCGGCTCATCTATTTCCTCACTTTTCATTCTCCCTCTTTCTCAATGTCAAGAACATGGCAATAATCAAAAATGTGGTCTGACTCCTTTGTGTTTTTCCCACAGATAATTACATTGATATCTGCATATTGAGATTCAGAGGCTTTCATTCAGCTCTCTGGCCTTTATTTTTCAGTTATTAATACCTTTTCATTTTCATTGTGAATGTTTTCACAGCCATGTTTGAAGATGACAGCAAATGTTTTCCATCTGAAGCTCGTGTTATGTGGAGTGAAGTGGAAGAGGAACTGTATTGTATGTAAATGTATGTTTGAAGTCTTGAAATAGTGGGTTGGTCGCTTTGAACTGGTGCATTATGAGTGCTTAAATAGGGTGACCATCTGTGCAACTTTTCATGGACGCATCCTGGCCAGGATTTCTATTGCCTAAAATATCTATGATTGGGCTTTGTTTGTGTGTGCAGACCGATCGTGTATGACATCGGTTACTTATGTTTTCGAAATGCTCTCAAGGTACTTTGAATCAAAGCAATATAGAAATTCTGGGTAGGACGCGTGTGTGTGGGACAAATGGCACATATGTTTACCCTAGCTTAAACTCGCGCTAGACTTAAGTCAGTCATAACGTTCTTTGACAATGTAAGTTATTTGCTCACATTCTCTGTATTTGCTGTTTACAAATAACTGTGGAAGGTACAGATAATAAAATCATTAATGCATTACCTCATCCGTGAACATCCTCCTTTATAGCATCATCGAGCTTCACCTTTGTTGTTGTTGCGACCTCTAGTGGTGAAAACATATATATATATTGTAATTTTAATACCATGGCCCTTTCATGCTGCTTTAGTTCCATAACTAAAAGTACAGTACTAAAGTACTGGGCAGATTTTGCGTGAAATATTTCCCAGTACCATTTAAATGGTTGCATTCGCACCGACAGTGGGTACTAAGAAGTGACTTAAGCCGGTTGACTGCAATGTAATTTGTGTGTGGCGTTCAGCAATGTAAACAAAGAAGAATAACGTTAACAACTGGAGAGTTGGAGGATGCTGTGATTGGAGCTGTGTTTTTGTTGCGTTTCACAATAATGGACATAGAATTTCGATGTATACGTCAAGCAATTGAACGAACAGAAAGGAGGACTAAGAATCTCCAACACAATTTGCAGTGTTACATTTCATTGAGGCTGATATAAACACAAAATGTGATAGACGAAGTCTTCAGGTAAATGCCACTTATACATGTTCTCAGTATGATACAATGTTTACACGGTATATGTTTACACAGTGTTTTAAATCATGGCGGGTGAGGGCATTTTTTGTATGCGTTTAGCCAATCAGCATACACTTACGTCACTGATCGTGCCTAGAACTGTTTTAGACCCTACTCTGAAGTAGGAGCTAATTTAGTTCCTCCAAACGGAGTTCCTGGAACTAAAAACGTTCCTAGTTCCTGAGGTGCGAACATGCCAAAAAGTGGGTAGTTCCACAATTTGTTTGAGAAGAAAGGCCCTTATGGATTGGCAGTACTTGCCTCACATTTTACAAGATTAGATGATTGTCAGTGGTACTCAGGATCTGCAAATCATTCGTCATTGTTCCGCCGAAAAATAACCTACAGTCACTGATATGTAATGCTGTTGAATGTTTTGTTTGCACTTTATAAGAACAACCTCCTATGTACTGAATAGCAAGATGTTAAACTTTTGTTTAAAGAAAACTTATAAAGGGTCACATCATTTTTATGTTTTATGTTATGTTATGTTACATTTTCACTGTTTACATGGCAGGGACTACCATCTTGTCTTTTTGGCTTGTTTCTGATTGCACTTTATCCCCAAGGGGGAAATCCAGATACAATCCCAGTAGGGAAAATATAAACAAAAAGTTAAAACTTGTTTTGAACAATTTATTTGTCATCTGCAGATTGATTTTAAGTAGGGGGAAAAATCGATTTAAATTGTAAATAGGGTTTTTATCTAAAGATAAAAGATTTGGGATTTTTTTCATAGGCCATATCGCCCAGCCCTATTTGAAATGTAAAAGTATTTCACAATGTCCCTGTTTTTGCTGTATATTTGAGCAAATAAATGCCTTGGTGAACAGAGACTTGGTGAAATTTCTAAAATCGTACTAACCGTACTAATCGTACTAGGACTGAACAGATCCCTGTGCAGCTGGATCCTGGACTTCCTGACAGGCAGAAGTCAGGTGGTCAGAATGGGCAACAACACCTCATCTCCCCTGATCCTCAACACTGGTGCACCGCAGGGCTGCGTCCTCAGCCCACTCCTGTACTCCCTGTACACACACGACTGTACAGCTACACACAGCTCCAATGTCATCGTCAAATTTGCTGATGACACAACAGTGATAGGCCTGATCACCGACAACGATGAGACGGCCTACAGAGAGGAGGTGAGTACCCTGACTAAATGGTGTCAGGAGAACCACCTCTCACTCAACATCGACAAGACCAAGGAGCTGGTGTTGGATTACAGGAGACAGAGCAGAGAACACACACCCATCACCATCGACAAGACACCTGTGGAGCGGGTGAGCAGCTTTAAGTTCCTCGGCGTTCACATCACCGAGGATCTCACATGGTCTGCTCACACAGATGCAGTGCTGAAGAAGGCACATCAGCGTCTCTTCTTCCTGAGGCGGCTGAGGAAGTTTGGAATGAGCCCCAGAATCCTCAGGTCCTTCTACACCTGGACTGTGGAGAGCATCCTGACCGGCTGCATCACCGCCTGGTTTGGAAACAGCACCGCTGGCAACCGCAGGGCTCTGCAAAGGGTCGTGCGAACTGCCCGCCACATTGTTGGAGGTGAGCTTCCCTCCCTCCAGGACAAGGAAAGCCCGGAGGATTATCAAAGACTCCAGCCACCCGTCCCACAGACTGCTCTCTCTGTTGCCCTCAGGGAGACGTCTCCGCAGCATCCGATCGCGCACTAGCCGACTGAGGGACAGCTTTTTCCCTCAGGCTATCAGGCTAATGAACAGTCAGAAATAACTCACCTACATCACACTCCCTCTCACACAACATGCCATGCACTGCACTTTAACACAGTTCTACCGGACTACACGCACACACTGCACTAACACATCTGCTATCACTGGACACCATACAAAAGCACATCCACGACATTGCATATGCATAATCTATTGCACCGTTGCACAACTATCTGCTGCTCAACCAATCTGCTGTTAATTTATAATCTGTTGCACCTTCACATTATTACTATATATAGACTGCAAAATGTATAGATAGTGTACATAATGTAGATGTGCACATACGGTGTATAATGTGTAGTTGATAACTAAGTATGTCTTTATAGTACACTATGTGTACTGAGTATATGTATGTGTATTTTGCACATTGTCTTCTGTACAGTCTGTAAATATGTACTGTCCATATGTAAATTGTTGTTTTTTTGCACTGTCTGGAGCACGCTTGTAAGAATTTCACTCACCAAGGCACTTGTGCTGTGGTGATGTGACAATAAAAGTGATTTGATTTTGATTTGATTTAACCCCAAACATTTAAATGGTAGTGTATATGCCAAATGTTTTAGCTGTGTCTTTGAATTTTACAAGCTTTTTTGGAGCTTTGACAGATAGAAATTCCCAGAGGGCTAAACAGGGATAATAGTCATGTAACTATTGTACAAATGGCTGGTTTCACAACTGGTAATATCAAAAGCACCTTTTATTTCTCTTTTTTGACCCTTTCAACCTTAAATGTTGGTACAAGGTAGTTACCTGGTAAACCACTTATTACAGGTATTATCACCACAAAATGTACACCCTCGGTTGAGCCAAAAGTTGTCACATTAGGCCACTCCACTAAAAAGTAAAGTGTTACGGAAATGTCTGAGTGAGCCAGAGGGGAAGTCCTTGGTCATTTACAGTTGTTTCAACTCATTAAACAAAGATAGGACAGTATTTTAACATCAATTAGTAAAACTAAGGGTTCTGATGGACCTTAGTTCTTTAACTTGTGTCAAATGGCCTTAGTGTAGGGACTGATTTAGGAATTGAGTACAGAAAATGAAAAAAAGACAGTTTGAAAGTGATGTTTAAACTACAAACCCCCCAATTCCTGTCTTGTACTTTTCAGTGTCCTGCTTGAGAAAGTGAGGCTCTGGAGCCATTGTGCAGCTCCTTTCTGGGAACCTCTTTAATCCACTCTTATTTTTGTGCTGGAATAAATGTGATGGAGGAGAGGAGGAAGCTTATGCAGGTCCACTGTATCGCCTGTTATGTTTTTTAAAGCTTTATTTACACTTTATTTACTATTTTTTTTTCCTTCGTTGAAGAAGTCTGGATGAACTGGTCTTCAGAACTGGTCTGCCCTGGCAGGGGAACAAATTTACTTAAAAACTTTATTTAAAAAGTTACTGTATCTCCATGTGCTGGAGCAGTAGCTCCCCTTCATCTTTCATGGATTTTGGACATTGCATTAAATGAAACAGACATGTCATCATGCTTGTTATAGCTTTTCCATTGGCTTTGGCAAAAGTCAATTATGCAGACGTTAGCTGGATCTTGGGGGTAGAGTGTCATTCTTCGTCTCGGCCTGAAGTGACAGCTGACATAATGTTTGGGTCGCACACTTATGTAGTCACTTCTATACTCACATACCTGATTAATACACAGCTGACCTACTAGAGAAAACCCTTGAGGTCATGGTGTACTACTGGCAGCTTTCTGAGGCAATTTTGAATGGCAAGTTAACCTGGAGCTTTTTTTAAAGCATTGATGTTTTCTAATTTTTCCATGATAATGAGACCCATTTCATTACTTGCAGTTGCTGTCAACTGGTGGGTCATGACACACAATGTTTTTTACAGATACAGATACAACCTATACCTAACCATGACTTCAATAGAATTTATTTTTTTATAAGATACTTTTTATATATAAATGTGAAGCTTAAAATATGGATTCTAGTTTAATTTTCATTCACTTGTCTTCATACACTCTTAAAAATAGAGATGCTTCACAATGTCATAGGACAGGGCTGTCCAAACTCGTTCCTGGAGGGCCGGTGTCCTGCAGAGTTTAGCTCCAACCCTAATTAGATACAACTGAAGCAGATAATCAAGCTCTTTCTAGGCATACTTGAAACTTCCATGCAGGTGTGTTGAGGCAAATTGGATCCAAACTCTGCAGGACACTGGCCCTCCTGGACCGATTTTGGACAGCCCTGCCATAGAATAACCTTTTTTGTCTAAATGGTTCCATAAAGAACCTTTAACATCTGAAGATTCTTTCTGTTTACAAAAGGTTCTTTTGTGGTGAAAGAAGATTCTTCAGATTATAAAAAGGTAAGAAAGAGAAGGTTCTTTGTGGAACCAAAAATGTATGATCCAAGTAATAGAGCTGGATTTGGACACAGATTTCACGTTTTGATTAGATTCTGACTCACAAGCTTTCAATTCCATTCAGTTCAGTATTGATTATTTTGGATAGATATCCATACAGTACATGCCACTGATTTTTTTGATGCAAAAAAATCCCACATTTAATGATGGAAAATATAAATATAAATAAGTTGGTACTACATTTGTTCTGATTGTACTGCTTTATATACAAACAAATTACACAATTAAGTTTGTATAACAAAGTTGCGATTGTTTGCAGCAATCCAACAACCTTTTTTTTTTGTCCAATATTCCAGTTAAAATATATGAAATAAGATAATTAAGAAGTGGATTATTTAAGGTAGTTATTGCTCAGAAATTAAATGTATGCCTTTGTATTAGGTCTCTTTAGTTGAACCTTGTTATATATACAGTACTTACAGTGTACTTGCCTAAGAATGTAATGTTAATATAAAGTAACTACATGGAATAGGGTTAGGTTTATGGGTAGTTTCAGGGTTAGTACCTATAGTTATTATCTAGTATTTATTATATGTATATGAGGAACAGGACTGTAAAATAAAGTGCTATGATATCTTTAATACAAGCATATTTTGTCCTAGTCCACTGTCATTTAGTTTGTATCCACTTGATTTAAATTAGGAGTAGTAAATATATACTTGTATAGATTTTAAATTAACTTTTACTGAACAACAAGTCTAAAAAGATTAATTAAACTCATTATGAAGCCATTTTTTAGAGTGAGAATCTATACACTATTTCACCCAAAACATTTTCAAATTTTAACCCAGTGCTTTAATAGAGAAAATGTACAGAATCCCAACCACTAAATCACAAGCGGAAGCCTCTTCAGGATCCACCCCCCCCCCACACATCTAGTATTCCTTTTTTCATAATTACTTTGCTTTCCTCCAGACATAAAGCATCATGCCCTTGAATTTTGTGTTTAAATAAAAGAGCTTTATAGTACAGTATATCTTTATCTGCTATTTTTTTTTTGCTTGGCATATTAAATCTTGCTCAGTGCCAAGCAATGTCAAATACCAGGACAAATCCATTCTTAATCCATTTAGGAACTTGCGCATGGACTGCGCAGCAACCGTCTGGCTGGGTTGACCTAGACGGATCCATATTCATACGTTGCTAGCTAGTTTCACCTCTTCTGATTCCTTTTGGTATTAGAAGTGCGACATAAAAACAGCTGCTTCTGTCTCCCTCTACCACATTGAGAGTTTAAGGATGTCATATTGGTACCACTATAAGCATGAAGTCTGGAGGGGCTGGAGATATCCATCATTAACCGTGATGGGAGGATGTGGGAGTACAAACACTTAGTTGACAAGCTCCAGAGGGATGGCTTCTCTTAACCATTAGTCATGCATGGAGAACTCCATTGCTATTAGAGAAGCTTTTTTGTTTTTTTGGTGTCTGATTAAAGACATACGCCGTAGATCAGTGAACATTTATGTGGAAGCACCCTCTCTCTTTCACTTTTTTTCCTCCCATGCACAAATGCAGGGCTTTTTGGAGATACAATTATGCATTGGCAAAATGATCTGTGCGAGCAATCCTTTTCTTTTTTTGGGGTAGAACCCAGCTATGCAATCCATGCCCTTTGTTAATGCTGTCAGTATGGCTTCCAGTTGAAGAGTAGATCACAACAGGTTCAAACTTCTGCAAAAATACTCATTTTGGGGGCTGTTGGTTTGTATGCTTCCACGTCTCTTGTATTGTAGTCTGCAATCTTTCCAGAGGCTGTGGAACTCATGAGGGGACATTAACAACAATGGCGCTGTT
The DNA here is from genome assembly GCA_027564155.1 of Gymnocypris eckloni scoliostomus. NCBI lineage: Eukaryota > Metazoa > Chordata > Actinopteri > Cypriniformes > Cyprinidae > Gymnocypris > Gymnocypris eckloni. Next base: position 14,662,851 of record CM050427.1, on the reverse strand, counting down.
TTCTTAATTTTGGCCTAATTAACTGACATTGTATTTTTCAGATTGCAGCAGTTTCCACTGGAAACTACATAGCTGAAGATTCAGCCTATAAACCAACAAATAGGTCAGATAAGTGGGTAATTATTTGTTGCCGTTTGCTGCAGTGATTCAGCTTAGACTGTGTCAGAAGCAGTTTTGTACCCCAAAGCATCTAGGCTAACAGTTTGACTTTTTTTTTTACATACTTTACATAACACAAATAAGTATCACCGCTGCCATTCTTGCCTGTTTCATCAAAGGTAGCTAATGTAAGATCAATATATGCAGCAGATTCACACCTTTTTAAAAGACTTAAAAGGTTGCATTTCTACGAATAACACACTTTTAATGGAAAAGAGGCTCAGTTGCAGTGTTAAAAGTTGCAGTCGTTTTATTCACCACCGGCAGCTGCCTCCCAGAAAATGCTTAGAATATTTTTGGGAAAAACATTTGATAAAGTTGCTTAATACATAAATCTCCATTTAAGGTGTATACCGGTGTAGGTGTTTTATTATTTTTCTAAGTGAAACCTACATTTTCATTTGTAATATCTACACTTAAGATATGAGTTTTTTTTAAAACTAGAGATGGTGAAAAGAGTATCTAGACTAGATGTGGGCAATATGGCAAAGATATCATATCACATTTTTTTTTTTTTTTATATCATGATTTCACAATTTTATCATGATTCTTTGTCATGTTGGTTTTACAATTTTTTCTGAGCAGTACAACCAAACTAATTTCCCTATTATAAAGACACACATTACATATACACATAACATACAAATAAAGCAAACAGTACTTTATGATCAGTACAATATGCATATTTAGCAGGAGCATTCAAGAAATTGAATGAACACATATAAAAATAAAACACTATATAGATTGATTCCTATTAAAGCAACTGTATACATTTTTTTCAATCAAGATTAGCAAGTTGTTTTTCTCTCTCTTTGTGTTTTGTTTTAACATTAAATAATACAAATTATGTAATCTGTCTGTCTATTCTGTCATAGTGTTTTATATTTATACCATAATTTACTCACTCAAGTTTAGTTTTAAACGTGAATGAGTTTCTTTATTCTGCTGAACATAAATACTATTTTGAAGAACTTGGAAAAAACTGTTGCTGTCCTCAGTGATTTCCATAGAATTTTTTCCTACTATCAAATTCAATGTGTACCGGCAACTGTTTGGTTACCCATGCACATTCTTCAAAAAAAAAAAAAAAAATTATATATATATATATATATCTCAATGCAGTATTAGTTCAAAAGATAACTTAGTTAAGTAATCAGGTGCTGTTTGACATGTTTTTTTAGTGAGCGTGCTTCAGGTGTACGGGCTCAGGGAAAGCGCACGTCAGACCAGTGAGTGAATGAAAAGCTTAGGGTTTAAAACAAGGCTTTAAAACACACACAGATAATGTACTTTTGTGATTGTGAATAAGTGCAGTGTTCCGTGAGAGTAACTCTACCACTGAGTTAACACTGATGTGAATGTATGTTGCGCTGTACTGTATTTTGATATGGAGGCACCAGAACTGTAAAGGTAATAGAATGTGCGCTGTAGCACGATACTATGATATATCTTCAAAAGCAGATCGTGGAGACATTTTTATCGTACACGATCAAAAATCTTCATATCACACAGACCTAATCTAGACTGTGCTCGCAGACCATTTATATTGTTTGTGGCTGTGGGTTGGTACAGTTGACGGAGCTCTCAGCATGTTCTAATATTAATAATAATAAAAAGGCTTCAGGGAAATCTTTATAGTGATAATTGAATCACAACCTGCAATGATGTTCAACTCAAAGATGACTATATTATGTTCAATTTATGTTACTGCTGTTTTCCACTAAATTTTCCCTTAGGGATGAATAACGTGGTTAATATTGTCATGTTTGGATTAAGTAAGCACCACCATTAAAATTTACAGTATTCCACATTATTGACATTACTGTGGGATATAATTTCATTAGTTGTGATTGTAAAGCCAATTTCAAAGATTATATTCATAAACATATTCGACCAGGGGTCACCACACACACAGTCCTGGAGGGCCGGTGTCCTGCAGAGTTTAGCTCCAACTTGCCTCAACACACCTGCCTTGAAGTTTCAAATATACCAAGCAAGACCTTGATTAGCTGGTTCAGGTGTGTTTGATTCGGGTTTATTAGACAAAGGATTAATTAAACCTTAATTAAGACTTTTAAGTCTCTTAAAGGAAATATTAAACATTCTGATTTATATATGCATCATAGAAATATGCATTTATTACCTAAATCTGTCTGTATTTTATTTTATTTTATTTACATTGTAGCTGATTTTAATTTATTTTAGCTGATAGGCAGCATCAACAAGACCAAAATTAATAAGAATAAAAAAATACAGTAAATCAGTTCCAATTAAGCTAACCCCTCAAAATTCCTAAAAGAAGTCAAATATTCAGACTACAGTGCTATTTAGACCCTATTTATATATCAGTCAATATTCAATTGAAGATTATTTGTATAGCGCTTTTCACGATACAATCGTTGCAACGCAGCTTTACAGGAAATTAAGTTTCTGCAAAAGATTTATATATTGCTTAACATATTTAACTTATGGCAAAATTTGGTTAATTCTGTATACTGTCTGAGCGGTTGGCTTTGTAATGATAACATATAATATATATATATTGTTATAAGGGAAACAGGTCAATTTAGCTCAAAGGGAATCATTAATGATTTTATAGGGAATTTGAACAGACTCACTGTTTCACGGCGATTCACCGAACAAGCCGTATAACAAACTCTGCACTGGATATTAAAATCCAGAAATATAGTGAAAACACTATTAAATAGCACAGTAACAAAATCGACAGATTAAGACATTAACTTATGAGCACAAAACACAAGATATTTCTCTTTTCAATATAAACAAGACTTTATTTATATAATGCTAAGACATGTAAACTAATCTACACATGAACACAAGCATTCACACATTCACGCGTTGCAGAAAGAGAGAAAGTGAGGAAAGGATTAGATTAAGAGAATGAGAATTTGATATCCCACGTTTACAGCAATATGTGCAATTGCATAAACCTGAACAATCATCAATCACATATTTAACACTCGCATTGACTTTTTCAATGAGGCTAAAATCTATTTTCAATATTACACCAGTTGCAGCAAAAGTCTGGGGTTTGTACTTGCAGCTCTTGTGTTTAAAGATTCCCTTTGTCCTCCGTCTTTGCAGGAAAGGGTTTCTCCGAAGTCGCTGATTGGCTTAGAGTTCAGGAGTCGTTGAAGTGGGCGTTGGTTGAAGTGGGAGTTGGTAGCACCACGAACTCAGCGGAAAAGAAAATAAACTAAAGTAAAAGAATAAAATGTAAAGAGACTAGGTGGTTTTTCTTCTCATCATGGTAGCAACTGGCTTGTGATCCAGAGCACATGGCTGGAGAGAGAGAGAGAGAGTTCATTTTTCCGGAGAGAGAGAGAGAGATCCAAGAAAGGATTCAAGAGCACGAGGAGAAGTTAAGAGAGAGAGATAGGAGAAGTGTCCTGGGTATTTAAACTCGGCTTTTTGACACCTCCCAATGGTTGTCTTGACCAATTAGGTCCTATGCTAGCTCTGGGTGCCGCTTTGTTGCTCCACCCAACCAATAAATCCACGTCATGGTCAGTCACATTGCCCGAATTTTACATTCTCTTGCAAAGTATCCTTTTGAATGTGATTTCTATAACCAGAATATGATGCATTTGACAGGAAATCCATCAAAAGAAATGATTAAAGCTATACTTATGACACTCATACATACCAAACATGACATTAACCCTTAAGGCTTACGCTATTCAATACTAATTAAAAGCACGATAAACACAATGATTAAAACAAGGATAGTCAAATTTGTGGGTCACATACATAATATGCAGTTATGCATATAAATTATTATTTTCATTAACAATGAGAATGAAAGTCCTTTAGGATGATTTTACAGTCTGTAGCTGTGATTTCTATCGCAGATTTACATGTAATGGTCACATGTTGCATCTCTTTGACCATCAATATTTATTCCTCAAATGTATTACCAAATTCCTGCATTGGAATTATCATTAAGTGTTCCTTTGGTTTTGCGGTTGCAGGCTGTATTCAGACGGGCTGGAGCTAGGGTCTGATTTATGACTTCCTGCTGTTGTCCTGTGGAATTCGGCTTCTCATGTTTCAACCATGCTTCGATCGAATCTTGATTTGTCTGATTCGGTCCTTGATATTCTACACACCCCCCTTCGTTCGGCGAGGTGTTTAGCAGAAGACATCGTCGAGCGCTGGAAAAACAAGGGCAGAAGAAGCAGACAAAACACAGCAAACAACAAGACAACACCTCCATGACAGTTACTGTACTGGTGCCGGGCATTAGGTTATTCGGGTTATTCAATTTTGGAAATTATTGTTCTAATTCTTCGATCAAATTTTGCGACTAGATTTGTGTGTTTCTTCTAAGTTGTCTTAACTTAAGAATGTTCACATTTAGTTTCTAGTGAACTAATTTGTGGTAAAATGAATCGACCTATCGTGCATGGAGCTCTCTGGCTTTCCTTCAGTCTAGAGTGGCTTGCGGATATTAGGTGTGTGAGTCAATCCTAATATCAGACCTTTGACCCTTGCAGGGTGTCTAGGTGTTTCACCTACTAAAGAAAGAGGGGAAGGAAAAGGATAGGTAAAAGAAGAACAAAACAAAGCTGCTGTGGGTTTTCCTAGCATGATTTGCAACTACTGTTGAGCTAGGATGTCATGTGCAGCTAGGGGGCCATGCACCTTAACTTCGTGTCAGGTGTTCTAACTCTTGTGAGGATAGCTATATGTTTCTTCATGGTGGTGTATGTAACTGTGTTGCGCTAAATTTGGATATTCTACTTGTGGGAAGAATATGTTTGTTGAATGTGTTATCAGTAGATGTGGTTACCTCTGGGTGTAGGTAATGTTGTGTGTATTAATGGTGTAGTGTATGTGTGGTCAGATCTGTTCCAGTCTGTGTCGTCTCCCCCCCTTTTCAGGTATGTTGATGAAGACTGGCTCTCTTCATCCTTGGCTTGGATGTGGGCATGTCCATGATCTAATGGGGGTCAGTCCAGAAAGGCAGGAAGTTCTTTAGCAGACAGTCGGAGGTAGTTTGGCATGACTGGGTGAAGCTGGGCTGCAAACTTTGTCTCCTTTGTTGCATTCCTCTTGCGCTACCTTCTGGATGTGGCAGACTTTCTGACCTTCTGTGCTTTGGTGGTTGCTGTTGCACAGACAGGAATGTGGTTCTAGGAGTTGGAGTTAATATAGCAGTTTGCTAGTGAGTGATGGGTGAGTGAGGTGATGTTCTCTGGTACCTCAGTTTTCATCAACGGTTGGCCGTGAGAGACTTGCTCGTCCTGTGTGGTTGTTGAACAGGTGCTTGTCATCTCGGATATGGTGGTGTACCATGCGATCATCGGCCTTCCGTTCTGTCGCTGGTCACAGCGAGCATGACTCAATTTCGTAGTCATCCGTGTTCAGCTTATCTTGAAGGAACTCGTTCAGTTGGCTCATGACTTGTTCCATGTCTTCTGACGGTAAGCTGTATGGTTCTGGAGCATACTCAGCACTGTGCATGTCTGAGTAATGCTGAGGTGGGTTTCGTTGTCGCTTAACCCTACGAGATGCTCTTGGATGAGTCAGGCGATTACCTTTGGATGTCTGGTTAGGTTTCAGTTGTTGCTATCTTTGCGTTTCTTGAGAAGCGTGGCTGGTCCCATGGATTTTTCCAGAAGTTGGGCTGATAGCTTTCGTGGACATGGGGATCACGTTCTCTGTGCTCTTGATGGAGGACTCTGGTATTGTGATGCATCTGGGTGTCGTCCAGTGCAAGGCTTGAGTCGTTATTGACAGAGTTCAAGAGTGTGGATGTTTTTCACCTTTCTTTGAGGCCATCTTCTGCTTGTTGTAGGCCTTCTGTGTTAGGTCACGCAACTGTTGGATGGTCATGGGCGTGGACAGGCCATGGCGCCTAGATGGTGGCTGACTCCAGGGTGCAGATTTCTTAGAAAGAGGCTTTTGAAGTTCACATCCTCTTCAAGGTCAGGTTCGTTGTGTGCACCAAAGTAGGCTTGTCGGAGTCGGTTGTAGTAAGCTTGTGGAGCCTCTTGTCGACCTTGTTTGGTTTCTAAGGCAGTTAACAGTCCATGTTGAGTCAGGGTCGGTAAACTCTTTAATCAGGACCTCACGAAGTAGCTGGTAGTCTGACCCGTTCGACTGGGCTGTCGATCTAGGAAGTTTCGTACCTCGGAACTGGACGTGGCTCTAAGGAGGTATAACCTGTCTCTGTCAGTCACGTGAGGTCTCATTTCTAGATAGAAGTTGACATCTTGAAGGTGGGCCTGGATGGTGTGGCCCCTGTGGAGTTCGGGTTGAACTTGCTGATGTTTTAGACAGCTTGTCGAGGTCTTTGATGGTCATCCCAGGTGCAGCTCTCAAGGTCTGCTTGGATGGGAGGTTTTCTTTCGTTGACAGGAAAGAGTTCTGTGGCGAAGGCAGGTGAGGTTTTGGGTTGTGGCCCTTCGCTTCTTCGCTGTATACGAGTTCTTGGACATGGGACTCTGCTCTGCTCAGCAGTGGTGAGGCTGAGTGTGGTTTCTCTCGCTTTGGCTCTTGCTTCTGCGCATAAGCATGTTTGAGTCCTCTTCTGACCATGTAGAGCTGATCATTGGTATCGTCTAGTTGTGGGGTCAGATTGTCCATTTCAATTCTGTACCTTTCAAGGTGGTCCTTCAGGGCACTTATTTCAGCATTCTTGTTGCTGATGTCATGCTTGGCTTTCTCTAGTAGCTGGTTGGCATACTGAAGTCTGTTTACCAGGTCTTCCTGGGCAGCCTTTGCATGTTGTTGGTCGAGCTGAGCTGCTGTCAGGGCTGCTTGGAGCTCCTTAACTTGTTCCGTTGTTTCCTGCTCGCCTTGGGTGCTTTGAGTTGATCTTGAACTTTCACTTCCAGCTTGTCTATGCGACGTTGAGCACATGTCAGTTCCTCTTGAAGGTGGGTGATGTGCTTGTCGCTCAGTTTCAGCTGGGTCGTGAAGGCATAGCTTAGGGAGCTGGCAATTTTGACTAGCTCCTCATGGTTGTTATTCTGGCTTGAATCTTGTGTCAGGAATCTTCTCAGACCTAGGATTATTATTAAAAATAATAACAGTTCAAACGTCTTGGGGGTGAGGCTGTCTGTTGTACCTCTCAGCCAAGTGTTCACCTCTTCCCCTTTTGCCAGGGGGTCTGCAGTCTGCGGCATGTTGGCACGCTGGGGAGAAGAGAGACTGACACAGATCTGTGTGGAGTGGAAGCTTATGTGTGGTGCGACAACTAAGTGTTATGTCAGTGATTCTGAACCACTGGTGAAGTGTGGTGATCACTGTGTTGGTCTCAGAGTATCTAGGTAGACTAGCGATGTGAAGACTTCGTCACTCTAATGAGGAAGAGGGAAAAGAGAAAAAGGTGAAAAACAAATTTAATTAAAATAAACAATTCCTTTTCTATTTTTTTAAATGAAGAAAATTCTTTCCTTTTTTTATTATTAAATGTTGTTATCAAGGAGGCAAACAATATTATTAAATCTTCGTCTTGGACAAACTAATAATAATACTTCTGATATCTCTTTTCTTAGTCTGACAGAATTGACAACGCAACACCTTCCAGTTGGACCGCTCACAGGAGGCTGCGAAGGTGCCAGTTGCTCAACACTTATCTCTATTAAAATTGATCTCAGCGTTGCATGAGTTGTTCAAATTTGGATTGCGTTTTAAATATAGAGGTTAAGAAGAACAAAAGTAGGTTTGATTGCAATCAAATTCGTTAGGATGATTCGCCTTTTGACAGGATTGTATATCTCATACACTTAGAATTGATTGATGGTTCTTACAGGTCCCTACAAATGTGAAAAGTGAAGAGGAAAGAAAATGGTAAGACAAAGTAAAATTGTAAAGTAATAAACAGGCAAAATAAGCAAATATGAAATTAAGTAAATGAGGAAATAAGTAAATAAAATAGTGGTTATGTTTATAACCAAAACAGGAAGAATTAGGGGTAAAACGCAATAAAGTAATGAGTGAGTATAAGTCTGAATCGAATCTACTTAAATGGGTAATAAATCAATTAGGTAGAATAAGTTTACTTAAACTTTTAAAGTTCAATACTTATTTGTACCTAAAATGATTATGCCCAAAAGGGAATACTAGAAGGAAGGATCATATTAAACAATATGAGGGGAAAATTAGAATGATTCCAAATAAATTTAATGTTTTAATTAAATTTGAATTTGGCACAATTAATAATTCTGAACTAGTATTTTCCTTTCTAGTAGAACTACAAATAAGTGGTAAAAGGGAGAAATAAGGAGAAAGACCAACAAGTATATTAGTTTAAATGTTTGAAGGGTTAAACCACTTTAGCTTTTCAAAACACACACTTTATTCAACCATTGGAGGTTAATGCTAACTTCTAACCTTTAAGGCTAATGGCTTTAGCATAGACTTCAATGTAAACACAACCGTGCCATTAGCAACAGCATGGAGTTTGTTTACAAAAGCACCGATGTACTGCGCGTGCGCAGTTCAAAGTTGCTCCGGAAGTATGTTAAGACTTTCGTGTCACAATCGTATCTGTGGCAACCGAAACAAACTAGTGGCTAGCACATTAATGGTTGCATTACAAATACAGTTAAGCATGTTACATTAAATGTTGGCGCATCTCAACACTGTACAAATAACAACACCGCTTGTTCTGCGATGTGGCGCTTAAACTTTCAGTTCGTTCAGAGTTAAACTTAAACCTTATTCAAATAGTAGCTTCATGCTGCGGTTGAGGAAACAGTGAATTACAAGCCCGTGTCCGTTTATATGGACATAAACACAACAGGGTTTCTTCGCTGTTGGTTCAAAGGTAAACTTTACTTGATAAAGCTTTTAAAGCTCCCATTCAAATCACTCGGACACGCGCAGTGTTTCATGAGATTTAATTCACTTTGTGAACAGTGTACACAAACAGGCAAGCATTATTCTCTAATGTTTAACCCAGGGAGTCATAGCATATATGATCTGACAATGGAACACGCACTGACGATCAAACTATGAATAATAAGGCTTTGATAAATAGAATTGAGGAACACGCTCAAAACTATTCTTTATCCACTGATTTATTTCCCTTTTAATTGCTGCAGTTTAGCTTCGGCTAACAGTTACTGAGATTATGGAGTATAGCTATTAGATGACCTGGAACACGCAGGACATTAATTCAGCTATAAAACAAGGCATTACAAGAAGAGAGGAACACGCTCCGACCTTATTCTCCGATCTCAAATGTTAACTTTGAGTTCCTTACTGCAGTTAAACAAAGGAGAGGCTGACTCGAGTTACAGCCTTCTCTGTGCTCATTCATTCAAGGAGGCGCGCTGCTGACGCCACTCACACAAACGCACACACACCAGTCTCGATCTCAGATCTCATCCGTAAGAATATAAAAGATTAAATAACTTGGTTTATGCTCATAATTTAGATTAATCTGCCCGATTCCTCCACCAATATGTAATGATAACATATAATATATATATTGTTATAAGGGAAACAGGTCAATTTAGCTCAAAGGGAATCATTAATGATTTTATAGGGAATTTGAACAGACTCACTGTTTCACGGCGATTCACTGAACAAGTCAGATAACAAACTCTGCACTGGATATTAAAATCCCAAAATATAGTGAAAACACTATTAAATAGCACAGTAACAAAATCGACAGATTAAGGCATTAACTTATGAGCACAAAACACAAGATATTTCTCTTTTCAATATAAACAAGACTTTATTTATATAATCTAAGACATGTAAACTAATCTACACATGAACACAAGCATTCACACATTCACGCGTTGCAGAAAGAGAGAAAGTGAGGAAAGGATTAGATTAAGAGAATGAGAATTTGGATTCAGAGAGTGTGTCTGAATAACATTATCAGGAAGGCTATTTCAGAGTTTAGGAGCCAAATAGAGACCTTTTACCTTCTTTATAAACTAGTTCAGAGTTGATTAAAGAGGCTGGGTACCTTTTTTGGATCATGGCGTGATAGAAGACTAGTTAGGTACGCAGGAGCTAACCCATTTAGGGCCTTATAGGCAAGTAATACTATTTTGAAACTGATACGAAACATCATAGGTAGCGATTGCAGAGGCTGTAAAATTGGAGTAATATGATCATATTTTCTTGACCTGGTAAGGACTCTAGCCGCAGCATTTTCAAAAGATAAGTTGCTGTCTAATACAACACCCAGATTTTTAACTGTAGAGTAAGGAACAGGACATCTGTCTAGTTGCAAATTGTGATCCAATAGATTCTGTGTACTGTTTTTGGTCCAATAAGTAATATCTCTGTCTTATCTGAATTTAAAATGATACAATTATTGGTCATCCAATCTTAAAAATTTTAACACACTCCGTTAGCTTAGATAATTTAGAAGTTTCATCTGGTCTTCTTGCGATATATAGTTGAGTATCATCAGCATAACAATGGAAATCAATCCCATATTTTCTAATAATATTACCAAGGGGCAACATGTATAATGAAAATAGCAGAGGACCTAGGACAGATCCTTGTGGTACTCCATACTTTACTGGTGATAATTGAGATGCCTCCCCGTTTAAATAAACGAAGTTGTAGCGATCGGACAGGTAGGATCTAAACCATCTTAAAGCCTGCCCTTGAATACCTGTATAATTTTGTAATCGATCTATGAGTATGTCATGATCTATAGTGTCAAACGCAGCACTAAGATCAAGTAAAACTAGCAATGAGATGCAGCCTTGGTCTGATGCAAGAAGCAAGTAATTTGTAATTTTAACAAGAGCAGTTTCTGTGCTATGGTGGGGCCTAAAACCTGACTGAAATTATTCATAGATATTTTTTTTTTGCAAGAAGGAGCACAACTGAGCAGACACAACCTTTTCTAAAATTGTAGACATAAATAGAATATTTGAAATGGGTTTGTAATTTGCCAGTTCACAAGGATCTAGTTTTGGTTTCTTAATAAGACACTTAATAACCGCCAGCTTGAATGGTTTTAGGACGTGACCTAAAGATAACGATTAGTTAATAATTATGAGAAGCGGTTCTTCTGCTACAGGTAACAACTCTTTCAATAATTTAGTGGGTACAGGATCTAATAAACATGTTGTTGGTTTAGATGCAGTGATAAGTTTATTTAGGTCATCCTGTCCTATAGTTGTAAAGCACTGTAGTTTTTCTTTGGGTGCGATGAATGAAGCTGAAATACTAGACGCTGTAGAATATACATGTGTTATTTTATTTCTGATGTTATCTATTTTATCTGTGAATAAATTCATAATACATACATACACATACATAAATATAAATTGTTCACTGCACAATGTGACTCTGACAATGACTTATGCTGTTTGCATATTCGATTGTGTTGCATGAAAAAAAAAGCCTCAACGAGGACATAAATGCTTCACAAGTAGCTTCTGCCAGTGAGTTGAAAATCCCCTGAATATTCTTGATCCATTTTCCATGATTGAGATTAAGGTCTTATTATTTGGTTTGCGAATATGAAGCACACATGTTATAATGAATAATAAAAAAAGGGGTTGCTTATAAAGTTTAAATTTTTTAAAGGAAGCCAGTGAAGTTGAGTCAAACATATCAAGAGCTTTGTATAACACTGCACTCTATGGGGTGCTATAACAGAAGATCAAATAAGAGCCTTGTAAAAGCATGCCTGGAGTTTGCTAAAAGCATTATAGTGACCAAATTTGTGATTTTAGTAAGATGATTTTGTCAGATATGTAGATACCTGCAGCAAATGGTTGTGAAATCATCTTCATCCGGCCCGGGGGAAGAGTCACACACAACACAAGCCTTTAATTGATTTTGTTCTAATTAGTTTGTCCACAAGGTGGCAACACTGGCCCTGGCCATTGTTTCACAATCGAAAAAGTAAAGTAAGACGATCACAACAAACAATCTACCGGAGACTGCAACATCAATAGATGGCAGCATTGACAAGCACTCCTGTAAGGGGATTATGAGATATACGCAACTCTAGTTTAGACAATAATGAATGACAGTGCTATCGGTCATATCTTGTAGCAAGAAATAATGCAGCAACTGTACGAAGTTGATTGTCAAATGGAGTAAGTTTGAATGCTGCGTGATCAACTTTCCACATTCGTTACGGAGCAGACAAAATGCACACAATTGTGTTAAAATGTGCAGTTATAGCGAGTTACCTTGTAAACACGGTGAGTTTAAATGAGTCCTAAATTACCATAAAATGATGGGAGAAAAGCGAAAGTGTATGTGTGAGATCCGCATCATGTGCATCAGGTTTTAAAGTGAAACCTGAGGAAATCTGTCAATGATGGAAATCAAAGAACAAAATAAAAGAGAAATCTCTCAATGACTTGTAATTTGAAAAAAGATTATTTTCATAGTTTATACATATACAATTTATAGTTTATGTTCAGACTGTTTTAAGGTCACTTAAATTAAAAGTCTATTAAATGTTACAAATAATTGCTTTCAATTATACTGTAATGTTGAATGATTATAATTCATGGCTAAAATTGAGGGAAAAATAATTTAATAGAGATATCACTAAAATGATTGGTATCAATGATACTGGCCTTCATTAAAAGTATTAAAAAAGCCATTAAACCGTATTTAAAATATACTATCTTTATGTTGTTATGTAGTAATTTGGAGGTTCACTGTGAACTTATGATAAGATAAATATGTTAAAATGTAAATAATCACAATTAATTACATAACAAATGCACTATTGATTAGTTATTTATTAATTGATGCATAGCACTAATATTAACCTTTCATAGTTATTATAGGTTTAATATTTGGCTATTTTACAGCTGAATATGCTTTTCAATTTTAGTATTATTTGTATCCCCCCCCCACCCCCTTCTCAAAAAAAAAGAAAAAGAAAAACATTGGGACGACTGCCCCGACCCGGCCCCCTTTCATATTTACAGTTCGATAAATTGGCCCTCAAATGAAACTAATTGAATAGCCCTGTCCTAGATTATCTTAAAGCTTCTACTAAAATCATTCATATCAGTTATCTAAACGTATTTGTTTCCTTCTTCCTGTAGACACCTGTTTTGAGTCCTCTTGCACCTGCAGTGTGTCTCACCTGGATGTATTTAGATTGTATGTGATTTGTTATACGGGTCTTCAGTTTTGAATGGCACTTGTCCTGCTTTAAGTCATGGGCTCATCTTACGTCACCACCAACAGATCACTCACTCAGTTTATGTCATCTAGAGGTTTTCTTCTTTCTGTCTCTCTGTGCTCTTTCCCGACTGCAATCTTTCATTTGTCTCATAAGCAGACTCACACACAGCGGATCCATACGGACTGGGTGATTGATCACTTTAATATGCATCACAGTTGATTCACTTCAGCTCGTTCTGACTTTCCTCAGTGTACGAGATGTAACATAAAAATATAAATCAATGAAGCCGAATGAAGACAGAAAACACTGAGGAGGAGAAAGAAGTCAATGATATATCATGCACGCACACCAAAGAATGAGCTCTGGACAAAATCCAATCAAGAAGAACTCTGGGAAGAGCGATTATGATCTCTTGTGCTTTTCCACACTAATACCCATAGGGTATACCAGTCTATCTTCTATCCCCACAACTCAAGCCTTCATTCTTTTGATGTATAATGGATGATAGCAAAAACCTAAGCACTTTTGGATTCAGCAGTATCATATTACAAACTCCTTCAAACATTTCCAGTAAGTTATATTTGTATGTTTTTTTTGTTTTTTTATCCCATGTCTGTTTTTTTGCACATCTAAAGACTGCATAATTGAAAGATGCACCAAACGTTTGTGTCTTTTATCCCAAGACTAGTGTGGTTGCAACTGTTTTTGTCTGTAAAATGAAAGTTAGCTCCATTTGTTTTTAGATATCTTGAGTGAATGATGACAGATTGTTATTTTTTTGGGGTGAACCTTTAGTCAATTTTGACCTAAGTTGTTAATATTAAATGGTTTATAAATGTATTCATTTAAAATATAATTTTCCCTGTGGTGTCCCACCAAAATAAAAGCTCTAATGTTTAAAGTTAATAAGGTGAACGCAAACAAACAAATACATAAATAAATATTATTATAATTGTTCATTATTTTAATTATAAAATAATCAATTAAATTAGTAATAATAATAATAACAACATAACTGTTATTTAATATTTTAAATATGTTAACATTTAATAGTATAGTTATATTTATGTTGATTTAATTTGAATAAATAAATACCTTATTGTAATTGCTCTGTTAATAAAAAAATATAATAATAGCAGTAGTAGTAATAATAATAATAATAATAATAATTTACTGATTTTACAGTGCAATAGTATATAGTGAGTTTTTCTGTTATAGTGAGTTTTCTGTTTCATAATTTAAATAAATACATAAACATTATTTTAATTGTACTGTTAATAATAAGAATAAGAATAACTACAACAACAATAACAGCTACAACAATGTTATGAAATATTTTATAAATACAAATTTAATTTTATAAATTAAATTATTGTATAAATGTAAATATTTTTTATAAATAAACAAACAAATAAACAATAATATTTTCCCCCAATAGTGTGCAAAAAACTCAATTTAATGTGCAACATTTTTATAAATTCAGACAAATATGTTTTGACAACACACACAGTATTGTGTGTTGGATGATGCGCTTAAGACCAAAGTGACTGTTTTTCCACCAGCTTGCACGTACTAGCAAACAAATTGAAAATCAGACTGAAATTGCATGCCAGGTTTTTTTTTTTGTTTTGTTTTTTACTAATTCTGCATACATTACACACTGCACCTTTAATCTCATGTAATGTAACGTGTTGTCATTTGGATGTTAAGGTTCTAGCCTGATTTATGTGTGAACATGGTAGCAGACCTCTCTGCCACTCGCTGAAAGCAATGGGGCAGATGGTAATCGGTTCATATTTATGTGCTGGATATATGCTAATATGCCAGAATCCCTCTCGAGGCATGATGAGTATGTAGATGGATGATGGAAGATCTAATAATCTTGCTGTTGTGGTACTGATCATAACCAGTGGGCTGGCACAGAGAAACTACATTTACTAGATGCAATAAGGAAACATTATCTCCTTGTGGGCATGATATGCACCTTTGTCCTTGTGCATTTTATGTGGTCTCCTGGAGAGGCGTCGACTGCATATGACATGTTGAGAATTTTGATGTATGACTTCAAGGTGCATTAGCATTGTCTGGACAAGCCCTTCTTCCTGTAAACAGCAGGTTAATGTCTCTCTATCCCTCCTCTTTTTATTTGGCTTAGTCTGACAACTCCGTCTCGGGTTTACTGTTGACATTTACGTGGCGGCTTCCTCGTTTATCATCGGGGGCCTGTGTGCCGAGAGCTGTGGGAAGGAGGGGGGTAAGCTCTCATTAAGCTGGTGCGTTCAGCTGCTCCTCAGCAGAAAGCTCTATCAAACCGACCCACCCCCTACAATCCATCCGTTTGAATCCATTTTCGTAAAGCCGCCACATCACAGAGAAGCGACAGAGCGAAATCGCTAACTCTAATACGTATTACGTAATGTGCTAAACATTGAAATTATGAATCATAAACACCATAAATGTCATTCTTCTGGTGGGCCGAAGACATTGCGGCATGTTTTCCCAAGGATCCTTGCTTTTTGCACGCAGACTTGTGTAAGCAAACAAGTACCCGTGCTTGGTTTGAGACCGGACCGGAGGGATTCTGACACAGATACAGACGTCGTCAGTGTGTTTTTCTGGTGTGTTTTCATGTTGCGCTGGATCTCTCATGTCCCTCAACATAGAACAATAGGTGGCTGTGAGAGAGCGTGTGGAGGCTGTGACATTATAATTATATATAAAAAAATGACCTGCATGTAATACACATGTAATTAATTTCTGTAATTACATTTATAATTAGACCGTTGACCCATCTCTTACACCTTAACCCTCTCCCGCTCCCCCCAAACATACCCATTCCACCAAACCCATCCATAACTTACCGTGTCATACCTTAGTAGCAATAAACGTGTTTTGCAATAGTATTATTCAAATTGTATTATATTTTTGGTAAAATGCATGGTAATTGAAATAAATATAAATTTTATACATATAAAAAATAATCAAAAAGACTAAATACACTACTGAGCAAAGTATTGTGGGTGGGATGAATTTGTGTTTAATTTTTTTTATGTTTTTGTAAATATTTTTTTGTAAATATCTTGTACCTTTATTTGATCCGAATAATTATAATCCTGTGATGGCAAAGCTGATTTTCAGCAGCCATTACTCTTGTCTTCAGTGTCAAAGTATCCTTCAGAAATGATTATAATATGCTGATTTAGTTGCTGTTATTATCAATAATTTTATTTTTCTTAAAAATATAAAGTTAAAAAGAACAGCATTTATTAGAGACAAATTGATATAGACCGATATACAGATCTTTATTTGACTAAACTTTTAAATGTGGTGTATAAACATTAAACTGTGTGTGTGAACAAAATCGCACTGGATTATTAAAATGAATGTCCAAATGATGTTTGGACATTTAAACAGATATTTCCTACTGACATACTACAGTAAAATATATATAAAATGATTTAATAGTGGACTTAAAATAATTATAAAAATAGCCTTATGACTGAAAATAAGGTCACATTGGATATGACTATTGACACTTTCAGGGGGGGGGGTGTAATTGTCTAACATGCAATGTAATATTGTCAGTGAACAACATAATCAATAAAATAGTTTCACTACTGAGAAGCTACATTACTTCAGAAATGGTGAAGTTGCCTTCACACTACTGAGAAATGTCCAGCCATGGGGAAGAAAATAGGCCAATCACTCTTGTTTGTGGTAGGTAGGGAGAGTAAATGTGTGTTTCTGTCTGTTTGTGTGTCTGCGTGTTTGTGTATGTGAACATGTGTCCAATGGTGTTTGCTGCCCTGACAGATTGGATTTTACCATTAATATGTGCATGAAATATGAACAACGCTGTCACATAACGGCATACAATATTTTTTTCTCTGCTCGCTGTTTCTTATTCATCCTTGAGTTACTGTGAGCTATTGGCTGGAAACTCTGTACTGACATTTTCAAATGCTTTGCCATTGGCTTTACTGGTACAATCTGTTAAACATTGAGAATGTGCATCAGTTGCCACAGTCTTCATTTGTTCAGATAATTCTCCATTCGTCAGACGGCTTTATGGGTCTTCGGTTCAGAATAAGGGTTTTGTGTGGATTTACTTGGGCTCTGTTGTAGATTTGATGTGGCATTTGTAGCATTTCGGTGTGATTATCACTAACGTGGTAGTTACACTTGGTCACTTAATGTGTTTTGATCAATTTACTGTTTTATAATTCTTTACATCACATTTACATTTAGCCATTTAGAAGACGCTTTTATCCAAATCGACTTGCACATGAGGACAATGGAAGCAATACAATCAGCAAAAGAGCAATGGTATGCAATGGTAAGCAATGGTTTTATATATTAATAAATACAAATAAAACAGATAGAATATAAATGAATAGAGCAAGCTAGTGTTAGAGGCCTGTTTTGCTTTTGTTAATTTAATAATAAATACAAATAAAATAAATAGATAGAATAGAAAAGAAAAAGAATAGAGAAGCTAGTGTTAGGTTAGGTTTTTTATTTTTTTATGAAAATAAGCAGTTAGTAAGCAGTTAGTAAAATAATAGAGTGCAAGTCTAAAAAGGGGCAAGTTTTTTTTTAAGAATACAATTAGAATAGAGAGTGCTAGAGTTGCAGGGTCAAATAAACATTCAAATAAATAATTCATCTAAATAAATGTGTAAAACAAATTATCTAAAAAGAAAAACGGACAAAGACTTAGGGAGAACTCAGGACTCATAAACACATATGATGTAATCAAGAAGAACTAAAACAGGTGCTAGGAATAAATCAATCAACTTAACAAGAACAAGAAAATAACCAAATAAGGAAACACAGGAGGGACAGGGGAAAAACAAAGAACAAAGAGTCCAGAACCCTGACAAGTACATTACAAGACTACATTTAAACTGCTGATGTATTATTATTATTATTATGTATCATATTATACATATTAAATTCAATATTATTAAAATTATTATAACAATTTCATTTATATTATACTTATTATAATAAATGATTTATTTGTCACAGATATGGACTTTTGTGTTCCTGTTCTCCTGCCTTAGTCTTCCTTTGACCTAGGCTGTATCCGGAATTGCCAACGTGCAAACTGTCGCAAATAAAACTGAAAGTAAGTCGCAGACGCTCAACACACAATCATCTTCATTTAAAATAGTGAGACTAACCTATCTTTCCAGTGCTGACGCCGCACTCTCTCCTGTTCCGGTCTCTGATATTAAAATGAGCTGATAATTAATACAATACAGCACATATGTATTGCTTTCATTGACGTGAACTCCATTAAATTAGCATATTGCGGGGGAATTGAAGAAGGGATTTATATCCATTTTGGGAATATTGTATGGCGGTATTGTAACGGGGCCGACAAGACGAGAGGCATGCAGATCCATTTGCAAAGCTTTATTAGACAGCGGTATGGTTCAAACAGTGGCAAACAGGTATATTGAGGACAAGACAGAGGAGTACTCAAGTCAACAGGCGTGGTCTTCGATCGGCGAACAATATCCAGAGGGCTTGACAGGGGGGGTAATCCGAAAACGTGAGCAATAATTCAGTCAAGGTGCGAACAGAGTCCCAAACAGCAGGCAAAAGTTTAATCCAAGATACAAGTCAGAAGATCAGGAACCAGACAACAAGGCAAAACAAAAAGACTAGACTTAAACTAAAACTAGAAATGGAAACTAGGAAAGGCTCTGTAAAGCAGTTAACACTTGGAGAGTGATAAATGCAGAACAATACAGAAGACCAAACAGAAAACTCACACGGAATGGCTTGGTAAAGTAACTAACACTAGGAGAGTGCTAAACGCTAAACAATACTCGGCAGAGAGGGAATGGAAGTCCATGGTTTAAGTAGGGTTGTGATAATTCTCAGGTGTGAGCGTGTGATTGAGACGGCTGTGTGTACTTAGTGCAATGAATGATGGGAAATGCAGTCCAGGGTAATATGATAGTCTGTGTGGTATGAGAGTCGATTTAATGTAAGAGTGAACTCTGGTGGCGAGCGAATTAAAGTCCATGGACCTGTTTCATGACAGGTATAGGGGGCAATATTGGAAACAGCCCTCCTTTTCCTGAGTTGCCCTGATTAGTTAATTCTGTTCACCTGTGTTCATTATATTAAGTCACTAGTCCCTCTCTTGCTTTGGCATAAGTAGTCCCTATTTCTTTTCAGTCCTCGACGGTTATTAATGTTGCATGTGTTTGGTGGTGGATACTAGGGCTGCACGATATAAATCACTTGCGATATTTAATGCGCATTTACCACACAGAGCCGTTATCCACTGCTCTGTGTGGTAAATGCAGCTCCATTTGAAATCACACACGAGATTGAAATTACCGCTGATTACAGGACTGGCTTTACTGACAAGATTCGCATTAAATATCACATGCGATATATCGTGCAGTCTTAGTGGATACTGGAATGTTGGAATACCTGTTCTTGTGTGGATTATTATTAAAGGAGTGTTTGAACTGTCATCTTCGTCTTGCACCTGATCTCACTCCACACAGCCGTGACATTATTATATATTTTGTTTTTGTTTTTTGTAATTAATAAAATAATAAAAAAGATTAAAATATATAAAGACAAATAATATTGTCTAGATCTAATTCATGCTTATATAGGTTGTTTTTATTTAATTTTTTTCTCAGTTGGTCTATCCATGTGTCTCATCCATGTTTGCTTGCTCATATGTGGATTGTCTATTAAAAACAAAGGTCTCATGCATCTTGGAGGACATTTATGCTTGATCTTTTCATAATCTGATGACCATTCTGTCTTAAAAAATGCATGAAGTGTCTAAGTGTAAATTCCTCTGTTTGTTTCTTATTTATACTTATAAAGCTCTATTCGGACTGGATTTGTTTTACAAGGGTAGAAGGAGTAATGTTAATTTACCACAGGACATCTGTAATATTAATGGCCAATTCGCACAGGATAAGAAATCTCAGTAGAAACTACCAGAAGTGGGAGGAGTAACTCGATTTACACAGCGCTTTCACCTCCCTTTCGTCATGTGTGTGCTACATCCATTGATTTATTATTTAAATTATGATTGGATTCTGTTTGCAATAGACACCTATAGCTCACTGAAGTTTTGTGCCTCTAACAAGTGCTTTCGACCTTATTTTTGATCTAAATGGTATCCATTGTCATATGCAGAAAACATTCAATGTTTGCCGCAGACTTGTCCCACCGCCTAGAATGCAACTTAATGCTTCTTCAAGCGTGGAAAAAATGCGTAAAACTACTTTTAAATAGTAAATTACGGAATATTTACGTACACATTTACAGCGGATCTATTCGCACCGGTTTAGTATTACCTGAGGTAATTCTTCCGGACCTTTTTACAGAAGGTAAAAGTCACCGTAATCTTTACTGACATCATCCATAATGATTACTGAGATGGCATATTTGGACGGGACTAAAATCACTGAGAAGCTCTGGTAAAAATGACTTTACCCCACCTCTTCATGTAAAAATAATCCAGCCCGAATAGGGTTTAACACAGCCATTCATAACTCCAGTCTTTTGAATGTGAAGTGGAGCTATGTTTACAGCACTTAAAACATAGTAAAATGTGTTTATTGTCAGATGTACAGTACTATGTACAAAATACACTGACAATCTTGAATGCTTCTTCGTACACTTATTATGACTGTGTGTACATTTCTCCAATTCAGTCATTTTACACTCTTCAGGGTGGAACGCTGTCTAAGTTTGTTTGTATTTGAGTGCTTGTTAACTTCCAGACCTCGAGTCATTGCAGGCTCTTTTCTTACTAGGTCATTTGAATAATAAAGCGGTTACTGAGGGCTTCTGTTTAGCCCTATATGAAACTTGCATTGCCTAATTAACCTGCATCACAGAAGGACATAAAGTATCCCTGAATATGAATGTCTTAATGCTGTGATCTATTTAGAATTAAAAACAGTTTATGCCTGTGATCCATTCTGTCACTGCAAATAGAAAGCTGCTCAGTGGGAGAATTAGTTTCAGTCAAAAATAAACACGCAGCACATTCATTTCAAGTTTATGAATGGCATAAGTGTCCACAGGCAAAACTCTTCACAGCGGATTGATTGAATCGAGTGCACATGATCATGCAAATGTGAATAATGTGTACAAACCAGTGAATTGTGAAATGTCATTTTTTAAGTTTTTTTTAGTTTTTTAGTTTTTTTGCTTTGATTTTGTTGGGTTGATTTCTTTTGATTTGTTGTTGTTGTTGTTGCATGCTTCTTTAATACATTGGAAAAAACTAAATGTAGCGTAATCCCTCCCAAAAAAGTTTAATGTCTGCATTTTTTGATTCACCAATGAAAGATCAGCACATGAAGTTGAGAACAAAAACAAACTTAAAGTTAAAGTATGCCATACAGGGGAGTATAGATATATTATACACTGATGCCATGATGATGCATTGAACATACATGAATAAGCTGTGTCGTTAACTAGTAATTTTATATATGGATGCATAAAGCAGATTAATATTCCCTCACACACCCATTTACAGACACACACAAACGCCTTAACATACTGCCCTATCAAGCTCACACCGCTGTGATTTTGTTATCTATGATAAAATAGCAGTGGATACTTTTTATGGGCATCTTTTATGGACCCTCTGGGAAAGCTCAATTACACAGCTGCATCCACGAGTGACCTTGGAAGTGATTTTTTTTTTCTTTCAGTTTTAACTACAAATCCAAGTGAATGGGTGATTACAGTGAGGTAGATACATAAAAACATATTATTTATTGTTTCTGTAATCTTTATTTGTTTAATTTACCTTAGTAAGGGCACAGGCGGAATAGGAATGTCATTTTAGCTGTTGCAGGAAAATGCTTATTTTTATAGAGATCTCAGTAGAGGTCCGTAGCTTCTTTCATGTTCAGATATGTTCCTGTAAATGTCAGATGTACTTGTGATAATTGTAAAAATTCTGTTCAATGGGTGTTATTTTGCTCTATGCGGTCTTGTTTCATTTCTTGAATGAGAGAGTATCATTACATATTGTTAAACAGTCCAATGTTGTGTTGCTTTAATCATTCAGTCACGGCTTTCGTTAACTTTGCTGTTTATTTTGCCCAGGCTTTGATGTCATGTAATGGCAACAAAATAAAAGAGGGAATTAAATTTCTTGGTATGATAGATGGTGTGCAGTGTTACTCAATGTACCAGATTTTATCATATGTATAGAGTTTTTCAATTAAAATTAATGGTTTAAACTAATAGAAGCTACCTTTACTTTGGAAGATAAAACAAAACCGTGTTTCATGCAGTCACACTTAATCTCATAGTAGAAGGACTTTTCTGATTATTCTTTAAATATCTCTTAAAAGCAGAGTGTTTGATAAATGCTAGTTCTTGTAGAGCTTGGTAATAGATAGTAGAGAATAGAGGGCATTGTCATAAAGATGCAATGGGTCTGTTTTTGAGTTTCAGTCTTAAAGGCACAGTTTACAAAACAAAACAACAACATTAATTCTCAAAATATTTTGATTCAGATCTTATAAACAAGCATTGAAACCTTTAGAAGCTTGAGAGATCCAGACTCATTTTCATTTTTGGGTGGTAAAACAGAAAATGCATTTCCATTTAATGAGGCTGTTGGTAGATTTTAAAACTTATATGGAGAGCAAACACTTCTATTAATCAGTCAAAAAAATCTAAATGACAAAATATTAGCTGATTTATTGTCTTGGCAAGTATATAATTTAATCACTACATATGATGTCACATCTGTATGGTTACTGCTTGATGAGCCATGCTTTAGGGAGAGAACATGGACAGACAATAACCATAGGATGTAGACATGATTGAAGAAGAAAAAACTAGATTGAGGCCAGGCCTGCTCCATCCAGAGGGCAATGTCTTTCAATAAGGGACTATATTGTATTTTCTGTGAAAAGAAAGAAAGTGAGATGAAGAAAGAAAGAAAGAAAGAAAGAAAGAAAGAAAGAAAGAAAGAAAGAAAGAAAGAAAGAAATAAAAGCCTCCTCAAGATTTAACAAGACTGTGCCGTGGAGCCAAAGGGCATCTCATGAATAATGTATGACGGCGCAATGGAAATCAGTTCCTCTCTAAACTCTCTCAGACTCCTCCCTCTGCTGCTTTGGGGCTCTGAACATGTTTTCTCTTCCAACCACATGTGCTATATATTTCTCTTTTATTTATGCTTCATTTAAACATATGTTACTATGACAGTGTTTGCACAACTATGTACATAAAGTACACATCATCTTACATCATTTATATATTTTGCTTTGCCCTGGAGCTTTTATTGTATTTATTTATTTTTTATTTATGTTCTTTTTATACCTTTATATAGCATGACAATGGAGAGAGATGAGAGTAATAGGAAATGAAGAAGAATTGGGAATGCGAAAGGATGCTGTCACGGTGCACACAACGGGATGAAACAAGGAACGCGAAGACGAGGATAAACTCAAATAACAGTCTTTAATACAAACAAGGCAAGACAGGACGTGACAAGGCAAAGCTGACACAGACAGGAACACCGGGAGTAACAAGTAGACCAGACAACACTAACTAAACAGACAGGAACTTAAATACACAGGATAATCACTAACAAAATAAAAAACAGCTGGGACATAATTAACTAATAAAGACACTAGATGAGGACAGGAAGCAAACCAAATATGGACACGAGGGAAAAACATGACACACTACACATGACTTACATAACCTCCCCCCCCCTCATGGAAGGCATGACAAAACACTTAGAAGGAGGCTGGCCATAGCTGTCGGGCAAGATGGCGGATCGCAGCGGCGGCACATAATCTCTGCGTTCTGATTGGTCAGATCGCCTATCAATGAAGCTCTTTGCGAACAGTCAATTAAGTTATTTTTGATTAAATTTGAGAGCTTTCTGACCCTGCATGAATGCAACTACCACGCCCAGAAAGGTAGTAAGGACATCAATACATTTGTTCAGTGGTTCAACCTTAATTTTATGAAGCAATGAGAATACTTTTTGTGAAAAGAAAACAAAAATAACTTTTTTCAACATTTTCCTTTCTTCAATGTCAGTCTTTCGCAAGCGTTCAGGAGAGCACTACAACATGTGTGTGATGCTGCTGACGTAGGAGCCGGCATTCTGATGTAGAACCTGGATGCCTTGCGTCTTGTTACCAAGCAGAGGAAAACACATGCTGTACATGAAACAGTCTTCTTAAACATGTCTGAAGATTTCGATAGGGGATGACTTGCATTTTTTTGCCCATTCTTTATTATTCAAACCAGAATATATGGATGATGAACAAGGAGAGATGGAAATACGGTCTAAACGGCGGCTCCTACGTCAGTAGCACCACACAAGTTTTGTGATTCTCACGCGAATGGGCATTGAAGACTGACACGGAAGAGAGGAAAATGTTTTTAATAATATTGTTATTTTTGTTTTCTTTGCACACAAAAGTTATTCTCGTAGCTTGATTAAATTAACATTGAATCACTGATGTCACATGGGCTATTTTAATGATGCCCTTACTACCTTTCTGGGCCTCGCATGTAGTAATACATTGCTATCTATGTAACTGTCTAGAAAGCTCTGATTTCTTAAAAAATATCTTAATGTGTGCTCTGAAGATGAACGAAGGTCTTACGAGTTTGTAACAATATGAGCGGGAGTAATTAATAACAGAATGTTCAGTTTTGGATGAATTATTTTATATATTTTTTTGCCCGATTAAGGTACAAATTGGCCCATGTCGATACGCCTGAGGGAGAATTATTTTATTACATTTTTTTCAGCTTTCACTTCCAGCCCCCACCCCCTTTCTTTTGACATTTAGTCACTCCTTATGGGCCAAAAATGTGATTGGTAAACTGAACAGGAGAGACATTGGAAACTCTAAGTGAATCTAATAGCAGTCCACAGCCAGCAGAATTAAACCACATGAAGGTCAAAGCTTTTGCCCATGCCGCGTTATCTTCTTTCCCAAGCCCTAATTCCCAGCTCTGGACTCAGTGGTTGGGAGTCTGATTTGTTTCGTCACTTCAGAGCGAGAGCATGCTCTTTCCACACCCACCTCTCTTTCTCTAGCTCTCTCATTTATGATTCACAGTCATTCAAATAGTGGAATTTTGGAGCTTTAAAGTCACCCTGACCCATGCTCAGCCACTGGGCCTGAGCAGAATTTAAAGCAGTGGAGTGATTGATCTGCTTAAGTATCTGCAATTAAGCCGTCACTGTGTGTGAGACAGGCACTGTGCAGTGCCACAGATCAAAAAATCTACCTCTACCCCTGCAGTCTGCAATCAAACACGAACGGCAAGCGGAGGGATCGAATATAAAATAACTTAATCACAACTCACCACATTTTCAACCCCTCTGTTTGACCAGCAAGAGCAGAATCGGTGTTGCTAGGCCATTTGGCTTGTCAAATCCATTTTTTGTAAGTTCTAAGTTAAGCCAGATGACCTCTTGGGCTGATTAACCTTTGTGGTGATATTTATTTGGATAGTGATAAACAGAGTGCCGACCCCATGTCCGTGAGAGCCCCATGCCCTTGACTTCCCTGCTCTGATGCTATAGAACTTTTCAATTAATCTAGGATGTTCAGTGGATGGGGATCAAGAACTCATTTAAAGCTGCACTCTTGAGGCACGTCTGGTCAAAATCTAATACTAAGAATGAGGATGGAAGAGGGTATTGAACTTGCAGTGATACCCTTAAAGCGTCTTCCATCAATTAATGTTTGACTTTCAGACCTCTTTGCCAGGTGCAAATTGTTTCTTTTAAAAAGAAAGGAAATAAAAGAGTGAGACGGTGTGACGCCAGGGTCATCAGTCTCTTTTCAGCTTGCCCTAATAGCATATTTATGAGGGCAGTAATCTATAATGACATTTTCGATAGCACCCCCATTCTGTTACTTACATGATCCTGATCCATTCCCTGGGATAATCACTATACGTTAATAGGGGTGACTTGAAACTGAATTGCTTTTTAACTCAAATGGACATCTCAATTGCTGCATTGCGGGATGGATATGAGAAAGAGAATGAGAGTGATTCTTTAAAAAGATTATGGGTGTTAGGAAACAATGGGGAAGTGGGTTTTATGTTGTTGAAAACTCTGTTCTTCTAAAGTAGAAAACTCAGAAGAGAAGACCAGGAGACTTCGGATTCGATCGTCAGCAGAATTTCTTTATTCTATGACATGTGTTGTTATCTGCAGTCATCGAAGATCTCCCTTAAGTCATTTTTACAGGGTATCTTATAGGTATTTTTGGAGGAGGGACTTTTTTGAGGTGGAGACAAACATCAAAGAAAGCAAGCCTCTGAGGGAGGCGTTAGTTAATTACAGGAACCTTCCCGTGGTCCAATAAACCTAACAAAGGTTGAATCTGACTCCTTGATCTTACCATTAACATAAGAGACAAAAGGCACCGTTGTCTCGAGCTCAAATGGTCAGGAAACGCTCTCAAACATCTGTATTTCCTGACACTTTCTTTAGTCAGGAAGTGTATCTAAATTAAACATTTAAAATAAAATTTGTAATCCTTCAATCCCCTCTTGAGAGTTCTAATAACTCTCACAAAATACAAATTTAGACACTTAAAAGTTAATTCTTGTAACTTGTAATCGTTACAGGCACAGTGTACATGTTCTGTGTTGCTTATATGTAATTGCATGCTGACACAGAAACAAAACATGCAATTAGTTTTGCTGAAAGATCGTATGTGAGTCTCTGCGTTGTGTTTTTTTCTTCTTTCTTCTTTCTTCTTTCTTTCTTGTGTGATAGTTGGCAATGGGTCTGGTTGTTTTCTAGAGGTTGTGGCTTCATCCGCAGGTGAGAAGGGTGGTGCATATGGATCTCAGGACAGCCATCAAATGGTATCTGCACAGAGGAGAAAGAAACACAAACAAGAGAGACCAACGGCACAGAGCAGTATTTGTTGTAGAGTCTGTAAACATTAGGGTTGTATCCTCTGTTCAAAATATAGTCTGCTATGGTTGTTCCTTCTTTCCCTATTTCTCAATTCCTGCGACACCTAAAGAACAGTGAGGAAAGGATGGACTAATGGAGGAAAGGCCTATGAGGAAATCTTCACCTCAGGGTTGGCCCCGAAGCCTGTTGCTTTCGGTTCTTCCCTGGGCTCCTCACTGGTTCTTGTGTCTGCCCTATCCTATCCCTGCAGGGGAGGAACAACCTTAATATGTGACACATGAGTCCAAGTTTTCCTTCCTGACACAATACTGCAGCTGCTGTAATCAACATCACTTGATGTGGTCCGTACCACTTAGGCTCTAATGGCTTGTTTTGAATGTCTTTATCATGACCCATTGACCTGGGACGATTGTGTGTCCACCTTCTGGTGGAGTCTGCCAACACGACTCAACTCTCTCTTTGGCACTCTGCACTGCCTTTGTGAGGTTTTCACAGTAAGCGATCAGGGCATCTGAAGCAATGTGCACATCAGCATTTCTAAGATCAATCACACCTGGCATCTGCATTGGGCCCAGTAATAATCTCATGAGGGCTCAGTCCTACTGATCTGTTAGGTGATGCTCTCATACTACACAGTACTGCGGGCAGTGCTTCAACCCATGGTACTCCTTCCTGATGCATTTTGCTTAGCCTGGTTTTGATTGTTCTGTTTGATCGTTCAACCTGTCCTGATGCTTGTGGCCTATAGGGGCAGTGAAGGTTCCACTTAATCTTCAACATTCTAGACACTTCCTTGACTACCTGTCCTGTGAAATGGGTACCTTGATCTGAGTCAATGTAATCTGGTAATCCCCATCTGGGAATGAAATCAGTGACAAGACATTTAGCAGTATGTGCAGCTGTAGCGCCCTGTTGGATAAGCTTCTACCCATCTTGAGAACTTGTCTATTACTACCAAAACGTCAGTTTTCCTTTACAAGGGGCAACGATATGTAATCAACTTGCAGGTGACGAAATGGCCCTGGTGGAGCTGGGGTATGTGCTGCTGGTGTAATGGTTGCTGGTACATCATTATTTTTCTGACATGTAACACATCTCTTGACTGTTTCAGTGGCTGCGTTTCTGAATTTTGGATTCCACCATTGATTTGAGAACCTGTGATTCATCGTTGCTGGACCACTATGACCCAAACTGTGTATTTGTTGAGCCAAATATGGCAACAGTGATTCGGGAGCAACATACTTTCCCCTTTGGTCCAGCAGCGGATGAATCCACAGTGGCTCCTTTGTCTAACCATGTCCATGCTTCATATAGAGGAACGTCTTTATACAGATCAACGATTGATTCAGGAGGTAGAATTATCTTCTGTGCTGTACTACCTGAACACACTTGTACAGTTGCATAGAAACAAGCCTGTTTAGCCGCTACATCAGCAAGAGCATTACCTTTAGCTTCCGTAGTATTAGTTGTGAGATGTGCTTTCACTTTGATCACTGCTAATTTCTTTGGGAGTTTCATGGCAAACATTAAATCTTTCACTAATCCAGCATGCTTAATGGGGATCCAGCAGAAGTTAGAAATTTTCTGGTTTGCCAAATGACACCAAAATCATGAATTACCCCAAAAGCATACCTGGAATCTGTGTAGATATTTGCAACCGATCCTGAAGCTAGCGTGCATGCTCTAGTTAAGGCTACTAGTTCTGCAGCTTGAGCTGAAAAATGATCTGGAAGACGACCTGAAGCAACTACTTCAGTGGTGGAAGTTACTGCATATCCTGCTCGTCTGTTACCTTCAATAACTTGAGCTGAACCATCAACAAACAACTCCAATTCTGCGTTCTCTATGGGAGTTTCTGCTATTTCACTTGTCGCTGCATATGTAAGCGTAACACAATCATGAGTCATTTCGCCTTCATCCTCTAACACAAATTCAGTCATTGCAGACATCATACATGAGGATGGGTTCGTGACTGGTGCACGCTGTATAACAATATTCGGGGCTGTGAGAGTTGCTAACCAATTTCCCCAACGGGAGGAGGTGACAGAAGTGACTTTTGCTTGATTCATTAGTGCGGACACTGTGTGAGGGCATTTTACGTTTACAGTCTGACCTAACACTATTCTTGATGAAGCCTGAAGCTAGATGAACTGCCTGTACTGCTCTGAGGCATGGGCCCATACCTTGAGCGACTATGTCAAGTTTACGAATAGTAATGAATTGGGCGTAAGCTGCCCCATGATCTTGCATTAGACATGCAGTCATAAAGCCTAAGTGTTCATGGACATAAAGCACAAAGGGTCTATCAGATTGGGCAATTCCTAATGCTGGTGCTTGACATAGTGCTCTCTTCAAATCATTAAAAGCTTTAAGATGAAGTTCTTCCATACAAACAGTATCTGAATCTTTACCATGGCCTTTCAACAAATCATAGAGAGGCTGAGCCATCGAGGCATAGTCTTCAATCCAAGGTCTACAATAACCTGTTGTTCCTAAAATGAGCGGAGTGTTTTAATGGTATTAGGCGGAGGTATGGCTTTGACTGAAGCCGCCGATCCTCTATGGGCGGAGTTTCATACAAAACAGAATCTTCACCTATTACACCAGTTAAACAAAGTTTGGTTTTCTTGTATGGGATGTTTAAACCTTGCGCCAATTTTGTAGGAATTACTGTAATTTCTGCACCTGTATCAAGCAAAAAATCAATCTCTTTCTCTTTTATGCTACCTTTCACAAAAATTCTTTGGTCATTGTGTTGGATTACAGGGGAAAGGTAGCTACTCACAGCCCCAATAATTAGTTTTTTCCTGGTCTTGTTGTGCTCTTAGAAGAGCCTGAACTAACTGTCCTATAGTTTCAGTGGTCACTGGCGGAACTACTTCAGGGTTGTGTGCAGGCTGAGAAGGAGCAGAATTATGCATAGCATTTCTTTTACTATCTTGCAACTTCTTCCTACACTCTTTCTCCCAATGTCCAAATTTTTCACAGTATTTGCATTTGCTTTCTCTTTTAGACCATCTATTGTCTTGTTTCGTTGTGTTAAACGTAGCTGCTGCTACTCTTACTTTTGCTTTGACATCAGCATCTCTTTCCCATGTAGTTAACCTGTCTAGGTTACTTCTGAGAGTTCTGTTAGACCAAGTTAGATCTAAGAATGGTAAAGCTTTTCTGTATTCGGCTACAAGGCCATCTGACCAGATACGAACCAAGGGTCCCTTGTCATCTAGCACACTTTCAGGGTCATCAACAATTCCACTGTAGATTACAGCTGACTGACAAAATCTCTCAGTATATTCACTCACAGTTTCTTCTTTCCTTTGCACACAGGTAGTAATTCTAGACCAATCTATTTTGGGTCCTAAGATATTCTTTAGGATTTTCAAAATACCTTCTCTTAAATCACCCTTACTGGCATTTCGCAGTTCAGAAGTGACAGCAGATTCAAAACTGTTGAATTCAGATTCAGTTAGTATTTGTGACATCAGCTGCGTGACTTCTGTCAACGACATGTCATAAAGACGCATTTTACTGATCAATGTTCTTCTAAATTCAGAAAAATGTGTGCGTGCTGCTGGTAAACTTTGAGATAGTCTCTCTATATCTTTAGGACCTAAAGCTTTGGCAACAGTTTGTATTTGCACCACAGAAGAATTGAGAGGAACACTATCAGTTTCCTCAATCCCCTGAGATCTCCTCCTCGCACCACACACATTGAAGGAATTTACAGGCACATCAGTTACTGATTGGAGAGCTACATCTGTTTCAAAAACGCTTGTAAATCAGGGTAAATGTTATCAGGCTGACTTACTTCCACATCAGTTTTGCCTCTTTCTTGAGGTTCAATTTCTTGGTCAAAGTGGATACTCACGGAGTTCATTGTTCTGTTTCTCTAGCTCTGAGTTACGCTGAGACTGTTGTGTGGCTAGCGTTAAACCAAATTCTCTGTGGCAGCAGATAATGCCTTTCACATTGTTCTTGCGAATACATGCTCCCAGTACCTTTTTACACTCATCTACAGACCAAGTCTTGTCTGGATGGATCTCATATTTCTGAGTTAGTTCTTGTCTAACTTTCTCAGTGACTATTATGTTCATTTGCACTCCTAAAAGTGATTTGAATTCGCTATCTGACCACAAAGGAGTCGCTAGACCACCTTTTTCAGTTGTGGGGATCAGTCTAGCATTCTTTCTAAACATTTTGTGAGTTTCTTTGTTATCACACAATCAAAACACTAAAACTTCTCTGATCAACAGAGGGTACACTTGTTAACACAGATCAACTATTGTTAACCTTCCCTGGCAAAGCAGAGGATAACACAATTCACTAGCACTTTACGCTAATCTTCCCTGCATGAACAGAGGATAACCAATTCTTCCCTGCCAAAACAGAGGATAACAAATATTAGCACGTAATGCTAAATCTTCCCTGCCTGAACAGAACAGAGGATAAACCAAAAATTAGCACGTAATGCTAACCTTCCCTGCCTGAAAGAACAGAGGATAAACCAAAAATTAGCACGTAATGCCAACCTTCCCTGCCTGAAAACAGAGGATAACCCAAAAATTAGCACGTAATGCCAACCTTCCCTGCCTGAAAACAGAGGATAACCTTCCCTGCCTACAAGAACAGAGGATAAACTCTTCCCTGTCTGAAAACAGAGGATAACCTTTAGTTAAACAAAACCCTACAGATGTATGTTAACTCTTCTCTGACGGCACAGAAAAAAATTTGTACTGGTCTTAGGTTCTTTCGGATTAGAGACAGCACTCACCAGAGAGAAAATTTCAGTCTGGGAATCCTTGTTCAGTTTGAAGTTTCGCTGGATTCCAAAAGATGCAGATCTTTGTTTGAGCTTGAAGTCTTTCAGGTGAGAAAGCTGGAACTCTATCCGGGTTCACGGCACCATCTGTTGAAAACTCTGTTCTTCTAAAGTAGAAAACTCAGAAGAGAAGACCAGGAGACTTCGGATTCGATCGTCAGCAGAATTTCTTTATTCTATGACATGTGTTGTTATCTGCAGTCATCGAAGATCTCCCTTAAGTCATTTTTACAGGGTATCTTATAGGTATTTTTGGAGGAGGGACTTTTTTGAGGTGGAGACAAACATCAAAGAAAGCAAGCCTCTGAGGGAGGCGTTAGTTAATTACAGGAACCTTCCCGTGGTCCAATAAACCTAACAAAGGTTGAATCTGACTCCTTGATCTTACCATTAACATAAGAGACAAAAGGCACCGTTGTCTCGAGCTCAAATGGTCAGGAAACGCTCTCAAACATCTGTATTTCCTGACACTTTCTTTAGTCAGGAAGTGTATCTAAATTAAACATTTAAAATAAAATTTGTAATCCTTCAATGTGCTTGACTTGCACTATCATCATTACTATTATGTACCCATGCTTTGTGCATGTAGCTTTACTTATGAACATTAATTCTGCTTGGTAAACTCTATTATACACATAATCTCATTGTGCAGGTCTGGCTCTAGTTTAAACTCATGACCATGAGTGCACTTTCAAGTTACCGCTGTAGCATTTCCTGTCTGGTTGGTGACTGTAGTCCATCCATCATATTGATCTGGGAGATTTCCATCTGGGGGTTTTTCAGCTCCAATAAGGCACCTGTAAGATCATTACATCTGTGTGAATACGAATGGGATAAAGTCAACACGTGTCTCATTTTCTGGAAATGTCTACTGTCAATCAAAAACTTTAATAATTTATTGATGGAGATGCTTGCATGTTATTTTAAGTGGTATTCTGAAAATAAAAAAAGGTCATTAATGAATGGGAAATATTTGTATGTGTATTTTTATGTTATATTATAGCCACAATTTTTAGTGTTACAATGAATCCTACATCATATTCAATGGTTATTTAATGAATGAGGCAATTGATGTATTACTGTATCGCCACAATTTTTTATACAAATGTAACTGTTAAATTTAAGATAATAATTGTATTGAAATGATTATTGCTGGGAAATATATATATTAGAGGTGGGCATAGATTATTTTTTTTAATCTAGATTAATCTAGATTAATTTTGGAATTAATCTAGATTAATCTAGATTAAAATGGCTCATTTGAATTCTGACGAAGGCATTCAGAATATGTGTGCTACTCAAATAATGACTAAAAGTAAGTCTTTGAGAAGGGGTTTCTCAAGCCAGGTGGCGCATTAGACCAGGGGCTCATCTCCTGTTTCCAAAATGCATCACAAACTTTAATCTCTTCCCGTCCCAATCCCACGAAAAAACTGGAGGAAAATCCCGTTCCACTCCCGGAAGAATGACTCCCATTCCCTCCCACTCCCGTGTTGTTGTTTTTTTTTTTTTTGCCGATAACTGTCAATTACAGTAAAAATATAGTACAGATCACAGCCTGCCCACCTTATTAGTTGAATAAAAACCCAAAATGTCGTTTTTTGTTATTATATTGAACTGAAAGCCATCTTATTATGCACAGTGTTGCACAGATTAAATTTCATGTAAATCATCCATGCTAACACACACGTCTTCTATTTTTATTTTTGACATTTCACTCTCTATAGATATATTTTTCTATGTACTGTATTTTTAGATATATTCGAGTTTCAAGTTTCTCGCTCAAGTTCACATGAGAGCGCATCCTGTTTGCTTAAAAGCGCAACGTTTCGTTGTTATTCTGAGTGCACACAAATAACGTAGAGTCTTTACAGATTCGAAAGATGTATTAGGCTACTTTTATCTGTATGACCAAAAATGACGGAGATTTTAAGAGCAAGTGAGCGCACCGGAGCACCGGGTTAACATCATATTGAGCGGCCATGTAAAGTTGCTACTACATACATCTTTCAGATGAAAAGCCATATTTGAGGTTGATGAATGATAGGTGAGCGTTTGGATGTCCTGCCCGATTGTATTAGCACAAAGACCAGCCGTTAACAATCTGTCCATCACGGACTGCGAGCCTCTAGTTCGAAGACTCGTTCTCGCCCCCTACAGTGCAATTCGGCTAGGTATACATCCGCGCTAAAATATCAGGGTGAAAGTCATCATAGCTTGCGTAGTATAGACCCAGCTCCCAACCCAACTTTGAGAATAGATTAACGGCGATATTTTTTTTATCGCCGATAAGAGTCTCACGTTAACGCAGCACGTTAACGCCGATAACGGCCCACCACTAATATATATATATATATATATATATATATATATATACAGACAATAATATATACATGCTGGAACAAACTCACTGCATTGCTGGTTTTATTTTCATTTTCATTGTCAAGATAAGTGTGTTTACTTACAAGGATCAGTTATTTGATTGCCATGTTTTTATACCTCAATACTTGGTACACTTATTGTGTGACATTTCAACGATATTTCATATTAACAATTGTCTTTTTACAGCATAGTTGGAATCTTTTTCTTGTTTTTTATTCTTTATGTATTAAAACATTTTTGATTTGTAACTTTTTACAGTAGAGTCCGAGATCTGCCCATAAAAAAAACCATACAAAAAAGGATTTTGAGAGGTCTGTTTGAGAGGTCTGAGAAAACCCTTGTCAATAAGGTCCAACCAAAATTGTATTGTCTTTCTGGTGGCACCATGTATTGTGGCTGTGGTACACTCCAAACGGGCTGGAATCTTTTTCTTGATGTCTGCAAGAGAAGCTTCACTTTTTGTTTGTTTTAGTATAATCTGGCAATATTTATACATGTTGACATTTTTTCCTCAGCTTTGGTTTAATTGGACATACTTATGAAAAATATATGTTTTGTGTGGTAGAGAAAACCCTTCCACTAATGCCACTTCCATTATTCCGACAGGCCTCAAAGGAAAAAAGGGGCTAGAGAATTGGGGGGGGGGGGGGTAGTAATAAATACATAAATAATGTGCTTGAGAGGATGAAAACTAATTTCAGTAAAGGTGGACCTGTGGGTGATTGATTCGGTGGAAGGCATTAATCTTGTTCTCACTATTTTCATGCCCATTAGTTTTTGTGAAGATGCTTTTAGCATTACATAGTGAAGATGGTTTTAGCATTACATAGGGTGTCACGGTTTAACCGTGAACTGTTTTAGGTACACAAAATTTAATCCCTAGTTAGGGATTGGGTCACACATGGACACCAGCGTATGCTGTGGTCTGGATATATGGTGTTTATATGTTTATATTAGCATTAGTAAAGTAGTATATATATATATATATATATATATATATATATATATATATATATATATATATATATATATATATATATATATATATATATATATATATATATATATATATATATATATATATATATATATATATATATATATATATAGTGTGTATCACTTTAGATATCCATAAATGGGGTCCAATAAAACCTATATATATATATAATTACTCTTGATTTTTTTTAAACATTTGTGCTCTGTATTTAACCCATCCTAGTGCACACATACAGCAGTGAACACACACACACACTATGAACACACACCACAGTGTGAACAGTGGGTAGTCAATGATCTGGCGCCCGGAGAGCAGTTTGGGGTTCGGTGCCTTGCTCAAGGGTCTCCCCTCAGTCGTGGTATTGAGGGTGGAAGAGAGCGCTTGTTATTCACTCCCCCCACCTACAATCCCTGCCGGACCTGAGACTCGAACCCGCGACCTTTGGGGTTACAAGTCCGACTCTCTATCCATTAGGCCAATGCCCTCCCATTTGTAAAACTATTTTAACTATTGTTAAAGGAAGTGAGCTATCTTGACTCACTTCCCACATTTTTTTTTTTCAAAAGTGTGCTTAACTGTTTAGAAGCTGATCTCTTAGAAGTGGTGAATGCCTCACTTCTTTCTGGGACTTTTCCAAGCTCCCTGAAAACTGCAGTTGTTAAGCCCCTTCTAGAAAAGCGCAATCTTGATAACACCATATTGAGCAACTATAATTGGGCAGTCGTTGGGCTAATGGATAGAGCGTTGGACTTGAAACCCGAGGTAACCCAAGGTTGTGGGTTCGAATCCTGGCTCCGGCAAGAAGTCCACGACTGCTCCCCGGGCGCTGCACAGTCGGCTGCCCACTGCTCCAAGTGTGTACACTTGGATGGGTTAAATGCAGAGAACACATTTCACTCCTCATTATACTCTGTATAATTGTGTATGTGACAAATAAAGCTCATCCGAGCATCCGATATACCAATATCAAATCTTCCTTTCATAGGTTAGATTATTGAAAAGGTAGTTTGTAATCAGCTGAACAGCTACTTAAACTCAAATGGATAACTAGACAATTTTCTATTTGGTTTCCGAGTTAATCACAGCGCTTATTAAGATAATAAATGATATTCGCCTTAATTCTGATTCTGGCAAAATATCAGTGCTGGTACTATTAGATCTTAGTGCTGCATTTGACTCTGTTGATCTTAACATACTTCTACAGAGACTGGAAAACAGGTTCGGCTTTCTGGGATGGTACTCAAATGGTTCAGGTCATACGTTGAAGGGAGGGGCTATTATTTGAGTATAGGAGAGCATAAGTCTAAGTGGACGTCCATGACATGCGGAGTCCCACAATGCACAATTCCCGCACTGCTCTTGTTTAGCCTGTACAGTATATGCTCCCACTAAGTCAAATAATGAGAAATAACCAATAGAGTTCCCCTACCTGGATCGAATGTTAGGCTTCCTCTCGTTTAAGAGAGTCATTCTGCTGAAGCCTCTGCTCTCCAGAGCTCCGCTTAGGCAGCACCATAATAGTAGTCTCTATTGTGAGCCTCGCTAGCTGTCTTTAGCGCTGAGTGTAGTCCGTTCTCCTCTCGCTTTAGAGAGTCTGTATGCTGAGACCTCCACTCTTAAGAGCCCCCCAACTAGGGTTGAGTGTTGTTAGGCTTCCTCTCATTTAGAGAGTCGTCCTGTTGAGGCCTCCACTCTTCAGAGCTCCGTCTCTGGCAGTAATAGGAGAATGTAGGCTCTTTTTGAGCATCACTAACTGCCTCTGGCGTTGAGTGTAGCCAGGTCTCCTCTCAATTAGAGAGTCGTTATACTGAGACCTCCACTCTTAAGAGTTCCCCTACCTGGATCGAGTGTTGTTAGGGTTCCTCTCGTTTAAGAGTATTTTTGCTGAAGCCTCCACTCTCCAGAGCTCCGCTTAGGCAGCACCATTAGTATGTAGTCTCTATTGTGAGCCTCGCTAGCTGTCCTTAGTGCCGAGTGTAGTCAGGTCTCCTCTCACTTTAGAGAGTCAGTATGCTGAGACCTCCACTCATAAAGAGTTCCCCTACCTGGATTGAGTGTTGCTAGGCTTGCTCTCGTTTTAGAGAGTCATTCTGCTGAAGCCTCCACTCTCTAGATCTCCGCTTAGGCAGTACTATGCACAGGCTCTTTCTTGAGCCTCACTAACTGCCTTTGGCGTTGAGTGTAGCCAGGTCTCCTCTCACTTAGAGAGTCATTATGCTGAGATCTCCACTGTAAGAGTTCCCCCACCTGGATCGAGTGTTGCTAGATTTCTCTCATTTTAGAGAGTCATTCTGCTGAAGCCTCCACTCTCCAGAGCTCCGCTTAGGCAGAACTATGTGCATTCTCTTTCCTGAGCCTCACTAGCTGTTTATAGCGTCGAGTGTAGAAGTCTCCTCTCAATCTAGAGAGTCGCTTTTCTGAGACCTCCACTCTGAGAGCCATACTCTGTTGATCTAGTCTATGATGGCGAGCTTTGAGCTTGCTTGAAGAGGGGTTTTTGACCCTAGTTCTGCTGGGCAGGGATGGTGTTCCTCGAGTCTGTGACTTAGGAATCCAGCTTTCGGACACTCTTTCCCTCAGCATGGTGGTGTTGGCATAGCGTTCCCATAGCGACCTCTAGGGGACGCAGCGTAGAGTTCCCTTTGGAAGGGAACTTCTCTGGTTACACATGTAACCATGGTTCCCTGAGAATAGGGAACGAGACGCTGCGTCTCTTGGCCATGCTTCGGGCATTCCTGTCGGCGTCCCCTTTGAAAAAAAGAGGATGACGTGTTCCACAGGTGCCCTTTTATTCCCGCAGATGCTCATTTTCTTACTTCATAGGCTTCCACCTGCCAATGTCAAGTGCATTGTGTGTTTTCATTCATGCTTCAGACACCGGTCACGCTGAAGACGTTCCCATAGCGACCTCTAGAGGACGCAGCGTCTCGTTCCCTATTCTCAGGGGACCATGGTTACATGTGTAATCTGAGATGTTTTTCGTTTTCCATAACTTATATAAATAATATTATAAAATAATAATAACTTGACATTCCATAAATGATAAAAAAATCACAAAATTTGTTACTGTATGTTAGTTTCAAGTTTTGTTTTGAAAAGGGTCATTTCGGTATTTATAAAATGGTCTGTGCATTTAATACCAGACATTCATTCATTCATTAATATATGTATTCATAATTTTTTCCTAGATCAAATAAATAATGCTGCAAAAAATGTTTTTATTTTAAGTTTTTTTGTGAAAGTGATTTGATAGCTCTTTCTTTAAGGATCATAGCTAAATAATGCTCTCTCATGTAAACAAACAGTATTTATAGTGCATGTTTGGTTTTGTTTATGTAATTATGTGCAGAGAGTGTTTGTGTATTCAGGGGGGAGGTCCATGTCAAGTAGATGACAATTGCTGTAAATCCACCAATCAAATAAATTATACCATGTCCTTCTCTTGAAGTTTCAGCACAGTGGAGCTGAACAGTCCTATGAGAACGAGTTGGCCAATCCCCTAGATGCCTGACAGAGATATGCTGTCAGTCTTGTTCCTGCGTCTCATGAGAGCACTGGGCCTGTTTCAGTTAATGAGCCCCAACTGCGCTAATGTGTGTTAAAATAAGACTATGTGATTCCCTGCTGCTCTAGCATCACAGAATTATGACAGGCACCGGTGCATCAGTAGGGCTGTGGTACACTTCATTCACCATTATTACACCTTTGGGCTTCAAGCGTTGACACTACAACAGGTCCATACGCCTGACATTTGAGGGAATATACTTTCTTTACAGCACTCCGATTAGACTCGCTGTGTTTCCTTGACCACTGTCATTGTTGTGAGGGAAAATGAAAAATGGGCAAAGTACATATTTGGGCAGTCAGAAGGATGGCATTTTCTTGTGAGATGTGCTTGAAAAGAAACTGTTTTGCGCCAGCTATCTTGTTGCCAGCTGGTTGCTTAAACTCAATGTGGCTCAATTTGGCTCATCTGTAATGAAAAAGCTATTTCGGCTTTCAGCCTCTTTGCTATTAGGGTACATAAAATAGTTTAGGGGGTGTCTTGGTGTATATGTGTGGAATTACTAGAATTATAAAATGCAAATCAGTCAGTAAAGGGCATGTACTGTAGACACTGGAAAGTTACAACCTCATTTAAACAGTGCAACGTACATATTTTTTTGGAACATTTCTAGAGTAATACCAGACAGAGTAACCCCAAAATGATGTAATTATTTACTCACCTATATCTCACTCCAAACCTATAAGACTTTATTCAATCCTTGCTACACAATTTAAGATTTTTTTTTTTTTTTTATGAAGCCTGTTTTTGTCCCTCCATTAAAAGTCCAGATAACTAAAATTTTGAAGATTCAAAAAGGCATTATAAAACTAAACCATGTTAATCGAGCAGTTTAATTAAAGCTTTGTTAAGAAATAAAATTACTCTATATTGTCAATTGAGCTATAAAATAAATGTTTGCCCTTTTTTACATCTAAATAATCAAGACAAACATAAACCTTTTTTTTCTCTCATTTTCATTTTCTTTTCACATTCTTAATGATTTGAACATGTCTAGTTTGATAACAGCAGGCCTGGGCAACTTCATTCCTTGAGAGCCACTGTCCTGCAGAGTTTTGGGGAGAATCCCATTTCCCTATCTGTCGGTCACTACGAGTTATGTCGTGACGACATAGGGGATTCACCTGGAAGCCCCGAACATCTCTGACTAAAGAGAAAACGCCAATGAAATTGGCTAGTGGATTTTGCATACCTGAGCCACTCCCCGTACATATGGGTATAAAAGGGCGACAGGTGCATCCACTCATTAGATTTTTGCTTCAGGGGCCGAGTGGATGAGAAGAGTGCTGATCTCCACAAAGCCGTTCATCTTTGTTTTGCTCCCGGTTGGCGTAACGGTGCGATCAGCGGAGTCCCTCTCATCAGCGATTCCCCTGGGCACTTCAACTAAGAGAGAAAATTCTAAAAGAGCAAATCACGGACGATCGCGTCTTTTTCAAGATGCCGTTTCGTCCGTGTCCTTCTGGTTGCGATCGTTTTCTGTCTGCGGATGACAGACACGATCGTGGTCTTCAGTGTCTGGGCTTCCAACACGCTGAAGATGCGTTCGTGGATGACTCATGCGTCTGTTGTGGGCGTATGAGCAAGATTTCGCTGATCTCGCCTTTCCTTTATGAAAGGATTGGCACCCTCTGCCGCCACCCGTGCTGATCTCTCTGGCTCGAGCAGAGGATCGCCGGCTGATGCTCTGGGAGATCTGAGGGTTACTGTAAGAGCCTCTCCGCCGGGGATGCCCCCACGGACCTCTTACTCCTCACGCAGCGAACATCCCGTCCGGTTCCCAGGTGATTTCGCTGGTCTGTCCCACGGGGCGCCAGCATTTCATTCGGTGCGCCATCTGTAGATAGGATGTCGATCGCAGCATCGGGGGATGGGCTCACGTCCTCTGAGGATGAAGGTGTGGTGGGGCTGCCCCCCTCGGGTGTTGTCGCCACCGCCGCACTTTCTCAAGAAAGAGCAATTTCCTTTTCCTCTGGGTTCTCAGGTCCATGGGGCGACAGTGTGCGACGCCCTGCTTCCTCACTCTCGCCCACGACCCATTTTACCAGCAGCGAAGAGAGTACGGTTCGGGGACGACATTCCTCCCCACGCACCTCTGGCCAGTCCCGTTTGGGACCCAGGGAGTTCGGTGAGGATGCCTCAGAACGCACTGCCTTCTGTACCATCCACCCCTACTCCCTTTCGCTGCACCACCACAGGTATGTCGATTGTGCCGTTGGAGCCGCTTGCACAGTGTCTGGAGGCGTGGCTCACGCTGCCCAGCCTGTCTCGCTGGCTCACGCGCACAATTCGACGCAGGTACGCGATTCAGTTCGCCAGGCGACCTCCCAAGTTCAACGGCATTCTCGAGATGTCGGTGGCAGTCCGGAACGCCCCTGTCTTGCGCGAGGAGATTGCTGTCCTCCTGGCAAAGGACGCAATCGAGCCGGTCCCTCCAGCCGAGAGGAGGCAGGGGTTTTACAGCCCTTACTTCATCGTACCCAAGAAACGTGGTGGCCTTCGACCAATCCTGGATCTGCGAGTTTTGAACCGGGCTTTACATAAGCTCCCGTTCAAGATGCGGACACGCAGGCACATTATCAAATGCATCCAGCCCCAGGATTGGTTTGCAGCGATCGACCTGAAGGATGCTTACTTTCATGTTTCGATCCTTCTGCGACACAGACCGTTCCTACGGTTTGCGTTCGAAGGTCGGGCATGGCAGTATAAGGTCCTGACCCCTTCGGGCTCTCCCTGTCTCCCCGTGTGTTCATGAAGGTCGTAGAAGGCGCCCTTACCCCGTTACGGGAGGTGGGTGTCAGGATCCTCAACTACCTCGATGATTGGCTTATCCTAGCCCAATCCAGAGAGCAGTTGGGCGATACCAGGGACTTGGTGCTCCGGCACCTCAGCCAGTTGGGGCTTTGGGTCAACTGGGAAAAGAGCAAGCTCTCCCCTGTGCAGAGAATCTCTTTTCTCGGTGTGGAGTTTGACTCTGTGAGTATGACGGCACGCCTCACGGAGGAACGTGCCCAAGCAGTGCTGAACTGCCTGAGTTCCTTCAGAGGCAGGAATGTGGTACCACTGAAACAGTTTCAGAGGCTCCTGGGGCATATGGCATCCGCAGCTGCAGTCACACCGCTCGGATTGCTTCATATGAGACCACTTCAGCACTGGCTACACTCCCGGGTCCCGAGGTGGGCGAGAGTGGCGACTCCATCCCGAGATGATCCGGCTGATCTTGAGTTGATTCGGGGAAGCTCAGGTAGACCTGTTTGCCTCCCCCGAGTCCTCCCACTGCCAGCTGTACTTCTCCCTGACCGAGGGCCCCCTCAGCACAGACGCACTGGCACACAGCTGGCCTCGGGCCTTACGAAAGTATGCGTTTTCCCCAGTGAGCGTGATCGCACAGACACTGTGCAAGCTCAGGGAGGACGAGGAGCAGGTTCTGCTGGTTGCACCCCACTGGCCCACCCGGACCTGGTTTATCGAACTCATTTCCCTCGCGATAGCACCTCCCTGGCACATTCCTCTAAGAAAGGACCTCCTCTCTCTCCCTCCTAACTGGCGGTGGTAGACACCATCATTCAGGCTAGAGCTCCTTCAACAAGGCAAACCTACGCACTGAAATGGAGTCTGTTCGCGACCTGGTGTTCTTCTCGCCGAGAAGACCCCCGAAGATGCACGATTGGAGTAGTGCTTTCTTTCCAGCAAGAAAGGTTGGAGCGTAGGCTGTCACCCTCCACCTTGAAAGTGTATGTAGCCGCTATTGCGGCTCACCACGATGCAGTGGACGG
Organism: Gymnocypris eckloni scoliostomus; assembly: GCA_027564155.1. Taxonomy (NCBI): domain Eukaryota; kingdom Metazoa; phylum Chordata; class Actinopteri; order Cypriniformes; family Cyprinidae; genus Gymnocypris; species Gymnocypris eckloni. Next base: position 14,620,097 of record CM050427.1, on the reverse strand, counting down.
CCGGTCCCTGGGAAAGCATGATCTCATCGTGAGTTTCCTGAAGGGGGCCAGGAGGATGAATCCCTCCAGGCCTCCCCTTGTGCCCTCTTTGAGCCGCTGTACTCAGTCGAGCTGAAGTTCCTGTCTCCTAAGACAGCGCTCCTGACCGCGCTCACTTCCATCAAACGGGTCGGGGACCTCCAGGCGTTTTCGGTAAGTGAAGAGTGCCTTGTGTTCGGGCCGGTCTACTCTCACGTTGTCTTGAAACCCGGGCCTGGATACGTGCCCAAGGTTCCCACCACACCCTTCCACGATCAGGTGGTGAACCTGCAAGCACTGCCCTCGGAGGAGGCAGATCCAGCCTTAGCGTTGCTGTGTCCCGTAAGAGCATTGCACATATACGTGGACCGCACCCGGAGCGTCAGAAGCTCCGAGCAGCTCTTTGTCTGCCAAGGAGGGCAGCAGAAAGGGAAAGCTGTCTCCAAACAGAGGTTGGCCCACTGGATAGTGGTGGCCGTCGCCTTGGCGTACCAGTCGCAAGGCGAGCCGTGCCCCCTGGGGGTGAGGGCTCACTCCACCAGGAGTGTTGCCTCCTCCCAAGCGTTGGCGCACGGCGCCTCTTTGGCAGACATCTGCAGAGCTGCGGGCTGGGCGACACCGAACACCTTCGCAAGATTCTACAATCTCCGCGTTAGCCAGTTTCTTCCCAGTTTCTTCCCGTGTGTTGGGTAAGTAATGGGCGGGAAGAACTGGCCGGTGTCACGCTTGCTTTTTCTCCCCCAGTTCAGTTCCCCAGATGGTGAACCCTGGTGGAATCCTCCACGCACCCCCGGCAGTCAGACTGTGCGGAGCAGTCTGACGCCAGGCCCAGTACTGGTGTTAGCTCGCCTGGGTCTCCGGTTGGCCCCTGTACTGGGCTAGGTGTCCGTATGGCCTGATTCCCCTTCGGGTAATCCCATATGTGTATTCTTCCACGGTAAGGTTTCCCTCACGGTAAACCCGTGTCTTCCCTGTGACAGAGCTTCTGTCAGGTTCTGCTGGCAGCCCTCCTCCCTACTTCTAGGTAGGATCTGTCCCAGAGTCCAGTCGTATGTAGTACTGCCCCAAGCCTGGGCCAGTCCATATCAGTGTCTCCACATGTTACCTCCCTTCGGGCAGGATGTGGCCTCCGTAGCGCCCTTCTCTGGAAGGCTCGCTTCCCTGCCGTTACGACAAGCTGTAACAACAAATAGGAAAGACCTGAAGCTGTCTTTCACTGAAGTTCGAGATCCCTTCCGATTCCGTGGGGAAAGGAACAGCGGCTTGGCTATCTCCAGCAGCGATGTACTCAGTGGTCCCGGTAGGCACCAAGGTTAGCGAATTTGCACTGGAGCGGTAGGAAGGTTTCAACCTCTTGCATGGCATTTGTCTGTCACGCACTCGCTTGTCAACATCTGCATGCCACAAGGTTGTGACAGGGTTCAGCTTGTGGCGCTTTTCATAGGACCCCTATGTCGTCACGACATAACTCGTAGTGACCGACAGATAGGGAACAACTAGGTTATGTACGTAACCCCCGTTCCCTGATGGAGGGAACGGAGACGTTATGTCCCCATGCCACAATCTTGAACCATCGCTGGTTGCTCAGCATAAAACCTAATGAGTGGATGCACCTGTCGCCCTTTTATACCCGTATGCATGGGGAGTGGCTCAGGTATGCAAAATACACTAGCCAATTTCATTGGCGTTTTCTCTTTAGTCAGAGATGTCCGGGGCTTCCAGGTAAATCCCCTATGTCATCACGACATAACGTCTCCGTTCCCTCCATCAGGGAACGGGGGTTACGTACGTAACCTACACGTTCCCTGTCTTACCCCTTCCCCTACCCTTTCGTCTTAAGGTTCAAGGTTCAAGGTTCAAGGTTTCTTTATTTGTCATATAATAGTTATACAGGGTATAATTAGAAGTGAAATGTAATCGAATCAGGTCCGCTCAGTGGACAGTGCAAAATAATAAGAATACAAATTATATAAAGTGACATAACACAAGGGCATACATATGGTAAGAAAAGGAGAAATAAGAGTAAAATGTGCAATGAAAACAATAAGATGTGCAAAAAACAATAAGATGTGCAAAAAAACAATAAGATGTGCAAAAGACAACAGATGTGCAAAAAACAACAAGATGTGCAAAAAACAATAAGAAAAACAGTGTACTGGGACTTAATAAATAGTAATGTGAATAAGAGGGATGTGCAGACGGGTTGTTCAGGGTAATGTACATAGAGCAGCAATGATGAGAATGTGAGAATATTTACAGTTAACAACGGGTCTTGTACATGTTTATGAGGCTGAGTTTGAGTTTAGGAGCCTGATGGCCTGAGGGAAGAAGCTCTCCCTCAGTCTTTCAGTCTTTGCCATCATGCTCCTGAAGCGCCTGCCAGATGGCAGTAAACAGAAAAGATGGTTACCGGGGTGAGTTGAATCTTTGATGATTTTAGCAGCTCTGCTTTTACAGCGTTTGATGTAGATGGCCTGCAGAGAGGGGAGAGCAGACCCTGAGATGCGCTCAGCTAAGCGCACTCTCTGTAGAGCTTTGCAGTCCTGGTTTGTGGCATTATTATACCACACTGAGATGCACTGAGTCAGTACACTTTCTATGGCCCCTGAATAGAAAGTTTTCAGGATAGCTGGTGAGACCCTGAATTTCCTCAGCTGTCGCAGATGGTACAGTCTTTGCCTGGCTTTCTTGACCTGTGTTTGAATGTGTGTAGTCCAAGTTAGGTCCTCTGAGATGTTTACACCGAGGTACTTGAAGCTACTCACCCTCTCCACAGGGGTCCCACTGATCATAAGAGGAGTGTAGGGCTGCTGCTGTCCCTCGGAACCGAGTGATAAGCGCTAGGCGTGAAAACATACCCCTATGAAATGAGACGCCACTTGGTTACTGTTACGTCATCATACATCGTCGGTTGCTGGCTCTACGTCACCAGAGGCAACAAGTGTCGATCACAAACTTCCAAGATGCCGTCTGCAAGTGTCTTTATGTCGATTGTGTTGGTTTTAGTGATGTTTTTCTCTACTCAGAAAAATACGGGGCTGTTGTGCAAATCAGCAATGTAACGTTAGCGTTGAAAACTAGCAATTTTTGTTTAAATGTTTCAATTAAGAACATGGTTGCAAATATATATGTAAGTTACAGGACTGTGTAGAGCACAAAACAAGACAGTTGTCATTTTTAAATTACTTATTTAAGCCGAAAATACCACTCTCTGGATGATCTGGGTACCCCTTGGTTTCAAGTAAGCTTGCGAAAATGCTTGGTTTTAAGGGTTATCTACCCCTTCCCCTTAGCCCTACCCCTCGATCAAAACGAGAATTGGGATAGCCCATACTCTCACATGAACGCGCAAAACTAAGGGGAAGGGGAAGGGGAAGGGGAAGGGGTAAGGGGAAGGGGAAAGTGTAAGACAGAGAATTGGGATTCACCCTAGCTCCAACTTGAATCAAACACACCTGTCTGTAGCTTTCTATTGATCTTGAAGACACTGATTATCTTGTTCAGGTGTGTTTGATTAGGGTTGGAGTGAAACTGCTGGACAGTGGCCCTCCAGGACCGAATACCACTGACAAGTGACTGTAATATGCTGTCAAAAAAGACTTTTCTAGCAGATGTTTTGATGACATTGAGCTATGACTTATTTTAGATTATGTAGATAATTGAATGAAAATTAATTGGTTTTCATCTAATCAGAGTCTTTATGTATTCACACAAGCTGGTTTGTGTTGTTGATGGCTTGTGAGTAAAATACATAAAAAAATCATAGGTCAGAGGCTCCTCCAGAAAATAAGAAGTGACTAAGCATTACAACATAAGCAGCCGACACACATATTATGCAGTCTTTTAAATGTTAATGACTTTATTTTCAAAAAGATTTATAGTGCTAGTGACTCAGACCCATTTTTATCCCCTTCCCTCAGCGCTGTTGGGCTTGGTCGTTCTGAGCTTAGTTAAAAATACTTAATTGCATCAGATGTGCAATAAATAGCAAACGTGGACTAAGCTCTCGTAAACTATTCATACTTTCCCATACATCTGTTTATTTCTCTCTCCCTCCCTCTTCAGGTCTGTCTTTCTTTGTGCTTGTAGAGCTTGTTGAACCAAATCTGACATTTGGTAAATACTGCAAGAATGAGCTTATATTTCTTTGTCAGACAACTTTCTATTTTCTTCTCAGCTTATGCGATTAACGCTCACTACAATAAAGAAACTGTCCTACTGTGCTTGTCTTATCTGAGTAATTAACACTAATTCTGACAATCCCAAGACCTGATCATTGGTACATCTATGCTTAGGGCAGGTGGGTTGCTATTGAGCAAATCATACAAAGGGAAGAAAAATAAAAACACATATATATATATATATATATGTATATATGTATATATATATATATATATATATATATATATATATATATATTAGTGGTGGGTCATATCGGCGTTAACGTGGCGTTAACGTGAGACTCTTATCGGCGATAAAAAAATATAGCCGTTAATCTATTCTCAAAGTTGGGTTGGGAGCTGGGTCTATACTACGCAAGCTATGATGACTTTCACCCTGATATTTTAGCGCGGATGTATACCTAGCCGAATTGCACTGTAGGGGGCGAGAACGAGTCTTCGAACTAGAGGCTCGCAGTCCGTGATGGACAGATTGTTAACGGCTGGTCTGTGTGGTAATACAATCGGCAGGACATCCAAACGCTCACCTATCATTCATCAACCTCAAATATGGCTTTTCATCTGAAATATGTATGTAGTAGCAACTTTACATGGCCGCTCAATATGATGTTAACCTAGAGAAATGTGCGCTATTGAAGTGTTTGTGTGGAAGCGCGTTTGCTGCAAGACAGGCTCCGGTGCGCTCACTTGCTCTTAAAATCTCTGTCATTTTTGGTCATACAGATAAAAGTAGCCTAATACATCTTTCGAATCTGTAAAGACTCTACGTTTATTTGTGTGCACTCAGAATAACAACGAAACGTTGCGCTTTTAAGCAAACAGGATGCGCTTTAGGTCTCATGTGAACTTGAGTGAGAAACTTCGAAACTCCGTCTTTGAAAAATATATCTATAGAGAGTGAAATGTCAAAAAAATAAAAATAGAAGATAAAAAAAAATGAATCTATGCCCACCTCTAATATATATACACACTCACCGGCCACATTATATGTTACACCTGTTCAATTGCTTGATAAGACAAATTGCTAATCAGCCAATCATATGGCAGCAACTCGAAACATTTAGGCATTTAGATGTGGCTAAGATGACTTGCTGAAGTTCAAACCGAGCATGAGAATGGGGAAGAAATGTAACTTTGTGCGTTGAATGGTTGAGACGGGATGGTCTGAGTATTTAAAAAAACTGGATTTTCACGCATAACCATCTCTATACGTTTACAGAGAATGGTCCAAAAAAAAAGAGATTATCCAGTGAGCAGCAGTTGAGTGGACGAAAATGCCTTGATGTCAGAGGTCAGAGGAGAATGAGCAGACTGGTTAGAGATGAGAAAGGCAACAGTAACTCAAATAACCACTCGTTAAAACCAAGGTATGCAGAATACCATATCTGAACGCACATCATGTCGAACCCTGAAGCAGATGGGCAACTGCAGCAGAAGACCACTCCGGGTGCCGCTCATGTCAGCTAAGAACAGGAAACGGAGGCCACCATTCGCACAGGCTCACCAAAATTTGACAATAGAAGATTGGAAAAACATTGCCTGGTCTGATGAGTCTCGATTTCTGTTGCGACATTCAGATGGTAGGGTCAGAGTTTGGCATAAAGGACATGAAATCATGGATTCATCCTACCTTGTCTCAATGGTTCAGGCTGGTGGTGGTGGTGTAATGGTGTGTGGGGGGGGTATTTTCTTGGCACACTTTGGGCCCCTTAGTACCAATTGAGCATCGTTTAAACGCCACAACCTACCTCAGTATTGTTGCTGACCATGTCCATCCCTTTATGACTACAGTGTACCCATCTTCTGATGGCTACTTCCTGCAGGATAATGCACCATGTCACAAAGCTCAAATCATCTCAGACTGGTTTCTTGAACATGACAACGAGTTCACTTTACTCAAATGGCCTCCACAGTCATCAGATTTCAATCCAATAGAACACCTTTGGGATGTGGTGGAACAGGAGATTTGCATGTGTGTATATGTATGTATATATATATATATATATATATATATGTGTGTGTGTATATATATATATATATATATATATATATATCATTTTGTTGTTGTATGGAACTTGTTAATATGTGGATGATTACACGTTAATTCCTTTGTAACTGGTGCATTTTATGTCTGTTTGTTTTGTTGATGTGATGTTGGTTTACTTCTGCTGTTTTAAATTGTTTCACTCCATGGTTGTGAAATATGCTCGTACTTGATATTTTTATTTTATTTTCTCTTCTGTAGATTAAAACAATAGCTTACTTTAAAATGAAATAATATCAGCATTTTGTTGGTTTAATCCCTAATGACTTTGTTTCTTCTTTAGAAAAAAAAAGCAACAGAAGTTCTGAGGACTGTGACGGTCACTAGATATAATTACAATTAATGGGACCTAAAGCTTTAAAAAAGGACCTACTATTCAGTCTGTTCATCATGCTAAGTTATTGAATGGTTTCAGATTTCTTGGAATATAGCGCATGAGTCACTTGGACCATTTTATGGTGCTTTGTTGAAGCATGAAATCATTGGTTCTTTGTAATTGCATGCTTTGCTTTAGTGTTCCACTGGGAAAGAGAGAAGAAAGTGAACTGCTCTCCATAAATCATGTCTTCTCTTCAATATTACAGGTTTACTGGTCCAAACCTGCCATCACCCATCATCAGCAGCAAAAACTGGCTGAGACTCCACTTCACATCCGATGGAAACCACAAACTGAAAGGCTTCAGTGCTCAGTATCAAGGTAAGATACTTCACCAGGCTGTCATGGGCCTGGTGCCTTTACTTGTGTCTATGGAAGAAGACATTGAACAGCTCAGGGATTCTAGCTGTCAAGACTGAGTAGGGAGAGATGGAGAAAGCGAAAATCTAGATGGGGAAGGGGTTTACTGACCACAGACTTTTGTAGAAAAATTGTTATGTAATTTATATTAGAACATTACATTATATTTAAAGTCATACTATTTTTAATCATCTTGGTTAAGTCAGCTAAAGGTCATGGATACCCCCAACTCCTGACACGTAGAGACACACACACACACACACACACACACACACACACTACTAGCAGCACTCTCATCTCACTAAAGTTCAAAGGTCACCACTCAAAAGAGATGAGAAGAGGAACGGGATTAGTCAGCTCAGCTATGGGAAACAAAGACGGAATATGCAAGAATTTCACCTCCTCCATAAGCAAATCAGAGCAATGGGATGGGATTACAGGGCTGGAATTTGATAAGTAAATCATATTAGAGTATCAGGAAGAGGGAAAGGGGAGCTAAGCTCTTAATTATATTTCATACAGACCTCTCTCCTTTGATTTTACCTCCTTTCCTCTCTTAAACTTTAGAGAAATGCTCTGGAATGAGTAATGTCCAACGAGACACTCTTTTCATAACAAGCTACATAGATTCCTCTCAGTATTTTTTCAACTCTGTCCGAGATAATAGATAGGGTAAAGCGATTTAGAAAAATACATTCTGATAGTCTTAGGGTTTTACCATTAATTTCCAAAATTTTCATCTATAATACACTATAAAATGTTGATTTTTTTGGCTATATATATATATATTTATATTAGTGCTTTCAAACAATTAATCGCATTCAAAATAAAAGTTTTTTGTTTGCACAATAAATGTTTGTGTTCTGTGTATATTTATTATTTTTACAAGTACACATACATATATAAGGTATTGCATATTTTGAAAAGGTTTACAGGGGTGTACATCTATAGGTCTATAACATTTATATTGTGAATAAATATATTCAATATATAAAAAAAATATATAATTCTAAAATATATACATGCATGTGTGTTTATTTATATATACATATACAGAGCACATATACATATATTATGTTACAAAACTTTTATTTTGGATGTGATTAATCACAATTAATCATTTAACAGCACTATATATATATATATATATATATATATATAAATACACTGACCAAAAATATAAACACAACACTTTTGTTTTTGCCCCCATTTTTCATGAGCTGAACTCAAAGATCTAAGACTTTTTCTATGTACACAAAGGGCCTATTTCTCTCAAATATTGTTCACAAATCTTTCTAAATCTGTGTTAGTGAGCACTTCTCCTTTGCCGAGATAATTCATCCACCTCACAGGTGTGGCATATCAAGATGCCGATTAGACACCATGATTATTTCTCAAGCATGCCTAAATCAGACAAATTTAGAGTGGCCACTAAACTTTAGAGTGGCCACAATAAAAGGCCACTCTAAAAATGTGAAGTTTAAAATATTAATAACCTATAATTTTTACATTTTAAAACTGTAGTTTTATAATGCATACATGCATACTTTTTAAAACCGTTTTATTCATTTTTACAGTATAGTTTTTAAACTTATATTTACATTTAGTAATTTAGCAAATGCTTTTATCCAAAGCAACTTACAAATGAGGACAATAGAAGCAATAAAAACCAACAAAAGAGCAATAAAATAAGTGCTATGACAAGTCTAAGTTAGTGCAACGCAGTGCACGTAGAAAGTAGGGGTGTAATGATACGCATATTTGTATTGAATCATACGGTACGAGGCTTTCGGTTCGGTATGCATTACAAACCGAATAATTTGTTGGACTTATCCTATTACGTTTGGAAAATAAAAGCTTAAAGTGTGTGAAATATCAGTGCCACTGTGCTCAACAACGCAGCGCAAAAGAAGTAACAAGCAACATGCTGTCTGCCCCATGATAGCCTCCCCTTGCTGGGGTGCGTTGAAAAATTATCTTGTATCGACGATAGCCAGAGATATTGTCTAAAACATAAATTATTGGCAATCTTAAGAGGATTTGGCATTTTCAACGAATGTAGGCCTGTTACATTCTTATTTTAATTAGGCCTTTTATTATTATGAAGTTACTTTTATTATTAAATTACAAGTACAATTAATTTACCCACAATAATTAACGCATAACTGATGCACTGCGATTATAAAATTAGGATATATTTACTCCTCAATTAAAATGTAAAAATAAAAGTTATTTTAAAACGGGTCTATTAGGCTATAGGCTACCTACAATGAATTATAGTCCTATAATTAAAATATTATCACTGCAGTAATCAATAAAAATCAATGAAATAAAAAGTTTTCATTTCAAGCACCGACTTTCAAAAACAACCTGTTTAACACGAAATACATTTCTTTTTTTCAGTATGCACAAGAGAAATAAGGAAAAAAATGAAAACCGCTATAGGCTATACTGTTTTCAGCACATGTTGAAGTAGATTCGTCTCTCTTTGTCTCTGAGAGAAGAAGCAGCGTCAGATGCTGAAATTTCCGTCATTACTCCATCATTCCGTTTTTAATTTCACTTTCTGCTTATAGTGAAATGACTGAGAATAAGATGTTCACAAGCATAAATCTTGCATTTTGTTTAGACGTGCAAAACCTGGTGCAAACGCTTGTGTGAAATCCATTGGCTCATCTTCATGGTTTAAAACAGAAATATTTCCAACATTGCGACGTAACCAATTGCCTCGCCACCTGTATCGAAAACATACCGAATCGTGACACCACTGTGTCGTATCGAACTGAACCGTGAATTTATGTAAGTATATGTATATATGTATGTTTGTGTGTGTGTGTGTGTATATATATATATGCTGTCAAAGTTAGCGTGTTAATGCAAATTAATTTTAAAATTAATTTTAATTTTATTAATGAGCGATTAACACAGTGCGCATTTTCTGTTTGACCTTTGGCATAGCCCGTAGTTGAACAAATGGAGATGCACAGTGTTGTCAACTTGGCAACTTTGCAGACCCCTTTGTCAACTTTTTTCCCTCCCTCTTAAACAAAAAGTGCCTAGCGACAAATATTTAGGGTTTGCCTAAACCTTATTTAAATTTCTGGGACTCTCTGGTACTGCTACATGAGCGCGACTTTCAGTGCAAGTGAAAGTGCGCGCAAACATCTCTCTCTTTTTCTCTGTTCACCTGCATTGTTCAGCGTGCGGCGGAGAAGAGCAGCACTTTCAGTTAAACACAGATATTATGCTGCTTCTCTTATTTTATATGCAAGTATAGCAAAATCACAGCACATCTATTGTCTTTATCTTATGTGTATTTGATTTCAATCGATCAAGATTTTTGTGCCGATTAACATCTTGGAAGGGAGAAATATTTATGTAGTTCTCTGGTTATGTAGTCTTTTATGGGTCACGTTTCAGTCACTATTTCATATTCATTCCATTATCTGACAACCGAAACAGTCAAATATACCAATAAAAACAGTTTTATTAGAGAACTTCGCTGCATCAAAATGCAGTATGTGGGCACAGAGAGTAAAACAAATCTAATAATAAATGTACATTTTACATTTTCTGAAGAAGGGAGCTGCTTTTGGGAAGGGAGCTGCCTGAAAAAATAAACAATAAAAGTAAACCGTTTTCTGTAAGTAAATTTCTCAGTGCAAAGAAAGAGATGTAATGAGAACCTGTTTTTTGTTAGTCTAATAGACATGAACAAGTTCTTTGAAAAACATCTATGACCTTTGAAACATGTCTTGTCTTCATTCTCTGTGTTGAATATGGTTTCAATAATAATAAACATACATTTGCATAAAGCATCCATATTTGTCCATACCTATGTTTATTAGAGTTTTAAAAACGTTAACAATATTAATTTAAGGTACATTTAGAACAAATACTAATGTCGATTAAGTCGCACAAGTTAACTCATGACAATCATGCGAATATAAATATATACAAATATGAAAACCCAGCTAAAGTCGATTTTGTTTGGTTATTTACTGTTTTCTACATAAAATGATCCTTCATAAGGTAAAGAACATTCTGCGAAAATTTAAAAACATATCTTTAAAATTGACTCAGTAAGGCCATGTCAAAGATTGGAATTATAGTGAAATTAATGGTTGAAATCCAACTTTGATGCTTGTTATCTCATAATTAGATTTTGAGACTTAAGCCTGGATTTCACAGAGAGGGTCATATATGAATTATATATATATATATATATATATATATATATATAAAAGTGAGTACACCCCTCACTTCTCAGCAAAATAGTATATAGCAATAGTATATCTTCTCAAGGGACAATACCACACAAATTAAACTTGAAAATATTTTAGAGTAGTCAATGTGCAGCTTGTATAGAAGTACACATTTACTGTCCTCTAAATATAACTCAATATATAGACATTATTGTCCAAATAACTGGCAACAAAAATGAGTACACCCTAAGTGAACATGTCAAAACTGTGTCCAAAGTGTCAATATTTTGGAGGGGCACCATTGTTATCTAGCAACTGCCTTAATCCTCCTGGGCATGTAATTCACTAGAGCTCCACAAGTTGTTGCTGGCATCCTCTTCCACTCCTCCATATTAACATAATGGAGCTGCTGGATGTTAGACACATGGTGCTTCTCCACCTTCCGCTTGAGGATGCCTCACATGTGCTCAATAGGGTTCAGGTCTGGAGACATACTTGGCCACTCCATCACCTTCAGCTTCATCAGCAAGGCAGTCTCAACTTGGTGGTGTGTTTGGGGAGGTTATTATGTTGGAAAACTGCCTTTCGGCTCAGTTTCTGAAGGGAGGGCATCATCTTCTGCTTCAGAATGTCACAGTACATGTTGGAATCCATGTTTCCCTCAATTAACCGCAGTTCCCCAGTACCAACAGTAAGCATGCAGCCCCAGACCATGATGCTACCACCACCATGCTTGACAGTAGGCAAGGCACAATTGTTTTGCTATTCCTCACCAGGGCGTCGCCACACATGCTGGACACTATCTGAGCCCAACAATGAGCCTTAGACTCATAAGACCACAGGACATGGTTCCAGTTATTAATGCGCTTGGTCAGGTTGTCTTCAACAAACTGTTTGCAGGCTTTTTTGTAAGCCAGCTTCAGAAGAGGCTTCCTTCTGGGATGACGGCCATGCAAACTGACTTGTTGCAGTGTGTGGTGTATGGTTTGAGCACTGACATGCTGACCTTTCATTTCTGCAACCTCTAAAGCAATGCGGGCTGCACTCATGCGTCTGTTTTTTTTAAGCCAACTTATGCACTTGATACACAGCACAAGGATTCAACTTATTTGATAGACCCTTGCGAGGCCTGTTCTGAGTGAAACCCGTCTTGGAAAATGTATGTATGACCCTGGCCACTGTACTGTGACTCAGTTCCAGGCTGTTATCGAACTTCTTATAGCCTAGATTCAGACAATTTAGACACTAAATTGTAACTGCTCTAAAACAAGATTCACAAATTTGTATGGTCCCGTCAAGCAAATAAAAACATGAACATGATGAATAGGACATATGGCTTTGCATGGTTAAACATTGTATAGCTGTTATCACATAGGTTGTACTCCCTTTTGTTGCCAGCTTTTTTGACAATAATGGCTGTATGTTGAGTTATTTTCAGAGGACAGTGCATATTTACTGCTATACAAGTTGCACATTGACTACTCTAAAATATATCCAAGTTTCATTTCTACAGTATTGTCCCATGAAAATATATACAAAAAATGATTGCAGAAATGTGAGGGTGTACTCACTTTTGTGAGATACTGTATATATCTATCTATATATATATATATATATATATATATCAAAAAAAGAAAAACAAATTGTACATTTCACCTTTCAAGTATTTGCGGATATTATTGAATCAATTTTCTTGATTTTAATATACTTGTTACTATTTGGTTTTGCTGAAACAGCTGATTGTGAATGGTAAATATCTCCATTACAAATGCTTACCCAAATGCTGATTTTATTTTGAGAGCATTTAAGTGACGAAGCTTTGAGACAATGAAACTGAAAAGTAAGTGTGTGTGTGTGCTCGCTGGCATTATTTTGTCGCTTTTTCAACAAACATGCTGTGCTTTGTTCACACACAATAGGCTTTTTTGCACAAGAATGACAGTTTCTTTAAACAACTGTAATTGCAATTACAATGCGGTTCATGATTTGTAATGCCTAGCAAGCATCCGGCCAATGATTATAGTTATTTCTGCTTTTTCTAATCCGTCCTGCTCTCAAATAAACATGTTATAATTATTTGAATTCCAGTGAAGAAAATGACAGAACTGAAGTCCAGAGGGGTGAAGATGCTGCCAAGTAAAGACAACCACAGCAAGATATCAGTTTGTAAGTCAACCTTTCAATGTACATGAATGATATTTTCTTAAATAAACTTTACGTTTACATTAATGCACTTGGCAGCTATTTATATCCAAAGCGATTTTGGATATAAATTTGCCTACAAGGTATAGGAATACTTTATAAGTTCATGCAATGCCTTTCGAGTTGAACCCATGACCTTGGAATTGCTAATCTACTGTTTGAGCTACAAGAATGCTATACATCAGTTTGTTGAATTTGATGTAATGATAACAGTATGTACTACATTAATTTAGCTGATAAAAAAAGATAAATCAACATAACAGCCATTCAACATTACAGTATCATAGAGAGCTATCGATTTTAACATGTATTCAACTTAAAAAAATAAAAATAAATAACAGCTTCTAATTTAAGTGAACTCAAAACAAGCAAGTTGGAAATCAAACACTATGTGTTTAGAAACACATTCTAAAATATAGATGAATCTTTAAAACTACAAAAGTTATTGTGTTCCTCTTGTTTTGTTATTTGATTAACAGACATCACATTAGCTGGGTTATTAGGTTGTTTTGCCTTCTATTACTTTAAGACACGCATCGTATATTCTCTCATCATGCCGGTGCATTTGTGCGTGCAATTGAAGAGCATGCGCTAGGAGCACAGTTCAATGGCTGACAGGACAGGAAAATTCATTTTTTGCACACATATGCCCTGACAACATCTCATCTGACTGCAGTTCACTGTTGTTCTACTAAAGCGTCTCGTCTGAAAAGTGCGCGTCTGAAAAGTATCATGTTTTATGTAGTCATAAAGACATTTTGTCTAAATAAACATAATTCAAAACATTCACAACTGAAATATTGGTTGATCTTAAAATGTAAAACAATTAACATCCAAAACTTGGATGAAAATTTTAAGGTTTTTAAGCATTGTCAGCATGCAGATTGTCCACTCATTGGTGAAAGCAGTGGCACTTGCAGCATGTCTTCACGCTCGGCACAAGCACACAACCTTGAACATCAATGTTATCTTTATTCTACACCATGTCAAATGGAACCATTTTTCTCCCTAAGGCCAGAGGGGAGGGAAAATAAGTTACCGCTCCCTTTCAATATTTCACTCATACTGCGTCGAAGACGCTTGTCTATTTTTCCTCTTCAACTGAAGCCTTTTAGGGCGAGCCATCCGTCCAAGCTGTGCCTACTCGGCGGCTGGACAAGCGGCTTCAGGCCAAGATGCTCGCCAGTGAGGAAGCCGGTCTGGATACAGCTTCACTCAGGGACCTGAGAAGCGTGACAGTCCTGGACCTGCGCGCCACAAAATCCACCACCCAAGCCTTTGGGCCTTTCGTGTCGGTAACACTTGACCACCCCACAAGCAGCCTCTAATGTGCTTCTTGCCACCCCCTTAGCGCTGGGTGCAGAGGAAAATGTGTTTATGGTTCCCCACGGGCCCACTTTAGCGTCCAGGTGTCCAACCGCTGTGATAGTGGACAAAATAAAACACATACATTATCTAAAAAGAAGGCAAAAGTATTTTCTGCCTACCATAAGCGTCCTGCCCTTATGCAGTCAGTCTTTACAGACATTTCAAAATCTTGCCTCACAGGCCGAGGCCTGGCAGGCCATCCCCGGTGTGTCAGAGTGGGTAATCACTACGGTAAGACGAGGTTATACTCTCCAATTTGCTCGAAGACCACAGCGCTTCCGCAGTGTGCTCGCCAACACAGTGCGCAGCGAGGACACTCAAGTCATCCGCGCATAGGTGATGAATCTGCTGGAAAAAGGAGCCATGGAAATCGTTCCTCCAGCCTAGAGCGAGTCAGGCCTCTACTACCTCATCCTCAAAAAAGACGGCGGCCTGCGACCTATTTTAGATCTCAGACTCCTGAATTACACCCTGATGAAAAGGTTGTTCAGGATGATCACTTTGAAACAGATCCTCTTGCAAATATGCCCAGGGGACTGTTTAATGTCGCTGGATCTGAAAGAGGTGTACATTCACATCCATTTAACCCCCATCACAGATGATTCTTGAGGCTCCCCGCACTTTTACGCGATGCATGGATGCGGCTCTCTCCCCTCTGCGACAGATGGGAATCCGCATACTCAACTTCCTCTAAGACTGGCTCATTCTGGCCCAGTCGCAGGCGGTTTTAACATCACAGAAGACCCTCATCCTCAGCCACTTACGTTGCCTGGAGCTCAGTGTCAACTTTTCCAATAGCATACTGTAACCCAGCCAGTAAGTTTCGTTCCTGGGCACAGTTATCGACTCAGTGCAGATGACAGAAACTGTCTCAACGGAGCGAAACATGACAATTCAGTGCCACACGACTTCCTTCGAGGAAGGGACCGCCCGTCCGATCAAAGCTTTCCAGAGAATGCTGGGCCTTATTGCAGTGGCTTTGCCGGTATTTCGGTTGGGTCTGCTTCACATGCGACCTATCCAGTTCTGGCTGAAGCTGAGGGTTCCATCCGCGGCCACACCATGTGCTAGTACGCTCAGACAGCAGGTCCGTGGTATCATATATAAATCACCAGGGAGGCCTCGTCTCGAAGTGACTCTGCACGCTGGCGAACGACCTTCATTTGTGGGCTCAGAACAATCTGCGCTCACTGAAGGCGACGCATGTGCCGGGCAAGATGAACCATGGAGCAGATATGTTGTCAAGGAACAACGTCTCCTCAGTGGAATGGACGATCCACCCACTAGCAGTTCAGAAAATTTGGGAAGTCTTTGGCAGAGCTCGAGTATACCTCTTCGTCTCAGAAGACAACTCTGACTGCCCAATCTTTTTTCACAAAGTGCACGGATGCCCTGGCCCATGAGTGGCCCAGTCTTTCGCTATATGCTTTCACTCCAATCGCTCTGCTACCGCAGGTACTCAGGCGAGTCAGGGAGCAACGGCACAAACTTATTCTTGTAGCCCCCCTCTGGAGGAACCAGCCGTGGGTGTCGGAGATATTCCAGCTGCTCAAAGCAGCCCCATGGCCGATCCCCTTGAGACGGGACCTCCTCTCTCAAGCGAACGGTACGCTATGGAATCCACAGCCCGAGTTATGGGCCCTGCATTTGTGGCCGCTCAACGGGAGCCTTTTGGCCTCCCAGAGCGTGTCCTAAACACGATGGCAGAAGCTAGAGCCCCATTTACTTGACGCCTCTACGCTCTGAAATGGTCTTTTTTCTCGACTTGGTGTCAAGACCACGACTTAGATCCGGTCACCTCTGATGTGTCAGTGGTTCTCTCCTTTCTGTAGGAGATGCTGGATATACAGCGTTCCTCATCCACCGTCAAGGTTTATGCGGTAGACATAGCGGCTTTCCATGCCCCTTTTGCTGGCCAATCGGTGGGCAGAGATAGTGCGGTGGTCCTCGTACAATTCAACCTTGGGACTTGCCTACCGTACCGGCCCCCTGTTTTAACCGTTGCAATCCACGAGCCTCAGAGCACTCCCATTAAAGACCGCCCTGCTGATAGCACTGGCATCGGTCAAGCAAGTAGGATACCTGCAGGCCCTATCCATCAATCCGGCTTGCCTGGAATTCGGGCCTAACGACTCCAAAGTTGTCCAGAAACCAAGGTTGGGTTATGTACCTAAGGTTCTCTCCACTCCGTTCAGAGCCCAGGTCATAGTGCTTCCACGCTTCCCCCCCCCCTTGAAGGGTAGCCAGGAACTGTCCCTGTTCTGCCCCATCAGGGCACTGAGGGTATACATTGAGCGTTCTGCCTCATACAGGAAATTAGAACATCTTTTGTCAGCTTCTTTTTGACAAAAGGCGAAGCGGGCGCTTGTATGGCCAGACGCCCAGCCCATTTTGGCGGGCTGCATAGCCATAGGCTCGCACGCCGCCGCAGAGTTATTGGTTCGTTTTTTAGTACTGCACGAACCAATGGACCTGCAGTTTCACTGCATCATTAAAAAAAGGCTTCAGTTGAAGAGGAAAAATTGTTTTTTTCCCCTTTACAAGCGTCTTCGACGCCGTACTCGTTCCATGTCTCAGGGAACCGAGGTTACGATAGTAAGCAAGTACGTTCCATTGTTGGCAAACAGCGAAAGAAAAAGCTTATTAAGGAGGGGTAATTGCACTGTGTACTGAGAGGCTTCTTCAGCCGGCTTTATTCTGTTATGCTGCCTTTATTTACATTTCTATTACCTCTGCATCATCGTGAGAAAACATTCAGCCTGCCCATGTGAGCATGTGCCCATTGAGGGTGTCATCAGGGATCCCAGTACCATCATTGTGGCCGGAAGTGTCTCAACGGCAGCACTGACAAGCTTTGCCTTTTATCCCACATCAATATGCATGAGGGCCGGCACCCATGCGCGCATCGGCCAATCAACATGTCACTTCAGGTTTTCCCTTCACTATACTCTCCTGCCTCCTAGCTACCTATTGCAGAAAGCGAGGCTGCGGCCAACCTCCTTGACCCTGAGTGTCATATCCACTTCCAGCTGGGCTGGTTGAGCTTGTATGTTTTGATGCCAGAGAAAATGTTGTGCTCACATAATGATGTCTGAAAATATGTTGCCATTCTTAGGAGGACTTTTTTATTTTGTTTATTTTTGATTATCTTGTTCATTCAATAAACCTACTGGGCAGGCTGTGTAGATGTTCAAATACACTTATAGATAGCCATGCTATCCTCACAAGGTAAATCCATGCTGATGTTCAGACCAACAGCACAGTAGGTGTGATGCTGCTTTTATGCATCAGGTCAATAAACCAGATGGTAATCTTGAGTATTTTAAGATTTGGGGCAGAATTAGGCCTCCCCCACCATCAAAAATAGTAGGGCAAGATGAAAGAAAAAGCCCTTTAAGAACAGTGTTTGTTTAGGTTTAGCAAGGATGTTGCATCTTTCAGTGTAGAGACTTACAATTAAACATGATAATTAGTTAAAAGAGCTCAACATTCAAAATTCTGAAAAAGGGTAGGATGACCCTCTACCTGGGTCAAGAACCTCCTCTTCACTGGCATTTTTTTTTTTTTTTTTGCAGAAAATGTAACATGTACTATTTGTATTCCTTTTTAATATATATATATATATATATATATATATATGTGTGTATGTATGTTAGGAATAATTGACGACGGGTCGTTGAACTATTAGAAAAATAATGCACAAACGAGGTGGTGATGGCAGAGTGGCTGTTACACCTTGGGTATGCATTATTTTTCTAATAATTCAATGGACCGAAGTCAATTATTCTGCTTATACTACGGTTGCCACACCTCAAGACATCGATCAGATGATATATTTCAAGGCATTCATGCGTTTTTGTTTTTTTTTACTTCAATCGCTCTTGTGAGTAGGATTATTTATTCTGCATCTCATCCAACGCCTCCCTTGCTAATTCCAAAACGTAATTTTAAACCTAGTAACAAGGATTGAGCCGTTGATACAAGACTAATGCAGTTAATACAGTTAATAACTAAGTTATGAGGAGAGAGAGAGAGAGAGAGAGAGAGAGAGAGAGAGAGAGAGAGAGAGAGAGAGAGAGAGAGAGAGAGAGAGAAATTACCTCTGTGAGTCTGTGCATCTTTCAATAGTGTTTGGCAGCAATGTTTCTAGTTATAGTGAAACATAAAGTTTTTTTCTTCACGAACAGTGACGTTGTTGTTACTTCACTTGTGAGGAGTCATCAGAGGTGGAATGCCTGATTCAGGAGGCCTTTGCCTAGACACAATTTATATTGATATTTTCACAATATTTACGCTTGCAGAGATATAGGCTACATTTGTACATTTTGTAGAACAGACGAAGAAGATCCGTCAATGTGCAATGGTTTCGTTATGTTCGGTAGCCGGTCATGTGAGGAGTTTTCATTCTTCTCCGTGTCAGAGGTTATTTATATATATATCACCTCGGGTGTGCATTATTTTTCTAATAGTTCAACGACCCGTCGTCAATTATTCCTAACATACATACACACATATACATATATATATATTAGTGGTGGGCCATTATCGGCGTTAACGTGCTGCGTTAATGTGAGACTCTTATCGGGCGATAAAAAAATATCGCCGTTAATCTATTCTCAAAGTTGGGTTGGGAGCTGGGTCTATACTACGCAAGCTATGATGACTTTCACCCTGATATTTTAGCGGATGTATACCTAGCCGAATTGCACTGTAGGGGGCGAGAACGAGTCTTGAACTAGAGGCTGGCAGTCCGTGATGGACAGATTGTTAACGGCTGGTCTATGTGGTAATACAATCGGCAGGACATCCAAACGCCACCTATCATTCATCAACCTCAAATATGGCTTTTCATCTGAAAGATGTATGTAGTAAACTTTACATGGCCAATATGATGTTAACCTAGAGAAATGTGCGCTATTGAAGTGTTTGTGTGGAAGCGTTTGCTGCAGGACAGGCTCCGGTGCGCTCACTTGCTCTTAAAATCTCCGTCATTTTTGGTCATACAGATAAAAGTAGCCTAATACATCTTTTGAATCTGTAAAGACTCTACGTTATTTGTGTGCACTCAGAATAACAACGAAACGTTGCGCTTTTAAGCAAACAGGATGCGCTTTAGGTCTCATGTGAACTTGAGCGAGAAACTTCAAACTCCGTCTTTGAAGAATATATCTATAGAGAGTGAAATGTCTAAAAATAAAAATAGAAGAGTGTGTTAGCATGGATGATTTACATGAAATTGAATCTGTGCAACACTGTGCATAAGATGGCTTTCAGTTCAATATAATAAAAAACGACATTTTGGGTTTTATTCAACTAATAAGGTGGGCACGCTGTGATCTGTACTATATTTTTACTGTAATTGACAGTTATCGAAAAAAAAAAAACAACAACACGGGAGTGTGAGGGAATGGGAGTCATTCTTCCGGGAGTGGAACGGGATTTTCCTCCAGTTTTTTCGTGGGATTGGGACGGAAGAGATTAAAGTTTGTGATGCATTTTGGAAACAGGAGATGAGCCCTGGTCTATCGCCACCTGGCTTGAGAAACCCGTTCTCAAAGACTTACTTTTAGTCATTATTTGGGTAGCACACATATTCTGAATGCTTTCGGCAGAATTCAAATGAGCCATTTTAATCTAGATTAATCTAGATAAAAAATTAATCTATGCCCACCACTAATATATATATATATATATATATATATATATTTTTTTTTTAAAAAGGAATACAAATAGTACGTTACATTTTCTGCAAAAAATAAATAAAAATGGCAGTGAAGAGGAGCTTCTTGATATATATATTGATACATAGACAGAGTGTGTAGACCCCGATCTATACATCCATGCATCTGCTGAATAATTTGTATGTGATTTTAAGAGGGGAGAGAGCCGCATCCATGCATTGCGTAAAAGTGCGGGGAGCCAAGGAGAGCCCAAACGGGAGGACCTCGTAGTTATATGCCACCATTCTGAATCAAATGATTTGCGATACGCAATTCGATTGGAGCACTTCAAAACAGTGAGTCATTTTGCGACGCAGTGGTTTAAAATGAATGATTTAGAGTTCCAAAAAGCTTTGTTGATACTTGTTCTTCTCCTCCGGGGGCAGCGCTTGCAGGCTCACTACTTGGTCTCTAAATGGAGTAGTGGGAACCTTGGGCACATAGCCGGGCCGGGGCCTCAGGATTATCTGGGAATCCGCCGGTCCAAACTGTAGGCACGAATCGTCGACCGAAAATGCGTGCAGGTCCCCAACCCTCTTGATGGAGGCCAGTGCAAGCAGGAGCAGAGTTTTCATTGAAAGAAACTTGGGCTCAACTGTCTGCAAGGGCTCAAACGGGCCCTGATGTAGTGCTCTAAGCACTAAGGACAGGTCCCAAGAGGGTATAGAGGGGGGGCGTGGAGGATTCAGCCTTCTAGCCCCCCTAAGGAACCTGACGACCCAGTCATGCTTCCCCACCGACTTCCCTTCCACAGGGTCGTGGTTGGCAGCAATCGCGCCACGTAGACCTTGAGGGTGGAGGGAGACAGCCTTCGCTCCAACCCTTGCTGCAAGAAGGATAGCACGACTCTGATCGGGCATCTCCGGGGGTCTTCTCTGTGAGAAGAGCACCATTTGACGAACAGGTTCCACTTCAAGGCGTAAGCGTGTCTCGTAGACGGTGCTCGCCAAGTGATGGTGTCAACTACCCTTGGGGTAGGTCACCTAGAACCTCCAGCGTCCCGTCTAGGGACCAGACATGAAGTTTCCAGAGGTCTGGACGCTGGTGCCATAAGGTGCCCTGTCTCTGAGTCAGTAGATCCTTCCTCAGAGGAATCTGCCAGGGAGGGGCTGTCACGAGGAGCATCAGCTCTGGGAACCAAGTCCTGGTAGGCCAGTATGGTGCCACGAGCAGGATCTGCTCCTCTTCCTCTCTGACCTTGCACAGAGTCTGTGCGAGAAGGCTCACTGGGGAAATGCATATTTGCGAAGGCCCGCGCCAGCTGTGTGCCAGTGCGTCCGTGCCGAGTGTTCCATCGGTCAGGAGTAGAACAACTGGCAATGCGACGTCTCTAGGGGCGAACAGGTCTACCTGTGCGAGTCCAAAACGTCGCCAAATCAGCTGGACCGTCTGGGGATGGAGTCTCCATTCTCCGGGAGCGCAGCTCGTGACAGCTCGTCGGCTGTCCGGTTGAGCAAGCCCGGGATATGAATGGCGGCGACCTCAGATGCTTCCGACTCCAGAGGAGGAGGTGGCGGGCGAGTTGTGACATGCGACGGGAGCGTGACCACCTTGTCGGTTGATGTATGCCGGGAGCGCCGTGTTGTCGTGCGTACTAGTACATGCTCGCCTCGTGGCGTCTCTTGACGGTTCAAGGCCAGGTGTACTGCCAGCAACTCTAGGCAGTTGATGTGCCAGTGCAGTTGGGGATCCGTCAAACCCCTGACACTGCATGCCCGTTGAACGTGGCCCCCAGCCCTTGGCGGAGGCGTCTGTGTAAACCACAGCGTGCCTGGAGACCTGTTCCAGGGGCACTCCTGCCCGAAGGAATGAAAGGTCTGACCACGGGTGAAGGTTTGGCGGCAGGCTGGAGTGACTTGGACCCTCAGCGTGCCGCTCTGCCACGCCCACCTCGGGACTCGGCCATGGAGCCAGTGTTGAAGCGGTCTCATATGGAGCAGCCCCAGCGGCGTGACCGCCGCCGCAGCCGCCATATGCCCCAGGAGCCTCTGAAACTGTTTCAGTGGTGCCGCCGTCCTGTTCTTGAATGTATTCGAGCAGTTCAACACCGACTGAGCGCGTTCCTGCGTGAGGCGCTGTCTGACTGACCGAGTCTAACTCCATACCGAGAAAAGAGATCCTCTGCACCGGGAGAGTTTGCTCTTTTCCCAGTTGACCTGAAGGCCCAACTGGCTGAGGTGCGAGCACCATGTCCCTGTGTTCGCATAACTGGTCCTGTGACTGAGCTAGTATAAGCCAGTCGTCGAGGTAGTTGAGAATGCGCACGCCCTGTTCTCTCAGGGGAACAAGGGCTGCCTCCGCTACTTTCGTGAAGACACGGGGCGACAGGGACAGCCCGAAGGGCAGGACTTTGTACTGATATGCCCGTCCTTCGAACGCAAACCGCAGGAATGGCCTGTGGCGCGGAAGGATCGACACGTGGAAGTACGCGTCCTTCAGGTCGATCGCTGCAAACCAATCTTGGGGACGGACGCACCCAAAGATGCGTTTCGGTGTGAGCATTTTGAACGGGAGCCTGTGAAGGGCCCGGTTCAAAAGATCCAAGATTGGTCTTAACCCACCGCTTTTCTTGGGTACAATGAAGTAAGGGCTGTAAAACCCCGACCTCATATCGGCTGGAGGGACCGGCTCTATCGCGTCCTTCGCCAGTAGGACTGCGATCTCTGCTCGCAAGATGGGGGCATCCGCTGCCCTCACTGTGGTGGAGTGGATGCCGCGATACTTGGGAGGTCGCCGGGCGAACTGAATCGCATAGCCGAGTCTGATGGTACGGAGGAGCCAACGAGACGGGTTGGGGAGCGCTAGCCAGGCCCCCCAGAACCGTACTAGTGACACCAACGAACCCACTGACGCACCCGCGGTGGGGCAGCGAGGGGAACGAGGACCCGGCTCGGCGCCTCGTTGTCGGGTCCGGGTCGGCGTGTGTGGACTTACCTGCGCTCTGGCAGAGGGTGCGTGAGTAGTGCGATTGACCGCCTCTCGAACCGCCCACAGCTGCCCACTGGCGAGAGAGGAGGGTGAGTGTAACTCAAGTTTGACTCGTTCACAACCCCGTCCTCTGGGGACCCAGAGATAGAGGAAACTGCTCTTTTGCCGAGTTTGGGTACCACTGACCGTGAGGCCAGTGGCAAAAAGGAAAAACAAAGATTCTCCGCCCGGCCCTCCTCCGGGAGGGAGTGGTGCGTTCACCATCTCCCGAAGAGCAAACATCTCCATCCCTGGGTCGTCCGTCTCAGGGCCGCTTGCTCCGACGCTTGCCGCCTGGTTTGGCGGGGCCTGGACGGGCGGGCGGCTGCCCTGCGGCCGGGCTCCACGGCGCTGCTTGGCTGGAGGCTGCTGCGCCTGCTGCGCGGGAGCGGGGTGGCGGCAGGGGCCGCCCTCGGCGGCAGTAGACCGAGGCACTGCCGCCGGCGGCGGGTGGAGGCAGCAGCTGCCGGGGCAGGATGTGCCGGATTGCCTCAGTCTGCTTCTGCGCAGCGGAGAACTGCTGGGCGAGTTCTCCACCGTCGCCGAACAGGCCGGTCTGGGACACGGGGCATTCAGGAACCGTGCCTTGTCTACCTCCTTCATGTCAGCCAGACACAGCCAGAGGTGGCGTTCCTGGACCACCATGGTGGACATCGCACGCCCAGAGACCGCGCCGTAACCTTCATCACTCGTGGCGAGGTCCGTGGCGGTCCGCTCACTGAGAACTCCTGGGTCGTGACCACCCTCGTGCAGGTCCTCAGTGCCTTGGCCTGGTGAACCTGCAACAACGCCATAGCGTGTAGGGCTGAAGCAGCTTCTCCGCAGGCCGCATAGGCACTGCCGGTCAGGGCCGACAGTGCCTACAGGCCCGGAGGGGAGCAACGGATTACCGCGCCAGGTAGAAGCGGTCCTTGGACACAATTGCATCGCAACCGATCGCTCCACCGGCGGGACCTCCGTATACCCGCGCTCCGCCGTCAAGGGTGGCGAGGAGGATGAGCCACTGGAGCGGTTTCTGGCAGTGAAAGGTGCCGTCCATGTTCCAGTGAGCTCATCATGCACTTCCGGGAAGAAAGGCACCGGGTGGGGCCCTGAGAACCAGCGGGCCACCCGAAACCAATCATCCAGCCTTGAGGGTTCGGGACACGGTGAGGCGCCCACTCGAGCCCAACACTCTCAGCGGCCCGGCAAGCATAGCCACCATTTCCGGATCCGAATCCGGCACCGCTGACCGCCCGGAGGGTGGCAGCGGTACTGAACCATCATCTCCGGATTGGTCTGACTCACCCTCCAATGTAGCGATCGACATCCGATCGCCGGGGAGCGCCAAAGGATACAAGCTGTACCCTCCATGGAGGGGCCAGCCCGCCTCCCAGGCAGCTCCATCGGTGGCAGTGCCGGTAACAGGAGGAGCCTCGCTGTACTAGGGGAATTCCTCACTGTCACCGTAAGACCAGCCCGGCTACTGCCGGAGTAGCCTCCCCGGTAGCCACCAGGGGAACCCTAGATCTCGGCAGAGGCACGGGTACCCGCCTTTGCAGGAAACGAAGCCTGGTCCGCAGCCCATGACGGTCATCCCCCGCAATGGGGGCATGACTCGTCCACAAAAGCCGCCTCTGCGTGTTCAATGCCCAGACACGAGGCAGCGATCGTGACCATCACCCGGCGCCAGGTAACGACCGCATCCAGAAACGCACGGGCGGAAGGGCATCTTTAAAAGACGCGCGTCTTAAAAAGACGTTCCGCCCGTAACACTCTTTTAGAGAAGTGTTTGCTCTTTTAGCGTGCTGAAGCGCACAGGGAGATGGTCGCTGCAACACAACAGGGGTAGTGCAGCCTGATGTGTGCAATCCACTCGACGAAGGAGACCACCACCGCTGAATCGCCGTCCGCCAACACCAGAGTCTTGAGACACTCTCAGAGGTAAGTCTGGAGCAGAACGATAAACACCGCTCGGCTCCGAAGCGAAAAGCTGAATATGCGCTGCACCTGCTGCCTATTTATGCTCACGCTGTGATCAGCGGCAGCTGGATGCAATAATCGCATGCCAATGTGCATTGGCTCGTTTAGTTTACACTCGAAGTGGATAGGTCTCTCTAAGCGATATCCCAATTCGTCGGTCCTCCGACGTGACGTCGAGAGTGACCGACTGATAGGGAACAATAATTAATTACATGTATATATCGCTTGCCTAAAAAGTTAGATTTTATTTTTACGTTTTAAGTTGTTAAACTCTGTTACTGATCAAATCGCCAGAGTAACACTAAGCACATTAGCGAGTATGTTAATGTGTCTGCAAACTGTCTTTGAGGGAGAGAGCAGATGAACCAGCAGGTTGTTCCAACTGCAGCAAAGTCAGATTGTAAGGGCTCAATTGGTTCCAGGGGTCTTTTCCAGATGGCTGTCTAGGTTATGGGGTCCTCACTGGGGATCTGTCTCTGGGGCTCATCTAGGTTTACTGGACTCCGCTGACATTCAGGGCTGTAGGAGCTGTAGAGGTCGTCTCTAGGTGCTGATCCACCATATGATCTGATACAGACTAGATCTGGTGACTGCAGTGACCATCTGGGCTTAATACGGACCAGATCGGGTGGCTACGGTGACCTCAGAATAAGAAAGAAACAGACTAATATTAGTGTAGATATCAATCTTCTTACGATGTAATAAGTACATCATGTTTTATGGGAAGTGTTCCCGGTTCCGGTTGACCTAATTAATGCTGCCTAACAATCCTTTAACAAATTTGAATATTAGAAGTGTATTGGTGTGTTTTGTATGCCAGGTAAAGAGAAGGGTCTTTAATCTAGATTTAAACTGACCGAGTGTGTCCGCCTCTCGAACATTTTTAGGTAGATTGTTCCAGAGTTTGGGCACTAAATAGAAAAAGGATCTGCCGCATGCAGTTGATTTTGATATTCTAGGTATCGTCAAATAGCCCGAGTTTTGAGAACGCAGTGGACGTGGATGACTATAATGCGATAAGAGCTCGCTCAATACTGAGGAGCTAAACCATTCTGGGCTTTATAAGTAAGTAAGAAATTACTCGTCAGCCACTTTTTTTAACCGACTATGCATTCCATAAGTTCCTCAATTTGGTGTGTTTCACCGGGCCGCGAAGAAATATAGAGCTGGTTTTCATCAGCATAACAGTGAAAGCTAACCCCGTGTTTCCTGATGATATTTCCCAAGGGTAACATGTAAACGTGAAAAGCAATGGACCTAGTACTGAGCCTTGAGGTACTCCATACAGCACTTGTTATCGATTAATACCTCTTCATTTACTGCTACGAATTGATGGCGGTCAGATAAGTACAATTTGAACCATGTTAATGCACTTCCACTAATGCCAACAATGTTTTCTAGTCTATTCAAAAGATTGTTGATATCGATAGTGTCGAATGCATCGCTAAGATCCAGTAGCACTAATACAGATATACAAACACGATCGGATGATAAGAGCAGGTCATTTGTCACTCTAATGAGAGCAGTCTCAGTACTATATGATGGTCTAAATCCTGACTGGATATCCTTATACTAAACCTCTGTTTTGTTTATTTAAATTTACGATACTTGCATATCCTTGGTCGTTGAACTTATAGTCTCTGTTGAAAGTCTTAATGGTTTGGTGGTGTGGGAGTTCTTCAAGTTATTCCAGGTTTGAAGGGTGATGAACTCCAAAATATGTTATTCTGGTTCAGTGGTGATTTGGAGAGTTTTCTCCCAGATGAAGGGGGAAAAAGAGTTAAGAGACACATCAGCTGAGATCCTAAGATTAATGGAAAGTCAAGGCCAAATGCTGGCTCAAACTTAAGGTACAGATTATTTCTAGCTCACATCCTCATCTTCTCAGTATCTGAAAGAACTGCAGACTGGGAGGCGTCACTGATGTGAGAGCTTTATCTGATACAGAGGTCACTACTTTCCGGTGGAAAAGAGCCAATGGTGTCTCTAACTTTTGGATGGAAAGTTTACAACTCTTTGTCTCCAATTAGGGTAATTTGCATATGTAACTGGGTCAGAGGTCGATATAGAAACTAGTAAATAATCTCAGAACACTAAAATGTTGCATAGGTATCAACACATAATATGCACTCTCAATTAGATAATCTGAAAACGAATTGATAGAGACCAAACATGGAATAAGTGAGGTGATATTAAATAGTGATTTAAAATTAGCTAGCAGACAGCATCATTAGCATGCAAACAGTATACAATACACAAGAACATATACAAGAACAGTAATAATATACACAATGACCTGACTGATATGTGTGTTCATTTAAAGAAAGGTTTTTCTATGAATTAATTAGAGAAGAGACCATGCTATGGCCATTATGTGTCTTTCCTAGGGGGGAATTAAGTGAGTGTTGCTCTACCCGCATTCATTTGAGCAATAAAACTAGTGTTATCAGCCTGGTTGCCATTTAACCGGGGGCCTGGAGACATTTACAGACATACTGGCACACAATATATGTATTGGGTGAGGGTCTGTGATTATTTAATAATCTAATGACTAATTGATTTGGTAAATCTAATGCAAAAGTGTTTGTCTGATTGGTCCAAATGCTACACCGTACATAATAAAGTGTACTTTTGTGGCAAAACCTTTGGTATGATGTCAATTGTATAATTTTGTTTACTATATTTATTTGTTTGGGTATTTGTTTAAATATAGATAGATAGATAGATAGATAGATAGATAGATAGATAGATAGATAGATAGATAGATAGATAGATAGATAGATAGATAGATAGATAGATCGATAGATAGATGATAAATATATATAAAAAACCTTCCTACATGTACTACGTTAGGCTAACCAGGACTTGTAATAGCACTTGCATGTTGTTGCTCTTTTGTTGGTTTTGATTGCTTCTATAATGTCCTCATTTGTATGTCGCTTTGGATAAAAGTGTCTGTTAAATGACAAAAAAAAAAAAAAAAGTTTTTGCATCACCCTGATTTGAGTAAAACTGAAAATCTTGTTCTCTAAGTTATATTATTAACCTTACTTTCATGTTATAAGTTAAACAGATGTTATATAAAACTTAGTCTTGTCAACATTTTGGAAAATGTTTTTGTGTTCATTGAGATATTGTTTAAAATGTTACTTTTCAAAGGGTGTGTACTCATTTACGCTGAGCACTGTAGTTAAATAACAAAGATGCTCCGAGTGAAGACCAAATAGTAAAAGTGTAATTTTTTTTTTTTTACCTACATGATATTTGTCAATTAACTATCATCAAAGAACTACAACCTATGCAAATACGTTGTTAAACTAATGAAATCTAAACTTTGTCAAAGGAGTGACAAAAACATTTGGGAAACCCTGTTATTTACCAAGTATTTTACTTAAACTGTTCACTTAAAAACAATGTTTGTCATCATATGAATAAACCTCACAAATGTTGAGTCAAGATTCATAAAAGTATAACCATGTGTTTTTATGACATCCATGTTTAAGTGAAACATTCAAAGTGGGGGGGGCATCCCATCCTACCCTGCTGTTTCATAAATACCTTTTTTTGCGTATTGTCATTTGCAGTATCGCAGATGGGGGTGGCGCAAGGACACAACATGTGTCTAGACCCAGGAATCCCAGAGAGGGGCAAAAGAAAAGGCTCTGATTTCAGGTGAGAAATGAGTTTATGGATTACTTATTAAAATAATCAACTGACACTGAGGAGAGAGGGAAGAAGAGTGCAGTTAATTTAATGTTTGTATGCCAGGATGATGAATAGCAAGAGATGCAGGAGGTGGGCACCTGTTTAATTTCTCATTGGCCTTTTAATTCTCAGGGCTCAGGCAGGATATTTCATCAGTATAAACATGGGCTGTTTGCTCCCAAAGGTCTCAACAAGAGGAGAAGGAGAGAGAGAGAATGAGAGAGAGAGATGGAAAGAAAGAGGAAGGTTTTTTCAGTGCCTTATATAAAAACGTGATTATGCGTTATTTACATAAAACATAATGATACTATCCCCAATTATAATAACTTTGATCAATAATAACGAATGGTGGAATGCTTTTAATTGAAACACCAATACAAATGTCATAGAATTATTGCTTTTGTCTTACCATTACAATGATGTCACTTCCTGGAGTTTGATGTCATTAAAAATGTGGCTATTAGTTAAAGGGAAATTGCAAAAGATTTAAAGGGATAGTCAACACAAAATTGAAAGTTTTACTGCTGACCCTCATATATTTACAAACCTCTATGACTTTCAGTCTTCTGTGTGTGTGTGTGTGTGTGTGTGTGTGTGTGTGTGTAACCAAAACATTTTGGTTCCTATTGATTTTTAGTTATATAGGCCAAAAATAGTCATAATAATTAAATAGACAAATTAACAAACAAACTGTTTAGTTACATTCTTCAAATAGCTTATCTTATGCGCCACAGAAGAAAGTAAGTCATAGAGGTTTGGAACAACAAGAGGGTGAATGAATGATGACAGCATTGTTTTTTTTGTTTTTTTTTTACTATCCTTTTAACAGAATAATACAGATATTGAGGACAGAGGAAAAACATATACATGTATTAAATTAAAACAATATTTACAAGACATGTCAGAGAAAGGGGAGAAATGAAGAAGAAAGCAAAACACCTGTAATATGTGAGATGTTGGGAAATAGCGAAATGGCATAATTTTCCTAAACCAAAATAGCAAAATTAATACAAATTCACTGTTTTATTCACCTAATTGTGACACGAACTATCTAATATGATTATGATTATTGATTGTTTCATTATCAATCTTAATTTTATTGGGATTTTATCTATATATATTGGGAACTGCTGTGAAGGGCTTGAGTTGTCTGCCATCAGCATTTTGCACAGTTGGAAAAGAAAGCAGGGAAATGATAGAAGACTGAGTTTTTCCCCTATCTTTCTTTTCCAAAGGGGATGAATATAATTATAAATTAAACCCAGTTGAATCGTATTAATCAATTGCATCATTCTGCGGTCAGATATCTGATTTCAATGACTGATAAACTGGATTATTGATCATTATCCTTACTACCAATCCCCTGTGCCAGTTTCATGTCTCTCGTAGCACTCTGCTGTTGATCTCTTTCTCACAAAATGCAATACTTTCAACTAATATCAATATTTAATGTCAATTTATTTGCTATGCAGCTGTGTAATAAGTAGGATAATGTGCAGCCGGCCAGTCATTATTGCTCAGTAAACTTCCAAATCGGGGGCCTGACTAATCGGTCGAGATGTATTTTGCCATAATGACTGACTGACTGTACAGAATATACATAATGTAGAATTTATAGATGTATGGGTTGGTATCCTTGCAAAATAATATTATTTTGCTTTTACAGGCGGGGTGCTACCGTGCACTTTTCTTGTGATGAAGGTTACGAGCTTCAGGGGTCTAAAAGCATCACCTGCCTGAGAGTTACGGACAGTTATGTTGGCTGGAGTGATGACCGGCCTATCTGCAGAGGTATGTCACTGTGGACATTTTTTTTTTTATCTATCTAGATTTTTCCTTTGTTCAAAGTTGTTCACAAGGTAATTAAATTATTAAACACTCCGTTGTATTTTATTTTGTTTTGTTTTGTAACACAATCCAACCATTTTGGCACCTACCTAATTTGGGTATCGTGTATCAAGTGATACAAGGATTGTATACTGTAGCTCAGTGGTAGAGCATTGTGGTAGAGCATTGTGTTAGCAATGCAAAAGGTTGTGGGTTCAATTCCCAGGGAACACAAACTGACCAATAAATGTATAGCCTGAATGCACTAAGTCGCTTTGGATAAAAGTGTCTGCTAAATGCATAAATGTAAATGTAAGTGTAACACACTTGTACACAAATGAAACACACACACACAAACACACGCACACTCAATATATAGATTTTAGGCTGAACAGATTAAGGCCTATGTTTGTGACCCCTAACCCCAACTCTTTCATGTGGGCAAGAATGACATATCGATGCCGAACTGCCAACTGATGCGACTGAGCTAGAATCAACCAATCGTCGATGTAGTTCATTATGCGAATACCCTGAAGACAAAGAGGTGCCAGGGCCGCATCTACGCATTTCGTGAAAGTGCGGGGTGATAATTCTAGGCAGAACGGAAGAACCCAATATTGGTATGTTCTGCCCCCAAGAGCGAACCTCAGGAACTTCCTGTTATATGGAAGGATGTATATGTGGAAGTATGCGTCCTTGAGATCTATCCTGACAAACCAATCCTTGGATCTGATCTGTGGCACGATCTGTCTTAAAGTTAACATTTTGAACTTGAGCTGCATGACGGAGTCGTTCAGAACTCGAAGATCTAAACTGGGACACAACCCCCATACTTCTTTGGAACTATGAAATACCGGCTGTAAAGCCCAGTTTCCCTGTTGGAGTGAGGTACATATTCTATGGCCCCTTTCTCTAACAGAGGTTTCACTTCTTGTTCCATTACCAGAACCTGCTGGGGGGCCACCTTGGTGACAAACACCCCCATAAACCCCTTTTCTATAATCTGCAGCACCCAATGAGATATATTTGGCAGAAGCTTCCACGCTGTCAAAATTCTACTAGAGGTACCAGCCTCTCGAGACTGCTTTATGGATTTATATGTAGTTGTGCAATCAGAACGATGTTCTGAAATGGCGAAACGACAGTAAGCGTCTGAACTGACCGCTCCGAAACCCTCCTCGGAGGGGGCAGGCATTCGAGGGGAAGTCCTCATTAGCCTGAGCCCTCGGGCATCAGGACCTTTTCCCCACAGCCTTCTTAGAATTAATAACGGTCCTCAGATCCGCTTTACCCTTTGAAGGCTGCGGTTGAGTGTGTTTACTGTGTCCCCAGTCTTTATGTGGGGGAGCACGATAAGCCACGCTCTGCTTTTGTGTGGGAGGAGCTGGATTTAGATGTTTGGGGCTACTCCCGTTCAACAGCCCCGGAGATATGAATATGGCAGGGGAGGAGTTTCTGGAATACAGCCGCTTGCTTATCTGATTCCTGAAATCTCTCGACAACCAAATTCACAACACCACCAAAGAGGCCAGAGGGAGAAATGGGAGCATCCATAAGGAAGTTCTTATCTTTTCCTTTAATGTTAATGAAACTCTAATGTTTCCTTTAATGTTATTAAGTTCAACCATAAATATCTCTCAGTGGCCACCAGGGCTGCCATAGACCGGCCGATTGATTTAGCCGTCTCCTTGGCGGCCCTGAGAGACAAATCAGTAGCCCGATGCAGTTCGCAAACTCTCTTCGGACTAATACCCTCGCCCTCATCGGGATCTGTTGATAATTCAGCCTGGTAGGCTTGCAACAGAGATATAGTGTGTAAACACTATGCTGAATAAGCCTTATCCACAGTGCTGATGTGATTTTCACTGGCTTATTAGGTAATATCGGGGATTTAATGGATGAGGATGATTCAGGGGAGAGATAGCTCGTGAGCGTCTCTTCCACCTTAGGCATCTCTCCATAACCGTGCTCTTTTTTATTTAATATAGAGGAATAGTGTGATGTTTGTGTACTATAGACTCCATAAGAAACCGGTTTCTCCCATAATCTCTACACCTCGGTGTGGAGATTAGGAATAAATGGTAATCGCTGGTATTGAGGTTTTGCACGAGAAGGTTAAAAAGCGTTAGTCAAGTTTGCCTCTTGAACGAACATTTTCCCTTTCTGCTGGCCAATCAATAGATAACTTCTCAACCGCTCTTGTCACAACCAGCTCCTCATAAGCACGAGACTGAGGTGGCGAATCCTCAGTATCTCTTGCATTCGCAGCATCTAATTCCTCAGAATCAGATAGCTGCAGTCTATGTCCTTCGATCACGGCGGAAGAAACCGCAGTGCGTGCTTCCCAACCCTGATACGAAGCACTGAACCTGTCAGGTGAAGACCAAGATCCATGGGCAGCGCCCGTCTCTTCTTCCGCTGACAGATCCATTTGTGAACCCCAGGACTGTAGCCTGCGCTGTGCCTCAGCAGCAGAGGGACCAGAGACCTGGGGAGCGCGAGCCTGAGCGTCCTTGCGAAAGAACGCCAGGCGGGATCAGAGCGTCCGTAAGGGAAGCGCTGACTGTGCATGCTCCTCTCCCAAACAAGCAACACAGAGAATATGTGTATCCCCACCCGTTAAATAATGCGGGCAAGGGCAAACACACATCCTAAAAGCATGTTGTTGCTTGCTCGCCATAAGTACTACAATGAATATTGACAGACAATACCATATATGACAGACAGATTCACACAGAGTGCTTGTGAAGACACAAAAAGCTAGTGACAGCTTCATTTGGGCAGGCTTTATAGCTTCCTGGTTCATGACGTCACCCGCTCTGATGTCCCAATTACACCTTGGATTGACTTCACATGTGTTTCAAGACTTAGCATGCAAGGCGTTCCCAAAGCATTAGAAACTATGACTCAACGGAGTTCCCTTGAAAGGGAACAAATTTATCACAGAATATATAAGCCCTTTTGATTAACAAATGGTTGAATTAGTTGGAATCTCAGTGTAGAGTTAAAGAGCTTTGATTAATGACCTGACAATGAAAAAGGACAATGAGGGGAAAAAGCAAGAGATGAGAGAGAGAAAATGGCGAGCATGACAATAGATCTCTAAAGCAGATTTCATAAGAAAGAAGAGATGGTATCGTTCAGGCAGTAATCAGCTTATTTAGCCTCACCAGGCTCCGATTAATTACTTTATTAAGCCTTACTTAATTTCTGACTTTGATTGGCTTGGACAGCCCCCAGGACTTAATTCCTGCAGCAACTGTCACATCCCCAGAGAGAAGCTGTCCACCACACAGCCACCTTTGCCTTACACCGTAAATTGAACTGCGAGTCTGGCATTTAGTTGTGGTACCAAAGCCATGCATCTTAATGCAGCACAAATTGTCAGTGGTATGGTACCGTTAGAGAATATACAGTGGAGTCCAAAGCTGGAAATAAAAAGTATATGTTTATCACTGTATATATATTTTAGTTATAGTTTATATTTAGTTCTATTTTAACATTATATAATGTATTATTATTATTATTAGTATTATTATTATTATCCTCATTGATAATTAAATATTAAATGTATTTTAATTTATTACATAAAAAATACACAAAAAAACTGTTCAACATGTTGTGTCAGTAATATTTTTCATTTATTTGTTTGTTTAGGAAATAAATAAAGGTGTTTTATTTATCAGTGATACATTCAATTGCAAAATTATGTTTTTTGTATATTCAATTCATCAAAGAATCCTGAAAAAAATTAAATGTTTCTTAGATTCCGAGTGTGCCCAGAACGTGCCTTAACCTTTTTCGAACAGCTCACTCACACAATAGGTTTCACGCCAAAGTACAATCAGTAACTGAGGCCTTAACAAAACTGAAATGTCGCTGTTTAAATTTTTTTTTTTTTTTTTACTTCAACACCTTCAGGTTTTGACAACAGTAGAGAAAAAAGGAGAATAGTTTCAACAGTGCGCACATGAGAAAAGACAGAGAGAGTAAAAAACTGAAAAGGGGAATACATCTGAAATGAAAAGAAACATGGGATCGACATTTCACATCTGCTCATCACCCCAAGGGAGTTCTCTTATCACCAGATCCTGCTGTGTGATCACTTAAACTTCTGTATCAAATCTATTGTTGAGTTTTGGTTAGAATCACCACACGCAACCCACAAGGTTTTCATCCATCTTCGGAAAACAATTTTCCTTTTGAGAAAAGCAATATGGCGGTGACGGCAGCATGGAAGAACTGCGGGACAGAATTTTGCCCAATCAAATAGAGAGAGCCAGAGGTATGCTCAAGTGAGGATGAACTTTCAATTTTAGAGTCACAAATACAGGGGCTACCTGAGAAACATTCACAGTTATGCGAACAGAAAACTGTGTTGGAAACTTCTAGGGTTGAGGACACTTTACAAAAGCACCATTCTGAAGCACCGTCAAATTATACACTGGGGATTTTCATTCATGAGAGGAATACACCTCGGATTGAAACTTGTTTTACACCTGCCCCATCGTATAATGGACCTTGACTTTTCCAGCGGAAGAAATCTCACTTTAGAGCCAGAACACCGGCCTCGTTGTCCCAGAAGTTCAATCTCTCAAGCAGCAATTGATTTGAGCCACTCAGTTAGCTAAATACCCCAACGTCATCGCCACACTCTTCACCCTCTTCACCTGTACTGTATTATTGGCGACTCTATCATCAGACATCTGAAAATTAAGACTAATCATACTGAGGTGCAAAAACAATGTTTTCAGGGAGCTTGGGTGCTTGACATTGCTGACCAAATCCAAGCAGTTTAAAATCACGCCAAAAAAGTTACACAGTTATAATGAATGCTGACGTGAATAAAATTCGACTGAAATTTTTAAAAAGAACTTCAATGAACTGGGGAAAGTTGTGTTAAATGCATTACCTGCAACAAGGATCTTAATCTCGGGACCACTGCCAACGTATAGAAGAGGAAATTAATACTTCAGTAGACTCTTAAACAGCTGACTAGACTAGTTTTGCAAGAAGAAAAATTTGAGTTGTATTAATACCTGGGATCTCTTCTGGGAGAGAGCGCGATTTTTATCATGCTGATGGTTAACATAAAAGTAGGACACTTGAGTACACTTCTTGTCGAGACATATTGAAACAGTATTGTATAATCTGTGACAAGTTTGTAGCATCCCTGTAAGCAAGAATATGTCCAATCTTCTGACAATAGAACAGGGATGCAAACAGATTAATAACATTGAGGCTGTTGTCTCCTTTCCTTTAGGAACAATAACATTAGACAAAACAATCATCGTAGAAAATTGAATTTGGTATCGATAACGAGAAATTATTTAAATATCACTCCACCTTGTTTGCAGAATGAAGGACAATTAAAAATGGCAATTTTTAATGTAAGATCAATTGCTGGAAAAAAAAAATTGTCCATGATATCTTATCTGAGAAAAGGAGAAACCTTAACAGAAACCTGGGTTGATCAAAATGGGGCTATATCTCTTATTGAAGCATGCACCTATTGGGATAGCCGCTATATTTGTGGCTTGTGACAGTGGCTTGTAAATAGATTTGTTTTTGATGATTTTACTACTTTTGAGTATTTAGAAATGGAAATAATAGAAAGTAAATGTCTATTTGTTATAGTATATCGACCTCCTAAGCAAAATCCTGGGTTTATTTCAGAGTTCTTTGAACTTTTAACTTTGTGTGTTACTAGCTATGATAAAATATTAATTGTGGGTGATTTTAATATTCATGTTGATAACAAAAGCAATCGTAAAGTAATGGAGTTTTTTTTTTTAGAGGTATTACATTCCTTTAGTTTCACGCAACACATTAATGGACCTACACATAATAAAGAACATGCGCTTGACCTAATAATTTCATATGGTGTTAATGTTAATATAAATGAAATAACTGACTTGGCAATCTCTGATCATTTTTGTTTATTTTTTTATTGTAAAATGAATATTGCATTCCATCCCAAACAAAAATTAATTAGAAAGCGTTTTTTAATGCATCAACATCGGAGTCTTTTATTATTGAGATTCTGCAAGCGCCTCTGTTTTTGAGCGATTTTCCTAATGTACATGAATTATCGCATTTGTCAGCTTTAAAGGGAATGCTGAAAATCTGTGGAGAAAAACTAAATTAACTATTCATCATGAGATTTTGCTTCTAATATTTCCGAATACACAAAAACTTTATACGTTCTGAACACATTTTTATACATTTTATACATATACATTTTTCTATTCAAAAATGATTAACGAAAATATCAATAATCCTTGAAAACTCTGTTCTACCATAGATTTTCTTTTAAATAATAAGCGTGCTAATTGTCTTGATCAGCCTTCCGTAATTATGCGAGAAGATTGTTCTCCATTTTTTAAATAAGGCACGGGTTAGAACTGATATTGCTCATACTGTAGTAAACAAGATGGCGCCGAGGATGGCAGCCGTGTTGCGAGCTCCGGGAAAACTTTGCAGTTTTTCGTATGTTTTATTTGTTTTTTTGTTGTTTTGCGTGTTAGATGTTGTTAGTATAACTGTCTACGATAGAGACACGCTTTTAAACATTGGTTCCTCTGTCGCGCAACGCAAACCGGACTTTGAGTTCTTGAATGCCGGTGGATTGTTCACAGACACCGCATCAGAGTCCTTTGATCGAGG
Organism: Gymnocypris eckloni scoliostomus; assembly: GCA_027564155.1. Classification (NCBI taxonomy): domain Eukaryota; kingdom Metazoa; phylum Chordata; class Actinopteri; order Cypriniformes; family Cyprinidae; genus Gymnocypris; species Gymnocypris eckloni. Next base: position 14,582,496 of record CM050427.1, on the reverse strand, counting down.
AAAGCCGCCGACACCGAAAAAGAGGAAAAAGAGCTGGCGTTCTCGTCAGACTGAGACGCCGTGCTTTCCGACATCCTCTTCCAACCATTTTACTGGCCAACTTTCAGTCACTGGATAACAAACTCTGTGAATTGCGGGCGCGCATCTCATACCAACGAGAAACAAGGGACTGCTGTGTTATTTGCCTCACAGAAACCTGGATGTCTGCTATGGTTCCAGCCATCGAGCTCACGGGCTTCTCCGTGCACCGCTCGGACAGAATGGAAGAGCTCACAGGGAAAAGCAGAGGCGGGGGTGTCTGTTTCTATATTAACAACTTGTGGTGTGATGAAAGGAACATACACTCTATTAAATCCTTCTGCTCCCCTGATCTGGAATTTCATACGCTTCTGTGTCGACCATTCTGGCTACCGAGGGAATTTACAGCGATCATAATCACGGCTGTTTATATACCCCCCCAAGCCAACACAGACCAGGCACTCAAGGAACTGTACAGGAATATAAGTGAGCAGGAAACCACGCACCCAGATGCAGCTTTTGTTATCACGGGGGACTTTAATAAAGCCAACTTCAGAACAATAGCTCCAAAATACTTTCAACACGTCAATATCAACACGCGTGGAGATCGTACTCTCGACCATAGTTACTCCCCCTTCCGGGACGCATACAAGTCCCTCCCCCGCCCACCTTTCGGCAAATCGGATCACTCTTCCATTCTGCTCCTGCCTGCTTATAGGCAGGAACTGAAACGTGAAGCACCCGCCCTCAGGACAATACAATACTGGTCGGACCAATCGGACGCAACACTTCAGGACTGTTTTGATCACGTGGACTGGGACATGTTCCGGGCAGCGTCTGACGACGACATAGAGGCGTATTCAGATTCCGTAACATGTTTCATCAGGAAGTGTATAGATGATGTAGTTCCGACCAAAACAATTCGTATCTACCCCAACCAAAAACCGTGGATTAACAGCGATGTTCGATCAGCCTTGTCAGCGCGGACATCTGCCTTTAAATCCGGGAACTCTGACGATCGGAAACAAGCCAGTTACGATCTCAGGAGATCCATCAAAGCAGCCAAACGAACATATAAAAACAAAGTTGAAGAACATTTCAACAACAATAATCCAAGAAGCATGTGGCAGGGCATTAACAACATCACAGGCTTTAAAGGGAATAAACCAGCTACTGTGAACATTGCCGCCTCTCTGCGGACGAGCTCAACACCTTTATGCTCGGTTCGAGGCTGATAACACCGCCCACACAGAGAGCGCCACACGGCTGCTGCAGAAGAGGTGAGTCCACTCACGCTTTCTGTCGTGGATGTAACCCGATCCTTCAAACGGGTGAACATCCGTAGCCGTGAGGCCCAGATGGTATACCAGGCAGTGTGCTCAAAGCATGCGCTTTCCAGCTAGCCGGGTTTTACAGATATTTTCAATCTGTCCTCTCTCTGTCTGTGGTTCCGCATGCTTCAAAAATCCACCATTGTGCCCATACCGAAGAAAAATAAAATCACATGCTTGAATGACTGGAGGCCCGTTGCTCTGACCCCCATCTTCAGCAAGTGTTTTGAGAAGCTCGTCAGAGAACACATCTGCTCTGTGCTGCCTGCTTCACTGGACCCACTACAATTTGCATACCGCAGTAACCGTTCCACAGACAATGCTATTGCCTTCACCCTGCACACTGCTCTCTCCCACCTGGAAAATAAGAACACCTATGTGAGGATGCTGTTCGTGGATTATAGTTCGGCATTTAACACCATAGTGCCTGCCACACTGGTTGCGAAGCTCCAGACTCTAGGACTGAACAGATCTCTGTGCAGCTGGATCCTGGACTTCCTGACAGGCAGAAGTCAGGTGGTCAGAATGGGTAACAACACATCATCTCCCCTGACCCTCAACACTGGTGCACCGCAGGGCTGCGTCCTCAGCCCACTCCTGTACTCCCTGTACACACACGACTGTACAGCTACACACAGCTCCAATGTCATCGTCAAATTTGCTGATGACACAACGGTGATAGGCCTGATCACCGACAACGATGAGACGGCCTACAGAGAGGAGGTGAGTACCCTGACTAAATGGTGTCAGGAGAACCACCTCTCACTTAACATCGACAAGACCAAGGAGCTGGTGGTGGATTACAGGAGACAGAGCAGAGAACACACACCCATCACCATCGACAAGACACCTGTGGAGTGGGTGAGCAGCTATAAGTTCCTCGGCATTCACATCACTGAGGATCTCACATGGTCTGCTCACACAGATGCAGTGCTGAAGAAGGCTCATCAGCGTCTCTTCTTCCTGAGACGGCTGAGGAAGCTTGGAATGAGCCCCAGAATCCTCAGATCCTTCTACACCTGCACTGTGGAGAGCATCCTGACCGGCTGCATCACCTTCTGGTTTGGAAACATCACCGCTGGCAACCGCAGGGCTCTGCAAAGGGTGGTGCGAACTGCCCGCCACATTGTTGGAGGTGAGCTTCCCTCCCTCCAGGATATCTACACCAGGCGGTGTACAAGGAAAGCCCGGAGGATTATCAAAGACTCCAACCACCTGTCCCACAGACTGCTCTCTCTGTTGCCCTCAGGGAGACGTCTCCGCAGCATCCGATCCCGCACTAGCCGACTGAGGGGCAGCTTTTTCCCTCAGGCTATCAGGCTAATGAACAGTCAGAAATGACCCACCCTACAACACACTCCCACTCACACAACATGCCATGCACTGCACTTTAACACAGTTCTACCAGACTACACGCACACACTGCACTAACACATCTGCTATCACTGGACACCATACAAAAAGCACATCCACGACACTGCATATGCATAATCTGTTGCACCTTTGCACAACCATCTGCTGCTCAACCAATCTGCTGTTAATTTATAATCTGTTGCACCTTCACATTATTACTATGTATAGACAACATAATGTATAGATAGTGTACATAATGTAGATGTGTACATACGGTGTATAGTGTGTAGTTGATAACTAAGTATGTCTTTATAGTACACTATGTGTACTGAGTATATGTATGTGTATTTTGCACATTGTTTTCTGTACAGTCTGTAAATATGTACTGTCCATATGTAATTATTATTATTATTTTTTTGCACTGTCTGGAGCACGCTCGTAAGAATTTCACTCACCAAGGCACTTGTGCTGTGGTGATGTGACGATAAAAGTGATTTGATTTTGATTTGATTTACTGATTAATATTTTGTGGATGAATTGGGAAGTTACCCATACAACAAAATGGAAATGTTCAGGACAGTAAATAAAGAGAATATTTTACAAATTATCTCTGAGTAAAATTCCTCTTTTAGCTGTCTTGACTCTATACTAACAGTATTTAAAAAAAGGTTTTGCACAGTTTGATTGACTATGTCCTTGAAATAATTCACTGGAGATATAAGAACTACTTTTGTTGTCATTTGAGTAATAAACTTTGGTTTAATATATTATTTGAAGCATTCAGGCTGTCCTACATTATGCTGCTTCTCTTACTGTAGCTCTATATACATCAACGGGCTCACACACATACAGTGTTAGTTTTACCTGCTCACTTCTACTTCATATCGATTAATTTCTTCTGAGCTGCTTGGCAAGCTGTGGACTATTAGTCTTTCATTAGAGTTACATATCCCGTCGCTTATACCACTGTGCCACCATGGATCCCTCAGGCTTGACAATCTTCAGGAGAAAGTTAGTTGGACAGCTTTGTGATGGATTGCACCAGTTGCCTTAGTTTTTGATTATTTAACGATCAGTTTTTGCACATCACTGTGGGCTTGTGGAAAGAGGGAAAATGGACCTGGAATTGGGAAACTGTCGGAATCACCAGATGGACCATGTTCGCTTATCAGCCCCATTACTCATGTGAATAGGGTTGAAATTTTTTCTCCCCAGAACCCGTTTCTTCATCACATGCTCCTTTTCAACCTTAATTTAGATAATTATTATTTGTCTTGTTGATTTAACACTCTAAATGCTAGGTCATTATTCAAAATCGGTCCTTTTTAATTGCATGCTCCAGGAAATTCTGAATCAAAAGAATAATTAGTAATGGCGCTAAAAAACGCTCATAAATCATTGTCGCTAAATACATAAATACTAGCATAAAAAGTTAAATAATAATAGTGTGTCCTTGACGTTTTATCTCTCTCTGTGTAGAAATGTTTCCGTGATTTGCTGGATTTTAAAGGATCCAGAACTTGCATGAGAAATCTATAAAATACATTCGTGTCTTTTTTTATTAGCTATTTAGAAATGAAATCAATCCTCAATCCTTAATAGAACATGAAATACACAATCTATGATGAGCAATGAGATTTGTTTGTTGAAAATGTAAGTCTAAATGGCCATTTAATGATGACTATTGGTCCAGTGGCTTGAAGTAACTCTTTGTACTGTATCCCTGTCTATTTATTAACTCCCCAGCCTTTTGTTCCCTCTATAACAGTCTTTACTTCTGACACTTGAAATGTGCTTTGGGAAATCCAGGGTCTTGGAACTGTTAGTCTGAATCTAATTTGGTCAAATTCAGCCTGAATTAGGTGAACTTTAAATAATTATATAATTGTAGAACTGTCCTTTCAACTTAAATGCACTTGGACTATTTCACAGCTGAGCCCCTGATAACAGATATCATCTTAATATAGCATGATTAATATGTTGGAGAGTATGTTTATGTTGGTTCATATTTGATTTTGAGTTACAATCCATGCTGTCTCTTCAACATATTCTATTGGTACCTTGTGTTCCTTGATACTAACTCTCAGAATGTTCATTGTGTATTTTTATTTTTGTAACCCTAAGCCAGGAGTCGGCAAGTAAGTTTGGCATCGGGCCAAAAAAAAATCACCACTAGAATGCGGGCCAGAATATAGTCAAATGATAATAAGTGTTATTGCTAAATATGCAGTTACATTACATTATATTACACGTTGGTATTAATTGTACTTTTGATGGTGATGGAGCACTCTTGGAGCGAGTAAAAACCACGATGCCCAGACTTTTAAAAAAATCCGCTCCTCGCTCCAGTCAAAATCACACCGATCCACTCCGTGCTCCGTTCACATACTCTGAGTGAGTAACTGTTGCTGTCATGACATTCGGGCACGGGCCAGACATTATTGCTGGCGGACCACCTGTTGCCGACCACTGCCCTAAACATTTCCAAATCATTTGAGGGAGGTTATTTTACACGACAGCCTAATAAGAACTTATACAGAATGTTAACTGATGTTCTTATAATTTTTTGTTTGGGTTTTATTTTTATAACCATTAACTACCATTTCCAGAACGTCTAGGTTACGTACGTAACCCCTGTTCCCTGATGGAGGGAACAGAGACATTATGTTGTGACGACATAGGGGAGTTACTTGGAAGCCCCGATCATCTCTGACTAAAGAGAAAACACCAATGAAATTGGCTAGTGGATTTTGCATACCTGAGCCACTCCCCGTGCACACCGGTATAAAAAGGCGACAGGTGCATCCACTGATTAGGTTTTATGCTGAGGAGCCGAGACGAGTCCCTGGCAACCAGCGATGGTTCAAGATTGTGGCATGGGGACATAACGTCTCCGTTCCCTCCATCAGGGAACGGGGGTTACGTACGTAACCTAGACGTTCCCTATCTGTCGGTAACTACGAGTTATGTCGTGACGACATAGGGGTCCGGAAAGCGCCACAAGCTGAACCCCGTCACAACCTTGTGACATGCAGATGTTGACAAGCGAGTGCGTGACAGACAAATGCCATGCAAGAGGTTGCAACCTTCCTACCACCCCAGCGCAAATGCGCTAACCTTGGTGCCCACCGGGACCACTGAGTACATTGGTGCTGGAGATAGCCAAGCTGCTGTTCCTTTCCCCACGGAAATCGCTTCCAAAACACACCTGTCAGGCTCAGCTGTTCCTGCATTCCTGCAGCTGGATGGATACACCATGTACAAACGCAACTGACATGCATCCAACACAAACTACGTCCATTTGGCAAATAAGAATGGTGGTGGAGTTGCCATTTATGTGAAGAACAGCTTTAAAGTTTCTCCTCTGATGAACATACAATGTTACTGACCTGGAATATTTGGTTTTGAAGATAAAAGCCCCCAAACAAGCACTTCTTGCTGTGATCTACAGACCACCCAGTTATAATTTAGCAGACTTTTTGGCAAACCTGAATGCCCTCTTGACTTCTCTGGAGATCATGGATTTCAAGCATGTTATAGTGTGTGGAGACTTTAATGAAGATCAGCTGTCTCACTGCAACAAACCTATTCTCAATTTGTTTGAAGATAAAGGATACACGCAGCTAATCGGCACTGGTACAACAGAAAACAACACTCTTCTGGATCCTGTGTTCATAAGCGGCTCACAGTCAAACGTCAGAGCAGGAGTTCTACCAGTGGCGGCTGGTCAATAGGGGGCGCTGGGGCACCGCCCGCCCTTTAAGTTAGCCCCCTTTAACATGTTAACAATAAGTTAAAAATATATCGCAAATATTAACTAAATAAAATAATTTAGTCATAGTATTCTACTGTTAGTTATATTATAATTTATTGAAAAACAAAAAATCTAAACTATATTTATTTAATATTTGTGTGCGGGGCGCCGGACTAATGAGTATGTATGTAGGTACACAAACTTTTCAAAAGCATGTGATTTGAGGCTAAGCTCTAATTGGCTTGTTTCAAATTGTCCTTGGGGCGCAAGGCTATGCTAATATTGAATGAATCAATATTGTTTTTATATGTTTGGCCTCATGTGATTGGACCATTTTCAATGACTCTTATTCCACTCAGCAGCAGCTCGTCAGTTGACAGTACTAATTTCACATTCTATGACTAGTAAAATAATGTCAACTTACTATGATGAACACAGCTCTTCTCGGAGAAGCTGCTGCGAGCGCTGCTCTTCTTCTTGTTTGTTCTTTGCTCTTCTTCCGGTCTTGACAGTTGCGAAAGCTCGGTCTTGTGTTGTTTCCACCAGCACAGCAATTTTTTTCATCACTAACTGATGGATGTCTAAAATATAAAAATAAGGAGAAGCCTGAAACAGGCCTGGGGCCCGGCCCGTGTCTGAACTATGATATTCAAATTTTCCCCCGAAGCCCAGCCCTAGGGGCATAAAAAAGTCGAGGCCCATCGGGCCCAGGCTGAAATGCAGGGCTCTAGGTGACGACCAAATAAGAACTTGTACCTTTTTTATAAAATGTTATTACATTTTTTGTTGTATTTCATTTGTGATAAACTAACATTTCCAGAAGCTTCTGTGTGACGACTAAATGCAAACTTATTAACCTAGTTTGCGATCTTAAGGTATTTTTTTTATCAAAAATGTAAATTTTCAAAATTTTGCTGAAAAGTATTTGTGGAAACCCTTCATTTTAAGGTCAATTTTATCTAATAACTACGAAATTGGCATCAATAAACTCGTAATTACTGCTTAGTAATAGTTAGTAAGGTAGTTGTTAAGTTTAGGTATTGGGTAGAATTAAGGAATGTAGAATATGTTCATGCAGGAAATGTGCTTTATAAGTACTAATAAACAGCCAGTATATTAATAACAGACATGCTATTAAGCAATTAGTTATTAGTGAGGATTTGTCCCTAAACTAAAGTGCTAACTTTTTATTTTTGCAATCAATTCAGAACATTGCTTGGAGGGTTCTGTGTGATACCTAAGGCCACATTTGCACTATTGCATATTCATTTTTAAAATGCATAACTTTTGCTATGGTTACGCCTGTTGTTTACTGTGCACTACTCCAGCTTTTCAACCCTCTAAAAACGGAGACTTAAAAACACTGCAGACCCCGTTTTAGTTTGAAAACACCGGGTTTGCGTTTAAGTGTAAACGGAGCAAAACGGAAACTTTGAAGATGATGGATTGGCTGCTGACTGCGTATCCTTGACGACTGTGTACGCAATAATGTCATGCTCATTGTTGTAGCCATAGATGTGTATAAGAATCCCTGATCGACCGCTCCAAATCACGTAGACATGTCTACCATCTATATAATAGGGAATCTACCTATACTTATATACGATTGTACCTGAATTAATGGTCACATGACATATATTTTAGGGTGTGTAGTGTAAGTGTGAAACTGCCGTTTTAAAATTAAAACGCACTAGTGTAAACAGGGCCTAAATATTAATTTCTGCAGAATGTTATATGATGGTTATTTTAGATTTTATTACCATAAACATTTCTAGAACATTTATTGATGTAGGTACGTTTGTGTATGACAACCAAATAACTTGTACATAACATTTTTCAAGTGGTCAATGGTTTTTATTTGATTTTATTTATTATTATTTTGTATGTATTTTTATAACCTCATATTATAATCAACATATTAGTTAGGATGATACCAGAAGTTCTCTCATTGGGAATTTCTTACACCCCAATATGCATGATGATTGACAAAAATGCTATAAATGATTGTGCTTTATTAGAAAACCCCAAACCTTTAAAGCAGAAAGATGCAGACAACACACATTATGTTGTGAAGGTGAAACATAAGGTCACCCGGCCCTGATGTTAATTAACTTTCCAAATACTTTTAGTCTTTAATGTCAGTCCACCTTAAAGGGTTTGAGGAAAGTTTGTGAGTGTGTGCGTGTGGCAGGGGAGGCCCTGAGGAGCTCACCTCAGACATAGCTCATTAAAATATCCAGCAAGTCCCAGACCTGCAGAAACATTCATTTAGTGCAAACATGCTGGCTCTGCCCTCCCTTGTCATTAGACATCGAGTGCTTTCATTCGAGGAGGTATTTAAAATCCTCCTGGAGGCAGCGAGTGTCGTTTTAACGCAGAGAAAAGTCACAGAAAAGTCAAGCACTCAACAAGTCATTGGTAAGGTCATCGAACATTCAGGTCACACACTGGTCCAATCAAAACCAACAACCTGAGATAGGTAACAATAATCAGTGTGAAATATTGACAGCAGCCGAAGGCTAGGCCTTTATACGTGTGCTTTTTTAATAATTTAAGATTTTGTTAAATTCCATCTGTAGGCCCACAAGCCAATCACAACCATTGAAAGTGGTATGGATAGGGTATAGTAAGAGTGATTTCTAAAAAAATTGTTATTGTGAGTCTGTCTGTTGAACTCAACATTGTTCAAGATTGCATCTTAGGTTTACTCTATAATAACTAAACTAAAACTAAAACTTTTCCTGGAGCTTACCTTAACTTAAGGTCGATTGAGTTTGACTTTAGGTCGATTGGGGATTCTACCCCCACACAAGGCAGCTACAGTGCTTTGCTTTTCAGTGTCTGCACAGTTTTTGTTAGTTTTTCCTGTTTTTTTGTTTCTCAAACACAATTTAGTTTTACCAGGGATGAACTGCTGAACATTCGGCAGAACACACTACAAAATATTTTACCGGATTTTGATTATTCGGACGTTTTGCTGGACAATGTAGTCGGCGGAGCCGTAGCAATGGTCAAACGCTACAGGACGTGCAGATGGGGGAAGCAAGCCGTCGCACTCATGAAGCTTCCTCAGCGCGGATGTAGAACGCTGTTGCCTAGCATCCATCTAGCAAATCTCTGCTCTCTACCCAACAAAAATGGACAAACTACTTCTGCTCTCCCAGATAAATAAGAATTTTTCAAACTTTGCTGCTCGGTGTTTCACGGAAAACTGGCTGAATGACGCCATACTGGACAGCGCGCTCCATCTCCCGATCTTCCAGCTGATCAAATCCGATCATGACACAAAATCAATGGGGAAATTGCGCAGCGGCGGAACGTGCTTTTACATCAATGAAAGGAGGTGTACAGATGTAACAGTGTTAAAGAAGATGTGCTGTTCTGATCTGGAAACGCTCTTCATTAACTGCAAGCCATTCTATTCACTGCAGGAGTTTTGTTCGTTCATTCTCGTGAGTATTTATATTCCTCCGCAAGCGAACGTGAGATCAGTTTTACAGAAACTCACTGACCAGATCACAGAGTCAGAACAAAAACACCCGGACTCTGTTTTAATCATTCTTGGGGACTTTAATAAAGCAAGTCTCTCCCGCGAACTGCCAAAATACAGACGGCACATCACTTGTCCCACCAGAGACAGTAATATATTGGATTACTGTTACACAGCAATAAAGGAGGCATTTCACTCTGTCCCACGGGCAGCTCCGGGGCTCTCTGATCACTGTCTGGTTCATCTTATACCGATCTACAGGCAAAAACTTAAATATGCTAAACATGTATTAAGAACTGTTAAAAGATGGACTAATGAAGCAGAGCAAGATTTAAAAGTTTGTTTTGACCTCACTGATTCGACTGTTTTTTAAGCTACTGCAAATGATCTGGACGAGCTCACAGAGACTCTAACATCTTGTATCAGGTTTTGTGAGGATATGTGCATTCCAGCTAGAACTCATTTAACCTACAACAACAACAAACCTTGGTTAACTGAAAAACTCAGACAGCTCCATCAGGTCAAAGAAGATGCTTACAGAAAGGGAGATAACGTATTGTATATGCAGGCCAAATACACACTGGGAAAGGAAATCATAATGGCAAAGAGGAGTTATTATGGCAAGCTAAGGAACAAATTATCTTTCAGTGATTCTGCTTCAGTGTAGAAAGGTATGAAAGACGTCACCAGTTACAAGACACCATCCCCCAGCACTGTAGAGAATCAACAACTGGGAGACGATCTGAATGAGTTCTATTGCAGGTTTTAAAAAACACCATTCACACCTCCTGCAAACTCGGAGCACCTGAACGACCAGGCACAGTAACAGTTTCTTCCCTCAAGCAATCCATCTCATGGACACTTGACATTAAACATGGAACACACAACACTAATATACATTATTTATTCATCACACATACAATTTTTTATTTCAAATTTGCACATATCAGACCTGTACACACATAATTGTCTATATTATTTATTGTGCTTTTGCTATTTTGTACATTACCCATTGGTATATTTGTATATTATTATTTTATTATCTGTCCTGTCCTGTTTCTGTCATTCTGTGGCACTGTTGAGCTTCTGTCACTATTACAAATTCCTTGTATGTGTAAACATACCTGGCCAATAAAGCTAATTTTTCTCTTCTCTTCTCTTCTCTTCTCTTCTCTTCTCTTCTCTTCTCTTCTCTTCTCTTCTCTTCTCTTCTCTTCTCTTCTCTTCCACTCCCCTCCCCTCCCCACCTGGCAATAAATGTGTGATTAAATATAACATCCTTTAATGTTTTGTCATGTTCTGTGTGACAGTAATGACATGTCAATAGATGGAGCTGAAAATCAGTTTAATTAGACCTTGTAGTCTTGTAGTAAAACCACCTTGTAGTTCATTCTTAATTAATTCAGTTTAATTATAGATTTGCAATCAGTTATTATAAGTATTTGACATTGTTACATATTATTTTAGCATCTGGTTGCAAGAGAACACAACTGAACATGTTTAGTCAAAAGTATAATTCCTCTGTAGATTTTTGTAATTTTTAGCTGTTTTTATCCCATGTTTGAAGTATCAGTGACTTTCAGTATAGTGTGATAAAAATATATTTATATTATATTGTTCAGATAACTGTTACTGTGATATTTGGTGCTGACGTGGTCTTTATCTTTTTTTTATTCTCTTATAAGCCTCAAATAGTTCATAAATTATATGTTGTTTCACTCCCCGAGGAGTCAAACTGCACGATTTGTCTCTCTTCTTTCAGCTCCTATGTGTGGCGGTCAGCTCCGTGGCCCGAGCGGCATCATCACCTCCCCAAACTTCCCAGTACAATATGACAACAACGCTAACTGCACCTGGATCATCACAGCTTCAGACCCTTCCAAGGTATATGCTTCCAAAAAACATGCATAGTGTATTCATATGAGCTCTGGACGCTGTGGAAGCATACGTAGCTTCACAATAAAGTATTAGAGAATATAATTTGAAGTGAAATAATAATTAGGCCCTGGCAAAACCCATAGATTTTTTTTTTGCCTTTTCTGTTCTGATTTAATGGTACAATCTGATTTAAACGTGGTAAAGTGCACACTACCGTTCAAAAGATTGGGTCAGTGAGTTTAAAGAAATGTCTTAAATGTACCAAGGCATAATTTATTTGATCAGTTAAAACAGTAACATTAAGTAATATTATTATACCTTAAAAAGTATCTTTTTCTTTTTTGAATATTTAAAAAATGCTGTTTATTTATGTGATGACAGCTGAATTTCAGCAGCAATTGCTCCAGTCGTCAGTGTCACAAGATTCTCCAGAAATCATTCTAATATGCTGATTTGATGCTCAGTAACCATATTTGTTTTGTGATATTATTAGTGTCTTTACTGTCACTTTTGAACAACTTAATGTCTTTTCTGAATAAGAGTAATAAAAAAAATATTACTCATGCCAAACTTTTTAATATTTGTGCATAGAGCTAATTTTATTGGAAACTGAAGGCATTTTCAAATGAGACAAAATATTTAATAAACAAACACATCGGGGACAACTTTGTACATTTTCTGAGTTCTGTGGGCACAGTTTCCATGTGAGCCTGCTAATAACTGCAATTTGTAGGGGAAAGGATACACAGATATTGAGAGATGATGTACAATATCCAGATATCTACACACTCATAAAAAAATGAAGCACTTACGGTTATATTAAAGGAGAATGTAAGATAAAGAAAACTACATTCGAGCAGCTATACCACGGTAGAGACAAAAACTGTGGCGCTGTCTGTGTCATGACTTTGGCATCGAGTTCAATGCCATTTCCTTACTGGCTTGCCAGATTTTCTTTATCTAGTTTCAAAGAAATGGCTTTACAAATCTCTCCCCTCATCACCATGACTCAGTTGGGAGAGAATGGGAGCAAGAGATGGAGGGCAAATGGAACGAGGTAGAGCGGCTCTCTCAGTACCCCTTGCTTTTTCTCTGCTGCCCAGTGCTATTTCATCCTGTGTGTAAAGGACAGTTCTTCTTCACACTGTCACGGCTGGAGAGCAGGGCACAGATGAAGATGGAACATTGTTTTTTACTCTTTACAACCGTAATTACATTCTATTTTCGTTCTGACACAATAGTACCCGGAAAATACGTGAGATTAGCTGTGAGACTGAGGCAGAACCGGGGCCATATGAAATGTACCTGACAATGAGCTTTTGATTTCGCTGCAGCTGGTTTGCTGCCTGAGCCAAAGACTCTCCCAGTTTGGAGAGATCTCAGCAGCTGTCAAAGCATTTAGCATCACATTTAGCTAGAGTTTGACATTATTTAGTATTTGTTGATGCATAATGAACATTTAAGTACGGGAAGTATGGGGGAAGTATTTTTTTTTGTGTGTTAAATGGGTCATATGATGTTTTTTTTAAATATCATTATTTAGTGTATTTGGTGTAACAGAATATGTTGACATGCTTTAATGTACAAAAAACACTTTTTTTTTCAAATACTTTTCATTACTGTAGGTCCTCTATGCCCCGCCTCTCTCAAATGCTTTGTTTTCTACAAAGTCCCTCTTTCCAACAAGCACAGTCTGCTTTGATTGCCAACTGGCACAGTGCGTTGTGATTGGCCGAACACGACAAGCTGCGTCGGAAATGTAACGTCCATTTCCATAATCGCGAGCTTCAGCTTTCAAAATAAATGTAAAGACAGTTTATAATTTCCTATGTTTTACCATAATTTCAAGCCCAAGAGGGGAACAGAGTCACATGACAGACACAGTGATGATGCTTGTATGTATTTGCACACAAGCTGCGATTAAAATGATTTCTGACATGCTGTACACTCCACTGTGATGTGAACCTGTCTCTCTCTCTCTCACACACACACGACGTGCAAAACTCTGCATTTGAACAGTCAATAGCAAATAATTAAACTAATAACAAAACATACAGTCGCTGATTCAGAAGCGCCAGATTGTCATAGCAAAGTCAGAATTACTTCCTCTCCTTGGTTCACGAAACAGTCGTCCATTAAAATGCATTGCTGTTCTGTTGTAAGTAATCTTAATGATTCATAAATGCATTTATTTTTCAGAAGGCCAAATAAAGTGCTTTTGCTTTCGCCTAGAAACACACAGCGTCTCCCTGACACGGCTGCATCAACATTACTGTGGTTACTGAAACCACGCCTTATGTAAATGTTTACACATCGTGGCGTAGACATGTGGGGCATGTTTGAATGAGCCATTTTAATGGGGCATGGCAGAGCCTTAACTTTGATAAAAAATATATATCTTTGGTTTTGAGACTTTAGTCTTTGCAACTTCAGGGATCTTATCTATGCACAATCAGCTCATAACACTACAAAGAGAAAGCAAAGCTTTAAATCATATCATACGACCCCTTTAAATTGTGTTGGAAGCAGCTAGTATACATCTATGCCATTTGTAGTTTGAGTGTAAACAAAGTGGTGTTGGTTTGTTTGTTGGAGTTGTCTGACATATCGCTTCTGTGTCATTCAGCATTGGGTTGACAAGGGACCACATGCACTTAGCTGTTTAACAGAGGATTTAGCAGGCTGCCTGAAAAATGCATTTATGTGATAAAAAATACAGCTTTAACGGTAATATTTTGAAATATTATTACAACTTAAAATAGCTTTTATTTTTTTTATGTATTACAAAATTCCGATCTATTCCTGTGATGCAATGCTGAATTTTCAGCATCATTACTCCAGTCTTCAGTGTTACATGATTCTCCAGAAATTATTTTAATATGCTGATTTGCTGCTCGAGAAACATTTATTAGTATTATTAATGCTGAACATTTTTTCTGCTTAATTTTTTTATGAAAACTATGCATTTTCTAGGATTCGTTGGTGAATACACAGTAAAAAAAATATTATCAGTCTTGCAGTTTTCATTAAAAAAATTAAGGTGGTAATTAAAAATAGTGTATATTTTATTAAAGTGCCCCTATTATGGGTTATAAAAGGTTAATATTTTGGTTTTAGGAGTCCCCAACGACAGGTTGATATGCATGCAAGTTAAAAAAAAAAATTCCCTTGTCTTATAATATGCAATTTGTTCCAAACCCCTCCTTTGTGTGATGCTAATCTGCGGTGATTGGTCCAATTGGTCGATTTTATTCCATTTCATCATGCCTGTAATGATGATACAGCAGCATTTGGGAGTGCAGTGCTGCTTTGTGTACAGCCATTACCAGGGAAACAGCTATTTGTCTCGCTCCAAAAGCGGCACCTAGTGTTCACAGAATTAATTTGCATTTTCATTCAGACGGAATACGGATTTACCCTCAAAGTGCAGATCACAGCCTCTTCTCGACATGATCTTAGAGATATGAACATTATAAATTATGTACAATTATGTCCAAACTATAGCATAATTTGGGAGGACCTTTAAAATGTATTTAATCCACAGGCCCTGTCATTCCAAACATGGTACAAATCTTATTTCCATCCTAAAATGTCATTAGCACAATAAATACTTTGTCATTTTGTAGATGAATTTAATAAACTACTGAAGTGCATATTTGAAGTGCAAGGGAAATGTGATGACATTTGGTTAGCAGTGTGATATGTTTAATCAACTAAAAACGTAACATACTGAAGTTCAGATGAAGCCGAGTCTGTAATGCCTCAGTACCAGATTCCCTGGAGCTATACTTAAAGATGTCCATTCTATGTATGTCAACCATGGTGTCTAATGACGGGTGCTGGAAAACAGCTGAACTTGGAACTAATGAATGAGAGAAACAGATAGAACTCTGCAGGGAAGGCAGAATGTGGAACCACACCGGGCTGAGTCCCCCCGCTCATAGACAAACATTAGCTCAGAGTCTAGACACTGCATTACTTCCTTAGAAGGAGGATCCCAGAAGGCATAATAATAGAGAATGAGTTGTTCATTAGAAGACATAGCTGATTGCTTTTGTTGTCCTCTTCTTTTTTAATTATCAGTCCTTCTTTTGTTCTGTGCGCTATCATCATTCAGAGGACTGGTATTATCTCCTACTCCACTTCTGCAGGGACTTCCATTTTGACAAAAAGCCTCATTCCTCCAACAAGTCCCGCTCCCTGCTATGTAGTCTTTGAGCATTATCACTCTCAGCTGCAAAACAGTAGTCCCTCCTAATGTCTTTCGTCTGAGAGTCTCAGGAGGAGTGATTTATTCCTATTTATTCATTCATTTATATAGGTGTGAGTGGGGGTAAGTTGTGCAACTCTCTTCAGAGAAGGTTAAACGAATACACCTAAGTACAATATATTGCAGAATATATTGCACGGTATTTTATACCATGTATAGAATATAGTGATTCAAATTACTTCTCCCAAAAACAAAAAAAACACATCATAATAAATGAAAAAATATATAAAAATAATAATTATTAACAATAAGAAGAATAATGAAATGAAGAAACAATTATACATTATAGTATTGTTTTTAATAATATTTACAATAGTGTTGTACAAATGTAATAATATTTGCAATAGTTCGGGGGGTTTTTTTACATTTAAAGACAAAGAATGCTGCTTTTAACGATTAATGTGTAATGTTTAGCCAAATAATTCACATGTAATTAAATAATTCATAAATTTAAAATGATCAACATGTATGACAAATATTTGTCTAAATACTTAAGTTTGCTTTCACATTAATTTAATTTGACCTGTCATGTAGAATATTTGCTTTTGCTTTGGGACAAAGAAAAAAAACTCAATCACAGTCAGCTCTATGTAATCTAATACTATCACATGATGATAATTATGCAAAGTTTGCTAAATTCAGAGGCTGATCCTCATCACCTATGCAATCATTTGATGACTAAACATTATCGAATCACTTTCTGTAATGACTGATTTTTTTCTTCGAGTCATGTTTCCTATAAATCTATAAATAAGGTTTTAGTGTGTCATAATGGTCACGCTTCATGCTCTGCCTCAGAGTATTTACTTGTTTGGATCAGCCTTTGGATCATAATCACTCAATGAGTCAGCTGAGGATCGCCCCGCACACAGCGCTGTCACTCACCATCATACACACCGTACAGGACACGATGGGATTAACTGAGGTGGGCAGCATGCCCTCCGTTGAGGGGAGGATTGAGAAAATAAAAGTTCAGAGGAGGTAAAGGAGGATGAAATCTTGTTCACTGTCAGTGTGAGCAATTTGCATTTATATAAGCTTCTTCATTAGGAGTTGGTCTCCAAACATTCCAAAAACATAAAAAAATTGGTGGCATTTAAAAAAAATGCGGCAGCCAATTTGAAAAAGGAGAACAGACTGCACTTTTTGTGTTTATTTTGATTCATACTTTTTCACAGTATTTCATATCTACAATAATCCTTCATATTTAAATGTTCATCTCTCCATAACTCTTTCTTAAAACAAAAATGCAGTCTTGTTTTTATCTTGGAGAAGAATGAGAAATATGCACCTTTAATTCTGCAGAAAGAAATGGCATTTCACACCAAAGGGGAATATGATTAACCAAATACTTTTAAGAAGAAGAAAAAAAAATGTGTACTGCTTTATTTTTCAAACAGAGTTCAGAAAGCTGACTCTGATTCTTCTTTGTGTGTAGGTGATCAAGCTGACTTTTGAGGAGTTTGACTTGGAGCGAGGCTACGATACTCTAACTGTGGGAGACGGTGCTGTAATCGGTGATCAGCGGACAGTCTTTCATGTGTGAGTACTTTTGTTCCTCGCTTGCTTTCTTCTCTGTCCTCTCTCAGACTCCTCCCAGACTGTCTCCTGCTCTTAAACTCTCCTCTCAGTGTGCATAAACCTCCTCCCCCATCTCCTTTCATCTCCAATGTCCTCTCTTTCTTCCTATGTTCTGCCATTCCTTTCTTTAACCCCCCTCTATTTTATCTCATTTCATCACCCCTATGAACAAAAGTCTATGGAAGAAATACACCGAACTTTATTGTCAATCAAGATGAGTCTCAATGTTAGAACAAGATCACTCCTGCTCCAAAAAGCGTGTCACACGTTGGTGCCCCATAATGCAGATTTGCGCACCAGATGCTCCGGAAATATTGCTGAGTATGTTGTTATTAATTGTGCTGAAATTTATGGTCTTCATAAAGTTTTATCGATGCCGTTTTATGTGCGCTCTCTGGCAGAGATGTACAAGTGCTTGTGTTCCTTTAAAAGGCCTGGTGTCCCTGGGCACTTTCTCTCTGGTTACTCAGAGTCCCCTGATGGTCTAATGTGCTTAATTAGCAGGTCTCATAAGCCCTTATGGACCAGTTCCACAAGTCCCCTATGGCTAGAGCCGAGGGAATCAGGGAACTCCCAGTGTTCCCTCAGAGGTGGCAAATGATGGTGTACATATTGAAAGTGAAGAATCACTTTTTATAATGGGTCTCTGTTTTGTTTTAATTTTAAGGTTGTCTGGCACTACGACTCCAGATCTGGTGGTCAGTACCAGCCATCAGATGTGGCTCAATTTTAAAACGGATGACACGAGTGGTTCCCTGGGCTTTAAGGTTTCTTATGAAGGTAAGTTGAGGAAACTCTTTGCATTTGGGTTTATAGTGATCTTAAAGAAATAGTTCACTCCAAAATTAAAATGGTCTCACCATTTACTCACCTACATGTTGTTCCAAACCTGTGAGCTCCTTTCTTATGTTGAACATAAAATAAGGTATTTTGGAGAATGCTGGTAGTCAAACACTTGATGGCCCTCATTTACTTCCATAGTATTTATTTCTCTACTATGGAAGTCAATGGTGACTTACTGGGTTATTAGTAACACTTAATTAGGAAGTCAATTACTTCCATCTGTGTTCTCAGAGTTTAAAAACAATCTAAGTGACATCAATAAATCATAGGAACTTTGAAATGGGCAAATAACAAATGCCTCCCCTTATGAAAGTGCACACATCAGCTCTCAGAGACAGTGTGTTTGTCACCAAGCAGTAGACAGCTGTAACAAAGTGTTAGCTGGGACACTTAAGGAATCATGTATACAAGCACTCCCACAGGGATGACTTGCTGCGTAACATTTGTCAGCTCAGGAGACACTTTCTCTTACAATCCTCTTGCCTTAAATGATTGATATGGTCAGAAGTAAACTTAGGATGTAAATCCCAAGATAAAGGATAGAGATTCAGTCCAGCTAGAGGTCTGTCACCTGTCCAGAACTGGAAAATGGAAAAAATGTTGCCTTATCTGGCAGTATGTGGAGGTTGGAAGACATCAAGGCACATCTGAATGTTAATAAATCATCTGCTCTGTGAAAGTGATGTGGGCATCGGAGTCACACATTTTTAAATCAAATAATTGTGTGTAGCATGTAAGAAATACAGCTGCTGCACATATAAAATATGTTGTGTAACCCTGCATATAAAGCATGAAATTACACCGTAGAAGATCTATACAGGTGGAGCTGGGGAAGGTGGAGGGTTTCTGAAACACCGCAACTGCTACAGCAAGCACTGGACAAGTATTTTAATGTTTAGCCTGCGCTATCTAGAGTTTCATGGAGTGAATAAGAAAGACACACAAAAAAGACAAACGAAAAATCTGTCCAGCAGATATGACATAGAGATTGTTACAGACCATATATAATCACTGTTTCCAAAACAAAAATA
Organism: Gymnocypris eckloni scoliostomus; assembly: GCA_027564155.1. Lineage (NCBI taxonomy): Eukaryota > Metazoa > Chordata > Actinopteri > Cypriniformes > Cyprinidae > Gymnocypris > Gymnocypris eckloni. The sequence goes on along the minus strand of CM050427.1, from coordinate 14,562,947 downwards.
TTAATCATCACAACTGTTTTTAAGATTGATATTAATAAGAATTGTTTATTGAGCAGCAAACTAACATATAATAAGAATTTTAATGAATTAATTGCTACTAAAAATCCAGATTTGCCATCAAATTAAGATACTATAAAAATGCATTAATTACAAATTAAAATATTGAAAATAATCAATTTTCTTTAACACATTTGTGTGTGCTATGCATTTCTATGCTTATAACAACATTTATTTATTATAGCAAGATAATGTCATGAATGACTAAATAATTAATATAGGCTGCAATTATATATGGTCAACATAGGGTACAGAGATATTGACCTTACATTTGACCTTTCTTTCCCATTAAAACCCTGATGGAAACACTTTTTTTTTGCAAAAATAAAATGTCCCAAGATATAAACTGTCTCATGCTTATTTGTGTTTTTCAGAAATTGTCCAGGGTGGATGCGGAGACCCTGGAATCCCAGCCTATGGCAAAAGAGAAGGCACAGGCTTCCGACATGGAGACAAGCTATATTTTGAGTGCCTTCCAGCCTTTGAGCTAGTAGGAAAAAAGAACATTACCTGCCAGAAAAATAACCAGTGGTCAGCCAAGAAGCCAAGCTGTGTGTGTAAGTGACAGACCTTACCCAAAATGCATTACTTTCCACACCCACATGATCACACCTGGGAGGATAGTGCACCATTATTACTGTCTAGGCACGTCAGAAAGTGAATCTAATGGCAAAAGTGAATCTAATGGTGTCTTTAGCACAGTATGTCCCCGCCGAAACTTCCTCGCACCAGCTGAGCCATTAAATCATTAACTATAACTCAAGTTCAAGCCAAAGTGACAGTTCATTCAGTGCATTTAGTTCCTTTATTTACTTTATTAGGGTCTTATAATGAAATTAACAAATTTAAATGAACTACTGTTTGAGAAGCAGGAAAATATAAAGAGACATGTTTGTAAAAATTCAGTCAGTTGATTTTCTTGTTTGCTACCGCTATGCAGGGTTTTTGCTTGAATTCAGTGTCATAACATAGTGTTGTTTGGCAGTTAATGCTTGTCCAACTTGTTTTGACATTATTGTTCTTTCTCTGTTATTTGGATTCATGTATACCGTCAATTTGCCCCAGCCTGCAGTCATTTGTCACCATAATGGCTACCATCCTATTACATCAATGTAATTGCAGTTGACTCACAACTTTGTTTTCTGCTATTTTATGATATTAGCATTAGCTGAGACAGCAGTCATTCATATGAGGTGGAACCATAATGATTCGTCTTCAGTCCACCGCTGAGCTCATTTTCATTCTCCCCATGGTTATTTAGTGATGCTTATTGCCCTCTCAGCTTTGTCCCAAATCATGAAAATGACTTAATGCCTGCGTATATTCCCAGCAGATACATGCTCTCTTTCTCTGAAGCATCTTCAGTCTTATTATGTTCTGAAATAGGCGAGATCACAGTACACCAGGGTGTCATGCACCTAATATTTGTATTCACTATTATTTTAGCCACTCACTTGGTGTGCTTTGCGGGATATAGGAGTAAGAAAAGACTGTTTAAAAAATAAACATATATATATATATATATGTATATGTTATTTTTGATGATATGGTCTGTTTATTTACCAAGGTGAGGGATTCAGGTTTAATATTCCAATTGGTCAGACAAACTGTTAGTCCTGCCCCAAAGTCATGCCATTGGTTGAGCCAATGTTTCTGTTTCATGTTCAACAAATGGATAAATATTTTAATAGATAAATGTTTCCACAAAGCCACAGTCTTTATACTTTTCAGGGGAAATTAACATATGAATGCTTGCTTCTGGGTGTCTTTGCTCCTATTGTTTAGGAGATACTAGTAACAAAAAAAAAGAAATTACACTCTTAAAAATAAAGGTTATTTAATAACATCCTTATTTCCATGTAGAACCTTTAACATCCATTAGGAACTTATGTTGCACAAAATTCTCTTTATAATGGAACAAAAACTTATTTAGAATATTAAAATGTATTTCACATTAAGAGAAACGATTATTTTAAGAACTATTGAGGAACCAAAACAAAATTCGTCTATGGCATCACTGAAACAAAAAAAAAATTGTAACCTTTATTTTTGAGAGTGTAGGCTATGAATGAGTGTAGGCAAAAAAAAGGTGAACATTTCAGAAAATATCTATTGTCAAGGTCTGAGAGCTCTCATATGTCACAGTTACAGATGATGCTATCAAACTGTGCACATCCTCCTCGCTGTAATATTTCCTCTCGTGTCTTGCTGCATTGTTTAAGCAACAACAAATGACCTCCCTATACATTGTGAATTGATTTTAGCTTCAGTGGCAGTTTTAATCTCAAGTTTTCCTCACAGTTTGATGCACGATGCCTCCTGTGCTTAACTGTTGCTTGTTTTATCTCTTTGTCCTTTTCTCAGTTTCGTGTTTCTTCAACTTCACAACTCCATCTGGGGTCCTGTTATCACCAAACTACCCTCAGGAGTACGGAAACAACATGCACTGCGTGTGGCTGATCATCGCCAAACCCGAGAGCCGCATCAACCTGGCCTTCAACGACCTGAGCATGGAGAAACAGTTTGACTTCCTGTCTATTAAAGATGGCGGCAAGGCAGAATCACCAATTCTGGGCACCTTTTCTGGAGATGTGCTGCCATCACCCATCACTACCAGCGGCCACGTGGCCCGACTGGAGTTTTTGACTGATCACACATACACAGAGCGTGGCTTCAACATCACTTTCACCAGTATGTTTTAAAGAAAGCTCTAGATTCATGACTTTTTATTTTCTGTGGTAAAAAAATGAATAATTAAATTCAAGTTATTTTGGGCAAACCTGATTATACTTTTAAGTCACTTTGTTAGAGACCAAAAAGTAAATGTATAATAGATAACAACAGAGTCCAGATGTTTTATCAGTAGTGGACTGCACCAAATTTAAACATTTTCTGGGAGTTTAAAAAAGCTCAGAAGTTGTCTTGTTATATGAGATGGATTAAGAAAGTTTTATCAGGAGAGCATTGTCTGTATTTCACGACTCAATATCTGTCATCCTTCAGTAATCACTATTCACAGGGCATAGCATATGGCTGTGGAGTTAATAGATGCTTGAGTATCATTGTGAGGAAGAACAACAAGAGAGATTTAATTATAATTTATTTCCAAATATGTATATAATTAAATAAAGCCACAGTTAATTGAAGCTGTCGGGAGGTGATCCCACATGGTTTGACTCTCCATGTAGCATGTTTTTGGGGGAGTGGAAGTGATGCTCCAATCATTCATGTTAATTAAAAAGATGACAAACTCCATCGAAGGGCATGTTGGCACATGATGGTGATGGATTACATGCACAATTGTTGCATTTGAGATCCTTTTTGAGACAACATGTTTATCACGAAGAAGGAATTCATGTCTAATGCATTAAGGGAAATGCTATAAGAGCAATACCAATGTTAGTTTTACATTGAATGTGTCTATGACAGGTTAAGCTTGTATCCAAAATGATACATTTTGTCAGTTTTCTTGATTTTCAGATTTTGTCTGCTGGTAATGCATCTTCTCTGAAGCCCTGCCGATGGGTACCGAGTAGCTCCAAGCTTCCCACTGAACCAAGAAACTTAGGGAGGCACATAAATCAATATTTTGTTCTAACTAAAATTAATTGGTGTAGTTATACAGCTGACACCATGACCCGAAAAGGCTTCAGTTCAGTGACCATATTGAGAACTCCCTCTTTAATTTATATGGGCCGTGTAAAAGTTGTCCATTCATTAATTTTTTGTTCTTTTTTTTTCAAAATAAGGACAGGCACTAGACAAAAAAAAAAAAAAAAAAAATTAAAAAAATATATATTTATATATGATTTAATACAATAAATAACATGCTGTTGTTGCTGTCTCCAGCTTTTTGGCCTTTTAGGTTGAAGTTATCTTGCAGTTCTCTTCCATATTTCATATTCTAGCCTCTTTGTTTTTTTTAGCTTTCCGGCACAACGAGTGTCCTGACCCTGGCGTTCCAGTAAACGGAAAGCGCTTTGGTGAGAGTCTACAACTTGGCAGCTCCATCTCTTTTCTGTGTGAGGAGGGGTTTTTGAAGACCCACGGATCTCAGACCATCTCCTGCATTCTCAAAGATGGAAATGTCGTGTGGGACAACGCTGTGCCACGTTGTGAAGGTCTGTCCTCTTTCGAAAGGATATGCACATTTCATAATTCACAAGTCGGCTTGTAATAAAAACTAAATTATATACTCTAATTGTGTTTGCACCTTACTGAACTTTTAGAAAGTTTGTTCAATATTTTTTTCTCTTTAAATACATTTTGAGAGAGACCGAAATGTTGGTGCTACTAAAATGTCAGTGGAACAAAAAGTCATAATCTTTACTTACAGAATGCGCTCCAAATGTATTAACTGCCTGAATTCTTCCAAATGACAAACATATCCTCTTGTTGGTTTTTTTTTTTTTTTTTTTATATATATGAAATGCACTGCTGTGTACTAAAATTATTGTATCCCATGTATTGAGTAATGGCTTTTATAGATGCCATCCACCTCAGCCATTGAACACATTCTGATTTAAAATTTAACATTTTAGGAAAAACACTTAAGTATTTGAGAGAGACGATGGAATTGAATGTGTTGTGGATAAAGCTGTGGCCATGTCATACAAAACAAAGAACAGCATACAACATTTGAAAATGTAACATCAACACAACAATACTTAAAACCTGCAGATTTATAAATGCTGTTCTTTGAATTTAGTCAAGACGTCAATCTGTGATGTTTCCTCTCTTGGTCAAATATATATTTTTTATGCTATGCCATTTTTCAGGTCAATTTTTTTTTATTAAATGTTAAAATTCAGCATGTAAAAATCACACAAAAAAAGCTTTGGCCTTAAAATTTGGCAACTAAATAATCTTGTCATCTTCTCCTGTTCTTTAGCCCCATGTGGTGGAAACTTGAAGGCTTCTAGCGGCATCATTCTGTCCCCAGGCTGGCCTGAGCTTTATAAAGAGGCCCTCAATTGTGAGTGGATCATTGAGGCCCTGCCAGGATATCCTATTAAGATCATCTTTGACAAGTACGTTCAAGACTTTGCTTTATCTTTTCTGACCTGTCATGTTGTTCTTGATAAGCCCCCGGTTTCATTTCCCCTCCTATCTTTTATTATTTTAGTTATCATAATTTCATAAATAGGTCACTAGCGCACTGCAGATGTTCACTTAGACTTGGAATAAGAGTATATTGTACCTCTGCTTATATAGATTGGCTTTATCTAAAGTCATACGTGATATTGTTAAACATTTATTAAAAAAGGACATCAAATGCAATTCCCTGCTTAGAGAGTTTTCATTTTGCATTTGGATTATTTAGTTTGTTTGGTTATGTGTTCTGTTCTTGTTTTATTCTTTTTTTTCTCTCTTTTATTATTTTGTTTGGTTTTCTATTTTTGTTTTGTTTTATATTTTATTTAGCAGATGCTTTTATCCATATTATCTTACAATTGGGCAATTCAAAAGCAATTTAACAGGCAAGTTATTTATTTTGTGGCAAGTTTCAAACATTGTCCAGGGGTGCATTTCACAAAAGCATCATTATGCAACTATGGTAGCAAGTTCCATTGAACTCTGTTGGGAATGACAGAACATGAGACCATTTTGGGATAGAAATCCCAGAATAGGACAAGCTAGAACAAGGAGGAATAAGAAATAGTGAAAGCATAGAATAAATGTTATTTATTGATTGATTGATTTGATTGATTGATTGATTGATTGATTGATTGATTGATTGATTGATTGCATTGTTTTGTCTTATTGACGGAGTCCCTAGAATTCATTTGTGGCTCACCTGGGATTGATGTTGTCTTATCCACTGATTTTCCTTCTACGTAACTGTTGTGTGTTATATAGAGTTCGCTATCTGTCGGTCACTCTGATTTATGTCATGACGACATAGGGGATTTACTTAGAAGCCCCAATCATCTCTGACTTTAAGAGAAAATCCCAATGAATATTGGCTCCAGATCTGTGGAACCTGCATGTGTGGCTCCCAGACGGAATGCAGCAGACTTAAGTGGTCTACCGCAGGCTGTGGTAGAGACCATCACTGTGGTAGAGCTCCTTTAACAAGGAAAGCCTATGCACTGAAGTGGAGTCTGTTCGCGAATTGGTGTTCTTCTCACCAAGAAGACCCCTGGAGGTGCACGATTGGAGTAGTGCTTTCTTTCCTGCAAGAAAGATTGGAGCGTAGGCTGTCACCCTCCACAGCATCTAAATGCCACAAGGTTGTGATGGGGTTCAAGTTGTGGCGCTTTCCATAGGACCCCTATGTCGTCACGACATAACACGAGTGACCGACAGATAAGGAACGTCTCGGTTACGTACATACCCCTCATTCCCTGATGGAGGGAACGGAGACAGTATTTCCCCATGCTACAATCTTGAACCATCGCTGGTTGCCTGGGACTCGTTCTCGGCTCCTCAGCTGAAAACCTGATGGGTGGATGCACCTGTCGCCCTTTTATACCCGTATGCATGGGAAGTGGCTCAGTTATGCAAAATCCACTAGCCGATAGAGATGATTGGGGCTTCCAAGTAAATCCCCTATGTCGTCACGACATAACGTCTCCGTTCCCTCCATCAGGGAACAAGGGTTACGTAGGTAACCGAGACTTTCTTCTTCCACTGGTCCCCGAGGTTTCTTCATTTACTGTATGTGTGCATGTTTAGTATGAATGTTTTCATCTTCCATCAATTGTAGTTGGACATTTTTTTAAAGGTGAGGCTGGATGGACAGCTGATGCTTTCCATCTGACTTTGAGAACAGAAAGCCGAAGGGGATTTAGTTAGCCACTATTGCAGGATACACAAACAACACACTTTGCTTTAGAGTGAGCTGAGTTTTCAGTTTGAATGATGCAGCATCTCTTTTCTAGCTGTAAATATGTGATATCCTGCATGAACACAAGTAAACAGGACTGTGATTAATCCATGTAGCCTCACTTTGTGGTGAAGCTGCCATGCTGATGCATAGCAATGTTCTGATCCACAGATTCCGGACAGAGGTTAACTACGATGTTTTTGAGGTACGGGATGGACGCTATCCTTCTTCCCCTCTGATTGGCAGTTATCAGGGTACACAGGTCCCGCAGTTCCTCATCAGCACCTCCAACTTCCTATACCTGCTCTTCACCACAGACAAGAGTCACTCTGACATTGGCTTCCGCATCAGATATGAGAGTATGATGATTGAATATTGTATTTATTACTGTTTTGATCTGAAAAGGGTCATTTTGGTAACATATTTATTTCTATAATATATGTATGCTGTAATTCAAAGAATGTTTACCACAGACCTTATTTTACTTATAAATACATACGTATATACTTGCTTAGAGGATGTGCATGGTAAAATATCACAAAACTATTAATTGCATTGTTTAAACAAATCTAATGTAATTAATATTCAAAGTGTCCTGCAATGCTCAAAATGTTGTCAAAGCGTGCTTGTTAGATAAAGCTTGATATATTCTCTCCAATGCATTCCATAGCTGCAATTACAAGGATCTGATAGCACAGATACCTGTGAATACTAGCAGCTATGAAGGCATCATTATAAATAAGTCACATGCTCTTTAATATGCAGTGATTTTAATCTGGTCCTGTAATTATGATATAATAGGATGGTGATTTTGTTTTGAGATGATTTCAGTCATTCAAAAACACATGACACAAGCAACTGTACATGCATTCATACACACGAGGCTGTATAATTAGCTCTGTCACAGTTGTGTGAACTGAAATAATGGCTTTTATGCTGGCATGACCCATGTTTGTAACCTTTTCTTGCTGTTTCTCTGTAAATCTCAGTTCATCTTAAATTATTGAGTACATCAACTCAAGCATAGAGCTCTGTCAATAATTTGTTATTACTTGCATCTAAAAGAAGGACACAAATTTTTAATGATCTAAAAAGGCAGACCATTCCATAAATGCACCAGTTGAGATTCACCAATATTAAAATCTAACTGACCAACATGGATAAGCTGATAACTCTTTCAAAGAGGTCGTGTGATATGATTACAATTTTCCCTTTCTCTTTGGAGTGTTACAAGCTGTTTGTGCATAGATAAGATACCTGAAGTTGCAAAGACTAAAGTCTCAAAACCAAATAGATATTCTTTATCAAAGTTAAGATTTACGCCCCCCCTAAAACATCTCATTCAAACACGCCCCCACATGTCTACGTCAGGATGTGGAAACATTTGCATAATGCCACCAAAATGTTCAGCAAAGAAAGAAGGCGTGGTTTCAGTAACCACAGTAGTGTCGATACAGCCCTGTCAGAGAGACACTGTGTGTTTCTAGGTGAAAGCAAAAGCACTTTATTTGGACTTCCGGAAGTAGATGCATTTAGGAATCATTAAGATTACTTACAATAGAACAGCACAACCCAGATGTTATCACAAATAATTTTATGGACAACAGTTTCGTGAACTGAGGAGAGAAGGTAATTCTGACTTTGCTATGACAAACTGGCACTTCTGAATCAGCAACTGCAAGTATGTTTTGTTATTAGTTTAAGTATTTGCTATTGACTTTTAAAATGTGGAGTTTTGCACATCGTGTGTGTGTATGTGCTCGCGCTCGCGTGTGTGAGAGAGGGAGACATGGTAACACAACCGCGGCTTATGTACTGCAAATAAATACGAGCTACATCACTGTGTCTATCGCGCAACTCTGTTCCCTCTCGAGCTTGAACTGATGGTAAAACTAAGGACATTACTAACTATCTTTACATTTAATTTGAAAGCTAAAGCTTGCTATTATGGAAAGGGGAATTACATTTCCGACTTGAGCTTTTCGTGTTCGGCCAATCACAATGCTCTGTGTCAACTGGTCAATCAGAGCAGGCTGTGCTTGTCGGAAGCAGCGAATTTGTAGAAAACGAAGCGTTTGAGAGAGGCGGGGAATATAGTACCTACAATAATGTACAGTATTTGAAAATAATGTTTTTTTTTTATTAAATCGTGTTAACATGTCCTGTGACACCAAATACACAAAATAATGGTCTTTAAAAAAGCATCATATACCCCATTTGAGTTATGTCCGATAACTAATAAAAGGACCATGTTAAAATGTTATTCTGTGTTGGTAGAATACATTAAAAATAAAATGCTAAAATCTAAAATCACTCATTTTAGATGTGGATTTATAAGACTATAATGTACAACATGAAAAATGGATTTTGAGATTTGCAAGATTGCATTTAACAGTGTTATTAAATTATTGATGTTTTTAAAAATGAAGTGAGCATTAGATGACACCAAATGAAATCTAAATGTAAAATGGGGAAAAATATATGTAAATGTTCATTATATATGTGTGTGTGTGTTATATATATATATATATATATATATATATATATATATATACATACACACACACTCACTCACTGGCCACTTTATTAGGTACATCTAGTTAGTACTGGGTTGGACACCCTTTTTCCCTTCAGAATTGCCTTAATTATTCATGGAACAGAATAACAGTTGGAAACATTCTTCAGATACTTTGGTCCATATTAACTTGATAGCATCACACAGTTGCTGCAGATTTGTCGGCTGCACATCCATTATGCAAATCTCCCATTCTACCACATTCCAAAGGTACTTTATTGGATTGAGATCTGGTGACTGTGGAGGCCATTTGAGTAAAATTAACTCATTGTCATGTTCAAGAAACCAGTCTGAGATGATTTGAGCTTTGTGACATGGTGCATTATCCTATTGGAAGTAGCCATCAGAAGATGGGTACACTGTAGTCATAAAGGGATGAACATGGTCAGCAACAATACTGAGGTAGGCTGCGGTGTTTAAACGATGCTCAATTGGTACTAAGGGGCCCAAAATGTGCCAAGAAAATATCCCCCACACCATTACACCGCCACCACCAGCCTGAAACATTGAGGCAAGGCAGGATGGATCCATGCTTTCATGTTCTTTACGCCAAATTCTGACCCTACCATCTGAATGTCGCAGCAGAAATAGAGACTCATCAGACCAGGCAAAGTTTTTCCAATCTTAAATTGTCCAATTTTGGTGAGCCTGTGCAAGTCATAGCCTCCGTTTCCTGTTCTTAGCTGAGAGGAGCGGCACCCGGTGTGGTCTTCTGCTGCTGTTGCCCATCTGCTTCTGAATTCGACGTGTTGTGGGTTCAGAGATGATATTCTGCATTACTTGGTTCTAACGAGGGGTCATTTGAGTTACTATTGCCTTTCTATAATCTCTAAACAGTCTGCCCATTCTCCTCTGACATCAACAAGGCATTTTCATCCACACAACTGCCGCTCACTGGATATATATATATTTTTTTAGACCATTCTCTGTAAACCCTAGAGATGGTTATGCATGAAAATCCCAGTAGATCAGCAGTTTTTGAAATGCTCAAACTAGCCCTTCTGGTTCCAACAACCATTCCACTTTCAAAGTCACTTAAATCCCCTTTCTTCCCCATTCTGATTCTCGGTTTGAACTTCAGCAAGTCGTCTTCACATCTAGATGCCTAAATCCATTGATTTGCTGCCATGTGATTGGCTGATTAGCAATTTGTGTTACCAAGCAATTGAACAGGTGTACCTAATAAAGTGGCCGGTGAGTGTATCTATGTGTGTAAAATCACAACACGTTAATTTGTATACTAGTAGTGTTAGTAGTATACAAGTTTCCCTGATACCAAGTTTCTAATGCATTTTGAATAAACGTTTGCCCTGAAAATCATAGGTTGTTTTACATATAAATATTTGTCTATTTTATATTTAAGTCTTGCAGCTCCAGTCGGACCACTGCGTTGATCCTGGTATCCCAGTCAATGGTCAGCGGCACGGCAATGATTTCTATGTGGGGGCACTGGTGACGTTCAGTTGCGAAGCAGGATACACCCTCAGTGACCACGAGCCCCTTGAGTGTGAGCCCAATTTCCAATGGAGTCGCCCTCTGCCCAGCTGTGATGGTACGGTCCATGTTTTACCTACTTAAATGATCACCAACAGGGAAAATGACACATTAGAGATTTAATCAAGGTAATTTATTCAAGCGACGTAATCGCTCCCAGACTGGAAGGGCCTTTACAGTTTGAAGCTACCCTTTCCACTCCCTTCTCTTATTCCACAAGTCTTTGAATATTTAAGGCCATTATTGATTTTACCCCTTGGGTAATGATAGGAATAATTCACCTCCATATGTTGTTGTCCTTTAAAAAGGCACTTCCTGTAAAGTTTTTTTTCAGTAGGATTGCGCTCAGCATTTTGACAAATAGCCTCTATCTTTTTCTCTTTCCTATAGCACTGTGTGGTGGATTTATTCAGGGGAACAGCGGCACTATTCTGTCCCCTGGGTTTCCTGACTTCTACCCCCATAACCTCAACTGTACGTGGATGATTGAGACTTCACATGGTAAAGGTGAGGCTGCTTTTTGAAGCTGGTTCTTTATTTTAATAGGAATAGACAGTGTTTTTAAAATGAAACATAAAATAATAATGTTTCCATGAACACATATTGTAAACAGTATAAGATGTAAAAAGTATGGCTGACTTTCTTTTGACAGCTGTAACCTCTTCCAAATGGCTTTTGTAATTGTAGATCATCCCTGAACAAGGAATTTGCACCATTTAATTTTACAAAAATTATTCAGTTAAATTATGTTCCTGTATGGCATGAATCACTCTCGCATGAAATCATACCACATGTGGTTGAGGTCAGGACTACATTTAAATCATGATGGACCACCATACTTAAATTTCAAAGTCTTCTTTTCACTCCATCACATCATAATAATTGACAGAAACATTAGCATGTTCCAGATATTTATGTAAGTCTTTGGCTGACACTCTAGGATTCTTCTTGCAAGACGCCCACTCCTAGGAAGAGAAGCCGAGCTTGTCTTGCCATCGACTGATAAATGTCAAAGCTTTCAGAGATGCTTTTTGAACCCTTTCTTGATTTATGCAAGTCAACAATCCTTTGGCAACAACAAACAACTTTGGAGTTCGGAGACCTCTTTTGTTGGAGATACAGTTCACATGAGGCAGCACTTTTTTTGAATAGAAAACTCCAAAATTGAGCAATTATTTTTTTATAGTACAGAGCAGCTTTGACTAATGTCTTCTTCTCACCTCATTGATTGAACACAGCTGATACTAACCTTTGGATAAATCAGTTGGGCTAGGGATTCACATACTTTTTCCACTTTGTACTGAGGTTGTTTGTGCCTTTTCTCTGTTGATAAGAACCAGACATCTGTGTAAATATGACAGTTTGACATGCATTTTCCTTCAGTTTTATGTGATTGAAGCTTATGTGAACGTTTAAACAGTTTATATATCCATTGTTTTTCTCCACCTCTCAATCTCTGCAGGTGTCCAGTTTACCTTTCACACTTTTCACTTGGAGAGTCCACACGACCACCTTTTAGTCACAGAAAATGGTAGTTTCTCTCAACCCCTGTGGAGATTGACCGGGTCTACATTGCCGCTCCCCCTTAGCGCTGGACTTTTTGGCAACTACACCGCTCAGATCCGTTTCCTCTCTGACTTCTCTGTGTCCTATGAGGGCTTTAACATCACTTTCTCCGGTAAAGACCTTTGCACAGCAGCTTAAACTACATGACATTTATAACAGAAGCTACAAAATCTATCATTCTTCTGTTCCCCTCAGAATACGATCTGGAGCCTTGTGAAGATCCCGGCGTCCCCCCCTTCAGCACTCGTAAGGGGCTGCAGTTCGGGGTGGGGGACGCACTAATCTTTTCCTGTTTTCCGGGGTACCGTCTCGAGGGGCCTGCGAGGGTGGTGTGCCTAGGGGGGCGTCGGCGGGTTTGGAGTTCCCCTCTGCCAAGGTGTGTTGGTAGGTGGTCACATGCTTTTCATTTTGCTTTGTTTGCAAATTATACAACACATTTCCCCTCATTTGCTCAGACGTGCAGACACACACACACACACACACATGCTGAAACTTCAGCAGATATTTTAAAGTAAAAGACTAAAGCAGCACCATGTTTAGGAGGTCTGCTCAAAATCAGACAAGAAGAAAAAGGTTATGACTCATCATTTGAAAATAAAACCACAGCACCAGCTCTAAATTTTGTCTAATGCTTAATCAGCATTAATGTACTGGTAGATATCAGCATATAAGTATCTTGGAGACCAGACTTCTTCAATTTAATTAATGCTGGAATGACTTAGATGCTAAATTTAGAATGTAATTTGTTAACATTATGATTTTGAAGTTCTGGTTGAAGCAAGTAATTAGGTATTATGTATTTCTGCAGCAATATCTGTCTTATGCTTGCTTCATATTTGTTTACCGCTCTTGTGGAACTAGGGGTCCGTTCTTCGTACCTCGCTTAATACATCTGAGGTGATTTGAGAGATGCCAGATCTTCTAATCGTGATAACTGATAACTGATCTCTAATTTGGTTCTTCAAACTAATTTGCGTATTAGATTAAAATCTGGATTAAATTGTCTAAGATTACTGCGTGTTCTAGTGATCCCCGAAAAAGGCAGATGTATCGATACTCGAAACCACGATCAGCAATGCAGCGATTGGCAGGCGGCAAGACAGCAAGTTAATGACATATCATTAAAAAAGACACCGGATGAAAAACTTGACAAATTTCTGGACCTTTATAAGGAAACAGCCTTTAAAAAAATTATTTATATTTATGATTTCTAGTATTTGTATAGGCTTTATATTTTTACTTTTTTTAATTAGCAATTAATTTAATTGTATCTTTGAAACAGTTTTGTTACGTGACATAATTAATTACAGTTTCTTAAAGATCATGTTATCTGCATCTCCTGCGCTCATCAGGCCCCTCCCACAATATCTGTCATCACTCAAATTAATGCATGGCTCAGATTAACTGTATAGTATGTGTGCAAGACACCAATACTACAGTATTATAGACTACACAGCATTGTTATCTTATTTTCAAATATATATTTTAATTATTATTATTTAAAATGATTGTCCCTGGACCAGCAGGGTACTCTTATAATAAAGTAGCGGTGGCTGTGACAGATTTTAAGTATAAATTCTGCCTATAAAGATGCGATCTAATACTGTTTGCATGAAATAAACCTGCTCTGGAGCAGGCTTAAGCTTACAGACCTGTTACTATGACAGCAACTCCAGGATGAGCTTCGAAGAACCAAATGATCCAAGATCAAGCGAAATCGGCAACAATCAAATCCAGCTAACTGAGTTAACGATATAGGAAGAACTCATAGTCAGCTCATATGTAAACATATATTTATGTATACATATATTTATGATTATTGTCAATGCCCTTGTATTTAAACTTATTTAAATAAATAGCATATGGTTTACTTCACTTAAGATCTGAAATAACAGTCTATGACATTTATTTCTTCCAAAAACATCATCCATAAAACTCCCAATATTTTACTTAATGTTAATTGAGAAAAAAATGTTGTTACAAGGGATGCATGACATATCAGTTACTGGCTGATAGTGGATATTTTTTTATTTATCAGGGTCTTCAATAACGCTTACTCATTAACTGTTTTTTACATTTAGAGTGCCTTTGCTCTAATTTAAAATTAATCTTTAAATACACTAAATAAAACTGTTAATTGTAATATTTATAACATCTCAACATTTGTATATGTGATGCCTAAATTCACTTGTAGCATTTAAAACTATTGATGTATCAGTTATAATACAAAATATCACAATAATTATTAAATTACATGTATAAGTAGGTATATATTCAAATTGAATTCGTGTGGTTCAATATCTGCCCAAAATATTGGCAGAATGTATTTGGCCTCTTTCACAAACAAATACCACCCTCCTGACTGCCAACATGAGTGTATAAGTGTGTTGGTGTTTATAGTGAGATCATGGGTTGTATGTCAGAGGTCATTTGACTTCTTACCTCCCTTGCTGCAGCTGAATGCGGATCGTCTGTAACCGGGAAACAAGGAGTTTTACTCTCTCCCAACTACCCTGGTTACTACGGTAATAACCATGAGTGCATCTACTCCATCCAAACCCAAACTGGTAAAGGGATACAGCTCAGAGCGCGGGATTTCCACCTGGAGGAGGACGACTTGCTTAAGGTCTTTGTGACGTATTGTGTATTCGTGTTTATGTGTAATGTTGGTATGTAAATTATATGATGACTGAATGTGACTGTTTTGTGTGGGTTTCAGGTGTATGACGGTAGCAGCAGCAGTGCCAGACTGCTTGACATCTTCACAGGCACAGAGATGATTGATGTCACTCTAAACAGCACATCCAGCACCATGTGGCTGGAGTTCATTAGCAACAGTGATAATACCAGCAAAGGTTTCGAGCTGCATTTCACCAGTGAGTAGCACACTAACACTTTGCAGCCATTACAGAGCAACGTGTGTGTGTGTGTGTGTGTGTGTGTGTGTGTGTGTACACATAAATAGATGGATGGATACCCACCTACCAAGCACATGAGAGGATTTAAAGGACACACTCTTTTTTTCCCTGTCTTATTCCAGGTTTTGAGTTGGTGAAGTGTGAGGACCCAGGTGTGCCTCAGTTCGGTTTTAAACAGGAGGACAAAGGTCACTTTGCAGGCAGCACAGTGTCATATAGCTGTGATCCTGGCTACACTTTAAAGGGCCCGGAGGTTTTGACATGCCTCAGAGGGGAGAGGAGAGCATGGGACAGCCCGCTCCCATTGTGTGTTGGTAAGACGCTACTGAATACTCAGCCTCATTCATTTCTTGGGGAAAGACTTGCACAACATTAAGGACTTTTTTATTAAAATATAAATATAACAAGGCTAGAACGTGACAGTGAGTAATATTTTTATATTAATGGAAACTTACAATGTACACTTTTTATGTATTTTGTTAATTTTATTTTTTTAGTATTTAGTATTTAGTATTAATATTTAGTTTTGATGGTCTAAGCATTATGGAGCACTATAAACACAGGCACAGTCTGTTTCATTGATACTGGAAGCCGGAGGGTGCCCTTATGCAGGAAATCCAAATCTGCCTCAAAAAAGTAATAACTTATGGCATTCCAGTAAATCCTAATTACTGTATTTTATCACAGACTTTAAATCTGCAACATGGTCTTGTATGATACCCTCTGATAATATGCTTCATCAATATGATCCCCAAGTCAGAGAGAGTTCTATTGTTCAACAGAGTTGGAGTGCTTATGATTGTTCCCTTCATGTGTGTGTATCTTCTACCACCCACCCTTATACTCAGCATGGGTTACCCTCAATGTGAGTTTATTACAGACCCACTTTTTAAGGAGTTCTGCAATGTCGTTGAATTTTGAATTATGTTGCTTCCCCACCTGAGCCTATGGAGATATTTAGGCAAAACTGAAATGTCCATATAGAGGGGAGAAATAGAACTGTAAAGGCAAATATTTTTCATCCGGCACAACAGGATATTAACTAGTACTGTAGAAAACAGAGGGTGGACACTGAGAAATAAGAAGTTGGTGAGAACAAGAGAAAGGAGGGAGGGGAAGAGATAATGAGAGAGCAATAAATGTAGTTTTGTGACTTACGAAGCAGGTCATCTCAGGAGTTGAAGAAGTTGTGTTTGTTTTATTGTGATTTATGTCTCTGTCCACTATGGGAACATTCGTTAGAACGAAATTCATATGAGATTATAAAAAAGCACAAAAAAGAGTGTGAAAGACCTATGAAAAAAAAAACTTGTAATATATAAATCTCAACAATAGATAGATAGACATATTACATATAGACAGACAGAATCTAAAAATCCTGGGTTTTTGTCTAACCCAAATGCTGGGTTGAGCCTTTTGGTTCATTTTGTTTTGGGTTATTTTTTCATTGTTTGGGTAGTTTTTGTGCTACCCAGCCTCTGGGTCAAATGTAACAACCCAATGTTTTGGTAGTTTTTGTGTTAGCCAGCCCCTGGTTCAAATGTAACAACCCAATGTTTTGGTAGTTTTTGTGTTAGCCAGCCCCTGGTTCAAATGTAACAACCCAATGTTTTGGTAGTTTTTGTGTTAGCCAGCCCCTGGTTCAAATGTAACAACCCAATGTTTGGGTAGTTTTTTAGTGTTACTCATATCAGGGTCAGATGTAAACCAGCGGTTGGGTTTTTTATCACAGGGATTTTGCGTCGTGTTCTGGAGAGAGCAGTTCTAAACGTGATCCAATTGAAGCATTTCTTTGGTAAATACAGGTTTGTGTATTTTTTTTATTGATAAACTCATTACTGTGCTGCATTTCATTCAGTTGTATGCAGAGTAACATACAGGTGCGTGGTGTGAATCACTAAATGAACGTCGCTCGCATCTGTCTTATTGTGTGATGAAAAGTCTGATGGTTTGCATAAAATAAACGATTGTATTTATACAAATACAGATTTAGTGCCATTGAGAGAAAAAACAAAACAAATAATCTCAACCCAGCACATTCCTAAGGAATGTGCCCCCCAGCATTTGCAAGTCATAAAAGTTAATACAGGATCGATCTTCAGAGAATAGGAGTTTTCTAAAAACCAAGAGAAATTTGAGAAGAATATCTGGAATGTATTCAAGAATAGGACCTCAATGTTGGTTCTTATCACTTAACCATATTTCTGTTAGGGTTACTGTTTTACGATCAGACGTCTGAGCTGAGAATCTCTGCAGATGCACACCCAAAGTGACTTCCTGACCCCGGACACCTCCCATTTCTCTGTTGTATTCCAAGGGAATGTGCGCTCTCTCTCTCGTTCTTGTGCAGACAAAGAATGAGCAAACTGTTGTGGACTTTATGCTAAAAGACAATTAATAATTCCTGCTGCTATTAGAGCAGTATACTCAAGAGACAATATATATGTAGGTTGTATTTATGTCTTCTATAAGCATGATGTTTTATTTCTAATCTTTAATCTGAACCATTTTTTATGTTTTAGCAGGAAAAGCTATGAACGTGTGTAAAATATGTTGAGTTTGATTTCTCATGAATGGTCATGATGAATGCAACAATTTGGTGTGAACTATATGTAGATGTTCAGCATCGTACGAATGATGGATACTTGTATAAGTACTTAGAGGTATTTTCCTTCATGTGATGAATTGACTATCAGATGATGTAGGTGGAAAGAAGCCGTGTGGGGTGGGGCCACAAGAACAATCTGATTGGGACAGCCGCCCATGGGTGGACACAAATCAGGCCGTTTAAAATGGACACAAAAGCTTTGTTCATTAGCTTAGCGCTTTATGCTCTCACTCGCTGCTAGCTGATTTGCTTGAAGCTTCGGTTTCACTGGTCACGCTGGAAGTGCTCAATCACTGCCTTACCATCAGGCTGACCATCTAAAGAACTCAAAGACTTCTTCAAAGCCATAAGAACTTTAAAACAAACTTCCTAAGAGTGTCATCACGTCACAAGGAAACCAGGAAACCGCTAATCACAAGAGGGTTTCCCTGGTGACATCACACAATCAGCAGCCGGAGGTTTACAGGACACACGTGGAAACACCAGATAAGCTGACAAGTCAACTGAAAGCAAGTAGACCAAACAAATCTCTATTGCCTTATTGTTGCTGATGAATTGATCTGTATGCAGTAAAGATAGCGACGTCTCTGCTGTGATCTTCCTCTGGTAAAGTTACGATATAGCAAAAGAATGTTAGCCTTAAAAATCTCTTCAAACCGCAAAACTCCTTATGTGTGTGCGTATGTTTATGTGTGTATGTGTTTTAGTACGTTTAACGTAGTATTGTAGAATAACAGTTAGCAAATAAACCTTGTTTCATTTATAAAGAATGATGTCTTGGGATGTGTGATTTTCAAGTTTTAAACTATTTGCCATAAATTGTGTTACCTAGCTCCAATTTGATAAAGTACTAATTTTATTTGTTTTATCGTTGGCCATGAAGCAAGATAAATTAAATTGTTAAAGATATACTGATATTAATGGTCGCTGGATGAGTCATTAATAAAGTATAAATCATAAGTGAAAGATTAATATCACTTCAATCAAAGCAATATTGAATCTTTAATAAATGATTCCCCAAAGCTGAAATAATAGAAAAAAAAAAAAATTCATAAATGTATTAGACAGAATACAAATACTTTGGATTTTAAAATAATGTCATCAGAGCTGTTTACTGTTTGTTCGTGGCAGGTTACGAGGGCAATCGCAATACATTTCGGCTATGAGTGAAATGCAGGGCGGCGGTCTTATCCGTGAGCAGTTCCCGCCAAACTCGACTCCAGCTCGGGCGCGAGAGCCAGCACCGTTACAGTGGAAACAGAATTACAGAGTGGTCAATTTACTCGTGAATTATGTCTGTTTAATGCTTAATCTTTATTTCTAATGTTTTGTAAGAATTAACTTAATTAATCAATTTATATATTTTTTTTTTACTTATTCGTGGCCAACAATATTTTCAAACACAATGATAATTTTACCATGAGCAAGTTTACACAAAATCTTGGCAGATGTTTAGACTTGAAAATTTTACAACACGAGGCAAGGATTCTTATAAATAAAACAAAGTTTATTTGCTAACTGTTACTCTATGATATATGAACTAAACTTACTAAAACACACATACAAATACACACAGTTAAGGAGTTATTGCGTTTGCATGAAGTTTAAGTCTAGCACTATTTTGCTATTGATTTGAATATCTTTGACTGCATATACAGTGGGTACGGAAAGTATTCAGACACCCTTAAATTTTTCAATCTTTGTTATATTGCAGCCATTTGCTAAAATCATTTAAGTTCATTTTTTTTTCCTCATTAATGTACACACAGCACCCCATATTGACAGAAAAAAACACAGAACTGTTGACATTTTTGCAGATTTATTAAAAAAGAAAAACTGAAATATCACATGGTCCTAAGTATTCAGACCCTTTGCTCAGTATTTAGTAGAAGCACCCTTTTGATTTAATACAGCCATGAGTCTTTTTGGGAAAGATGCAACAAGTTTTTCACACCTGGATTTGGGGATCCTCTGCCATTCCTCCTTGCAGATCCTCTCCAGTTCTGTCAGGTTGGATGGTAAACGTTGGTAGACAGCCATTTTTAGGTCTCTCCAGAGATGCTCAATTGGGTTTAAGTCAGTGCTCTGGCTGGGCCATTCAAGAACAGTCACGGAGTTGTTGTGAAGCCACTCCTTCGTTATTTTAGTTGTGTGCTTAGGGTCATTGTCTTGTTGGAAGGTAAACCTTCGGCCCAGTCTGAGGTCCTGAGCACTCTGGAGAAGGTTTTCGTCCAGGATATCCCTGTACTTGGCCGCATTCATCTTTCCCTCGATTGCAACCAGTCGTCCTGTCCCTGCAGCTGAAAAACACCCCCACAGCATGATGCTGCCACCACCATGCTTCACTGTTGGGACTGTATTGGACAGGTGATGAGCAGTGCCTGGTTTTCTCCACACATACCGCTTAGAATTAAGGCCAAAAAGTTCTATGTTGGTCTCATCAGACCGGAGAATCTTATTTTTCACCATCTTGGAGTCATTCAGGTGTTTTTAGAAAACTCCATGCGGGCTTTCATGTGTCTTGCACTGAGGAGAGGCTTCCGTCGGGCCACTCTGCCATAAAGCCCCGACTGGTGGAGGGCTGCAGTGATGGTTGACTTTCTACAACTTTCTCCCATCTCCCGAATGCATCTCTGGAGCTCAGCCACAGTGATCTTTGGGTTCTTCTTTACCTCTCTCACCAAGGCTCTTCTCCCCCGATAGCTCAGTTTGGCCGGACGGCCAGCTCTAGGAAGGGTTCTGGTCGTCCCAAACGTCTTCCATTTAAGGATTATGGAGGCCACTGTGCTCTTAGGAACCTTAAGTGCAGCAGAATTTTTTTGTAGCCTTGGCTAGATCTGTGCCTTGCCACAATTCTGTCTCTGAGCTCTTCAGGCAGTTCCTTTGACCTCATGATTCTCATTTGCTCTGACATGCACTATAAGGTCTTATATAGACAGGTGTGTGGCTTTCCTAATCAAGTCCAATCAGTATAATCAAACACAGTTGGACTCAAATGAAGGTGTAGAACCATCTCAAGGATGATCAGAGCAAATGGACAGCACCTGAGTTAAATATATGAGTGTCACAGCAAAGGGTCTGAATACTTAGGACCATGTGATATTTCAGTTTTTCTTTTTTAATAAATCTGCAAAAATGTCAACAATTCTGTTTCTGTCAATATGGGGTGCTGTGTGTACATTAATGAGGGAAAAAAATGAACTTAAATGATTTTAGCAAATGGCTGCAATATAACAAAGAGTGAAAAATTTAAGGGGGTCTGAATACTTTCCGTACCCAGTGTATATCTATTCACCAGTTTCAATCAAAAATGGAAATTTGTTTTACTTGCGCGTTCAAGTTGGGTTGACAGCTGATCTCCGGTTGCATTTCCCTTTCCTGGTTGGGAAACCTCCGAGACTGCGGATTGGCTGCTGATGTCGTCATTGCGTGACGTGTTTCTAGGAAAGCCCTCCTGTGAGTGGTTGCTGTTCCTCGTCACGTGAGAGTGACTTGTTCACTTTAAGTTATTCTCTGAGTTTTAGAAGTCTTGGATGATCGGCCTGATGTTAAGGCTGTGAGCGTTTGGCAGCACGGTCAGTGAGGCGAAAGCCAAAGTTCAATTGAGCGCAGGCAGCGTGCAAGCAAGCAGGGCTTTGTGTCCCGTTTTAGCAGGCTGATTTCGCTTCATCCCACGAATCACGATGATGCTCTTCCAATCAAATTGTCCCTGTATGGAGGAGCCCCGACCCGCACAGTTTCTCTTTGGGCCACAAATTAACCTAACACTCAAATCATCATAGAAGTCTCACCTCTAGAAGTTCGATTAAGACTTATGTAAAGTGTTAACTTATCACATGCTTACCATTTATAATATCATCATGTCATTGCACCACTGATTTGTAAATATCGTGACCATTTGTATGAAACTAAAAACTAGTGATCTGTTTAACAGGGAAAAGTAAAAAATTAAAAATAGCATAGGTTCCAATAACACAGCAAGCTTATACAATACTACATTAATATATATTGTCTCTTGAGTATATTGCTTTAATAGCAGCAGTAAATACTGATTGTCTTGTTAGAAATCCTTTATGCAAGTTTGAGACTTTTCTCTCTGCACAAGAAGAGAAAATGGTGCATTTCTTTTGGAATACAGGAAAGAAACGGGGAGGTGTTCTGAGGTCATTAGAATGTCACATTGTGTAGATTTGGTGATTTTCTTAACTCAGACGGAGCTATATGTCAATCGTTTGTGTTTATCAGATTAGTAGTTTCTGCGTTAAAGGGTCACAGGTATCACAAGTCATCTGTTTCTGGAATATCTCCAGATAAGCAGTTCTTTGTTCTTTAGATTATTTATGCCGAAGTTAGTCAGGAACAACACTGAAGTTCTGTTCTTAAGTACATCCAGATTGGTGCGGTCCTTCTATCCTCAAATCTATCATTGTTTTTATGGGTTTAAGGGATAAGGAACAAGGCCTTGACAGGAACTGGAACAGACAATCGACTTTAGGTTTTATCATTAACTAGTTTTACAACTTGCAGATGTGGAGAGGAGGCTTTTCAATTTCCTATTAGGACTGCTTTGATTCTGCAGTTTATTTTGTCTGTGTCCGTTCGATGAGGTTGTACAGTTTGTTAAAACGAGATTAAATAGGCAATGTGTATAGCTTACATAAAAACGTGATAAACAATGTTGTAAATGAGAAATAAAGGAAGTTATCATGTAAACTAGTGGTTGAGCATTTTACAAAAGTCTAGAGGATTTAAGTTAATCTGTAAACATTATTTTATGCATAAAGTAAAAAAAAACTAGTATTATAATAAAAATGAATCAACCTATTGGGTTAAGTCAACCCTTTGTAATGGGTTAAATAAACAAACCATTTTGCTGGGTAAAATTAACCCCAAATATGTTCTGTCCTCTATTTACACAGCCATTGGGTTAAAATCAACCGAAATTGGGTTGTTTTTAACCCAGTGTTTTTTCGAGTGTAGATAGATGGATAGAAAACAAGACAAATATCGTGACTAGAAAGTGATTCATTGCAGTGAGATTCTCACACCACTTATTTTTCACTTTTCTCATAGTTTCTCTCTCTTTTGCATTCAACAATATTTTTTTTTTCCTCTGTGCATTACCAAAAAAAAAATAATCAAGAGTTTGTCTCCATATCTATGATTATACATTTCAGTATGACAATGAGAGGCTCAAGTGTGAATTTGAACACATTGCACTTGCATGCTGTGACATGTATATCTCACATGACTACAAACGCCGGCCACCGTGTAATTTGTGTCATTGCTTGTCCGAGACTCAAGGAGAGGTTTGTGGAGGGTGTCTGGAAGAAATGTGTGAAGTGCCCCTCCACGGGCTTGATTGAAGTAAAGTTGTTCTTCATAGCTCTGTTTATGTACTTTTTTTGGGATCAATACTTTTGTTCTTAACATTTCCTACAGAAGGAGAAAAAAACTACCTTTTTTATTTCTTACTGTAAAATTCTTCAATCTTTCAAATTGTTCAATCTGACCTTTCATGAGATAAAAAAGAGCTAACATCCCAATCAAACTTTTATGTAAAAGACCCTGTGAAATCCATTATAATGTAAAATGTATTTGGCCTCAATTATAGTAAATTGTCATTGTGAAGAGAGGTTTCATCAGCCACTTTAATACCTAGAGTCTTTGGCCTAAACCAGTATATTTTAATTATAGCCATCGCTGAACAGAGATGGGCATGACTGAAATGACAATATATACAAAACAAAATTAAATTAAATAATGTTTACGATATCAGACAATGAATAAATAAAATAAATAAATACATCGAGAAACAGGTTGTGGGATATTCAGATTTCAAATTAACATATTTTGTGTTTTTGAGACAAATTATTTAAACAGATTACTCATTTGTTTTCATGGAGAGTTAAACATGTTGTTAGTAAAACGATGTATATTGTAGAAACATAGGCTTAGTCTATCAGCCATCTAATCAAAATAAATAATAATCAAATCAAAACAAATAAAACAAAAGCAGCTTGAATGATTAATAAGAGGGATTTACACCATATTCTTTATAATAAATTAATTCGGTTCCAGTCCATGTCTAGTTTATGCTGTGTAAGGGCAGATGCATTTGACCCCTGAGATGATGATGACTATGGCAGGGGTTGAATATAACATTCTCATGACTTCCTGATCCGTGAAACTGGAACTGTCACACACTCTAGCCCCAACCCCCTGACAAACAAGTGATTTGTACCCCTGCTGCCCGCCACCACCATTGCCCCAGTGTAAAATGGATAGTCATGTCTGGGGTAGGACATATTACCAACACTATCAGTGATATTAGCTAAATTAAATATACCCTCCCCAGGGAAGGCTTAATCCTGGAGGTGATATACGGCTATATTATTCTGCTCATCACTTGTAAAGCTCTGCTCAGTGCTGAATGTATCTTTTAAAGTGGAAAGTTATAAGCACTCCTTCCACCTAATGATGCATCCCTGTACAGTACATTGTGTACCATATTTGTTTCAAGGATTTATACTGAACAAAATTATAAACGCAACACTTTTGTTTTTGCCCCCATTTTTCACGAGCTGAACTCAAAGGTCTAAGACTTTTTCTATGTACACAAACGGCCTATTTCTCTGAAATATCTTTCACAAATCTGTCTAAATCTGTGTTAGTGAACACTTCTCCTTTGCCGAGATAATCCATCCACCTCACAGGTGTGGCATATCAAGATGCTGATTAGACAGCATGATTATTGCACAGGTGTGCCTTAGGCTAGCCACAATAAAAGGTAACTCTAACATGGAAAAAAACATAGAAAAAGTCAGCACAAGTTTAGTGTAATACCAATGCAGAATCCCTTACGCAAGTGGACCTGTCACAGGGTTGTATTTTTTTTTAAGGTTTTTAACACCCAATGTTTTCGCTATTGGCATTCATTCATATATGTAGTCCTCATTAAACAATGTATTTCAAAATCTAATTCAAACCAAATAGGCCTTAATAAACATATATTATTATACATTATATTATTTATTGCTGTCAAATGATTAATCGTGATTAATCGCATCCAAAATAAAAGTTGTTATCATAATATATGTATGTGTACTGTGTTTATTATATATATATATATATATATATATATATATATACACACAGTATATAAAAATACCCCACACAAGTATATACAATATATATTTGTATTATATTTTATATTATATATAAATATATTTAATATATAAACATAACATATTTTTCTTAAATATATACACGCATGTGTTTGTATTTCTATATACATAATAAATATACACAGTACACACTCATATATTATGTAAACAACAACTTTTATTTTGGATACGATTAATCATTTCACAGCACTAATTATATTATACTTAATATGTATTATTTATATATACAAATTGTACAATAGAATCACTAGTGGTCTATGACTTTTGGACCCAACTGTGTTTGTTTTGTTTCTTTTTTTATTTCCATTTTTTTAAGATGTACTGTTTGTGCTGCAGAGTTGTGAGCTGCCATTGAAGGTTTGTGCCTTTGTTTATCTCTTTCTTCATCCAGCCGAATGTGGAGGAACTATTAAAGATGAGCCCGTGGGCCGGATTCTGTCTCCTGGTTACCCAGTGCCTTATGAGCACAACTTGCACTGTATCTGGGCCATTGAGGCGGCACTTGGAAGCACCATTGGGTGGGTATCTACTCTTCCAGTACCCTCCTCCTCATCATCTGTCTCTTCATCTCTCTTTTTTTTGCTTTTGATATCTACATTTAACCTTTAAATGTAACTTTCATCCAATATCTTTGACACGGCTGTCGATCCTAAGCTCTAGAAATGTCCTTGATTGAGTCATCTCTTGAAAGAAGTACTATTATGAGACTCCTTATATACATTACCATAGTGGGGTAGGGCTGAAATGATTAGTCAACATTATTGACAATGTCGACAATAAAAAATTGTCGACAAATATTGTTGTTGTCGAGTATTCGTTTGATCTCATATGACCTACTGTAAGAGCCTGCAATACTGCGGTTCGACCAGTGTAGCGCAAGAATGTACTTCAGCCCTCCTGGATGCAGTTTAAGAGAAGACACACCTGAACCTGAGCAGCGTTTGGATGAATATATAAATATTTATTGTGCACTTTCCTCTCAGTAAAGAAATGAACACAGCAAAAACTGACTGCGGGAAGAAAGCAGCAGTTAAAATGCATCTGATTGCAACGGTTTGGATGTTTGCATGAGCTCTGCAGTTAAGTACTCAGGTAAAGTCCGGTCACTTCATGTTTATTTAAATAATGTTAGTACTTTATGCTATACCCTTAATTCAAGCAGCTTTAAGGTATTAAACATGAAAACTAGAGTCAGTGTCGCTTTCAGTTACATTTTCTGTTATAAAGCAGCTCTACAGTGTGGAGTTAGCTAGTGATAAAATATTTGTTTTAGTGGGGAAAATTAATTTAATTAAAGTTATAGTTTGGTTTTCAGAGATCAAAGCTTGATCTAGCTCAGGTTTTGATGATTTATAACCCTATAATATATATTAAGATATTATGTTGAGAATAAAATAGTTTATCTAAAGCGTATTGAATTAATTAAGTAATGAATGATGCATTTATATAGCGCTTTATTTTGTGGCAGAGGCACCAGTGCGCTCACCACACACCAGCTACAGGTGGAGAGGAGAGAGAGTCATAGAGACAATCAAGTGGATGGGGATTATTAGGAGGCCATGATTGACAAGGGCCAGTGGTGGGAATTTGGCCAGGACACCGGGGTTACACCCAAACTCTTTATGAGAAGTGCCATGAGATTTTTAAAGACCACATAGAGTCAGGACCTCGGTTTAACGTCTCATCCGAAAGACGGTGCTTTTTGACAGTATAGTTTCCTCATCACTATTCTGGGACGATAGGACCCACACAGACTGCAGACTGAGCACCCCCTGCTGGTCCCACTAACACCTCATCCAGCAGGGGTCGATTAATCACTATTAGTTAATTACTATTAGTCGATTAATCATTCGAATAATCGTTAGATTCATCTATTATTAAAATAATGGTTTGTTGCAGCCCTATAGTGGGGGTGTAAAATGTTAAATATACACATACACACGTTTATGTAGCTAAATGGAGACATTGCATAGACTTCTGCTGTTTTTATATACAGCTAGTTAATACCATATCCCTAACTCATACCCAAACTTTCTGCATATTTACAATTTTATTTACAAAATATTTACATATTTACAAAATAAAAAAATAATTTTAAATTTTATAAAATACAAATTTTCAAAATATATATTGTATGTATTTGTATTTATATATGCATAATAAATATACACAGAACACACACATATATTATGCAAACAAAAACTATATATGTGTATGTATATATATATATATATATATATATATACTGTATATATATATAAAGAAATGTATATATTGCAATATAACAATAATATTAAAACATTTAGACAAATTTGATCCTTTTTCAATGGCATGATGATAAAGTGGCATTTAATGTAATCATAGTCCTAATTGAATGCTATTGATTAGCCCATTGCCTCGGAAGAATAGCTGCCATTTTGTTTTGTTTGTATGTTCACATTTAAATATTTCTGCATAATAGCTGGTATTAATTCAGCTTAAGATGACGCAATGATTTTATTAATATTCTATCAAGACATTTCAATTTACGCTTATTTGTATATCACTTTTCATGATTCAATCCTCACGATGGGTATCGTCAACCCATCACCCCCCCTCAGGATTACTAGTTACAAAGTCATAATTGAGACATAAACTAACTCACAATTGTATGAAAATGACAGAATTGTGCGCTAACCTTTTCCTTCACCCAAAATTGACGTTTATAACTTGGAATTGTGGGTTTATATTTCACAATTCTGAGAAAATAATTTAGGGTTGCAGGATATAAACTCACAATTTCAAGAACAAAAGTCAGAATTGTGATATAGCGATTGTGAGGAAATGTCACAATTGTGAGAAAAAATCTTATTTATATTATTATTTATGTTATTTATAAAGACAAGAAATATACATATATTTTCATATATAAACAAGCCTCCACAGAAAACACACCCATTTGATCAAATGCCTCAGCAAGTTCATCCTTTTTACCCTTTGTCCCACCGCTCTTGCCATGCTCCGTCTAATTGGTTTGATGGTGTATTTGTCATCTCTCGCCTTAGCCGCAAGCGTGCATTGGCTGGCAGGCTGACATCTATCTCCATGCATGCCAGTATCGTTCATTGTGCTGTTACAGTCAGCAGGACATTAGCACTTTGGCGGTCCTACAGGCTGACCTCTACCCTTCCCCAGCAAATCACTCCCTTTCGCACTAATGAATGAACATGCCCCCTTGTTAATTGCCTCTCGTTTCGCCAGCGTAATTTTGCATGAAATCTCGCAGCTGAGCTCTGCCTAATTTGTCCTGGGCTTTAATTGTGCTGTATATCAGATACTTTCCCTGCCCTTCATCTAGACATGTTAAGAGCTCCTAGACACGTCTTTCTTGCTGTGTTAAAAGTGGTTCGAAATTGACATTTGATTTGCTGTCGCTTTGTTGAAGGCTCTTTAAGGTGCCTTGAAGATGTGAAAAGCTCAATCAAATTTCCCTTTTATCTTGTGTACTTTGTGTCCTTAAATAGTTGTAAATGAGCAGTGATGTGAGTGTAATTATATCATAAGGGTTATTGAGCATCTAATGTTGGTACACCCCTCCACTTACTCGCGCCAGACGAGCAGGCCACATGTAATATTTGAGGTCACCTGTCCTTTTTTTGTATAACCGAGTAATTTAATACAGTCTGATACTCAGATTTTGCCTGCTTAAAGTTTGTTCTTAGTCAGTTGCATGTCATCATTGATGCAATCATGGCAATAAAAGGACATGTGTTTACAGTGTACTTAAGCACATTTTGAAGCGGAGCACCTGAAACCCCTCTGAACCCACAAAGCACTGCAACGAGTGGCCTCTCATAGGTTCATATATATGAAATATGCATTCACATATATATTTAATATTATTACAATTTAAAATAATGTTTTACTTTTGTAATATATTAAACAAATACAGTAAAATAGATTCATAACATTCCATGCACAGGCAGCCTTTTCTAATATGACATGAAGATATTAGAAGTATTTACCACTGCAATCTGTAAACACTAAAGGTAAACATAGCTTAACTTGAGTGTTTATGTGTGTGTGTGATTATATTTAAAAAACATATTAGTTGGAAATCATGTTTCAATACTGTGGCACGTAAGCAGCAGAAAACTTTAATTTAAAAGACTGTTGGCAAAAGTAAACAGCTGCTACAGTGTGTATCTGTGTGTGATGTGCTGTTTATTTATGCTTCTTTAGTATGTGTCTTTATATGACCGCATATTAGTACTGCAGGTCACACAGTATAATAAGGTGTTAGAATGTGTCTGTGTTTACCCTTTTCCTGTACTGATGTGTGCTTATTAGATACCCTTGCAGAGGCACATGATAATTAATAACTTGGATCTGTTCCAGTCTCAGTCCTAGTCCCCCACTGTAAGGTATGCACATACATTTCTTTGATCTCATCTCGAGCAATCAATTATTCAAGATAATTTGCAACGCATTAGGATTGGAACAATGTCTTGAAATAATACTAGGACTCCGTTAATGCAGAATTCAGAATATGCTGTCCAAATAGATGAGCTACCATTAAGCATCATCTGCAACACACATTAGAGTGTTATATTTTTCTGCTTGTTGGATTTTTTTTTTTATTGTTATTATTTTTAATAGGGTAGTCCACAGTATAAGCAATATATTATATATCCCTATATAATGGGTGATACATTTGTACTCTCACAGTGTGTATACTGTGATATCGCCCTGCCCCAGCTGTCCTGTCCCAATAGACTTCCTTATCCAGAGGCGCTGATGGCAGTGTCTGAGTGTGGAGACATTAAAGGATGTGTAAGGGTGGACTGGGATGTTTGTATGATGTGTCAGGATGCTGAGGGGGTTTCATGAGGCAGGGGGTGCAGTTGATATGGCATCATTCTTTCATCAGAGACACTTCTCTATATAAGAGATGCCTTTGTTTGGCAAAGGTGATAATTACTTTCAGCAGCCACTTCACACACACATACTACACGCACACTCACACACCAAGACAGATATACTGCCTAGCCCCAAATGTTCTCATCCATGTGGCATTAGACATCGGTTAAGCCTGCTGTTCTAGAGCCGGTTTGGAACATTCAAGTTGCAGCTCAAAGAATCGTAGTGTCACGCTCAAGGCTCATCTGCAGACACAAAATAAATCTGAAGAATAAACAGAAGCTGGGGGTACCACTTCCCTCCTTCCATATTCTGCTGTTTTATACACCTCTTTTTAATTTCCGCCAAAGCATTTCTAGTCATACATTAACCCTGTTATCTTCTCACTTCCGTCCCATGTTGTCAAAGTTTACAATTTCTAATAAAAAACAGCAGCTAAAAAATACCTTTTTTTTTTTTTTTTACTTCTTTTTGCCCCACACTCTTCTCTATTTGTTCTTCCCAGTGTAAACAGAACAAAACCAACGTAAATGTATTGCAGATATCATTCAAGTTCAGTCATTTTATGCACACATTTAAAATTAGTCTAATTCAAAGGAGTATCAGAAGGCTGAATCCTGACTGACAGAGGATGAGTGTAATTAGCTATTGAGCAATGCAAAAACTGCTGATAATACTGAGGGATCTTATATATGGATGCTGAGATAGGTGTCGTATTCATATAGGTAGATGGGGAGTCCGCTGATGTGAGCTTGACTACGTGACCTACCAGAGCTAATACTACCCCTGATTTCTCTCACTGTAACAATAATGTAAGATACGAAAATGGATATCACAGTGGTGCAAGTGTTGGCTTTGCAGTGGGGGGTTTTGCTTTTAATCCATGAAATAGGTGCCTGGCTAAAAATTATCTTGGGATCTGAGAGGTACAAAAACTCTTTTAAATAAAAGATGTCTTGGCTTGCGGGATGCTTAACATCATAATTAAGGACAGGGTTGCAGTAACACCATATGTTTCACAACTTCGAACACAACAACAAAACCAGAGTAAATCATACAGAACAGAAGTTACCTCACTACAAATAAAAAAGCACAAAACACATTTATTGTTTGTATCTGATCTTAAAATGTACAGAAGGATGAGACTTTGTCATAATAAAAAAGCACAAAGCTTATTGCAGTTATTGGGTGGCTTGCGTGCAATGAATGGACTTGAAGATGTTAAATAGCCTATTATTTCCAAGCATTTATACAGTAATCGAAACATTGTGAATAGTCACGTAACAATATTTACGCAACTGGTGGTGCATGCTGGGAACAAGTGCTGCCTCAAGCCCCACAGACATCACTACATGTTTTTTTTAGGAGCTTGATCAGCAAGATCGACCGACTTGACCAGCCAAGATGCTAATGAAGGTCATTGCTAAATGTTGTTCCAACAGCATAAACCAGCCTGGATAAGCATGAAAGTTCTGTTTTTGGGAGTATCTATGGGTTCCAAAGACGTCACTTCCGCTATGCTCGCCACATCTCTATGAGATTTAATAGATAATATTAATATATTGAAATAATAAACTACCTTTTAATTAGCTAATATTAGCACATTTTATAATAAATCAGTCTCTCTGGACAAATTACTGTTTGAATTGCGAACGTAGCTGCTCGTTGAAGGCTTTAAGAGCTTGAAAAATCCACTGATCGCGCCTGCTTCACGGCGAGCGGGACTCGCGCTAACGGTCATTCTCTTCTCCTTCCGCATTTTGATTTCAGCAAGTCAGTTTTGGCCAATGCAAACAACGTGATTACTGATCATAAGCCAAACAACCAGCAAGCCAAGAAAAACATGAAATCTACCTGAGGGAAGACGTCTTTCACTTCTAGTGTGTTCTTAAACCTGGATTTCATTATTGAAGCACAAATCCAGGCACCAAAAGCAGCCCACACCAAGTTCTCTTTGATTAAAAATATGCATTCTCATTTATTCATAGGCTACATGGCTACAATAACATTTCAGTTCAAACGTTTTGCCATCGTTAAAAAATGCTTTACTGACTGACGATTCAGACTTTCAGTTGTTATGCTCTCAAAATGTATGCCATATAAATGTAACGTCATGCATAATTTGTCCTAAATTATTACACCAGTTGTGCA
Source organism: Gymnocypris eckloni scoliostomus (assembly GCA_027564155.1). Taxonomy (NCBI): domain Eukaryota; kingdom Metazoa; phylum Chordata; class Actinopteri; order Cypriniformes; family Cyprinidae; genus Gymnocypris; species Gymnocypris eckloni. The sequence goes on along the minus strand of CM050427.1, from coordinate 14,530,663 downwards.
ATCAACTACAACTCACAAAGGTAATTTACTCAGGACGTTTTTTTTTTTGTATGACAAATTCAATAATATGATGAATGAATAGGTTTAGCAAAACAAATGTGATTATTTTTGAAAACCTTGTGATTATTTGTATAGACCCATTCTATATAATACAATTGTGATTTATAAATAATAATAATTGTCTCTTATGATCCTATTCTGACCGTACGTTAGCTGCCAGTGGTGCCTTCTGATTGAAGCCAACAATTTATTCCGCTGATATTATCTTTTTGGGATCGAATACAATTGTATTTCAGGTGTTTCTGATGACTGTTGTTACAGCACAACATATCCCGGGCATGTTGTAACCTTATGAAACCTTCTGGGGGGGTTTCGTTGATCTTAGTTGTGGCTGCTGTGACCATAGACTGACAGCTTGCACAGCCTGTGACTCAGACACAAAAATGGCGGCGACAAAACACTGTGACGTCACTTGGAACCTATGAATAGGAATTGTACAGATGTGATCAATTGATTTTTGTTTTTTTTGCAAGCTGGTTTGCACAGGCGCTGGGGAGAGAAAGACCCCCGAAGAGACTAAAGTTGATCAATCAATTAATGAGTCTAATTTTTAATGGGCTGTGAAATTGTGCAGTCTCACTTGCAGTGATTCCTTTGTCATTACTTTCAATATACAAACTGTCAAAGTTTGAAACTCACAATTTTTCTAAAAAGGTTAATGTACCCAAAAATCCTATACACCGCTAAATGGAGGAAATGTGCTCACGCACACCTAGAATAATCTGATGATAAACACCCTGATGGTTCTTCTGCCAGCATCCTCCTGGGAGCACTTTGCAGTGGGGATGGCTGACAGTAGTGAAGGGAGGAGACCATAGATTGTCACATTTGCTGAATAAGACTGAGAACTGCTTCTTATATTTATCCAATCTGCCTACACAGCAGATAAAGTTAACTAATCATTAATGCATCAGCCAGTTCCACCCACTATATTATACTTTAAATGGTTGTTTTTATCCATATGTTCAAGTTATTTAATTAATAACAGTCTATATTTAGCCACCCCCCACCCCCAGACTTCGAAGCAAATACAGACTAAAATGAATTCTGCTCAGATGTTAACTAGTGAAGCTAGATTACACACATGACATGGAGTTCATTGTCTGAGGATGTCTTGCTGATTTTGAAGCCAGTTTTGAATAGTATGTGGATGTTAGCTAAGTTTGAGTCTTGTAGCCTTGACCTCGAGACCTTAAAGCCACATAAAGTGATCTTTGTCTTAAGTTTCAGACTTTGATTTAATTTGGAGCAACATGTATGATGCAACAGATGAATCACTTTCTCTCTTTCATTTCATTAAACTGAAGAGCCTGGTTCTTAGACAAACTGGTCATTGTCTGGACCTGAATCTAGCAATCAACTTACAGTATCTAGTCTTTTTCAGCAGTGAAATTGCATTTTTGCCCTTCCTTTATATATTAAAAATAGCATTTTTCACTCCACAGACCTCATCCTCTCCCTAAATCAAACAGCTTTCTTTCAAATGGCAGTCTTACCTGTTTGGTATAATGGCGATGTCCTGCACAGACATGTCCATAAAGGTGCCCTTGATCTGCTATATGTTCTATACTGTGCTGCCATGAGAGATGAGAACCATCATTAAAATGATTGCAAGGCAGCGCTGTATTGATATTCTGATGTCATTGTTATCCTCGTCAGAATCTCCTTTTGACTTAAAGCAATCTAACCACAAGTCATGACATTGTAACAGATGCAACAGTTGCGTTCCGGAGGTAAAAATCGCATTTATTTACTCCATAGGGGAATTTATTTTTTTAACAATAACATATTAACTCTAAAAGACAGACCTGCTGTGAGTTAAAGGGATACTCCACCCCAAAAAAAAAATAAAAAAAAAATACAATTTACCCCCATGTCGTTCCAAACCCGTATAAAAGCTTTGTTCGTCTTTGGAACACATTTTAAGATATTTTGGATGAGAACCTGTAGGCTTGTGACTGTCCCATTGACTGCCAAGTAAATTACAATGTCAAGGGCCAGAAAAGTATGAAAAACATCGCCAGGATACTCCATCTCCCATCAGTGGGTCAATTGTAACATTATGAAGTGACGATAATATGTTTTGTATAGAAATAAAACAAACAAATTTACGACTTTATTCAACATTAAGGTCTCCTCTGAGTCAGCATAGCGCCATTTTGGAGATTATACCCTGGGCGTGAATTGCATACTCTCTTCTATGTCAGCCTCGACACGGGGATGAGTCTTCTTCATTGATTTACACTCTGATTTTAACACAAACAGCGCAACCTTGTCCGCGCATGGTCCATGTTTTTGCTTTGCGAAACTTAAAAGATTCGTCAGACTGGACGAAAAAAATTACATTTGCATATTTGGCGCACAAATGTTTGGCGCAGTCTATGTGGAAGCATCCATTGGAAGCTGTTGTTTTATTCCAGCGCGTCATCGCGCCCAAAATTAGTTTAGTTTTTTCTCGCTCAGTGTGGAAAGGCCTTTACACTCATCATGGACACTCAACATCATGGCATAGCGAAAGTGGCTCCTTGCTGTCTAGTTATCACTGATATTTTTCTCAGGGAATGCAAATCTGTAGTCCTCCTTAGACAGGACATCTTTGTACACTAGATTTACTCAATCTCTAAACCATTTGTCCACACATTATTTACTAAAATCCTGCAGTATTTACTTGATTTCTCCTCTAGATGCACCAGATCCTTCATTGGCTGCTTGATATTTAAAAGGTGACTGAAATTAGTTTCAAGAAACTGTGATTTTTCATTCAGCTTTCAAGGACTCTCATCGTGGATATTTTCACAAACACCTGCAATTCTCACAATCCTAACAATTGTTATATATTCATCTCATGCACATATTATCGTCTAATTAATGTTATTACATTGTTGTTTTTGTGTCTTGTATATTTTCTAATGTGCTTTTCATTATTTATTTCCTTTTATTTTCCCCTTCTATTTCTCTGTCATTCATGACGATTTTGTTCTTTAATGACTTGTCTGGTTAAATTAATAAACAAACAAATTAATCCACAGACATGCACTGAAAAAGTGCACGTCACTCCCTGTCTGCCAAGTCATTGCAACATGAACACGGGTTGGACTACCGGGGTAGCGGTGCTGTTTGGTATTCATACGACACAGCTCTCCTCTCCATTTGCATGTCTTTCTCTCCTTCTCCCTTTCGTTGGCACTTTGTTGGCGCAAGATGCATGCAACACTTTGTTTACCTCTCGTGGCCAACTTCAAAATGGTGGCTTGAGTTTATTTTGAAAGGACGAGAATCTTGGCTCAATCTTCTGCTTGTTTTTGAGTAAGCAGATGCTTTTGGAAAATAACAGTGTGTAAATCAGACTGTGGATGACCTGTGTTGAGATGAAAGGTATTTTTCAATTACTTTAGATGCAGTTGACCTCTGTATTTTGAGTGGTTTGAGGGGAACAAATCAAACCTCATGGGGTTTAGTCTTTCATCTCCCTCCACCTTCCCCTTTGTATTGAACATGCAAATCTGACAGACTGTAACCACCCACTCTCCTGCCAACGCTTCCCACAACCCTACCAACCACCATCCCATCAGCAAGGATTACATGAAAGAGTTGTAGAGCAGTAGAGAAGGAAACAGGAAGGGATAGACAAAAGAGTAGAAAACATATTTCAATAAATAAAAAATTAACATGAGGATTAGTTAATGTGGCTGTGTATGGATTAGCTGTACCAGTATGATTTTTGATTCAGGCAAAACCCTAATTCTCCTCTAAGTGCTAGTGCTAGTTTCCTCGAAGGTCTGGAACTGAGGTTAATTAGCTAAGCATCACAACCAGAGCTGAGTTACAGGAAACCCCTTATGTTAAGAAAAAAACTGTTATAATTTGTGAGGGTATCACTAAATTTTTTCTCATATCACTTAAAGGGGTGGTTGACTTTTTTCTTAAGGCTTGATTGTGTGTATGGGGTTCAATCTAACATGTTTTCATGCTTCGTTATTTTAAAAACACATTATTTTTTCACATAACTTAACTTTATTCTACACCGCTCTCTCCCTTCTCTGATAAACGTGCTGATTATTTCCTGGTTTTATGAAGCCCCTCCCTCAGAAATACATAATGGGCTCTGATTGGTTAGCTGGCCCAGTGTGTTGCGATTCGATAAACTGCCGAGTGCGCATCTAAACGTCCCGCCCCTCACCTCGGTGGCATGTGCTCTGGTTGTATTGTAAACATTGGAACGTGTATTGTGTTCCTGTGGCTCAGTGGTAGAGCATTGCGTTAGCAGTGAAAAGGTTGTGGGTTCGATTCACAGGGAACACATGTACTGACAAAAATATATATAACCTGAATGCACTTTAAGTCGCTTTGGATAAAAGCGTCTGATAAATGCATAAATGTAAATGTAATAAATGGCGTTGTCTGTATTGCTTATAAATTTGAGCCCGATTGAGACGCATAGGATATTAGTGAAGAGGATCACGCATAACCTGGCAAGCATGGCTCTTAATGGTATGTGTGTTTGTTGTTGTCTCATTCTTTTAGATACGTTGTTATTTGTAAATGCTACGGCTTCTGTTAGCTTTTAATATACAGTTTTATCCTGATTAAAGCTTTAATGCAGCACGGCATCTGCACGCGCGTCCATGTACAACGCTTCTCATTGCTATGTGAAAATAAATGTATAATTGGAACATTTCATTGTTGGAGCTTAGCTGAAGATCTGAATGAGAGCGAGAGATTCAGAGTGTGTGCAGAGCAGGGCGATGTGAGAAACAGAATTGAGAACTGCTTCTTTAGAACATTGATTTTGAAACTTGTGAATCCATTAGAATCGTTAGAAAATAGAATCACAATTAATATATAAATATATATTTTGTATGTGTACCCCAAGTTTTCTCATCCTCTTCTCTAAAGTAGCACAGCATGGCCTTGCCCCCTTTGCTGCATGTTCCTGGGGGCAGGGTTTATCTGGGTTCTTTACGTCACGAACCCGTGAAGTTACTCGTTGTAGTCCCTATGAGCAATTTTTGTAGACAATAAACTGCCATCATTTTAAAAGATATCTCCGTTTGCATTGAACTTTCAGCTTTGTAACTTTGCAGATATTGTTTATGCTCAAACAGCAACATTACACACCAATTAACATTAAAAAAGTGAAATCGCTATCAACCATCCCTTTAAATGGATAGGTAACTCCAGTATGGAAATGCTTCATTATTTCCTCACCCGCATGTAGTTACAAACTTGTCGTCCTCAAAATATTTTATTTTGTGTTTCACCGAAGAAAGAACTGCATACAGGGCTTGAGGGTAAGCAAGTGATATGATTTTCATTTTTAAGGGAACTTTTACTAAAAAAGTTTTTTTATAAATGACTCCAGACTTCTGAACTTGAACCTGAAACACCTCTAAAAAAGATTAGCTTAGACCTGTATGAATTTTCATGCTGGTTTAGTCTTGTTTAACCATAAAAAGTAGCCTGAATCCACATGGAATGTATTCTGATTAAGAATTATAAAAAGACTATGTGAAGACGAAGAAATTCTGAAGTGCGAAGTTCAACTTTACACTGATCTTGCATTCTTAACTTCTTAACTTCAACCTCAGAACCAATCAAAATTAACCATCACAAATTTACACCAACTTTAAGATTCTACTAAGTACATAGCCTGTGTATATAGAAAAAAGTCTTAGATCTTTGAGTTCAGCTCATGAAAAATGGGGGCAAAAACAAAAGTGTTGTGTTTATAATTTTGTTCAGTGTGTGTGTATATATATATATATATATATATATATATATTAGTGGTGGGCCGTTATCGGCGTTAACGTGCTGCGTTAACGTGAGACTCTTATCGGCGATAAAAAAAATATCGCCGTTAATCTATTCTCAAAGTTGGGTTGGGAGCTGGGTCTATACTACGCAAGCTATGATGACTTTCACCCTGATATTTTAGCGCGGATGTGTACCTAGCCGAATTGCACTGTAGGGGGCGAGAACGAGTCTTCGAACTAGAGGCTCGCAGTCCGTGATGGACAGATTGTTAACGGCTGGTCTGTGTGGTAATACAATCGGGCAGGACATCCAAACGCTCACCTATCATTCATCAACCTCAAATATGGCTTTTCATCTGAAAGATGTATGTAGTTGCAACTTTACATGGCCGCTCAATATGATGTTAACCTAGAGAAATGTGCGCTATTGAAGTGTTTGTGTGGAAGCGTTTTGCTGCAAGACAGGCTCGTGCGTTCACTTGCTCTTAAAATCTCCGTCATTTTTGGTCATACAGATAAAAGTAGCCTAATACATCTTTCGAATCTGTAAAGACTCTACGTTTGTGTGCACTCAGAATAACAATGAAACGCGTTGCGCTTTTAAGCAAACAGGATGCGCTTTAGGTCTCATGTGAACTTGAGCGAGAAACTTCGAAACTCGAATATATCTAAAAATACAGTACATAGAAAAATATATCTATAGAGAGTGAAATGTCAAAAAAAAAAAAATAGAAGACGTGTGTGTTAGCATGGATGATTTACATGAAATTTTATCTGTGCAACACTGTGCATAAGATGGCTTTCAGTTCAATATAATAACAAAAAACTACATTTTGGGTTTTTATTCAACTAATAAGGTGGGCACGCTGTGATCTGTACTATATTTTTACTGTAATTGACAGTTATCGGCAAAAAAACTAAAAAACAACAACACGGGAGTGGGAGGGAATGGGAGTCATTCTTCCGGGAGTGGAATGGGATTTTCCTCCAGTTTTTTCGTGGGATTGGGACGGAAAGAGATTAAAGTTTGTGATGCATTTTGGAAACAGGAGATGAGCCCCTGGTCTAATGCGCCACCTGGCTTGAGAAACCCGTTCTCAAAGACTTATAGTCATTATTTGGGTAGCACACATATTCTGAATGCCTTCGGCAGAATTCAAATGAGCCATTTTAATCTAGATTAATTCCAAAATTAATCTAGATTAAAAAAATTAATCTATGCCCACCTCTAATATATATATATATATATACAGGGATACTCCACCCCAAAAATATTTTTTTTAAGTTTTTCACTAACCCACATGTCGTTCCAAACCCGTAAAAGTTTTGTTCGTCTTCAGAACACAATTTAAGATATCTTGGATGAAAACCGGGAGACTTGTGACTGTCCCATTGACCTGCCAAGTAAATTGTAAAGGTCCATAAAAGTATGAAAAGCATCGCCAGAATACTCCATCTGCCATCAGTGGTCCAATCATAATGTTATAAAGCATTGAGAATAATTTTTGTTTGGAAATAAAAACATAACGACTTTATCCAACATTTAGGCACCGTAACATCTCCTCTGTGTCAGCGTAGTGCTATTTTGGAGATTATCCCCTGGACGCAATGGGTTCATTCAGCTGTCTCAAATACTTTGACTTTTGGATATCAAGTGAATTTTTTTTTTCAGAAAATGTGTGTTTTGTAATTGTCATTTTAATTGTTTTGAACTCCACTTTCTTCATTCCAATTGGTAGCCGCTACACGCATCACTCCTGATTTGCATGAAATGCATCTTTACTTAAATGTTTCACACTGAAGGACACGACCACATTTTGTCACCACTGAATCTTGCCACTTGTCAGGGGAAATCACTGACTCATTGAAAATTTATTAGTTTATGTCGCTATGTCAGTTTCAATGTGAACAGGGTTTACCCTTAGATGCAGGGCCATTCTTTATTATATACGCAGCTATAAATAACTGTTGATCTCTTTCATTTCACAATCAGACTGCATGCCGAGTGAAATACCTGATGTTCACACAGTTTGCTGTATATTGTGTGTATGTGCATCTTTCATTCTGAATAGATGGATTTGTGGAATTCTAAAACCCACACAATATTAAATTGATACTGGGGTTTAGATATACTTCCTACTCACTTCTTTATAGGTTGATAAACACAACACACACATAGATAACTGGAAAGCCAGCTCTGCTAATTAACTTATGTGAAAGTAAGCCAATGTGGTTTGCTACTGGTGTGAATGCACTGTCATGGCAACAATTCAGTGGAAATACTACACACGTTTGACCTACAACACCCTATTGAATTTATTTAGTCCCCCACAGCAGTCATTTGTGAATGGAACAAATGCATATTAAATAAAAACATTGTATCTTAAGTAACCAGACTGTCTGTCAGTTTCTAATGCTGATAGACATAACTGGAGTCATGGGGTGCATGTTTGTTTTCTTGAAATATGTATCTAACTTGTCTTTTGAGACATCAATTATTTGCATACCACCCCTGAAATCATCCATGTCTAAAAGGCAAGTGAACCGTGAGGAATGGGGTCAGCTTTTATGATCTATTTTCCTTGCTCACTTAGCAGAGAACGGCAGTAATTCGTGGAATTGCAGTATACTTGCCCTTTGTCTTACTTTATTTGCAGTACAAAATATCCTCTTTTTTGATTCTGCATTAATGAAGCATAGTCTGTGGTAATGAGCTTTTGTGTTTTTGTATGTGTGACAAAGTTCGCCGCCGCCTCCTTGGTTAAGGGCTTTTACTTCAGTTTCTTAAAAGCAAGCTCCTGATATAATTTACATAATTTCCTTTCCTTTCAAATTGTTAACTGTTCATAATTTAACTTTTCCAAAACATTCCAGTCATGTCACGACTGGTTTATATGAATTTATGTATTTTACAATTTGCTTAAAATGTCAGTTTTGTTCTAAGATTTAGTTTTAACTGGATGCTTGGATTCTTTTATTTAGTGCTTTTATCTTCTTTTAAGGCTTTTGTAAACGGTGCAGATGCTATTCTTGTGGAGATGGATGGATGGATGTAAGATTAATAAGATAAGATACAGATAGATAGATAGATAGATAGATAGATAGACAGGGCATCAGTGAATTTTTGGGTGAAATGTGTTTATATATATATATTATATATCAAATGAAAGCTCTTGACGAGCTCTTTCTATTGGCAAACGTATACTGTCATCCACGAGTATACAATTTTTTTATTATAAACAATTGAAATGAAATCAGTGCACAAAGTCAGATCAACCTATGGTTGTCACGGTCACCAGTTCAACTGCACTGCATTTTCCAGCATCCCTCTAGTCACTCACCGGCACTCAGTCATATCACTCACACCTGACCTCCATCAGGGAATCCTCCTCACCTGTTAGCACCAATCAAGCTCTCTATAAGACTGCACTCATACCAAACACTCATTGTCTGGTCTCGAGGTTACTAGCTCTTCATCTGTCTATTCACCAACATGCTGGATCACAGTGGATGTCGTCCTCCTGTTGACTCTATTAAAGGGAGAGATAAGAACTACAAATTTCTCAGTCTATTGAGCTTCATTGAATTCTGATTTATTGCACTTACCTGTTGAGGTGGCTTTCAGTTTGTTTAATAAAGAAGCTTACTTTACTCATCCTCGTTTGCCTCTCCATCCAGTATGTGACAGAAGACCAGACCAGAAAGAAAAACTTCACAACAACTATGGACATCCTCTCTTCAGACCCTCTGACTTCTCTTCTCAAGGTTTTTCAAGATGACTTCCTATTGAGGACTATGTTGAGGAATTTCTCAATGTTTCCCACAGAGCTCCATGGTAGGAAAGTACCTTGAAGACCATCTTCTTGGGTGGATTGAATGACCATATCTATCAGCAAATGCCGGCGTCTGACATCACATTTTCTCTGGAATGCAATATTGAATATGCACTGTGGCTAAGTGGTTCTTCCTTCACTGTTGGAAAGGTTGCTGACTGCCCGGTGGCTAAAACCGTAAGTCCCACGTCTCCTACCACTGCTGCTTCCCATATTCTAACTAGCGCTTCCACATTTCCTCGGGCAAGGAAGGTTATTTCTAACCGTGCAGATTTAGTGGCAAAGCTGGCGGATCCACCTATAATTTCCCTCAGGAAGTCTATGAGGTTGAATTCCACTCTGCGACGTTCAAGATCCACACTCAATCAACGCAATGAATCCATTCTAGTTCCAAAATCAGCTCCAGTCTCCAGTTCTGCGGTAAGTCCCTGTTAGGGCTACCATTAGTCGTAATGTCCATTCAAGAATTCCATCCAGACCAAGCACTCATTTCGGAACACAGCCCACCGATAACTCCTCCACCACACCTGCCGGACACTATACTGTCTCGCACGCCAGATGTGGTTGACTCAAGCCTGCCGGCCGCAGCTGACTCAAGCCCAGAGTGCCCGCCAGTGCCAGCTCCTCAACAGCGCCCGTCGATGCCAACTCCTCGCAAGCGCCTTCCAGTGCCTGCTCCATGTAAACCCAACCTCATTTTAGAATCTGCCGTTACCGTCACCTTGAGCCAGGATGCTGAGTCTGCCGCTACCGTCACCTTGAGCCAGGATGCCGAGTCTGCCGCTACCGTCACCTTGAGCCAGGATGCCGAGTCTGCCGCTTTCAGTCCCCAAGAGTCCAGTCCTCTACTCACGGCCAGGAGTGCCGTTCCCAGTCCCAAAGAATCCAGTCCTCTACTCACGGCCAGGAGTGCTGTTCCCAGTCCCCAAGAGTCCAGTCCTCTACTCACGGCCAGGAGTGCCCAGTCCCCAAGAGTCCAGTCCTCTACTCACGGCCAGGAGCGCTCCCAGTCCCAAGAATCCAGTCTCTAGTCACGGCCAGGAGTGCCGTTCCCAGTCCCGGAGAATCCAGTCCTCTACTCACGGCCAGGAGTGCCGTTCCCAGTCCCCAAGAGTCCAGTCCTCTACTCACGGCCAGGAGCGCCGTTCCCAGTCCCAAGAATCCAGTCTTCTAGTCATGGCCAGGAGTGCCGTTCCCAGTCCCGGAGAATCCAGTCCTCTACTCACGGCCAGGAGTGCCGTTCCCAGTCCCAAATAATCCAGTCTTCTAGTCACGCCCAGGAGTGCCGTTCCCAGTCCCGGAGAGTCCAGTCCTCTACGCATGGCCAGGAGTGCCGTTCCCAGTCCCAAAGAATCCAGTCCTCTACTCACGGCCAGGAGTGCCGTTCCCAGTCCCAAAGAATCCAGTCCTCTACTCACGGCCAGGAGTGCTGTTCCCAGTCCCCAAGAGTCCAGTCCTCTACTCACGGCCAGGAGTGCCGTTCCCAGTCCCCAAGAGTCCAGTCCTCTACTCACGGCCAGGAGCGCCGTTCCCAGTCCCAAAGAATCCAGTCTTCTAGTCACGGCCAGGAGTGCCGTTCCCAGTCCCGGAGAATCCAGTCCTCTACTCACGGCCAGGAGTGCCGTTCCCAGTCCCAAATAATCCAGTCTTCTAGTCACGCCTAGGAGTGCCGTTCCCAGTCCCGGAGAATCCAGTCCTCTACTCACGGCCAGGAGTGCCGTTCCCAGTCCCGGAGAATCCAGTCTTCTAGTCACGGCCAGGAGTGCCGTTCCCAGTCCCGGAGAATCCAGTTCTCTAGTCACGCCCAGGAGTGCCGTTCCCAGTCCCGGAGAATCCAGTTCTCTACTCATGGCCAGGAGTGCCGTTCCTATTCTCGGAGAATCTGCTTTGGTCCAGGAGTTCACAAAGTCCACTCCAGAGCCCGCTCTGGTCCAGGAGCTCACAGAGTCCACTCCAGAGCGCGTACGTGCTTTCAGAGCGCCCCCTAGCATCCGTGCTTCCAGAGCGCACCACAGGCAGCCATCTCCCCAAGAAAATGTTTTGGGGGGGGGCAACCCACCATGGCCCAGGGAGGCTACCCACCATCGGTCCCAGAACGGGCACCACCCTGGAGGCCACCTGCCCTGTCTCCATGTCCCTTGAGGCCTCCAGAGAACCCCCCCCCCCGGTGTTACAGTTACGGCGTGGGACGCACCGTCCGGGACGGGGAGGTAATGTCACGGTCGTCAGTTCAACTGTACTGCATTTCCCAGCATCCCTCTGGTCACTCACCGGCACTCAGTCAAATCACTCACACCTGACCTCCATCAAGGAATCCTCCTCACCCGTTAGCACCTATCAAGCTCTTTATAAGACTCCACTCATTGTCTGGTATCGAGGCTACTAGCTCTTCATCTGTCTATTCACCAACATGCTGGATCGCTGTGGATGTCTTCCTCCCGTTGACTCTACTAAAGGGAGAGATAAGAATTACTAATTCCTCAGTCTATTGAGCTTCATTGAATTCTGATTTATTGCACTTACCTGTTGAGGTGGCTTTCAGTTTGTTTAATAAAGAAGCTTACTTCACTCATCCTCGTTTGCCTCTCCATCCAGTATGTGACAATGGTCTTGTCTGGGAAGTGCTCTGCAGTGAGACGCTCTTGCTTCCTCCCCCATTCTACAGACATTGATTATAAACTTACACACACACACACACACACACACATATGCACTCACTTCCCCTCCCCCCCCCATCCCTCGCCTCCATCACTTTGAACCTGCCAGCCTGACGGGCGGGTCTGTGGCCAGCGCCGAGAATGGCTGCGGGACCGGATGGCTGCCTGCTGGAGCTGGATTACTTCCCCTGTTGCAATAGTCGTGTGCCTATGGTTTATGTGCTTTTGCTGAGTTTTGTTTTCCTGTTCTCACACTGTACTCCCCAAGGAGCATAGTCTGGGGGTTATTTTTTTCTCCTCTCCTTCCTCATGTTATGCTGTAATTTTCTTCAATTCCCTGTCTTCCTGTCCTGTCTACCCCCTTGTCATATATGTATGTTATGTATGGGCAGGTTGATGGCTAATTTCGCTGGTACTTGTGACTAGTGACAATAAAGGGCTACTTGTGACAATGACAAAAGTTTTTGGTTTGGCCCTCCTGTAAAGTTGGTGAAATGTCATCTTTCTGGTTTTCACCCTTTTTGTTTTTTCCTGTATGGTAAATAATTGCCTTGTGCACATGTTCTGTAGGAAATCTGCTTCGGAAAGAAAACCAACTCCACTGCCTTGCCATAACTATCCAACTTACTACAGATACAGTGCACTCTGTAAAATGGTGGTTTGTTAATTAATCAATAAATTAATTTATTTTATTTTCTCTAACACTGGGATGAAGCTGTTGGGTCATATTAGTTTTTGTTAATGCCTAAGTTAACACATGGAAGTTAACTGCAGTTTCCCTGAGCCCAGCTCCCGCATGAGTAATTCATTATTTATTAATTACTAAAGGTTTCACTATATTTAACTTTAGAATGGGCCTACTGTTTCAGGGTAGAAATAAATCCTTCAGAATTATTTGATAATTATTTATTAATTACCAATGGGTTTCCTGTATTTTCACTTTCCCTCTGTCACAATGAAGACGGGAGGATTCAGTTGCGGAAAAAGAGAGTTTATTACAAGAAGTAATACACAGCGAGAAACTAAACGGAGCTTTCCGAGGGGCGGAGGCGGAGCTTCCGTGGCAGAGGCGGAGCTTTCCGTGAGGCAGAAGCGGAGCTCAGAGGCAGAAGCGGAGCTTTCCGTAGGCAGAAACGGAGCTCCGTGAGGGGCTGAGGCGGGTAGCGAGGGAAGCAATGGGCAGACGAGTCTCCGGCGATCGGAGTCCAGGAAAGCAGCAGGGCTCAGGAATCGCGAAACCAGGAACCAGAAACGCCTCGTAAACGCCGACCGCAAACTGCAAGGATCTGACAAGAGGAGAGCGTGACAGGAACTGATATAGCCCAATGGTGATGACTCTCAGCTGGAGCGAATTAGCCTCAATCACACACACCCACAGACACCTGCTCACACATACGCACACGCATACAGACAAGACACGGTGAGGACGGGACCGGGAACCCATGAACCGTGACAGTACTCCCCCTAGGAGGCGCCTCGGCGCCCCAGCCGACCTACCTGTTGATTGTAATCATCAATAAGGAGTGATCCAATATGTCCCTGGCCGGAACCCAACTTCTCTCCTCCGGACCGTAACCTTCCCAGTCCACCAAGTATTGAAAACCTCATCCCCTCCGCCTCGAGTCCAGAATGCGATTGACCGAATAGGTGGGTTCCCCATCTACGAGTCGCGGCGGGGGAGGAACCGGAGTAGGCGGATTAAGGGGAGACCGAAAAACGGGTTTAATTTTGGAAACATGGAACGCGGGATGAATTCTCCTGTACGCAGGAGTGAGTTTGAGGCGGACTGTCACCGGACTAATAATTTTAGTGACAGGAAACGGGCCAATAAATTTGGGAGCCAACTTATTACACACGGATCGGAGCGGAATGTTCTGGGTAGAAAGCCACACTTTTGACCAACGACGAGACGGGAGGCTTCGACCGGTGGCGATCAGCCTTAGCCTTGGTGCACGCCCCACCCGGAGGAGAGTCTCGGCTCTCGCCCAGGTACGGTGACACCTCTGGACGAAGGCGTGAGCAGAGGGACCGCGACTTCGGATTCCATACTAGGGAAAAGAGGTGGCTGGTAACCTAAACTACACTCAAACGCGAAAGGCCCGTGGGCGACACCTGTAACGAGTTGTGAGCGTACTCAACCCATGAAAGTTGCTGACACCAGGAAGTGGGATTCTGAGTGACCAAACATCGCAACACCCTCTCGAGATCCTGGTTGGCCCGCTCAGTCTGACCGTTGGTCTGAGGGTGAAACCCAGAAGACAAACTCACAGTCGCCCCAGTAGTCGACAAAACTCTCTCAAAATTTGGACACGAATTGGGGACCCTGTCGAAACCACGTCTGCCGGGAGGCCATGAATGCGAAAGACGTGATCAACTACTGTAGCCGCTGTCTCCTTGGCTGAGGGCAATTTGGGCAAGGGAATAAAATGGGCCGAGAACCGGTCCACTACGGTTAAAACAACCGTATTACCCAGGGAGGGTGGAGGGCAGTAACGAAATCTAGCGATATGGGACCAGGGTCTCAAGGGACTGACAGCGGCTGAAGTAACCCCTCTGGAGGTCGATTGGAAGTCTTACCCCGAGCACAGACTGAGCAGGCCAAAACAAACTCTCGGATATCGCGAGCCATGGCCCGCCACCAGAATCGTTGTTTAATCAAAAACATGGTGCGACCGATTCCTGGATGACAAGCCACGTTGGAACAGTGACCCCATTGGATGACGTTGGACCGTAACCCTCCGGCACAAACAACCGGCCCGTTGGGCATCCAGGCGGAGGCGTTACCCCTTCCAGGCGTGCGGACCTTCGTTTCGATCTCCCAAGTGACTGCAGAGACAACCAATCTCTCAGGTATAATGCACTCGAGAGACACCGGGCGGTCCGAAATGTCAAAATGCGTGACAAGGCATCGGGCTTGATGTTCTTAGAACCCGGCCGATAGGAGATGGAAAATCAAACGTCCGAAAAATAGTGCCCAACGAGCCTGCCTGGAGTTAAGACGTTTGGCGGACTGAATATATTCAAGATTCTTATGGTCGGTCCAAACTATGAAAGGAACCCTCTAACCAGTGACGCCATTCTTCCAACGCTAGCTTGACGGCCAGCAACTCTCTGTTACCGATGTCGTAATTGCGTTCGGCAGGAGACAGTCGATGGGAAAAACGCAGAGGGATGCACTTTGTCGCCCAAGGTGGCCCGTTGGGATAGCACTGCACCTACCCCCACCTCTGACGTCGACCTCCACCACGAACTGACGTGTGGGATCAGGGGCCCGGAGAATGGGTGCCAAACGAAGCGGCATCTGAGTTTGGTAATGCGGCCTCGGCTGCATTCGACCACCTGAACGCCATCTTGGTGGAGGTCAAGGCAGTCAGAGGAGCGGCTAGTTGGCTGAAATTGCGAATAAACGCCGGTAAAATTAGCGAACCCCAGAAACCTCAGCAGGGCCTTGCGGAATCAGGGGTTGGCCAATTTACCACAGCCTTAACCCTGTCAGGATCCATGCGAACTCCCTCCGGCGACACTATGAAACCCAAGAAAGGAACCGACTGTGCATGGAACGCGCACTTCTCCGCCTTGACAAAAAGCCCATTCTCCAACAACCTCTGGAGCACTCGCCTGACGTGTTGAACATGTTCCTGGAGAGAAGAAGAAAAAATCAATATGTCATCCAGGTAGACATATATGAACTGATCGACCATATCTCTCAACACGTCATTGACGAGTGCCTGGAAGACCGCGGGGGAGTTAGAGAGCCCGAAAGGCATAACCAAATACTCAAAATGCCCTCTGGGGGTATTAAACGCGGTCTTCCACTCATCCCCCTCTCTTATGCGAACCAAATGATAGGCGTTTCTAAGATCTAACTTGGTGAAGATGGATGCTCCCTGCAACCTCTCGAAGGCTGAAGACATCAACGGCAAAGGATAGGTATTCTTTACCGTGATGTTGTTCAAGCCCCGGTAGTCAATACAAGGTCGCAGAGAACCATCCTTCTTCGCAACGAAAAAAAATCCTGCCCCCGCTGGAGAAGAAGAGGGGCGGATGAACCCGGCTGTCAGAGAATCAGAAATATATTTCTCCATGGCCTCCCTTTCCGGAACCGAAAGCGAGTATAATCTGCCCTTAGGCGGAGACATACCTGGTACTAAGTCTATAGCACAGTCGTAGGGACGATGAGGAGGGAGAGAAGGCGGCCCTGGACTTACTGAACACCTCCTTCAGGTCGAGATACTCCTCGGGCACGTTAGACAGGCTCCCATCTCATCCTGCAACACAGAACCAGACACAGAAAACCAGCAGACACAAGACAAGAGGCATAGCAGGCTCGACTCCACTCCGACACAGTGTTACGACCCCAATCCACCCGAGGATTGTGTTGAGTGAGCCAGGTGACCCAACACCACCGGGGCCAGGGGTGAGTGGGTGACAAGGAACGTGATGGTCTCAGAGTGGTTGCCTGAGGTCGAGGGTGATGGGTACCGTGGAGAGGCTGATCGGAGGAAGTGACTGTCCATTAAGGGCGCTGACAGAGATCTTGTGACGGAGGGGAATCAAGGGAATGTGAAGGAGTTGGGCCAGGAAATGTCCAGCAGGTTACCCTCGGCCCGAGTCTAGCAGCGCCGTCCCTCATGTCGCCGGCCGCCCATTGCAACCTCACCGGGAGGAGGGTGGTGGATGAGGCTTTGTTGAGAGATACCCCACCCGACAGTAGCCTCAGACCTACTGTCGGGCCTGGTCTTTACGGGCACTTCACCAGGAAATGGCCAGCCGCGCCACAGTACAAACATAACCCCTCGCCTCCGACGATCTCTCTCCTCCCGGAGAGCCGAGCTCTACCCACCTGCATGGGTTCGAACCGACGGTGACCGACCGTATCGCCGGTGTCGAAGAAAGGATATCTCGGTGTTAACTTGCGTCGACCACTTAAGATCGCGTTGCTGAAGCCGTGCATCCACGCGTAAGGCCAGATCCACAAGTTCGTCCAACCCGAGAGGTAACTCCACCACGCCGATCTCTTGATGGATACGGTCGGCCAGCCCATGCAGGAACATGTCCCACTGCGCCTTCTCGCTCCACTCACACTCTGCCGCCAGGGTCCTGAACTGGATGGAATAATCAGAAACGGACTGCTCCCCTGGCGGAGGTCGGCCAGCATGCGCTGCCTCGCGCCCGACCAGCGCGATCGAACACCCTCCTCATCTCCTGAGAGAGTGAGTGGAACGAGGAACAACAGGGATGGCGATTCTCCCACACCGCCGTTCCCCACAATGCTGCCCTTCCTGACAGCAACGTAAGCACTAGTGCCACTCTGGAAACTTCTGTGGCAAACGCCAGTGGCTGGAGCGAAAAAACAGAGAACACTTCCAGAAACGCCTACAGAGGTTAGGATCTCCGCATACATCTCCGGCGCGGGGAGTCTCGGTTCGTGCTGAGGGCTGTGGTTCCCGGGATGGAAAAACTAGGCGGTGTGGGTGGCGGGTGATCTTAATAACTGTACCTGGGTAGTGAGCTCGGACACCTGCGCTACTAACGCCTGCACAGCTCGTCCGGTGTTCAGCATATTCTCCTCCTGGAGATCCATACGAACGTTGTTACCGGCTAGCAGTTCCTGCAAACCACGAGTCTCCGCTGAATCCATGAAGATTGGTCAGATCCTTCTGTCACAATGAAGACGGGAGGATTCAGTTATGAAAAGAGAGTTTATTACAAGAAGTAATACACAGCGAGAAACTAAACGGAGCTTTCCAGAGGGGCGGAGGCGGAGCTTCCAGGGGCAGAGGCGGAGCTTTCCGTAGGCAGAAGCGGAGCTCCGTAGGCAGAAACGGAGCTCGTAGGGGCTGAGGCGGAGTAGCGAGGGAAGCAATGGGCAGACGAGTCTCCGGCGATCGAGTCCAGGAAAGCAGCAGGGCTCAGGAATCGCGGAAACCAGGAACCAGAAACGCCAGAACGCCGACCGCAAACTGCAAGGATCTGACAAGAGGGAGAGCGTGACAGGAACTGATATAGCCCAATGGTGATGACTCTCAGCTGGAGCGAATTAGCCTCAATCACACACACCCACAGACACCTGCTCACACATACGCACACGCATACAGACAAGACACGGTGAGGACGGGACCGGGAACCCATGAACCGTGACACCCTCAGTCCTTGTCTTACATACATAAATTAATGGTAATATGGTATATGCTGAGAAAGCACACATTCAGTACTGTATATAAAAACTAAGGTAAGTTATCGCATGGTACTGGAGTGGTGGTGGGGTTCCTATCGGAAGCTTATTTCTTATAAAACACACTACCAAAACAATTCACTGGCAGGCAAAACCTCTGTAAAATGTCTTGCATTTATTAATCTTGCATTTCCATACTGCTACTGCTACTCCTACTAATAACATTTATATGAAAGGGTCACAACTCAATGTAATTGTGTATGACTGTTCATTAGTTATTACTTCATAGTTATTTTTCTTGAAACTTAACTAGTAGATTATTAATAGGATTTCTTCAGAAGGTATGAATAAATATATTAGTTAGTCATTAGCTAACTGTTACTTAACACAATCATACAGTTGTATTACATACAGATTAGTTAACACATCTTCCTTGGTATTTAACATTAGTGAGTTAAGTGTTAATAAATAATTACCTGTTAGTTTTTCAATAATTCCTTATTAGTTATGCAGTAAGTAAGAAATAGTATTCTGAAGTGTTACCAACATGAGTTTTCTTTCCATTTCTTGTTTTAGTTTGCACTTCATCAAGGTGGTACCACGATAATGTAGTAAAAAATAACATTTTATCTTAAAATGCATAGGGACATCTTGAATATATCGCAAAACAAAGAATGTTCCCCAGATTGCTCTTCACGCAAATCTCTTGAAAATTATTTGGGACAAATGTAAAGATGTAAAATGTAAATTAGGATTTTATCCCCAAATCTAGCCATTGCTGTCCATTTCTTAAAAAAAAAATAGCAATACATTCTGGTCTGCTTAAGTTAAATATTAGAAGGCATTGATTTGGTTCAAAATGTTTGTGTACTTTTGCATACCAAAAAATTCAGTTTTATGGTTGAATAATCATGTAATTTGGATGTTTGTCTTGTGTTGTGCATTTCTCTGATTTGAAAGACGTGGCAATCTTGCTAAATTTATCTTTAGTGTGCATCATAAAATTGCACAAGACTGTTCTTAAGAGGTGAGACAAATCTGTTTTGCTAATGTCCTTATTTCCTGCAGTGACAATGTACAGAGCCAGACTGTCCTATTTTTGTAGAGTCAGTCTGTTATAATTATCTATAGAGAAGACTTATTTATGACTTATGTATTCAGTACCATTAGTAAAGTAATCTGTTTCTGGTATTTACGTTGCAGAAAACAAGCACATTTCTCATAGATTGGAAGTGGCATGTCTAATTAATGGCATCACTTTGAAAGTTATAAAATTAAATTGGGGGGGCAGTCGTGGCCTAATGTATAGAGCGTCAGACTTGTAACCCGAGGTTGTGGATTCGAATCTCGGCTCCGGCAGGAATTGTCCATGACTGAGGTGAGACCCTTGAGCAAGGCACCAACCCCCAACTGCACCCCAGGTGCCGCAGCGTTGGCTGCCCACTGCTCCGTGTGTGTGTGCATGTCGATGGGTTACATGCAGAGCATAAATTCCAAATTCAAATTCATTCAAGTCCTTATTTATTTATTTATTTTCTTAAAGGTTAATGACTTACAGTAAATGCTGCATATTTCACCTTTTAGCCTAAAAGAGATTAATTTATATTCTTCTTTATATTTAATATCTGCATATTATTTAATTTTTAAGATGTCATTCAACTAATTTTCACTTATTTTTGACAATTTTTTTTCCTTTTATCTTCTGTCTGTATATCTCTGTCTTTAAGATCCTTCTAACGTCAATAACTATCCAAGTGTTAATTTCCTGTCTCACAACTCCAAATTGACCGTATCTCTCTAGAACAACTTATTATTATTTAACTAGTGAAAACTTGTGAAAATGAACAAACTAACACATAGATACTTTCTTTCTTTTTATTTGACGAAAACATTTAGTGAATACACTTAATTTGTCATGGATAACACAATAAAGTGTCCAATAAAACTTATTTCCATTGTGGTCCATTCCAATTACTTCTCTTTCCCCTTTTCCCCATACTGTAGGTTTTATTGCTTTTTCTCGTCTTCCTTTCCTCGCTTCTGACTTACCTTCTTTAATCTAAACCATGGCTCCTCAAATTTTACCCTGGAGGTCCAATCTGCTGCAGAGTTTAGCTCCAACCATGATCAAAATCCCCTACCTCTGATTTTCTAAAGATCTTGAAGACTCTGATTAGCATGCTCAGGTGTGTTTGATTAGGCTTAGAGCTAAACTCTGCAGGAATGGTCCAGATTCCAGGTAAACTCTATAACTGACTAATACCAAGTTTCCTAACTCCACAGGTTGCATTTCCTGGTCTTCCACACAGAAGAGGTGCATGATGTTTTGCGGATCTGGGATGGGCCTCAGGATGGAGGCGTTCTTCTGCGAGAGCTTAGCGGGTCTACACTTCCTGCAGACCTCTACAGCACCTTCAACTCCGTCAGTCTGCAGTTTACAACTGATTTCTTTACAAGCAAGCAGGGTTTCGCTCTGCAGTTCTCGGGTATGTGTTTACCCGAGATGTGTTGTTTTGTTAAAGATGTGTATGTGTTTTAAAAGTGTGGGTGTAGGGCTGGGCGATAATTCGATAACGATAGTTATCGCGATATAATTTTCCTCTAAAACGATATGAAAAGTTCGAAAAATATTCGATATAATGTTTATGCGCCAAAAGCGGAACGAAACCACGTGACTCATTTGAATCGCGCCACACAGACCGTTTATCCGCGCGGATCACAGTTCAAACTGCCGCGCGGCACGAGCTCACAAGAGCAGATGCGTTTACTCGGTCACGTGATCACTAAGCAGTGCTGTGAGATCCAGTCAGTAGGCGCGTTCGACTTAAAGCGGCGCTGCACAGAATGGTCAGTGGGTCAGTGTAAGACATCAGAGTACCGCGAGAGCCATTCGAAAGCATAGTTTTAATCTGCTCTTATCGCTCTCGCGGTACTTTGATGTCATACACTGACCAGTCTGTGCAGCGCCGCTTTAAGTCGAGCACGCCTAATGTGAGAACACAAGCCGAACATGATAAACAATGTGTGCAACGAGACAGTCAGAAGGCTTTTCAATATGCACATCGCCATTATTTACCATGGATTTACTGTAGTAACATTCACTGCACCATGGTATTGTGGCAGAAATGTGGGATATTCACATTTAATATTATTACAGGAGTAATGGTATATAATTATAGTAAGTATGTGTGGTTAAGGCAGCTATAGCATGTGTACACTTATACGGAATGGTTTTAGACTACTGTCTTTCATACAAATAGACTACTTAAAAACCATTTAGTTATATTTTGACCATGTTATTGAGGTGCTATATGTGTGGTTTTAACTGTTTATCATTATTTAAATGTATGCTACTATAGGAGACCAATGCTTAATAAAAATAAAAACTTGGTCAGAATACATTATACCATATAAAACTGAGGTTGCTACAGATGTTACTGATGTACAGATGTTACTGATTTTGATAATTAACAAAAATGTAACTCTGCATCCTAACACAAGCTACGATCAAATGTGTATTTCTAAGAGACAAAAAAGTTATATATTATTATCATTCATATTATGAGGCAACCCAAACCGGTTTCTTGATTTTGAAACAATATCAACTCATTAGAACATGCAGAAACTAAGAAATACATATCTATTTAGATAATTATTGTGTTAAGGAAAATTAATGGTCTGGTTTATAAAACTTTCACTTTGGAGCAAAAATCTGGCTTTAAACTTGAAAGAAATAAAGATTTGACATTTATCGTGATAATTATCGATATCGACTGATATGAAAATAATTATCGTGATAATTTTTTGGGCCATATCGCCCAGCCCTATGTGGGTGTCACTTTTAACTAGTTGCTTATTACTAGCACATTGGCTGCTTATTAGTACTTATACAAAGCACGTTTAATGCCTTATTCTGCTGACCGTATTTTAGATCCCTTAATCCTACCCCCATACCTAAACTTAACTACCTTACTAACTATTAATAATCAGAAAATTAGGAGTTTATTGAGGCAAAAGTCGTTGTTAATAATTAGTTAATAGTGAGAACTGGTCCCCAAACTTAGGTGTGACTTAAATTTACTACATTTCTTGAAGTTTTGAGCATGCAGACAAAACTTCAAGTATATGAGCAATTAGTCAGACAATTTTTTGGAGACAGTTATAGCCCATCATCTGAGAAAATTATTCTGTAACATGACTTGAGGCAAGTCGCATGATATTTTTGGTACTTCTCTAGAACTTTATTTAGTAAATATGCTTCCGTGTTTTACTGAATACAACAAAAAATACCCCCTTAATCGAGCATGTTAATGTTGTTTTTTGGGGAAATTGCATTCGCATCTTGCAGTTTCCATTCAGCATCATTTAGAAATTCTTAATATTTCTGATAAAAAATACCTTGCTAGTGGGAGACAATGCTTGAGCTCTAGGATGACAATTGAGAAGCACCATCTTTGAGCTTCTCCTAAAGCCTCCAACATTACCCACCATGAAGCACGGCCTTACAGATGCAACTTCTCCACAGACAATAAATGAAACCTGTTACGCCAAGGTTTATGTGCTTCGATCTTCTCTCAGCCTGTGACTAGGGTAACCATCCCCACCCACCTCCATCAGCCAACACTCCAACCACAGTGTTCTGATTTCTTGTGTGATATGCTTGTAGACTCTAAGACATTAAAGATTTTACATAAAAAGTCAAAATAAATAATATGCCATTACGCAACAATGCCATGTTATTTCTCTTCCAAAGCCTCACATTTTACTTTTAAAACAGCCCATCTGGGTTAAAGCATCGTTGAGAGAGTACCACAGAGATGCAGATGTCTAGATAAATAAATTAATGTGTAGAAGTGGACAAGAGCTGTCATTTGGGCTCTACAGATTCAGTGGCTCTTGTGCTTGTTGTTTGCCGGCTTAAAGGTGTTTTTTTGTGAATATTCGTAATGGCTGGTAGATCAGTACCACAAACCAGCAGAGATGACTTAGATTAGTTATGCAAAGACACCAAACTGTCTGTTTCTTAGTCTAAGAACAGTGGTTTTCAACCAGGAGTCTGGAGAAATTACCACTGTTAAAAAATTATTAAAAGAAAACAAACTACCCTGTAATTACAAATGACTACAAAAGTAAAATAAATAAATTGGTTTAAAATTCTAAACCCTGAATGGCATTCCCTTATTTAAACTTTTGGATTTATTTATTTATTGACTTATTTTAATATTTTGCCACTCCTAATTTATGTAAATAAAATTTCAAATTTAGCAGCTTTGTCCTTTCAGCAGAAGTACCAGAAATAAATTGGGCGGCCTTTGAGTTGAAAAAGTTGAGAACCGATGTTAAGACAATGGGATCCATTGATTATGTTACAGTTGATGACTGGATGTTTTTCCTTCTGCAGTTTCAACTGCCACTTCCTGTAATGATCCTGGCATTCCATCAAATGGCACCCGCATAGGAGACAGCAGAGAGCCAGGGGATTATGTGCTGTTCCAGTGTGATCCAGGTTACCTCCTACAGGGGGCAACCCAAATCACCTGTACCGAGATCAACAACCGTTTCTTCTGGCAGCCTGATCCACCCACATGTTCTGGTAAGAGCCAAATTAAGAAATGTAAACACTTCCTTCCTCAACCAACACTTCTACAGTCATCCCTAAATCTTTACGCTTTATTTTCAACATAAGAGCAAGCACGTTTGTCTTGAATGTGCATGGCGTCTGGTGTCAGACACGTCCAGTTATTTTAAAATTAGTCTGTTATGCTGTTTTATGTTACTAACTGGTATATGTTATTATATTATTTTATATTTTATATTATTAATGCATTTTTATTTTAAATAATTATTGCAATCATAAATCATTTTGTTGCACCAATAGTAATTCTTGTAATGTCATGATGGCCAAATTTATCACTTTTGCACCTTCACAGGAAATAGTTTACTTCCTGAAAAATAAGGTGGATGCTTTATCCCATTAGTTTTACATAAAGCAAGAAACAAAATTAACCTGTATCTCATTAGCAAAATTTCAATTGTAATGTATATCGACTGAGTTGTGATATGGCTAATTGCTAATAATGCTAATGCTAATACACTGTATTTTGACATCAAAGCTGCAGAAAACACTGAAAACTCATGCAAGCACGCTTTATATAATGAGCTAGGTAATCAGCATTTTGTATGTAAATGCACTCAGTGATTTTATGAAAAGTTTCACACTAAGAAGCCATTTATGTACAGTATAGACATTCAAATGGGGAAGTCTTGGCCTAATGGTTGAGAGTCGGACTCATAATCGAAAGGTTGCGAGTTCGAGTCTCGGGCCGGCAGGAATTGTAGGTGGGGGGAGTGAATGAACAGCGCTCTCTCCACCCTCAATACCACGACTCGACTGAGGTGCCCTTGAGCAAAGCACCGAACCTCCAACTGCTCCCCGGGCACCGCAGCATACATGTGTGTTCATGGTGTGTGTGTGTGTTCACTGCTGTGTGTGTGCACTTGGATGGGTAAATGTAGAGCACAAATTCCGAGTATGGGTCATCGTACTTTGATGTATAAAAATACACTCAAGGTTACAATTCAAGTTATATTTAAATTATTTTCAGTTTCTTTTGTTCAAGGCCTAGTTCACGGATTTTGTTTTCACCCAATTTAAATTTAACCCATGCAAAATTATTTTTTTAATCCGAGATTAATTTTGTAACCAATTTCTAACTAATTTTATATTTTATGACTTTTTAATATTGTGTTGATCTAAAAGTTTTTAGGTTTTTTTTAGGTTTAGGTCATTTTAGCGATTATTTTGTATTTTTTTTATATATAATTTTAAGTCATCTCAAAGCCTTACAAAGCCAAAGTTTGCTGAGGCCCCCTAGTGTGCCTCGGCCCCCTGGTTGAGAAACACTTTTCTAAAGTTTTAACACGAATAGCCCACATTTTGAAACTGTTCAGTACTTCAACTTCCATTGTTTCTTTTCACTTCCTTCTGTTTTGTAGCTCCATGTGGAAGGAATCTGACTGGTCCCAGTGGACTGATCCTGTCCCCTGAATACCCAGAGCCCTATCCTCATGGCAGAGAATGTGACTGGACAGTAACCGTAACGCCAGACCACATCATATCACTCACTTTCAAACAGTACGATTATTTTTAATACTAAAGTCTCCCATTTCCGTGTAGTTATCTTACCATATTGTAGTATACCAGTGGTGTAGTCGGGGCCATACGCAAGTATACAGTGTTATACAAGTTTTCCATCTAGTATTTATAATTTTAGTCAATGTAAATTATTTTCAATAGTATTAGTTTTAGTTAACATTAAAAATGCTGGTTGTTTATTGTCATTTTGGTAACACTTTATTTTATGGTCTAACTAATTGCTTATTAGCATGCATATTACTAGAATATTATCAATTTATTAGTACAAATTAAGCACATATTAATGCCTTATTCTACATCCTTAATCCTACCCAATACCTAAACTTAACAACTACCTTGCCTATAGCTATTAATAAGCAGCAAATTGGGAATTTACTGAGGGAAAAGTCATAGTTAATAAATGTTTCCTATTCTAAAGTGTTACCAGTCATTTCATACATGTTTACTTCTTCCTACTAGCTTTAGTCTAGAACCGAGCTACGACTTCCTGCATATCTACGATGGGCCTAATTCTCTCAGCCCTCTGCTGGGCAGCTTTTACGGCATGGACGTCCCTGAGCGCATTGAGAGCAGCTCCAACATGCTCTTCCTGGCCTTCCGCAGTGATGCCTCTCTCAGCAGCAATGGATTTGTCCTGCAATACACTGGTATGTTGCCCTATGTGCTGGGAGGAATACGTTACATCCTTTCCCATTTTGTAGGCACCTTTTATTGCCTGTATTGTATGAGAATTTGGTCAAATACTATCAGTATCAGAATAGCCTTAATTTTCAATTTATCTTTGTTCTTTGCCTTTAGTTCTTTTGTTTCTGTAGTGTGCCGTACTGCAACAGCACTTTGACTGTTGCCTTGATTACCCACTCCTGCTCGAACCGCTTTCGTGTAGAGTATAATTATTGACCCGTGGCACTTCTCGCAGTCGTCTAGAGAAGAATTATGAAAACGAAAAGCCAGAATGCACTCACTAAAGCTGGCATTTGATCAATGTTTTGCTGTCACACTAAAGGCTCAGCATAAATGAGAACAAATGCGAGTTTGCTGTTATGCGCCCTGCTGACCTTAGTTTGTCTGATGACACTTTGGCTTATTTGTTTATTCATGAAATGACAGACTTGTCAGTTCAGACACACCAGGATCCAAAATCAGTACTTCCTAAGAGTCAGAGACAGGTTAAAATTGGCTTGTGCGAGCAAATAAAACAGAGATACCATCAAATATGGTGAAATTATAGGTCTGTGCACACTGAGCCCCGAAATTTTCACACATTAAAAAATAAATATGACCTCACGTTGTGTCAATCACATTTTCACACTGCCTCCTAAACTTTCGTCTGTCATTTAAAAAATCGGATCAGGTAACAAAACAAAAAATCACATACGAAAATGTCGGACTGAAAATGTTGCAATGACCTTAACACTGCTCTCATGGCATCTAGTAAGACAAATGTTTCAGAACAGCAACAATAGTTACCGTTTTGATGCTTTTGCACTTTTTTTTACAATTTCTGTTAATGAACTTAAAGTGAACCACAATATAACTCTAACTACTGATGGGCATCGCTGGCATGCAGTGGTTAGAGAGAGAGACTGTGCTCTTTACATCACCCTCTGTTGGGCTTGGTGAATGAGGAATAGTATTCTCTCAATCTGGTGTAGCAGATGGACACAGTGTGTGGCACTTCAAAGGCTCCAGTTCCAGACCCCAGTCTCCTCACAATGAATTAGTATAAACTAATCATGTGGAAGTGAATCATATATACATGAAAAGTGTGTTTGTTTCAGCTTAACCCTGACAGAGGTGTTAGCTTAGCTGGTCTGGCACAGGATCACGTTGGTGCATCTGCTTGAGTGCGTGTGCTACTGCTGTTGTAACAAGCTTCAGGTGCTGTCAACCTTTTTACAGACCAATCAGTTTCTCACAGAGTCCCAACCGCGTCTGATTGGCCTCCGAGGTGCAATTTGTGGGCCAAGGCTCTGCACGTTTGACCGATGGTTAAATAAACACCACACACACTAGGGCTGTCAAATTGGCAGAAAAACTAAATTTGAATTTTATACAAAAATAGCTTTTAATAATAGCTTTTGGCTTCTCTCCTGAGGCTACAAGAGAGCGCATCAAGCTAAATATTACCAAATGCATGTTTCTTCAGAGTAGGACTGGGCGATATTTGCAAAAATTCCTATCTCGTTATTTTTTGGCTGATTTACGGTATACGGTAACATATCTCGGTATTTTGTATTTGGATTTAACAAATAAATAAAGTGAATGTAACCATGTAGGCATATACAGTATATTGTGCAAAAAGGGTTGAAGTCACATTACATTCTAACATTGTAACAATGCAATCTAAAAACAAAAATAATGCTTTCAAAGCAAAGTTAAATTTACTGAACTAAAAATGTAAAAAATAAAAAAGCACATACTAGGCTAATTGAGTAAAAAGGCTATTTTGATTACTCCATTACAGTCAATTTACAGTAAGTTCTATCATACAAATACACTTACTTGTAGGTTTAAAATGTCCAACTACAAACTTCAGCAAAATGTATATTTTAGTCAGAGTTATTGCGCTCATATTTCATTGTGTTCTGTCTGTTTGATGCGCATGCGCACAGTGGCGCGCGTTCAGAACCAAGTCTGTGGAGTTTAGCGGAAAATCTCAAAGCAGAAGCTTGTGCTCTTCTGACAGCAAAATATAAATATTTCCATTGCTTTCTAACATTTACAGATGGAGAATATACCTGTGAAATGTAAGTTATGCATTTAGGAAAAGAGCACATAGCTCAAACAGCTGTCTCTGTCAGGGCACAGGCAACCTTTCTGTCAGAGCCGCTTTAAACTCAAAGATTTATCATTGCTGATACACATAATTTATTAACATTTAATCATATGATCGCAAGGTTCATGTTTACACTGTTAGTATGCATGTTCGCTAGCAAGCTAGTTTCTTAATCTAGTAATGACATGTTTAAAAAAAAAAAGTTGAACTTACATTAATTTTACATGGCTTTGGGCTCTCTTGTGTGAGACGCGAGTGCAATGATGATAGATGTCCCTCTAGAAAATGCAATAAATATGCGTTCTGTGTGAACGGCTTGGTTTCAGTTTTGAGGTAAACAACATCTGATCCACATTGATGTTCTCTTTTTCAGCAATATTTTGAATGTGCAGCATCACATTGAGTTGGTTCAACTGGACAGGCTAAAAAAAGCATTAAAATGCAATGACACCTCTCAGCGTTTTGCATTCGAATGTGGATGTTTTTTTTATTCTACGAATATTTGAAATTCTAATTTTTTTGACAGCCCTAACACACACACACACACACACACACACACTCATACACTACCTCATCAATGGACACCTGAGCTAGACCTTAAGGCTGGCTGTGGTCCACTCTTAATTACTGCCCATCCCGCACTCGTCTTGTTTGAGCACTGAGGAGCCAGGTGTAGGAAGATTAACTGAGTTATGGACCGTCTGGAACGCTGGCCACAGCGAACAGATTGCAGCCTGTTTGGACGTGCTATTGGGCCATGAAGGGCATGGGCATCAGCACAAACGCTGCAGTATAACTATGTTTGGAAGTAATATCTCAACAGGAACTGTATGCAACTCATTTTTTTTGCTGTGTGATGCAGATGTGTAGTAAGAGTGATTGATTTCTCATTTTGGCCAAAGGATGCGGTGTGCGTCGTACACATATCCTGCTGGGTGATGGACTGTTTTGTGTAGTCAGCAGACCTGATCTAGCCCAGTGTCACTTTTAATAAGTCCTAGGTCGGCCGTTCATGCTCCACGGGGCATGTAGGTTGCTGCAGCATATTTCTGGATTGCGAATTGGCAAAAGCATCTGTGTGTGCTCATTTGAAGTATCTTTGAAGTGCACTTATTCACAAAAAGAGCCTCCTCTGTCTTTATTCCTCTATTTGTAGCTTATGGGATTCTCAATTGTGATTCTTTTAAAAAACATCTCAAAATATTATCTCCAGTACTGACCTTTCATGGTATATAGAGCTCTTGGTTCTTCAGAACATGCATAAACAGGGTTCATGATTATATTTTTGGTTTATTAATTGTGAAAATATAGACCATGAAACTGTTTTGTATGTATTATTATTATTATTACTATTATTATTGATTTGTATTACTACTGTTCATTACTAATCTTATCTTTTTTCCTTTTTTTACACATTTATACTTTCATTCAACAAGGACACATTTAATGTTTAATGTTACTTGTTAATGAACTTCATTCATCAAAGAATCCTGAAAAATATATATTGTTTCACAAAAATATTAAGCAGCAATTAAGCTATTGACATTGTCAACATTGAAAAGATCAAAACAATCTGCTCCAAAATAGCATGATAGAATGATTTCTGAAGGATTATGATACACTGAAGACGGGAATAATTGCTACTGAAAATTCAGCTTTGCCTCACATGAATAAATTACATACAATTAACAATACTGTAAAAAATTATAACATTATTTGCATGTTTATGTTCAAGTAAATTACTTAAATAATTACAATATTACTTTATTTACTTTAAAAACTTCTAGCGTGAAACATTTGATGCTTCATAATCATACATGAAAAGACAAATATGTATTTAAAAGGTTTTACATATGTTTTATTGAGTATATGATTTGCATCTCTTAGATTCTGGATAAAATCACAGACCAGTTGGCAGTGACTCTGCATTATTTACTCAACAAAGCCAATCTGTTTTAGTTAAATTATGTGCTTGTCAGTATGTGTGTGTATATATATATATATATATATATATATATATATATATATATATATATATTTATATATATATATATATATATATAAAAAGGTCTCTGTGAGCACTGGATTATCAGTCTTTACCGAATAGCCATAAATCATTATATATTGCTGCCTTTCATTGTTTATCCCTCTCACCATACTTTTGTGTTTCTTTACCTCAACAGAAAATCCCAGAGAGTCATGCTTTGAGCCAGGCCTGGTGCGTAATGGTACTCGTGTTGGTTCTGAGCTGAAGTTGGGGGCAACTGTCACCTATTACTGTGACAACGGCTATACGCTGGAGGGACACAGCACTCTCACTTGCATCATGGGGGTAGACGGCAAGCCCGGCTGGAACAAACCCAAACCGGTTTGCATAGGTAAAACTTAACCAGGAAATACTCAAGCCTTCATTCTGTAACCATATGTGTTTTTACTTTGTCAAAGACCTGGTGTTTGTCACATCTGCTGCCGTTCCCTTGGAAATAAGCAAAGGCTCATCTTTGCTATGTAATCTTGAGGAATACTTTGAACACACTGCAATTTTACTTCAGCAAACACTGGATACATCTAGAAGGGCAGTCCAGGAATCAGACAAGAAAAGTAATTTAAGATCAGCAGAATGAGGGACTAGCAGAGAGGAGATGCGGAGCACAGATAATTAGTCTCTAATGCCTTCTTTCTGTGGCTGTCTCTCTCGCTCAGCTCTGTGCGGTGGTCAGTATTCAGGGTTGGAGGGGGTGGTGCTTTCCCCTGGTTATCCTGGAAACTACAGCAGCGGGAGGACTTGCCTCTACTCTGTCATTGTGCCAAAAGACTACGGTAAGTAAGCATAGTATTGCACACACACATTTGCATAGTATTACAACCAAGAAGGCCTACAGTGTAAAGTGAAAGCAATTTTTGGGGAATTCACATTGATTCCAGTGTTTTTTGCAGAAGAATTATTGGCAAATTACATTACAGGAAATGGACACAATTTCAAACCTTGTACTAGCGATAATTTTGAAATAATAATGACAAGAAGAAAGATAAGTCCATTCATGTGTTTAGAGGTAGGGGTGTAATTCGGATGGTTTGTCACGATTTGATTCGATATCGATTCTCATACCCAGCGATACGATATTTGCCGATTCCTCAAAAAAATGTACGATTCGATACAGGAGTATATCGATATTAGCATATTATATACCTATTTTAAACAACCATCTATATTTGTATTTACTCACAAATGCAACAAAAATATATAACATGAACAAATCTAGAAATGCTACTATGGGCTCAGTGCTAAACATCTTTTCTACAGTTAACCAAATTACAAGCAATAGCAGAAAATAAATAGAATAGAAAAAAGACACAAGTTAAATAAACAGTGCTTTTAATTTTTTTCAGCTCAGTCTAAAATACATTTTCAGGTACGCTAAAGAAATGTAATAATCAAATGTAAATTAACTGTATAGTCTTCACTGTATAAATTAAATAGCCTGTACATGAATACTTTTTGATGTTACAAAGGTTATTTAGTCAGGAGCAGTGATCACTTGTATTTTTCTTTGACATCATTATATTTATTATTAGTTTTCTTTCACTTTAAGAACGAAAGCACATTTAATATACTGATACACATGCCTCTTTTTCTCCACTGTTTACATTAAGACATATGATTTTCTTAACCTACTGTTTACAAGGATATTAGCCAAAACATGCGTGTTGATGTAGTTTTGTCAGTATTTATTCATCCATGCTCAAAAAAGCGGAGGAGAGCTCAGTATTCGCGCGGAGTTGACGCGGCTGTCTGTGTGTGTGCACTTCAGATGTGTGTGCGTGTGCGCGCGTGCGCGGAAAACTTCTCACACAGCGCGCGACTGTTACTCCAACAACCACGAGCGTCTTATATGCTCGCCTTGTGCCGTCCTTATATTGAGTCCTGACTCGTGAGATTGAACGAGAATGCACGCATTGGTGGTAATGCATAGACGGACATTTTGTGAAAATGTGGACAGTGCCAAAATAAAGGTGACTTTTTACAAATATCGATATTTTACGCGTGGCATCGATGCATCATATCGTCATACATTGTATCGATATATCGATCCATATCGATGAATCGTTACACCCCTATTTAGAGGCCTTCAAATACATCAGGCATTGGCAAAATCATCTAACATATACAAAAAAAAAAACAATGCTGTATCTATGTTGCTTACAAAATTCATAATGCACAGCTACTTTCATATGCTTGTTAATGGAGAAAGATGCTTTTTGCCTCCAGATTTTGTAGTTTTATCATCTGCAAGGGCTAATAACATCATGCTAACCAATGAGCTCAGACAATCCAAGACATCATGTCTGAATCAGTCATCCAAGGGTTAAATCACAGCTCTTCCATTTTAAATGTGTGTCCTTATCAGCCACCAACACCAACTTTTGGTCAATATTTGGTCTGTTTCTTGCTGGATAGCCCCAGCAGTCCCAGAGCAATCTCATTGGTCCAGTCCAATCAAAATGTATTCTGGTTGGCTTTGATTTGTCACTCAGAACTCGTCGTTTAATGATGTGCGCGAGCTAGGCGATATCGCGTTCATAATCGTAACGTTAGATGAATCACATTCAGTGACTAGCTTGTCAGTGAACTACAGCTCTGTGTATTAACTGCCACTCCATATAAAAGCAGGTGATGGAGATTTACCGCCAATCACAGAACTGGCTTTACTGACGAGAATTGCATGCAAATAATTGCACAGCTCTAGTTAGGAGTTGGACTTGCATGCCCAAAATAGCTGTCCGGAGACATTGCATATTGTCCGCAGAGTGAACTGACTATCCTTGAAAGGGACTTTGACCCGTATTTCCCTTCTTTCAGGGGTATAGAGCCTCTAGCTACAGACAACTTCTGGATATCCCCTCATATAACCCCAACAGATTCCACTTGACCCTTTTATTTGATCCATTAAACATGGAGGTCATTTGGCCAATTTTGGGTTCCTACAAAGTGTGAATTAGCAGATGCGAGCTTGTCTGTATTTCTCTGGGTCAAGCCAAACATTGTGGAAGCAGAGCTAATTAAGGCACAAATTTCCATAGTCATGGCATAATGGCTTCGAACAGCTGCGGGATAGGGAGCTTCTCAACAAGGGGTTTATTTTTTATGGCTCTCGTTTGGAAATTTACTTCATAAGTACCAGGTGTGTGTAGAAAGGACAACAGGTGGTTCAGAGGTGTGATTAGGTTCTGTTTATTACTATTGAATTAACATTTGCACAGTCATGGTTTCAGTTGCATATTTAATAGGGTTTATGTAATTATGTCTCCTCACTCTTTC
This sequence comes from Gymnocypris eckloni scoliostomus, assembly GCA_027564155.1. Lineage (NCBI taxonomy): Eukaryota > Metazoa > Chordata > Actinopteri > Cypriniformes > Cyprinidae > Gymnocypris > Gymnocypris eckloni. Next base: position 14,496,930 of record CM050427.1, on the reverse strand, counting down.
TTCAAATCTCTACAGTGGTGTTCAGCCAATTTGCATTCTTCCTGACTGCACTAAATGATGTTGTGGAGGTGTATGATGGGCCTACCCAGCATGCCCGTGTCCTGAGTTCTCTCTCTGGAGCCCATACAGGTCAGTAAACCTTTCTCGAACAGTATTAACTTGACTCTATCTGTCTATACTGGCATTAGGAGATGAATGCTAAAGAGACTGCATTTAGACTCAAAGGTAAATAGAAGTCAATCAAGATTAAGTCAATATGAGTTGCATTTAAAAATAAGAGACACAAGCCTGTGCGGTTCACAGATACTAACATTTAAAGTTAAAATGTGCCATTTTTTGCATCACCAAATGTAATTATAAGAAAAATAACTTCTGTAGTAAGTACTGCATACAATGAATAGTACTGCCATGTAAACGTAATGCACAGACATGTTTGACCATTGCTTTTGAGTCTTGTGGCTTTGCAGTTTCTTGAGCTTGACATGAGGTTTAAAAATGTAGTTCAACTTTTTTTGTTGAAAAAGTTGTGTTTCCATACAACACAAATGTGTTCTGTGTGAAAGGCCCCTCACAGTGCTCTCTGCTAGCAATGGACTAGTTGAGGTTGACTAGTTTATCGTAATCTTTTTTCATATTTTCTTTGGCCTCTTTGCTGTGCTGTTTTTATAGTGTCCCTCCACAAGCATTGATTATTTAAGACATTTGTGTGTGATGTTTCTTGAGTTCCCTGCACTTGATTCACTACATTGTGTGATGCTCTGTATAGCTATTTTTAAATGCAAGAACGTGTTTGTACTGCATATGTCTCCTGAGAAACAAATCAGAGTAGGCTTAGTCAAGGTCTTAAGGGGATTCAACAACAACAACAAATTCTGTCATCATTTTTATTAACCTCATGTTGTTCCAAACTAGTATGACTTTTCTGTGGAACAAAATGTTTTTTTTTCTCCTCTATCTCTCTATACAATGAAAGTCAGTGGGGTTCAAAACAACATTGGACCACACTGACTTTCATTGTAAGGACCAAACAATACATAGACATCTTATATAGAAAGAATATCTTATTTTGTATTTCACAGAAGAAAGAAGTAACAAGTTCAGTGTAACATAAGGGTTTTGTTAATGAGGACAGAGCTATTCTATTAAGGTTCATTAGTACACTAGTACAGACAACTAATTTTTTATGATATTTAAAATTAAATTATGTGAGTTTGTACATACCTAATCTCTGAATATTAAGTTTTGAATTAAAATTATACACATTTCAGCTTTAAATCGTTAACGTTGACTCAGTACTTGTTTACAGTCTCTAGAGTTCTTTATTATCAGAACATAAAATGACGTACTTGAGAGATGATGATGTACTCCAGAGAATAAAATGCAGTGCTTCACATAACAAGCTTGATGACTCATACAGTCTAACAAACAGATTTCAATGGGATTCAGTAAATAGGGCTCTCTTCCTTAAAACTGAAAAGAAAACAGAATCAAATAAGCAAAAACAGACTGGCTGAATAGATCTTCAGTGAGACGGCGAGGCTGAAAGCTTTTATTCAATCATAATGGAGTTCCATTTAATGTGGTCTGTTGAGGAGATTTCGGCTCAAAGATGAACAGGGTTTTCTTGCTCGCTCTCTCCGTTTCTGACATTCCCATGACAACACAGATGAGCTGTGTACATTTCAATTTTTTCTTCACCCTTCACACCAGTCAAACACTGGTGATAAGCATATGGCGTGAAACCCCGCGCTCAAGGAAGGTGAACCGCTCAGAGCGTATATACTATCTGAGATGCGCTTTTTAACTTCAGATGCCAGTGTGAAATCAGTGAAGTGTGCTGGAGGCTGCTGGAAATAATGCACAATTTGGAGCGTGAGTAGAGAGCAGGGAATAGTCAAGATTAATACTGGGCCATATAAAACTGCAGATTTTATATTATAATTTTGTGCTGCAGAGAGACGAGAAACAAATGTTGCTGTATGTCACAACTGTTATAAGCACAGTTGTCAATTTTGATGGATGCTTCTCAACTTTCTCAGAAAATCATGCATAGGGAATTATATAGTAGTACTATATCAGCAACAGTTTAGAGTGACCAACACATTACTATTTATGTGTATTTATCTTTGCTGAGCATTTTAACAATTACCATGGAAGTCTATTTTATCCCATAGTTATATGTTGTATTACTTTTGTTATTGAAGCGGAAACAGGTGATTTAATCAGTTCATGGCTACCCTTTAAGGTTTGGGTTCCATTCTGTGTAGATTAAATACCATTTGAAGGCAAATATGTTCCTCCTGAAAATCAAGTTTGTAGTAATAGTTTTAATAGTCAACTCCCAATAACCATTTTATAATTTATGGCTACAGTATAATAGCAAGAAGTCCTCAATTTCTCACTTTGCTGTGTATACTACTGTTCAAACATCAGTAAGATATTATTTGATTGTATTCCTGTAATTGCAATGTTAAATGTTACTCCGGTCTTCAGTATCACACAATCCTTTAGACATCATTCTAATGTGCTGATTTAGGGATCAACAATCATGTCTTCTTCGTCGTCGTCGTCTTCATAATTGTATTTGTTTTGTTTGGAAAACATTTTTTTCAGGATTATTTGTAGAATAGACTAACAGAATAATAATTGAATAGATAATTCAAAACAACAGCATTTGCTTGAAATAAAAATATTGAGTAACATTATCAATGTTTTTATTGTTACCTTTTATCAATTTAACCTATTCTTGCTATATACAAATATTACTATTGTTAAATAAAGAAAAAAAATCTTACTAACCCCAAACTTTCAAATGATAATGCTACTGAATGAGAAACAAAACAGAGCATTATAAACGCTATAAACATTTGGGAACATTGGGCTTAAGTTTAACTTAATTTGTGAATGCATTTTTGGTTCCCATCACTCCACAACTAATCCTTCAGTTTCTGTGGGGACTCGGAATTAAAAGAAAAAAAAAATGGTATGCCTAAATAAAAAAATAAAACACAAATTAGGCTACTGGTATTAATTATACGCACTATTAGCATTTAGGGCCTAACTGCATTTGTGAGAGATTTTTAATTCCTCAGAAAATCCCTCGAAGTCTTCCTCCTCCATTTAGCTGTTAAAGAACTCAGCCAACTCCAGAGGTAGACAAACCGGCATGTCCACCTCTGTTGAGACATCAGATTGGACATTGTGAACCTCAATGACACTAGTCTTCTGGAATACTGACAGGATGGTGTCAGGCCACGTCAATCCACTCCACAACATCCTTGAATGTTGCGTGATGCATCCTCCTAGAGGTGAAGCTGTGGTCACATCTAGGGTTCCCACTGCTGACATTGTGGTGTGGTGCGACATGGGCCTTACAGTTTACGAGCAGCACTGCAGAATAATGTGGTCATCGGAACAAACAGCAGGTGTGAATAAATCAGCAGTCAGGGTTTCCCCACACCTCTACCTCAACCGGATTATTACTATAGCTGTCACTCTGTCGGCCACCCACGGAGGCTTGTTCTAATAACATCTCAGCATGCCAAAGGCATGAACAGGAGTGGTGGTTGATCCCAACATGATTGAGAGTGTTCATCTTCTTTGGCCACTGCTGGAATATGTCAACACCAAACCTGCAATCTGCAAACCCGGTGGAGCTTGACTGTGCCCCAGGGAACTGTGGGTAGATTCAAAGCCTCAGCCCTCTCATTGCGCAACAGAAAGCGCGTACACTAATAATGAGCGATGCAGAGAGAAATGCATTTTGAGATTATTATTAGACCTCAGCTTGGGAACATGCAAGATTTGAAAATTAAATATTTTCAAACCGATGCTAATATTGGACAGACAAGACCTTGTTCTTAAAGGGGTCATATGATGCTTTTTTAAAGATCATTATTTTGTGTATTTGGTGTAACAGAATATGTTGACCTGCTTTAATTAAAAAAAAACATAATTTTTCAAATACTGTGCATTATTGCAGGTCCTCTATGCCCCGCCTCTCTCAAATGCATTGTTTTCAACAAAATCCCTCCTTCCGAAAAGCACAGTCTGCTCTGATTGGCCAACTGGCACAGTGCATTGTGATTGGCCGAACACCACAAGCCGTGTCGGAAATGTTACTCCCCTTTCCATAACCGCAAGGTTAAGCTTTCAAAATGGAAGTAAAGACAGTTAATAATGTCCTTAGTTTTATCATCAGTTCAAGCCCGAAAGGGGAACAGAGTCGCGTGACAGACACAGTGATGAAGCTCGTATGTGTTTACAAACAACTCACGATTAAGGCGATTTCTGATGAGCTGTACACTCCGCTGTCTCTCTCTCTCACACACACACACACACAAGCATGCACACACATGCGCAACAGTCAATAGCAAATACTTAAACTAATAACAAAACATACAGTCGCTTATTCAGAAGCGCCAGATTGTCATAGCAAAGTCAGAATTACCTCCTCTCCTTGGTTCACGAAACGGTCATCCATAAAATGCATTGCTGTTTACAGCATCTACCTCACACGGCTGCTTCAACACCACTGCCGTTACTGAAACCACACCTTATGCAAATATTTACACATTGTGACATAAACATGTGGGGTGTGTTTAAAAACTATTTTAGGGGACGTGGCCTTAACTTTGAATATCTTTGGTTTTGAGACTTTAGTGTTTGCTACTTCAGGTATCTTATCTATGCACAATCAGCTTGTTACACTCCAAAGAGAAAGGGGAACTTTAAATTGTATCATGTGACCCCTTTAAAAAAATGATATATATTTATATATAATTTATTTATTTTTTCATAATGGGATAGTTCACCACAAATGAAAATTGTCATTGCTTACCCTCATGTCTTTCCAAACCTGAATGCTGCAACGTGTTAGATTTTTTTTTAAAGAGTTTAGGATATCTTTGCAGCAACAGTTTAGAGTGACCACCACATCACATCTACTCATGCAGTGTATTCCAGGTCATATAAAGTAGGGGTGTAACGATACAGGTATGGTGTATCAAACAGTTCAGGGGCATTTTGCAAATGGAAGTGATCATCCCTATCCCCTTGGAGTGGGGACTTTGGAGTGAGCAGGGCACCTGGGATCGGATTGATCACTTCCATTTGGAAAATGCCCGTGAACCGTTCGATACGCGATACGCATATTGTTACACCCCTAATATAAAGTCATTGTTCATTGCTAATCTTCACCTCCGCTGCTGCTCGCAAACAAATATGGCATCTGTGAGAGGTCAATAACATCAAATGTCATTGGTTTTAGAATGTCACCAAATGTCATGACACCTCGTTTGTACTTGCAGGTGAATCTTTGCCACTAGCCACCTCCAACCAGATCATTATCCGCTTCTCTTCCAAAGGCCAGTCAAGCTCAAGAGGTTTCCACCTGGTCTACCAAGGTAAGTTGAGAGTTTTGAGTTATCTTCCTGTATATCAAAAGTTCTGTTAACCAGGGCTGAGCGCCAGTTAAAACGGAGTTAAGAATGCCTTTTCATTTCTAACTTTCATTGAGAATTTGGCAGAAAATATTTAAATTGCAATGAAATTCTAAAAAAGCAACTGCTATTGAAGCATGCAAATAATAATAATCATAATACTAGCTCATATAGACGAGGCCTGACGCACGCAAGCTACCTGTCTTGGCAGGTGCCTTTTTATTTATAAAAAAAATATATATATATTTCCTGTGAAATTCAGTAATTCTGTAAAAGTAGTAATGCCATTATAATCTTCCCTGCAGAAAAGAAAAAAACGCAAAATAACAGTAGAACCCCTCCCAAAACACAATATAAATTGTAATGGATTTAAGGGTTATAATGGCAATTGTATTGGTTTTAATGTAAATATATATTTGATGCATTGATTCTATTGGTGGGATGTAATCTAGCAGATTGCAACCAGTAGAACAACAGTGATTCCTATTGGAATAATGCACAAAACAAAAAGGAATTTTGTAATGGTTTTTATGGAAACTATAGGAATTTCTATTGTTTCTATTGTATTTTTTTTCAGCAGGGTAACGATACTCATACTGTGCTGCACATTATTGACAATATTGAGCCGAAGCTTGACTTTGCAAATTTAAAATATCAAATCGCAATCACAATATCTGTCAAAAAAAAACGTAATTAGATATTTTCCCCAAATCGCACAGCCCTAATACTAGCATTATTATTATAATTATTATTTATATAATTTATCATTTTTAGTACGATTTAATTTCATGTTGGCTCAAATACATTAAATAATATGAACAAATATTTTTGTTCATATTATTGTTCATACTTTTGTTTTTAATATTGTATTAGTAAATATTAAAATGAACATGTATTTTATTTGTATATATGAACATGTATTTTACACACACACAAACACACACACACACACACACACACACACACGTTGGTTTTTATGGTTTACGGGGACTTTCCATAGTCGTAATGGTTTTTATACTGTACAAGCTGTATGTGCTATTGCCCTACACCTATGGAGCCAAACAGCATAAATGTATGAAATCGTATGATGGACTCTTTGAATTTCTTCTCATTGTATTTCATTAAATTCAGGTTCATCATCCTAAAACTTATCATTTATGAACTGAAAGAAACCAATTGTTACTTTCTGAATTGTGCCCAAGCCTGCTATTAATTGCACAAATGTTGTGTGTGGGATGTTTCTATCAGAACTTCAGTTTTGATTGAGAGAGGCACAGTCATCTGAATTAGGTACTGAATTATTCACACAATATGCATGGTCCATTTATTTCTCTCTCAGACACACACACATTGTAAACGATACTGTAAATGTGCTTTACTTCTTCGGCAACCCATGGGGCCTCCTGTTGAAATGTGTTAAAATGTAACATCTTTCTCTATAATAGATAGCATGGTTTTTAGGAGCTAAAGCAGCATTATTGTATTATCTCGCCTCCCCTGTGGTCTACAATCGTATGCTTGTTCGTTTCCTGCCATGTCTTTAATAGAAGTGTACAGCATCTTATAAAAGTATTAAAAGAAGTGGTGTTCTGGGGCATCCCAACCAGCTGTATGCACTGTACCTACTGTGTGGTTTAAACTTTAAGTGCCAGTTTTGCTAACAACCTGGTGCATGACTGCATATATAATGCTTTGCAAATCATTTCTGACTTGGCAGGTGCCTTTAGGTACTGAAGGTCCTTTTTTTTGCACAAATGTATCAAATAATAGTGCATTTATTTTCTTTAGCTGTCCCAAGAACCAGTGCGACACAGTGCAGCTCAGTCCCAGAGCCCAGACACGGCAGGCGCACAGGGAGCAACTTTGCGGTGGGAGCCGTGGTGAGTTTTGAGTGCAATGCAGGATACGTCCTGGAGGGGCCCAGTGCCATCGAGTGCCTGACTGTACCTAACGCTCTGGCCCAGTGGAACGGTAGCATACCCAGCTGCATTGGTAAGAGTGCTATCATCTCACACTCTTTCATCATCATCATTACAACAAGTCTCAAATTCAAATTAGCTAATTCAAATATAAACAAAAACAACCAGGACATAAACATGTAGATGTTTTATTTATTTAATATTTTGTTAGTTAATACATGTACAATTGTTTATAATGTTTATAACAATATATAGAACATGTTTTTTCCAATAATTAATTTGTGTATTTGTTATTATTTATTTGTTGCTTATTTGTCTATTTTATTAATATTTGTGTTCTGTTTAGCATAGTTTTTTATGACTGAGATATAGCAAAACAAGTCTTAGATATATGCATGTACTGTATGTGTGTTTTTATATAAACATATACATTTACACAGTACACACACACATTATATAAACAATATTTTTTATTTTGTATGTGAGTAATCACAATTAATCGATTTTAACAGCACTAATTATTATATGTAAATATACATATATGTAAATGATATATGTATATAGAAGCATCCACCTACTGAAGCAATGGCTCCTCAATGGCTACTTCTAGAATACATTTTGACTTTGAATATAATGGAGCAAAATATTTTTGTCAGTTTTCCTTGTAAATTTGATGATTTAGTAAATACTAGTTTTTTTTAAATAGTTGAAATATATATTTTCAATTTGTATATTTTACTACACTTGCTGAAGTGTTGCATGTTTACTTGCATCCCCAACATCAATGCATTTGCTTGGATGAGCACTGTGTTAGATAAACATCACATCTCTGGTGGTTTTCCTGTGGGGACACAGAGCAAACAGACTCCTACTCCTGCTACTTTTGAGATAGAGCTGTCGCCAATAAACTCTCTCTCTGCCTAACAAGCAACGGCAAACAGCTGTGGGCCAGCAGTCATGGCCTCCGGCATGTCACACATCCATGAATTCACACACGTGGCAGATGTTGCCTCAGATACTCTGTGTGTAGACATTCAGGTATCCACACTCATGTGCAGCTGTTTACCTGTGTGCTTCACTGAAGCTACCAGATGCTTTACCACAGAAGCTGCACGAGGAGGAAGGTGTTGTCCTAGAAGATTACAAATGCCCTTCCATACTGTAGGCATTTTTTGTGATTTTCCTACTCTACATGCTATTTCAACGTTTTCTCTTTTTATCTGTGCTGCAGTGTCATGTGGAGGGAACCTTACCCAGCGGATAGGCACTATTCTGTCCCCTGGCTATCCTGAGCCCTACCTGAACAGCTTGAGCTGCGTATGGAAGATCACTGTGCCAGAGGGAATGGGAATACAGGTAAGGATACCATTTTATCACCTTTTCTATGTTCATTATGAATGCAAAGCATTTTTCTCTCTTGCTCACCAAGGCTGCATTAATTTGATCAAAAATACAGGGGAATAAATAGAAATATTGGGAAATATTATTAAAATTTAAAGTAATTGTGTTTAAAGTTATTCTTTTTTTATTATTATTTTACTATATTTTAAAATGTAATTTATTGTCATTCCATTATCATTCCATATGTGTACTGCATTCAAAATTGCAAGGATTGACAGCGATAACCAAAGCAGTTTTTGACCAAAGTAATATCAGTGATTACAAGTGTATTACAATTATCTTTGAACTGCCATTGACAAAGGCAGGTTGTTTTGATTGCGGTCATTAAGCTTCTTATTTAAAAAGCACATTCTCTCTGGACTGTAATGTATGGGCTTCCCTGCACAGTGCTGGTGCAAGAAACTACTGTGGAGAGAGACAGTATCCAAATATATAAAGAGTCAACATACTTATCTCTGTTTCTGTGATTTTCTCTAGCACTGCCTGCATTTTTCAGGGGTAAAATCAGTCGTATAATGCCGTTATCACTTCCTGTGCAGTGTGTACTGGGCTATGTGTCACTACACATTCTTTGACACTTTTAAATGCGGTCACGGTAGAGCGTTTAACAAGTCTGCAATGCTTCAACTCTGTAACTTTTTTAACCGTATCAATTTTTCATTTCAGTGAAAAACTGATAAAAAGTTTATGGTTTTTCACCATAAAAGTTTAGATTCTCAGGGAGAAGGCAGTAATAATCTTCAGATTCTGAACCGTATCTCTACAGCCATAATTTCCTCCAGTCATACTTCATAACTCTATTTAACGTTACCTTTTTGGCACCTCCACAAGCTGGTTAAAGAGCTTTTTGAGATTATTTGGCACCTACTGTGGGTAGCCGTTTCTCTAAGGCCTGGATTCAATATATATTTTACATTATTGCATCTTTCATTATGTCTAGTCTAAAACAAATTCCTGTAGGCCTTTATCTGTGGTTAATACAGCTAGGGCTGTAATACAAACTCCGTTGCGAGGGAAGACCTGATGAGACCCGACTCTACTGAAGTCAATATGCAATGGGCCCATGACTTGTCCCTGAGGGATTCCTGAGCATAGTCACATGTATTTGCTGCTCTCTTTAAATACATACAGACAGATTCATTTATTGCATTATATTGGTTTTAGGCTCATTAGGACACTAGACATATCACAATTTGGCTTTGATATAAATTCAGTTATATCAAATAGCACCATGTATTTAAGTTCAGGACCGCTTACTTAATTGACTTTAACCCAATTCATAAACTTCTCGCTGTAGGAGATTTGGAACCATGCAGAAATGATTACAGCATCACCACAAGTAAGAGGGACTGATATGAAGAGGCAGCTATGAAAGGAAAGAGATGCAGATTGGGAGATTTAAGAGCGATTCCTATACAACTTACTGCATATTTTTCATCTGCTCTGTTGTCTGTAGGGCTTGGTGATATTTACTGAATGCATTCAAATTTTATGTAAAGATATTTATGGATAAATATTGCTGTTTAGTACTGTGCACTGCTAAACTGCTGCGCATATTCGATAAAACGATACAAAAATAATAATAATGTTTTAGTCAACCATGTGGAAAATATGCCTTGATTATTTCTTAACTAATTTTTTGCCATACTTTACTTCTTGGTAATACATTGCATATATATGATGGTTGAAATGATAGCTCCCCTTATTTAAAAAAATATATAATAATATACGTATCCACTTATGTGTCTGCGAGCTGGTTCATACTCATAATTTATACCAAGACATAAAGGAACAAATATTGTCACTGCACAAGTCCATGCACACTTCTTTCATCTTAAAATTTAGGAAAGAAGCAAAGAAGAGCTCTCAACTTATGCTATAGTGTGGATTGGTTGTGTGTTTTCATTTTGTGTGAGACAGACGGCTCATGACGGCCTGTATAAAGAACTAACCCCCTCCCTCTTATGAAATTTCCAATTCACTGTGTGAATCAAGCAAAAATAAATGTGCCATTTGACAGCAAGGCTATCAGATGTGACAATCTTCCAGCAATAGCCACAGGCATGCCACTGTGACCAGACAATTGTTCAGCTTTTTTGAGGCTGGGGCGTAAAAATAAATGTCTACCAAAATATTTACTGGACTGAACATTGGAAAAACGTTGTAAACAAAATTGCCTCTCAGATTTGAGGATGACATTTGAAGGCTTATATAGCACATCAAAAAGGCATTTTAAAATATTTTTATTTTGTATATTATTGTAACTTTTCAAGATTATACCCTAGACTCTTAACCTTAAACTTTAAAGCATATCATGCCTGATAGCCGAGTGCCTGTAATATTTTTCAGTGCAATCCACTGATGCGCACAAAGAAGAAGCTGCTGTATTATTTCCTTTGTTCTGTTCCTTTCTCTCAGATCCAGGTGATTAGCTTTGTTACTGAGCAGAACTGGGACTCTCTCGAGGTGTTTGATGGGGGTGACAACACTGACACCATGCTGGGGAGCTTCTCAGGTGGGCTGTGTAATACTTATATAACCCGGTTCATTACATAAACCTGCATTGTCACAATCTTGCTGCTGTTGCTTTGAATGCTTGGATTTTTTCCTCTGTGGATGTGTGAGAGAAAGGCACATTTTGTCTTGAACAGAAATGTAGTTTTACATCAATGTTTAGATCACAATATGATATATAGAAGAGTTACTTTTGGAACAGTTTGTAGATCATAAGAATGATTCTTTATTGTCACCAGTGTGCATTTGTGTTGCATTATGGGAAACAGAAGCTACTTACGCAGTAGGGAAGGTTTGAACTAAGTTTCATGTTTATTGGCACAAAGCAAAGGCACAAATGTTAAAAGTACCCTAGAGAGAGATACATGAATGATACATCCTAAAATTAATAACAGAGTATGGAGTGAAGACAAATGAGCCAATCAGATCCACACACACACTGAGGCATATGACTAAAAGAGCTGTATAAACTCCAGACGAATGCATGCGTAATGATTCTCATCTGCATTGGAATTTTAGAAATGAATGCTTGAGGAAAAAATACTAAGTGTGTTTTTTATTATATTTTACTTGAGTTTTATGCAGTAGTGCAGAACACAATGTAAATGCACAGACATCGTAAAACTTGATATTCAGACAGTTGTTTTGCATTTTATAATGTTTTGAAGCAGAAATGTCTGTATACTTGCCTAGTGAAAATAAATGCATGATGTTTGGTTTGCAAATGTGCTTTTATCCCATCTCATATAAGATATAAATTATGTAAAACATTGTATGCATAATATAAAAACATCCACATTATTTCATAAATATCTCAAATTTCTTGCTACAGTTTCATGGCTTTTCAGCCAAGCTAAAAAATGTATGTTTTATTATATGTAATTTTCACAAACCAAAGGAACACATATGGTCAAATTAGCTAAATAACTATTTTAGTAAAATTTGTGTACTAGTATGTATTAAGGTTTTGAATTAACTTAAAAAATTATAATTAGATTTTTTGATTAATTTCATTTTGATAAATTAATTTTAATTAAATTTTACAGATACTGTAGCTTTAGTAATTGTAGCCATTCACCTTAAACTTACTATATTTCAGTTAGTTGCCAAGGTCTTATAGTCTTATAATCTTTTCAGCTTTATTTAACACAGGCTATTTGAATCATTTTAGTTTTAGTTAAAGGTGGTGTATGCAATTTCTGGAAGCCAATGTTGATATTTGAAATCACCAAAACAAACACGCCTCTACTCCAAAAGGGTCTCGGCCCTATTTTGATAGCTCTGCCCTACATACGTACACAACCCAGGCAGCGATTAGTTCTGTGAAACAAAGCAAAACCAATGTTACACTGTGTCTACACCGGGCGTGAGTGTAGTAAAAAATACTAAATTCGTTATAATCCGTTTAATCTGTCTACACTGGATGCTGCGTGGTTCGACACAACAAATCCCCGAACAGAAAATTGCTGCCACATTCTGTTTATGATGTGCTTTATTGCACTTTATTGCATCCGGTGTAGGCAGGCTTTGGCTGTTGCGGCACGCCGCATCTAGTGTAGACACGGTGTTACTCACCTATCGAGAAGAACCAAAGCAACCTCGGTGTCCGATCGCAGGCCTTCCACTCCTTGAGTTCTCTCCAGCGCTGGAAAGTTAATCCGATATTTACACAGATCCTACTTCTTGTCTTATCATTCCGCAGACGTTTTCCTCTTTTGTATTGGATCCGCCATCTCTATCTTTCTGTCGTTCGGCTCGGCTGTTCATTGAATGCTCTCTCCTCCACATTATGAGTAGACACGCCCCTTAATGCTGATTGGCTACAAGTTTGTTTTGATACTCGGCCCCGACTCCGTTTTCTAAAACGTTTTTGAAAAATTACATACCTCACCTTTAACAATAACAATGTAAAGTGTACGGTGTTTAATTGCCACTATCAAAAGAGAACAAAAAGTCAAGGACATGCTGATTCAACTACATATTTACAATATGATAACGGCTTCGTTATTCTACAGGCACAACAGTCCCAGCCCTCCTAAACAGCACCTCCAACCAGCTCTACCTGCACTTCTTCTCAGATATCAGCGTCTCTGCAGCCGGTTTCCGTCTGGAGTACAAGAGTAGGACATCTGTTGCGAGTCCTGTACATCTGGACTACACACTCATCAATAAAAACTCAACTAGCTTTTGCATTCAGATTAATTCCTCTCTTTGTTTGTCATGTTTTGTTGTTTTCTCTCACAGCTGTGTCCCTCACTAGCTGTCCTGAACCGGTTGTACCCATGAATTGCTTCAAAGTGGGTGAGAGATTACAGATGAATAGTGTGATGTCCTTCCAGTGTAACCCTGGATATACTCTGCAGGTGAGACTGAACTTGCCAAACGTTGGACAAAACCGTGGTTGTTTCAGGGCACCATTAGTCATCAAGTGGTGTTCCAACACGATTCCTAAATAGTTTATTGTACAAAGTACCAAAAATGTCCTTAAAACACTCTCGGTATCAGATAATTAACTGCTCAAAACACAATGTAGTCGAAGGAAACCATGATTAGCCTGTATTTGGAAACATGTTATGCAAACTGTCCATGTTGGCAGCAGCATAATTTGTCAAGATTTTATTAAAAATACATTATATTTCACCAAACTAGCACAGCGTTTAACATTTTACATTAAAACCAAAATATATTCTCCTTGGAAACCTATTTATTTTTAATCTGTGGACTATTTACAGTTATGTACTGGTAGTAATGCCAAGGTTATGTGTTCGAAATTCCTTTCAGTCAGTTTTTTTGGGTTAAAATGGTGATTTGAGAAATGGGGCGCAACAGTTTAATGGGTTTTCTGATGCCTGGCTTCCTGTTGATTTTACAATTTTATGACCTGATGCTGGGTAGTTTACTTACAAATAGCAGTCTGTTACTGAATATAAATTACATTATGACATTTGTATTTAGTTCCTTAATCTGTTACATTACACATTTTAGGTAATATAATCTGACTGCTTTTAGATTACTTTTAGATAAATTTTGACCTGAAAAAAAATCTGACAAATGTTACTTATTTTATGCTGTGTTGCCTTTCAGTTTCCTGTGTGATTATAGCCACCTGACTAGTGAGTGAACTGGGGGGAATAGGGAGAATCATTTATTAAAAATGTATTGCATTTTGTGCATATTAAGTATTTGTGTAATGAATAAAAAAGTATCTGTATTCTGATTAAAAGTATTTTAAATTGAAATGTAATGTAAGTATTTTAGATACTGTATAATTATTAACTGCCTTGCACTGCTTGTTGGTCGCTGCTGCTCGGAACAGTATGCAAACCTGACAGCAATTTGACATGACATTTCAAGACCGTATGAAATGAGTTTGCATCTGCGATTAGTAGTAGGATAGACTTGGTCAGACTAGGTGCAGACTTAAAACAAGAAAGGATGATGGGCTTCAGAATTTGGCTTAAGAAAGCCAAAAACCTTAAGAGTGAATATGTAATGAATGAAGTAAAGACTGAAAAACAACAAAATATGTCTTATTTTTTTATCTTTGCAGGGAGTCTCCCATATCTCTTGCATGCCAGGGCCTGTGCGACGCTGGAACTATCCGCCTCCTCTCTGCATTGGTAAAAACTTCTGCCATCTTTTATTCATTTATTTATTTTCTAAATCCTGGCTTCTGCAGATATATGACTTCAGATCTACCACAGAGTCCCGAATGCTAAAGAACTACACGGGTACTTGTGTCCGTGTACAGTGGCCCCAAAAAGTACTCGAGACACATAAAAAAATGCATGAATTTCACTGCATTAGGTAACAAATGATCAAATAAATGATGCTACAGTGTTTCACAGAACTAGCTGAGCAATGCTTGCAGTCATTGCTTTTATCTAGCTGGTCCCATGCTTATTTGTAGTAGATGTATGAGGTCAGATCTTCTCAAGTTTTCACAGATGTCCAAGCAGAGCTTGTGCCATCTTCCTTTAAAATGCTATTTGGTTTGTTAATTTGTCTAATACAGTGAAAAGAGCAGGGATGAAGAGTCTTCACATGATCAAGATAATAATATCACATGTTTCTTGACAAAACCTAATAGTGTCCTATTAGGTCATTATTAGTTCTATCTCTGCTGTGATTGGCGAGGCTTCTGAGATGATTCATGGCTTAGGCGGTCATCAGCAGTGTCCTGATTCCTGCTGCTTTTTCAAAGGCACAGAGCACTTTTTAACCCCTCCATTCTATAGAGACTCCATTCAGGATCTGAAGCTTTGTAAGGCTTCTCAGCACATCCATAGAGTCTCTTTGAATCCAAAGCCAGGGCTTTAATCAGAGTGATATTTGAATCAATCAGTAGTTTAGATTCAAAGCCTCTAATGGAGGATGTGATAGAGCATGCATTTTCACTTATTTGAGAAGATTGAAGGCTACAGAGGTGCTCAAGTGTCCTTTGATAGCTTTGGGAAGTGAATTGGCCTTTTTAATAAATGAAAGACTTGTTTTCTCTATGATGTCAATAGAAGGGCTAATGTGTTACATTTCTTTATTCGGCACAAAGCTTTTAGGGTCACTGCACAAGGCAGATGGCATTGCTAAGCAACGTGAAATGCCAATCGACTTGTAGCCCACAAAGATTGCTTTATATATCACAGATCATTGCATGTTTACTCAATCTCTTTCCTTATGGATATATTTTTTTTTATTTTAAAATTAAATTGTATTATTTACATTTATTTGAGTTACATTGAAATGTAAACTAAAATCTGAGTTGAATGAAAATAATCTTAGGCTTTCATTTAGTTTTTTGCATTGAAAGCAGAGGATTACAAACATACAAACACACGTGTGTGTGTGTGTGTGTGTGTGTGTGTGTGTGTGTGTGTGTATGTGTGTTACAAATACGCAAACACATATGTGAATATATAAATCTAAATCCATGCGATGTACTGTATATCATATTACATATTGCATATAAATTTGATTTTGTGTCCCAGATTTTCGGTGTGCTCTTAGACTTTTGAATCCCACTTATATATTTAGCAACTATAAAAGCCATGCTGGCTCACCAAAATAAAACAAATACAAGTTAATTTGCAGGTCAGTGACAGCAATTTTCACTTTCAGTTATCTGCCATAAATATATACATGTATGCCCACCAATCAAAAGGAGTGGAAATAGCCTGTTGGTCACCTCATATTATTCTCTAATTATAGCCTGACAGCTGTCCGTGGTTTTATTGGTCTTTAGAAGTACTTGAACCTTGAGCTCAGCAGGTTTATACCACAGTAAGTGTTTTCTACAAATGAATGTTTCAAACAATGTCCTCGCCAATTTTCTTTTCAGCTCAGTGTGGGGGAATCAGAGAGGGGATGGAAGGCACCATCCTCAGCCCTGGTTTCCCAGGAAACTACCCTAGCAACAGTGACTGCACCTGGAGGATTTACTTGCCAGTCGGTTACGGTGAGGACACAGCAGAATGAACAGATGCTGTTTAAAAAGAGTTTGCTGGTAATGCCAGTAAGATGCAGTTTAAGATGACTGGATATAACTGGTAATGCTAACCATGATATTAAACTGGTATGTTACCAGGTATTACAGCTAAAAGTAATACAATTCCTACCTTTTAGTTATTAAAACCAATCAAATGTGTAATATTTTATTTTCAGCATAGATTATTAGCTGGACAAGCCTTAAGAAAACTATTTTAGCGTGATTTAAGCAAAAGATGCTAAATTGTTAATTCCTGTTTACATCCTGTTTTATCATCCAAACAGGGGCTCATGTGCTGTTCTTGAACTTTTCCACTGAGGCCAACCATGATTTCCTGGAAATTAGGAATGGGCCTTTTGACACCAGCACGGTGATTGGCAGATTCAGTGGGCAGGACTTACCACCATCTCTTTTAACCACTTCCCATGAGACTACTATATATTTTCATAGCGACCACTCTCAGAATAAACCTGGCTTCAGATTTGATTATCAAGGTATGGAAACTAAAAAATAAAAGCTCAACAAGTTTTCAACAAGTTTAATCGTTTCACTGAAGAAAAAAAAACTCCACCAATTGTAGTTCCGCCTTTAAAATTGAGGTTCCTGAGAAAATAAATGTGTAATGTCATTTTCAATACCTTGCCAAGACAATCAGTCAAGATAACAAGTAAACACGGTAATAAGCCGTTCTCTGTGAAGCTGTGCATAAAATCCATCAGGTATAAAATGCTGCTGATGCCAGAATCCAAAGTAGAATATTAGTCCAATGAGTGAATTCAAAATTGTGTCATAGAAATGGCCTTTTCTAGGATGGATCCATGAAAGCTATCAATAACTTACACTATAATGCGATGACAGTTTGCACTATTGAAATGACTGAAATCTGTATTTACATAATTATGTGTACATTAGCATATAAATCAAGTGTTATATCCAGCAGTATAATCTTATTACCAAAGATGCACTGATCTACAGAAATCTATTTCTTTAGTCATTCAGTCTCAAAGCTTCAGCGTATTTCCTTTTTTGTCTGTGAGATTTGTAAAAAAATACTTGGAAAACTTTTGATAATGGCTCTAGACAACGAATGAAACGAAATGCGTATGAATTTTTATTTCAAAACTTTCTTCAGAATGACTTAAAAGACATAATGGAGGAAAATAGACAAAAAAAATGAAGAAAAACATCTTGACCCAGAGCCAGAATGTGATGATGGTAATATGTTTTGGGTGCTTTCACTGCCTACAGTGAAAATTGATCACTTGGTTGCATTTCCATGAATTTCAGACCTGCATACATGAGAAAAAAAGTGACAGCATTGTTATTGCTGGAGCTTTGTTTGTATTTGCTTTAAATCAAATCCCAAGTCTTTGTTGATGTACAGCAATCAGTTGATTCTATGCATATAGTTTACATGTCAAATTCACGTAATCTAGGTTTAGATTGGTACTTGGAGCTCAGAGCAATCTTTTTTTTTTTAGGAAAGTTGATTTCTTTGAAGTGTCACAAAAAAAGCACTCGTCATGTCACAACAGATGCACTTGGGCCTGGCTTTCTTGTAGCAGTTTAAACAAATAAATCATACCCCTTCCCTTATCTTTCATGTATCAATATATCTGTCTTTTCCAGCCTATGAACTTCAAGAGTGTCCTGATCCTGAACCCTTTCGCAATGGTGTGGTGGTTGGAGCTGGTTATAATGTGGGTCAGTCCATCTCCTTTGAGTGCTATCCAGGATATCAGCTGATGGGACACTCCATTCTTACCTGTCAACATGGCACTACGCGCAACTGGGATCATCCGTTTCCTCGCTGTGAAGGTACATCCCCGTCCATTTCTGCCCCCACATCAGTAAACATCTGGTATGCTTATTTGCATTCTGAGAGGTCTGTTTTTATATAGTAACTAACCTAGTTTTAAAAGGCAGATTTAATATACCATACGTTGTCAAAGTCATTACACATTCGAATGTGACAAATTTCATTAATTGAAAATAAATAACCTTTTAAAGTTGATGTTCACCCCAAAATTAAAATATTGACATAACTGAATCACCCCCACATTGTTCCGAACCTGTATAATTGTATTTTTCCTGTAGAAAACCTTTTTTTTTTTTACAATGCAAGTGAATGGTGAACAGCGATGGTCAAGCTTCACAAATAGCAAAAAGTAACATTAAATAGTCTATATATAAATAATTAACTTAACTACTAGCAAATACGGTATTATGTATATTTAATTAATAGCTTTGCTCTCCCCATTGTCACTGCTGCTTTGGATGTCAACTGCACATAAATGGAGATTATTCACTGTTAACCATCCCTACAGACTCAATGGCTTCGTTCTAATATCTCCTCCAAGGGGATGATCGAGTTCATCCTTGACCCACATTCTTGAGCTCATTTTTCTGTTGATTCAATAAGTTAATTATGCAGTGGGTCATGAGGTAACATATGCACAGGGGGTGCTGAATGCTTGTGTCAGAATAAAGACGCTCCAGGGAGGTACTCAAGGGGCTGACATAGCATTTGCAGCCTAGTCACCTTGTTCAGGCGCTGGTGCTTTTCCCAGTCTCACTGGACAGGTGAACCCACAAATAGAAACACACATTATTCATCCACTTTGTGTTATAATAATCCACACAAAGAAAATCTTAGTATCGACCTGAACCTTGTTAAAAAACTCTTGCACTGTGCGTAATTGAATTTGTAATAATCGAGAACTCTGGTGTGACAGAGTGAAAAAGCAAATAATAGATATGACGCACTGCACTCTCATGCTGTGTAATATGCACACTGTCTAGACCAAAAGATGAAAGATGGGACTCTTTTTTTTCCAGCATTTTTTTTTTTTTTTTTTAGACCCTCTCAGGTGCTTGAATGTCTATTATAATATTTATGTACCTCAGAACAATATTCTTCAACTTTAGTGGACGCTTAACTCGTAGAGTACATTTTTGATAGGTTGTAAAGGCACAGCTAGATTTTATAATAGCTTTTAATACTGAAAAAATCAACAAACAATGGATATTTTCAAGCATCCTGATTATTTAGCATTGTATTCATGTACAATTCATAGCCATAATAAGTTTAAAGGTCCCATATGTTCTGTCTAATTAATATTCATGAGCCTCTCTTCTGATTGGCCTGTTGTTTTCTGAGTGACGCACGGCTAGGCCAACCACAGGTAACTAGGGTCATGTAGGGCCGACATCAGTTACGTCGCAGCGCTATCTGCAAAACAAAGGGAAAACTGAAGTCGGCCCATTCAAACCAGTGCAGATTCGGCTAAGAAAATATCGTCTTGTTGTGATGTCGGGTGCCAGAATCGACGTAATACAATCTCAAATTAGAAATTTGATCGTATACCTGCTGCCACTGCCAGACAAAAAAAACGATGACAGCTGTAGTTAAATGAGATAAAACGAGTGGACTGAACAGAAACGATTGTCAAACATGATCGCACACATGTTTACAGCGCACACTTCTTATCAGAAAAGGTTCAATAAATTTTTGTCTTTTGTTGTTATCGGTGCGTCTCAAAATGTCTTGCACGACTATGCTGTGTCTGAAATACTGTCTGTGCATGTGTGTAAAACAACAAACTGACTATTTGTATGTATATATATATATATATATATATTAGTGGTGGGCTGTTATCGGCGTTAACGTGCTGCGTTAACGTGAGACTCTTATCGGCGATAAAAAAAATATCGCCGTTAATCTATTCTCAAAGTTGGGTTGGGAGCTGGGTCTATACTACGCAAGCTATGATGACTTTCACCCTGATATTTTAGCGCGGATGTATACCTAGCGAATTGCACTGTAGGGGGCGAGCGAGTCTTGAACTAGAGGCTCGCAGTTCGTGATGGACAGATTGTTAACGGCTGGTCTATGTGGTAATACAATCGGACAGGACATCCAAACGCTCACCTATCATTCATCAACCTCAAATATGGCTTTTCATCTGAAAGATGTATGTAGTAGCAACTTTACATGGCCACTCAATATGATGTTAACCTAGAGAAATGTGCGCTATTGAAGTGTTTGTGTGGAAGCGCGTTTGCTGCAGGACAGGCTCCGGTGCGCTCACTTGCTCCTAAAATCTCCGTCATTCTTGGTCATACAGATAAAAGTAGCCTAATACATCTTTCAAATCTGTAAAAGACTCTACGTTTATTGTGTGCACTCAGAATAACAACGGCGTTGCGCTTTTAAGCAAACAGGATGCGCTTTAGGTCTCATGTGAACTTGAGCGAGAAAGCATTAGAAACTCCGTCTTTGAAAATATATCTATAGAGAGTGAAATGTCTAAAAATAAAAATAGAAGGCGTGTGTGTTAGCATGGATGATTTACATGAAATTTAATCTGTGCAACACTGTGCATAAGATGGCTTTCAGTTCAATATAATAACAAAAACGACATTTTGGGTTTTTATTCAACTAATAAGGTGGAGCACGCTGTGATCTGTACTATATTTTACTGTAATTGACAGTTATCAAAAAAAAAAAAAAAAAAACAACACGGGAGTGGGAGGAATGGGAGTCATTCTTCCGGGAGTGGAAGCAGGATTTTCCTCCAGTTTTTTCATGGGATTGGGACGGGAAGAGATTAAAGTTTGTGATGCATTTGGAAACAGATGAGCCCCTGGTCTAATCGCCACCTGGCTTGAGAAACCCGTTCTCAAGACTTACTTTAGTCATTGGGTAGCACACATATTCTGAATGCCTTCGGCAGAATTCAAATGAGCCATTTTAATCTAGATTAATTTCAAGATTTATCTAGATTAATCTAGATTAAAAAAAATAATCTATGCCCACCACTAATATATATATATATATATAATCATTTGTAATTGTATAAACAGTGTTGTGATTAATTATGGCTGGAATAATCATCTAGCTGTAAAACTAGTTGCCTGCTGAAATTGAAATGTATTTATACCTTCACCATTCACCATGTGTGTTTGTCTTTACTATACATCATGTTAGACGTGATCCACCTCATAGTAACAGTCATGTCAGATCCTCCATCTTTTGAGTGAGAGTGTAACGTTACAGGTCAGCCAATCTGGTTTTGTCCATTAAAGCTAACCTTTTTGACATGTTTCCGTGTTGTTGTTGCTCAGCATGGCATGGATGCGATGTTGTCTGTTGGTTTGGCAAAAGGACGGTAACTGAGTAGTTCTGACATCACATTTTTACGGAAGTCACAAGGGTTTGTGAAAAAGCACAGCTACGTTATGCAGGCTGTGTGCACTTTACTGTGGACTGACTGTTTTGAAATTTGTATAGTAGTTACATTGCCCCTAAACCTCTGTTATCATGACAAAAAAGAAGTGTTGACAATATGGGACCTCCCTACCACTACACTACCAGTCAAAAGTTTTTGAACAGTGAGGTTTTTAATATTTTTTAAAGAATTCTCTTCTGCTCACAAATTAATTTTTTGATCGAAAATACAACAAAAGCAGTAGTATTGTGAACTGTTTGCTATTTAAAATAGCTGTTTTCTAATTAATTATATTGAATATATTTAAAATTAATTTATTCCTGAGATCAGCATTACATTTTCAGCATTTTTGCTCCAGTCTTCAGTGTCACATGATTCTTCAGAACTCATTTTAATATGCTGATTTGCTGTTCAAGAAACATTTTTATTAATATCAATATTTAAAACAGTTGAGTACATATTTTTCTGTATTCTTTGAATAGAAAGATCCACAGAGCAGTATGTATATGAAATAAAAAGCTTTTGTAACATTAAACACTATACCATTCACAAGCGTGGAATCAGTATTTTTTTTTATTTTTTTGGGGGGGGATATCGAAATTCATATTAAGCAATAATACTGTAAATTGATCAAAAGTGATGATAAAGACATTACCAAAGATTTATATTCCAGATAAATGCTGTTTTGAAGTTTCTATTCATCAAAGAAATCTGAAAAAATTATACTCTGCTGTTTTCAACATAATAATAATAATAATAATAATAATAATAATAATAATAATGGTAGAACTTTATTTTACAGTACGTGAACTTCCCTGGTACATACATGGTCAATGGTAGTAATACACACCCCTTCTGCCCTTGCTATCACCTACACATGCTTCCACCAAAAGTTCATGCCCAGGGTGTCGTGTACATAGATTTCCTCTCCCAGGCATTAGAAAACTGATCGATTTTCTTTTCATCTGCCCCACCTGTCCATACCAGCCTACTTCGCCTGTCCTCCATCTATGGCTCTCCCTTCTTTTTTAGTTCACCACAACCCCATATCATCCAATCACACCTCACCACTAAACTTTTTTTGCCCAATCGATAGCGTCATCATGCATTTCTCCTTGATAGTGTGGCATGTTTTTTTTTATCAATGTTGTGATCGATACTTCATTTAGCAAGTAAGGTGCGGGAGAGAGCACACTGCATGAGGGATTAACATAGGTGCCCCTCTCAGCATTCCATGGGAGACCAGAGGAAATTAAGAAGGAGGAAAGAGTGCAGAGAGGATTGAGAGGGCGGGAACGAGTGGGGAGGGATGTGGGGACTGCGAGACCTTGATGGTGCAAGAAACTGCGGAGGCTACAGTCAGAGCGAGTGCATTACGACAGTCCTTGCGTGTGCATACAAGTTTTGGGCCTAGCTTTATTTCGCCAGCCAAATCGCATTGATTATTTCCCCTCCAATTTGTGGCAGCAGCAGCAGCAGCATGGGATCAGCAGGGACAGGAAGGGGATTTTATTTCATATGTCTAGGGCTCATTTGAATCATTGGAAACATGGACAGGTCTATATAAATGCAAAGCACTGCTCCAAGAGGGATTTATATGATGGAGTCAGACAAGGAAAGGGGACTACTGGGAACGACTGAGTGGTGTTTTAGATTCCAGTGGGGATCTTCACCCATGGTGCCTGCCCCTATCCTGGTTCCTGCGTTATCCACCATCCCCTGCTTGCTGTAATTCATTTCTGTGCAACACAGCTTTCCATGATGTTGTTTCTTTAATATTTGGTTGCTACAAAAAGTTTTTCAATTTCTACGTGTTTATTTTTGCCTTCTAGTGCCCTGCGGAGGTAACATTACATCAGACAATGGCACTATCTTCTCTCCTGGTTACCCAGAGGATTACCCCACTTCTGCGGACTGTAGCTGGCTGATTACGGTGTCACACGGCCTGGGCATCCGTCATAATTTCACCCTCTTGCAAGTCCATGGCCCCCAAGATTTCATCACAGTCTGGTGAGTTGTCAAACTTGCTATATTGTGATTATCCTTCTGCACCTTGTCAGCTTCTCTTTCTCTCTGTCACCTCTTTTTGTAGCAAATGTATAGCACGCTCAAACTGGTGATTAATTAATGAGCCTCAGCATTTAGCTGCTCAAGGCCATACATGAAGGACTTAGTTTGAACCCTGTCTATGTTTCACCTTAAAACATATTAGGCCAAAAGTTGCAGTCTAAGCACTTGTCTTCTTTATCATTGCTTATCATATCATTGCAGAAATTCTAATTTCTGTTTGGATTAACTGAGGAAGCATTGATCTTTCCATATTCTTAGCTGCACTTCAAGACAACCTAGAGGTACGGTATATCCAGAACAGCCAAGAAAAGCTTCAGTGAGCCAGTACTCCCTTTAGCCAACCAGATACTTTTCTAAATGCACAGGACAGGAAGTAATCTGTAGCTCAAGCTCAGGCGGCCACAAACAGATGATTTTGAATATGAGTAGTCTAATGGGATTAGGTTGTTCCCCCCCATAAGAGGGCTGTAAAGATTGAGGCAAACGATGGTGAGAGAGTCTGACCTGAGCTAGAGAGAATGTAGTGCACTCCATAATAGAGTGTGAGAAGAGTCTTTGAAATCAGAGAGGTAATCAGTATGGCTAGAATCGTCTCTGAAATCAGTAAAGTAATAGATATGCAAAGAAATGACTCTCAAATCAGCCGGATGATCAATATGTGTGTGATCTGACTTGCTGTGCATTTTTAGGCAATAAGGCATGTAATGTTCTCCTGTATCACCAAGTATGCAATGTTAACAGGTTTTATACATAGCATTTTAATATTGAATCTTAAACAGGGACGGACCACAGGAAACAGCTCGTAAACTTGGAGTGTTTACCGAGGGAGAGCCCAATAACCCACCAAGCAGCACATCTAATCAAGTTCTAATACGTTTCCGAAGCAATTCTGAGAAAGGTGGACTGTTCAAGATCAACTACCAAGGTAACTAGTCCAAGTCAAAGCTGCTATTCGCATCTAAATAGCAGTTTATTGAATGAGGCAGGAATCTGTGGATATTTGTGACTGAACAAGCATTGCCGAGTTGTAGTGGAGACCAGCTCATTTGAGTCCAAGTCCAGGCCAAGACCTGAGTTGGTTGTCAGATTGAAGACTGAAACCAAAAGAGGGTCAAGCGTGAGTCAAGACAGAGACATGAAGAGGGTCTGAATGAATTAGACAATGAAATGTTTCTGCAGTCTTGCAGTACTCCAGATCAGACTCGATCTCCAGACTGAGTTCATGACAAGACCAAGAACCATGAAAATTTGAACACTGCGTGGGTACTTTAAACCAATGTTTTTTATTTATGTATTTCAATCCAATGGAGTCAGAGTAAAATGATGATATGACAACACTGACACCACATCAGACATGCCACACTTAAGAGCCCTCCAAATATGAGAACTGGTCAAATGTCAACTATAATATAATTAATAAATTATGAAAAAATGGTGTTTGAAAAAAAATGTCAGAATACATTAACACTTGTACAATACATGCATTTCAATGCAGAAATATTCTCTTTGGAGCTAAATGTAGTTGGTGTAGTTACTGCCTTTGCAAGCAAATGGCCAATGGGAATAGCTATTAGCTATTCAGTCAAACATTGCAACCATTAAACCCATGAACTCTGATGTCCCAGTAATTCCACTTTGTCTCATGTAGAACTGTTCTTTACCTTAACAATGGATACAATAGTGC
The DNA here is from genome assembly GCA_027564155.1 of Gymnocypris eckloni scoliostomus. Lineage (NCBI taxonomy): Eukaryota > Metazoa > Chordata > Actinopteri > Cypriniformes > Cyprinidae > Gymnocypris > Gymnocypris eckloni. The sequence goes on along the minus strand of CM050427.1, from coordinate 14,471,188 downwards.
AATATTACATGTCTGACTCTTTTCTCTTTGCTTTTCTGTCTGTCTGTCTTCTAGCCTATAGACTTCAGTTTTGTTTGCCACCTCCTATAATTCCTAATGCTGAAATTCTGATGGCCAGTAAAGAATTTAAGATAGGTGAGTTCGAATTGATTTTACATAATTTACAATCTGATTTGTATTCCTGCTTTTGTGCGTTTGTGTTGGTGGACTCGGCCTGGCCCAGTATAAGTGTAACATTTTGAGCAGAGGCACAGTCTGCCAGTTCATTTTCAGGCTTGAGCGGCTCTCATTAATAATGTTCCTAGAATAGCAGAGCCAGTCACACACACACACACACACACACCTCCACCTCACCCCTAACACCCCTCGAGAACTCACTTTGAGGAGAGAAAACCGCTCAGATGCCAGGGCTACCAGTCCCATAATGCTGTGCTGATAAGCTGACTCATTGCCAGAATTCAAAACAGAGGCTGATGTTGTGTTGTGCATGGTGTTCGGACATAGGTAGAGTTTACATTTTGTGAAAACACAGAATGGAGGTAAACCAGACAGAATCTATATTATTTATTTAAGTATACATTTTTGTATTGTATTTAAAATTGTTGTAACACATTCCTATAGCAGTTGATTTGAAACAATTAACTCCCCTAAATTTTCATTTAAGCTTGAGTTTTCATTTTTGTTGGTGGTGACCTGGACAAAATTAAACATCACATGGTGACCTGGACGAAATTAAAATCAGATGCTTGGTATATATACCAACTGTATATTGAAGTGCTTTTACAAATATATATATATATATATTTTAATGTGCATAGGTAGCATAAATGTAGTTTGTGCCACCTTAAATAATAATCACATGAATTTATTTACTGTGTTCTTGAAAGTTGTTGATTTTTGTGCAAAGGACACACGGATTTCTATAAATAATCTAAAAAGCAGTGCTTGAAGAGGAGTAGGATTTTTTTATAATTGTTTATAATCAAATTTGTGATTATTAGTTTAGTTGTAAATACATCATTGTAAGTACAGCAACAACAACACTGCTACTAATATTTTATATTATATTATCATCATTAAATAATATAACACATAATATTTTATCATCATTATTTATTTATTAATATTAACTTGTGTTCCCCCTAAATCTTTTTAAATAGTTTATTGAAGCTGTTGGTTTCACCTTCAGTTGAGTGAGGACAGAAAACAAACAAATAATAATGCAATCCTGACCTCACTGGTCCTCTTATGATGACTCACCAGCCTCTGTCGCCTCCGAAATCCATTTTTAAATCAATGCACTGCTTTTCTTTTATGGGGAAAAATGTGTTCATTGATATTAGTTGTTCTAAATGAGTAGTTACGGGTCAGTGCAGGGTTGTTTGATCTCTCTGGAATGGAGCGTGTTTGTAGAGCCTCCGTCGGGGTTAAAGCAGTCATGGTCTTTGGCACTAACCTGCATTGTATCACTGTTTTGATCACTGATTATCCACCACATCCAATTAATTTGCTTAATTCAGTGATTTAACAAAGGCTGCTGTGTTCGGATGGCCATGACGCATGCTCTCACAGCCACAAGCACATTTCTCTTTGTGTATTTTCAAAGCATGCAAAGCCTCTTTTTTCTGCTCTAGCTTGTGTTCCATTATTTCAGCAGTTAAATGCTTTATTATAAAACCACAAGGTGTTTTTGTTCCTCTTAGCTGAGTCACAGAGTGCCTGAGTGTTTGTGTAGTAACAAGGAGATTTGCTTCTTAGATGTAAGCGGCCCTCGTGTAGCAGCCATTGGGTGTTATGAATGTAAGCCATGCTGTGTGGCGCTTCATTAATTACACTGCAATGCAGCGCCGGCACGTCGAGTCTCCCTTCGCCTCTTTCCTTCTCCCTTTTTTTTCTTGTATCATCACTGTCAGCCATTAAGCGAGACAGTGAGGGGACATGGCCTTCATCAAGTCATGAGTGAGGCAACAGCAGGAACAAGCAGATGGCACTCCTGTTGTTCCGAACTCCTCTGAAATCCCATGTTCTCCATAATATTTCTGAAGTATGAAGTGCATCTGAAAAACGATTGATAAAGTGATGAATATTTCATTTGTTCACTCCTTCTCTTTCCACAGGCGATATTGTGCAGTACAGGTGTCTCCCAGGATATCATCTGAATGGGAACAGCATTCAAACTTGTCGCCTGGGGACTCATCTTGAGTTTGAAGGACCTCCACCTTCATGTGATAGTAAGCTACACGTTTTTTTACAGTGTTTGTGGTCTACAGTATGGTCTTTTTCTATTTTCTATAGCTCTTAACCACTAAAATTCTCAATCAACAAGGTTAATGATAAATACCAATTTGGTTAGCCAAACCACCCCCTAACAAACCTAAACCAGTTTTAGCTTAATGAAACATCATCCTTTCTTCTTTCTGCATTTAAACTGTTTTTATATATACAATCAAAGTCGATGAGTCCAGTGATGTCCATTTAGGCTCCATCATATCCATTTTTGTAAAAAAAGAAGTAATTTTCATTTCATTTTTGGTTCAACAATTTGGTTGAACTACTCACTGGGGTGAATTCACTAAACAGTTGCACCACACAGTAGTATTTTGACGTGAATATGTGTGTCGTATTCACAGAACATAAGCATTTTAAAACATTCTTTGTGATTTCCCCCTCTGCATTTTACAAAAGACCAGTCCTTCGGTTTATATAAGATAGCATTGTTACAATGCATGATGGGTCTATTGATCATGATAGTTGGTTATGTGCTATAGGAAGCTTCATTATTGCTATTGGGTTAGAGGTGGGATTAAATACCTCAGAGCCTGTCAAGCAAACCCCATGAGTATGCTAAACGCTCATCTACCTTTTTACTCCAGCTGCTTATATGTGATTTGATATGGCATTTCCCATAAACTGCCTCAGTTCCTGTTAATTATGTTTGTCTCGCTGCTCTCAGTGTAGTAGTGTTGTCACGATACTGGAATTACTAACTTCGATACGATACCTTGAAAAATATCGATATTCGATACCATTTTCGATACCACGGAGAAAAAAACTGCCATAGCTTTAAGGGGGTAATTTTTTGTATTTTATTTAAAGATAAATATATCAAGTCTAGAACATGACAATGAGGTATATTTTACATGAACAAAAATGTCTTGAGGTAGTTCACTTGTTCAGGTGTAGTGTCTAGTGTGGGTTGTGAGTGTGTTGTTTTGTTGTAAGGTCGAGGTCTCATATTCTTTCTGGTGCTACAAGAAAATGCAACTTTAATAAACTTTTTTTTTTTTTTTTTTTAGACCACACTTTTAAAATGAACTGAACTAACTAATCTTAGAACATAAGTTAATGGTAATATATATTTGTTAACATTAGTTAACATGAATAAACAATATACTTCCAAAACATTTATTAATCTTAGTTAAAAGTTAATTTAAACTAACATTTACTAATACATGTACTAATTAAAATCCAAATTTATATCTGTTATTTTTTTTTCCATTGGACCAGAGCGAACATGATCTGTTGTATTTTTATTACCTACTGTTATCAAGATTAAAATATACTGTAGCAAATGCATTGCTCATCGTTCATAAATGCTGGTTAATACAAAACATTATTTGATGAACAGATTTTAATGCGGATTCACATATCACCGATCCACACTGCATAAGCGATGCTCACTGGATCGACATGAAGACAATTGCAGTTTAATTAATATGTTGTTTTAATGAAGTTAAATGAACACAAGTTAATTTACATTTTGACCACAGTTAAAGTATTTAAAGATTCACAGTTAAAGATTCCTCAGTCAGATTATATTAACTTTAATAATTACGGTAAAAGCGAGACAACACTCCATATCAGCAACAATACTAGGCCATCTTGGTTAATGTTTGAGTAATGTTAAAATAAGAATAGTTACCAACCTCTCGAAATTATTCATATAGACCCGGGTGTCTGTCTTTCAGGTGCTACTTGATTTGATCGTGCGCCTGCAGCGCCGGACGAGAGTTAACTTCCGGTCTGTGTTTGTATATCGGGCTGGTTAGTGGCGCGGCTACAAAACACAGTTAAAGTGACAGTAGACTGAAGTTAGGCTCAGGTTGTGTTGTGGGATGTGTTTCACATACACACATTTATTTGTGGCGACCACCAGAATATCAAAACTTTTCCAAAAAGGCTTTGTTGAATAAACACGAGCACATAATGCCACGTTTAGAAATCAAAAGCAGGCGGGTGTTTTATACCACTGTATTTCTGAAGGAACACTGTCTTTAGAAAATGTTTGATATCATTTTCATTTCATCTTGCATGTTATATGTCTGATAAAAGCAGCGTTTGTAAATTCAGTTTAGCCGTTCCCAAGCGCAAACCTCTAACGTTAACATTATTTCTCCCGCTTTTAAAGCGTCTCCTGCTGGAGTGAATTTGCATTTTAATAAGTCTGTCCAAGTAGTTATTGCTGCATCTCAGTCCATCTGCTGTGTTCTTTATCAATCAAAGCGGTTGCGGAGGGCCGCTTCTCGCTATCTTTATATTCACTTCACTTTTGCTATTTAACCAGGCGAATGAGGCAGAGACACGAGACAGGCACTGCGGTCCGTGTGGTGTTTATCAGCAGCGCTTTGGAGAAGTGAAAGTGACAGCTGGGCTAGGATCAAAGTATCGATACTTCGGGAAATTAGTATTGGTACCGTTCAGATATTTCAGTATCGATATTTATCGAAATATCGATATTTTTGACAACACTACAGTGTAGACTAATTTTCTCTCTGAGCTCTCTGTACTAGCCTTCATGGCTTACAGTAGATCTGACTAAAGGCCTCTTTTGAATGTAATGGTAATGTTTAAAAGTCTGAGACCACTAATGAAAATGTTTCTAATTGGCATTTGTTTCTAATTTAAAAAGCTTTTTGCCATTTTAAATTATGTAATCAACACTGTATATAAATCTAAATGTTTAAAACGGTTTATTTCCCAGTTTAAATAGCATTACGAATCCCACTTGTACAGTGTGGTGTCTTATTTTGGACCTCATTATCAAGACCCAGTAGGTCCAGTAACAAAAAATTATAATATAATGGCCTAAGATAATGAAGATTGGTGATTTTTATATTTGATTTAAAGACAGATTTGTTTTCTGTGATTCTGAAGAACAGGCGAAAGTGTGAGCAAGCATACGGACAGAAAAACTGAGGGATTGAAAGAGTAGAGAGGAAGGACAGTGACGAGTAGATGGAATGCAAACCTTATTGAGATGCAGAGGTTCCCTATCAGTCAGTCACGTTCGACGTAACGTCAGAGTGACTGACTAATGGGATCTGGCCGGAGAGCCCAATCACCTTCGAGTGTTAACAAATCAAGCCAATGACGGTTGGCGTGCGTGTTTATCACGTGCACCGCCCGCTGCGGGTATAAAGGAAGCGAGTGCAAGCGCAGCAACAGCTTTTCGCTTCCAGGGGCCGAGCCTTCCGCAATCTCCAGAGTGTCTGCAAAGCGGTCAGCGTTGGTGTTACGGTAGCGTCAGCGAGGTCGCTGTCCAGTGCTGAAAAAAAAAAAAGCCTTTTTCGGCGGTCACCTGCTTTTTCTTCCCTGGGCGCTGGCGCTTCTGAAGAAATTTAGAAGAGCAAAAGGCTCCCGCGAGCGGCGTGGCGTCTTTTAAAGATAGCTTCCGCTCGTGTGTTTCTGGATAATGGTCATTTCCTGGCTTCATCTGATGGTCACGATCGCTGCCCCTCATGCTTGGGCTTTCAGCGCAGCGCGGCGCTCGTGAATAGTCATGTTTTCACTGCGGGAACATGACCATGGCGATATTGCGCTCAGATGCCTCCTCGCCATACGGTATCCACTGCCCTGCCCGTTCTAGCTCCTCCGGGCTCGGAGAGATGCTACTTCAACTCAGGGTCAGGGTGATCTGAGGATCATAGTGAGAGCTTCCCGTCGATGCGTCTCCATGACCTCTCCTCCTCCAGCATCATCGCACCGTCTGGTGTTCCCGGATAGCGTCACGGGGTCTCCCGGACAGGTCGGGGCCCAGCATCTCATTGGAACACCAGCAGATGACAGGATGTCGATCACTGCATCGAGGATGAGCTAGGTTCTGGAAGGGCGATTCGGCTCGCTGCCTCCGTCAGGAAGAGTGGCGTTGCCCGAGTCAGATCCAGAACGGCCCGCTATGCTTTCCCGGTCCACTGAGCATCGGGCTGCTTATGAGCAACCCCTTCTCCCGAGTGCTCAAGGCTGGACGATTGGTTCCTGGGCGCAGGCGAACGCCGGCAACCGCCTCGGTTCCTTTCTTCGGAAGTGCATGAGGAGGTGACTAGGTCTTGGAGGGCACCTTTTTCTGCCCGAAACAGGCCTAGTGCCTCCTCCGTCCTCACCACCCTTGGCGGTGGGCGGCCCAAGGGTATGTGGAGATCCCCCAGTGCGGCTGTGCCCGCAGGGTGCCTGCCGCCGCCTGGAGAGGGTAATCAACTTCCGTCCAGGGCCTGTGGGTTCTCGTCCGCTCTAATGGCCAAGGCTTACGGTGCTGCTGAGACAGGGCAGCTTCCGCCCTGCAAACTGCAATGGCCCTCCTGCAGTGTCCCACCAGGCCAAGGGCGTTGAAGCAGTTGCGAGGGTGATGCTGACCCAGGTGTGTTGCAGGAACTGCACACAGCGACGGACCTCGCCCTAAGGGTGACGAAAGTCTGGTCGAATTAGCCCTGGGTCAGACGATACGTGGTCCACATTAGTGGTCAGGGCGCCACCTGTGGCTGATCTGGCGGATGCTGAGAACAAACGGAGTCCGACAAGCACTGCTTCCTGGACTCCCCGATCTCTGAGCCCAGCCTATTCGTGAGCGGTGGAGGACTTTGCCCCGGCAGTTCTCCGCCGCACAGAGAAACAGATGAAGGCGTTTCTCCAAGCCTGGCTGCAGCCTCCATCTGCTGCGTCGGGGAAAAGGCGCCTCCTCCCTGCTGCCTCACCTCCGCTCCAGCTCGGCCACAACGCAGCCTTCTGGCCGGCCGCGGCATGGAGCTGGCTGCAGGAAGCGGGCGCAGCCCGCCTCCGCCCCTGCAAGCCTGTGAGCGCCAGGGCAGGCGGGCGTCCCTGAGAACAGGCGACCGGAACCTCTGGATCCTGATCTTCAGGAGATGGCGATGCTTTCCTCCTTCCCCGGAGGAGGGCGGGTGGAAATTTTGTTCTGTTCCGCCCACTGGCCCCTGAGTGGTACCCAAAAACTAAAGTTTCTTAAAACAGTTTCCTTTTTCTCCGGGTCCCAAGAGGGGCGAGGATGGCAGTGCAGGTTGCGAGACCCGTCTCCACATTCCCATCCTCTCTCTTGGCAGTGGGCAGCAGGGTCCGGTCGAGTGGCCAGCGTGCCTTCTGCAGCGCCTCCTGCCCAGCAGTATGGAGCCAGGTGAGTGTCACACCACACCTCAGACCCCCACTTGCCGAGGGCTCTGCCTTTCCGGTGGGGCCCTGGGCTCACTACTCGCTGCCCCACCAGCAGAGTCGTCTATGTCTTCCCTGGTCCCGCTTATGCGGTCCCTGGGGGCCTGGCTAGAGCTCTGGGCATCCCAGCTCCTGAGGGACCATCAGACTCGGCTCATTCAGTTCACTCCCAAGTTCAGGGCAATCGGTTCACCTCAGTGTTGAGCCAGGATGCCCCTGTCTTTGTCTGATAATCGCGGTCCCTACTGGCGAAAGGCAGCGATACCTGGCCCGGCCCCTCCAGCCGAGATGGACTCCAGTGTTCTACAGCCCCTACTTCGCCATTGCCCAAGAAGCGCGGTGGGTTACATCCAATCTGGGACCTCGTGTTCTGAACTGGGCCCTTGTCAAGCTCCCGTTCAAGATGTTGGCGCGGGGCACATCTTTCAATACGTCCGTCCCTTCGATTGGGTTGCAGCGATCGACCTGAAAGAGCCGCCTACTTCATGTCTCGATCCTCCCTCGATTCCGCTTTCGTGCGTGCGACGCATAAGCGGCGAGCATAGCAGTAGGCCCTCCCCTTGGGCACCTCAGCCGGTTGAGGCTTCAGGTCAACGGGAAGAGCAAACTCTCCCCTACGGAGGATCTCTTTTCTCGGCATGGGTTGGACTTCGGTCCAACCTCACATACGTCTCTCAGAGGATCGTGCTCAGTCAATGCTGAATGCCTGGAGTCTCTCCAGCGCATGAAGAGGCCGGTTCCACTGGAAACATTTTCAGAGGCTCCTGGGGCATATGGCATCTCAGCCCGATATCACGCCCTCGGATTGCTTCATAGACCGCTTCAGCATTGGCTTCACGACGAGTCGAGATGGGCATGGGGCCACGGCATACGAGTCTCTCACACCCCGCCCTGCCGCCGCACCTTCAGCCCATGGTCGGACCTTGCTTTTCTTCGGGCAGGAGTTCCCCAGAGCAAGTATCCAGGCATGTTGTTGTTTCAACAGACGCCTCCACGGGCTGGGGGCCATGTGCAACGGGCATGCAGCCGCTGGGCTCTGGACAGGGCCCCAGCTGCAGTGGCATATCAATTGCCTCGAGTTGCTGGCAGTATGGCTTGCTCTGCGCCGCTTCAGAACGCTGCTACACGACAAGCATATACTGGTCCGTTCGGACAACACTGCGACCATTGCGTACATCAACCACCAGGGCGGTCTACGCTCCCGTCGCATGTCGCAACTCGCCCGCCATCTCCTCCTTTGGAGTCAGAAGCATCTGAGGTCGCTTTGCGCCGTTCATGTCCCAGGCGAGCTCAATCGTGCAGCCGACGAGCTCTCACGTCAGCCCGCCCTTCCGGGAGAATGGTGACTCCACCCCGATGTACTCCAGCTGATTTGGAGACGCTTCGGGGACGCTCAGGTAGACCTGTTTGCCTCCCCGGACACGTCTCACTGCCAGTTGTTTTTCTCCCTGTCCGAGGGGACCCTCGGTACAGATGCACTGGCATGCAGCTGGCCTCGGGGCTTACGCAAATATGCGTTTCCCCCAGTGAGCCTTCTCGCACAGACCCTGTGCAAGGTCAGGGAGGACGAGGAGCAAGTCCTCTTGGTGGCATCTTACTGGCCCAATCGGACGGGGTTCCCAGAACTGATGCTCCTCGCGACAGCCCCTCCTTGGCAAATTCCTCTGAGGAGGGATCTCCTTTCTCAGAGAGGGGGCACCCTCTGGCACCCGCGCCCAGAAATGTGGAATGTCCACGTATGGTCCCTGGACGGGACGCGGAGGTTCTAAGTGGGCTACCTCCAGCGGTAGTAAACACTATCACTTCTGCCAGGGCCCTGTCTACAAGACAAGCTTACAGGCTGAAGTGGAACCTGTTCGTCGATTGGTGTTCTCCCCTCCGGGAGGACCCCCGTAGATGCCCGATCGCAGTCGTGCTTTCTTTCCTGCAGGATGGGTTGGAGCGAAGGCTGTCTCCCTCCACCCTCAAAGTGTATGTCGCCGCTATTGCCGCACATCACGATGCAGTAGACGGTAAGTCTCTGGGGAAACACGACCTGGTCATCAGGTTCCTCAGAGGGGCAAGGAGGCTAAATCCTCCGTGCCCTCACCTGGTACCCTCTTGGGATCTCCCCTCAGTCCTGTCGGCCTTGAGGGGGGCCCCCTTTGAGCCTCTGCAGTCAGTAGAGCTTAAGTTTCTGTCACTGAAGACAGTGCTCCTCACGGCATTGGCCACAGTTAAGAGGGTAGGGGACCTGCAAGCATTTTTGGTCGACGATTCGTGCCTAGAATTCGGGCCGGGTGACTCTCACGTTGTCCTGAGACCCCGGCCTGGATATGTGCCCAAAGTTTCCACCATGCCCTTCAGGGATCAGGTGGTGAACTTGCAAGCGCTGCCCCGGGAGGAGGCAGACCCAGCCATTGCTCTGCTCTGTCCCGTTCGTGCCTTGCGCATCTATGTGGACCACACGCAGAGCTTCAGGACCTCAGACCAGCTCTTTGTCTGCTTCGGAGGACAGCAGAAGGGAAGAGCTGTCTCCAAACAAAGACTCGCCCACTGGATAGTGGAGGCTATAGTCTTGGCCTATCAGGCCCGGCGCTTACCGTGCCCCCTTGGTGTGAGAGCACACTCTACGAGAGCCGTTGCTTCCTCTTGGGCTTTGGCGCAAGGCGCCTCGATAGCAGACATTTGTAAAGCTGCCGGCTGGGCGACACCTAATACGTTTGCGAGGTTTTACAATCTCTGTATAGAGCCAGTGTCCTCCCGTGTACTTGTCTCGGATGGCCAGTAACACTGGAACCCGCTCGGTGTCAATCACGCTTGCTGCGCCATTCCCCTCTACGGACCGGATACGTGCGCCTTGTTGCTTCTCAGTTCAGTTCCCCACGGCGAACCCTGTTGAAGTTCCTCCCGCACCCTCGGCAGTCAGGTGTGGCGGAGCACCAGACGCCAGGTCCAGTACTCGTACGTTGCCCAAGGTCAACCCTTGTGCTGGGCTAGGTGCCCGTGTGTAGTGATTCCCCTTGGGTGATCCCACATGTGTATTCTTCCACGGTACGGCTCCCCCCACGTTGAGCCCGTGTCTTCCCAGGCAGAAACCTTCTGCTCTCTCTGCTGTGTAGCTATCTCACCCCAGGCGGGCTGAGTCTACCTCAGAGACTCCCGTATGTAGTACTGCCCTTGGCCAGTCCATATGTGTAATCTCCACATGATACCTCCTTATGCGGGATGTGGCTCCGTAGCGTTTACTTGGGGTACGCTTTCCCAGTGTTATTCTACCCACTGAGCGGAACAGCAGTGCGGTCATCTCTGCCTAAACCCTGTCCTATCTTCCATCCCAACTGGTGTGGGGGGACTTGCCGGCTTCTGCAGAGCACTGGAGGGGGTCAGCAATAGTGGCGTTTTCCAAGGGATCCCATTAGTCAGTCACTCTGACGTTACGTCGAACGTGACTGACTGATAGGGAACGTCTCGGTTACTTGCGTAACCCCCGTTCCCTGAAGGAGGGAACGGAGACGTAACGTCCCGTCACCATAGTTGCTGTACCACCGCTGTACGGCCGGGGCACACAGTCTCGGCTCCTCAGCGAAAAACTGTTGTGCGTTTGCACGCGCTCTCCTTTTATACCCGCAGCGCGGGGCGGGGTGCGCGTGGCGAAACACGCACGCCAACTGTCATTGGCTTGATTTGTTAACACTCAATGGTGATTGGGCTCTCCGGCGAGACGTTACGTCTCCGTTCCCTCCTTCAGGGAACGGGGGTTACGCAAGTAACCGAGACGTTATCCAGGCTGCAGGTGCACCTAGCTATTAAATCACAGCTTCTCCCCATCTCTCTCTCGCTATCTCACTCTCTCTCTGAAGATTCTTAATAGTTAGTTTTATTTTATAATTTGTTTTAGTTTTTTTTTTTCTGATTTGATATGTATGTTTCCTGCTTATGATAACCTTGGTTCAAGCTGTCTAGCCAAAGCCAATCATTAAGGCAGTTTAAAAACACTTATGCTGCATTACTTTGTCTTCCCCTTTTCACTGTGTTTCTCCCGCTTTCTTGTTTATTGTATCTCTTGTGCTCTGAGAGAGAAAATAGATCTGTGAATGTTGAGAGTGCATCACATGCCATTATGCAAATTAAGGGTAGGAGAACCTCACATGTAACTACTTTTCTGTACGCTCTCTCTAGAATTTTAGTGTCTATACCTAAATAAATTATACCTTTTTTTATCAGTGAAGCACAGAATGTCATTCACACATGCATGTTGATTTTTTAAATTCCACCCATCTGTCACCATGGTGACATTAAAATCCCAAAGCATGTATTCTCCTGATGGCTTTTAAGTGCTGTTTTCTTTAATGTTATTCAATAATTTGGAATTGTTTGTAATATTGTCCTCTTATTCATAATTATGTGGAATTTATATTAAATATTCATGTTTATGTATTATATATGATATATTTTTCATAGATATGTATTATATATGTCACTGAATTAATGTGAAAACTTGCATGAACACACACATAAATCTATTAAAATTGCTTTATATTCTGCGCCTTTCATCTTCTGAATTCTAACAAATGGTGGACATATCTACACATTTTTTATTCATTTTGAAACCCTGCTCTTCCTCATTATCAAACAGTCAGTGCTTATGTAATAAATGTGTGTATGTTAGTTTTCAGCTTCAGAGGTTTCAAAACATTACTCATTCAAGTAATTGAATATCTTCCTATTAATTATAAAGTCCACTAGCAGCTAGACATGTAAATGGACAAAATAGTCCTTAACTGACCCTTACAAATGTTTCTGGCTAATAATATACCTTCGCAACTGCTTCGTCTCATATGCTTTTGATCTTTTCTTTTTTGTCAAAGTCTGTGGAGAATCTGTATGTTTGAATTGTTTTAAACATAATTGTATATAAATGATTAAAAAATATGGCATTAATAAAACAATAAAAGGGTATTATTTTCACTGTTTCATATCTTTCAAATATTTATAGAATTCTTGAAGTTCATGCTGTGAGTATGAAATAAACACGCAAAACATTGGCATGAAAATTTGAACTTCATACTACCAACATAATTTTAGTTATATGTATTTTTTCATATTGATTGTTTGAGTGTTTGAGGAGACCTAATTCTTATTGGACATTCAGCCTGAGCTGGAAAGTACGTTGGTCAATGGCAGTTGTTTTAAATGTGCTATAGAAATAACATTTGTATTGTATTGTATTGTATTGTATTGAGCTAGCAACAGTAACCAAGTGGGCGGAGCTTAACAAATGATTATTGATCAACTATGTGAAAACTGTCTGTGGTGAACCGAAAACAAGCCTACATTGACAATTTGCGTGTGACATTTATCCCTTTCTTTGATATCATGAAATGAATGCTGTATGTTGCCATTTTCTGAATCTGTATTTCTCTGGGGGCCATATTTGCAATTCACTGTCACAAAGGGTGACATTTTAAGTTGAAAATCACTTTTTAGATGCCCATATTGTACAGTAGACAATCTTCAGCTACCATTGTTAGAGGAGCAGTTTTGACATGCCTTCTCCTCTTCTGTCAGAATCTGCCACCAAAACTGTTGTTTACATTCAGCCTTTGACAGTCCATTTCAAAGTGGATTAGTGGATAAGGCGACCTGAGCGAGTTAATTTCCATTTTCCACCTTAGCGAAAGGCCTGGGATGATGAGGATTTTGTTTGAGATGCTGTCTAGAGGGTCATGCACTCTCCTATTTTGTTGGGGCAGAATGGAATTGGGTCTGGGCGGCGTGATGGTAGAAATGCATCAGCCAGTAGAAATTCTGCTTTAGCACAATATATCTGTGCTGCATATCATCTATTTTGCAATGTTTTAGTCTGATTTTAAGCCAGGTGTTACATGTTGCACTGATGACTTGCATATAGGAATACCAGGAATTACACAAGCTTTAGTCTGGATCCAACCCTTAAAGATCCGAGATGACCAAACTCCTGAGAAGAGATGATGCCAACCCCTCACACAACATACAGAATTGACCAAATGTTGCCATAAGTTAAATATATTACGTTTCTGCAATAAATAAATCTATTGTAGAAACTTAATTTCCTCTAAAGCTGCTTTGCAACGATTGTATCGTGAAAGCGCTATACAAATAATCTTGAATCGAATATACCAACATTCAAATGTTTGGGGTGAGTAATGTATGTGTTTATTTATTTATGAGCAATACATTGATGAACAGTGACTGACTTACATTTCAAATAAATGCTGTTCTTTTGAAAATAATCCTGAAAATGCATCACTGTTTCCATAAAAATATTAGGCAGCACAACCTTTCTTAACATTTATAATAAGAAATATTTTGTGAGCACCAAATCAGTATGCTAGAATGATTTATGAAGGATGATGTAACAATAAGAAAATTCAGCGTTGCATCACAGCAATAAATTAGGTTTCAAAATATATCCATAGAAAGCAGTTAGTTGAAATTGTAATATTTCACTATATTATTATATGTATTGTATTTTTGATCAAATGAAAGCCGCATTTGTGAGCACGATATTTCTTTCAAAAACATACAAAATCTTAAAGATCTCAAACTTTTGAAAAATAGAGTATTATTTATCTATTATGAAGGTATTTATATACATATATTATTAAAATAAAAATAATATTGTATTCAATAAAATATTTAACTTACAGTGATGTATACTGTTAGTGTTTTACTGTGAAGTCCAGTGCAAGTAGTTTTTTTAGTGCAGAAGTTGAAGAATGAGCTGCCTGTGTTCTATGCTATGCAGTGCAAGACATGCTACAGTGCTGTCAGAGTCAGTGTGGCTGATGTGTAGATGGAATCCAGTGTGAGGGGTAGGTGGGTGAGTTTCATTGCTATTTGGAGTTCAGCAGTCTGATAACCTGTGAGAAGAAGCTATCTCGTGTTCTGCTGGTTCGGGTTCTGATGCTGCGGTACCGTCTGCCTGATGGTTGCAGCGAGAAGAGTTCATGACTCGGGTGGCAGGAGTCTCTGATGATCATCCGTGCTTTCCTCACATGCTTTCGTGCTATATAACCCTCAGCACAGATGTCAAGAGTTCCTGTTATGTTTTGCAGTATAAAATTATTAAAACATGAATATATTGACAATGTAAACATCAAGAATATAGAAAGGGCCTATTACTGTTATACATTAAACATGTTCGCAAAAGACATATCTATCAATTTGCTGCTTTACAGTACATCTTTGTTTGTTATAGGTTAACAGCCAGCTTTCAAATTGCAGTATGCGGCAGCAAATAAAGATCTGTAACACCCACGCTCACACTTTACAGAATGTAATTTGTGAGCTTGAGCTCCAGGATGCATAGATGTAGGTTATTGGCGGTGTATTTTTTACTTGAGCGCATTAGGCTTTATGCAGTGATGATAGGCTTAAACAGACATCGATATGCATCCACTATAATGTTTGTCCTCCAATGAAACCACATTCAGATTTTATATCACCTCTGAGCTCAGTAGCCAGTCCCAGAGCCGCTATATTTTACCTTCGTAAAGGAAACGTGTCAAAGCAGCAACCGTATCGTCCCTGTGTATCTGCCGAGCTTGAGCTCAGTCTGGACCAGAAACCGCAAGCGTGATTTAGATCATATCAATTCTCATAGCAACTTGTTAGAGTTTAATCATTGTCACTGGAGCAATTCACTAGACTTTGAACCTGAATGTAATTATACAAATAACTTATCTCATGTTTGACACGTAAAGCCAGACAGTGCACAGCATGCATGAAATTATTGCTTTGATAAATGTCCATCCTAATTAGTCCACAGACCTGTGGGCTTAAATGTTAGTCAATTAAGGTGCTAAACGACTGATTAAAAGACCAATTAAAGAGGCCAAATATAAAAACAAAACTGTTTACTGTGGGTCATGTTATTTACAGGGTTTTAGCACGCTACATCCGTCGATATTCTGATAAGCAGAGGTGAGTGGTGAGGTTAGAAATTCTCAATTATTCCGTCGTGATAATCTCATTAAAATCTCAACTCAATAACACAGTATTCACACCAGCAGAACTCTGAAACAGCAGCGTGTTTATTTAGCAAGACAAGTAATAGAAAATCCATATTTAATATCCGTAAGTGTCATAAATATTTGATATTTGAATAACAATCCCCCTTCCTGTCTGATAAAGGGTTTGGCTTCAGACATGCCGTACGCGGCCTCTCATTCATGTTATCCACGTCATGTGGAAGAAATTAGACAAAATAATATAATTGTGTCAGAGATGAGGGTTTATCATTTTATGTTATGATTTATATTTGGATGCTTGCTTTGTATTCCGACAGCTTCAGAGAATAAGAGACAGGCTTCCGAGATTTGAGGGATGCGCCCAAGATGGGCCAATGCATAATGCCTGATAATTCAAGGTAAAAGTGTGGGGAAATGTCACGGGCCTCTGAGGAATATCAATGACTGAGAGATGAAACTTCAGACTGAGGGGTTGAGTTAGGCTGTACAGCTGTGTGAACAATGGTGATCAATCATCTCAGTGTCATGACAGACTGGCCTGGGGTGCTTTGTGTTATCATCAACGTGCTTTACCAAAGGCATGTACAATCAAGACTGGATTGGGCCTTGAATTGTTGGGTGATCGATAGTCCGCACACTTTCTGTTGCATCTGAAGTTCAAGCGTCAAATTGAATTAAGCTATAGATCTGTAATTGTGTTTTTTGGTGAAGGTTTCTTTCATATATTCCTTTGGGGAATTGAGTATAATAATTCTGAAGGTTGATTTGATGGTTACTGTCTTTAACAGCTAAATCTTTGTGTTTTACATCATGGCTACCATTACTGATGTATGGATGTGGAATGTCAAAAGAAAATACTTTTGTTTCCTGGAATTTGTATCTAATAATGTATTGAGCTGAACTACCTCTTGTCTGTCTTCCTCACAGTTACCTGCCCTATGAACGAGGTATTGACAGCCTCCACGGGAATAATCCTGAGTCAATCACCGGGCAGCAGCCTGCCGCACTTTGAGTCCTGCTCCTGGGTGGTGAAGGTGGATTCAGGTTACAACATCACTTTCACTATTGAACATTTCCAGACCAGCAGACAGTTTGATGAGCTGGAGATCTTTGATGGTGAGTGGAGTTAATCACAGCTTTTCCTTAGGATCTTTTTTGGAAGATCCATACTGATCCTTCCATAAATAATATACACTACAGTTGAATTTTTCATTAACTGTTCCCTCCTGGTGGAATGACCTGCCCAACTCAATCCAAGCAGCTGATACCTTAGCCATCTTCAAGAAATGGTTAAAAACACATCTCTTCCATCTTTATTTTATCTTTTAACTCTATCAATCTCTATCCTAATTATATTTTATCAATTTTTTATGTTTTATTTTAAAAAAAACTTGGCCCTCTATCACTTGCACTCTCTATACATTTTTTCTAACTGCTTGTTTCTCTTTAAAAACCCTAACACTAGCTTTCTATCATATTCTATTTACTTTCTTTTCTTTGTGTGTGTGTGCATGTGTGCTTTGTATATATATTTGAAAAAAAAAAATTGCTATTATTTTAACCATTACACTCCTTGCTATTAGGGGTGTAATGGTTCACACAATTCACGGTTCGGTTCGATATGACACAGTGGTGTCACGGTTCGTTACGTTTTCGATACGGGTGGCAAGGCAATTGGGTACGTCGCAATGTTGGGAATATTTCTGTTTTAAACCATGAAGGCGAGCCAATGGATTTCAAACAAGCATTTGCACCAGGGTTTGCACACGTGCAAACTAAACTCGAGATGTATGCTGGTGAATGTCTTAATCTCAGTCATTTCACTATAAGCAGAAAGTGAAATTAAAAACGGAATGATGGAGTAATGACGGAGCTTTCAGCATCTAACGCCGCATATTCTCTCAGAGACAAAGAGAGACGAATCTACTTCAACATGTGCTGATAACGGTATAGCCTATTTCATTTATTTCCATTTATTTCTCTTTTGGCCCGTACATACTGAAACAAAATGAGAAGAAACATATTTTGTGTTAAACAAGTTGTTTTTGAAAGTCGGTGCTTGAAATAAAAGCTTTTTATTTCATTGATTTGTATTGATTACTGTAGTGTTACTATTTTAATTATACCTTATATTGTAGGTAGCCTATAGCCTAATAGACCTGTTTTAAAAGACCTTTTTTAAAAACATTTTAATTGAGGAGTAAATATTTCCTAATCTTATCCTCGCAGCTCGTCAGTTTTGTGGTAATTATTACGGGGCAAATTAATTATACTTGTTATTTAATAATAAAAGTAACTTAATAATAATAATAGGCCTAATAAAAATAAGAATGTAACAGGCCTACATTATTTGGAAATGCCAAATCCTCTTAAGATTGCCAATAATTGATGTTTTAGACGATATCTCTGGCTATCGTCGATACAAGATAATTTTTCAACGCACCCCAGCAAGGGGAGGTTATCATGAGGCAGACGGCACGTTGCCCGTTGCGTCATTTGGGCTGCATTTTTGAGTGCAGTGGCACTGATATATCACAAACTTTAAGCTTTTATTTTCCAAACGTAATAGGATAAGTCCAACAAATTGTTCGGTTTGTAATGCATACCGAACCGAAAGCCTCGTACCGTACGGTTCAATACAAATATGAGTATCATTACACCCCTACTTGCTACGTGTACTGCGTTGCGCTAACTGAGACTTTTCATAGCACTTATTTTATTGCTCTTTTGTTGGTTTTGATTGCTTCTATTGTCCTCATTTGTAAGTTGCTTTGGATAAAAGCATCTGCTAAATGACTAAATGTAAATTTAAGTTTAAAACTATACTTTAAAAAATCATAAAACTGTTTTAAAAAGTATGCATGCATGTATTATAAACTACAGTTTAAAAATGTAAAAATGCTAGGTTATTAATATTTTAAAGCAATCGTCTATGCTTAGAAAGGATGTATGTATTCATGATTAAAATGCAGTAAAAAAGTATTGTGAAATATTATTGCAGTTTTCAGCAGCAATTACTTCAGTTTTCAGTGTCACACGAACCTTCGGAAATCATATGCTGTTAAGCGGCAATCAATATGCTGATTTGCTTCTCAGTAAACATTTATTAATATTATTCATGTTTATACATTTTTATATTTCTGTGTATGTATTTTGTAAATATTAATGTTTGTGTAGAGAGATGATTGATTGATTGATTGATTGATTGATTGATTTATTGATTGATGTTATAATAACGTTTTATGATAAGATTGAATCAAGGTACAAACATCATAGCGAAACTAGTTCTGACATTGTTTTTGATCATAACAAGCTGTTTTTTCTTCGCATTCCAATACAATTACTGACACACCTCACAGACAACCTTGCTTCGTTGAGCAAGATAGACAGTTGAATAGATGCCAAAAGGGATGACCTTTGCTTTGACACAGTGAAAACCTATTGTAAAAGGCAAAGGAAATTGCTTTAGCCAGCAGAGGTCTGTTCAGGGCCAATCTTATGTCAGTGGCTTTGCTGGGGTCAAAGTGATCCCATTTAGACTGAAGGGTCATTTTATCCACAGTCCAGTAATATAATGAAAATCATGTTACATATTGTTTTTGAAAGAGTTCTCTTTTATTGCTAATTTAAATAATATTTTCTGTTTTAAAATGTTAAACACATTTATTTATTTGAGGGTAAAGCTGAATGTTCAGTGTCACATGATATTTCAGGAATCATTATAATATACTGATTTGATGCCCAGGAAAAAAAACAATATTGGTGCCATGTCAGTGTTGAACATTTTTCTGCTGCTTAATATTTTTGAAGAAACTGTGACATTTCTGCGACAGTTCTTTGATGAATAGAAAGTTCAGAACAACATAATTTATGTAAAATAAAAATATAGTTTCTAATATTATGTCTTTAATATCACTCTTAATCAATTGGTTGTATCACTCTCAATCAAGTATTATATTATTCAAATAAATACTACTTTTGAATGGTAATGTAAATTGTTTTGGGTATTACTATTCTCAATGTTTTCCGAAAGTTTGATAGTCAGTTTTAAATTCTCTCAAAAATATAATTCATTCTTGTTACCTCAAATAATTTAATTTAAATCTAAGCATAGTTAAAAAAGAGAGGAAGCCACGAACAAAAAACAGGACTTACACACTCCCAGAAAACAGGTAAAGTTGTTGAACTTTTTTTCTGAGAGTGCAGTATAAGACAGCCGGCCCTCACAGAATCACATTGTGCTACACACTTTTTTCTGAGGCTGATAAATCGCCTGTGCTGGTGTGTATTTGTGTGTCATCTGGGAGCAGTGTCAGCTACTCCTGTGGGGATCTGGCATGCTCAATGCTGATTACGCTTTCAACTCCCATTGCGCTCCGAAGCAGACTTTGCTTTTCACAACATGCCAAATCCAGCCAGATCACACCAGATCCCTTTACCTCCCCGCAGCTTGGCCCAGACGCTAACATGATGCCTGAAATGGCCTTTAACACACACGCACGCACGCACGCACGCACGCACGCACGCACGCACACACACACACACACACACACACACACACATACACACAGCTGGACTGAATCAGAGCCCTGTCACTCAGCATTAACCACGAGGGGTGGAGAGGCTATGTTGTGACAGAAACACAACACTGGTATCATTGCTGGTGGTAAACATGTCAGTTTGAAGTTTGTAAGATCTGTGGCTACCGATAGTGACAGGAAGAGATGAGAGAAATGCAGATTTTTTTTCAGTTCAAAATAAAAATGAAAATGAAATGTAATAAACAAAAAGTATTTTTTGTGGGGGGTTTTATTATTGTTTGTGGGGAGTGATTCTCAAGTTCATATGTACTCCAACTTTGAGTAAATCTGATTTTATGCATTTTAAATTAACAATTGATTCACAATTGATACTGCACCAGAGATGCATCATATACATGGTAACTGTATGCTTTGCTTTATCCTGCAGGTCCATCAAGACAGAGTCCACTGCTCATTTCTCTGAGTGGGAACTATTCATCTCCCTTCAGTATTACTAGCACTGCAAACAAGGTTTACCTGCACTGGTCTTTCGATCACACCTCCAGCCACAAGGGCTTTCGAATCCGCTACTCCGGTGAGTATTCAAACACATCATCAAAACACACATTTTCAATAACAGATTGTATTTGGATTTCCCCAAGCCACTGTTCCCTGTGGACAAATGGTGATCTCAAAACACAATGAAGGAATCAATGTATTATATTAATTTGTTATTTGTTTCAATTTATATTAGAACTAGACATGTATTTTCAAATACAGATACGCACTCTAGTGCAAAATTCTTAGGCCACTAGTATTTTAACCAAAAATAAAATAGTTTTAAGCCAGCTACTTCTATCTTTTGCTGTAGTGTGTCAGTAGGACATATCAGTTTCCAAACATTCCTTTTGTCATTAATTGTAACAATCAATTTAGACTGTTGTATGCAAATCCAAAATAACTATGGCAACATCCCTACAAAGCTACATTACTGTGAGAAGTTTTAGGCACTGTAAGCCATGCTGTAAAGTTTGACTGCTTTCAAAAATAAAGTCATACATATATTTTATTTGTCAATTCACTTGTATTAACTTAGTTAAATCAACATTTGGTATGACCACCCTTTGCATTTAAAACAGATTTTGTCCTAGGTACAATTGTGCATAGTCTCAGGTCGCTTTGTAGGAAGGTTTCTTGAAGCATCTTGGAGACGATTTAATTAAAACAAGACTAGGTACTGTGAAATGCTATTAAGTCTTCACTACCTGCTAGCGAATACAAACTTATAGTGTAACTAGTGTAGGTTGAGTCATGAACAAATTACTCTTATGACCCGATTATTTGAATTAATTAGCCACAAAAGACCCAAGACCAATGAGTTATCGGTTTGGCTTACAAATGACAACATCTAACAAATCAGGTGACTCCTCGACTGCCTGAATGTTTATGACAGCTTACAGATAAATATACACATTCACAAAATGACCAATTATGACTCCCTGCTGCAAAAACAGAATTATGCACAAAACGCTGCCACAAGCTATCAAGTCCTGATTGCGTCGTTTCTTTAGCAATCGCGTAATTCTAAATGAGTTATTACCCCGTAAATATTTAAAAAGTTTCCATATGCTCCTAATCATTAGCTTTTCAGAAGAATGACTAATCATCTCTTTGTCTGGCTCATCAGGGTCCTTTCTCACGGCATCAGCTTGTTTTGCTTTTTCTGCTCTCTCCTTGCATGATGGATTTTTGATATAGGGCTCTGTGACAGTCTGGGTTAGCAGCGGCAGCACACCTAGGTTTCCCTGCTCAATATGGATTCCCTTCTGTAGCGATACCTTGGTGGGACAAAAACAGATGGTGGGACAGATTCAAATCTTCGTACCATTTTCTTTCTCAATCCATCTTTTATCTCCACATGCTGTTACTTCATCAACTGTAGCGGGTCCTTTCACAACGCCTCCCTCTCTCTTTTGTTTTCTCTTCATTTTTTTTTTTTCTGACCTTTTTGTTCCCACCATCACCTGTGTGAGGTTTGCTAAATGAATGGCTTTGAGAAGTTTGAAGGCCTTGCTTTGGAAAAAGAAGAAACGGGGCAGGTTAAAGGTTGAAGATTGACAGCATCAACTTTGTAATTTAAAAACACGGTCCAAGGAGCATGAAATTGTGTTTGTGTTGTAACTTTATTAAATGCAAAGCTGGGGTGCTTGGGTCAAAGTAAGGTAGGAAACAGCACAATGACTGGTTGACGCAGATGCACAAAGTATTGGAGCAGGAAAGATACATTTCTGCTAAGGCTTCTCTTACACCTAGACCTATGTGGCCAATAACCAATAGCAGTCTTTTTTGCCATTTAGAGGGAACAAAACAAAACCGCTCTAAAACCACATTTGAATCCATTTAACCCATTAGTGCAGGTTTTACGACAGGTATATGATGTGTACACTTTCAAATTTGTCCATGATCTATAATCTCCAGTCAGGGCTAATGGACGAGAAGCCGGAAACATTTTATGTATCAGTGGTTTGAACGGTTTGTGCCTTGTAAAACTTGATGGTTGCCCTCCCATTACTGTTATCTTTATTTATTTATTTATTTTTCTTTGTCCTACAGTAGGTTAACGATTTCTGTGAAGAGCTAAATGTCCATGAAATTACTTTGTGAATGCAGTTTTCTCTCCTGTGTCAATGTTTGATGGAAAGTTGAGACAGGATTTTTTTCCGGATTTTTGCTTTTATGATTTTAGATTTTATGATTATAGATTTTAACCAAAATTTTAGACACTGATATATTTTTTGATCCATTTTCTTAAAACAGAAATAAATTAATTATTATATTATTATATTATAATTGTGATACTTTTATTCAGCAAGGACACATTCAATTGATCAAAGTGACAGCAAATACATTAATAAAGTTAAAAGTTGTCTTCCACGTAAATTCTGTGCTTTTTGAACTTCATTATTGTTCAATTAAAGTCCTGTTTTTTTGGAGGGGGGGGGGGATTATCAAATAAATGCAGGTGGTGTGATATTTGTCAACTTTTAGAAATACACTAGTTTGTAAATTATATTGAATCTACAACACAGCAAGACTAAAAAACACAATTGTAAAACAAAATAAAAAATATGGGTTAATAACATGGGCGGCACATTGTTTTCTAGCCGTCCTTTTTTAATTGTTGATCCATGCACATGTTTCAGATGGGCATCTTTGACTATTGCCTAGTCTCGTGCCATCAGCACAGTGTTTTTAACATGACTTTAATGTAGCTATAGCTAACAGCTATTCAGCTTTGAAAAATATGTCCCCCCTCCGCTCTATTCCATTGTATAGCCTTTTATTGCCATCTAGCTGTTTTCAATGCTAGAATGTGTCCTGTGTGAGTGGTCCCTCACTCTCCTAAAGGAAATTATCATTGCTAGACATTGTGTTGGACTGAAATTAGAATTGGTTTAATGGTATTTAAATGGAAGTTCGCCAAGAGCTTGTTCATCTAATATAATACAAGGGAATATACATAAGCGGCTGCTTAAAGAAAATAATTTTCTTAGTCAGTAGTTTTGCATTATCCTTTACATAGTGTATCTTGCATATATCTAGATTTAATTTCCTGTGCAGTTTGCCTTCGCAAGTTAACTTTGCTTATTTTATTTTATTTTTTCTTTATGTATAACAACAAATAAAGCTTAAGAAATGTAAGTAATACTAGTCTGCCTCTCTGCCTTTTCCAGGAAACCTCCACTAATCTTACACTAATTATTTTGCATTAATTAAATAGTCTGGGGGCAACATCCCAAGCCCCTGCATTGCGGGCAGCTAGCCAAATATGTTTACCTGTAACACTGAAGGATTATATGAACGTGAACTCGTGAAACAGATAGGCCTGTAATGCGGTCATAGCGATTAATAATGCGACAAATTGCATTCCTGCCCCATTTCCTCCTAATGTCCTCCATACCTCCTTTTATATTATGCTGGTATCATTACCGTCATTCTTTTTCTTGTTTGGTCTGCAAGGAGAACAGCCTGCTGAGATCTGATCTCAGACACCTCGTGTGCCACAGGAGAGAATTAGGCCTACATTGCATATGCAAACAGCATAATTTTGTATAATGACTTGTTGTATTCGGAGTTACAGTTTAGACTAACAACCTGTACACAAAACTATAGATTTTTTTGTTTGTTTCATATCCATCATTTATGACCTTCCACAAGTTCCTGCAATTCAATACCGTGGATCTTTTTAATCAGTCCTCAGCTCCCAGCTGCATTAATATCCACTGTTTCCAGTAAACAGGATGAGGAATCGAAACGCAATAAGCAGCAGGCTTCACAGACTGATGTGTTTTTGATTTCTAGCTGTGTTTACATTTGTATGTGCTGCAGCGGCATACTGCAGTACCCCAGACCCTCCAGTGAATGGCTCGGTACATAGCCAGACGGGCACAAAGCTTGGCAGTACCTTGCGCTTCAGTTGCGACCGGGGCTTCAACCTGATTGGCCAGACCACTGCCACCTGCACCCGCACCCCGCAGGGCATCTACCAATGGAACGCTCCAGTGCCGCTTTGCCAAGGTGAGTCTGAAAATCTTGTCTGAAATAACTTGGACAAAGTCTGGAGACGATTATCCTTGTGTCCTCACTGAACTCTCTCTGCGAAAGACTGGCGCCGGCATGGCTAATTCCGTATTCAATCAATGTTTAGGGCTTGGCTGCATCTGTCAAATTGCTCATCACAATAAATGGGTTAGCCAGGAGCCATAGCTGCAAGACTATTGTTAATGTGATGTCCGAGGGGAGAGTCTCCTCAGAAAGAGACAGTTATCATCCACTAAAGCAGGGGCCTCCACGGGGTCTACCGTTTTGCAGTGTCAGAAGTTCTGGGTTTTATCACCACTTCCTAGCTAACAAAGGTCTCGCCTGTGAGAGAGGTGAATTTCTCTTTGACAGAGACTGTGTGAGATGCCTTAGGCCGAGAGCAATGGGATCTACTGAACATGCTGAATGGTATTTTTTGTATTCGAAAGTGGGATGTAGATGACTCATGATTCATTGTAAGTTGAGTAGCATGGATATTAAATCAATTATGTGATAGTCCTTTGAAAGGAGAGGCATTATAATGACTTTTGAGACTATGGAGAATAATACAGTGGTTACTGATCTGGGCTGGATGTCAGAAGTGTGTAGGTTCAAACAAATGAGGGGCCAATCATGAACTCTAAAAATCATGAAAGTGTCTCTATTTTGGCCTTGAGAAAGACACATAACCTCGGGTTGATCGAGAGGGAATGTCACTGTAAGTGAAATTTAGATCACATTGGATAAAAGTGATTGCTAAATGACTAATTAAGATGGTAGAGGAGGCAGATCTATGGGTGTTAAAACTTTTAAATCAGCATTGCTTGTCATCCTGGTGTTGGTGTTCTGATTTGACAAATACAGTGGTGCAAAAATGTATTTAGACACTTAAGCAGCCCACATTTTATTGCAATTGAATAAAAAAATATTTATAATTTTTACTATTTTTTTTTTTTTTTTTTGTATTTACTTTAATTTTTTTGTATTTTCTATAAATGTCAGCTTGTTTAATGTTGTATTTGATGATAAAGTGCCAAACCAAGTGTCATCTGCAAACAAATGTAACCTTCTCTGTGAAATCCAGGCTAAAGTCTCAAAATCTAATTATGAGAAAACAAGAATCAAAGTTTGATTTCCACCATTAACTTCACTATAATTTCAAACTTTGACATGATCTTACTGAGTCAATTTTAAAGATATAAAGGTTACATTTTCAAAGAACGTTATTTACCATATGAAGGGTGTTTTCTGTAGTTAAAAGTAAATCACAAAAAATGGCTTTAGCTGGGTTTTCACAGAGAGGGTCACAAATGATGCTACTATAAATATTTTTTTAGTTCAATTTTTTTGTTTCTGTTTCTACAGTATTTTCTTTTTTAAATAATATATTATTATTTATATTTTACAATCTATGATGTAGACATTCCTATATTTACGTATGTCTAAAGTGCCCAAATACATGTTGAGGCCAGAGAGAACGTGTTTATACTGTGTTTATGTTCAGTTCCCTCTGACTCTCTGGTGGCTGTCCAGGATGTTGACGTTCTTACTGTGTCCTTAGTCCATTTCCAGATGATCTCGGCTTGTGCCCGTTGCTTTCTAGCTGCTCTTGTTTACCTTCCCAGACCCACTGCAAGCTTGTGTTTGCACAGTCACATTGCTGCTTTTGGCGTGTTCACTTAGTGCGTTTACACTCAGTATTCTTTGAAGTGTGTTGGCGAAAAGAAATACCCACTTTCCTTGGGGTTTTGTGAGAAAATACTTGAGCTCTTTTTTGAGGTCAGAATCTTTCTTTCTTTCACAGTTGTTTCCTGTGGGATGCCCATTGCACCAGTGAATGGCACTGTCATCGGGCAGGACTTCACTCTCGGCTCTAGAGTCACATTTTCTTGTAATCCTGGTTTCCGATTGGCCAATGCTCAGCTGGTGTCAACGGTTTGTCAAGAGTCTGGGAGGTGGAGCCCGATGGAGACCCGCCCTCGCTGCGTCCGTGAGTTCATGAGCGCCACGCCACATTCACTGTTCATATTTACATAAAATATTGTTAAAAATAAATAAATAAAAAGTGCATTATATTTAACTTATTTTTTTACTTGAAAAGTCTTAGGCTAAATTCAATAATCTTAAAATCAAAATTTAGTTTAAACATGGAAATGAATCGAACAATTTGCAAAATAATGAATTGCAACATAGATGGATGGATGGATAGATGGACAGACAGACAGACATAAGAAATATGTTGCTGTAGGTCTTAATCAAATAGGAAATTTGATTACTAACTTTGACCCTCCAGCTGTGACCTGCCCTGACATCGGCCACTCCGCAGTGGATCATGGGAGGTGGAGGCTTATTTATGGCATGCAGAATAAATATGAGGCCATGATGATGCTGACCTGTGACCCTGGATATTTCTACAAGGGTCAAAGGGTTATCCGCTGCCAAGCTAACGGCACCTGGGATTACCCTGACCCGAGACCGTCCTGTGAAAGTGAGTGCAATATAGGCTATAGTGATATTAAGGCATATGCTTTGCGACCACAATATTTTCAAATTGGGATTTTGGGGGGGGAAATCTGCGACCTAACAGAGGATAAGTTGTTTGGAGAATGGATGGATGGATTTTCAAACTTTAAATGAAAACCCTTGATCTAGCATGTCATGATATAATTTACAAGTCAATTTACATACCAAATAAAGGTTGGGGGAAAAGTCAATTTCAGGACCGTAAAGTGAAATTCTTTGTTCATAGTTCCAAAAAAAAAGAATACTCATATATTTTTCATTTGATTTTACATAGTCATTTCCTGCGGTGACCTTGGAACCCCTCCGAATGTGAATAAAATAGGAACGTTAACCGTGCATGGAGCGACCGCCATTTTTTCCTGTAACACGGGTTATACTCTGGTGGGCTCTAGAGTGAGAGAGTGCATGTCCAATGGTCTGTGGAGTGGAGCTGAGGTCCAATGTCTTGGTGAGTCTCTTTATTTCCGTTATGGAACTCCATCATTAATTAGAGAAATTGCACCCTTATGTTCCCAAATGAGCATTTACAATATTTTTCCTCAACAGCTGGACACTGTGGCACACCAGAGCCTATTGTAAATGGCCAGATCATTGGAGATAATTACAACTACAGAGGCAGTGTTGTTTACCAGTGTAATCCTGGATTCCGACTCATCGGAGTGTCTGTTCGCATCTGTGAGCAGGACCACCGCTGGTCCGGAAAGACTCCTGTTTGTGTCCGTAAGTGTTGCTTAAGCAATCTGATATGTCTTTTGACAGTTGCATGATCCTGAAAATAAAATAATCATGTAAATGGAAATTAATATGTCACTCTGATGTTCTGTAGCCATCACCTGTGGACATCCAGGCACCCCTGCTAATGGTGTGACTCAGGGAACACAGTTTAACCTGAATGACATTGTGCGTTTCGCCTGCAACCCTGGTTATGTTCTGCAAGGTGCAATCAAGTCTCACTGTCAGCCCAACGGCCAGTGGAGCAATGCTCTGCCCATGTGTAAAAGTAAGTCCTGTGGCTTTATCATCAGCGGCGGTCCATGGTGTGTGTGTGTGTGTGTGTGTGTGTGTGTGTGTGTGTGTGTTACTTCACAAGGAAATGTGGAAAGTGCTGTTATGTTAAAATAACTTGACTGCTCTATTCAAATCTACTCTATAACTCAGCATGGTGTAGAAAAAGAGTATGTATTCTAATGGTTCTTAGCTGAGAAATAACAGCATTTAAAGGATTTATATAATGAAAGTAATGCTTTTCATAAAAAAAGTCTAAGCAGCTTTCTGTTGGTCAACTTGGAATGAGCACCTTGAACTTGTTGTGAAACATTGTTTGCTCAATCGTTCGCTGAAATTCCGCAAAATGCCCTGTCATATGGATTTGTATTAACATGACTGAATTTTGCTGTGAAAATTAAGCAAACAATGGTTTTACTTACTCAAAAACTGCTTTAGTTGGGGTTACAGATGACTTGCACAGATTCAGCCAATGGTGGCCAATGCAAATATTTTTTGTGTAATTCAAGATGTTTCATTAGGAGTTGCCATAAGCCAAAATGTGCCATAAAGTGCACAACTGTTTAAAATATAATGTAAGCTGCAATTACCTCAGTCTTCAGTGTCACATGATCCTTCAGAAATCACTCTAATATGCTGACTTGGTGCACAAGAAACATTTCTTTTTATCAGTTTTGAAAAACAGTTGTGTGCTTAATATTTTCTGGAAACAGTGAAATAATTACACAAGTTATGAATGCATGGCATCACTCTGATTGATCTGAATTACCTTAATTTGAATCTTTGAAGTTGCATCATCCATCCCCTCAACCCATCCCTTTCTTTAGATTATAAATGTGTGTTTACTCTGACTGAGGAAGCTGAAGTGGTCTTATCATATCAGTCGCGGTCTCCTCTCCATCATGGTCCGTCATTAGCACTGAGCGTGGGAAGATGGCCGTTTAATGGCACAAAGGGAGCCAGTAAAAAATGCTATGAGCTCAGAGCTGCATCAATAATTTAGTAGGCCTCTGCACAGCCCCGCTAATCAGCAACAATTTGTGTCTGAGTGAGCCACCTCTATCTCCAAAATGGCCTCCTAAACCACACAGATAAATTGGTTAGAGTCATATCTGCAGATAATTGAACCACCTCTCCTAAAAAATTGCCTCTGGCCAGCAGGAACATCAATTGTAATATCGTATTACGGCTAAGCACAAATAAACAGATTGTTTTCCTATGTTCTTTTCTTTTTCTACTTTTCTTTCTTTCTATTGATTTTATTTGTGTATTTATTTCTAACTTAACCATTAACATTTTAGTTGGAAATCAAGCTAGTATATTTAAGTTATAAATGGCTTTGGCTGGCTTTGCTAAGAGCTATTAAAGGCATTAGCATGCATTACTTCCCTGGAAAGCCTAATTCCATTGACAAGCTGTCCCTGACGGAGATATTTTAAGGAAACGTTGCTGGCCTGAAACGGCAGAAGGAACACTGGAGTCAAATAAGGAAGCATGTCCTCTTCATTTGACTTCACTGTTTCCTCATAATTGCACATAAAATGTCGCCAGAAGTGTGTTCAGCTGAATTTGTTAGAATCAGTTGAAGTACTCAAAGAACAAACATAGTTTAACATGATGGCCCATCTTATTGTTTTGGCCTGCTCAATTGCACTTGCACTTTAATGTATGTTTTGTATCCTTTCAGTGTGTGAACAAATACAAATTACTGCTGATTTCTGTTTTAGGTTCTTAATCATGCACTTTTATCCTTCTGTTCTCTCGTTCTCTGCATGTTTTTGGCTCATAACTAACACACCAGCACTATGTCTCCATCTCTCCTCTCTCTAAGCCCAGTTCACATCCTCAGCCTCAATTAATGAAGCAACTGTTTGTGTTTATGTAGTTTCAAATATGTACAGAAGTGTGTTTTTATTTTTTCAAAGCCTTTAATCTTCTTTGTAAATCATCGTTTTCTGTCATTATGTGTGGGATAAAGTGTTTGGTTGAATATCAGGGAAAAATAAACCGTGCCCATTGGCAGCATTGTTTATTTCACACAATTTGTTAAATAAATTGCACAAATCAATTAATGGCATAAACAATGCCAAAAATGAGTGCTGAATGTGATTTTCATGCCACAGTTTCCCAAAATTTAGATTGGCTTATTATGGAGGAGGAAGCAGACCTGAACAGGGGATATATTGAGATATGTATCTGGATATATGCTTGTTTATAAACTTTTTCCATCATGCAGTAATCATTTGACGACTTAGTGCCACCAAGACAGAAATGTACACAAAGGTCTCTTTTAAATTAAATCAAATGATTTATACAAAAAAAAAAACAGTTCTGACTGAAATAATCTAGCCACAGCATGCCATAAACTACTGTTTAATAATTGGTGTCAGCCAATTGTTTAATGTTTTTGAAAGAAGTCTCTTACCAAGTAATACATTATGAAATAGTATTACAGTTTGCAATAATGGTTTTCTATTTTAATATTAATATAGAATGTAATTTATTCTTGTCATGGCAAAGCAGAATTTTCAGCAGCCCTTTCTCCAGTCTTCAGTGTCACATGAATGAATATGCTGTGTTGAATATGCTGATTTGATGCTTAAGAAACATTTCTTATTATTATCAGTGTTAAAAACAGTTGTGTACTTAATATTTTTTGTGGACTCAGTGGTATTTTTCAAGATCGTTGAAAGTTAAAAAACATATATTACAAAAGTTAACATAGCATATATTAGAAATAGCTTTGCTTAAATTTTTCATCCATTTAATGTTCTTGTAACAAAAAAAAATTAAAAAACGTTTTAATTGCAGTGTACTTCTCACCAGTATTCTTCATAACCTTCTTTCTCTCTGTCTTTCTTTCTCATTTTCTCTTGCCCACTCTATCTGCGTCTCAGTCGTGAACTGCTCTGATCCGGGACATGTTGAAAAGGGTGTCAGACAGGTCCTGCCCAGCGGGCCTCATCGTTACAGTTTCCAGACCACAGTTTCTTACAGCTGTAACCCTGGATACTACCTGCTGGGCACCAGCAGTCTGAGCTGTCAAGGCGATGGCACATGGGACCGTTCTCTACCCAAGTGCCTCTGTAAGTCATCTTAGCCTTATAAACCAATACTCAAATAATTTCACAACCTACTTTACTTTTGATTATTTATACACGTGATCTGGCATTGTGCACTGTAGGTAATGTTTGTCATTTTTTTCCACTCTGCTGCAGTGGTTCTGTGTTATCATCCCAGCATGCCTCCATATACACAGATCTCAGGGGACAGGCGCACAGTGGGCTCCGTTATCCGCTTCAGCTGCATCGGCCAGCGTGGCATTGTGGGCAATACAACCCGCATGTGCCAGCTGGATGGCCAGTGGAGCGGCTCCCTGCCACATTGCTCTGGTACTTCAAATATTTTTCCTACTCAACATGCTCATCTGTCTGTCTTTATTTGTATTTTTATTTAGTAATGTATTGTTATATAATTTGTATTTTTTATATTTCCACAAACTAGACCAGCTACTTTCATTTCAAAACATTCTTTGTCATTGAATTCCTAGTTTGTCTTGAGCAGTGAAGCTGCAAAAAAACATTCAGGCACTACAGGTTCTTTGGTTTCCCAGCAGGCTCTGCACATTTTAGTTCTTCCTCACAATGACTGTATGATGCTGAGATCCAGCTTTGCAACTCGGGTCAAAGCAATGACTTATACACAGATCACAAAGGTTACTGATGTTCAAGCAGGCAGCACAATTAAAACAAGATAACAAGATAATTTGTGTAAATTGAGTTAAATATGTTGTCTTGTGGAGTACATGTAAATATGCAATGTCTTCAGGGCAGTACTAAATCAAAGTACTATTAAAAATATATATTTTCCTTATATTTAATTAACCCTCCTATGTTTCTGTATATATGAACGAGACTCACAAATTCTCTCACAAGGGAATGTAAACTTATGAGAAAAGAGGGGAATGTTTTTTTCCAACTT
The DNA here is from genome assembly GCA_027564155.1 of Gymnocypris eckloni scoliostomus. Lineage (NCBI taxonomy): Eukaryota > Metazoa > Chordata > Actinopteri > Cypriniformes > Cyprinidae > Gymnocypris > Gymnocypris eckloni. The sequence continues at coordinate 14,439,147 of CM050427.1, read as the reverse complement.
TAATAATAATAACAATACATATACAATTAATATATAAATACATATAGATTTGTATTTATTTATTTAATTTAAACCTATTAACAAACAATGAACTATGCCTTTTGCCTCAATAAACTCCTAATTTGCTGCTTATTAGTAGTTAGTAAGGTAGTTGTTCAGTTTAGGTATTGGGTAATATTAGGGATGTAGAGTATGGTCATGCAGAATATCTGCTGTATAAATATTAATAAACAGCCAATATGTTGTTAATAGGAATGTTAATAAGCATTTAGTTGATACTGAGAATTGGTCACTAGACTAAAGTCTTATCTTTATTTTGTATTATTCCCTGTTGGGACACCTGACCATTACACAAACATAAGCGTATAAACATCACACTCTAAATGTATATATAAATGTATAGACATTTATATGGAGTTGGTCCTCCCTTTGCAGCAATAACAGCTTCTATTCATATAGCTGGCTCTACAAGATTTTGGAGAATTTATGTGGGATTTTTACCAATTCATACAGTAGCATTTATGAGGTCAGATGCTGATATTGGACAAGAAGACCTAGCTCGCAATCTCCATTTCAGTTCATCGCAAAGGTATTTGATGAGGTTAAGGTCATCAAGGTTCTGTGCGGGCCAGTCAAGTTATTTCGCACCAAACTCATCCAACCATGTCTTGAACCTTGCATTGTGCACTGGGGCACAGTCATGCTGGAATAATGAAGGGCCTTCCCCAAACTTTTCTCACAATGTTGGAAGCAAAGTATTGTCCAACATTTCCTGGAATGCTGAAGCATTAAGATTTCCCTTCACTTGATGTAAAGGGTCTAACAGAGAATCATGAGACATTCGTCACGTCACAAAACAGGTTTCCACTGCCTCAGTGCCCCTGAGTCCAGTGGTGGTGTGCTTTACACTACACCATCTGATGCCTGCCATTGGTGATCTGAGGCTTGCACGCCACTGCTGGTCTATTGAAACCCATTCAGTGAAGCTACCACCACACAGTTTTTGTGCTGATATTAATGCCAGTAGAAGTTTGGATCTCTTGGAATTAGCAAAGCATTGGCAGTTTTTACGCATCATGCATGACCCACTCTGTGACTTTACATGGACTTCACTTTTTCGCTCAATTGCTGCTGTTCATAAACACTTCCACCTTCTGTATAGTAGAAAGTACTACTTAGAGTTGACTGTGAAATATCCTTCAGAGGCTTGAAACTTCACAAGCTGTCTTATTGCAAAAGTGACATCCAGTCACACTTCCACACTTGGAATTCACTGAGCTCTTTAGAACATCCTCTTTTTTCATAAAAAAAATGCAGACTGCATGGCTAGGTGCTTGATTTGTATACACCTGTCACACTGGGTCTGGTTGAAACATTTGACTCCAGAATTTATTAATTAAGTGGTGTGTCCCAATACTTTTGCCCATATAATGTGTATATAGTGGGGCATGGGCTCCATTTTTCACATTTGAGATAGCACAATCTATGAGGTCTCGTAACCGTGTGAGATGATGAATCAATGGCTTCAGCATTACAGCCCAGATCAGTGGGTGGTAATACAATAGTGCCATATAGGCAGCATCCCAGAAGGGCAAAGAGTGAGTCCCCGCATAAACTGGTTTAATCTTCTCATATTGGACTTGGCGACACAGACTCCCACATGCCTGCCAGGTAATGAGCTGCCCTGCTCCACTATAAACACATCAGTCCATTGCAGCCCTCAGATATGCCAGACGAGCTTCATCCCTGGCTGTAAAACCACTGACAGGTTCATAACATTCATATTTCTCAAATATTGCAGTATATTTCTGTCAGCAGTTAAAGAGTGCTTTAGGCTTTTTTTGCAAAAAATCTTGTTGTTAATAACTGGTCTCTCAGTGTGAGTTTCTGAAGATGATATGCAGTATATAAATAGTAGAAATTCTTTCATATATACTTCGCCCTTCTCCAAAAGACTCACCGTTAATTTCAAATTAGAGATTGTTTGTTGAGCATTACCAGAGGATATATATATATATATATATATATATACAGAATAGAAAGATCATTTGTAAACGCATTAGTGGATCAAAATAAGAGGATTTGCTGAAGAACACCATGGAGCGCACGGGTCAGCATTATGAGTGGGGAAATTAAGGGAAATGTTCGGTCCCTGGTGCTTTCTTATCCAAAGTAAATTATCACCTAAACCAAGCCGCTGTGATATCTCTTTTTCATCTCCTTTGCCAGGTCTACTGCAGAGATTTGTTCAATAAATATGAATGCAATAACTCATCATCTTGTGTAAATCTCAGTTAACCTCTTTAAATAAAAAGCTAATGTAATGAATGCAATGTAATGAAAAGCTAATGTTTAAAAGTCCTGCGGGGCATCTGGAAAGTAGTTTTACCATCGCTCGCTGTCAAATGATCTAAATTAGACTGATTTTAGGGTTTTTGCATTGAACATAGACACTACACCAAGGGTTTGAAATTCATGGTACTCGGTGTATAGACAACTCCATTGATTTTAATGGGAGTGATTTAGTTTTATTGAGTTTCTCCACATCATGTGTCTGTTGGTCAAACAAGCTGTTTCTAAAATCACCACCTTATCACTGAATTGTGCATTTAGCACTTTTCATTATTCTTTTTTTTTACTTTAAATATATTATGTCATTTTAAATGCCAAACCAAAATGAAGAAAGTGAAAATGGGCATTATGGGCCTGATTTAAAGATGTATCTTTTGTTAACACTGCCATAAGAATAAGTGTCTAAGTGCTCATATGTATGTGTGTCGTTTCAGGGGATTCTGCTGGTTTGTGTGGAGACCCTGGCGTTCCAGTGCACGGGATCCGTCTGGGAGAGGAGTTCACCGTAGGAAGCATCATACAATTCAGCTGTGAGCCTGGCTACGTTCTGAAGGGCTCCTCTGAACGAACCTGCCTGGCTAACGGGAGCTGGGTGGGCATCCAGCCTGAATGCCACGGTAAGAAAAATTAAACCTAAGTGGTCTGCAGAAGAATGCGGCTGAACTCAGATGATTAATCGCTTCTGCCTCTAGAAGATTCTGCTACACCCAAAATTGTAGCCTATGCTAATTTCTCAGAGAGTTTTTTCATAGCTGTTTGATTCTGCACACAAATGTCTAAACTTGTGCGAAACAAAAGAGCCAGAAAGAGACAGACTGACAGACTGAGGTAGAAAGTGGTTGTTTTCATTGTCTGTTCTCTGCTGTAGCTTTAAAGTGGCTCAGTATACCTGGAGTGTACACATGTTGCACTTCTACTCGTACCATGTTTCCTTACTCTCAACATGCTGAAATGACTGTGCCAGCACTGCTGGTCCCCTAGACACTGGGCTGCTGTGTTTGCACTCGCTCCTTCTCTCTTAAAAAGCATTATTATTCTGCTCGTGTTGGTTTGTGTAAAGTGCCTGCAGATTCAGGCTGACAACCCAAAGAAAGGCATGTCAGAGAAGCAGAAAACCCTGGTTAATTACCTGTGTGGAGATGCCTGCCATTTGTTTTATCTTGCATCTTGTTAACTGTCACCCCTAAACATTCGAGATATTTTTAGTTTTGCATCTCTTACTAAGCACACTGTCATCTCAATCTCTTCCTACCACCCAAATGCTTGGGGGTTGTGCATTTGAAATGTGTGCGCTTGTGTTTCTGCCTAAGTTTGTGTTTCTCTTATTGATTTGACCCTTGGGCAATTGTTATCCATGCCAGTTCAGCAAACTGGTGGCTTAAAAGGTGGATTCTCAGAAAATGCAGGCGTTTCAAGAGAGTAAATCAATAACAACCTAAAACCCCTCTCATAAATTTACATCCTGAAAACACCATAAAAAGCTCATCATCTTAAAGTGTAAGGGCAATTCAAGATGACTTTTTTAGTTTATGTCCTCATTACAAATGTTTGATGATCTAGCATTTACTTATGAGGAAACATACCGTTCTTTCCAGAACAGGTTTGCTTTATAATAATGTAATATATACTTTAAAATAGTGGTTTTCACCTGGTGAAATGTGATGCAAAAAAAGGAAAGCAGGGAAAAACGTCATACGAACATTTAAATAATTAACAGTTTAGTACAGGAACCAAGTATCATTATTAAATAGTTGCTTATTAGCATGCCTATTATTAACATTGTCTGTTTATTAGTACATATAAAGCACATATTCTGCATGGCCATATTATACACCCCTAATCCAACCAAATACCTAAATTTGAAAAAACTACCTTACTAACTATTAATAAGCATCAAATGAAGAGTTTGTTGAGGCAAAAGTTGTAGTTAATGGTTTAATACCGAGAAATGTTCTCTATCCAGTGGAACTCAGTGGTATTTTGGCACAAATTCATCCTCCAATTGCTATAAAATAATCCACACATTATGCCGACAACAATGTGTGGTGAATTATTGCCGCCGAAACATGATACCATTTAAACTTAGGTTTCTCTGATAATCATATTTGGTACTGTGTTGGGACACCACTTGATTTCCATATCCTGATATCCTGATGCAAAACGTGAGCCAATACATAATAACAGATGATAACAGGTTTGCCGTTTGTTGTATTAAGCTCAGTATTCACCACTCAAGTTCTCTGTTAGTGTTTTCATGTTGGCAAGTCTCCAGTGCTCAAACCAATAGTCCATATTGGTGGCATCCCTGGTTGTGAGTGTGTGCCCACCTGCTCTTTATTGGCACCCACCCATGAATAAGCTCCATCTGCCCTGTCCTGGGGCAGAGGATTGTATAATGTATGAAATCTCCTGCAGAAAATGTGTTTATTAATTCAACTCTAAATTAACAAATAATTGTCCAGGTTGAAGTAGGGGCCTGTGCTATAATCACGCAGATGCGTAGTAGTGTGCCAGCCCCCCTTGCACCTGTGATTCATGTTTAATGCTGACCATGTATCGTTGTCACCTTGCATCCCATCTGACGTTCTGTTTTTGTCTTTCACAGTGGTCTACTGTGGCAACCCTGGAACTCCTCGCAACGCCATGATTCAGTTCCATGATGGACTTGTGTTTTCCCGCTCTGTCACGTACTCCTGCAGAGAAGGCTATTTCTCCACCGGCCTGCTCACTCGTCATTGTACTGTCAATGGCACCTGGACCGGGGACATGCCCGAATGCTCAGGTGCCCCATCAACACCTCAACATGAGTTTGAATAGATTAAACATCATTTTTTTTTAAAGCTAGCATAATGAAAGTTGCAGTCACATTTAGTCTAGTCATTTCATTAGGAATGCATGTGATTGTGAATGAAGTGCAAAGATTAAATATTTCCCCACAAGGTCACGAGGATTTGCTTTTTTGCACGCAAACTTTGACTGAAATTCCAGTAATGTGACCAAACTTTAGCTCTTTGCAGTTTTATGTAACACTTGAAGACCCCATGACATCGAAATCAAAGTTTTCTGGCTTTAAGTCCATCAACAGTATATGCTAGTTAAACTAATTTGACAAAAGTAGCAAATATACACATTTCAAATGTATAGTCCTTTTTCGGGGGAATACAAAGCACAAATATCAATGTCTCATCTTGGGTGCAATATTTGTAAATTTGTCTCCAGTAAAATGTTTTCTAGAATGACAACATTATCTGCCCTAATCATACTGTACCTGCCATAGTGAAAAAATTAAATAATACTTTTATTTCAAGCTTAGTTTACTACAAATACATTTACATATTGATGTACTTCATACAAAATACCCTGCAATTGTAATTTTAGCATATTAAACTGGTATATTTAAAGTCTGCTAATTTGGATCGACTCATTTTGTGCTTAATTCACTTTAATTGTGCAAAGTGCTGACATCCAAATAAAGATATACTGAGGTAAATTTGATTGTGAACTACTGCAAGTATTCTTCAGGTACTTTAATATCTATTTTTAATGACTGTTATTATTCAAAGATAATACAGTCCTCATTAATAGTGATAAAAAAACGAATTATTGGCTTAATATAAAGAAATGTGAATTGTGCACGAGTAGTACTCTATATAAAGTCAGTAAGTCTCAAGCGATATGTCAATAAATGTGTTAATATATTTGAACAATACTTAGTATGAAATAAATGTATTTTAAATATATATTAGGCCTACTTTTTACTAGGGTACCTCTGAATAGCCTTAGCATAGCATCATTGATGAATAACATTATTCATCTTATCCCTGTTTCTTAATTGCTGATTAAAAAGATAGCATTCTATCTGGTAATCGTATTCTAATCAAAAGCGCCTTTTTTAAGCTTGTTAGCACTGTGCTAAGCTGTTAGCTTGGTACTTGAAATGTTATCATTAGATTTGCAGTTGTTCACCTGTCAACAAAGACTAGCTCCTAGCAAACAGATTTTAGAGGATAAAGTAAGATTATGAAGAGAGAGGATAATTTACCTAATTTGCACACATTTATCTTTGCATGTATTTTAGAATTAAACTTGTTTAGCAAATGTAGTTCCCTCCCTTAGTTCCCTCCGAACATCATCCTCTGAAAGGGTGATAGCATAATCATTGCTGCTCTGTCTGCTGCTTGACGCTGCTCGGCAGAATCGCGCTACCGCTGTTGCATTCAAAGCGGCCGTAGAAGTTGTTTAGCTCTCACGGCTAGCAACGGGTCTGCTCTCACCTCCACAGAGTTGTTGTTTCCAGAGGAACAGATGGTCTTTAGTCCCTGCCACATGCCGAGAGTCATTGAGCTGGAAATGTGACTCAATTCTCTCACTGTATCGGCGTTAGCGGCTCTTACTGCGTGACGGAGAGCATAACATGATGACTTGTACTCACTCATGTTTCCTGACAGAATACCGGCATTGTATGCGGCAGTTCGATGGTTAACCGCGTCACGAATTGTTCTGTCCACCCACGGCTTCTGATTTGAGAAAGTCTTTATTGTAACCGTTTCAGTGGCCTGTTCGGTTAGTGTGTTTCTGAAGCTTAATGCTACCTCCGTGAATTCGCTGACGCCAGATGAACTCGCCCGGAACATGTCCCAGTCGACGTCATCAAGAGACGCCTGTAGCGTAGCTTCAGAGTGAGGGGACCAGCGGCGTCACTTCCCTCTCCACCGGGGTTCTTGAAGGATCCGTTGTTTATAATCCGTGTGAGAAAAATGGCGGCATGGTCTGATTTTCCAAACGCCGCAGTGAGTGGGCTTTGTAGGCATTTTTGAATTGGGTGTAACAATGATCGAGTGCATTCAGTCCTCTGGCTGGACAGGATATATGCTGATGAAAGTTAGGGATGACCTTTTGAGGTTAGCCTTGTTAAAGTCCCCCGCTACGATACATGCAGCGTCAGGATGTATGTTGATATATCCGCTGAGTTCATCGTGTAGTTTAGACAAAGCCAAGCTGCTATCTGCCTGTGGTGGTATATACACGGCAGTAACGACGGTTGATGAGAATTCCGGGGCAGATAAAATGGGCGGCAGATAATGGAGAGGTGTTCTAGATGAGGCGAGCAGGAGCGACAGAATGGAGATGTTCCTGGGGTCACACCATTTCTTGTTAATGAAGAAACACACTCCACCACCTTTGTTTTCCGCCTCGGCTGTTCTGTCCATCCGAAAAACAGAGAAGTTGTCAGACGGCGTTACAGCGTTGTCCGGGACCGAAGGAGTGAGCCATGTTTCGACAAACAAATGATGTTACAGTCTCTGATGTCCCGTTGAAACTAATCCTGGCTCTAAGATCGTCCATCTTATTATCCAAGGATTGGACATTGGCGAGCAAAATACTCGGCAAGGGGGGACTGTGAGCCCTTTTCCTCAGCCTGTTACGAATTCCAGCACGTTTCCCGCGGTGTTTCCTTCGCCTCCTGGTATTATTGAGGCGGCCTTTGTCAGCTTCGGTGCTCCGAAGAATCTCCAATGGCCACGCTGGATCTGTGTATAAAGTGTCCTGGATCAGGTTAGTGTAACGCTGTCCAATGTCCAAAAGTGTTCTCTTGTCGTACATAATCATTGCAGACGTTACACGTATAAAAAGGGAGATAAAAATAGAAAAAAAAACACATAAAAACACAATTTTGAGCGGAGCTAATTCACAGGCGACTGAACTCAGCAGCGCCACCGTTCTGAGGTCCTGTGCTGATCAGCTTGCTGGTTTGTTTACATCCATATTTAATGAGTCCCTCGCTACCTCTGTGGTCCCCACCCCCTTTAAAAAATCTGTCATTATCCCTGTGCCCAAGAACAGTAAACCCTCTTGCCTGAATGACTATCGTCCAGTTGCCCTTACATCGACAGTCATGAAGGTTTTTGAGAGACTTTTAAAGAAACACATTTGCTCCTCCATCCCTGCTACTCTGGACCCTCTTCAGTTTGCCTATCGGCCAAATAGGTCTACTGATGATGCCATCTCCCAGGTACTGCACTCCTCCCTCACTCACATTGACAGCAAAAATGGCAACTATGTCAGGCTGCTATTCATTGACTATAGCTCCGCTTTCAATACTATAGTCCCCACCAAGCTGGCTGTTAAACTCTCAGACCTTGGCCTAAACACTTCACTTTGTGACTGGATTCAAGATTTCCTCACCGCCAGACCACAAGTGGTGAAAGTCGGCCAGTTCACCTCCAACTCAATCACCCTGAACATAGGAGCCCCACAGGGCTGTGTCCTGAGCCCCCTGCTATACTCTCTATACACCCACGACTGCGTGTCCTCTCACAGCTCCACATCTATCATTAAATTTGCTGATGATACTGTGGTCCTGGGCCTCATTAACAACGATGACGAGACCGCATACTTGGATGAGGTGGAGAGACTTACAACATGGTGCCAGGACAACTGTCTCTCTCTGAACGTGAGCAAAACCAAAGAGCTGATCGTGGACTTCAGGAAGAGACAGCAGCGGCCCTACACTCCTCTTATGATCAGTGGGACCCCTGTGGAGAGGGTGAGCAGCTTCAAGTACCTCGGGGTAAACATCTCCGAGGACCTGACATGGACTACACACATTCAAACTCAGGTTAAGAAAGCCAGGCAAAGACTGTACCATCTGCGACAGCTGAGGAAATTCAGGGTCTCTCCAGCTATCCTGAAAACTTTCTATTCAGGGGCCATAGAAAGTGTTCTGACTCAGTGCATCTCAGTGTGGTATAATAATGCCACAAACCAGGACTGCAAAGCTCTACAGAGAGTCGTGCGCTTAGCTGAGCGCATCTCGGGATCTACACTCCCCTCTCTGCAGGGCATCTACCTCAAACGCTGCAGAAGCAGAGCTGCTAAAATCACCAAAGACTCAAACCACCCGGTAACCATCTTTTCCGTTTACTGCCATCTGGCAGGCGCTACAGGAGCTTGATGGCAAAGACAGAGAGACTGAGGAAGAGCTTCTTCCCTCAGGCCATCAGGCTCCTTAACACAAACTCTGTTCCATAAACTTTCACAAGACTCATTATTATCTGTAAAAAAAAATAACAAAACATTCATATTCTCATCATCCATATTGCCGCTATGTGTGCATACCCAGTACAACCCGTTGCACATCCCTCTCATCCCTCCTGTTTATACTAATATTTATTAAGTCCCATATACTGTTTTTTGCACATCCAATTTGTTTTGCACATCTTACTGTTTTACTGTTTTGCACTTTTCTTTATTCTATTGCACATTTTACTTCTTATTTCTTTTTTTTACCTATATATATATATATATACTCTTGTGTGGTGTTACTTTTATATAATTTAATTTTGACTTTATTTTTTATTTTTTATATATATATTTTCTTTTTTTATTCTTTGCACTGTCCACTGAGCGGACCTGATTTGAACTACATTTCACTTTTGATTATACCCTGTATAATTTATCATGTGACAAATAAAGAAACCTTGAACCTTGAACCTTGATGTAGGAACTTAATAATGCTTTTTATTTGATTAAAAGTAAATGTGTATCGCTGCCCATGTGCATCTCTCTAAGTGACACTGTGATCATAAACCATCTCAGGAAATCATAGTTCTAAGTTGGAAAGTGTCCATGTTGCAAGTCTAACTCTAAGTGGGTTTCTTTTGAAATTTCCTAATTAGCAAGTAGGAAATTCCCACTTTCTGAGTAAAATGGAATGCAGGATAAGTCAACTATGCTCAGTGTCTTTTCATAGGGTATTTCAGTGGCTTTATAAAGGGATAGTTTTATTCTCTAAATTCTCTTCTGCTAAACTGCTCTGAATAGTACAGCTCTCAGTGGCCAAGCTCTTGAGGAATCCAGAGGCTGAAGTGGAATTGTTTTTGTTCGCATGAAGCTTTTCAATTCATTGTGGGACAGGAATTAATAATGAGGCACAGTGTTCTCCATTATCCCACCCCTGGACACAATCGGATCAGGGACTTCTACATAGCAGCCCTGTGTTGGAGAGATAGAGACTAGCCCTGTCCCCTCTCTTGTCAGCCACCTGAGTGACTTGCCATTCTCATAAAAAAAACAATGCTCACTGTTCAGGCTCTGTGCAAATGGTGGTCACGTGCAAATGTTACAGCTCCAGACACATTGGTGTCTTTGGCACAGAGCAGGTACCGGTGGCCTCAGACTACAGAAAGTGACTAGAGGAAAGAGCCTCCCAAAGCTGATGCCTAAAACTGTTAATTAATTTAAAGGCACCACTGAGAGTGATAAAACACCTTGTTGCTTCCAGTTTATGACCCTTTTAATATGGAAATGCTTCTGCCTAAATTTGTTATCTGTTTCAATGAAACAGCTAATTAAAAAAATGCTTCATAATCATCTGCATTTTGGCACACTTGTCCTCCCTTGTCATTTAGCCATGTACTTCCTCTTATCGCATCACAAATGGCTTCCGGACGTCTTTTGAATTTGATTTACTCTCTCTGCCCACTTCCAGTCATTAACTGTGGAGATCCTGGAGTGCCAGCTAATGGTATTCGACTGGGCAGTGACTTCACGTATGGTCACGCTTTGAGCTTCCAGTGTTCACCAGGCTTCACTATGGATGCTGATCGTGCCTCCACGCTCATCTGCACCAAGGATCGCACATGGAACGGCACCAAGCCAGTTTGCAAAGGTTCGAGTCCACCTCTTGTGAATGGAAGCTTCCTCTGTACTTCCAAATGATTGGGCTCTTGCACTATCGGCTAAGATGTTTTAGTTTAGTTTAGTTCAACGTGACTAATTGTCTATGTCCTCTCACAGCCATTGTGTGTGGAGCACCTCCCAGCATCCCGAATGGTCAGGTGGTGGGGTCTGACTTCCAGTGGGGGTCGAGCATTAGTTATACCTGTAATCAGGGTTACCAGCTTTCCCTTCCCACTATCCTCACCTGCCAGGGCACAGGAAACTGGAGTGGCGAACGGCCGCAGTGTTTTCGTAAGTGTTCATTTTTCCTGAAGGCTCCAATTACAATTTGAGGTTTACCAGAAATGTTCATAAGCATTTACCTCCACATATAACATTTTTAACTGGATGTTTCTAAATATAAGCTGTACGTTTTGGTGGCAAAACCTTATAGCAGAGGTCTCAAACTTAATTCCTGGAGGTCTGCTAAGTTTAGCTCCAACCAGCTCCAACTCACACCTGCTTGGAAGTTTCTAGTAATCCTGAAGACCTTGATTAGCTGGATCAGATGTGTTTGATTAGGGTTGGAGCTAAACTGTGCAGAGCTGTGGCCTTCCAGGAATCAAATTTGAGACCAGTATAATAATTTACTCAATGAGTTTATTTTTCTCTGCAGCTGTATTTTGTGGAGATACAGGGACACCAGCCCAGGGCAAGCGAGAAGACCGTGGGTTCACATACCTTTCCTCTGTTTCATTCTCATGTTACCCGCCTTTGATTCTGGTTGGCTCTGCTCGCCGTTACTGCCAATACGATGGAACCTGGAGTGGAACCCAGCCATCTTGCATAGGTCAGCTGATGTATTCATGCTGTCCTCACACTTTAAAAATAAACAAAATAAATAAAACATAGTTCTGATAAATTATTATATTGCAAAATTAAAAAAAAAGGATTGGCTTGTTTAGAATAATAATTGTTAACCTGGCAACTCTGCACATTACAATTCAAATGTTCAATATTAAACAAGCACCTTTCTGCTCAAGGCTAGATTGATTTGATCATAAATTCAGTAAAAACAATAATATTGTGAAATAATTTGCCATTTAAAATAAGTGTTTTCTGTTTTATTATATTTTAAAATGCAATGTATTCCTGTGGTGGCAAATCAGAATTGCTCTTATTGTTATTTATTTATTTAATTATTTAAAACAGATCCCAGTCACACCAGCTGTTTAGATCCTGGAACTCCTCTTTTTGGCCACCAGAACAACTCTAAAGGCTACCAGGTTCTAATCACATCAAACCAAGACCGTTATCAATTAACCTCAAATACATTTGTTTCTTGTCATTTATTGACGTTTTGTGCGTTTGTATCAACAGATTGGTAGTTCAGTATGTTACAGCTGTAGAAAGGGCCACCTCCTTCTGGGCTCCATCTCTCGGACATGTTTGCCCAACCTCACCTGGAGTGGCATGCAGCCTGAGTGCATCGGTTAGCCACAATTTTGTAACCTTATTAATTTGACTTTTCTGTTGCTACAGTTATTTTGTTTTCAAATGCATTTTTAAAAAGGATTCATTAAAAATAATTTGTAGTGATGAATAAAGTAGAGCATCCTTTTCTGGTTTCATTTGAATTTGTATGGTTATATTGTGTTTTTGTTTGTTTGTTTTTTACACAATACACCCTCCACACTGTAAGATTCTCCCGCACCTTTCTCTCCTCAGCTCATCACTGTAATCAGCCGGAGCTCCCTGCACAAGCAGATGTAGGTGCTATAGAGCTGCCATCTCTGGGTTATACACTCATCTACACCTGCCAGCCTGGTTTCTACCTTGCTGGAGGGTCTGAACACCGCACCTGCAGGGCTGATGGCAGCTGGACAGGGAAACCTCCGTTGTGTGCACGTATGTACAAAATACTTAATAAATACGTGTATGAGCCCGCAAACCAAAATATACTGAATTAAAATGTACTTGTACATGCAGATGTCTTGTTTTTTCATGCAAATGTAAAATAAATTGATTGATTGGCTTGGAGCATGTTCGTATCACATGTGTGTTTTGGTGTAGTCCATCTGCTTGATTTACAGACTTAATGATTTACCGTATTCAACCACTTTGCGATTTTTCTTCTCTACAAAAGTTGATAAATGGCTACGTCCACCTGTTTCATCTCCACAAATGGTGTGAACGCTGTGCCCAATTCATCATGTTATTGTTGAAATGTAATATTAGTAGATCTCTGATTATCCCAGTGTAATCCTTTTGATTTGGTTTTTGAAAGCCCAGACTGCTATAAAATATCATCATATAAACAGTTCCCATACAGTATTTACCATGCCGACTGTTAGCATATAGGGCAGAAAAATAAGATGAATAATATTATTTTTACTCTGCTGAAGGAGGATGGCATTAGTCTCAAGTTAAACCCTAAATGTATCATAGTCTAGTAGTTGCTGAAATCTTTTATAATAAAGCTTAAAGTAAGGTTATGGCCTTTTGTAGTGGAAAGATATTAACAGCACCTCTGGGAGACCAGATACAGAGACAGCATAGTCGTATGACATCTAATAAAGCTGGTTTTCCTCACTCTGTGTGTCCAATCATCTTATAATGTCTTACAAAGTAGACTTCACAGGGTATTCGGATATATTAAGTGAAATTCCAAATCATAGAATGTCTATATGTTCTGCCCATAGGGTCCAAATATTTTTGGTTTTAATTTATCTACACAAGTCATGCAAGCATTTTTGTTAGTACTGCTTTTGAAAAGTCTGTCAGGTGTGTTCTGCCTCTTCATCTGACACATATATTTGCTTGTCCTATAGCTGATAACAGACCAAGCGGAAAAACTGTAGGAACAGTGCAAGAGCCGCCCAACACAAAGCAACCTGGTAAGTGTTACTGTTTACCATAAAATATAGTAATCTTTTAATTAGTGCTGTCAAACGATTAACGACTTATTTATTATGTATGTTTATTATGTATGTATGCATACACTCACTCACATGTATTTTGGAAATATTTACATGTATATACATTTATATATTTATATTTTATATTAAATCAAATCACTTTTATTGTCACTTTACCAAGAGCACGTGTGCCGTGTTGAGTGAAAACCTTGGGAGCGTGCTCCAGATGGTGCAGAATACAATTTACATTTTTAATAAATAACAAATACACCTTTAACAAATAACATTATACACATTTGGACACTTTACAAATGACAGTATACTTGTGTATGCAGTATTCACTATATCAAGCAATAAAATACAAAATATACATAATACACATAATCCACAAATGTACACAGAGTGGTTGTAGATGTATTGGTTGGTAAATAGATGTTGGCAGAGTATTATTGTGTTAAAGTGCAGTGCATGCTACATTGAAGTCCAATTGGAAAGAAATGTGGTGGTGGTGGTGGTGGAGTTAAAGTGCGTGGTGAATGGTATGGACAGAGAGGTGTGCTGTGTGAGTGTTCTGAGTTCTGAGTGTTCAGCAGCCTGATAGTCTAATGGAAAAAGCTGTCCCTCAATCGGCTTGTGCGTGATCGGATGCTGCGGAGACATCTGCCTGAGGGCAGCAGAGAGAACAGTCCATGGCTTGGCTGGCTGGTGTCACTGATGATCCTCCGGGCTTTCCTCATACACCGCCTGGTGTAGATGTCCTGGAGGGAGGGAAGCACACCTCCTACAGTGTGGCGGGCAGTTCGCACAACCTTTTGCAGAGCTTTGCGATTGCTGCTGGTGCTGTTTCCATACCAGGCAGTGGTGCAGCCAGTCAGGATGCTTTCCACGGTGTAGAACCATGGCAAACAGACACACAAAATAATTGCAGGACAGCACATTCCTAAGGAACTTCCCCCTCCAGCATCTGCAAGTCATAAAGTTAATACATGATCGATCTGCATTTAACTGGCTGGCCGATTTCCTGCCCTAAATCCCCTTTATCTCATGAGACCTCTAAAAACAAGGAGAGATTTAGTTTTCTAGAACAGAACTTTACTGTGGCTTCTTATCACTTAAATGTAATTCAACCAGAACAGGACAAGGACCTCTGTATCTGGACATGATCTTGTGACCATGTAACGCATAATTCAATAATGGAAGACTGTTTTACGGCGAGACGTCCAGCTTTGAAGAGCTGCCGATGCACACCCAAAGTGACTTCCTGACCCCCGTAAAGCCCCTTTCGTTCTCCATGCATGAGAAATGCGGCTTTTTCTCTTCTTTGACAGAACAGAAAAGACTCAAACTCACATAAAGGATTTCCAAAAGACAAGTAATAATTGCTTCTGCTATTAAAGCAATATACTCAAGAGACAATATATATTAAGGTTGTATTTGATGTCTTCTATAAGCATGATGTGTTATGTCTAATCTTTAATCGAAACCCTTTTTTGTGTTTTATCAGGAAAAGCTATTAACGTGTGTGAAATATGTTGAGTTTAATTTCGTATGAATGTTCATGATAAATGCAACAATTTGGTGTGAACTATATGTCGATTGTCAGCATCGTACGAATGATGAATACTTTTATAAGAAGTCATTAGAGGTATTTCCTTCATGTGATAAACTGATTAGCAGATAATGTATGCATGAAAAGAAGCCGTGCGGGGTGGGACTCTGCCCCACAAGAACAATCTGATTGGGAAAGCCGCCCCTGGGTGGATCCAAATCGGGCCATTTTAAATGGACACAAAAGCTTTGTTCATTGCTGCTTGCTCTAAAAACTTTGGCGTCTTCACTGATCGCCCCGGGAAGCGGTCTCCACCTTTACCATCAGGCTGACCGTCTAAAGAACTCAAAGACTTTGTCAAACTTATCACTGAAGAACTGCAACACCTGAAGCCGTAATAACTCTAAACAAACTTCCTAAGAGCGTCATCACGTCACAAAGAAACCAACCTATTATGAGAGGGCTTCCCCCAGTGACATCACGCAAAGATGCAACCAGCAGCCCTGGAGGTTTCCATCGACCACGCAGAAACAACATGAAACACCAGATCAGCTGTCAATCTCAAAAAAAAAAAAGCAAGTAAACCAAACAAATCTCTATTGTTCCTGGAAACTGGTGAATTGATCTGTATGCAGTAAAGATAGCAAAGTCTCTGCTTGTGATATACCTCAGTTAAAGTTACGAGATAACAAAAGAATGCTAGCCTTAAACTTTCTTCAAACCGCAAAACTCCTGTCGTGTGTGTGTGTGTGTGTGTGTGTGTGCATATGTGTGTGTGTGTGTGTGTGTGTGTGTGTGTGTGTGTGTGTGTGTGTGTGTGTTTAAGTTTAGTCCATGTATTGTAAAATAACAGTTGGCAAATAAACCTTGTTTCATTTATAAAGAATGGTGTCTTGTGCTGTGTGATTTTCAAGTTTTAAACTATTTGCCAAAGATTGCATTACCTAGCTCAAAATTTGTTTTTGTTTTATCGTTAGCCACAAAGTAAGATACATTAAATTGTTAAAGATATACTGATGTTAATGGTCGCTGGACAAGTCGTTAATAAGGTATAAATCATAAGGTAAAGATTCCCAAAGCTGAAATAATAGCTTCAAAATGTATTACAACAGTGGAGGTGTAGAATGAGTGGAGGATGTGGGGACTCATTCCAAATTTCCTCAGGCGCCTGAGGAAAAAGAGGCGTTGTTGTGCCTTCTTCAGCACTGCATCTGTGTGAGCAGACCATGTGAGGTCTTCAGTGATGTGGACTCCTAGAAACTTAAAGCTACTGACCCGCTCCACAGGTGTCCCGTCGATGATAATGGGGGTGTGTTCTCTCTTCTGTCTCCTGAAATCCACCACCAACTCCTTGGTTTTGTTGATGTTGAGTGAGGGGTGGTTTTCCTGGCACTAGCATGTCAGAGCATGCACCTCTTCTCTGTAGGCTCATCGTTGTCAGTGATCAGGCCTATCACCGTTGTGTCATCGGCGAATTTGATGATGACGTTGGAGCTATGTGTGGCTGTACAGTCATGTGTGCACAGGGAGTACAGGAGTGAGCGGAGAACGCAGCCCTGAGGAGCACCAGTGTTGAGGACCAGCGGAGATGAGGTAAAGTTACCCATTCTAACCACCTGACGTCTGCCTGGCAGGAAGTCCAGGATCCAGCTGCACAAAGATTTGTTTAGGCCCAGAGTCTGGAGTTTCATAACAAACTTAGCAGGCACTATGTTGTTGAATGCGGAACTGTTGTCCACAAATAGCATTCTTACATAGGTGTTCTTACTGTCCAGATGGGAGAGAGCAGTGTGTAGGGTGGAAGCAATGGCATCATCAGTGGAGCGGTTGCTCATGTATGCAAACTGTAGGGGGTCGAGTGAGGCAGGCAGAACAGAGCAGATGTGGTTTTTGATCAGCTTCTCAAAACACTTGCTGAAGATGGGTGTCAGAGCAAGTCATTCAAAAATGTGGTTTTAGCTGTCTTTGGTATTGGCACGATGGTTGCGGTTTTAAAGCACGAGGGAACCACTGACAGAGAGAGGGAGAGGTTAAATATATCCGTAAAAACTCTCACTAGCTGGTGTGTGCATGCTTTAAGTACACGGCCTGTAATGCCATCTGGACATGCTGCTTTTCGGATGTTCAAAAGATCGTGTAACATCCGCTACAGAGACAGAGAGTGTGCTGACCGCCTCTGCATCGGCCGCGGGAGCGCTCTCTGTGTGAGCGATATTATGAGCTTTGAAACGGCCGTAGAACTTGAGTTCATCCGGAAGAGAGGCAGCAATATTCACAGAGGCGGTTTTGTTTAGTTTAAAGTCTGTGATATTATTAATTCCCTGCCAGATGCTTCTTGCATTGTTGGTGTTTAATTGTCCTGCTATATTATATTTGTATTGTTGTTTGGCGGCTTAAATGGCTTTAACGGCTTTAATGTTTTTTTATATGTTTATATTATATATACATATATTTAATATATAAACATAAAATGTTTTATATATATATATATATATATATATATATATATAATATAATATATGTTATATTATGTATTTAGAATACAAACACATGCATGCATATATATATATATATGCATGCATGTGTTTGTATTTACAAATACATAATAAATATACACAGCACACACACATAATATGTAAACAAAAACTTATTTTGGATGCGATGAATCATTTGAAAGCACTACTTTTAATGCCAGACAAGTTCATTAAATATTCTCCTAAAATATTTTAGTCACTGAATGTATAATACTTAATGGAATAATACTCTTGTCTTTGTTTCTCATTGTGTTCTTCATCGCAGTGCCAAGTGGAGTTTTTGCGAAGAACTCTCTTTGGAGGGGTTCATATGAATATCTAGGGAAGAAGCAGCCCGCAATGCTTAGCATAACTGCTTTTGAACCATTCAGCAATCGGGTCAATGGCACTCTCATGGACCACAGCGGAGTACAGCTCAATCTGGCTGGTGAGTGTTTTTTTTATTTTAACCTCACAACACATTTTACCAACCATTCATTTATGACGCTTCAGCAGCAAGGTAATGCCACTTTTCTGGCGTGTACTGCCTCTAGCACTGTGTTTTGTGTAGTCTTAAATACTTAAGCATAAAAGTAGATATTTTGCAGAATTTCTAAAGCCTGGAATACACTACACAACTTTTAAAATCTGAACCGTTTTTCAAACACTAAACATCATGCACTTGTTGACTTTGTAAATCGTTAGCGAGGAAAAACTGGACATCATACAATAAATCACTCACTACTTGACTGGTTGGAGATATTTCCATACCACACTGAGTCAGTACACTTTCTATGGCCCCTGAATAGAAAGTTTTCAGGATAGCTGGTGAGATCCTGAATTTCCTCAGCTGTCGCAGATGGTACAGTCTTTGCCTGGCTTTCTTGACCTGTGTTTGAATGTGTGCAGTCCAAGTCAGGTCCTCGGAGATGTTTACACTGAGGTACTTGAAGCTGCTCACCCTCTCAGCAGGGATTCCACTGATCATAAGAGGAGTTTAGGGCCGGTGCTATCTCTTCCTGAAGTCCACGATCAGCTCTTTAGTTTTGCTTACATTCAGAGAGAGACAGTTTTCCTGGCACCATGGTGTAAGTGTCTCTACTTCATCCAAGTATGCGGTCTCATCATTGTTGGAAATGAGGCCCAGAACCACAATATCAGCAAATTTGACAATAGAAGTGGAGCTGTTAGAGGACACACATTCGTGTGTGTAGAGAGATTAGAGCAGGGGACTCAGGACACAGCCCTGTGGGGCTCCTATGTTCAGGATGATGGAGTTGGAGGTGAACTGGGCTACTTTCACCACTTGAGGTCTGGCGGTGAGGAAATCTAAAATCCAGTCACAAAGTGAAGAGTTTAGGCCGAAGTCTGTGAGTTTAACAACTAGCTTGATGGGGACTATTGTATTTAAAGCTGAGCTACAGTCAATGAATAGCAGTCTTATATAGTTGCCATTTTGCTGTCAATGTGTGTAAGGGAAGAGTGCATGACCTGAGAGATGGCATCGTCAGTAAATCTATTTGGGCAAACTGAAGAGGATCCAAAGTAACAGGGATGGATGAGCAAATGTGGTTCTTTAAAAATCTCTCAAAAACCTTCATGACTGTTGATGTGAGGGCAACTGGACGATAGTCATTCAGGCAAGAGGGTTTATTGTTCTTAGGCACAGGGTTGATGACAGATTTTTTAAAGGAGGTGGGAACCAAAGAGGTAGCAAGGGACTCATTAAAGATGGATGTAAACAAACCAGCAAGCTGATCAGCGCAGGACCTCAGAACACGGCCAGTAATCACATCAGGTCCGGCTGCTTTCCTGGCGTTCACTCTCTTTAGTTCCCTCCGAACCTCGTCCTCCGACACGGTGATGACATGATCATCGCTGCTCTGTCTGCTGCTTCCTGATGCGCTGATCGGCAAAGTTGTGATGCCGCCATTGCATTCAAAGCAGCCGTAGAAGGTGTTTAACTCGTTTGCCAGCAACGGATCTGCTCTCACCTCTGCAGAGGATTTATTTCCAAAGGAACATCCTCAGTCCCTGCTACATGTGTCGAGAGTCATTGAGCAAGTGTAGCAACTGTAGTTTCTGTAGCAACGTAATAAAAACACAGCAATATGTATCTATATCTACGTAATAAGAGCTGATAAAATGTAGAAACTGTCACTTGAATGCAATGTAAGTCGCTTTGGATAAAAGCATCTGCTAAATGCATAAATGTAAATGTAAATGTAAATGTAATAAAAAGGTGCCAGGTTTCATGCATTTAACCTGTTTTAGAGCCACTCAGTGGACATTTATCTTTAAAACTGTGGTGAAACGTGCAGTAAGTTACATAAAACGGTGTTGCACAGAAAGTGCAAAGAGGTACGTATTTTTATGAGACCAGGTTGGCAATTTTCTATTAAATTTGTTGACTCAAATCTGCAAACTGGCTCTGACTTTTTCCATCTAGCCTAGGTGCTTTTTTATTTTTTCCTATGTACTCCATTTATTTAATGTAATGAAAATGATACTATTAATGTAAAGTAAATTGTATTAGTCTCATTAATTGAGTAATTTTATTCAAAACGCATTAAAAAAGTAAGATCTTTTATGTTTTTGTTTTGCGAGCACTCATGAAAACCATCAACACCCCTCACCATTTCTGCAGGTACCTATAAAAAAGAAGAAGCCCAGTTGTTGCTGCAGGTGTATCAGATTCGAGGTCCTGTGGAGATCTTCGTTAACAAGTTCAAAATCGACAACTGGGCCTTGGATGGACATGTATGTATATTCTTCTTTCCCTTTTCTCTGATCTGCCAAGTAGTTGTAACAGAAAGCCAGTGTATGCCTTACATCCGTAGAATCATTATCCTGACGTTTGACGTTTCAAATAATTTATCCAGATTTCTTGAAATGTGAAATGTGACAGTAATAATCATTGTGATGATTCTACAGATTTTCCACTATGTAATGGATTAGATTAAAATAGATTGTTTGCTTTGAAGATATTAGGCAACCGCAGATCAAATATTTAAACCACGTATATGCGATTTAACTTGATCCAACCTTCCGATTAGCTAATAAATAAGCGGACTGGTTACTGAGAAAAATAGGCATCTTACATTTTATTTCAACAGCCATGCTTTTATGTTGATGCAAGTCATTTCTCCATGCTGATGTAGTCCTCTGAAAGTCGTGCTCTTGCTTTGAAAGGTGGACATTTCTGAACCTTTACTGCAACCTTAGGGTGCTTAAAGTGTACTTCAATACTCACAGGCTGATGTAAGGGCTCTTGTATAGGGCCAGACATTGGGCTGCTTGTAACTACTGAAACCACTAACCCCACACACACACTCACACACATGCAGCTTGTCACTCCTGGGGATAGAAGAGAACCGACAAAGATTTTCTTTTAATTAAAATGTCAGTTAAATCATTGCTGGGTAATCAGGGCCAGACATCTCTACCCCCCTCCAATGCACTTGGGACAAGCACCTGGGAGAGTCTAATTAAAAGTGTGGGCCATGTGTGTGTGTGTGTGGACATGTAAGAGAGAGATATGGAGAAAGCTAGTTTTATATGCGTTTGCATGTGGATTTTTACATGTTTTATGTCTCAGTGAATGATGGAGAAAGTTAATGTTAAACATAAGTAGTCTTTCACATCGCTGAAACATTTTACTTTTCAGGGGCTCATTTGTGGAATTTTGCAAAATTGTCATACTTACTGTTTTGTACTTTTCTTCACAGGTGTCATGCATGCCTTCTTCTGATTCATTTGTGTACCAAGGATTTGTTCGAGGAAAAGGCTTTGGCCAGTTTGGACTTCAGAGGCTGGGTATGTGTTTTATATAAATTACATTTTAAAAAAATTTCTTACAAAATTACTTTTGTTAATCATCTAAACACAAATAATCTTTCAAATGGAGGGACAGACATATCTAAAGCTTAATTTGTGCTTCAAAGACAAACAGAAGTGTGTTATATTTTGGAATGGGTTTGAATATATTGTCAGAAGTAAATGACAGAAATTATAGAGGCATTAAATCATGTCATGTCATGTTCATCATGTCGTTCTGTTGAATTGTGTCCACCTGGGACCCCAAACTGATGTTCAGAGTCTTTGATGCTTGATTCTGATTGATGTACTATAGCAAAACATATTACAGGGGTTTATCTGTGTCAGGCTGGATGGGATGCTTAAACAAATCAGTACATGAATTTGCATATAGAAGTTTCAGCATTTTAACATAAGAACCCATGGTGACGGGGGCGTCACAGACATTGGTGATTATCTGGAAAGATCTTTTTAAAGCATTATACCTCACTTTCAACTCAGGAAGTCTCTAAGTGACATATAATGAACACCCAGGTTCAGTCACGTGAGAATGTGTGCATGTTTTGTTGCAGTTATTTCCAAAATGGTGTCCTGTCTGGTTAGCACATGTTGCAGTGTCTGCAATTTTTCAAATGCTTGTCTTTGTTACTAAAGGTATGTTTCAACCCATGCAACAATTGTAATATTTTAATAACATATCCTAGATTACTCATTTCTTAAACAAACTGATATAAAACAAGTTACACAAATATTGTGGTGACGTGTCACATTGGACTATTAACCTTTTAAAAGTAGGTGGAATTTTGATGTGACGTATTTGCAGAGCTGGGTAGTAACTGATTACATTTAATCTGGATTGCGTAATCATATTCCAAAAATGAAGTACTTGTAATTAGAGTAAGTTACATTTTAAAATGCTCGTAATCAGACTACAGTTACTTTTGTATGGATTACATGATTACATATTATTCACACAATAGCAATACATAATTCATAATTCATTGATTCTCCCTTATTTCTCTTATTCATCTTTTAAAATGTCCTTTTTAAAATAGCCTACTGATTATGTGCATATTATATTTGTATATATAGACCAGTTTGTGGACATTCACACAAAGGTCATTAGTCAGGTGGCGACAGCATTTGACCACTGTATCTACAAAACTCATTCAGGTTTAAGAAGGGTTTCAACATTGCAGAAACTATTGATGGACATTCATTTTTATTTGAATAATTACTTAATTATTCAATTATAATTATAATTAATAATTCGTTTTTTTTAACTGTGTATTATTAATTATAATGAATTCAAATGCACATATTCACGTTATTTCTTGGTTACATGTAATGCAGGCATTCCAAAACTTTTTGTCATCTAAACCTTATTCACCAAATATACTTGTTTTTTTTTTTTGCCCCTGGGATTTTAAAATAAATATTTAAATGATTAAGTATCACTTTGCATGTTCACGGTTTCTTTGATGTTGATTAATGATCACATGGCATGTGGGTAAATAACAATATTTCATTTTTTTTAGTAAGTGTACTTAAAACAATGACTATAGAATTACAAAGACGGTTCACTCCTATACTTATGAATGGGAGAAACTGCAACGCACAATATGGAGGAATAGTCCCAACTTCTAAATGAAAGAGCCAAATTCCCCATAGAAACCTGACAAGACCAGCAAATCCACATGCACTGTATAAGCATGTTATGATAGATGGCTGATCTAGCCTGAAAAATATGCTTTTTAAACGCTATTTGAGCGTAAGAATCAACATTCATTGGGTAATTAATTTCAGAATTTTGTTGCTGATTTAAAGTGTATAATTCAATTGTGAGTTCAGCGAGTAGTTTTTGAGATTTCAGGATTTCTCCATTCATTAAGATAGGACTTCTAGAAGCTGCCCGGAGGCGTTGCAAATATGGGCGAGTGAAGATACTTTCCTCGAAAGGGAGTTCGTTTTAAAATTATTTATTTTAATTTAAAAAAAAAATATGATTTAATTAATTTTCAGCTTTTCATTCAACTCAAAAAAGTCACCTACATCTTGGATACCCTGGGGGTAAGCAAATAAACATAAACTTTTCATTTTTTGGTGAACTATCCCTTTAAGAAAAATAGTAATGAGCTGCTCAATTAATTTAGCCGATTCAATAATTTTAGTGTTACACATTTTCTGCTGCTTATTTCAAAGCATATTTTAACAAATCTACGTGCACGTTTAACATGTCATTGTGAAAAAAAAATCATTTCTGGTTAAAAAATAAACATGAAAAGGTAGATTGTTGATATGTTACAAAAGAGTTGTTGTAAAGTGTAATGGTCACAGTTATGTGGTTTTGAAATATGTTGTGGCAAAGCAAATAAAATACAAAAACTATCTGAAAAAAATCTGTTTTTTGTTTTATCTTCCCAGAAAGTAATAATGTTGATATATGTTGTGGAAAAGCAAATAAACAGACAAAAACTGTTATTTAGCAAACAAATATATAAAATATGTTTTTTTTTCAATTGAGAAATAATTGCCCAATGTAACATATATGTAACATGACAAAATTATCATAAACGCCCACTGTCATATATGTAATATTACAGATATTTCACAAGGAGGGGTTGTATTTCAAAAACAACTGCAGAAACATGTTATAAGTGGTCAATTTGATCTGTTTTATATGCCCCATAATTTTTCTATAAGGATAAATTGGTACGGTTCTTATGGGTTAAGCTGGCAAAGTATTTTAACATAGAATAAAATACATACATCAGCTTTAATGTCATAGTGAAAATGTCAAGTCTGTGTTGTTTCCTCAGGTATCAGTAAATAATTATATGTTTGAATGTATATATACTGCCAATGCCACCCACAACAGCTATCATGTATTATTATAATACAATTCAGTAGGAGAGAAAGGAAAACTAAAGTACTGGTGTACAGCTTGTGGAGTCCAAACCGTGAACGGTCTGTCAAATCCTGCCGTAATAATCAAGCGCTCCTTCATCTGTAAACGACAGCTGTATAGACTCCTATCCCAACATCGTCAGACAGATTGAGCAAACAGAAGATTTAATAATAAGAGGGGCTGTAGTGGAAAGAGCGTGTGTGTGTGTGTGTGTGTGTGTGTGTGTGTGTGTGTGTGTGTGTGTGTGTGTGTGTGTGTGTGTGTGTGTGTGTGTGTGTGTGTGTGTGTGTGTGTGTGTGTGTGTGTGTGTGTGTGTGTGTGTGTGTGTGTGTGTGTGTGTGTGCACGCACGTTCCCATATTCCATCTTTTCATGTTGGTTTGATGAGCTGGCTCTATTGAGTTAGTTAATTTAATCTCCCACTTGCAGCCTTTATGTTATTGGAAAGCTTTTTGGCATTGTCTGATGAACAGGTGCACTGACACTCTTTCGTTGTTTAGGAAAGCTCTGTGGTCGAAATTGAAAAGTGAATTCAAAATGACTTAATCTTTTCCATGCATTGATATCTGTAATTAAAAAGCATTGTCAATATAATACAGTTTGACATCTCCCAAAATCAAGTCCACCAGTTGAGTTTTACAAAACATTGAGATGTGAAGTTTGCCCATTTAATAGATTCATTACTTATGTGTTGCATTGTTTTGAATCAATCCGAATACATACTTTGACAAAAATCTTTTCACTTGTGGTTAGTTATTGTTAATAATAATTCTATACAGAAATCAATCATTTATTCCTGTATTGTTTGAATAGGTAAAAGCAATATTTTTAAAACGCTTTATTTGTATGTTCTTTTACAGAGGGCCTTGATCCAAATGGTGAGAATCCAGGCTATAACTTTACCTCCAATAGCAGTTCAGTGGCAGCAGCCATTTTAGTGCCTTTTATTGCCCTGATCATAGCAGGCTTCGCTTTGTATCTCTATAAACACAGGTACAGCACTTCACCAAATATGTATTGCTCGATGTGCATTCATTTTTCTGATTTATTATGAATCACTCTTCCAGAATATTTGGTAATATGTCTTGTTTACTTGCAGAAAAAGGCCCAAAGTACCCTTTAATGGTTACGCAGGCCATGAGAACACCAACGGAAGAGCCACTTTCGAGAACCCTATGTATGACCGTAACATCCAGCCCACTGATATCATGGCCAATGAGACAGAGTTCACGGTCAGCACAGTGTGCACAGCAGTATAGTGACCGCACTAGTCAAAGGTGAGTCTTCAATAAGAGAGATCTGTTCGTAGTGAACTGCCTACATACAATACCAGAGCTGGCAAAATCGCTAGCCCAACGTCCCGGGGCTATTGTGTTTTCCAGTCGGGCTACCAAATGTATCACCGTTCTGCCCGATGGGCTACCTTAAATACAGGCTCCCTCGCAAAAAGTAAACCATGTTACTTTTTCCTTTGATTAATAAAAAGTTAAAAAGAACAGTATTTATTCAAAATATAAATATTTTCTAGCAATATAAGTCTTTACTATCAATTTTATCCATTTAACACATCCTTGTTGAATAAAGTTTCTTTAACTTTCTTTAAACTTTTTTAAAGTATCTTTAAAAAAGAAAGAAACTAATTATGACCCCAAACTTTTGAATAGTGTATATTGTAACACAGAATCTCTATTTTGAATAAACACTGTTCTTTTTTATTTTTTTTTATTTTTTTTATCATAGGTCCTAAAAAATATTAAAGCAGTACAACTGTTTCCAATATTGATTACAAATCAGCATACTGGAATGATCTCTGAAGGATCATGTGACACTGAAGACTGGAGTAATGATGCTGAAAATTCAGCTTTGCTTCACAGGAACTAATTATATTTTAAAGCATTTTAAAATAGAAAACATTTATTTCAACAAAAATAAATAATATTTGCAATAATATTTCACAATATTATTTTGTGAAATAATATTCAGTTTTATCAAATAGAATGATGAGCATAAGACACTCGTTTAAAAAAACTTTACTGATCCCAAACTTTTGAACTACAATGTATTTATACTGTAAAAAAAATGTTTTCTAAGGTAACCTAAAATGTACATAATTTAATTACATCAAGGGTCAGATCAAATATAAATAGCACATTTAAGATAAAAGTTACACACTTTTTGCTAAACAGGTCTGGTGTAAAGGATTTGTTTGCTCAGGTACCTGAAATTTCCTCCCAAAAGAGAAAAAGTTTTGCTCAGCAAGAAAAATATTTTTTGAGGGAACATTGCTCCCACCGGTCCTTACATTTGATACAACTAAATTTAAGAGTGTTTTTGAGGCCTTACAAAGTTTTAAATATGTAAAATTGTATAAGAAATGTCTTAATTACAATTGTTCAAATTGCAGATAAATAGTAAAATAAAACTTTTCTTGATATTCGTTGATATATGTGTATTGAAAATGTTTTTGATTGATATTTATGGTCTTTATTTTATTTAGGCTAGTTTAGTTTTCGGGCTACCAAAATCTGAAGAGTACCTGCCCGAAGGGCTACCAGGGGTTTAGAAATTTTGCGAGCCCTGAATACAGGTAACATAAGAGGAATAACAGCCTTATCCATATCACCCTGCAGCCCAAGACCGGTTGCCCACTGAAGCTAAGCAGGGCTGAGCTGGTCAGTTCCTGGTTGGGAGACCTCCTGGGAAAACTAGGTTGCTGCTGGAAGAGGTGTTAGTGAGGCCAGCAGGGGGTGCTCACCCTATGGTCTGTGTAGGTCCTAACGCCCCAGTAGTGTGATGGGGACACTATAGTGTCAAAAAGCATCGTCTTTCGGATGAGACATTAAAAATCCCATGGCATTTCTCGTAAAGTGTAGGGGTGTAACCCCGGTGTCCTGGCCAAATTCCCACCACTGGCACTTGTCAATCATGGCCTCCTAATAATCCCCATCCACTTGATTGGCTCTATGACTCTCTCTCCTCTCCACCTGTAGCTGGTGTGTGGTGAGCGCACTGGCGCCGTTGTCCTGTGGCAGCAGTCGCATCATCCAAGTGGATGCTGTACACTGGTGGTGATTGAGGAGAGACCCCCCCCCCACATGATTGTAAAGCGCTTTGGGTGTACAAAAAATACACAATAAAGTGCTATATAAATGCATCATTCATTCACAATACACTAATAAACATAACAATACTGCTAATAAACATTAAGGTCATGATCAGGACCCTGTTTGCCTCAAAACGATATACCTTCACACCAGAAGTGTGTCTTCATAGGAAGTCCACTAGGCTTTGGAACAGAGCTAAGAATTTGTTCTTGTGAAACTTTATACTAACTTTGTGAATTATGAGCTTGTTAAAGTCTGATATTTGATGAATTTACTTTTTTTTCCTAGAAGAACTTGTTTCAAGATTTCAAAGTCATAGCGTGACCTTAGCATTCTGCATCCACATCTAGCGTGCTTCATTAGACTACTGTACAAACTAGCATGGTGTCAGGGATGAAAAGGTCATTGGCGAACAAAGTTGAAATCTTGCAGTGTAGTAATAAGCCGAATGAGGACAAAGACCTTAGGGAAAAGGAAAAAAGCAATATATCCTCACATAGTTGCTTTGGAATGATTTAGAGGCATAATTTGCTGTATATTTCTGCTATTATACACAAACTGCCTTTTCAGCATATAGTTTGTTTGAATGTTGAGTGTGAAATTGTACTTCTAAAACTGACTTTATCGCCATAGTTTTGCCCTCAGACAAAATGGAAAAAAACTGCTGAGGCAAGGGATAAGGATAGAGAAGTATTGCATTTTAATGTATTTATCTCAGCTGTTATACTCTCTTCCAAGATTTTTTTTTAAGAGCACCTAATCTAAGCCGCAGACTATGAACTTGGGCAGAATTTGTAATTGGTTTCCCCCTGTATCCCATGTATTTAAATCTGTTCTGCTGATTTGAACCTGAAACGGATGTTTTTTATAGTTTTTTTGTGATTGCTTTCCTGAATTACGTAAGAGTTAAAAATGTACCTTGCCATTGCGGTCTGTTGTTACGATGTTAGTCCGAGACTGTTGAGTTGAGCATCTTTCTTTCTCACTTTTTCGCTACTTTTTTCCCTTTTTCACCATGGCCGTCTGTGTTTTTATGTCTTCTTTTCCTATCTTAGAAGCAGTGTTAGGTAGTAACTACTATAATGTACTAAAAGTAGCATTGCTATTAACTACATCTTTCAGTGTTCTAGCAGTACCTCAGCTGTTTTAAAATAGCTTTTCGTGTAATATAAATTTTTTGAAGTATCTGTGCACAATACATGCCAGAAAATTTTCAGCTATGAACTTTCAACATTTAGGGGCATTATGATGCAGAATTGATGTCCATTTTCTTTTATTTTTTGCCATTTTTATCAGGACAGGACAGTATAGAGCAGACAGGAAGCGAAATGGTGGAGAGAGGGGGGTGGGATCAGGAAAGGTCCTCAAGCCAGGATTCAAAAGCTTGTAACACAATAGTGTTATACGGTGCCTATAGAAAGTCTTCATACCCCTTATTTTTTTTCAATTTTGTTAAGTTAAACAGCTTCAAATGACTTTTTGCCCACGTAAATCTACACCCCACTCACTATAATGACAAAGCAAAAAACGGATTTATCACAACTTGGCAAATTTATTAAAAAGGAAACACTGAAAAAATGGCATTGCACAAGTATTCTTACCCTTTGCTTTGACACTTGAAAATTTAGATCAGGAGCATTCCAGTTTCACTGGATTGTCTTTGAGATATTTCTATACTCTGACTGGAGTTAACCTGTGGCAAATTCAGTTGATTTGGAAAGGCACACACACCTGCCTATATAAAGTTTAACAGCTGAAATGGATGTTAGATAAAAAACTAAGCCATGAGTTCAAAGGAATGGCCTGCAGAGCTGAGAGACAGGATTTTGTTGTGATAGATCTGGGGAAGACTACAAAAAAAATATGCTGTGTTGAAGGTTTACAGGAGAATTTGGCCTCCATGACACTTTATGGATGAAGTTTGAAACAATCAGGACTCTTTCTAGATCTAGCCTCCTGGCCAAACTGAGCAATTGAAGGAAAATGGTCTTGGCTAGAGAGGTGAGAAAGACACTGATAGTTACTCTGGTTGAGCTACATAATCTTATATGGAGATGGGAGAAACTTACATAAGGACAAACATCGCTGTGACACTCCACCAATCTGGGCTTGATAACAAAGTGTCCAAACTCAAGCTTATTCTCAGTAAAAATACATGAAACCATGATTGGAATTTACAAAAATACACCCAAATAACCCTGACTATGAAAAAAAAAAGATTCTCTGGTCTGATGAACCTCAATTCCTTATTCATGTCTGAGAGAAACCAAGCACCGCTTCTCACCTGCATAATATCATCCCAACGATGAAGCATGGTGGTGGCAGCATCATGCCGTGGGGGGTGTTTGTCAGCGGCAGGGGAAGTGATCAGAGAAGACAGAAATACAGAGCTACAAATACAGCTAAATACAGAGATATCCTTAATGAAAACCTGGTTCAGAGCACTCAGAACCTCAGACTGGGCTGAAAGTTCACCTTCCAACATGACAATCACCCTACACACAGAGCCAAGACAATGTCAATTATAGACAATTATATTGACCATAGGCTACCGGACTGTAGGCAATGGCACACGATGTACACAGCATTCAAGTTTATCACGAATAGGCTAATATAAAGTACATAAAATAAAACTGCATGTGCACACAGTTATTTACATGATCATATCACCCACCTGCAGCACTTCTGCAAGCAGAGAACAACATAATAAAGCTAGGCGTTATATATTATAACGAATAAATAGGCCTATACTAAAATTATATTTTGACTTAAATAATAATTTAAGAAAATAAAAGAAATACTGTGCAACAAGCAGCCTACCCTAAAAAAAGTCCTGGATTATTTTTTTTAACCCAAATGCTGAGATGAGCCTTTTGGGTAATTTATTTGAGTTATTTTTCCAGTGTTTGGGTAGTTTGTGTACATTTTATTTTATTTATAAAATTGTTTCTGTGCAGAATATCGTTCAAATGTATGCAGAGCAACATACAGGCGCAGGGTGTGAATCAATAAACAAACGTCCTCGTGTTGAGTCGGTTTTATTGCTTGATGAAGAATCTGATGCTTTGCTTAAAATAAACTATTCTATTTATAAAGATACAGAACACAAATACTTTGGATGTTAAAACATGTCCTCAGAGCTGTTTACTGTTTGTTTTTGGTCAGGTTATGAAGGCAATCGCAGTTCATTTCGTCCATGAGTGAAGCGCAGAGCGGCGGTCTGATCCGTGATCAGTCCCCGCTGAACACGACTCCAGCTCGGCGTGAGAGCCAGAGCCGTTACGGTGGAAACACAGTTACAGAGTGGTCCATTTACTCGTGAATTACATCGGTTTAATGTTTAATCTTTACTTCTAATGTTTGTTAAATGAGATTAAATAGGGCAATTTGTAAAGCTTACATAAAAGCAAGCAAATTAGAAATAAAGGAAGTTATCACGTAAATCAGTGGTTCTGGAGTATTTTACAAAAGTTTAGAGGATTTAAATCAATCTGTAAATATTATTTCATGCATAAAGTAAAAAAAAGCTAATATTATAATAGAAACGAATAAACCCATTAGCTGGGTTAAATCAACCATTTATGATGGGTTAAATAAACAACCCGATTTACTGGGTAAAATTAACCCCAAATGTGTTCTGTCCTATATTTATCCAGCCCAAATTGGGTTGTTTTCAACCCAGTGTTTTTAGAGTATGCAGAGTTTGTTCATTATTGTGCTGCGCGAAATTAAAGCAGACGGCAGAAAGCTGCATTCTATTTTTTGTCTTATTTTACAAAAAAATTTCAGAATTAAATAATAAAATGCGACTTATAGGCGACTTGTTTTTTCTCTCTCTCTCGCTCTCTCAAAAACGTGTTTTAGTATAGCTTATTTTAACCATGCAGCAAACCTTTTAACATATTTTAATAAATTACTAAAAATAAATAAATAAATAAGTGACTTTAAACCGTTTAACTGATTCTATTAATCGGTCAAAATTCTTATCAGTCGGTTAGCGGTTAATGCACATCCAATTAAAACAATTTCACCCTGAAACATAACTGTTTAATTGAGACATTTATTCAATAATTTCACTATAAACAGGAAAAAATAAATAGGCCTAACGTTACTGGAGACATTTAATGTGAGCGCGTGATCTGAGTGGGATTGGTTTACCTGAGCGTGAGCGGAACATTAGCGGAGTGTTTGATTTGGCCGTGAACGACTGAGCGGAGCGCACACACACACAGCGGAATATTGAACCGCTTCGCTTCGCTCACATTCTCTGGTACAAAACGTTAATTAGGTAAAGCGATACACGAATTTAAATGGGAAATATAATAAAATATTATATTATATGAAATAGAAATAGGCCTATAGCCCTAACAAGTTAACATAACCTAATAATACTAATAATATACAAATATTAAATTAAATATTTAATGTTAATAAAAACTGTTTTATCCATCTCTGATAGTCCCGGGTTGCTGTGAACCGAGGACGGCCCCTAAAAAAATCAATGTTTTAACTCAGCTTGTCTTTACTGTCTATCCCATCACGCAGAATAAGAGTTCATCTGTACCGCTCTGCAAATTAGTCACAATAATGTTTCATACAGTCTGGATGTTGCTTTATCTCATTTAAAGCACACCACTGTTCTTCTCAATTCGGCGACACCGACGCGATCCCTTAAATTGTGATAACCGAGGAAAGCAATATACTTCCACAATAAGAACAAAATGTTACGAATTGATTTTGTAAAATAACGGTGTGCGCTTTCTGGCGCGCCTTATGTCTAAAGGTCTACTTAAATAAAATAATCGAAAACAAGTTTGTGTTTATTTAATTCGTAGCCTAAATGCAGCAAGAGATACTGTACTTGTCTTTTCATCTGTATATTGTGCTCAGTGCTCACACCCAGGCGCAGCGAAGACTGTTCCTTCAGTAAAGCAAAGCCTGCAATTTAACCCATAAGAACGTGATGCGATGATTCAGCTAAAGATCATTTAATAATATAAAATCATTAATACATAATTAATATATAATCAGACTAAAGTATATCAAGGCCGCCCACACATGTGAAACAAATATTAAAGCAGCTCATTTGTTTACCCACGAACAAAAATAGGCCTACGAAAAATCTAGCTTAATTTGTTTGCCCGTTTTCAAACAGAACGAAATAATAATAATAATAATAATAATAATAATAATTATTATTATTATTATTAACAACCTATGAGAAAATCTCTTTATTTATCTTTGTTCATATTTCGATTTGTTGTTCAATCAAACTTCAGTCATTCAAATAAATAAATATTCCAAGCCCAGAGTCAATTATTCAAAAATAACTGTTTTGATCTGATCATATATAGCCTAAACAAGTCATGGGTCTGAGTGCTGTTATTGGATAATGTTGTATTGGAGATTAATCCTAACAAACATGCTGCTATAATTAAAACCATTACATTAAATACATTTAAAACAGTGTATTTCAATTCAGCAGCGTGCAGATCCTCCAGACTGAGCAGCGCGGACACTCGCTCACCTCAGCTCTACCATATATCTATTATAACGACACATGTCGTTATTACGAGAAAAAGATGTCGTTATAACGAGAAAAGATGTCGTTTTAACGAGAAAAATATGTCGTTTTAACGAGAAAAGATCTCGTTATTACGAGAAAATATGTCGTTTTAACGAGAAAAGATCTCGTTATAACGAGAAAATATGTCGTTTTAACGAGAAAAGATCTCGTTATTACGAGAAAATATGTCGTTTTAACGAGAAAAGATCTCGTTATTACGAGAAAAGATCTCGTTATAACGAGAAAAGATCTCGTTATTACGAGAAAAGATCTCGTTATAACGACATAATTGAGTGGAAAAAATATTATATGGATGGCAGTATTACGTCACCGTATATGAAGACTTGTGCAATGTCATTTTATTTTATCATTTCCTTTTTAATAAATTTGCAAAGTTGTGATAAATCTGTTTTTTGCTTTGTCATTATGGTGATTGGGGTGTGGATTTGTGTGGGGAAAAAGGTGCTTTAAAGCAGTTTAACATAATAACACATGACAAAATGTGGGGAAGAAAATGAAGGGGTATAAATACTTTCTCTAGGCACTGTATGTCAGCGCACTGCCCACAAAGCTATTGGCGCCGACATACTTTTTTTTACTTTACCACATTAGCACTGTGCCTCTGCTTGTGCGATTGTTTTTCAAAAGATGTTCTTAGTTTGATGTTCATGTTGTTGTGTTTTGGGTTGTCATGTGGCTGAACCAATTGCTCGTGTTTATACAATTCATTTTAGCAGATTGGTGAAATCTGAATTTATTTCACCAATTAAATCATTAAATGAACCAGCTGAAATTTGATTCCCTTTGCACAAGCATCATGACATGACATTTGTTCCATATAATTTTTTCACTTTTTTTTTATTTTTTAACTAAATTATAGTGATGTATAGTGTTATCCGTTAGATAACAAAAAAGTATGTCCAAATCATTTTTAATGTCAAGGTCCTTGATTTTCAACCCGAAATATACTACTAATTACAAAATCGGAGTATTAGACATTGCAACATGTCCTCTTAATGTGTGGTCATATTAGAAAAATGTTGGCAAAATTTTGAGGGCCAAAAGATCCATAGTATATTGTCAATAGTGTACCAATACTGTATATGAAGCACAGCTCACACATAAGTCACTTTCATACCGAGCAGCTTTCTATTGTTCAACTCAGTAAATCCACATGACTGACTTGAACCCATTACAACATTTGTGTTAAGAATTTAAATGACTGGATTTTGCATTTGAAAATGAACAGTATTGAAATGTACAGCTTAAATGTAGTTAGCTACTTTTAGTAAGTTCTAGTGTAGCTACTTTGACAGTAGTTTAAATAATGAATAGCTTGAGAAATCTTAAAGTAGTTTCTTCAAGACTGCTGACAAACGTTTCTTTCTCTTCTCTTTTCATAGGCTGGATATAATATTCCCTCTCCACTCAACTGTTCCCATAGTAAGAATGTGCCACATGGATGGACTAAAGAGGAGTATTGTTTTTTTGTTTTTCATTTGTAAACCAATTCCAATTGTGACAACGTGATAAACCCTGACAACGATGCTGTCAAAGAGCATCAACCGAGATGCACTGATAAAGAACCACATTAGTGTTTGCTAGCTAAAACTCTGTTCCTACACTCACTCTTCTGCTGTCTCCTCTTTGTTTCCTTCCGATGGAATGTCCTATTTGACAGCGGCAGTGCAAAAGGACACATGTGAAGCTCACAGCCGTCGCTTGCCAAAAAAAAGACGAGATGCATTGTTTGGTCAAACGAAGGCCGAAGTGTCAATCTTGATTTGGAGGAAGTCTTAATGTGAGCAGGAAGACAAAAGAAGCATGTTGCTGGAGAGTTGAAGCTTTGTTTTACTTTTGTATCTTGAGATCTTTCCAGTTAGTGCGTTTTGGCTTCTTTAATCCCGTTTCCACCTTGAACTAAAATCACAAGTGCAGACTTCACTGAGGATACACTCTCTGACACCTTCCCCATCAGTTCCCTGAGTATGTAACGCCACAACTCGATTTGAAGTGGAATGAGGGGCTTCTGAGGCTTATTAGATGGCATGGATTCTAGCTGTAGCACCTCTCTTCTCATTTCAGCCTGGAGGAACGAGTGTTCTCCCACCATCTTATCATGATCCTGGCTGAAAATGGACAGTCCAACCCTTTAAGCAGCCCAGCGGAGAACATGAAAAGATGTTTTGGTGTTCATCGGCTTTATGAAGCAGACTTCACACCCATCATCTGCTGTCATTTCCTTATTCTCACACTGACAGAAGAAAAGTAGCCCACATTGGAGGGTTGGATTTGTATTAGCCAGGTATTACCCAATCTGAACCCCTTCCTTGTGTGTTTGGATGTTCTGAGCTGGATGTTCTTGGTTTGTGGGCTGGGATATCATGGGGAAGAACCATTTGTTAGCGTTTATAGTTATTCTTGATGTAAGTTAGGCTTTGGATGTCATTAAATGACAGAATCCAATTATTTTCATACATAGATTAAAAAACAACAGCCCTTGAAGTGTTGAAGTATGGTAAATATAACTTGAGACATGTCTATCGTAACCAGGGGAGGGTCTACTTTCAGTCCTCATGTTCTAAAGTCAAGGATAAGAATGACGTGAGGGTTTTAGTCAAAAAGAGCCAACAGCAAAAATGAGCATGAAAATATTTGATCTCTGTAGCTTTGTGACATAATCTGTTTACCTGTACATTCCTCCATGTCATCCATGCCCACGCCACACTTACGATAAGGAAAAGGGGCTTAGAAATCACTCCTTTACATTCTAATCCAAGGCTGGTTGTTGATTTGCATGCATTTGCCCAGTAACTTGATGGGAAGGTTTGAAGATTAGCAACAGCTTGTGAAGTTTACAACAGAATAACTTACATTTAGATTTTATGGGCCAGAAGTTTAGCAGGTACGTTATCTTCAACCTATTAACATTAATTTTATATTTACAAGACTATCATATGGCCATTATTTTTAGGAGAATTTCAGTGTAGATGGCAACTTAAAGCATTTTCCACATATCAGACATTGTGTTGAAAGTGTGTCTCACATTCACTTGGTGTTTTATATTCTTAGTTACATTTTACGTCTCAGCAACCCAACCATATCAATGCTGCCAGATTTACAATGCTGATGTTTGAAATTGCTCCTTTTAAAATCCTCCAAAAATTGCAAATTGCTAGCGATAACACACAAAAATGCAAGCCACAAGGGCTTTAAAGTCATCACCTCTGCTTTATTTTTCATCTTTATGTGTATATTAACCCAAAATGTTGTTGAAGTATCCAGGCAGCCTGTGTTCCATGCTTGTCCATCTTTTTCTCGTAACAGTGCCTTGGTAACTCTATATGTGGTGTATCCAATCTCTTCTTATTGCTCCATTTTCATTATTACTGCACACTGGTAAAGAGTTGCCAGTTGCTAAGGGAGAATTTCAAAGATGCAGCTTCTTCTTTTTTTCTGGTATAGAGTCAATTCTTTGTTATTCTCAGCTTAAGAGAATCACACAAACACAAAAATAATAACCAGCACCCCAAAACATGTAATTAAGTTGTATCTTCGCAAATTCATTTAGGTTAGAACCTGCACTTTAAGGCAGCAAACAAACACTTTTATTTAGCCTTCATTCTAGCATGTGTCATGAAAGTATTCTTATATTGTAATTATTAATCATGCCACAAAACCTACGGTGCTGCTATGCCAAAGTAAAAGGTATCAGCCTATTTTATATACATGTATAGAGAGACATCCAGCCAAAATCACAAGCATTACAGCATTTATGATTTTATGTATAGCATTAAGCAATGCTAACAGTGAATTAGCTGAAACTCCCAGCACATTCTTGTTGGCGTTCCGGTCTATAATCGTGTTGTCGTTGTACTGATGTGAAGAACTCTGCCTGGCAGCCCTCCATATAATTTATACTCAGCCCGATAGAATCACAAATACATTCATAAAATGGAGACCAGCACCTTAGTTAATTTACATTCTTGAATATTACCTTTGGATATTGGTGATGAGTATATGGCAACCCTTTTCATCAAAGGTTTTGTTGGCATGATGTGAAAGTGAGCTTGACGCAAAGATAATTGCGAAAACTTGGATGATCATCCATGATCATGTCATGACTGTTTTGTAGTTTCAGTATTGTTGTCTCATTTATCAGTCTGTAAAAGATGATAAGTTTGGATATAGACAATACCGGGACTGCAATTAATGTATTTTTTTTTAATGGAAATATCTATTCCATACTGCTATACATATGGTGAACATTCAAGAAACTGCGTTACTAATCCAGTCATGTCCCTTTTCAAAAACGTATCGGAAAAACAACACCCCTGAAAGACTACATATAAATATATTCCAAATGAATACTACAGCTTATTGAATAATTATATGAAAATGTACTACAGGATGAACATATCAGTTTTGTGTGGACGTCAATGTGAAAATATATTGGTTGTGTACTTGTCCAATTTCTTTTTTCTTTTTTTCTCATTTTAAGAACCACAACCATGCATTTCCTTCAGTCGGTAAGAGGTACGAGCCCAGCCTTGAATGGCTTTTAAAGGACTGCTCTGCTCTGGCTATCCAAAGCCTAAAGGAATACAGTCAGTCTTGAGTTACGTACTTGACCAAAATATTTTTTTTTAACAATGACTTTCAAACTTTCAAGGACCTTAATGGAGCAGTCCATTGTGAATATCCAGACAGAGACTCAGACGCTGTAAGAACTAATGAATGGAAACTTTTTTTGTACAGAGATATATTTTTATGGAAATAAATTTGTAAAAAAAAAAAGAGAAAATGTGTTGACAGATCTGTAAATGTTTTTCATTATTGTAGTACAAATTATAGTGGGGATTATATATAAAAAAAATATATATATATATATATATATATATATATATATACAAAGACCAAATAGAGACAAAGGTTTTTTTTGTAAATGTAAAAAAGATTGTATATAGAAGTTTACATATTGTAAATATGTAATACACAACATGGCTTGTCTGCAATATATAAAATGTATTTTATCTGTCTGTATATGATGCTTTGCATTGTGTTTAAGCTTATTCTACTTTCTTGAACTTGAAACCTATTTTGAAGTTTTTGGAATAAAAAATGAAAACATTGAATGTGCCTGCTATTTTATCCATTGTGTGGAAGGTTTGCAACTTTGGGCTTTATCAGAATCAGAAATCTGAATCAGAAAGAGTGTTTATTGCCAAGTATGCTTGCGCATAGAATTAATTTGTTATAATGTCATAAGCTTCCAGTTCACTGAGACAACAACGACACACAGACAATAAAAATAATATGAGAATAAAAAATACACATAAATAAACACAAATTTTAGTAAACTCAGTAAAGTTGAAGTCTTCTGGGAGATCTGGGAGCCCAAAGACAAGACACAGAGAGGCATCATGGCTTTTGAACTCAATTTATTCTTGACAAGCATGCCTTTATATATGGTACCAGAGAGTTTTGTATGTCCAGGGGGTTCACCAAATTACCAAATAAGGTACAAAAAACATAGTATGACAGATACAGAATGAATGCATTCTTTCTCTACTTATAGCCAGGAGCCACCTGTCCAGAAAACATAGCTTAACAGACACAGAATGAATGCATTCTTTCTCTACTTATAGCCAAGAGCCACCTGTCCAGCGACCTCTTCCTCTTATAGCAACATAAGCAGCGCTGCCGCTGATCACAGCGTGAGTATAAGAGGCAGCCGGTGCACCGCATTAATCATCCTTTTGCTTCAGAGCCGAGCGGTGGTGCTTCACTACTGCTTTCCTGTCTGCGAGTGAGAAGCTTAAGCGAGTGCGGGCGTTACAGCACAGCAGCGGTGGTCGCGGTCTCACGGGAGAAAACAACGGTCCGTGAAGACAGTCACACCAGGAGTGTGCGGAGGCCAGCTCCCCTGCGTGCTTCAGCACTGAAAGAGCAAATTGCTCTGCATAACACGGGTGATCGCGTCTTTGTAAAGATGTCTTATCACCCGTGCATTTCTGGGTGCGGTCGATCTCTGGTGCCTCAGGACGGTCACGATCGCTGCCTCACGTGTCTGGGCATCCAGCACGCTGAGGAGGCTTTCGTGGATGGTTCATGTTCTTCTTGTGGGGACATGACCATCTCGGAGTTGCGCAATAGACTCCGCTGTGTCAAACATGGCGGGGTCCCTCTGCCGCGATCTGGCGTTCGCCCTGGCACACGGGGCGGCACAGCATCCGGTGGAGTCAGAGGTGATCTGAGGATTACGGTGAGGGCTTCCCCAAGTGGAGTTCCTCACCCCTCAAGCGCTCGGCAGCCGGCGGGGGTACCGTTGGTTCGGACTGGGGCCTCTACTGAGTGGGGTACCCCACCCGTTTCCTTCGGCGCCTCCCCTGATGACCAGATGTCGATCGTTGCATCGGAGGGCGAGCCCTCTTTCTCCGGGGATGACGACTGGTTGCGCTGTTCTTCGGGTGTGGTAGCGTTGTCCGAGCCAGACCCAGAGATGACGGCTATGCTTTCCCGGGCCGCCGAGAACGTCGGGCTCGTGTGGAATCCTCCACCGTGTCCCGACCCTTCTAGGTTGGACGAGTGGTTTCTCGGGGGGGTCGCGCTGGTTTTCAGCGCCCCCCTCCGGTGCCATTCTTTCCGGAAGTGCATGAGGAGCTTACAAGATCATGGAAGGCACCTTTTACTGCCCAAAATAAATCTTGTGGCTCCTCCCCCCTCACCACCCTCGATGGTGGAGCCGCTTTGGGGTACACGGGCATCCCCTCTGTGGAGCGGTCTGTGGCCATGCAACTGTGTCCAACAGTCGCTTCCACTCTGCGGGGTGAACTGTGTCTCCCCTCACGGGCCTGTAAGTATTCGTCAGGCCTCACTGGCAGTGCTTATAGACCCTGTGGGGAGGCGGCTTCTGTCCTACATGCCATGGCGTTACTGCAGGTCCATCAGGCCAAAGCACTGAGAGACCTGCACGAGGGTGGGCACGACTTGGCGGTTCTACATGAGCTGCGTGCTGTGATGGACCTCGCGCTCCGAGCGACAAAGTTGACCGCACAGTCTCTGGGTCGTGCGATGTCCACGCTTGTGGTGCAGGAGCGCCATCTCTGGCTGTGTCTCACTGACATGAAAGAGCAGGAGAAGGTACAGTTCCTGAATGCTCCCGTGTCACAGACCGGCCTCTTCGGCGACGCTGTCGAGAGCTGTGCCCAGCAGTTTTCGGCAGCACAGAAGCAGACTGAGGCGATCAAACACATCATGCGCCGGAGGAAACCCGCTGCTGCTTCCACTCCGGCTGCAGCCCCTCAGCCTGCTCGTCGCCGTGGGCGCCCCCCTCTGGCCACCCCCCTCTGGCCACCCCTGCTCCCACGCCGCGGCAGCAGCCTTCCACTGTGCGGCGTCGTGGAGCCAGTCACAGGCAGAACGCCCAGCCCGTCCAGGCCCCCGCCAAACCCGGCGGCAAGCGCAAGTGCAAGAGGCCCTGAGACGAGCGACCCAGAGATGGAGGGAACTGCTCGTCGGGAGATGGTGACCGCTCCACTCCCTCCCCCGGAGCAGGGCCGGGTGGAGAATCCTTGGTTTCGTTTTGTTTTTGTTTGTTTTGGCACCCAAAACTTCAATAAAAGAGCAGTTTCCTCAGTCTCTGGGTCTCAAGAGGAGGAGAGTGGTGTACCGTGCATCACGGGATCACTTCCCTCCTCCTCTCTCGCCAGGCAGTGGGGGGTTGCCCAAGAGCACCCCTCCTGCCCATTTGTGGAACCGGGTAAGGGCAGTAGCACTCAAGCTCCCGCTTCAAGTCGTCACACAGAAGCCGGGCTCCTGTGTTTCCCCCCACACGAGGAGGAATCAGGTGAGTGTTACACTACACACCCAGACCCCGCCCCCCTGCCATCACAGGCCATGCTGTCACAGGCCCCGGGCTGGGTCCCTGTGTTCCACATCGCTGCCCCACCACGGGTACGTCGGTGACCCTGTTGGTGCCACTGGCACGGTCTCTCGGAGCCTGGCTAGTGCTCCCCAGTCCGTCTCGGTGGCTCCTACGGACCATCAGACTCGGCTATGCGATTCAGTTCGCCCGGCGTCCCCCCAAGTTCAGGGGCATCCGGTTTACTTCAGTCAAGGACGCCGAT
This sequence comes from Gymnocypris eckloni scoliostomus, assembly GCA_027564155.1. Classification (NCBI taxonomy): domain Eukaryota; kingdom Metazoa; phylum Chordata; class Actinopteri; order Cypriniformes; family Cyprinidae; genus Gymnocypris; species Gymnocypris eckloni. The sequence continues at coordinate 14,397,632 of CM050427.1, read as the reverse complement.
GCTCTTGTCTTGCGTGCGGAAATCGTAGTCCTACTGGCGAAGGACGCGATAGAGCCGGTCCCTCCAGCTGATATGGCGTCGGGGTTGTTCAGCCCCTACTTCATTGTGCCCAAGAAAGGTAGTGGGTTACGACCGGTCTTGGATCTGCGAGTTTTGAACCGTGCACTTCACAAGCTGCCGTTCAAGATGTTGACGCAGAAACGCATTTTTGGGTGCGTCCGTCCCCTAGATTGGTTTGCAGCGATCGACCTGAAGGACGCGTACTTTCATGTCTCGATCCTCCCGCGACACAGGCCATTCCTGCGATTCGCGTTCGAGGGTCGGGCGTATCAGTACAAAGGTCCTGCCTCGGCTGTCCCTGTCGCCCGCCTTCACCAAAGTCGGGAGGCGGCCCTGTCCCCTGAGAGAACAAGGTGTGCGCATTCTCAACTACCTCGACGACTGGCTCATACTCGCACAGTCTCGCAGGCAGTTGTCTGCACACAGGGACCTGGTGCTCAAGCACCTCAGCCTGCTGGGCCTTCGGGTCAACTGGGAAAAGAGCAAACTCGTGCCAACGCAGAGGATCTCTTTTCTCGGCATGGAGTTCGATTCGGTCAACCAAACAGCACGCCTCACCCAGGAACGTGCTCAGTCAGTGCTGAACTGCTTCAAGACCTTATCAGGCAGGGCGGCAGTTCCACTGAAACTCTTTCAGAGGCTCCTGGGGCATATGGCTGCAGCTGCGGTGACAGTCCCGCTCGGTCTGCTCCATATGAGATTCAGCACTGGCTCTATGGCTGTATCCCGAGGTGGGCGTGGAAACGCGGCACTTACCGGGTTTAGATTACACCGGCCTGCCGCAAGACCTTCAGGCCGTGGTCAGATCCCTCGTTCCTTCGTGCAGGAGTGCCCCTGGAGCAGGTATCCAGACATGCTGTGGTATTCACAGATGCCTCGACCACAGGCTGGGGAGCCACGTACAACAGGCACGCAGTATCAGGGGTTTGGACGGGTCCCCAACTGCATTGGCATATCAATTGCCTCGAGTTGATAGCAGTACGCCTTGCCCTGAGCCGTCTCAGAGGGCGCCTTCAGCGCAAGGACGTTCTGGTCCATACGGACAACACTGCGACCGTTGCGTATATCAACCGGCAAGGCGGTTTACGCTCCCGTCGCTTGTCGCAACTCGCCTGCCACCTCCTCCTCTGGAGTCAGAAGCATCTGAGGTCCCTTCGTGCCATCCACATCTCAGGAGTGTTCAATCGGGCAGCCGACGAGCTGTCTCGACCAGCACTTCCAGGCGGGTGGAGACTCCATCCCTAGGAGGTTCAGCTGATTTGGGGACGGTTCGGAGCTGCTCAGGTCGACCTGTTTGCATCTCCAGAAACCACCCACTGCCAGGAGTTCTACTCCCTAACGCCGATGCACTGGCATACAGCTGGCCCCGGGGCCTGCGCAAATATGCGTTCCCCCCAGTGAGCCTACCTAGAACAGACACTGTGCAAGATCAGGGAGGACGAGGAGCAGGTCTTGTTAGTGGCTCCATATTGGCCCAACAGGACCTGGTTCCCGGAACTCATGCTCCTCGCGACAGCCCCTCCCTGGCCAATTCCTCTGAGGAAGGATCTGCTTTCTCAGAGACGGGGCACCCTATGGCACCCGCGTCCGGACCTGTGGAAACTCCACATATGGTCCCTGGATGGGATGCGGAGGTTCTAGGTGACCTACCCCAGGAGGTAGCACTCACTATCGCTTCAGCACGACCTTCTCTGTGTAGCCCGGTCCTATCGTCTGCCTTATAGGAAGGATCAGGAGGCCTACACAGGGCGCTGGAAGGGACAGCTCCTGTGGCGCTTTGGTAGGGATCCCAATTCGTCGGTCATCCAACATGACTCGGAGTGACCGACTGAAAGGGAACGTCTCGGTTACGTATGTAACCCTCGTTCCCTGAAGGAGGGAACGGAGACGTCACGTCCCGTCGCCACAGTTGCTGTACCACCGCTGGGCGGCCGGGTCACCGGCTCGGCTCCTCAGCGAAAACATGATTAATGCGGTGCACCGGCTGCCTCTTATACTCACTCTGTGATCAGCGGCAGCTGGATGCAATGATCGCATGCCAATGTCCATTGGCTCGTTTAGTTACACTCGAAGAGGATAGGTCTCTCTGGCGAGATCCCAATTCGTCGGTCATCCGACGTGACGTCTCCGTTCCCTCCTTCAGGGAACGAGGGTTACATACGTAACCGAGACGTTATCTTGAGTTTCTTTAAAACAGGGATGAAGGTGGAGCGTTCACAACTCCAGAGATCTATTGAAGATCTGTGTTAAGATGGGGGCCAGCTAGTCAGCACAGGATTTCAGACATGATTGTGCTTTATTCATCTGTGCGCCCAACCTGACAAAACAGGACAATTATTTTTCCTCTAGTTGTCCTGTAGTGCACAAAGTGGCTGTATATGGAAGGCATAAAGGAACATTAAAATCGCATGTTTATGTAATATCTTGACTGCTGGGTTGCTTTGTTCTGCTAGTTTTTAAAGCAGCTTTACATATTATGCTTAATTTGTAAGTTATAATTGTGTATGTTTGATGGAATAAAAAAAAATATTAATTCATATATATCGATTCTTAAGCATATGATTACATTTATATAGACCGCTGACATATTTTTGTTGGCCAAAACCTTTTGACCAAGCTTTTTACTTTCCAAAAATGTTTGTTTTGTGAAGAAAAGAATGATGAACAAAATGTTGTAGCAATCATGAACTTTCGTTAGTTAAAGAGGCCTTATTTTCAGCAATTCAAAGGTCAATGAAAAATATTGGAAACATATTGGTTATGATGCCTTGGAAGCCAATATGAAACCATTTGTTTTACCTTACAAAAATGCTTATTTGTATGTCTGGCTGTTTTGAAGTGCCCCTATTATGGATTTTTGACAATTACCTTTCATGCAGTGTGTAACACAGCTGATTGTGAATGAAAGTCAATGAAAACATCATGCAATGTTTTAAATCCGAAAGTGCACAGTTTATAAAGTTATTGTCTCCCAAAAGAAAGTCAACTATTTTTGAATTTTTGAAAAACGCTGTACACAAAGCAGCACTGCATTCACAAACGTTGCTTTATCAGGCATAGCAGGCATGATGAAATTAAAATGAAACCAATCGGACCAATCACCCCACCAAAGGAGGGTTTTGGAAAAATGAATCGCTGAGCGAATCATTTGGGAGCCGTTGAGCAAGTAAGGTAAAAAATAAATGCATAGTATAAGACAATGAAAGTGTTTTTGACCTCGCATTCATGTCAACCTGTTGTTGGGGACTCCCAAAACCAAAACACTTTAAGGGCAGGGAGGATGAATGAGAATTAATGGCAGATCTGATCGTTGATTTCCAGTGGCAGCTGGTGCTAAAAGCTAATTGGGGGGGGAGGGCACACGCAAACAAACTTAATCACACTGTTAATGCAACAGCATATGACTGCATGCACTTGTTAAATAAGCATTCAACAAGTGACATAATAATCATTACTGCTTAATTTATTTTTAAACATGTTGAAGTCGGGTTCTTCCCTGGCCAACTTGATGGGGGCACGCCCATTATCTTTAAATACATAAAAAACGTTATGTATTTGTGACTTGTTAGAGTGACCAGGTCCTCGTAACAGCGCCGTTTCTCTGTCCAGATTCCTGTCTCGTGTGGATGTGAATAACAAGTGAGATTGGCAGGTCACTTTCCCCTTTAACTCCATGTGCCCTATGGAGCAGTGTTGCCCTGTGTAATCTAGAGCATGTTGATACTTTTTTTGTCCAGCAAATCAGAAGAGCGTATGGTGATTGACAGCAAATCCATGTAACCAAAAAGCACCCTGTGTACAGTTTCTACCATCTGAAATGTCATTCTTTGTCATGTTTGTAAGGCTACAGTTGCGTCATATAATGGTTTGCCCCTAAATTACTCCTAAGTTCTTTTATAGGTACTTGTGCTGCTCTGGTGAGTGTTCGGCACGCACTGTTAAACTGCTGGAGACTGTATCAGGAGGAGGCAAGTCCATTCATTCAAAGATCAATGGGAGGAAAAAGTAGTTTTTATTCATTTCACTCATCATAAAGGCCTTTCGGTTAAAATTAATTTGAAGATTTTTGGTCTTTCCCAATGAATGTTAGCTAGAGGCTGTACTTGCATGACTGGAAATAGTTAACATGGGTAATTACAAACTTTAATAAAGACGTATAGGCCTATGGCTTATACAGTATAACTTGATACTGAAGCTAAAAGAGTGATTGCTTCCATTAAAAATATATGGTGACTCACCCACCATACCTTAATAAAAGCTAAGCATACATATTTTTAAATGCATAAATTAAATTATTCAACTTAAGTTTTGGTAACACGTTATATTAAGGTTCAAATATTAATTACAAATATTTCTAAAGCACTTATTACTCGTAGGTAAAGTTAATTTAAATTTATACATGTTCATTTATTCATTTATAAAGCACAATTCAAACAACAGAGTGTTGACCAAAGTGCTGTACAATCATACAAATTATAAAAAAAATAGAAAACAACAATAACAAAACAGCAGATGGAACATCAAGGAAAATACAAGAAAAGACCAATGACTCAACACACTACGGTGTCAAAAGCTAAAATTAAAAATTAGCCTTCAGATGTATTTTGCGAATATTTAGAGTAGGAGCAACTCTAATGTGGGAGGGAAGACTGTTCCATCTTTTTGGAGCTGCCACCGCAAAATCCCAATCCCCCTTCGCTTGTACTTTGTCCTCTGAACAATTAAACTCGAGTGGTCAGAAGACCTCAAAGACCTAGCAGGTTTGTGTACCAGTAGGAGCTCTGACAGGTAAGAGGGATCTAACCCATTCAAAGATGTATAAACAAAAACTAGGAGTTTAAAATCAATCCTATACTGGTCTGGAAACCAGGACAGAAGAGGATAAATATGATCCCACTTTTGTGCCCCCGTCAAAAGCCTAGCAGCTGCATTCTGTAATAATTGCAAATGGTTTAGAGTCATTTGGCAAACACCTACATTCTAAAATAATTGCAATAATCAAGCCTCGAAAACACAACGGCGTGGATCACCTTCTCACAATCTTTGAAATAAATAAATGGTTTAACCTTCGCCACCAATCGTAAATGAAAAAAATAAAACTGATTTAATGACTGAGTTTATCTGTTTATCAAATATGAGGGCATTATCAAATAATACCCCTAGATTTTTTACCACAGGCTTACAAAAAGGGGTAAACTCACCTACATTTGACAGTTCATGTGCATTAGGACCTCCAAACAAATAACTTCTGTCTTATTCTCATAAAAATGTAAGAAGTTTATAGTGTCACCAGAGATCAAAATTGGTAAACGTAGCAGACCATAGAGTAGGAACTAAAGGATCCAAATTACAATTAACACTCTCAGATCTAATTGTCATAATCTTGTTTACAAAATAAATGTAAGAAATCTTCACAAGTCAAAGACTCATCAACTCTCTCACTTGGATTGATCACAGAATTTACTGTGATAAAAATAACTCTAGGATTAAAATAGCAGAGTATTTAGGAGTAAAACGAGTATTTATGTACCTGGGTGCACTTTTTAGTGAAATTTGTACCAATAAGTACATATCACTGCAGTTTTCTAAATAACTGAACAATAGAGGCAGTAAAATTCAGATGTCTTTTATTCCGTTTCACACAAATTTACAGTTTCGATTAGAAAAGCATAATTTTTTCACAATTACTTGACCAGGTTGATTTAAATGTACCTGTTGTGCATTGACCCTGTTATTTAGTTATTTATTTATCCATCCGTCCAGAAAATAGGTATACTATTGTATCATACATATTTATAAATGTATGTTTAAGGAATAGTTAACCTAATATAATTACAGTCTTGTAATATTGCTTAATTATAGCAGATATAATTTAGCATAATAATTACCCTTATTAAAATGCTCATTGCTACAATGATTGCCTCTTAAACTAAAAGCAGTTGATATTGTGGGTGAGTCTCACCAGATTTCCTCACAGCTCTAATTTTAACGAGAGCAGCTGAGCTGGTTTGTCTTTCACAAGTTTTAGGGACAAACATTTTTTTTATTTTATTTTTTTTATTGTAAGACAACTTTATTTGGAAATGAAACCCAGACTGAACGTTTAACAAAAGTAAAGTTATATGCAGTGTTTATATGCTAGAATTATCTTCAAACATTTCTGTAATATCACCTTCAGGCGACACAGTGATCTGATGCTCTTGATTAATGATGAATTATTTTAATATTTTGTCAGCAATAAAGTCGAAATTTCTTTTTAATTGGTTTAACAAAGCAAAATCATTCCAAGTACCCCCTGGAACCTGCTTAACTACTCCTTTGGGGTGCATGTAGCCCTGGTTGGGAATCCCTGCTGTAACGACACCAAGCCTCTGGTTGTAATAACATTCTTTAGAAGCCACTTCTCTAGAAAAGACAAATACTGTGGGAGTACAGATGGCATTTTGATCGTTTATTATTTATTCAGTTCTTATCATTAGTGTCTTCCTGCTCCTGTTCAGTAGTAGCTTAAGGGAGCAGACTTTTATCTGAACTTTTGCAACAATAGCATCTAATATGCTTACAGTTTTGTCAAACTATGCCTAGGATGTATAATTAAAGGTAAAAAAGCAGCACAGATCTCCCAGGATTCCACACACCTCCCACGCAGCACAAAGAATCCAGAATCTGTTTGCTGCCAGTGTCATGTCAATAACTTGTATTCACTCAAATCAACTCCCTTTCAGAATTGGAGGCTTTTTCAAATGGGTCTAATTCATTAAGGCATTTTTGGTCATGAATCTCCTTGTGTATTCGTTTCATTTTTAGTTTATCTGGGAGCTGAACAGCAGCCAAACCAAGTATAAGTCTGTAATTTTATACCATATCTCTCATTAGGTCTGCTTCAAACATTAATGGCTAGTTCGCAGAGGTGGTAGAGTACCCAAAAACTGCACTCAAGTAAAAGTAAAAGTACTTCTAGAAATATTTACTCAAGTAAAAGTAATAATCTGAATAGTTACTTGAGTATGAATAAAAAAAGTAAGATTTTTAACATTTATTTTTTATGTAATTTATTTCAGTGATGAAAATCTGAATTTCCATCTGCCTTTACACCAGTCTTCAGTATCGCATAATCCTTCAGAAATAATTCCATGTTGACTTGTTATCAATGCTGTTCCCTATCAGTTGATCAATCTCGACCACCCTCTGGGCGGTCAACAGTACCGGATTCGGATCCAGAAATGGTGGCTATGCTTGCCCGGGGCCCTGAGAGGATCGGGCTCGAGTGGAGGCCTCCACCGTGTCCCAAACCCTTAAGGTTAGACGATTGGTTTCATGGGGTGGCCCACGCTAGTTCTCAGGGCCCCACCCCAGTGCCTTTCTTCCCGGAAGGTGCATGATGAGCTCACTGGAACGTAAATGGCACCTTTCACATCCAGAAACCGCTCCAGCGGCTCGTCCTCCCTTGCCACCCTCGATGACGGAGTAGCGTGGGGGTATATGGAGGTCCTGCCGGTGGAGCGGTCAGTTGCGATGCAATTGTGTCCAAATACTGCTTCCACCTTGCGCGGTAAACCGTTGCTCCCCTCCCGGGCCTGTAGGCACTCATCAGCCCTGACCGACCGGCCTGCGGAGAAGCTACTTCCGCCCCACACGCTATGGCGTTGTTGCAGGTTCACCTGGCCAAGGCACTGAGGGACCTGCACGAGGGTGGTCATGACCCAGAAGTTCGAGCGACGAAGGTTATGGCGCGGTCTCTCTGGGCCGTGCGATGTCCACTGTGTGGTCCAGGAACGCCACCTGTGGCTGTGTCTGGCCGACATGGGGGAAGCAGATAAGGCTCTGTTCTTGAATGCCCCCATGTCCCAGACCAGCCTCTTCGACGACGCAGTGGAGAACTTCGCCCAGCAGCTCTCCGCTGCACAGAAGTAGACTGAGGAAATCAGGCACATCCTGCCCCGGCCCGCAGCTGATGGCTACTCGTCGCCGAGGGCGGCCGTCGCCCCGCTCCCGCGCAGCAGACGCAGCAGCCTCCAGCAAAGCAGCACCATAGAGCCGGCCACAGGGCAGCTGCCCCGCCCGTCCAGGCCCCGAAGGCTATAGAATAGATTTGAATTGAGGCAGCTCTACGAAGACCGATTGGACATCAAAAGAGGTGCTTTGATGTCATACAGGGATCGGTCCACGCATTGTTGAGAAAGGGACATTGATCGAACACACTACTGTCTACGAGCTTACAATTTCTCTCTCTCTCTCCATATTTGGTTTAAGCAGCAATCTAAATAGATAGTTTGCCTAAAAATAAAAATTGTCATACATTTTCATCATTTACTAACCAGCATGTCATGTCGTTCCATATCTGTGTGACTTTCGTCTATGGAACAAAGATATTTAAAAAAATATTATGGTTCTTCACAGAACTGTAGATGCTAAAAAAAAATACTTTTATTTCTGAGATTGCACTAAAAATTCCTTTGTGCAATGGAAAGGTTCCATAGACGTTATTTCTGGAACCAAAGATACCAACAAAGAACATTTACTTTTAAGAGTGTATAGACAAAAACCTTCTTCAAAATATATTATTTAGTGTTTCACAGAATAAAGAAAGTCATACAGGCTTGTTCCAATTTTATTTTGGAAGTGGGTGACTAATGGCGACAGGTGCTTGGTTAGGTTCAACTCTGCTCTTGATTGATTAAATCAACTGTCACACCAGGTCATTGGTCACCACTGGCTCCTGCTCTTGGCTGTTATTAATCATTGCCACGATGGCCCACCATCCACTGCAACACACCCATCCCAGCTCTCCATTCTAAATAAAATCTCCAATGTATTTTATTGCGGTGTGCAGTAATGGGTTAACATGTACCGATACCGTCATACCACTACCTTTTGTATTTGACTTTCAAAAGTCTACATGATTACCTAATGTACAAAGTTAGACTTGTATCTTTTTTCTGTTTGTTCATATTGTGTTAGTGTGAGAATAGAGACTGGCTGAAGCACCTGGGAGCTGTAAATTAGATATATGGGAGATTGGTGTGACAATTATGCAATTAAGTCATTATGGATGTGCTCCCAATGAGCTGATAGATCCTTTTATACAAGCAGACCTTGACTGTGATTACTCTCTAGAGTCAATAGGTTCATGTTTTTTTTTTATTATTATAAGTTCACTTTACTTTATTCACTTTATTCAAGTGAATGCGTAAGTCATACTTTGCCTCTCTTATAGGTGGGTGAAAAAATAAATATTTTTCTGTAAAGGGGTTTTGCAGTGACTTACTGACCACATCCTCCCCAGTCCAATAAGAAATTATGTTAAGTAACAGGATGAGTAAATGTTGTCATATTTGTATTTGTTCACAGCACTCTTTACACTCTTCACTTTTTCCTTTCATACTCCTGTCCCTAAAATTGCGAAATTCTCAGAGAGGGATTCTCATTTCCATGCAGGCTTGTGTGGCCGCTTGGATACAGGGCTTTTAAATGTCTCCAGTTTCCAGTATTTTGGATGTTTTTCATTAAATCTGGGTTGAATAGGGTCCATCTTAGCTGGCCATGGCCTGCTGGACTCAGAATTTCTCCTCTCTAATCAGAAGGACATGCTCATTCAGACAAGGTAGTGATAGACTGGCAGGGCCAGTTATGTGCGCAACTTCCCTGTCAAATTGAATATAACGTGGCATGCACCTAAAATGCTGTGTCATGGCAACCGGCACCGTGCTACACTGGGATCCTGAGCTCAAACGTTTGAACAATTTATTGCTTATATTATGTTCTTGTTTGTATTTTTTTTTTCAAAATTATTAGGTACTACTAGTGGTGGTGAATTTATATTAATGTTTGGTAATATATTAAAATGAACTGCATGTAGATCAATGCACAAAATTATTAACATTCCTACACTTAAAAGGAACTTTTGTAAATGCATGAAGAATTCATTCAAGTTAACCATGTTACCAGGTTACAGATTAATTTATTTAAAATAGTTTGGTTTAATGTAGCCTCTAATATTACCAGTAAAAGATAGAGGAAGCATTTTGTTCTGTTTGAATAATACAGACCCTAGGATGGATTTTTAGACAGAAGGATAATAGACTTGGTATAGACACTGTATGTACAATATTTAGAATTAAATACATTGTCATTCTAACAATGTAAAATATAATAACTCCTATAAGTACCTCTGAGATCATTGTTTATCAGTATTAATAAAGAAATTAAATATGCCTGCATAAATGCCACACAGACCTCAAAATCGTTCATGTCACACAGACCTCAAAATCATAAATTAATGCATGCATTCATTCATAATCTTTGATTTGTTTTTAACAACTTAATTGATTAATATTAATGATAATTTATTGAAGTATTGAATGCAGTTGAACTTAACCCTCTACTGCATGCATTTTGATGGTACATGATAAAATAATAATTCCACAATTTTTCTGTTTATTTGGGAACAATTTATTGATAAAACATGTTTTGACCCCTGCTTCCTTACCCCTCATTGCATAATGTTGCCCTACGGCAACAAAAACTGAATTTCTGAACATGCAAAATAAATAAAAAATCATTACCCCTGACAAAAGTCTTCTCTACACCTTCATACACACGCATTTTTTATGTTAATGTGATTTTAAATAACATGCCTTCATCTCACACCATGTGTCAGAATAGGATGTCCCACCTTCAAATGGTGCTTGATAGTGACTCCCACATCTTATTGGACTGTTCTTTGCTACTTTTCAAACATTTTAGTTTACGTTTAGTCATTTAGCAGACGCCTTTATCCAAAGCGACTTACAATTGGAGAATACATGAAGCGATTCATCTTAAAGAAGCAAAAAGACAGGGGAAGTGCTCGTAATACCAAGTCTCAGGCTTTGCTCAAATAAGTACAAGCTAGCAAGAGAAGGAATAAATAAAGAGAAAGACAGTTTTTTAGGTTGAAGTTAAGTAGTGTCAAAAAAAGATTAGTTTTCAGTTGTTGCTTGAAGATTGACAGGGATCCATCATTCCGGATAGGGATAGGAAGATCATTCCACTAGCCAGGAGTGGTGAACGAGAATGTTCTGGAAAGTGATTTTGAGCCTCTTTGAGCCTTTGAGTGATGGTACCATGAGGCGTCGCTCACTAGCAGCCTCAGCTAGTTGGTTGCAATCATTTACAAAAACATGCACTTCACATGGGACATAAGAAAAACTTTCCGTTGCCTGAGGCCAACATGATGCAGTAGAGGGTTAACTGTTTTTGCTTCACATATTTGCTGGATTACATTAATTGTTATTTTTTATATTATATATTATTTCTTATAACGGTTATATCAAACCCTATATGTGAAGCTTTGAGTGTTTTTTGAAGAACTGTTGCAACATAATTCAATGTTTGGCTTCAGTGGGTTGGTGAGTATTTTTAACTTGTTAGTTTCAGACAGCTGACTGACAGTCTCCAAATAAATAAATCAATGGCTGCAGGTATAAAAAATAACAACGTTATACAATGCAAGCAAGTGTGTTTTGAGTGGGTTGCCACATTATAGTTCTGAAGTAACTTGGCAACTACTTTTCAGGTTTGAGGAATTGACATAATCATTCAACTTTATGAAAAGTATTTTTCTCTCTTGCTTTAATGTTTACAGCTTGTGTTTTCTATTGGCCACAAGCATTTTGAGCGCTGACACATGTCACAATTATTGCTGGCCATTGCTGTTAGTGTTTGAGACAGTTTCATCAACATTCTCACAGCAACACACACACATACACACACTTAAGTGGCAGTTTCTTGATGCTCAGCTAAGAATTTTGACACACCTCACTGTCTTCACTCATAAGCTTCACTCATAACCTCAATCCATTGCGCTATGTAAAGCAGCCAGATGCAATTTGAAGCACCAGCTGCTGGGAAACTGTGCGGTAATGACTGCATTACAGCAGGGAAACACTGGAGAGAGTGAGTTTTATCTCCTCCTGAAGAGGGCTAGATGGGAGGGCAGGGTCAGGGAGAAGCCAGCGGTCCCGAGCAGCACTACACAGAGCCTCGTCTATTCACAATGGACATCTGAATGATCCTGTGTTCAAGTGGGATAATATCTTTCCCTGCTCTGACCACTGACAGCTCTGCCTTTATCTTGACACATGCTGCAAGCTAAATCTGAAAAGCATAATCCCTGCCTGTCTCTCTTTCTCTTCACTTTTTCATGGGCTAAGCAGTTGTTGAGCCTCTATTATATTTGTTAGTCTTATTTTTAGTTTTCTTCCTTTTTTGACTCATTGGCCCAAAACCAATTGGGGAAAAGTAGTGAAAATTGAGTCTGTTATTTAATTTATTTACTTTTATCCCTCATCATCATTGACATTATTTCAATTTCTTCCATCTTGATGGTCTCAAATTGTTAAACATTTAGTTTACAACAAAATTTTTCTTTGCCTGCAGTAATATTGGCTGACATTTCTAATGCAAGCCTCACAAAAGTATGTATTTATGTATTTGTTTGGCTAAAATAATGAACAGTTTTTTATATATATATATTTGAGTCATATGATGCCTAAAAGTTATCCTATATATTTAATACTACTCCTGTAACATACCAATAAATTAGATTATTGTCAGACTGTGTCTCTCCTTGTCTTGTGTTTCCCCTCCTCTCGTGCCCATATTTGGTTAGTTCTGTTCCTGTCCTCATTTGTGATTATCAGTTCCCAGCCCTGTGTTTTTAGTTAATTAGTCCCCAGCCCTGTGTTATTAATTATCTAGTTTAGTCTCCCCTTTAAGAGCCCTGTGTTTCCCTGCCTCTGTGTTCAGTCTTAATGTCATTGAGTATGTGTACTTGTCTCCAGTGATCGCTATGTGGAAAATAAAGTGTTCAAGAGAAGTTCCTCGCCTCCTCGTTCCTGGCTCCCCTGTGCACCGTGACAGAAGACTGAACCATACCAAAACATGCAAACGGCTGAGGATAGTCTTGGGTGTCTGCGGCAGGATGGTCGGGATTTGGTAGAGTATGTTGAGGAGTTTCTAGAGCTCTACAACCAGGTGAGCTGGTTTGACGCCTCGTTCGGTGTCTGTTTTCGGCTGGGGCTGGATGATGACGTTATCAGCTGCGATCTTCCCATGTGCAGTTTTTCCCTGATCGAGCTGGTTAATCATGTTCTCAATGTCAATGGTGTTCATTTCGAAGTGGAAATTATTCCGAGCGATCATCATCCGACCCCACCCGAGAACCAACAGGCCTCTCGAGCTCACCCGTCGCCAGGACCCTCCACATACCCAGCCAAATGTTCCGATCACCCAACTCCTCCCAGCACCGCCTCTGTCCTCCGCCCAGAGCCGCCCGTGACTCTCCCAAGCCAGTCGCCGTTGGCGGCCAACGCAAGTTCACGAGCTGTTCCAAAATCCAAACTTCTAAAAACTTGGTACACATGGGCAGCAGGACATTTTGAAGAAACCTACGAAATGTAATACATTTTCTATTCAAGGGGAGTTATAACTTAACACAATCCTACAGTGCAACTATTAGCAATACAATTGAAATGTGACACACACAAAGAGATGTACCCACTGCACCAAAGGACCAAATCTTTCAAAATTGTCTCTGAAGGGCTGGAAATCCATTTATCTTTTCCTGAAACTTCTGCTTCTTCATGAAGAGCGCAGGTCGTGGTTGCTTCGCAATGCAGACGCCATGGGAGCGCAAGCTACAGAGTGCTTTGGGAAGAAGGAGAATGTGGCGCGCTTAGTCTGCGTGTCCACCAAAGCGTTTTTTTCTCGAGGCTGGCATATTTTTTCATTTGTTCTCAATGGGAGTGCTGTGTTTTTTAAATAGCAAGGAGCGTGCCAAGCGCTGAGCGTCTTTTACGCACTCAGCGTTCAGGCATTTTTTTCTCAGCGCCGATAGTTGAAGAACGTTCAACTTTGGATAAAACGCTGTGCTCATCACTGTCACTTTCTAGTCAGCCAACCAAGTGGAGTGAAGGAGGGGCGGGACTGCTGACTGTACCACAGATGAACAACAATGGAGAAATTAATATTGCTTGTCTCAGGGTATTTATTTGCTTTACTAGATCGAATAGCCGGACTACCTTAATATTATGAAAAATAATACTTGGAGAAACATTTATTTTGCGACGCGTCTGAAATGTTTCAAATCATAGCAACCACAGCATCTCAATGGAAAAAAGAAACAACCGCTGCGCTCTCAAGCGCTCAGCAGAGCGTTTTCAGCAGAGCACCTGGCATTTTCAGCTGGCAATAAACGCTTTGGTGGACAGGAGGCCTTAGCGTTTTAAACTTGTTTTTAGGCCCGACATGTAAACGGCCTCATGAGATGCACAAAGGTAAGAAACAAAGACAAAAGTACAAAATAAAGAGAACAAGGAGCAAAGTATGTGAATATTTCTTTGAATTTGTTTCCGTCTTTTGATATTTCTTCTCACCATCTGCAGTTTACACAATGCTCTTTTCCTGTTACTGATGTGACATGAGCATCGCTGCTCAATTTCTGATTGGCTGTCTGTTGCCAAGCGTCCAGCACCAACAAGCAAACACCGCTCCGTTTCACACTGACCAAACTTAGCACTGCAAAGCGGGCGTCAACACCACAAATGCGGTGCTAACCCTGCTCCCGAGCCCCGGGTAAAAGCTAACCCTGCTTTCATTACCCCGGGTAAAATGCGTTGGTAACACTGCTTTCAAATTACAGTTGTGAAACGTGTCTTCACCCGGGGTTAAAATTAAAGCGGTGTTTAGGACGACGATAACCAATGGTTATGCACAGTGTGAAAAGTCCTTTAGAGGTTACAGTTGTTTTACGACTGATGTGACAAATAGTCAGTCAACGATCGCAGATAAAAAATAAAATAGTTAAAGAAGGCTAACAAGATTAAGATATTATTTGCTGACTTCTCTAATGGCAAAATGCTGATCATGTATGGTGCTTTCTACCTGTGCGTGTCTTCTGTCATGCGTATCGGTGACCCAGGTCACCTCAGCCATAAATTGCCAGCAGCGAAGCAGGAGACAAAAGCATTCATCAATGTAATTAGAGTGCTGTGCACACAGTGTGTTAAATAGGGGCAGTAGGGAGATGGATCCATGGATATTTGACAGATGAATGGCGCGCGTTCGTAGGCCACAGGGATACACGGTGCGTGAGCTGCCTGTCAGGAATCTGCATGTGTCGGGAGATTGGCGGAATGTACTGAAGGCTTTCAATGGGTTTCAGGACTGCGGTGGCAAGGAGGCTTATTATGGCATCATCCAGTCATCATTTCAGCAGAGTGCTGTGGTAATTACCAGGGAATGTGGCTTATTGTCATGAAGTAGGGAAAAATCAAAGCATTGTATTCCCAATGGCAGGCATGGAGTTTTAATCAGAGAGCAAAAAATATCACTGGCACTCGAGTGGTCGTGACTTGAAAATGATTTTACAGATGTCAAAATGAGAACAGTGCTAGCTATTAACTATGACGTGTCACGCATCACTATAGCATGCTAATTTGATCATTTTTATATTAGTGGACCAAGTACGTTACATCAATCTACACTCCAACTAATTTCGAAAAATCCATAGTGAAGTTTAATTCTGAAGGATTGGTGACCACAATCTTGACCCCCATGGCTCAAAGTCTATTTTGGTGTTGGCATTGACTATCAAATTCACTAACATTTCTATACTGGGTTTTTTCTAAACATTGCCATAAAACTAAAGAGATATATATATATATATATACAGTGCTCAGCGTAAATGAGTACACCCCCTTTGAAAAGTACAATTTTAAACATCTCAATGAACACAAAAACCATTTCCAAAATGTTGACAAGACTAAGTTTAATATAACATCTGTTTAACTTATAACATGAAAGTAAGATTAATAATAATCCTAGATTACACATTTTTCAGTTTCACTCAAATTAGGTGAGGCAAAAATGAGTACACCCCACAACAAAAACTACTAAATCTAGTACTTTGTATGGCCTCCATGATTTTTAATGACAGCACCAAGTCGTCTAGGCATGGAATGAACAAGGTGGCGACATTTTGCCAGATTTATCTTTTTTCCATTCTTCAAGAATGACCTCTTTTAGAGATTGGATGCTGGATGGAGAGTGATGCTCAACTTGTCTCTTCAGAATTCCCCATAGGTGTTCGATTGGGTTCAGATCAGGAGACATACTTGGCCACTGAATCACTTTCACCCTGTTCTTCTTCAGAAATCCAACAGTGGCCTTAGATGTGTGTTTAGGATCATTGTCATGTTGGAAAAGTGCATGACTACCAAGGGCACGGAGTGATGGTAGCATCTTCTCTTTCAGTATAGAGCAGTACATTTGTGAATTCATGATGACATCAATGAAATGCAGCTCCCCGACACCAGCAGCACTCATGCAGCCCCAGACAAGGACACTGCCACCACCATGATTCACTGTAGGCACCATGCATTTTTCTTTGTATTCCTCACCTTTGCGACGCCATACAGTTTTGAAGCCATCAGTTCCAAAAACATTTATCTTGGTCTCATCACTCCAGATTATAGAGTCCCAGTAGTCTTCATTTTTGTCAGCATGGGCCTTGGCAAACTCTAGGCAGGCTTTTTGTGCCTGGGCTTTAGGAGAGGCTTCTTCGTGGATTTGCACCCATGCATGCCATTCCTCTGCAGTGTACGTGTGTCACGGGAAATAGTCACCCCAGTTTGGCTTTCTACTTCTTTAGATAACTGCAGTGAACTTGCATGTCGATTTTCTTCAACCCTTCTCATGAGAAGACGCTCCTGTCGAGGTGTTAACTTCCGTGGACGACCTGGACGTCTCTGTGAAATGGTTGCAGTTCCATCTTTTTTAAATGTTTGTACCACCTTTGCTACAGTATTCTGACTGATAAGTAAAGCTTTGCTGATCTTCTTGTAGCCTTCACCTTTCTTGTGTAAATAAATTATTTTCTTTCTCAGGTGACATTTCTCTTCCATGTGGTGCCATTGCTGACAGCATGAAATGGGAAGGGGTTTTCTTTAAGTAACATCCTTTTACTGTCTGCTGAACACCTGTGTAATGAATAATTAGACTCACCTGTGGTTTAATTCTTGTTAAATTAGACATTTGTAGTCTAAAATTTAGCTTTGCTCCAGAGACTTTCAGTGGGGTGTACTCATTTTTGCATCACCCTAATTTGAGTAAAACTGAAAATGTTGTTATCTAAGTTATATTATTAACCTTACTTTCATGTTATAAGTTAAACAGATGTTATATAAAACTTAGTCTTGTCAACATTTTGGAAAATGTTTTTGTGTTCATTGATATATTGTTTAAAATGTTACTTTTCAAAGGGGGTGTACTCATTTACGCTGAGCACTGTATACGGGTTACATGGACAATTAATTTTAAAGACCCCATAAAAGCACTGTGTGAATTTTGTGGCTTTTGGTATTTTTTTGGGCTTTATTTGAAAATAGGGCTAATTTTATTTTATTTTTAATTTATGACAATGTAAGAGAACAGAGCGAATCAGACAATTTAAGAATCGATCAAATTGGTGTTAGAACCACCAAAAAAGCCAAATGCAAAGAGGCCCCGGAACAAAACAGCTTCATAAATCTATCCACGATACCCTGGCGCCATGCGTCTGAAACAAGCCTAAACAACAAGCCTCTTTCACAGAACAGCTTACAACATTGACACAAAGAACACTTATTGATAATTCCAACTCAGGAAGGAGATTGTCAAATTTGGGGCAAGTAACCAAGATTGATGGTCAATAACACAGCACATCATGACCGTCACATGAGGGAAACCATTAGTAGAGACTTCGTTGGGTGGGTTCTCACGTCCACAGAATGCCACCAAAAGCATCTTAAGAGGAGTTATGAGCAATTAATTATTTATATGCGTAACTCCATGTTATGTATGTAACCCACACATTTGACTATCATATCCTAACCACTCATTGTGTATGGAATTTTAATAACTATTTAATAGCTTAAGGGTTTATATTCATGTTTGGTATATATCATTGTGAAAATTATTGATTGAAAGGTTTATTTAAATAAATACTTTGTCAAATGTATCATATTCTGGTTATATAAATCATGTCCAAAATTATACTCTGCAAAGAGCTGGGAAATTCTGACCAGATAACATGTTGATTTATTTATTGGGAGGAGAAACAGAGCAACAGCCCAAGCTAAGACAGTATCTAATTGACCAAGACACACCAGTCGGGATGTGTCCAAAAGCGGAATTTAAAAACGCAGAACACCATCTCTGTTTTCTCTTTTTAACTCTTCTGTCTTCTAGCTTTTAACCATGCTTTTTGTCATCACTTTCTGCACTCTTCGGCCTGCACGCCAGCTGCTACTTAACCACGATGAGAAGAAAAACCACCTTCCCTTAACACAACAAAGGCAACACAAGTACAAACTCCAGATCTTTGCTGAGCTGGTGCATTTGATATGAATTGTAGCCTCATTGAAAAACTCAATGCGAGGATAAAATAAGTGAGTAATGGTTGTTCTGGTCTATGCAATAGCACATATTGCTATAAGTTTGGGATTTCACATTTTCATTCTCTTTAACTCATCCTTTCCTCACTTTCTCTCTTTCTGCAACTTGTATGAATATGTGAATGCAAGTGTTCATGTGTCAGATTAGTTTAAATGTCTTAGATTTATCCAATAAAGACTTATTTATATTGAAAAGATAAGTATCTTGTGCTTTGTGCTTACAAGTTAATGTCTTAAACTGCCGATCTTGTTACTGTGCTATTTAATAGTGTTTTCACTATATTTAGGATTTTACTATCCAGTGCAGAGCTGATATTGTACGGCTCATTCAGTGAATCGCCGACCAACCCAGTGATCAGCCCTCAGCCATGAAACAGTGAGTTTGTTCAAATTCCCTATAAAATCATAAATTATTCCTTTTGAGCTAAATTGACCTGTTTCCCTTACAACATGTAAAAACTAATGTTAACCACGTATTGTTTTCCTTGAACATACTAACCTGATACTAAACTAGTTACCCCACCCAGTCCGTATACAATAACAAAACAGTGCAATTCATAAAAGTATAATAAATGCCACAGAAATAGTGAACTGAAGCGACATCAATATCATATAGCTTTTAATTCAGCCTCAGCACGTCATATACTGGGGCTTTGGTTTACTGTGATTGAAAACAATCACATTAATTTCCCTGTAATAAAATGGGCAATATAAACTTTTACTCAAGGTGAGTGAAACTGGCTTTAGCAAGAGAATACAACTTTCTGTAACTTTATTAGAATATGTGATGTGGTTTAAATCAAGTTTTAAGAATTGTATTCTGACCTTCACTGATATATGTGGTGCGACCGATTCAAATTAGACACAATCCATCTATTATAAAAACTTTTTCTTTACCCCAGAACTCCACAATTGTGAACTATTAAGCTTAACTGCCATTAAGCCATGTAAATTAAAATATAATGAATACAATCACAATAGGTCTTCTCTGTTTTTCGACAAGGGCAGTTTCACAGCAAGACAGATTCTGACTCATCTTATGCATCATGCTGTGAGTGACTCCATGACCCGCACCTGTCACTAATTTACAAAGCAAAAGAGATAAATATTGACTAGATCTATTTGGATATTTCCCTTCATTATCCTTTGGAAATGAGTGGGACTCTATGGTAAATTCTATGGTTTCTTTAAAAAATATATTTTACTCTCACGTCATGGAGGTGATGACCTGCTGCTTTAATACATTTAAAGGATACCTAGGTGAAATTGAGGAGCCTCCTACTCCCAATTTGACAGATAACTAGAAGGGCTATTTAAGCAATGCAATGCAAAATCACTCAAGAAATATCCAGAGTCAAATAGCATTAATGGGGTCCCTTCTTCATCCTGGAGTTATCCCGCTCAAAATCTGACACAGTGATTACATCCTTTCGGGCTTCTTGATTTAATTACAGCTGTTACCTGTGGATAACACACTTACAGTGGGGCAAAAAAGTATTTAGTCAGCCACCAGCCACGAGAACTTGCACAATTGGTGGCTGACTAAATACTTTTTTGCCCCACTGTATCTGCACACTATAGTTACAAAAAAACTGCAAATAACAAATCAAATTAAACAAACAATTTTAAAGAAGACTGACTGAAATATATTTATTTGTAGAACATACTACAGTAATCTTTTATTTTTTTATAAATGCATATGAGCACAATGTGAATGTGAGATGATATTGTTTTAAAAAAAAAATTTAAGTAAACATTTATCGACATTATTTCCAGTCTAAACAAAGTATAGTACAACATGTATCACTTAGTATAACATGATCTTAGTCTTTTATTTTATTTTGTACTTTTTTTTTCTTTTTAGAACTTACTTGTCCCAGAGAGTGACATTATATTTTATTTTATTTTGAAATATGACAAAGAAACAAGAAGAGGCTTTCTGAATAAATCAAAGAAACTACACTCCCATATGATGGCTTTAAATCCACAGATACTTGTAACACTTTGATTTAGGACAGAAGCCTGCTAATTTGATGGATATAACCCAAACACTTTCATTTGCATTGCATTTTAATTATCACCTACACTTAATAACATCACCCTATGACTTGTCTCACCACTTAAAAGAAAATATGACTCACAAATTCAAGCTGCTTTAGCTTTCTGAAGAAAACAACTGGGATTTGATGGTGCTTCTGTTATCATAACACTGGCCGTTTTGTCATAAGGCAAAGTGAACAGGATATGATGCGCTCTCTGGTGTCTTTTTATTTCCTGGATCTATTCAGTGCTTTGTGAATCAAGGCTTTGGTGGTCATTTGATATGAATGGTTCAAACCACTTTGGCGGAATATGTCACGCTCAGAAATGTTAGAGTTTCTTGGGCTGAAGTCTTGTTGGATGTGTTTGTCTAATACTCTGCCATGGCTGGTGGCCATCTTAAGCAAATTAATGTGGCACACTATTGGATAGCTGGCCACCCGAGGGACACTCTCCAGCTGTTGTTTGGACCACTTCTATGAGGCATGTTGCATGTACATGCACTTCATTAACCTCAGTCGTAACATTCCAGACTTGGGCCAAATTAGGTAAACACAAAGTTTGAGGAAGCAAGGAATTTCCCAAAACAAGAGTTCTTGCTGCATTAAGTCAATGTAATGTTATAGCATATGTTGGTGGCCATATGATGTCAAAACCATGACCTAAAATGCATAAACTGGTAGAGATTCTGCTATACCGTTTATACTGCACTATACACTTATACGATCAATAATTGTCTGTATCTGAATCACCAGAAGACAACAATCTATTCTGGAAACAAGCTACTATATTGAATCTTCAATGGGATCTCATGAATTCCTATGTATTTTACGCAAAATGGGGTTCTACAAAATGAACATATGCTTACATAGACATTGAAACATACAATACGTATTTACAACATCTAAACATATAATACTGACATAATGACAACATAAACATCATAAATTGTTTACCTATGAACAACATTACAGACTTATAAATAAATTCTTATGAATATTGATATCGCTACATAGATTTTTATTATAATGTATTCAGTTACTATATCAATGCTTTAATATGTTTTCAACTGCATTTAGTCCTATATGAAGTTTACTCATTTAGTAATATGAAATTACCAATATTTATATTTTTTTTTGCTCTGTGTGATTTCTGCTGACAACTTGTTTCAAAGAATATCTACATTTAAACAAGACTACACTTTAATTTCCGCAATTGTTAACCATTACTTATGTAATATTTACTTTGTTTGCCGTGGGACACAAAAGGGGTTTTCTCCGACATGTTGACTATAACAAATTCCTTGTATGTGTAAACATACCTGGCCAATAAAGTTGAAACCTATTTATAAATTTTTTTTTTATTGATTGACTGATTGATTGATTTTCTTCTTAAAATAAATAAATAAATAAATAAAAATAAAAAGAAGGTAAGGTAAGGGAATTTTAAATTTCTGGCCTACACTCCAGTATAGGTGCACCTTAGTTGTCACCCACCTTTAAAGAAGAAGAATAAGATAATTTCTATGGGCCAGTGATGCCAGACGTATGATAATTATCATATTTGGATGATCATTTTAACCTCTGTACGAAGTACGATCAATAATTATAAAAAGCCATAATGTACTGTAGCATTTGGACCAATCAGACACAATTTTGCATTTGATTTAACAAATCAATTAGTTATTAGATTAACAAATAGTCACAGACTCCTCACCCAATACACATACTGGGTACTAGTATGTCTTTCAATTACTTCAGGCCCCCGGTTTCATGGCGACCAATCTGATAACACTAGTTTTATGGCTCAAAAGGAATGCGGGCAGAGCAACACTTACTTCATATCCCCTTAGTAAAGACACATTATGCCATAAAAAATGGACTCTTCTCTAATTAATTAATAGAAAATCCTTTATTTGAATGAGCACTCATATCTTTAGGTCATTGTGTATATTATTACTGTTCTTGTATATGTTGTTGTGTACTGTATCCTTTTTTATACATGCTTATGATAGAACACTAGTTAATATTAACACACTTATACTATGTTTGGTCTCTATCAATTAGTCTTCGGATGATCTAATTGAGAGTTTATATTATATGTCGATACCTATGAAAAATATAAGTGTTCTAAGAATCTTTAATAGTTTGTATATCAACTATCCAATCCAGTTCATATGCAAAATACCATGCATGGAGACAAAGAGTCGTAAACTTTCCCTCAAAATGTTCAAGTCACCATAGGCTCTTTGACTCTCCGGAGGTGTGACCTCTATAGCAGATAAAGCTCTCACATAAGTGATACCCTGGCAGTCTGCAATTCTGTTAGATCCTAAGAGGATGAGGAAGATGTGAGCTAAAACTATTCTGAACACCTTAAGTTTTGTGCCAGGCCTTGCAACCTTGTCTTTTCATTCAACCAAAGCTCCTCGGACAAAAGCAGATCTTTTTCTTAGCTCTTTTCCCTTTCTACCTGGGAATAAACTCTCAATTACCACCAAGCCAGAATAACATATTTGGAATTCATCACTCTTCAACCCAGAATAACGTAATCTGGAGTCCAAAACCTCAAAACCATTAAGACTTTAATCTGAGACTGAGACTGCAATCAGTTGATTGACACTCGTCACAACCAAACACATTGCAAGTATTGTACATTTAACTAAACAAAACAGAGGTTATTAGTACAAGCTATAGTCCCCATTATAAACAGCACTGATTGTTTTAATCGGGTGGTTAACTGACTCTTTCCATAACTGCATTCTCTGGTTTCGCTAATGGCTTCATTCATCCACTTTGCCCTCTCTCCATGTATGATTGATTGTATGTTTGTTTGTTTGTTAGACTAGTTGTCAGGGAATGTGAGGAGAGAGATGAGGCGAGGACTCAAGTGCAAGAGAATTCTGGTTTTAATAACAAAATAAAACAAAGATAAACAGAAACCACCCCAGAGGGGAAAACAGGCAGGCAGGCAGAGAACTCTTACTGCACGACGTAAGACAACGGATCAGCACAGGACTACAGACACCAGGGGCCCGTTTCAGAAAGGAGGTTAAGTGAAAACTCTGAGTATGTTAACCCTGAAATGAGGGAAACTCTGGGTTTTCCGTTTCAAAATGGGAGGTTTGTCAAACCCGAGAAAGCAGGGTAAGTCAAGCCCGTTTCTGAAAGAGAGATAACTTATACTCAGAGTCAATTACCGTGGTAACTTACTCCGTGAACCTAACCTGGTCGGGAGCAGGTTTTCTTCGGTAAACCCGGAGTTCCTTTCGGTCTCCTCTCCCTTTTTATAATTTTAGCGAGGTTTAAATGCCTAATTCAAACTGCAAAATTTATTTTCTTACTGAGCATTTTTTGTCTTATTTCAAGTACAAATATCTAAAAATTTAAAATTATATATGAAAAAATTGTCAATATTTAGTCTTGTTTCCTGGGGGATTTTATTTTTTAAGTGCATTTTACATAAAACAAGTACAATTTTCCGCCATTAGGTAAGAAAAATAATCTTAATGCAAACGGAAACAAGAATATGTTTAATGTCTTACCCGATTGGAAGATAATTAGCAAAATAGGAAAAATGCACTTTAAAACATCGGAGATGCAGAGCACATTATAAGTCCGCTGTATGCAGATTTTAAGGAAAGTGTGCATCGCTCTCATACTCATTCTGATCATTTGTCCTGGGCACAAATCCGTCAAAGAGTAGTTTCACAGGACTGTAGGTCAGTGGTGAAAAAATCGGTTTAAATGAGGCTAATTTGATAAATGATGTTCACTTGATAACATCTTTCTGTGACATCTGGAAGTAACGCTGAATTAGCCACCTCGTAAAATATGTACGGATTGCCGTGAGATCGGGCTGGAAGTAATGTGGTTGGATGCATTGATGACAAGCATATCTCCACCATCATCGCACCTTCTGAAAATGAAACTAATTACTGTATGGAATGGAAGGATGCCAGATGGAGGGGTAGTACAAGCCGTAACCACCTCCACTGCTGTTAAATAAACAAATTATTCACTTTTTTATCATCTTTATTTCCTAATACAAAAGCAAAATGTATTCTTTTTACTTTTGGATTTGAGAATTCTTCCAATACTTGACCACCTCCTCTTCATCTGTCAGTGGTGCTGGTTCTCCCTCTGCCTTCTTGCTGTCGTCAAGTCAGTAGTTAATTGTATTACTCTAATTAAGAAATGCAACAGGTTGGATTGGAGAATATTTAACTATGTGGAAAAAGCTGCAGCGCATTGAAATAAACATTGAATGATATTTAATGTCAAATGTTTTTAAAGTCATTAAGCCCACACATATGCACCTTTCATGCTAAAAGCTTTACCTTGATTTAATTGTGTTTTTATACTTAATTTTTAGCTGCTGCACGTTCTTGTTTACTTTTTCCGTATTTTAACTTTTTTGTGGCCGTGGGATACGATAAAAATGAATATGTTCAATAATTTACAATTTTCACCTCTGATATTATAACAGTTATTAAGTTATTGACAGTTATTAAGAGTTAAAGTTACGCATTGACGGAAGTACGCACACTGACGTCTTTTTGGCGGGAGCTGTTGCCATGGTGAATCGTAACTTCGGTGCTCTGCTGATCATGACTTGGTGCACGCGCTTAACTCAGAGTCAACCTACTTAGAGTTGAGTAAACTAACACAATTCAGCTGTTCTGTAACCGAAAACTCAGAGTTTCCCATCTCAGAGTAACTCAACTCTGAGTTCAAGTTTAAACTCAGAGTTGGTTGAACCTCCTTATTGAAACGGGCCCCAGGAGGCTAAAATAGGGAGACAAACGAGGGTAACGAGGGAGACACAGGTGGAGCCACTGAAACAATGATTAGTTAAAAAGACGGGAGGGGGCAGACAATAGACATGGGAGCACATGGAACCAACAACAAACAACAAGCCATGTACTCAACACACAGAGACATCTGGTGGCCAGCCCGGGCACACCAGCAGGACCGTGACACTAGTTTGCGTTAGTGTTTAGTTAATACAATTATTGTGCACATATTACATGAGTTTCTGATTCTGCCTTGCAAATTAATTTCCCTTTACAAATTTTGACCCTCGCTACATGCTCTAATGCATTAATAGGAAAATATTTTCTGTGACCACGGAAATATCCTTTCTTAGAGTTGATATGAATTTACACTGAATGTTCGCTGGACGAACAGATCAGTTGATTGCAATTTAATTCTGCTACAGTTATTACTGTCAGCCGATATAAATGTAATTAATTGCCATTATTTATACACAATTCCCTTTTAAGCTAATTTGCTACAGTACGATAATTTCAGAATTTTGTGATATTTCAAATGATGGTAGTTTTAATCTTCGGGCTTCTTATACTCATTGATTGTGCATTTAACAATGCGGGAGGGTGCCCTGCTTTTAAGCAAACGAGCACTATGTTGTGGTCCATGACGGCATCAAATTTGTATCACAAAAGGATACCCGCTCTCAAAATCTGGCAACACACAGACGTGCGATGAGGTGGATTATGTAACCTTCCCAATAATGTAGCCTAGTTATTTATCTATCATTTGCAGGTCGTGTCAAGTTGTTGGTAGATAAATAGCTGTATTCTCTACGTTTGACTCATGTACAATAATTTTCTTCCAAATTTGATAATTTCGAGCTTCTGGTAAAATACTTGGACTTTTCCAATCTGGCAACATTGCTATGGGCCGCTATCCATAAGCAGTCTGCCATATTGGAATACCAAAGCCGGTCCGTGAACACTCGAGTAAGCTGTCTTTGCATCTGCACTAGTCTGCAACTGTAGTTATAAGCATATGAATATATTTATATTGAGTAGATTTCAGATAAACTAACACAATATAACAAGAAGATAAAGCCGTTTGCTAACAAGGCATTTACAAATTAAGTTCAGATGAGCTTTATTTGTCACATACACAATTATACAGAGAAGTGAAATGTGTTCTCTGCATTTAACCCATCCAAGTGCACACACTTGGATGGGAGCAGTGGGCAGCCGACTGTGCAGCGCCCAGGGAGCAGTCAAGGACTTCCTTGAGTTAAAACTGCTGGGTTGAAAACAACCCAATTTGGGTTATTTTGGCAACCCAGCACTTGGTGAAAAAGGGATGAACCCAGCGCTGGGTTATTTTAACCCAACAATTTGGGTTAGGTTTATAATTACTACGTTGCTAGGCTAAATTGAACACAAATCAAGACATTAAACCTACAAATCTTGTTCTTTTTAAAATCACTTTTACACACAAATAATGACTATCAAAAGGTACGTATTTATTAAAAACAACAAGAGAAAACAGTCAAAAAGTAACATGCATGTTAAGAAGAAATGCAAAAAAGTATGGTATTAACAGCTACAGAGTTTACAAATGAAGCATTATACATTTGTTGAATAACGTTTAAGATCAAATGGACTTTTATGGTAAATTATATATATTGTATAAAAATATACAACAACACTATTATACAATAATTGTACAAGTTGTTAATATTTAAGTTCTTCACAAACTTTTCTGGAATGAGACTACACAAATAAACTACAAAATTAGCACTGATATTATAACATTTGGCAGCACTAGTGTGAGGCCATGTCATATTGTTTAAATAAATATATTGCTTTCAGAAAGTTTCTTCTTTACTGAAACATTAAAACAGACATGACATTCACATACCTCACAAATGTCCATGTACGTGAAGGGCTGCTCTTTAACGGGTTAGTTCACCAAAAAAATGAAAATGGTCATAATTTACTCTCCCAATGTTGTTCAGGATCCATACAAACTCTGCTAATTTATGGAACAAAAATAAATATATTTAATATTCTCTTAAATGTTGTCCTCGATTGCAAGTCTGGGAGACATTGAATAATATTGTCTTCTGAACAGACATGTTCACTATCATGTAATTTAAGATTTATTCATATATAAATATTGGAATGTATTACTTCTACAATAACTCTGTATTGATGAAGCTTGAAAATACCAATTATCTAGATGTTTTTTTTTTTAGAAAATTAAAAAATATATTCATTTGTGTTCTAAAGACAGACAAAAACAAAAACATTTTAAGATACAATAAACACAGCATGTACAATCAGTGTCTTTATCAGACCACTTTTTGTTGGGATAATGCAGACATGCATGATAGTACAGACATACATAGGAATAACACAGTAGGGATGCAATATAACACCAATATAAGAAAAAAAACACAAATTAAATAATGTACTATGTACAGAAATAGAAATATAGGAAACAAATGTATTTAGATTATAAATTATAAATATATATGTTATTTTAAAAGTGTACACATTTTGGATTCTGTAAATAAATGTCACTATACTGTGTTTATGCTTCATTTACTATGTGTCAGCAATTATTGACAGTGAATCCGGATGAGAAATTGAATAGCTCTAAGTGTAACCTTTCATTAGAGCCCAAAATGATGACTGTACATTAAAGCATTCAAGAATTACAGCATTGTATGTTGGTGTATGTTGATGTTGGTTACAAAGCGTTGTTTGGAGTCTCCCAAGTGTATTTTTTTTGGAAGCGTCTAGACATAAAATTAGATAAACATGTGTAAAACACTAATTTTCTAATATGTTGTTTATCAAATGGTAAATTTGGCTTGGTAAGGCTTCATTCTGTGATCCCAATGTATTTCCAGGTCATTCCTCCCAGCTATAGTCATCTGCAGGCTTCTATTTACAAAAAAATGCAGGCGGAATTATTTTTTTCTTTTTTTAGTGTATTCAAAGTGCTATTACTCAATATCAGTAAGACTTACAGTGATTCTGACTGTGGAGAAACAAACCTCAGAGTGTCACCTTTCAAAGGAGACCAACATCATGCATATCATCCAAATGGCCCAAGAACAGCATGCAATTTGCTTTGGGTATGCCTTTTTTAGGCGTTTTAGGCAAATTTTACAGGAATCGTTTTAACAAGGCATTTTTTGTCCACACAATTCAGTTCAGCAGTTTTTTACATACTCAGACCAGCCCGTTTAACACCAACAACCATTCCATATTCAAAGTCACTTAAATTCCCTTTTTTCCCAATTTTGATGCTCGGTTTGAACTTCAGCAATTTGTATTCACCACATCTAGATGCCAAAATGCATTGAGTTGCTGCCATGTGATTGGCTGATTAGTAATTTGTGTTACCAAGCAATTGAACAGGTGTACCTAATAAAGTGGCCGGTGAGTGTGTGTATATATATATATATATATATATATATATATATATATATATACCTATTGTTTATTAAATTAGCTTATATTAAACAACAGCAACAAAACCTTTATGGAATGTCCTTATTTATATACTGTAAGTAAACGTATATCTATCTTAAACTTCTGTTATGTCGTGTGTCATTCTTACATTGACTTTAAGATGTGTGTGTCATGCTTTGTGCATGCATTTGTGTCACTGCAGAGTGGGACAGACAGTTGGCAAGATGTCGGAAGTCACATTATTCATAGAGCAACAGTGCAGTGCAGCTTGAGGCCAGAGAAGCAGCCAACTGTTCGCAAGCATCACTCCGCAAGATTAATATGCACATCCCCCATCGCTCAGCTGGCACCCAGCAGCACACAGCTCTGTCCTCAGCTGCTCTACAGTAAGTGGAAATTAATTAGACTGATATTAAAGCATAACAAATCATCATACAAATAAACGATACTAACAACATGAAAACTAAGACAATATCATATCCTTACATTTGCTACTGTATGGTTTGGAAATTGTTCTGCTGCTGACAGGAAGGCTCTGCAGTGGGTGGTGAAATCGGCGCAGAGGATTGCTGGCAGCAGTTTTCCAACAATATAGGATATTTACAGTAGTAGATGTAGGGATAGAGTGGCCAGTATCATCAAGGACTCTTTCCGTCCTGCTTATGTACTGTTTACCCAGCATCCCTCGGTTAGAAGTTTGCGCTCCATCCGGGCAAGAACAACTATAGCCTTAGGAACAGCTTTTTTCCAGAGGCTGTTTGAATAATAAACTCTTGTTCTTCTACCTTGCGGTCAATAATATAGATATTTGTATGTGTAACACTTTTTTAATGTTTTTAAATAATAGTATAATTAATTATAGATTATGGTTTATTATGCTATTTATTGAGGATGATGCTTCTTAGATTTGAGTGTTTTTATCGGTTATGTTTTATTTTTGTGTTTTGATTGGGACCTCAGTACTAAGTTTCAATTACAAATGAAAAGAGTCCCACTTTAGGCCCTAAGTTTTCTCTTGGGGTTCTTGTCTATTTTGTTTGCTCTTTGAATTCCTTTGCTTTATTACCTACTGTATCTCTTTTCTCTCATAACAACTGAACTCAGCCAGAATCATTAGCTGCTTTGGCTGTGTGGTCTGCGGCTGGACAACAGCACGCTAAAGCTGGACGGCTCATTGGTTGGATGTTATCCTGATATTGTGCTACTGGGCATTGGTCCAGCATTGTAAGCTGTGCTGTTAATGCTGATGATGAAAGCTATGAACAGCATATCAAGTTTGATACGTTTTTGTGTGTGTGTGTGTGTGTGTGTGTGTGTGTGTGTGTGTTCAGTTTATAGAGATCTGTACTTATGAGCTGATGAGTTACTCCTGAATACTGCTCGTGAAACAGATATTGCTGCTATATAATTATTTCACAGATTGTGAAACACAGCTATTTTAGTGCTTCCAAAAGCACGATGACAACAATATTTGCACCTTATATTTTAAGAAGAGCATTACTTGTCAAGCCTTTGTTTGTCCACAGTTGTGCTAGTGACCTTACAAAGCAGGCTTCTTAATTATCAAAGTTATAAAGAAAGCATGCACATCCAGAAAAACAAAGAAATTGTGTAAGCAAGTAAACACTTTGCTAGTGAACTACATGGCTATGCTGATCGGTGGACAGTAACAAAGTACATTTACTTGAGTACTGTACTTAAGTACACTTTTTGAGTATCTGAACTTCACTTGAGTGTATTTTCTTTCTGGAAACTTAATACTTCAACTTCACTACATTTGAAAGGCAAAGTAGGTTAAATGATCACACAGATCAAAATATTTTTCTTCACTTTTTTACAACTTTGGAATCTAAACTGGAAATCGATAAGAATTTAAATCAAAGCAGAATCGGTATCGATCAAATTCAAACAATACCCAACCCTAGCCACATGTTATAAAGTTTACTGATTTCTGAGCATTTTATGAACACCGATCAGTTGATGGCATAATTCAAAAAGACGGTTCTTTGGCACAAACTTGCACACCCATGGCCATATTGAGAGAGTATGTTCCAGTTTTCAAAAAATAATTCTAACGATTTGTTTTCTTTTCAATGTTTACTTTGTTTTCCTAAAATGGACCATATCATAGCCTTCAATCTCTCTTTGAAAAATAACTTTGTAACTTTTAAAAAAATTAGTTCAATGTAGCTTGTAGGACTGTTACATAAAAAATAAAGAATATTATCTTCATTCAGCTGTTCCATTTCAATTGGTTTGGTAACATAAAAGCACTTAATTCCAAAAATAATACAAGCTAATCAGTGTATTCAGAAGGCAAGGCAAGGCAAGGCAAGTTTAGTTATATAGCACATTTCATACACCGTGGTAATTCAAAGTGCTTTACATAAAAGGAAGTGAAATAGAATTACAAATAATAAAAACAAGGAATAAAAAAAAAACTATAAAACTAAATTATATATACATTTTTTTTAAAGAATTTAAAACAGTTAAGAATAGAAAATGATTATACATAGTGCAATCAGTTTGGACATAGCACAGTGCTCATTCGACAAATGCACAGCTAAACAGATTAGTTTTGAGACTGGATTTAAATGTGGCTAATGTTTTAGCACATCTGATCTCTTCTGAAAGCTGATTCCAACTGCAGGCGGCAAAATAGCTAAAAGCGGACCCCCCCCCCCCCCTGTTTTGTGTGAACCCTTGGTATTTCTGACTCGATCCTACTGATCTGAGTGGTCTGTTAGGTTTATATTCAGTGAACATGTCTGCAATTGATTTAGGTCCTAGGCAATTGAGTGATTTATAAGTGAGTAAAAGTAATTTAAAATCAATCCTAAATGTAACTGGAAGCCAGTGTAAGGACCCGAGGACTGGTGTGATATACTCAGGTTTTCTGGTTCTAGTCAGTATTCTGGCAGCAGCATTCTGGGTGAGCTGCAGCTGTCTAACAGTCTTCTTTGGAAGGCCGGTGAGGTGACCATTACAATAACCCACCCTGCTGGTGATAAAGGCATGAACCAGTTTCTCCAAATCTTGACTGCAAACAAAACTTCTAATTCTTGCAATGTTTTTGAGATGACATGCTGATTTAGTTACTGCTTTGACATGACTACTAAAACTAAGGTTTTTCTTCAGAATCACCCCAATATGTTTTACTTGATTTTTTGTTGTTTGACCCCTAGAGACAATGTATGCATTCACCTTAATAACATCATCTTTGTTTCCAAATGCAACGACTTCACTTTTTTCCTTGTTTAACTGAATAAAGTTCTGGCACATCCAAGTGTTAATTTCATCAATGCATTGGCAGAGAGAGTCAATAGGGCTATAGTCATTTGGAGATAAGGCTAGGTAAATATGAGTATCATCAGCATAGCTGTGATAGGCAATTTGGTTCTTTCTCATTATTTGACTTAATGGGAGCATATACAGGCTAAACAAGAGCGGTGCAAGAATTGAGCCTTGAGTGACTCCGCATGTCATGGACGTCCACTGAGACTTATGCTCTCCTATACTCCCATATTAAAACTCTCCCTTCTAAGTATGACCTGAATCATTTGTGTACCATCCCAGAAATGCCTGACCCAGTCTTCCAGTCTCTGTAGAACTATGTTCAGTATCGACAGTGTCAAACGCAGCACTAAGATCAGTACCAGCACTTAAGGCGAATGTCATTTATTATATTAAGCACTGTCTTTGTGCTATGATGCACTCTGAAACCAGATTGAAAATTGTCCAGGTATCCATTTGAATTTAAGTATTTGTTCAGCTGATTAAAAAATTACTTTTCAATAATCTTACCTATGAAAGGAAAATTTGTTATTGGTCTATAGTGCTCAACATGGTGTTATCAAGATTGCGCTTTTTCAGAAGGGGCTTAACAGTTCAAACTTAACAGAGTTTGGAAAAGTCACAGAAAGAAGTGAGGCGTTCACTACTTCTAAGAGATCTACTTCTAAACAGTTAAGCAAACTTTTGAAAAAAGATGTGGGAAATCCCAGGGTTTTTTGGATAAAATGCTGAATTTTGACATCAAGATTTCAAAAGCTTGTGGCTTGACAGGGGTTAAAGATAGAGATCTACTGTAAATTAGAAAAATGTTGGGCTTGACCGAAAGTTTGTTTTGGGTGTAGATATACTCATCCAATTTGCATATTATGACGTCATCAGGGGTCGGCCCTCTTGAATTTCATAATGTTCAGGAAATAGTAGATATTGAATTAATGTTTGAACTTATTTGCATGTTTTTTTTATCCTCATTACAAATGATCAGAAAAGAGGAAACCAACAATAAAACAGTACAAAATTATTACTATACTATATAGTAGTAAAGCGCATATGAACAGTAGCCTGCTTTTTGATCAGTTCATCAGTAAAATTCAGGAAATAATAGATATTGAATGGTTGTTTAAACTTATTACCATGTTTATATTTATCTTTATGTGGCGTATGAGTTGTAAGAAAACCGCACAGGATACAAAATATATATATATATTTTAGGGGCTTTATTCTGACGGCTGTCTCTCAGAAGGACAGCGATCGATGGTAGTAAGTACAGATGGAAAAAATAAATAAAATAAAGTAAATCTTATGTCTCTGTTGTGCTTATTTGACAAAAAAAACAAGAGATTAAGCCCTCATTTCAAAATCTGATAAATTCAGTCCAGGAAGAGTACAACATTCAAAACGTTCAGGGTTCAGATACAGGAAAATTGAGTCTTTCTGAACTGTATTAGAATGAAATTAAATGGAGTAAAATAAAATGAAATGATATCCTGTAGAGGCTAATATTTGAATAAAATGAAAACAGTACATTAGCCTCCTATTAAACACCAGTTTTTGTGAAAATCCATGTTGAGTAGAATTCAAATAATTGTATCTAGGTATGAAATGTTTTATGAACACTCATAACCATTTTTAACATGCATATTCAAATGTAAACAGTTTCAACTACAACCAGGCAAATGCACTGGGCTTTAAATAAAGAAAATGAAACCTCATTAACATTCATTGTACATACCCAGTCCTTGCACGTCTCCAAAAACGTGATCAAACCCGATCCACCTCGCACATGCAATCCATAAACGTCCTTAAAGACGATCCATGAAACATTAATCATTAACATACAATAATCACATACACATTTTATGCAATTTGTTCACAACTTCTGTAAGAATGTGCATTTACCTTGCCAAATTCCGAATAATGACGCAAACCAAGAGCACTAGTTTGTGTCCGTTGCTATGCCCACACTGAAATCTGCGCACACATGTATTATATGCGGGAGTAAAGCACAGTTTCTTAAAGGACCCACAACACATTTAAGCTCAATATTAAGTTTTGTTAATTTTCTCCACTTGGCTACATTCTCCCCTGCTAAATGTCGTTGTCCTCAATGATCTAATACATATTTTTTACTTCTTTAACAGCCTCTCTAAAGAACACACTTCCCAAGCTTGTCAACACTTGTGAAAAGACTTCAGGACTGAATGAGACTGCATCACATGCAGAAAGGGTTTGAGTGCTCACCCGCGTTGGCCCTTTTTGTTCTCCTAGGGGTTGGTACAGGCTTCTTCAGCACGGGTTCTTCCACTCTGAGAGCATCACTGGTGTCAGGCATAAATTGTTTGGGTTCAGTATCCCGAGGTTCAGTATCCTCTAGAATCAATTCGGGCTGATCTTCAAGCACTTCACCCTCTGCCGAAGAGCTTCCAATCTGCTTTGTTTCTTGCAGACTAGGGTAAGTGACTTCTTCTAGCTCAACAAAATCAGGATCAGACTGAACTTAAACTTGCTCGGACTCTGCTTTTTTTCTTGTTGTGTTTTAGGAGAATTGTTCTCAGTGGATTCTGGCTCAGGAGCAGAATTTACACAGGGTCGCAAGTCAGCTCCATGAAGTCTCTTGATAGGACCACCCTCAAGGGGCTCAACGGTATATGTAATACCTTGCACATCTAGAACTTTGTATACAGTAGGAGCCCATGAATCCTGTATCTTGTTCCTACCCAAAGTTCCTAATTAAATACCTATGTGTCATCAATGTTAACCAACACAATTTTTTAAATAAATGTATACTAAAGTAAACCTACTGTATCTGAAAAACTAGTTTAATTTGTATCTACCAATTTTTTTTTTTTTTATTCCAGTTTATCCTAAATCAATCCTTGATTCATATTTATCATAAGCTTAATTGATTTGGTCTAAAGAGAGAAGAATTAATGACATACATGATATGACGTGCTTTACTATTTAATCACGATGGTGTGATTGTATCAAATATAGAAAATATTATTCGGCTATTTTTTGTCTTTTGAAAGCTGCATTCAAAATCTACTGAGCTCAAAAAAATCTGAGGGGCAGATTTTTCTCACTTTGAATGGGCATGACGCCTCTGGTGCCAGTTGTTAGCCAGTTGGCTACTTTTATGATATGTTTGGTGTTTTTGGATTCATTTTTAAGCTTGGAATGCAGCATGAAACAGCATGAAATTCAATTCATTGTTTTATATTTAATTTATTATGATTGGTATAAAGAAATAACTTTTTTTGTTCATAGAAATACTGTGTAAAACGGATGTAAGAAAACACCAATCTTATAACTGGAAGATGTCTCTTATATTTAGAGTTGGAAAACATAAAAACAAGACAAAGTTAATATGTTCGATGTGTTACACATAGTAAGTAATTAAAAGTATTCTAAAGTATTTAGATTTAGTTACTAAACCGGAGTAATCTAACAAAATGTATTACTGATTACTTTTTAAAGCATGTATTTTGTAATCTGCAGTGAAATACATTTTAAAAGTAACCTTCCCAGTTCTGCTAACTGCAGACTGTAGGCTAAGCCACATGATGACACTCTATCACAATCCTGCGCTCCACTGCCAGCTCAATCATCTATTTAAAATTGACAAAATTACATGGTGGTGGGAGACATAAACACTCTTTTGGAAAAGATAGGAGCTGAGGTATACACTGGCCAGCTGCACTACTTGCAATACATCTTCAGCATTTCTAGAAAACCAGTGAAAACTAATATCTTCTTATTTATGCAAAGCATGGATTATGAAACCAGTGACAGTTTTGTTTACTCTAGATGATCAAGATCTGGATGTCAGCTACTTATCTGCCTTAGAGTAGCTACTGTTAATTATCTGATGCAGCTCAGTACATAAGCCATGATTTTGTATGGACTTACATATGCTCACTTCTGTTTGCAGAAGCCAACTGAATTCACGATGAATGATTGGCTCACCAGTATCATGCAAGTTGTTTGATATGCTCCATGGTAGGTGTAATCATGCAGATAATTGTGTCACGCTTTTTATTTCACCTCTCAGGACTCGAGATGTTTGGCTGCATTAATAAAAATTCAAATAAAAAAAGACATTAACAACACCTTGAGTGAGTAATTATTTATTTCAGGTCATTTCCTCTATTTCAGGTCCATGTTATACTGAAAAACTGACGTTTTATTCTGGCATAATACCATGTTGTCATGTCAGGTTTTTGTGGTACAGGGCAGCTTGGAGTCGGTGTGTGATCATGCAAAAGATAAATCATTTAATACTTTGTTTTCCAGAAGACCTCTGACTGGATAAAATACCGGAGCTGAAATTTAACAAAATAAATCATTTGAATAGAGCATGTATCTTTATAAAAGAGATTAAAATAAATTTTACAGAAATGTCCTGGCGAAATAGCAATGTGATAACGTTTTAACCTGTTAGCTAGCACCCCCCATTTTGGGACTCGCAGCTGAAAATGACCTCCCTAACTTAAAATTATAACAATTGCCGACTTCAGTGTGCTATACGCACAATTTTGGTGTATTTGGAAAGAAGACCCTTTGGGCTTTACTATCCATCCAGAGTTGATAATGCTCAAAAATATAAAACGTTATAGAGACTGAAGTGCCTTGAAAAAATGTGTACCACACTGATTTTTTTTTATTTCATATAAGAATACATGAAATAAGTCCTGCAGCAATCCAGAAAAGTAATGGGTTGAAAGTCCCGATCTCAGGAGTTTATATTTCAAATCTGAAGAAGATGCCATGAAAAATTATATTTTTCGGAGACTATTGTAAGCCTGGTGCCAGTATGTCTGCCCCCTCGAGAGGACAAAAGGCCCTCCTGAAATCAACAGGAACTATCTCTTGCATATGTAACAGCAGCATCCAAGACGCAACACACCGGGTGGTCCACACCCTGTACTGACGGTCTCATCATCTCCCCCCCTCTCCTCATCACCTAGAATTCACTGAAAAACCCATGCAATGTAATATGTACAAAAAAGTAACCATACATGTTTGATATCATTTGAAATGTATCAGTGCGCCTGGTAAAATGGTCTCATTCTCCCAATCATAATGAAAAGCTAAAAGAAGTTCTAAAATATGAGAAGTATAGTGTACAACGTAAGGGTGTGCCCTCCCCCTGATCTTCTATTCAGATCAGCTCCTGTATGTAAATAAGCATTCTCTGCCACAGGATATCAAGAAGCCTTTTGGTTGCAAATTCTAAAGACTAATTATAATGACAAGATACCACCATTTGGTGGGCTTATTGAATTATCTGGGTTTATAAGGAAACGGGACACAAAGTTCTAGGCGTCTGTAAGTTGACTGCCCACACGATCACTTGTGTGTAGTTTTCATTGCCAGGTATGGTTAACTGATGATTCTATTCTTGTAACATTGGAGTTTTGAATTATTGCTTCGATTACCTGGTCAATAAATTGTAACATTTGATTCTATTCTAACTGCCTCTAAAGATTGCTTTCTCCCTATTAGATTAGCGGATTCGTATATTTCCGCAAGCCTGCGTCAGTTTTAGCGACGGCTAATATCCGGCATCTTTTCAAGTGTACTTGGATGCAGGGGCGGGTTAATTCCGTTTAGGGACGGCGAATGCCGTCTGGTCAGACTAAACTCGGGTATGCCTATACCTCTGACTTTTGATTTAATGTTACTTTAAACAAGGACTTGACCAATCTAAAGCTATTACGAGTGTAGTACATTGATCTGCTAACATATCTGATAGTGGCCAAGAAACCTTTACTGAAGTAAACGAACTAAAGTTCTGAGGGGGCTCCAAGGGGGTTATTCGATATCTCTGATTGTGTACGTGTGAATTAACGGCAAATCTTAGATACATAACCATAATTTACCTCTGATTGATGACCGGGCCTGACGAGATTGTGTCCGTGAGACCTGTGAAAAACAGGGCCTTTAAGCGATATAGTTTCCCTACATCTGAGTGGGTAAAGTATTAAAAGGAGCTGAAAAGAATAATCAATCATCCGTTCAGGTTTTAATGATGCACAGATATCATTAAAACCTTTTCATTTATGGAGTCAGATGAAATAACGAGACAAAATATATAAGAAAAGCCTTCCATTTTAATGTTCTTGTTGTGTCGTGAAAAGGAAAGACTGTAATACGCAAAGCCCTTTCACCCGCTGAATGACTGCCGTCATTGGGTCGATCGAGCCGGGCCTTACACTATATAGGCGTGAATTTAAAATGTATATATTTACAAACCTATATTGTCACACATGTCTATGTGTGAAGATGTTGCGCAGCGCAAATTCATGAATGAATGTTCCGAAGTGAAGAGAAATTCAACGGATTTTCCCTGCTCAGGGAGTAGGGAGCAACAGACACTGTGTAGGGGCAATGCCAATCGGAACACAGTTCATGCATGAAGCGCATTTTTAACAAGCAGATTACCTGAATCAGGTGTGTTAACAAAGGGAGACATGCAAAATATGCAGAGCTGGGGGGGTGTGAGGACTTGAATTGAGAACCGCTGAGTCAGACTAATCACACACTGATTATCAGCCACACATAAGCTAATCATACAGATACAGCCACATTCCCCACAAAACACAAACACACATATATTAAAAATGTTGAAAAAAAAAAGGTTTATTTTGTGCAAAAAGCTGATCACTAAGTTCCGCCCCCATCAGATGACAGGTGCATCACAGCCGTCGCGAGAGAGCACCAGAATTCAAATAAACAACTTTCCTTTTTTTTTTTTTTTGGAATGGTCTCATTCCAGAAAATGAGACCATCATGAGACCAATGAGACCATCACAGTAACTCTGTATGCTACAAAACCATGTGTTTTTTGTGTTTTTTTTACAACCAAGACGCAGTTTTTTGAGCGCGAGTTATTCCATAACGGATACAAAAAATAACTCTCCCATAAGAAATGAGATGTAAACAAAGGTATATCCATCTATATAACAACGCTATTGTTTCGTTGGACTAAAGTACACGATGGGATGTTGTTCCATGGACCCTTACCTCTCTAACTAAACCGGGATTTACAGCAGTGGATGCATTTGTGACTCAATATTACACAAAGCTTGTATGTACTGCTTTTTTTATTATGGATGTTTTGATGTGTACTGCTTACACAAATTTAGCAAATACATTGCGTATAAGCTTTCCATCAAAAAACTGCGATCTATCATCGATGCTTAAGGCTTAGACCTTCAGAATGATATATAGTTTGTCAAGATTAATTTTGTCACGTTTCATTTAATCTATTCATAAACAATGACATGTGCAAACAGAGCGTGTTCAGTGCGCCACCGTCCTGGTGCAGGTTAACAGGTTCTCAAACAAAGATTTTAGAACATTTTGGGATACACAGACAGTCGAGGCATGGAATTTCACGCTAATTGTTTGAATAATAATAAAGGGATATTTCACCCAAAAATTAAAATTATGTCATTATTTATTCACCTCCACGTTGTTCTAAACTTGTAAGAATTTCTTTATTCTGCTTAAAATAAAATATATTTTAAAGAATATTGTTAACCAAACAGTTGCTGGTCATCATTAACTTCCATTGTATGGAAAAATGGCAACCAGCAACTTAGGGTTGATAACTAAATCATCTGCATTTTAACAAGCTACAGACAAATAATGGTATTATTATTATTATTATTATTATTATTATTATTATTATATCTATTCTGTAAGGCTTAACTCTTTTTTTATTAGTTCTTATTTTGATATTGTAGGGATTCGGTTCATAAAGTTATGATGTTGATTTCTTCAGATTGATGTGATTCCAACTTTGTAGTTTATACGTTATTAACGGTTCGTCCAGTGAGCGTTAAAATCAATATATCTTTAAATTATATATATAAATTATGTTTATATTATTACGTGGCCAACGATAACACAAAAAAATGCTGGTAGTTTATCAAATTTGGAGCAAGATAACAAGGTTCTGGGCTAGGTTTGACTTGAATATTACACAAAATTAAACAAGGATTCTTTATAAATGAAACAAAGTTTATTTGCTAATTGTTACTCTACGATACATGAACGTCTAGGTTACTTGCGTAACCCCCGTTCCCTGAAGGAGGGAACGGAGACGTAACGTCAGAGTGACTGACTAATGGGATCTCGCCGGAGAGCCCAATCACCTTCGAGTGTTAACAAAACAAGCCAATGACAGTTGGCGTGCGTGTTCGCCAGCGCACTCCGCCCAGGTGCGGGTATAAAAGGAGAGCGCTGCAAACGCACATCAGTTTTCGCTGAGGAGCCGAGACTGTGTGCCCGGCCGTACAGCGGTGGTACAGCAACTATGGCGACGGGGCGTTACGTCTCCGTTCCCTCCTTCAGGGAACGGGGTTACGCATAAGTAACCTAGACGTTCCCTATCAGTCAGTCACGTTCGACGAACGTCCAGAGTGACTGACTAATGGGATCCTGAAAACGCCACTATTGCTGACCCCTCCAGTGCTCTGCAGAAGCCGGCAAGTCCCCCACACCAGCTGGGATGGAAGATAGGACAGGGTTTAGGCAGAGATAACCGCACTGCTGTTCCGCCCAGTGGGTAGAATAACACTGGGAAAAGCGTACCCCAAGTAGGGGGAAACGCTACGGAGCCACATCCCGCATAAGGAGGTATCATGTGGAGATTACACGTATGGACTGGCCAAGGGCAGTACCACATACAGGAGTCTCTGAGGTAGACCCAGCCCGCCTGGGGTGAGATAGCTACACAGCAGAGAAGGCAGAGGGCTCTGCCAGGGAAGACACGGGCTCACCAAGGGGGGGAGCCGTACCGTGGAAGAATACACATGTGGGATCACCAAAGGGGAATCACTACACACGGGCACCTAGCCCAGCACAGGGGTTGACCTTGGGCAACGTACGAGTACTGGACCTGGCGT
The DNA here is from genome assembly GCA_027564155.1 of Gymnocypris eckloni scoliostomus. Taxonomy (NCBI): domain Eukaryota; kingdom Metazoa; phylum Chordata; class Actinopteri; order Cypriniformes; family Cyprinidae; genus Gymnocypris; species Gymnocypris eckloni. The sequence continues at coordinate 14,356,602 of CM050427.1, read as the reverse complement.
CTGGTGCTCCGCCACACCTGACTGCCGAGGGTGCGGGAGGAACTTCAACAGGGTTCGCCGTGGGGAACTGAACTGAGAAGCAACAAGGCGCACGTATCCGGTCCGTAGAGGGGAATGGCGCAGCAAGCGTGATTGACACCGAGCGGGTTTCCAGTGTTACTGGCCATCCGAGACAAGTACACGGGAGGACACTGGCTCTATACGGAGATTGTAAAACCTCGCAAACGTATTAGGTGTCGCCCAGCCGGCAGCTTTACAAATGTCTGCTATTGAGGCGCCTCGTGCCAGAGCCCAAGAGGAAGCAACGCCTCTCGTAGAGTGTGCTCTCATCCCAAGGGGGCACGGTAAGCGCCGGGCCTGATAGGCCAAGACTATAGCCTCCACTATCCAGTGGGCGAGTCTTTGTTTGGAGACAGCTCTTCCCTTCTGCTGTCCTCCGAAGCAGACAAAGAGCTGATCTGAGGTCCTGAAGCTCCGTGCGGTCCACATAGATGCGCAAGGCACGAACGGGACAGAGCAGAGCAATGGCTGGGTCTGCCTCCTCCCGGGCAGCGCTTGCAAGTTCACCACCTGGTCCCTGAAGGGCATGGTGGGAACTTTGGGCACATATCCAGGCCGGGGTCTCAGGACAACGTGACGGCCCGAATTCTAGGTACCTAATCGTCGACCGAAAATGCTTGCAGGTCCCCTACCCTCTTGACTGTGGCCAATGCCGAGAGGAGCACTGTCTTCAGAGACAGAAACTTAAGCTCTACTGACTGCAGAGGCTCAAGGGGCCCCTCAAGGCCGACAGGGCCGAGGGGAGATCCCAAGAGGGTACCAGGTGAGGGCGGAGGATTTAGCCTCCTTGCCCCTCTGAGGAACCTGATGACCAGGTCGTGTTTCCCCAGAGACTTACCATCTACTGCATCGTGATGTGCGGCAATAGCGGCAACATACACTTTGAGGGTGGAGGAGACAGCCTTCGCTCCAACCCATCCTGCAGGAAAGAAAGCACGACTGCGATCGGGCATCTACGGGGTCCTCCCGGGCGGGAGAACACCAATCGACGAACAGGTTCCACTTCAGCCTGTAGGCCTGTCTCGTAGACAGGGCCCTGGCAGAAGTGATAGTGTTTACTACCGCTGGAGGTAGCCCACTTAGAACCTCCGCCCCGTCCAAGGACCATACGTGAGATTCCACAAGTCTGGGCGCGGGTGCCAGAGGGTGCCCCTCTCTGAGAAAGTAGATCCTCCTCAGAGGAATTTGCCAAGGAGGGGCTGTCGCGAGGAGCATCAGTTCTGGGAACCACGTCCGATTGGGCCAGTAAGGCGCAACCAAGAGGACTTGCTCCTCGTCCTCCTGACCTTGCACAGGGTCTGTGCGAGAAGGCTCACTGGGGAAACATATTTGCGTAAGCCCGAGGCCAGCTGCATGCCAGTGCATCTGTACCGAGGGTCCCCTCGGACAGGGAGAAAACAACTGGCAGTGAGACGTGTCCGGGGAGGCAACAGGTCTACCTGAGCGTCCCCGAAGCGTCTCCAAATCAGCTGGAGTACCTCGGGGTGGAGTCGCCATTCTCCCGGAAGGGCGTGCTGACGTGAGAGCTCGTCGGCTGCACGATTGAGCTCGCCTGGGACATGAACGGCGCGAAGCGACCTCAGATGCTTCTGACTCCAAAGGAGGAGATGGTGGGCGAGTTGCAACATGCGACGGGAGCGTAGACCGCCTTGGTGGTTGATGTACACAACGGTCGCAGTGTTGTCCGAGCGGACCAGTATATGCTTCTCGTGTAGCAGCGTTCTGAAGCGGCGCAGAGCAAGCCATACTGCCAGCAACTCGAGGCAATTGATATGCCACTGCAGCTGGGGCCCTGTCCAGAGCCCCGCGGCTGCGTGCCCGTTGCACATGGCCCCCCAGCCCGTGGCAGAGGCGTCTGTTGAAACAACAACATGCCTGGATACTTGCTCTAGGGGAACTTCTGCCCGAAGAAAGCAAGATCCAACCATGGGCTGAAGGTGCGACGGCAGGACGGGGTGAGTGAGACCCGGTATGTGCCGTGGTGCCATGCCCATCTCGGGACTCGGTCGTGAAGCCAACGCTGAAGCGGTCTCATATGAAGCAATCCGAGCGGCGTGATAGCGGCTGAGGATGCCATATGCCCCAGGAGCCTCTGAAAATGTTTCAGTGGAACCGCCCTCTTGCGCTGGAGAGACTCCAGGCATCTCAGCATTGACTGAGCACGCTCCTCTGAGAGGCGTGCTGTGAGGTTGACCGAGTCCAACTCCTTGCCGAGAAAGAGATCCTCTGCATAGGGGAGAGTTTGCTCTTTTCCCGGTTGACCTGAAGCCCCAACCGGCTGAGGTGCCCGAAGGGGAGGGCCTACTGGTATGCTCGCCCCTTTGTACGCAAAGCGGAATCGAGGGAGGATCGAGACATGGAAGTAGGCGTCTTTCAGGTCGATCGCTGCAACCCAATCGAAGGGACGGACGCATTGAAGAGGCGTCTCGTCAACATCTTGAGCAGGGAGCTTGACAAGGGCCCGGTTCAGAAGAACGCAGGTCCCAGATTGGATGTAACCCACCGTGTTTCTTGGGAGCGATGAAGTAGGGGCCTTTGTAGAGCCCTGACTCCATCTCGGCTGGAGGGGCGGCTGTATCGCGTCCTTCGCCAGTAGGACCGCGACTTCTGCAGACAGGGGCATCCTGGCTCAACACTGAGGTGAACCGATTGCCCTGAACTTGGGAGGGCCGGGCGAACTGAATCGCGTAGCCGAGTCTGATGGTCCTCAGGAGCCAGCGAGACGGCCTGGGGAGCTCTAGCCAGGCCCCCAGGGGCCGTACAAGCGGGACCAGGGGAGACATAGACGTACCCGCGGTGGGGCAGCGCAGTGGAGCCCAGGGGCCCGACTCGAAAGGCAGAGCGTCTCGAAGTGGGGTCTGAGTGTGTGGTGCAACACTCACCTGGCTCCACGGCTGGGCAGGGGGCGCGGGAGAAGGCATCGCGTCCTCGGACCGGACCCTGCTGCCCACTGGCGAAGAGAGAGGGGGATGGGAATGTGGAGACGGGGTCTCGCGCACTGCCATCCTCGCCCTCTTGGGACCCGGAGAAAAAGGAAACTGCTCTTATGAAGTTTTGGGTACCACTGGCCCGGGGGCCAGTGGCGGAACAGAACAAAAATTCTCCACCCGGCCCTCCTCCGGGGGAAGGAGTGGTGCTATCGCCATCTCCTGAAGAGCAGGATCCCGAGGCTCCGGGTCGCCCGTCCCAGGGACGCCGCCTACCCTGGCACTTTACAGGCTTGGCAGGGGCGGAGGCGGGCCGCGCCGCTTTCCTGTGGCCGGCTCCATGCTGCGGCCATTGTGAAGGCTGCTGTTGTGGCCGAGCTGGAGCGGAGGTGGAGGCCGCAGGGAGCCGCCGGCGGCGAGCAGGCGGAGGCTGCAGCCGGCGGTGGGGCTGGAGACAGCAGCGGACCGCCGGGCAGGATGTGACGAACGCCTCTCTGCTTCTGTGCGGCGGAGAACTGTTGGGCAAAGTCCTCCACCGCCGCGAATAGGCCGGCCTGGGAGATCGGGAGTCCAGGAAGCGGTGCTTGTCGGACTCCCTCATATCCGCCAAGGTCAGCCACAGGTGGCGCTCCTGGACCACTAATGTGGACATCGTCTGACCCAGGGCCCGCGCCGTGACTTTCGCCGCCCTTAGCGCGAGGTCCGTCGCTGTGCGCAGTTCCTGCAACACACCTGGGTCAGCATCACCCTCGTGCAGCTGTTTCAACGCCTTGGCCTGGTGGACCTGCAGGAGGGCCATGGCGTGCAGGGCGGGAGCGGCCTGTCCAGCAGCACCGTAAGCCTTGGCCGCTAGAGCGGACGAGAACTTACAGGCCCTGGACGGAAGGCGCGGATTACCCCTCCAGGCGGCAGCGCCCTGCGGGCAAAGCTGCATGGCAATGGCGCGCCGACTGGGGACCTCCACATACCCCTGGGCCGCTCCGCCGACGAGGGTGGTGAGGACGGAGGAGGCACTAGGCCTGCTTCGGGCAGAAAAAGGTGCCTTCCAAGACCTAGTCACCTCCTCATGCACTTCCGGGAAGAACGGAACCGGGGGCGGTTGCCAACGTTCGGCCTGCGCCCTCAGGAACCAATCATCCAGCCTCAAGCGCTCGGGAGTGCGCCTATAGTGCAGCCCGATGCTCTCAGCGGCCCGGAAAGCATAGCGGTCAGTTCTGGATCTGACTCGGCAACGCTACTCTTCCTGGACGGAGGCAGCGCAGCCGAATCGTCCTCTCCAGAACCTAGCTCATCCCCGATGCAGTGATCGAAAGCCTGTCATCTGCTGGGGCACCGAATGAGATGCTGGGCCCGCCCTGTCCGAGGACCCGCATACTCATCCGGGAACCCCAGACGGTGCGATGCTCGAGGAGTGAGAGGCCCGCGGAGACGCACTCGGACGGGAAGCTCTCACTGTGATCCTCAAATCACCCTGGCCCTGAGTCGGTAGTCCTCCGTCCGGAGGAACTAGAACGGGCAGAGCAAGGGGATACCCCACGCCTAGCGAGGAGGTATCTGAGCGCAACATCGCTATGGTCATGTTCCCACAGAGAGAACATGACTCATCCACGAGCGCTGCCTCAGCGTGCCTAAAGCCCAAGCACGAGTGGCAGCGATCGTGACCATCAGATGAAGTCAGGAACCAACCACATCCAGAAACGCACGAGCGGGAAGCCATCTTTAAAGACGCCCGTCGTGGAGCTCTTTTAGATTTGCTCTTTAGTTGAAAACTCTCTTTCAGCAGCGCTGAAGCGCCGAGGAGGTAGCAACGTGATCGCTGCTTCTAATCCAGCACTGGACAGCAACCTCCGCTGACGCGCCCGTAACACCAACGCTGTAGTCTTGCTTTGCAGACACTCAGAGATTTGCAAGGCTCGGCTCGGCGAAAAGCTGATGTGCGTTTGCACGCGCGCTTCCTTTATACCCCCGCACCGGGCGGAGTGCGCGCGTGGCGAAACACGCACGCCAACTGTCATTGGCTTGTTTTGTTAACACTCGAAGGTGATTGGGCTCTCCGGCGAGATCCCATTAGTCAGTCACTCTGACGTTACGTCGAACGTGACTGACTGATAGGGAACTAAACTTACTAAAACACACACATACATACACACAGTCCAGGAGTTATTTGGTCTGAAGAAAGTTTAAGTCTTGCACTCTTTTGCTATTTCGTAAATTCAACCTGAGGACTTTACTATCTTTACTTTTAAAGATTAATTTGACCAGCTCAGCAAAATTGAGAATTGTTTGTTTACTTGTGTTCAAGTTGAGGTAATCGTGGATCTGTTGTTTTCCTCGGGTGGTTGAGGGAACCCCGGCAGCTGATTGGCTTCTGATGCGGTTGTGGCATGACGTCACTCTGGTTAATCCTTTGTATGGTAATATATAGTATATATATATATATATATATTAGTGGTGGGCCGTTATCGGCGTTAACGTGCTGCGTTAACGTGAGACTCTTATCAGGCGATAAAATTCTATTCTATTCTATTCTCAAAGTTGGGGTTAGGAGCTGGGTCTATACTACGCAAGTGTAGCGGTTTTACACTGGTTGTGAATTTATTCAATAAAGATGATGCTGAAGATGGAGGTCTCAGTTTTTTTTGCAGAAACACAGAGCACAAATTATTTGGACACACGCCTCTCCTTCACTCAGGCTCTCGTTCGCAGAGCGAGAGAGAACACATCTGACCCCGTCAGCGGCAAATTAGATTCTAAGATGGCGCGGTCAGCGCACCGCCGGTATCATGTCGTCACTAATATGTGCTCCTCATAACACAAAATTCTGCAAATATGGTTCCGTGTAGAATAGACTATGTACACTGTACCTTATAACTCAGAACACAAAAACAAAATAAATAAGTTTTGATGAAATTCACTCACATTCAACACTTTATAATTTTTAGCTACATACTCCCCCTGAACTTCACAAAACTTGTTTATTAGGGTATCAATTATGAAAAATTGTCATGAAAACTTAAACTGTCAATTAATATCCGGGTCACGGCACCATTTTATGTAGCGGTTTTACTCTGGTTGTGAATTTATTCAATAAAGATGATGCTGAAGATGGAGGTCTCAGTTTTTTTTATTCTGCAGAAACACAGAGCACAAATTATTTGGACACACGTCTCTCTCCTTCACTCAGGCTCTCGTTAGCAGAGCGAGAGAGAACACATCTGACCCCGTCAGCGGCAAATTAGATTCTAAGATGGCGCGGTCAGCGCACCGCACGAGGTATCATGTGCGTCACTAATATGTGCTCCTCATAACACAAAATTCTGCAAATATGGTTCCGTGTAGAATAGACTATGTACACTGTACCTTATAACTCAGAACACAAACGAAAAACACAAAATAAATACGTTTTGATGAAATTCACTCACATTCAACACTTTATAATTTTTAGCCCAGCTACACAAGCTATGATGACTTTCACCTTGATATTTTAGCGCGGCTGTATACCTAGCCGAATTGCACTGTAGGGGGCGAGAACGAGTCTTCGAACTAGAGGCTGACATTTTTTCGGAATCCCGCGGGATGGGAAACAAAATCGCTACGAATTACGTGATTGGGACGGGAGAGGAAAATATTTAATCGGGAGTGGGCGGGACCGGGAATGGATATCCAACTTTACATAAACTATAAACTGTATATTTTAATTCTGAACTCAACTGTCTCTTTATGCTCTCCTCCTGTTTGCTTTGGTGTGACTGGTTAAGTGAATGACGCAGTCCGTGATGGACAGATTGTTAACGGCTGGTCTATGTGGTAATACACTCGGGCAGGACATCCAAACGCTCACCTATCATTCATCAACCTCAAATATGGCTTTTCATCTGAAAGATGTATGTAGTAGCAACTTTACATGGCCGCTCAATATGATGTTAACCTAGAGAAATGTGCGCTATTGAAGTGTTTGTGGAGAGTGGAAGCGCGTTTGCTGCAGGACAGGCTCCGGTGCGCTCACTTGCTCTTAAAATCTCAGTCATTTTTGGTCATACAGATAAAAGTAGCCTAATACATCTTTCGAATCTGTAAAGACTCTACGTTTATTTGTGTGCACTCAGAATAACAACGAAACGTTGCGCTTTTAAGCAAACAGGATGCGCTTTAGGTCTCATGTGAACTTGAGCGAGAAACTTCGAAACTCCGTCTTTGAAAAATATATCTATAGAGAGTGATCAATAATTCGGCCAGCAATTAACTGAACGAGCCGTATAACATCAACTCTGCACCGGATATTAAAATCTAAAATAAAGTGAAAACACTATTAAATATCACAGTAACAAGATCTGAAGTTTAAGACATTAACTTGTAAGCACAAAACACAAGATACTTATCTTTTCAATATAAATAAGACTTTATTTATTTAAACCTAAGATAAACTAATCTAACACATGAACACACGCATTCACACATTCACACATTGCAGAAGGAGAGCAAGTAATAAAAGGATGAGTTTAAGAGAATGAAAATGTAAAATCCCAAGTTTTATATGCTATTGCAACAGCAATATATGCTATTGCATAGACCTGAACAACCATCAATCACTTATTTAACCCTCGCATTGAGTTTCTCAATGAGGCTAAAATTTATATTAAATGCACCAGCTCAGTTAGAATCTGGAGGTTACTTGCTTGTGTTGCTAAAGAGATTCCCTTTTTATCGTAGTCTTTGCAGAAACGAGTTTCCCCGAAGTCGCTGATTGGCTTAGAGTTTAGTAGTCATTGAAGTGACGTCTTGGGCATTGGCTGAAGTTGTGGAGTTGTGGGCCGGTTGAAGATTAGACAGGCGCTCAAGGTCGGACTCGGAGACACAGCGTTGGCAAACTTAACTTAGCACACGAAACTCAACGGAAAGGAAATAAATTAAAGTAAAAGGATAAAAGGATATAACGAGACTAGGTGGTTTTCTCCTCATTGTGGTCTTAAGTAGCAGCTGGCATGTAGGCCAGAGCACATGGCGGTCAAAGAGTGCTAAAAAAGCGCAGTAGCAAAAAGCATGGCTAAAAGTTAGAAGAGAAGAGCGCAGAGGAGCATTTTTGAAGAGAGGTTTTAAGAGGGCTTCACGGGAGAGCAATTTGATTATGTCCTGGGGTTTTAAACTCAGCTTTTAGACACATTCCATCTGGTGTCTTGACCACTGAGAAATTATCTTAGCTCAGTTCTCCTCCCAATCAATAAATCAATATGTCATGGTCAGTCACATTTTTTAATTTTACACACTCTTGCAAAGTGTATTTTTTTAATGTGAATTTTATAACAAGACTATGATACATTTGAGAAAGAATTGATTGGAAGAAACGTTTAAAGCATGATTTTTCAAACACAGACATACTAAACATGAATATGAACTCGTACCATTCAACAGTTATTAAAAAGAAAAAAATACACAATATGTGATTATAACAATGATAGTCAAATGTGTGGGTTACATACATAATATGAAGTTAAGCAAAGCAATCCTCAGTTGCTCATAAGTCCTTTTAAGAGTTGATTTTATGTGCCTATAGAAATGATTGTCTCTATGAAGTTCTGTGTAGGACATAAGGCCATGTTTTGTGAACAAAGGAATTTCTGTCTGGTCTATGTCTTGCTAGCTGGTTGGTTGGTTGGTTGGTTGGTTAGTTGGTTGATTGGTTGGTTGGGGGAAGTCAATCTAAGACAGTCTGTAGCTCGTGATTTCTATCATGAAACGACCCGTTCATGCGGATCGTTGTTGTTTTTTTACCATCATTCTTGATTACGTGCCACAAATTTGATAATCTCCTTCCTGAGTTGGAATTATCAATAAGTGTTCCTTTTGTTTTGATGTTGCAAATTGTTCACTTAAAGAGGCTTGCTTCAGATGGCTGGCTCTATGGTCTCGAGGACAGATTTATGACGAACACCCTGTTTCCTTGGGCCTTTGTGGAATTTTGGCTCCCCATGTTTCAATGTTCTGATCGCATCTTAAATTTCTCTGATTCGGTCCCTGATATACTACACCCTCTTGTGTTTGGCGGTTGCCTGTTTCCTTGAGAGCGACGACACTTGAAGTTCTTCTCTGAGTTTCGCGTAACTTCCATTTTTGCAGGTTTCTTAAGTAAGCAGTTTGATGGAGTTTTAGAAGTCTTTGGATTATCGGCCTGATGTTAAGGCTGTGAAAACTTCGCAGCACGATCAGTGAGACGAAAGTTCAAGTGAGAGCAGGCACGAGCCTTCGTGTCCCGTTTTTGGCAGGCTAATTTCGGTCCATCCTACGGCACGTGATCCAATCAAATTATCCCTGTACGGTGGAGCCCCGCCACGTACGGATTCTATTATCCTAGAAGATTTATATTGCGTGTAGGGCTGCAGCTAACGATTATTTCAATTGTCAACTAATTTATCGATTATTTTTCAATTAATATATGTATTACTTTCTTATCAATTGATGAATTCTTTAGTTAAACTATCAATAAATAATAACAGTAACTTCTGCTATTAATCTTTTAATATTTTATTCAAACGTTTTCTCATAATTAATACTTTACAAAAATAAAAAAGAATAAAAGAAAGAGAAAGAAAACAATAACAAAGACATTTTTTTTCAATAACAATAACAATAACAAAGAAAAAGCGAAAAAATAAAATAAATAATAAGAAAGAAAGAAAGAAAGAAAGAAAAAGAAAGAAAGAAAGAAAGAAAGAAAGAAAGAAAGAAAGAGAAAGAAAGAAAGAAAGAAAGAAAGAGAGAAAGAAAGAAATATCAAATTACAGGGCAGTGATACAATCAATATACATTTTCATTATGGCTGCATGCACAGTTCTGTTTGGTAGGGGTGTGAACCTACACTGATCTTACGGATCGATTTGGTTCGATTACAATTATCATGTTATCGAATCGGTTCAATTCGATATCACGATGCACTGCATCCTCAATTTTCAATTTTACTTCACATGTATACAATTTTTTAAATAAATACAAGAAGTCAGATATACGAACCTTTAATTTGACTTGATCAAAGAAAACTTTTCTTGAATGTATCAAAAAAAACTAAGTCTGGGCACAGAAGACAACAGGAGCATTTAGAACAAATACACCAAAGTAAATACTAAATACTTGGCACTGACATGATTAACAGCTTAGGGTGAAAACGGCTGATGTGGTTTCTCAAGTTAGTTGTATTACCCCCTGCATATTTTATTTTATTGTCCTTGTGCGCTTTGAATGCGGTTGTGAATCCTGACAATGTAAAGGCATCAGTTTGGCTATATATATGCGGTTATGACGGTCGTAGAATAATAGAATACTCTATGAAGTGAAGTGATGTTGCCGTACTAGCCTTTACCTTCTGCTCTAAAGTCTTGTTTGTGTCAAACATGGCAGAAAAACAGTCTTAAGTAGGGGTAACTACAGGCTCTCGCAACTGGCATAGCTAAAGGTGCGACACGTCAACGCACTCCATGCTAATAAAGATATTTTTATAATCGACATAATCAATGACGTCGACGAATCGCTGCAGCCCTATTTGAGTTTTGTAATCATGCGTATGATGCTGAAGGTCAACATTTCATCAACATTAAATTGTTGCTAATAAAACCAGCTTTCACCCAACATCAAGTATTTGGCATACACATATTTAACTTTATCCACTAAACGAGGTTTAAGGCATATATAAACAAATATCTTAAATTCTGGTAACCACCAAGCATACAAAAGACATAAAATAAAACATTAGTATATGTTGTCTATTGAGTATATTGCTTTAATAGCAGCAGTAATTACTGATTGTCTTTTGGCAAAAAGTCAATAAATGTTTGTGTGTTATTTGTCTGTAAGAGACACAAAAAGGGTGATGCGTAAGCGCAGAAGAGATCAAGGATGTGTCCTCTGGAATGTAGAGGGAGGGAAAGGAGGGAGCGATATCCTGGGGTCAGAAATGGTCAAGGGTGTGTATCTGCAGCACTTCAGCGCTCAGACAGTTCCTCATAATCCAGTCTTCCTTTGTTGATTAAATCAGTGACTTCTGCATTAAACAGTCACATGGTCCCGGAGTGTCTGTCGCTGGACTATCTTTCCAGATACAGCGTTCTTTGTTCTGTGTTTGTTGAATTAGGTTTAAGGGATAAGACACCAGGCCTTGTCAGGAACTGGTCCAGACAATTGACGTTAGGTTTGATCATTAACTAGTTTTACGACTTGCAGATGGTGGAGAGGAGGCTCCTTAACTTCTGCTCAGGAATGTGCTGTTCAGCAGTTATTTTGTATGTCCGTTCAAAAGGAGATCTTACAATTACTATTATTATTAAATATTTGTATATTTAATGTGGCAAAGACCATTATACATGTTAGGCTACTTGAAATTTCTGAAAACATTTGTGCGCCAAAGTCTTGCTGTGTTGACCATGTAGTGCATTCAAATAGCATGCCAAGCGCTAGGAGTAAATACAGTAAAAATAAGCCTCTGATACTCTCTTTCTAAACCTCTTTGCTGAAGGCCCCGAGGTGAAACTTTATCTCCTGTTATTGAATCTAACACAGTACTCTCTCTTGCTGTTATCAGATACTTCAATAGATTTGGGTGTTCTTCTTTTCCTTCCGAGCATTTTAAGGCCAGCCATTCAAGTCAATTTGATTCAGAAGAGGTGAGATTCAGGAAATGGTTAAAAAATTCTGTTGCACTGTGAAATCTATTGATTTTCACAGTGATTGACACTTATTTACTGGACAGATTGATGCCAAATGCTGTGTATGTGAATCAGTACTAGACAGTAACTAATAAGTAATGCTACTTTTCATTCTGAGTAATAGTAGTTAAACAGTTTTTAAAATAGTGTTTATTATTCTGCTAACAGACTACTTGTTCCGTTAATGCAGTCACCTCAAATGAGATTTGTTAATTTATTGAAAAACCTATTGTTTTGGTTCCATAAGAATGTGGTTCTAAATAAATTATATTTTATATCATATGGTAGTTTTTTTTTTTTATCCAATGTTATTATTATTTAAGAAAAATGACCTTCTGACACTGTGTATTGTTTAAAAGTTTTCTGCAGTTATTCATCATGATGCAACTTTATGCATTTTAATATGCAAGGCATTTGATTATGATGGATCACCCAATGCTACAATCTAATAGGTCACGGGAAAAATAAAACAAAATACAATTTGCATTACACGAACATGACATTATGCATTCATTTGTTAAGGTTTATTGTTTTGGTTCTCAAATGAGAATACGTCAGCGCTGAATCTGAAACCCACAGGCCCAAGGATAATACACATGCATCTGCACAAAGATGTAATGAGATATGACACACTTTTACTTCTCAAGGATGAAATTGATCTTTACATGACCTCTTAAGCAGGGATAGTACTAATATTCAATTGTCTCTGTCCACTTTTCTGCAGCATTAGCATTAGAACTGAGCTGATGCTATGTCACATGCTTGTGTTTCTTCTGTGGAGCAATTGATAAAAGCTTCTGATAAATTTGCCAAACCATTTAATGATTCTGCTCTCCTTTTATACCGTTTAACAATTAAAAACAGGTCTAAATCAAAAATGGCAGGACATTAGTATACTAATGAGCCCCAAAAAAATCTGATCTTAAAAAAAAATATTTATTTAAGGAGAAAAAAATATTTAGAAATTAAATTATAAAACTTATATGTTGTAAGTGATATGGTGCAATCGGTGAGAAAATGAAGTTATGTGGATTTTTTTTTTAGAATATCATAGATCATTATCAGTTAAATAAAATATATAAAAAACAAATAATTAAGATTTCTGTTTACATACGCAATTATTTAATTTAGAAAATGGCATGCGACAACACTTAAACAGCTTCATTAATCAGAAATTATTAGTATTAGTCCTTTGGTGACCATAAATAAAGGATGTTTTGCTCATTAAATTAATTCCTGCCTCATCTCTAATTTTGTCTCAGCCTCAGATGTCACGCCTACTGGCTAAATGTCTGATGCATAGGGTACACTTATCTGTAAACAATTCAGGAGTGTCGATGTCACCGTCGGATTGGTTGAATTATACAGGATTTCAGGGAGACGTGTGTGTCGCGTTCTTTAACGATCCGCCTGGAAACAAAGATGCCATGGCACCAAACCCCCTCATGAAAGAAAAAAACTTTCATGTTTACAACTGTGACGATGAGCGCTTATAAGGATCAAGTAAACGCTGGATTTTCTAAAGTATGTGAAATATTAAAATTTCGCAGCATAACATCTTTAAAATATATCCGAGAGTTTCACACACCGGTTTGTTATTGTGGCAACATTTCCACGCCTCGAAATGTGACGCTGAACGAAACGAACTTGGATTGATTGTTTGACATGTCGGTCAAACGGCCTCATGTGCGGGCCTTGACCAATGAATGTGGCCATCTATTCCAGACGTTCAGCCGTCAGTCTGAAGGTCTGGCTGCGTGAGACGATCTCTAATTCAGCTTCGTATTGTCTTAACCTTTCAGTCTCTGACAAAGACTACATTCTTTAATTGTACGTCTATTAATTCCTTTCATCTCTGTTACCTTGTGACAGGCATATGTGAGACTTGCTGCCTTTAGTGTAATTAGGGTCAATGAACCTTCATGATGCATGGAACATTGACCTTCATATTGACTTTGACTGCCACTACAATAAATTAAAGTTAAACATCTCAGCGTTTTTAGCCTGGACTCCTCTTCATTCCCATTCATGAAAGAAAAATGCTTTTAGAAGGAAATAGTTTGATAATATAATATAGTTACACATGTATATATTCAAAATGCTCCATTATTTGTTCTGCAGATATTTTTAAAAGGCAGCAATAAATACCCCATTTATATTTACATTTATCAAACACTTTTATCCAAAGCGACTTACATTGCATTCAAGTTACAGTTTCTACATTTTATCAGCTCTTGCTTTCCCTGGGAATCGAACCCATGATCTTGGCATTGCCAGCGCCATGCTCTGCTAGTTGAGCTACAGGAAAGCTTGTATATTGTACTTATATTGTATAAAGTGTATTATACACACGTGTGTGTGTGTGTGTGTGTGTGTGTGTGTGTGTGTGTGTGTGTGTGTGTGTGTGTGTGTGTGTGTGTGTGTGTGTGTGTGTGTGTTGTGACAAACATAGCCATACTTATATTTTCTTCAGTAACTGTCGCGATGGCTACAAGTCAAATAGAATAGGGGACTGCCATCAGTTGTGTGTTCATACAGTTATTGGTAATTGACTCATACTTATACATTCCGTTGCTTTTATAATGTCATAGACTTGAACAGCAGTATTGTGGTCACTCTGGATCATGAACAATATATATGTCTATTAATAAAGGTAAATCTCTATTTAAAAAAAATATATATATATATATATATATATATATAACATATGACAACATAAAAAAACAAATTTGTTCTAAAGTGCAGCAATTAGCAATAAGGTGTACTGAAAGTGGGCAGTCCACACCATTACACAGTACCGCACACTATATTTAAATCTTTAGCATAATTCCACTTCTCAAATGTTGCTTATATTTTGCCATTGAGAGTCAAAGCGTCAGTGTCTGGGTTATTAGTAATGACACTATATAAATTGCGCTACCCAGGAGGGGCACTACTGTATGTTAATTACCTCTCATCTCAACAATGAATGTGAATGCAAGCAGAATTGGTCTGGTCTATTCTAGCTTCAGTATCTAATAAACAGTGCTTTAGGGAGTGTGCAGTTATATTGTTTCTTTGTATACCCTATCACCAGACTATCTCTGCTATCACAGATGAGAACTTCCATTATCATATATGCACACATGCACAAATCAGGTGTTTGGCAAATGCTTCCTTTAGTAAATGAATGTATGTTGTACCAGCAATTATTTATTTATTTATTTAATTAAATTCATTCTTGTTTCAGCATATTTTCCTACTTCAAGCATTGCCTCAGAAGTTGCCTTTTTTGCTACAAAATGTAAAAAAAAAATTGTGGCTTACTGTCACTTATGAAATTCTCCATAATTTTGACATCTAGAATTACATTTGTGTACATTTACACCTACATATTCTCTCTATCTCTCTCTCACTCTCTCTGCATTCATAATAATGCTTATTCTATGATTAGTTTTTAAACAAATGTAACTTTTCTGGTTCTCCAGAAATATCAGAACGGACTGCTGTAAAGTTGCCTGCTTGTTTTTCCTCGCATTCAATAACAAGTGAACTAGGTCTACATTTGAATGTTGTGTATGAGCAGAGGCGATTCTAGGGTGAGTGGATATCCGGGGCTAAGCCCAAAGATCCAAGATCTGCTATTACTTCATATCGATGATTGGCCAGTTTATATGAAGTTTATTATCAAGTGTATATGTCAGTCAGAAGTACGAGCTTCCGTGGGCGGTTCCTGACGGGAGTAAACTGCGGTTCATCATTTTAATGCGCATGAAAACTCAGTGATGATGATGCGTACAGGGCATGGCCATAAAAACATTCGGGGCTTTTCTGAAAACATTCGGGGCTTCAGCCCCCTTAGCCCACCCCTAGCGCCGCCCCTGTGTATGAGTACTGTGTCTAGCAGTGAATCTGTCCATGCTAACAGCCCATTTCATATTGAAATGAAATTAGACTAGGCTGATAATCCTGCAGTCTACTGGCAGCATCTGGGTGCTACAACTTCCTGCTTATTTGCTTTTATTTTCTATGACAAGATGTGTCTGTTCTCCCATGAGGCAGCGCTGGTGTCTGGGCAGGAGGTTTTAGAGGTAGACTTGAGGGTGAGCAGGGGCAGCTTCCCCATGTGTTTGTGCACTTGCATGGGTCGTGGAGTGCGTTCTAAATTGAGTGTGTTCTTCAGAGTATTCAGAGTAAAATCTCTAGAGCATGCTACTTGCATTTCAGTGATGTTGAAGAGCAAAGCTCTCATAGCCAGAGTTTATGTTTGGTACTTTAGGAGGCAAAAAAATAAAATATGCACAGAGGGAACATAAATGTGCTTAGGCACTTAGTCATAATCACACCAATCAATCCACAATAATAATAATAATAATAATAATAATAATAATAATAATAATAAATCATGAATTGTACTTGCTCTATGCATATACTCAAAAATAAAACAATACTGTTATGATACCCCCTAAAGCTAAACTCCCAGTTTTAGCTGATATTACCAAATTTTTCACTGGCTTTATTGTTATGTACAATCAAATTAGCAGATTTTATTTTATTCTGAACAGAATGCTTGCCGTGAAAGTCATGCATCCTTCACATATTGGTCCTTTGTCAGCTACACCGAAGCACATATTAATCCATATCAGGCCACTTTAAAAGATGTTACTTAATAATACCACAACCGTTATAGAAATAATTTAAGCATTTGAAAGAAATCGACCACATTATTTCATTATTTTTTTTCTTTACTCATTTTTTTAAACAGTGTTTTTTCCTTATTATCTGGCTGGGATGACAGGTAATTAAGACAGCACAATTCCCGTAGGCTGCCACAATCATTTAATCTGGCTCATTTTTATGAAAATCTCCCTGATGCTATTTGCATAGTAGGGCACCAGATTCTCTGTGTATGTCACTATGCTGGAGATGGACACTCAAGGCCAAGGACAATAGCTACCCATATCAAAACAAATGGCCAGGGCCTTTTACAGAGACTAGAAACAGAACACAAACGAGGTCGCATAACTCAGCCCGCCAGTAAGAAGCAATGCACCTTAAACACCCCCACTCACAACTACACCAAAGAATATGCACATACAACATTGGTTGTTGGTGCCAGATTGGCTGCTCTGATTATTTTAGAAACTACTGATCTAAAGGGTAAGAGCCAAGAATCTGAGGCTACAGTTTACACAGGCTCACCAATATTGGACAACAGAAGATTGTAGAAAGGTTATTTGGCCTGATGAGTCTCAATTTCTGCTGCAAAATTTGGATGGTAGGGTTTTGTTCTGGGTTTTCAAATTCTGTTTGGTGTACACAACATTAAAGCATGTTTCCATCCATAGCCTATTACAGAAGTTTCCTAAAGAGAAAAAAAAGTATTTTGAAGTGGCGGAAGAAGCCACTTCAAAATACACATTTCACATGCAATTCATAATTGGATTGAACAATTCATACTGAATTTCATGTGCTCAAGCAGGCATCAGATTTCTAATGATGTCCATTTTGGCAGTTTGTTCTTGGTTTTTGCTCCCATTGCACAATGCCTTTTCATCATCATAAACTGAGCCGAGTGTCCATTTATTAGAAACTGAGGACCGTTCACACAATGTTCTGCTTCTTTTGGTACTATGTAAATCAGGGCCATCAGCAGAGGGGAGGTATAGTCTTCTCATTTTGTCCATGTGAGAGTGGCACAATTGATAAAAATTGTGAATTTTAGCAGGGGCCCTGATGTACATGATACGTGTCTTTACTTGGCTCATTTAAAGTTCAGGTAACAAATACAGCGTGTGTACTGTGTCTGCTGTGGACAGTATTTTAGTAGGTCTAGGGTGTTTTTACACACATTCCATTTGTATTATACGTTCAAAGGCCAGTATTTTACATTGGTAATGTCACAGGGAGCAGGTAATCTTATTAAAATGGAACTGTGTAGTATTAATCCATCTTCGCCTGCATTCTACTTTACATATATGATTTACTCTTCCTTCAGCCTGAGGTTTATTCATTACACTTGTTGGTGTGAAAGGGCTTTTACATTTGCTATAAATATAACTTCTTATATTAAAAACAAACAATCAAGCCCTGCTCCTATTTAAAAAGTAATGCAAAAGTAACGTAACGCATTACTTTCCATAATAAGTAACTTAGTAACGTAATTAGTTACTTGTATAGGGAGTAACTCAATATTGTAATGCAAGTAACTTTCCCCAACACTGAACATATCTTTGCACAAATCTTTTCATTAGCTGCAGTGATTAGAGGCTTTGTATGCTTTTGCACTGGTATGTTGTGAACGCAGTCAGCGTTTGGTCTCTGTGAAGTTACCAGCTGTACCTGGAATTTTTCATCCAATAAAGGAAAATTGTTTGTCAGTCCAAACTTTTTTGTATCTTATATTGTAATGTCTTATGGTAATTAGAAGCTAGTTAATAGTCATATACTATCTAAGCATAGCTGAACATGACACAGCGTTTTTTATATCAGGGATGGAAAATGAAATTTGAAAGCTTCAGCTAAAGTTCTTCAAATAAATAATGACACAATGTCCAAGAGATTGATGCTTCAACTGGTTCTAAAATTTGTTCTAATTACCAATCCAGTATAACTATATTCACTATAGTGAAATGAAATTTCAGAGTCACACTTTCTGGGTGATGTTCTTTCTGTAAACATTTCTTATTCTTGTCATCTTATATGTCTGCTGAAATCGTTCCATTTTTATTAATTTTTTTAAGGAAGGGAGATATTTATAGAGCCAGATCAATGAGCAACATAATAACTGACCCTTGCTCACCAGATCCACTTAGGAACATAATTTCAGCATTGTTCCTGACTGGCTTACCACAAATAAAAACAGCAGAAAGGAACTTCTTATTTGGAGATAGGACAGCGACAACACTCCCGGGATCTCTTGACCATTTAACGCATACTTCAATGATTTTATCTACAAGGGAAGATTTTTTTACAAGAAGTTTGAGTGTTGAAACTCTGCAGATGCACACCCAGATTGACTTTCTGGCCTCCCTTCGTTTTCAGCATTCCATAACACGCTTTTTCCCCCCTTTAGCAGACAAAGAGACTCAAACTATTTTAAAGTGTTCCAAAAGGACAAATAATAATTGCTACTGCTATAAAAAGCAAGATATATAAGATATGGACAATAAATATTAAGGTTGTATTTTATGTCATTTATAAGCTTGCTGTGTAGTGGAACCTATGGTATTTTCTTAACCTGTGATGTATACATTTTCCCTGTAAACAGATCACTAGTGTTTAGTATCATATGCTTGGTGTGATTATCCAGAAGTTAGGATAGTTTTATCTATGCCTTAACCATGTAGTATATCAAATAAAATTATCATGTATGCCAAATACCTGATGTTTGATTTTGAACGAAAGCTGATTTCATTGGCAATAAGTTGGTATAGATGAAAGTTAACTGTTAGCATCATAATGTATGATTACAACACGTAGAGAAATCTGCTCTTAATATTTTGCTTCATGGAATTAAAATAACTCAAATAATGTATGCACGGAAAGAAGCTTTGCGGGGTGGGGCTCCGCCCTACAAGAACAATCTGATTTAGACAGTCACCCGTGGGTGGACCCAAATCGGGCCATTTAAAATGGACACAAAATCTTTGTTTGTTGCTTGCTTGTTCACTGCTGCCTGCTCTAAAACTTTGGCGTTGTCACTGATCGCGCTGTGAAGTGCTCGATCACCGCCTTTACCATCAGGCTGACAAACCTGAAGAACTAAACACTTCAACAAAGTTCTCACTGAAGAGACTTAGAGCCTGAAGCCACTCAAAACTACGAGAAGAACTTCAAGGGATCGAGTCACTCTCAAGGAAACAGGCAACCACCAATCACAGGGGGCTTTCCCAGTGACATCACGAAATTAATTCATCACGAAACAACCAACAGCAGCCGGAGGTTTCCATCGACCACGCGGAAACACGCAGAAACACCAGATTAACAACTGTTTTGTTGTCAAGCTCAACTGAAAGCAAGTAAACAAAACAAATCTCTATTGTTGCTGGAAACTGGTGAATTTATCTGTATGCAGTAAAGATAGTGACGTCTCTGCTTGTGATCTACTCCAGTTAAAGTTACGAGATAACGAAAGTTGCAAAGAGTGCTAGCATTAAACTTTCTTCAAACTGTGTGTGTGTGTGTGCGTATATTTGTGTGAATGTGTGTATATGTTTAGTAGATTTAGTCCGTGTATTGTAGAATAACAGTTAGCAAATAAACCTTGACTTGTTTAATTTATAAAGAATGGTGTCTTGTGCGGTGTGATTTTCAAGTTTGAAAATATTTGTCCAATAAATGCGTTACCTAGCTCAAAATTTGATAAAGTACTATTTTGTTTGTTTTATCGTTGGCCACGAAGCAAGATAAATTAAATTGTTAAAGATATACTGATTTTAATGGTCGCTGGACGAGTCGTTAATAAGGTATAAATCATAAGATAAAAATTAATATCAATTCAATCAAATCAATATCGAATCTTTAATAAATGATTCCCCAAAGCTGAAATAATAGCTTTAAATTATACTACAACTGTAAAGAGATGGACCAACGAGAGAGAGCGGGTTTTACAAGCCTGTCTTGACCTTACTGATTGGAGTGTTTTTGAGGCTGCTGCAAACGATCTAGACAATCTCACAGAGACTGTCACTTTGTATATCAGTTTCTGTGAGGATATGCGTTCCTACCAGGACTCATTTGACCTACAGGAATGACAAACCATGGTTCACTGCAAAACTCAGACAGCTCCGTCAGGCCAAAGAAGATGCTTACAGGAAGGGGAGTAAAGTATTGTATAAACAGGCCAAATACACACTGGAAAAGGAGATCAGTAGCAAAGAGGAATTATTCCGATAAGCTAAGGATCCAATTCTATTCCAGTCACTCAGCATCAGTGTGGAAAGGTCTGAAAGAGATAACCAACTACAAGACACCATCCCCGGCACTGTGGAGAATCAACAACAGGCAGACAATCTGAATGAGTTCGATTGCAGATTTGAAAAAAACACCCCACACCCGCTCTGGACACCTCTCCACATAACCATTAGCACCTCCAGCAACACCCTATCCCCCACACCTGCAATTCAGATTAGCAAAAACGAGGTGTGTCAGGTCTTCCGGAAGCAAAAAGGAAAAAAGCACCAGGCCTAGACGGTGTCACACCAACCCCATCTTCACAAAGATCATTAACAGATCGCTGGAACTGTGCAAAGACCCTTCATGCTTCACACGCTCCACCATCATCCCCATCCCAAAGAAATCCAAAATTATAGGATTAAATGACAAAATAAATGACTAAATAACATCTTTGGTCATTAAGTAATTTGAAAAACTGGTGCTGGCCCACCTGAAAGACATCACTGGACCCTCTCCGTTTGCCTATAGAGCAAAACAGGTCTGTGGACGATGCAGTCAACATGGGACTGCATTATGTTCTGCAACATCTGGACAGACCAGGGACTTATGTGAGTTTCCTGTTTGTGGACTTCAGCTTGGCTTTTAACACTATCATCCCAAACCTCCTCCTGCCCAAACTAACTCAGCTCTCCGTGCCCACCTCCATCTGTCAGTGGATCTCCAGCTTCCTGACAGACAGGCAGCAGCTAGTGAGGCTGGGGAAATACACACCCAGAACCCGTACGATCAGCACTGTAGCTCCTCAGGGCTGTGTTCTCTCCCCAGTGCTCTTCTCTCTCTACATGAACGACTGCACACCTAGAGACCCCTCTGTCTAGCTCCTGAAGTTTGCAGACGACACCACACTGATCGTCCTCATCCAGGATGGTGACGAGTCTGCTTACATACAGGAGGTTAACAACCTGGAGATGAACACGCTCAAAACAGTGGAGATGATTGTGGACTTCAGGAGAAACCCCCCTGCTCTCTCCCCACTCACCATCATGAACAGCACTGTGACTGCAGTGGAGTCATCCAGGTTCCTGGGCACCACCATCTCCCAGGACCTGAAGTGGGACAATCACATAGACTCAATTGTGAAAAAGGATCAGCAGAGGCTGTACTTCCTTCGCCAGCTGAGTAACTTCAACCTGCCACAGGAGCTGCTGAAAAAGTTCTATACTGCCATCATTGAATCCGTCCTCTGCACATCAATAACTGTCTGGTTCAGCTCAGCTACCAAATCTGACCTCAGAAGACTACGGAGGGTAGTCCGGACTGCTGAGCGAATCATTGGTACAACCCTCCCACTCTCCAATAACTGTACTTATCCAGAGTGAGCAAAAGGGCTGGCAAAATCACTCTGGACCCTCACATCCAGCATAATCCCTCTTTGAACTGTTGCCGTCTGGTCGACGCTACAGAGCTCTGAGCACCAGAATGGCCAGACACAGAACCATATTCTTCCCTCAAGCAATCCATCTCATGAACACTTAACAATCATTATGGTACACACACTATTTATACACTTATTTATCTAACACTCACACTTAGTCTACACTTCAATTGCATGTAATATACCTGTACATAAAAAACTGTCCATTGTTATATACCTGTACATACAATTGTACAATTTATATATTGTTATTCCTTATTTACTTGTTCTTTTTAATTATTATTTTTATTATCTGTGTGTTTGTTATGTCACTGTCATTCTGTTGCACTGCGGTAGCTTCTGTCATGAAAAATAATTCCTTGTATGTTTAAACAAACCTGGCAATAAAGCTCATTCTGATTCTGATTCTAAAGAAATCGAGTGCGATGACATCATATGAAAAATAAAGACCATATGAGTTGGCTAATGTATCCCTTTCTCTAAATGAGTTGTCTATTTATTTGTGAATAAAAAAGACCCTGAATTCCTGGGAAGTCCTGATTTTACATCCCCTGATGTGTTTTTTTAATGTGATTTTGCATGACATTGAAATTACTTTGAACTTGGTGATTAAGAGACACTCACTGTCCTCCATATCCACTTCTTAAATACGGCCAATTCAGAGACACAGACAAGAAAAAAAAGCCTTTTATTTTACAGTTATATAGAGCTCGCATAACTGTATGCTCTTGTACAGTCTGGGTTTTAACTGCTGGCTGTACAATGATACAGACAGGATAATGTGACGGCTATTTAAGTCAGAAAGAGAACAACCACTGAGATAGATTGGTGTAGAGACCACAAAGCTGATAGAATTCATACTTAATAACTATTGACCCACTTCAAACTCATTACGACATGATGATTTAGACAATTGATTAATCAGTTATTCTGAATTAGGTCAGATTTTGCTTGAAAATAATTACTGCAGCCTAAACCCCTAACATTCCCTGGGAGTGTAAAAATCGGATTTCTTATACATTCTCTCTTTCGTTTAAACTTTAATTAGTGGCTCCGTCTAAATCAAGGTTGTTCTGTATGATTAACACAATTACGATCTTATATGCCTGCAGTGGCACTTTGAGGCCAAGGTATGATAGCTTAATTACTGGAAAATGTAATTTCCAAGCAAATTATGCATCCTCCCTGAACTCATTTTGTATTCCCCTATCCTGCCTCTGACGTTCAGATTTAGCAATATCGGATGGTAGTGGTACAAACAGCTTGTTAAACTCGTGATGAACGATACAAATAACTGAACATTTAGTTTTTTGTTAGATCACCATGCCTCACATGCTCAGATGATCAAGGTCTGTATATGTCATGGGTTTGTCAGCGGCTTTAATGAACACTAAAGCCAATGATACGCTGTGAAAGAGACGATTCTTTGCTTGTCTATAAATGTTGAACACGTCCTTCGAGATACAGCCGATTTAATGGTATATTTTAGAGGTCTAACGAAATGAATAGCCATCTGCTCCTAAAATGGGGAAATCTGTTTATTTCAGAACTCAAAGACTGAAAATAACTGCAGTAACCATTATTTTTTTAGCTATCTCTTCAGGAATATTACACAGTAACAATCTAATAATTGGTTTTCAGATGGCTTGGTTTGACTGTCATTTGACTTTTTGATTTTTTCATACAACATGCTTCTTTCTTTCAGTTTTATTTTTATGACTGACTGACTTTTTTATTTGGATGAAAAAGGGATATGACATGCATTAAGCACTTCCTTTAAAATTCCAAAACAAATACTTTTTTCTTCAAATTCAAATCCAGTATCAAGTATATGGTATTTGTGTTTGGGAAATTGCAATCTCCTTTTACAAATGACTGAAATATGCAACATCTGAATTGCCATAGGGTTTAGATTTGCAAAAAGCATATATTGACATGTGGAAATTCTTTCCCACTGAGTTATACATTAAGCATTCACTCAACCTTATCAGACACAGAGGAGAAACGCACAGCAGTTAGGGCCCTCATAGATGAGATAGAGAAAAACCTCATGATATAATTTCAAAGATTCTCTTCAGAGTGTTTTCCAGACTAATGAATGTGCCTCTGCTAAAAATCATTAAGTTTTCCTGTGATGTAAAGGCTTCTATAAACATAAACCCTGTTTGCTTCATTCTTGAGGCTAATATGGTTTAAAAGACACTTTTTAAAACTTAGAGGAGCACATAAGCACACCCAACTCTAATTAAAGAGTACACCCTAGTGAACAGTTTATACAACAGTTAAAAAAACAAAAAGTTAATATTGAGTAACTTACATTATACACACAATATTGCCATTTATTTTGTTTTTGCTCCACCAACAAAGCAACACCGTTGTTGTTTCGTTCCTGAATTGATCAGTGCTTTTGAACTAACTAGTTGAATAAATCAAAAACGTATAAAGACACAAAATAAAAAGCACACCCGTATATATTTACATGGCAGGGCTAGTTAGTGTACTTTGTGTTTTTGAAAGAATAATTTGAGTAAAAGTTTCAATTTTCTTGCTCATCACAGTCCTATGATTTTAATAAAATTTTGAGTTGCATGTTATCATAATTATATGTGCACCATTTGGGCTTCATCAGATCACTACACTGGCAGAACACTTTGGAGAACCTTTTTCAAAAAGGTTAATTCTATGAAGAACTTACAAAATGGGGTTACAACCCAGGAGTTCCTGCTAGAATGCATCATTGGTTCCTCTAGTAACCTTTTCATAATGAAAAGGTTTTGAGGCTTTGGAATACATATGGAAATTCGTTGAGTACAAAACAGGATATTTGAGGTCATTTCAAAAGGTTACCTTAATGTTCTCCAGCGGTTTTCACAACT
The DNA here is from genome assembly GCA_027564155.1 of Gymnocypris eckloni scoliostomus. Taxonomy (NCBI): domain Eukaryota; kingdom Metazoa; phylum Chordata; class Actinopteri; order Cypriniformes; family Cyprinidae; genus Gymnocypris; species Gymnocypris eckloni. The sequence continues at coordinate 14,331,737 of CM050427.1, read as the reverse complement.
GTGGCAGTCTCAGGCCTAAATAATAGTTTCATTACTACAGTGTGCCTGGTTTTTATAACATACTCTTCATAGGTTTCCCTCACACATATGTTGGCATTAAGAATCTGAATTACTGACTCTGTGGACAATCCTTTAGTTGTGGCATCTTGTTGAAATAATGCGGTTTTCAAATGGAAAAACAGCCTGCAACTCATGTAAAATACTATCAGGTTTTAGCCATATTACTGTATATTAATTTAAGGTCCCTAGTTTAATGGAGACTATACCTTCACCTAATGCAGAAAGAACTCACTGATGTTTCAAATGCAAGGTCATCTCTTTAGAGGCTATGTCGAACGCAGTATCTATTTAATGCAAGCCCTAAAATGCAAATGTTCTCTTTTCCCTTTGAATAAAAAGGACTTGTTTAATATTGGAGAAATGTACTTTAATATTGGGCAGATGTACTGCGAGTGCCTCAAATAATGTTGCAACTTCCTTTCCAATAAATATCGTGGCATGTTGTTGTATTATATGCATATATTTTTTTTTCAAATGCATTATTAACCAAATTGCCTTTAAATAAGGATTAGATGCTTCTTTTGTATTGTTGAAAATAACAAATCCCGGTGTTATCATTCACTTTTTAACATATTAAATGTCTAAAGATTTGAGTAATTTCTAACATTTTATTCAACAGCTATCATTCATAATCAATCATTAATAACTTACATAACTTGTTAATTGGTGTTGATTGTTTATTAGAGCTTTTTAAACACTGAGCATTTTTAACACAATTAATGCCTAGGCCATTATGGGTGATAAAAAAATGGCTTTCAGAGAAAATCAATGATTTCATACATTCATAAGCTGGTGCAACTTCCTGCTGTCTCCTCATAATGCATGCAGCTGGAGAATATTTTAATCTTTTATTATAGGCTTTTAAGTAACTCCTTGTGGCAATGGTTCACCAGTGACCCCGTGAATGATCGACATATAACCCAACCATCATCCTTTTAGTCAAAGTCATCGTTTTGATTATAGCTGTAGGATGAGTGCTGATGACAGGTTTTCACATTTTAAAATCCCTGCAGACATCAATTGGAGTGACAAATGATGAGGTTAATTGCGTTACGATCACTCCCATTAAGTCAACTCAGATTTGACTTGCAGGGGAAAATCCATAGTTAGGTTTCATTTCTAAATATCCATACCTTGTGGAAGAAACTTCCACAGCCTCGAAGAGTGTTCTTTAGCTTTTCTACCAGAAATGATCAAATGTGAAATATTTATAGCAGTTGTGGTTGTCAAATGATCAGTATAGTCAATTGGTATATAGTTAGTATGGATAATTGAGGTAAATTATTGCCTTTAATGAGTTTGGCGGTAAAATCTATAGAGTAGAATGGAGGAAAATGAAACAAAGACAGTAAAGTTACGAGATCATATAGCCATTCTCATCCCCACTGCAGAGATTAGGCCAGCAATTGAGCTTCACCCTTTTGTTGATGCGTTCAGCAATGGAGAGCAGGGAAAGAAACGATTCAAGAGGGTGAAAGAAATAATGATTCAGGCACTATAAATGGCGAACGGCTAAGTCCCTAACCATGGCTTTCAGCATTTTACCAACTTTCATGCATTCATATTTGCGTGACATGGTGAGTTTTATTATGGTTTGTGGATTCATTAGAATCAGTTTCCATTTTAATCTTTGCTTATTTCAAATTGGAAGACATGCTCACTGGCATTGAGTGGTGTCTTGTTATTGATCCCAATCATTGTTAATGGCGGCTCAATGTCCGGTCGCTTTCCCCTGGTAAGTCGCCTAATTTGCTACTCCTTACAGTCACAGTTTTACATTTTTTTTAAATATGTGCTTGTTATTAGGATGTGTGTGTGTGTGCCCGAAGTGACGAGCGCAGGTAGCGTAAAGCTCACTGTTGTCTAAGAATGAGGTAAGAAACTTTTTATAGCGGGTTTTATTGCTTTCTTTTGAAGGGGGATTGTTTAAAGTGGATGTCTATTCGTGTTTTTATTTGTATTTTAGGTGCGGCCTGAGAGCGCTAGCTGTTGTTTCATAACCCTGTATCTACAGCTGTTTCTTACACTGGTTTATTCTACGGCTATTCATGTGGCTGTTTTCGTATACTGTCAGATCCTACGGTTTCATTGTCCTGTGCTTGCAGCTGACTGTGTGGCCATCGCGGTGATGGGCCGCTGCTCCCCTGAGTGTTCGTGAATGTTAGACGAGCTGTGATACTGAAGCAAAACAGAAGGGGAGAGTGTATATATTTTTTTAGGTGTGTCACTTGCTTTAATAATTTTTGTATGCACTGATTTCATGTGTGGTTTTTCCCTTCTGTTAAAGTTAGATTTATTACAGTCTCTTTGTAAATGTAGATATTTATTTGGTAAACTGTTGACGAGACCAATCTTTAGAATGTTTTAGGATGAATGATTTCTGTGCAAAATAAATATTTTATTTTGGTCATTTTGTAGAATTGGACCTGTGTTCCCCTCCGGAAACTCGAGCTTCGTCGAAAGCTAGGGGAACGCCATCAGCGATATCCAGCTCTGAATCATATGTGCAATCAGTCAAATTGATGGCGAGACATCAGGTGCGGGTGAAGTCATGACCAGGAAGCTTAAAAGCATGTGAGGTGCAGCCGGCGCCAGCTTTCTGTCATTCAGCAAAGCTCTCTGTGTGTGTCAGCAACGTAAATGTTCTGTGACTCCTATTTACTTTTGTTTGTCAAGTTACACAAGCATCTAAACGCTCCAGCATGTCAAAGGCAACATTTAAAACCAATAAGGGCGAAAGTAGATTACGTTATAGATGTATGTGTGTTCCTCCCTGCCCACGTTATATCACGAATGGGGATACACACAGTCTGTGCGTAGTCTGCTTGGGAGTGAAGCATGCAGAGTCGGCTCGGCTCTCGAGGTGGCCGGCTGTCCGCATTGTGAGCGGTTACCACTGCATACACTTCGCTCCTGGAGGGTTCTCTTCAAGGAGGGAGCTTTCACCAGCGTTACTCGCAGTGCTGGCCCCGCTTCCGCCGAGGCGGAGTGGCGGCTGCATTCGTGGGGTTCGCAGTTGGATCTGGTGGAGGGAATGGAGACGGACGGCTCCCTATCTTCTTCCTCACCAGCCAGATCCACTGCCCGTTCTCTGGTATTGGAAGCCCGTTCTCCAGTTTCTTCCCCTCAAAAAGTGGGCTCAGCTCTTCTCCTATCTTCTTCCGAGGGGGTAGATGTGGAGAGTGCTGATTATTCACCCATTCAATCCCCCCAATATGAGAAGCTATTAGAGGTAGTCACTCGCGCGGTCACCAAGTTGAACATCGATTGGCCCGCCGAGAAACAGACCGAACCGCAGAAATTTTAATTAGATGAACGCTTTCTGCATACTAAGTCACTACCTCCGCACCGGAGCTGCCTTTTTTTCCCGATCTCCAGACCGAGGTGTCGAGATTGTGGAGAAAACCATTTTCATCCCGCTTATTCAAGATTCAAGATTCAAGGTTCAAGGTTTGTTTATTCGTCACATACTAAATTATACAGGGTATAATCAGAAGTGACATGTAAATCAAGTAAATCATTCATCCCCGCCTCTGATTATTATTGACATGTGGAGGGGCTGAGTGAGTGTGATTGCAGAGCGATGCCCCGGGTTGAACAGACACTTGCAGGCTATCGTTGGTGGCAGCGGAGAGGCATTTATGGTTGACTCTGTCCGATATGAAGGAGAAGGACAGAGTCTTCCTAATGCCCTGCTTGCGCCTTCTGGTCTATTTGGTGATGCCGTCGACTCCATCGTCGACAGATACTAGGAGGCTTGTTAACAGATGGCGGCATTTCAGCAGTTTCTCCCTCGCCATTCCAGCTCCTCATACAGGGAGATTCAAAAACAGAGCGTTGCCTCTCGTGCTCCCGGAACGAGGTTGACTACGCTCTAAAAAGTCGGGGCTTCTGGAACAAAGCCCTATCTAAGTGTCGTGCTTCAGTCTAGGAAGTTCTCGACGAAGCGGCCCTGACATTTACAGCTCAGGACTGCTGAGGGCGGCCCTTGCTGGGGAAGAGCAGAGTGCACCGCAGTACACGGTGTCCGTCTCTCTTCAGCAACCTCTGGAGATCGTTCTGCCATCCCTGCCAGAGTTCCAGGGTGCAGCGGTCTCCCGTGAGTGCTTCCCTCAGTTCTTTCCGCCCGGAATCGTAGCGGAGCTGAGAGCCTCGCCACACCTTCGGGGGTCTCTCGAGCAGCTACTTCGGTTCTTTCCTGCCGGTCCTCCGTTTCAGGGCATCGATCTAGCAGCGTGGAAACTACTGCCAAATCTATCTCGATGGGTCCTGCAGACTGTAGAGAAAAGGCTATCATATTCAGTTTGGCACTCCGCCGCTTTGAAAGGAGTATTTCTCACATTAGTGAGTCCCGAGCAGGCTCTGGTATAAGAACAAGAAGTGATCTCTCTCTTGAGGAAGGAGGCCATCGAGATGGTCCCTCCTCTCAACAGAGAGTCCGGGTTCTACAGCCGGTACTTCATTGTTCCAAAGAAGGATGGGGGGTTATGTCCAATTCTAGATCTGCAGCTTTTGAACCGCTTAGTCATGCATCTGAAGTTCAAAATGCACACTGTCAAACAGGTCACCCTCAGCTGTTGGACACAAAGGAGATAATTTGAACCAGTTGATGGTAGCCACTGACTTCCATAGCATGGAATAAAGACCAAGGTTTCTATAAAATAAAAAAATATTCTGTTTCTGTAAAGGTTAAGATACTTTTTTTACATTTATTTCTTATATTACACTCATGGGCAATCAATATGCTGGTTTTAAGGTATTTGACAATAAAACTCTCAAGGAAGCATATAACTTTTCTAACAAAACTAAACCTCATTTGAATGAACTGATAATTAACTGTTAAAAACTCTATTTGCAACCTGCAAAAATGTAATTAGTTCTCTGGAGATTGATTATAAAAAGAATACAAATATCTTGCTCTTTCCTGTGATCTACTGTTCAGTTGAGTATATGTTTACTGAAAGACAGCAATCATTTAACACTGTCTGGGTTGATATGTTGAATGAGGAGGAAATGGATGGGCAGGCCAGCAGGTCATGCCAAAAGGGCGTTGAGACTTTACACAGGGAAGGTTACAAGGATGCGATGTGTCTCCCTGTTGATGACAAATAAATCAATCATCAGTAAACTTTGCCATGTGGTGTCTGCCTGTTTTAGCTTTTTAGCAAATAGTTTAGACATTCAGAGTTTTGACACTGGACATGGGTCTACAAAAAAAAATCCTTATTTGCATCGATTGTAGTCTTTTTGTTACATCTAGACACATATTATGAGAAAATGAGAATGATGCTCTAATTTAACTGTGGAAATTGGACAATTAGATATGGGAGCTATTGAGATGTGTGTTTTATAAGAGCATCATTTGCCTGTGAATTATAAACTGCGGTGCACCCATTATCACATCACCAATAATGGGAATATTTGTCTTAGCGCTGCTCTTGGTGGCTGTAGGTACTTAGTCTGTGAGCCATTTACCACCATTAACGATGAATATACACATTTCTGCCTCAATCTAGCATATTTTGTCATATTTTGTTCCATTTGATGAATGCTTTAAAATTATCAAAATGATTCACTATAACTTTAATATTCAGAACTAAATTGAGAATCCCTATAAAATTCCACTTCAATGTCTGAATTTGAATTAAAATTAAAATAAGGTAGCAAACAGGACACAGATTTAACATTTACCATTTAAAGTTAAAAATAGATCTATTAATTGTGTCATTCCTCTTCAAGTTCAAATTCAGTACTGAATCACACTTATGATTTAAAGCCAATTCTACAATTTTGACTTTTGAACCACTTTGGTAATGTTACAGTACAATACATTCACACACCATGTTTGTGTAAAGTGACGAATCTCCCATGCAATTCAAGTCTGTGTTTGGAAAGCCTTGGGCGAACAGCTAGACCTTCAATCTATAGGTCTACCACAAGGTATATAATAAATCTACTCTGCTCTTATGAACAGCAGGTCAACCCCACTGGCTGTATTGTACTTTAGACATGATGACTGATGTATGGGCCATTATTGTGTAAGTGTGAAATGCAAATTTAGTGATAAACACCTCCATCAGAACATCCACACCTCATCACGGCGGGTGTTCTGCCTGTTTCCCCTTCATTGGCAGAATAATGGACCGTCCACCAGAGCAAAATTGTCAATCGGTTCCATTAGTGCACCTTTAATGACCAGACTCGCAACCCAAAATCTTAGTGGGGCACCACAGTTTGAACAGCTCTCACTCCATATAGCAATGCCTTTATTTTAAAAGGAGTTAGGTGGCTGAATTTTTCACAGCTATTTTTAAATATATATATATATATATATATATGTATATATAAGGTCTATTTTTTGCCAGATGGTTTATGCATTAGTAGAGTTGGGGTAGTTGGACTCAGATTCGGACTACAGTTATGAATGAACTTAGACGGACTCGAAGACGGAAAATATACTTGAACTTGACATGGACTTGGATGTTTTGGACTTTGAATTTTGCAGAATACAGAAAAATCCGTGTGATGTGTAACATGAAAGATAAAAAAAAATATGTAACAACATAAAAGTATGATTAAAAGTCTAATAAACATATCCTACTCTAATTCAATAGGTTAAGGACTAGAATTCGACTCGGACTCAGACCCAACACAACAATATGTATAAGATTGTTCCATCTATCTAAATGTTAAGTGATGTCTATTCACATACTGCCTCATTTAAAAGGGTCTCTTGTGGTTTTGGACAAAATGAGGGCATTGGTAGGTAAAACGAACATTTACAGCGAGATCAACAGCAGAACTTCAGTGATGCAGGAGCAATGGGGAGCTGGCAGTGGGTCTGTTGTCTCTAAGCCAGGGGCCACACAACAGATCGCAGCAAATTCTCAAATCTCAGCTTAATCTAGACCGATATATACTGTATATACAGATATGTATCAAATGTGAATGAGTAATTCAAACCTCACTTTGCTCAGAGTGGTAAAACATATTTGAATGTAGACTGTCTGTGATGTCACCTAGATTAGGATGAATCTGACTAAGAAAGTTGTTAATTAAGATACTGATTTAGATTTACTGCACAGTAAATGAAAACAATCATATTTCTCATCTTCTAATAGTTTGGCAAATAAAGTCAATTTAACGTGAAATTACATTTTATTTACATATATTGTGTATTAATATCCCCCAATGTTCTTGTAAAATATGTGTCAGTATGCACTGGCATCCTGTTAGACAGTGTTTACATATTTAGCACGAAGAAAACATCAAAATACTGTAGAATATATGCTACTTTAGTCTGGAAATAAGACCAAAATACAACCCACCAATGTCTGTTTATCAGTGAAAATCAAGCTCAAATGCACTTATTATAAGTGGACATGGCAACACTGGTGTCACGGTTCCTGTAAGGTCTGTATGTAAATGTGTGTTGTGGTTAGGACCGGCTGGTCTTCAGTGATACTCTTCCTAATAAAATAGCACTATTAAAGCTGTAGGTATTGGGGAGAGTGTCAGATCAGGGATGGGGGAGAATCTGTGTGCCTATAATTTTGAGGTTGATAATAAAAGTTGATTGCCAGTTCCTTCCACAACAACAATTAAAGATTAAATTACCATCTGCAGAGTGACTCAAGAGCAAGTCTGACCTAGAAACTGGAATTTATGACTTTGTTTAAGTGGTTGTGAACTAATGAATGAAATGCATTTGTCCGTGTTTCACCCCATCTCTAATCGCGCTTGCGGAAAGAAACAGTATCTCTTCCGAGGCTCGCTATGCTTTCAACTAATTTTTTTGTCTCGAGCAAGACATTCACGTTACATGATTTGACATATTTTTACATAGAAAGGGCGATAGCACAGCACAGCAATAAATTATCATTAATGTTTTCATAGCCGCTGGCCAAATTTAAAAGTAAAGCTAAAATGAAATCGTCTTTAAGATTAAGGGGGCCCCTCTGTGTTTCGGGGGCCCTACGCAGCTGGCTTATTGTGCGTATAAGGAGGATCAGCTCTGGCTGCAAACCATGCGAAGCAAAAGGTTAATAGGCACGCAAAGAATTATAGCTCCTAATGCAGGTGTGTGAATTATTGTCATCTATTTTGGAGTGATTGCAATGTATTCTAAATATAAACTTATGAAATGTCAATCAGCGTGACTTCTGGAAAGATAATTCATTGCTTTATTGGAGTTTAAAAGATCTAGATCGCCGTTGACATGGTAAAGGCCCGGGTATACTTCACATTACCGCGTTCTGTTCAGTCTCGCGCACAGCCGCGTCCACGCAGCTTTCAGGGTATACTCGCAGCAGTTGAGGGCAGATGGATGGGCTCAACACATGCGTAGTACCATCAACTTGACTTGTGCTCGATCAACATTCACCTCGCTCATGCGCTGTTGTATGCACACCATCCGCTTTAAGCCTAATTTATACTTCTGCGTCGGACCTACGCTGTAGCCTCTACGCCGTAAGCTGTGCGTCGGTTTCCATTTGCGTCCATGTCGACGTGCAGTGCACATGTGGACAGCTAGTCTGCAGTGTCCACGGACATTTTGCTGGTGCAACCAGCAGTACCACTGCAAAAGCCGAAGAAGTAGCGGCCACAGCGGCAAATAAATATAAAATCATTACGTAAAATCATTATTTAAAACTACAAAAAGGGGGCAACAACGGAACATGAGAAGATGGCATTCTTTCAAACTGCACAAGGACTTGTACCACGGCAGATCAACATTGTTTGTCATGGACAATAGCTGATGTATAATGCTATGTAGTATAATAAATAATAAGACACTTTATTCTTTGCTTTATTCTATTTAAAAAAAAGCTTTGCTTTGAATTTGCGCGTACAATGAATGAAATCGTATCAGGAGCATAGACCGTAAAAAAACAGGTCGGGAGCTGACTAGCAAAATAGCTACAAAAAGCAGAGAAGTTTGTATCCAAAGTTAAGAAGCAAACACACTAGAAAAAGTTTTAATGGTTCAAAAACATTGATGTCATCTTTTAAATTCGGCTGATTATTAGGATTACTGCTCTAACACATATAATTTCAGTTTCAACTAACTAAACTTTTTTCTGCATAGTTTATCTCTGTTCCACTTGCTTTGTGTATGTATATATTTCATATTTAACAATGCAATACATAATATCAGATTATTGATATTAATAATATGTATAGTCAAATAATGTCTGTTGTCAATATTGATTAAATGGGACAGGGATTAAATCATGCCCATGCCCAGCTAGGGAAAAATAATATGATAAAAGCACTTACTGAAGTGGTATTCTGGAACTGCGATTAAATTAAATAAAACAGCAAAATAATATGACAACAACAATTACATCTTCATCTAACAAACATAGATAAAGTTTGTAAAGACAAAGTAAAGATAAACCTTAGATAAAGTTTGATGTACATACAGTATCATTCAAAAGTGTGGACACATTACTTTCCCTCTCAGGGGAACGAACATTGCGTTCTAACGCTTTGGGAATGCCTTGTGTGATAAGTCTTGAAGCACATGTGAAATCAATCCAAGTTGTAAGTAGGACGTCAGAGCGGGTGACGTCACGAACCAGGAAGCTATAAAGCCTGCCCAAACGAAGCTTTCCCTAGCTTTTTGTGTCTTCACAAGTGCATGAATCTGTCTGTCATATTTGGTGTTGTCTGTCAATATTCATTGCAGAACTTATGGCGAGCAAGCAACAATAAGCCTTTAGGATGTGTGTTTGCCCCTGCCCGCATTATTTAACGGGTGGGGATACCAGTGGTGGTCAGTAACGAAGTAAAACATCTTCGTTACTGTACTTAAGTAAATTTTTCAAGTATCTGTACTTTACTGGAGTAGTTTTATTTCGAGTAACTTTTACTTTTACTTTACTACATTCCAAAGCATAAGATCGTACTTTTTACTTCACTATATTTCATAAAACATATCGTTACTCCTTATAATACATCACATGCTCCGAGACGCAGAAGCGGTGTCTGATTCATGAACAAACTGATTCTTTTCAATGAACCTGTTAAATCGGTTCGCAAATCGCAACAAACAATTCATTCACGAATTGCAACGATCCGATTGCAGCTGTTCTCGAGTCGAAAACTCACTGATTCAAATGATCCATTTAGAGCGAGTCTTCTTCAGCGAACTGAACTCACAAGTAAAGAACCGAGAGATCTTGTGAGCGCGCGCTACTGATGCTGTGAAAAGTAAGTTACTAATGTCGAATTTTAGGATTAATTATTGTAACTGAAAATAATATTTAGGTCAAAACTGTCAGTTGTTTGTGAACTAAATCTGCTGTAAAGGGTGATCTATTTAAGCCCACTGAAATGCTTGAATGCAGACAGATCAACATCAGTGTCTCTAAAGTTATGTTTTAGGTCAAAAAACAAAACATTAAAATAACACAGATTAAATAAAATAACTCATGCACGTTCATATTCCCCGCTGCTGTAACGTTAGCAGTTTTATTAAAATGCTACGCATTTAGCCCTATGTGACGTCTGTTTTTATATTGTTTATCAACAGTATACATTTTTATATTGTTTAGATCAACTAGCCGAGTAGACAGATATGAATGTTTATTCATAACCATACTGAAAATAAGTAAATATTGTTAGCTGATGCTAACTGTCTAGCTAACAAGTTTGCTGGTGCTAAGTTGAGGAAATATTTAGATATAAAGTCCAAATATCTTTATTCAGCCACCTAGATAGATTCCATCTGAGGGAAAAAGAAAGGATGTGATGTTCAGAACATCATTACTACAGTAATTGTCAGAGTGGGAAGTGATGCCCTCTGGGGGCATTTGGCCAGGGGTGTTTTTACACCACAGACAAAGTTTGAGAAGAGAAAATATGATTATATTTTCCTTAAAACGTTCTTCCTAATTTCAGGCCTAATTCTCATGTCATATATAACTGACGTTCTGCAAAACAACAAGTTCTAAAACACTTTTTTCTTACTGGTTAAAATTAGATGGTGAAATCTGTTTTCTCTCAGGTACATGGCAGTGTAAGCTTCACAGTGAACATACTCCAGTAAAGTACAGATACTTGAAAAATGTACTTAAGTACAGTAACAAAGTAGTTTTACTTCGTTACTGACCACCACTGCTCTCATCAATGTAGTCCATATCAAAAAAATATATATCTTGACTCTACATAGTGGTTATTTTGGGAAAAACCCAGGTATTTTGGGCAGTAGGATTATAAAAATATGTGCTAATTTTTAATTAAATAAAGTAGTCTATATAAAATTGCTAAATAAATCTGTCTATCAGTACTTTTTTTACTTAAGTACATAAAAAATTGAGTACTTTTGTACTTTCACTCGAGTAAAATTGAAAAAGCAGTACTTTTACTTTTACTGGAGTAATATTTTATTATACATATGTACTTTTACTCAAGTACTTGATCTGTGTACTTTGTCCACCACTGGGGGATACACATTCTCTGTGTTGCTTGTTTGGGAGAGGAGCATGCACAGTTAGCGCTTGAGAGCATGGCGATATGCTTCCCTTACGGACGCTCCGATCCCGCCTGGCGTTCTTTCGCGAGGATGCTCAGGCTCGCGCTCACCAGGGCTCTGGTCCCGCTGCTGCTAAGGTACAGTGTAGGCTACAGTCCTGGGGTTCGCAAATGGATCTGTCAGCGAAGGAAGAGACGGGCGCTGCCTTATCTCTGCCTTCACTTGACAGGTTCAGTGCTTCATATCAGGGTTGGGAAGCATGCACTGCGGTCTCTTCCGCCCCGATCGAAGCACATACACTGCAGCTATCGGATTCTGAGGAATTAGATGCTGCCAATGCAAGAGATACTGAGGATTCACCACCTCCGTCTCGTGCTTAAGAGGAGCTGGTTGAGGTTGTGACAAGAGTGGTTGAGAAACCGAGGTGTGGAGATCATGGGAAAACCGGTTTCTTATAGAGTCTATAGTACACAAACATCACAATATTCCTCTATATTAAATAAAAAAGAGCACGATTATGGAGAGATGCCTAAGATGGAAGATACGCTCGAGAGGTATCTCTCCCCAGAATCATCCTTATCCATTAAATCCCCGATATTACCCAATAAACCAGTGAGAATCACATCAGCACTGGTGGGCAAGTCTTATTCAGCGGCTGGTTAGGCAGCAGCATGTTTACACACTATATCGCTGTTGAAAGCCTACCAGGCTGAACTATTAATAAATCTCGATGAGGGCGAGGGTATTAGTCCGAACACTGTTTGTGAACTGCGTCGGGCTACAGATTTGTCTCTCAGGGCCGCCAAGGAGACGACTAAATCAATCGGCCAGTCTATGGCAGCCCTAGTGGCCACTGAGAGACATTTATGGCTGAACTTGAGTAACATTAAAGAAAAAGATAAGAACTTCCTTATGGATGCTCCCATTTCTCCCTCTGGCCTCTTTGGCGGTGCTGTTAATTTGGTTGTCGAGAGATTTCAGGAATCAGCTAAGCAAGCGGCTGCATTCCAGAAATTCCTCCCCCGCCGTATTCATATCTCCGGGGCTGCTGAGCGTGAGCAGCCCTAAACATCTAAATCCAGCTTCTCCCACCGTGCCACACAAAAGCAGAGCGTGGCTTATCGTGCTCCCCCACATACAGACTGGGGACACAGTACACACTCAACCGCAGCCTTCAAAGGGTAAAACGGATCTGAGGACTGTAATTAATTCTAAGAAGGCTGCGGGGAAAGGTCCTGACGCCCGAGGGCTCGGGCCAGTGAGGACTTCCCCCTTGAAGTAGAGCGGTTAACACTTAATTTTACGGTGCCCGTCTCCCTTCGATGTCTTCAGGGGACCGGTCTGCCAACCTTGCCACCTCGTGTGCCTCAGGACGTAGCGATCTCCGGCAAGCGCATATCTCAAGGTCCACCCGGAAACGTAGTGGCCTTGGGATGCCCGCCTCCTCCGAGGAGGGTTTCAGAGCGGTCAGTTCAGATGCTTCCTGTCGGTTCGCCGTTTCAGCACAACTACATATAAATCCACAAACCAGTCTCGAGAGGCTGGTACCCTCTAGTAGAATCTTGACAGCGTGGAAGCTTCTGCCAAATTTATCTCGTTGGGTCCTGCAGATTATAAAAAAGGGGTTTATGGGGGTGTTTTTCACCAAGGTGGCCCCCCAGCAGGTTCTGGTAATGGAACAAGAAGTGAAACCTCTGTTAGAGAAAGGGGCCATAGAATATATACCTCACTCCAACAGGGAAACCGGGCTTTACAGCCAGTATTTCATAGTTCCAAAGAAGGATGGGGGGGTTGTGTCACATTTTAGATCTTCGAGTTCTGAACGACTTTATGCAGCTCAAGTTCAAAATGTTAACTTTGAGACAATTCGTGCCACAGACCAGATCCAAGGATTGGTCTGTCATGATAGATCTCAAGGATGCATACTTCCACATATCCATCCTTCCATATCACAGGAAGTTCCTGAGGTTCGCTCTTGGGGGCAGAACATACCAATATTGGGTTCTTCCGTTCTGTTCCGTTTCGTTCACAAAATGCATAGATGCAGCCCTGTCACCTCTTTGTCTTCAGGGTATTCGCATAATGAACTACATCGACGATTAGTTGATTCTAGCTCAGTCGCATCAATTGGAAGTTCGGCATCAAGATGTCGTTCTTGCCCACATGAAAGAGTTGAGGTTACGGCTAAACGCCAAAAAGAGTGTGATTTCTCCACTTCAGAGGACCACTTTTCTTGGCGTGGCATGGGACTCAACGTCGATGCAGGCGCACCTGTCACCGGCACGTATAGAGTCCATCCTGTCAGCTGTAAAAAGTATAAGGCTAGGCCAGTCACTCACTGTAAACAGTTTCAGATACTGTTAGGTCTTATGGCAGCAGCATCCAACATGACAGCTTTTGGATTGTTGTACATGAGAACCCTGCAGTGGTGGCTCAGGACCAAAGGGTTTTCCCTGAGGGGCAACCCCTTTTCACATAATCAAGGTCACGCTGCGATGCTTACGTACCTTGATAATGTGGAAGAAACCTTGGCTCCTGTCCCAGGGTCCCATGTTGGGAGCTTCTTGTCGTCGCAAGATGCTAACAACAGATGCCTCTCTCATGGGCTGGGGAGTGATCTTAGAGGGACGCTCAAGTCAGGGTCTGTGGAAGAATCATTATCTCTCATGGCACATCAACCGTCTGGAGATGTCGGCTGTATTTCTTGCTTAAAAATTTCCTAGCAGATCTCAGGGGCCACCATGTGCTTGTCTACTCAGACAACACATCGGTGGTCTCCTACATAAATTACGAGGGGGGTTTGCAGTCACATCCACTTGCAAACTGGCGTGCCAAATCCTCCTGTGATCCCAAGGGAAGTTGTTGTCTCTACGAGCAGCTTACATCCCAGAGGTCCACAATATAGGAACATACATCCCATCGAGGGAATTGAGGCTCCACCCCGAGGTGGTTGAGTTGATATTGAGGGAGTTCAGCCAGGCACAAGTGGATCTGTTTGCGTCTTGAGAGACATCTCACTGTCCACTCTGGTTCTCCCGCACGCATCCATCTCCTCGTGGACTGGACGCGATGGTGCAGACGTGGCCGAGGTTTCGTCTGTATGCATTTCCCCCGATCGCTCTGCTCCCGAGAGTCCTGGAGAGAGTTCACCAGGACCGGGTTCTACTACTTTTCAATGCCCGTGGTGGCCGGGCAGAGTATGGTTCCCAGATATAATATCCCTTCTCGACGGGCCTCTTCTGGAGCTCCCCGTCAGGAGGGAAATTCTGTCCCAAGCTGGGGGCTCGAGATTTCACCCCAAACCAGAACTGTTGAAAATGTGTGCTTGGCCTCTGAGGGGATTCAGCTCATAGACTCAGGTCTCTCAACCAAGGTTGTTGAGACCATTCTCCACTCCAGAGCTTCCTCCACGAGGAAACTTTATGCCTTGAAGTGGAGAGTTTTCACTTCATGATGTGACCATCAGCTGGACCCAGTTAACTGCCCAGTTGGTACAGTGCTGGAGTTCCTGTAAGATTGGTTCACTGCAGGGCTAGCCCCGTCCACTTTAAAGGTTTATGTGGTGGCCATAAGTGCTTACCACATTCCTTTGGGTGGAATATCATTGGGGAAGACCCCCTGGTATCTCGTTTTCCTCCGTGGTACTTGAGGCTCTGTCCTCCTCCTTTCAGAATGCGGACCAGGAAAGGCAGTGCTTTCCCAGTGTGGGCATCAGATGCTTATATCCACAGATCTGCCCTGTGGCGTAAAAATGAACAATTGTTCGTATGTCTTGACCTCCTAACAAGGGGTCCCCTGCAGCTAAGCAAAGGATGAGCAAGTGGGTGGTCGAGGCCATCTCCCTTGCTTATAAGTCGGTCAACCTTCTCCTATGGCTGTCCGGTCCCACTCGACCAGGAGTATGGTGGCTCCAAGGCCCTGATATCAGGAGTTACTCTCCAAGAAGTTTGTGATGCGGCAGGCTGGTCCTCACCGCAAACTTTCGTCAGATTTTATTCTTTGGACCTGGACTCTACCCCAGGTTTCCAAGTGCTCTCATCCTAGTGCTGCTCGTTAGATTCACACAGGAAAGGCACTCATCGCTATGGTGATGTTGTATTGGCATTCCTAAAGCATTACAACTCTGACGCAATGGAGTTCCCTTGAAAGGGAACGTTCAGTTACGACTGTAACCTCGGTTCCCTGTAGAGGGAACGAAAGTTACGTCCCTGGCCATATCTCCTTCGTGCCTGTTAGCGACTTGCTCAGACTTTTAAGCTAGTGACAGCTTTGTTTGGGCAGGCTTTATAGCTTCCTGGTTCGTGACGTCACCCGCTCTGATGTCCCAATTACACATGTACTTCAAGACTTATCACGCAAGGCGTTCCCAAAGCGTTAGAACTCTGAGGCAACGTTCGTTCCCTCTTCAGGGAACCAAGGTTACAGTGGTAACCGAACGATTTCTAATGTTTTTGAAAAAAAAAATATGCTCATCAAGCCTGTATTTATTTGATCAGAAATACAGAGAGAGAGATTGAGAAAAAAACTGTAATATTCAGCAAGGATGTGTTGAATAGATAAAAAGTAATAGTACAGCCTTATATTGTTATCAAATATATAAATATATATATATATATATATATATTTACATCTTTTTAATAATCAAATCATCCTGAAAATAGTATTACAGGTTATAAAATAAACATTAAGCACTGTTTCTAACATTGATAATAAAGCAGCATATTAGAATGATTTATGCAGGATTATGTGACAAATGAAGACTGGAGTAATGGCTGAAGAAAATTCAGTTTTGCTTCACAGAAATAAGCCTATATTTGAATGTATAGCAAAAATATAAAACCATTACTTTAAGTTGTAAATCCATGTTTGATGAGCATGAGAGACTTCTCTTAAAAACATTTAAAATAGCAATGTTTCCAATTTTTTTTTGTACTGTAAAAACACACAAAATTCCATGTTAAATGTTGTATAAATAAAAAGGTTAGGAGTCATATTTGAATTTTGCCTAGGGCCTCCTAATGTCTAGAACCGGCCCTGTGATAATCGCTTTAAAAAAGTTCATTGGAACTGATAATATCGTCTCAGGTTACTTATGTAACTATGGTTCCCCGAGTGGGGAACGAGACACTGCGTCCCCTAGGGGTCGCTATGGGTAATGCCCTCAGCGTTACTCGTGTCTGAAGATACATATGTAAAAACACCATTCGTTGGCCGGCGACAGCCCATGACGTCACTACCGGCGCGACCATAATATAAGGACCGCCGGGAGAATACATCATCCGCTTCTTTGTCTGAAGCTTGCGTCCGAATCATGGCCCAAAGCCTAGGGGACCCAGGGGGTATATGGGACAAAGGGAGCGGGGCCCAAGACACAAGCCGGGGCTCTGACCAACTCAAAAATGGGCACGAAGCTGTGCGCGTAACCCTACCGTACAGGATTTTTTGAAAGAGCGCAGAACCTTGATGCGCGAACTTACCACTGAGTGGATTTTAGAAAGTGCCCAAAGTCTTGCGTGTGCACTTACCATAACAGGATTTTAGAGAACGTTCTATGCCCTGGAGCGGAGAACTACTCATTCCTCGGAGTGAGAGGGAACTCGGACGCTCAGAAGGGAGCGGCATGCTCATAGGTGACCCTCTGGCTGAGGGGAGCAGTGCTGGCTCTACCGATGGCGAGCTCTGGAGAGCGGAGAACTCATTCCTCAGAATGAGAGGAACTCACACGCTCAGCAGGGAGCGGCATGCTCATAGATGACCCTCTATAGTGAGGGGAGCAATGCTAGCTCGACCAGCAAGGCGAGTGACCTATCACAGAGCCCTGAGGAGCGGAGAACTTATTCCTCAGAATGAGAGGGAACTCAGATGCTCCAAAGGGAGCGGCATGCTCATAGGTGACCCTCTAGTGAGGGGAGCAATGCTAGCTCTACCTATAACGAGCTCTGGAGAGCAGGGAACTCATTCCTCAGAATGACAAGGAACTCTGATGCTCAGGAGGGAGCGGCAAGCTCATAGGTGACCGTCTAGGTGAGGGGAGCAATGCTAGCTTCACCGACAGCGAGCTCTGGAGAGCGGAGAACTCATTCCTCAGAATGAGAGGGAACTCAGACGCTCAGAAGGGAGCGGCATGCTCATAGGTGACCCTCAGGTGAGGGGAGCAATGCTAGCTCTACCGACAACGAGCTCTGGAGAGCGGAGAACTCATCCTTCAGCGCTCAGAAAGGAGCGGCATACTCATAGGTAACCCTCTTAAGGTGAGGGGAGTAATGCTGGCTCTACCGATAGCGAGCTCTGGAGAGCGGAGAACTCATTCCTCAGAATGAGAGGGAACTCAGACGCTCAGAAGGGAGCGGCATGCTCATAAGTGACCCTCAGGTGAGGGGAGCAATGCTAGCTCTACCAACAGCGAGCTCTGGGGAGCGGAGGACTCATCCTTCAGCGCTCAGAAGGGAGCGGCATGCTCATAGGTGACCCTCTAGGTGAGGGGAGCACTGCTAGATCTACCGACAACGAGCTCTGGAGAGCGGAGAACTCATTCCTCAGAATGAGAGGGAACTCACCTTTTTTTTTTTTGGCTTAGCAGGAAATTTCCACCTAACCTCAGTCAGGTGGAGTTTACGGTGGTTACAGGGGGAATAGATAGGAATGAGAGGGCTTGCCTCTCTCTGACCCGCGCATCTCTCTCACCCTAGCCGCAGGAGGGGGAGGGCATGAGTCGCGAGACTAGCCTTCTGAGCCCATCTCTGACCCTCAGACCGAGATGGGCTAGGACCCCTGGTTGTTCGGGCTCAGACCTGGACTTTATAGAATCTTATCCAGGTCTTTCAGCAGATCAGCTCTAGTATGCCTTAGTGTGCAACAAAGCGATGGTCTGACCTGCTGCTGCATATGCCCTGCCATTTAAGCGAGATTCAGGGGCTTAGATGGCCAGGAGGGAGCCTTGAGAGAGGATGTCTCTCCACAGAGAGATAAGCTGGTTATCATCTCTTGCACAGGGGGCATCCCCTCATAGCCATTTTCATGCATCCCCTCAGTGTCAGCATAACTAGTATGCTAAAACCTATGAATACGAGAAAAATAGCTTTTTCCACTCCTTCTCAACCTCCACATCGAGATTTTATGAAGAAAGGAAGGCTCACTCGAGCTGGGGGTTTATGGCCAGAAAGATTTATTTTTATGATCCATAACCACCAAAAACTCGTTCATATGCAGTGCAGGAGGATTGAGAGGGTTCAGTCTCAACTTCCTCTCCCTCAAACATCTCCTGCTCTTCCTGGGGATAACCCAGCAGAGCACTAGCTGCTGAATCTGATGATGTCAGAAAGATTGCATCGTCACAATCCAGCAGCTCACTCTCGTTCTCGGCCGATGCGCGCGAAAAGGGGCGGTCCCTCTCTAACTCATCGGCCACATCCAACTGCTAATTTCATTCGCCTCCGTGCCTCGGCAGCGGTGGGTCCCGAATCGCGGGAAGCAGACGGCTGTCCCTCTTTCCTTGAAAAGAGGTGCAGGACGAGAGTGGAGCTTTTTCATAGAAAAGTTCACAGTGCACGCAGATTTTCCCCTCAAGGACATCGCGTGCGTGCTCCTTGCCCAAACAAAAGACGCAAAGATTGTGTGTGTCATCGTGGATCCACACACAATCTTAAACGCCTTGCTAGTGCTCGCCATGATAGAGAGAAAACTGTACTCTTACCAGAATGCACGCTTCAAACAAAACAGTCAGTGAAGATGAAGAAGAGGATGATGTATTCTCCCGGCGGTCCTTATATTATGGTCGCTACCGGTAGTGACGCTGCTGGCTGTCGCCGGCCAACGAATGGTGTTTTTAAATATGTATCTTCAGACACGAGTCACGCTGAGGGCGTTCCCCATAGCGACCCCTAGGGGACGCAGTTCGAAGTTCCCATGAAGGGGAAACAATGCTGCTTCCACAATGTACATTGTGCTATGCAAAAGACAGATATTTTTGTTATATTGGTCTAATGCTGTGTCCTAATTCAGCATAACTGGATAGTAATAAAAGTGATGTAAATCAGTTTATTTCCTAAACCTTACCTCCAGTATATATAGTAGAATACTTAAAAATCTCTTAAACCTGCTGTAACTATTTCTGCATGTATTTGTCTCCATGCAAAATGTAATGTATTTATTAAACAGAGCAGGTGTTAGACTTGCATGTTCATATAGACACATTTGTTTTTTTAATAAACCTAACATCCTTTGAGCATGTACTTCTTATTGGATCGGTAAAATAACTTGGATTGTCACACTGCAGGGAGGGTGAGAAATGAAGGTGCTTTTTAAGACCTGCAGTAGTGTGTTCCACTTAACAGTAAGCATCTATTAAAAATGAGACTATTTGGTTTAAATCTCGTTCACCATTGTTCAAATCCTGCTAATTATTAGTTTGTGCAGATATGGCATGGCATGCTTTCATCAAGGTCTGAAGATATCAAAGAAAGATGAGAAATAAAAAAAATCAGTCAGACAATTATGTTCATGACCAATGTCATGACCAGGTAACAAGAGTTGCTTTAAATAAGTTGTGTCTTTAAAAAAAATATGTATATCTATCTATCTGTCTGTCTGTTTGTCTATGCCCAAGTATGTCATGATGACATACTGTATAAGAGTTGTTTTCTTTGTATTTTAGTGTATTATATAGAAAGCCTGCCTTACAGTATCTATTAATGTACATGATTGCCAAAATGTATGAAAATAGAATTGGGGTGATGCTCAAGCACTAACAGTTTATAAATCTTCTCTCTTTTTTGTACAATTGTTATGAAGTTCAGAGGAAACATTCCAGCTTCTAGAGCACTGTTTTATTTTAGCATATTAATATTTTAATATTAATAAGTTGTAATGGACGGGATGGCTCTGAACCAGACAATACTGAGAGGTTTTGTGGACTTAAGCCAATTGCTGTTTCAATTTGCTGTTCAAGCTAGATTTTGGGTTGTCATCTACATTAACATTCTAATCATTTCTCTTTTGTTGTGGCGGCAAATTAGCTTGTTGGACTAATTCAGCATTATGGGTGATTTTGCTTGTTTGTGTTATATTGTGAAATAATGCATTATTAAATTTGGATGCTCAAAAATGTACTAACACTTATCTTTTTCAGTATTTGAATTTGGTATTATTGTGGTACAATCAACTTAAGAGATGTGTTCAAAACCCCTTTTTCTCATTAAATATCCAGTTTCATTTAGAAAAATGTCACATGACAGAAGTAAAATGGGAAACATAAATCCAGGCATCTGATTCAGTTTCAGAAACACATTCTACATGTTTTTTTTATGTATAATTTTCCAAAGTAAGCTGATGTAAGACAAATTCCCCTCAAAACAATCCACCCGCTGACCACAATATTGACACCAAGACTGGTGTACCGCTGGAGGCTTGTTTGGTATAAGAGCCAAACAGCAATGCATCAAGCTAGCTTCGGTTTCTGAAAACACAATAACAGTGACAATGTAGTATTTCAGAATTCTGAGCAACTTTTGTCTTAAACTCAAGGCTCAAGAGGACTGTGAGTTCGGAGGTGTCTTTGTGAGATTGTTAGGCTCATTTAGTCACAGCCAGAATAATGAGATCCAGCAGTACATTTGCATCTGTGCCCCACGATCCTGGCATCCAAACAGGAGAAAGGATTAGCCTTGTCTCTAGATATGAAATGTAAGACATTGTTTCACCTGTAGAATCTCACTATTACATGTATTTTGTATTTTGTTTTATGTCCTAATGTTGAATAATAATGGTCATACTGGCTGCTGTATGATGAAAGAGAAGCCATAGGAAACATTCAGTTATTATGTAGTTCTGAGAGAGTAAATGGCTGTAAAGAGTAATAAAACTGTAGAAAAATAATGAAAGGAATAAACTAATGTACCTGTGGCAAAATCAGAGTTGAAATAAAAAGCTTATCTATCATATCTTTCACTGAAAGCATGATGCAATTATATGGTTTGATTTTTATAAAGTTGGGCTATATGCTAAACATGTACAGGCTTTTTTGTATAAAACTAGACTAAGGCTATTTAATTTGTTGATTGCTTGTCAATCATTAAACCCTGTAAGGAACTTTTGATCGAAAACCTGTAGGGGAAATGTAACCCTTACAAATGAAATAAATA
The DNA here is from genome assembly GCA_027564155.1 of Gymnocypris eckloni scoliostomus. Classification (NCBI taxonomy): domain Eukaryota; kingdom Metazoa; phylum Chordata; class Actinopteri; order Cypriniformes; family Cyprinidae; genus Gymnocypris; species Gymnocypris eckloni. Next base: position 14,310,059 of record CM050427.1, on the reverse strand, counting down.
CTGTGAAACTTATTTTTCAGACAAATTACTTGTGACTATAGAAAGTGAAACTAGGGCATAAAGCTGACCTCAGATATAATAAAAGAAAAACACATTTAGAGTTTTATTTCATGAATTATACATTATGCAGTAAATCTAACTTTTGACTACTAAGTCTGTAGAAGGCATCCACACCTTTTGATTTTTAATCTTTAATCAGCCTTCTGGTGTTCTTTTAGGCATTTATTTTCCAAACGCAATCTGTGATGCCAGTTAATTTCAATTCAGCTTTGTGCTGTACTACCGTGAACACTTTTTAATTGGAATTATAATGTAATGCTTTCTTAACATGGATGCTTATTTTATCCAGAAGAGATTATAAAACTTAATTCATTCTTCGAATTTGGCTAATTGTTCTTTAATTTGTGGCTATGTGCCTTGTGAAAATTATGCATATTAATGGTTAACATCAGTTCATGATGTTGTTAAAGGCATAAATGGCACAGCCAAATAATTCCATATGAGAGCAAAGCCACCATTTGGCATTCAGTCGCAGTTTTCCATTAACATGAAAAATTAATGTTAAAACCATACAATACCACCATTTCAAAAATTGACTTATAGACAACTGAGATATGCTCCAGGAAATTATGTGGGGTGTCAAACTACATCACATGACATGGAGTTCTGAATGTGTTTATCCACTGATTATAGCTGTAATTCTATAGAAAATTTAATTATAAAACACTTGCAAGTATGGGAAAATTAAGAAGGTTTAAAGATGAATGGACAGCTTTTGTGGCATAATGTTGATTAACAAAAATTTCCCTTAAATGGGGCTTAAAAATTGTAAAATACTTACAGTTTCAATTGTATAGACATAATAGGCAAACAATATGCATATTAACATTATTTTAGTGTCTTACGAACCTTCTCTGTGTAACATTACATCCAAAAAATAAGAAGAACAACTTAACAGATACAAGAATACACACGTTTTAACATAAATATTATGTAGGCACTTTTATAAAAATATTAGCTTCACATTTCTGCTTTCAAATTACTCCCAAAACTGACCACATTGTCTTTCATTGTAATGTTTGACATTCATATCGATGTCAATACCGCACTGTAAACTCAAATTGTTATTGTTTTTCTTAAAAAGGGAAGTCAAAAATATTCAAAATTATGCCACAAATGTTGTTGATTGAGCTTAACTAGAATTGAACAAAAAATATTCCTTTAATAGAGTCACCATTTGAGATGGCAAAACATTTTCAGACTGAAGTTGTTTAGATAATCTGTCTCTGTCAACAGCTTGTGTCGACACACTTCAGTAATTATCATTGATAGTGGTGTTGAGTGAATGGGGTTGATATTCACAGTCTCTAGTATGTTGAACATAATTATTAACATATCAAGAGTCCAGTATTCATTATGTGACTGATTTTAGGCGTCATTAATTGCATTTACTTGTCTACATAGGTTTTGTGGAGAGTATTATCATCATATTTACAATCTTTCTCTTTCTTGACTGACATTTGGTGGGAATAAATTAGTTGTCCACCTCAGAATACTAACCAACAAGACTGATAATAAAGAGAACTACATAGAAATTAAATGTTTACCAAGTCAATTTACAGAAGCAATCCCACCATCTTAAAGAATATTCATGAATTTTCAGTCAAAACACGTTTACAAAATTCTGATTAGTTTTTAAGGCTGCCTTTAAGTGAAAACACATTCAAATTGTATCAATTTATGTAATTATTTTTGTAAACAAATGAGTTAATTGCTTTACCTTGATTGTGTTATGTCTGCTATTGGTCTCAGTTCTTGGCTCTAATGGACTGTGAAACTTAAATTGCGTAAGAAGTCATAAACAGATGCTCCTCATCCACATCTCTTAAAATGTAAATGCTGTCTTTCAAAAATTTGTTAGCATAGCTGACAGGTCTTGCAGAGAAAAAAAGATAAATGGACGAGACAGCCAATGTATTTAAATTATTCACTTATCAATTTAAAACATCACCATTTGTTTTTATTAAAAATAATATACTAACATGCTAGCATTGTTGCTCTTGACATTGTCCTCAGGCTTTTGTCTCGCAGCTGTTAATGATCATGCATGTAAATAATGAAGATGAAAGGATGAGCAGCGATTTACCCATCATTTATTGATGTTCATTGAACAATAAAAAAAAACAAATATGTTCCCGTGTGCAACTGGACCCTTAGCTCTATTGTCCTGACCAGGATCATTATGCATATAGTAACATGGGTATATGAAATTGGTCAGTGTTCAGAGCAAGGTTAAATATTTTCATCCTGTTTTATTTAAATAGATGTTTGAGGCTGTTGTAAGAAACGAATCCATCAAGGTGTTTTTTTCATTCTAAACATATATCTAAACTGAGACTTCCAAAGCCCCACACTTTGAAAACCGCTGCAATAATCTAACCTTGAGGTCATAAACGCATGAATTAACATTTCTGCATTTGACAGTGAGAGTCAATGTCAAGTGAAGAAATGTTAATTCATGCGTTTATGACCTGAAGGTTAGATTATTATTGCAATGCTTTATTTGGTGGATGTTCTGCAATAAACAAACTACAGATGGTTCAAAATGCAGCAGCCAGAGTTCTTAGAACCAGGAAGTATGTCCACATTAGCCCGGTTCTGTCAACACTGCACTGGCTCCCTATTAAACATGGAATAGATTTTAAAATTGAATAGATTTAAAAAAAAAATGAATTACTTATAAAGCCCTGAATGATTTAGCTCCTCAGTACTTGAGCGAGCTCTTATCCCATTATAGTCCTCCACGTCCACCGCATTCTCAAAACTCTGGCCATTTGATAATACCTAGAATATCAAAATCAACTGCGGGTGGCAGATCCTTTTTCTATTTAGTGCCCAAACTCTGGAAAAATCTACCTAACAATGTTCTAGAGGCAGACACACTCTGTCAGTTTAAATCTAGATTAAAGACCCATCTTTTTAACTTGGCGTACACATAACACACTAAAACACTTATAATATTCAAATCCCTTTAAGGATGGTTAGGCTGCATTAATTAGGTCAACCGGAACTGTGAACACTTCCCATAAAACACGATGCACTTGTCACATCGTAAGAATATTGACATCTACGCTAATATTATGCTGTTTCTTTCTTATTCCGAGGTCACCGTAGCCACCCGATACGGTCCTTATTCATCCTAAAAATATATCTAAACTGAGACCTCCAAAGCCCCACACTTTGAAAACCGCTGCAATAATCTAACCTTGAGGTCATAAATGCATGAATTAACATTTCTGCATTTGACATTGAGAGCCAATGTCAAATGTAAAAATGTTAATTCATGCGTGTATGACCTCAAGGTTAGATTATTATTGTAATGCTTTATTGGGTGGATGTTCTGCACGCTTAGTAAACAAACTACAGATGGTTCAAAGGGATTTGAATATTAGAAGTGTTCTAGTCTTTTGTATATTCCTTTTTTATTATTATTGCTAAAAACGTGGCTTAAATTGGCTTAAGTTATTAAAACTGGCTTTAATTAAGTCTTGAGCTTATCAAACATATAACAAATATGTGATCTCTTGTGCTTTGATAATTAGTCCGATTGCAGACTGAAATTAATAAGTAATACAATCTGTGACTACGACAACAAACGCCAACTCAATACATCAGAGCATTGTAAATTAATACACTTAAATACTGTAAATAATAATAATATATACATACAATGTTTATTTGACAAATGACATTTTAGACGTTTATGTCTTGTAATGACACATTATTTTCATATAAACCCTGTGAAAATACATAAGTATTTGTTCTGTGCTGTTTTTACCTTATTTTTCCAGTCCGACACACACATTATTATTGCTAATGAACAGCATCTTGACAGAGTGACTCACAGGGTTCCATCTCCCTAATTGGCACATGGAGTAACATCTTCACAAATTTTCACCTGAATGAGAAATCATTGTTTTAAAACAGAAAGAAACAGCCTCTGTCTGTCTTTTTCTCAATGTAATTTCATCCAGATCTGTCTTTCAACTCTGCCAGGCTAATGAGATGTGTATTTGCTCTGACACTCTTGTTTCGCACTGTTTCCCTTTCCCCTAAGTGGGGTTAGTAGCCCTGCTTTCATGTGGACTGTCTCTCTTTGAATTATTTCACTACATGGACGGAGGCTTGAGTTGGCAGAAGACAGCTGCTGTATTATACACTGTTCCAGATTATTACCACATAGAGTACATCTGAAATCATCTGGGAGAGGTTTAGTTTAGTTTAGGTTTAGTTGTCGGCTGCACATCCATTATGCAAATCTCCCATTCCACCACATCCCAAAAGTGCTCTATTGGATTGAGGTCTGGTAACTGTGAAGGTAATTTGAGTAAAGTCAATTCATTGTCATGTTCAAGAAACCAGTCTGAGATGATTTGAGCTTTGTGACATGGTGCATTATCCTGCTGGAAGTAACCATCAGAAGATGGGTGCACTGCAGTCATAAAGGGATGGACATGGTCAGCAACAATACTCAGGTAGACTATGGCATTTAAACGGTGCTAAATTGGTACTACGGGGCCCAAAGTGTGCCAAGAAAATATCCCCCACACCATTACACCACCACCAGCCTAAACCGTTGAGACAAGGCAGGATGGATCCATGCTTTCATGTTCTTTACGCCAAATTCTGACCCTACCATCTGAATGTGACAGCAGAAATCGAGACTTATCAAAACAAGCAACGTTTTTCCAATCTTCTATTGTCCTTGGTGAGCCTGTACGAATTCTAGCCTCTGTTTCCTGTTCTTAGCTGACAGGAGCGGCACCCAGTGTGGTGGCAAGTTCTCTTCACCACATCTAGATGCCTAAATGCATTGAGTTGCTGCCGTGTGATTGGCTGATTAGAAATTTGTGTTACCAAGCAATTGAACAGGTGTACCTTGTAACTTCTCTTTTTTGTCTTTTTTTTTAGATTAGCCACCAATGAGGGTTTTTCACTAAGATCAAATAAAGCAACATATGAAATTCAGCAAACAGTCTTTCTTTTGTATTTTTGTTGCGTTCATTTTCCCAATGAAAATATGTTCAAATGAAACATTTATTATATAGAATACTATCAAATTTATTCGATAACAAAAATATTGAAATCTTGTACTTGATTTTACTCCAAAGAAATCGTCTTAGAGTTCTTATCTGAGAAACGAGGATCCATTCCATGACAAAAATGTATTATTTTTTCCAAAGAAAAAAATGTAGTGCGTTGAAATACATTGCTCCGCTTTATAGTTGACAACTCCGACAGGCAGACGAATGAGCCTCCACAGGGGAATCCAAATCAAAGGCATTTCCATTCCAAACAGTATACGATTGAACACAGTCCCAATCAGACATGAATCCAAACACACATTAGAAAAAGAAATTATAGGGAAAAGAAAAAAGTACTTCTGTATAAAAGAAAATACCAAAAACAAACATAAGCATTCCTACCATATTGTAAATAAAAGAAAAAGACAATATTCCAATATACTCACATGTTGAGCTTAAATCCAAAGGTTTCCCAATTAGAACTTTGTAGACCCACAGTTCAAAGTAACCACAAAGAAACATACGTTCCCTCTACCCAAACTGAACTACTTCTTCAGGCAACTGCTCACCTGATATACAATCCAGGTGTCTAACAAGAGCCATATGGTGCCTTAAATTAATTCTTATATGAATTCCTCTAACGATAGACATTTGGACAGTTGTGTGTGTATTTGAGGGCTGAGCATTGATCGCACGCTGTATAAGAACTGAAGAAGAGGAGAGTGCGTGAGAGAGAGCACTTATATCAGCGCGGTTACGCCTATCCCGCCTTCACTAACTTTAAGTTCATCAACAGCGAATTGTGACTCCCGGGAAAAATGGGACGTCTGGTCCCCAACGTCTAGTTAGTCGTCTGGTCCCAGTCCCTCAACCCTTCGGGTGCTGAGGCCATTGTTTATGTTTTGCTCGCCTATCCGTCAACTGCGGCTGCCATACTTGAACTGGATATGCAAACGGCCCTTATCCAATGACAGAGACGCACATTTTGAAAGACAAGACAGTTAACTTAGCCTATAGGATGTATATCAAATGTCCGGTAGTTCTCAAATAACATTTTAGTCCCTGTTGTCATGTCCCAGTTTTAATCATCAGATATTAGTTTTAGTTCGTTAACATGGTCTTAGTCACAGAAAAAAGGTTTGTTGACGAATATTTTTCGTTGTCGTCTTTGTCGAAGAAATTAACACTGGTTACACAAGACCAAAATATGTTAATGAAAACTGTTATTTGGTGTAGGTGGTATTTGTTTGTTAATATTTTAAAAACTTTTAGTAGATTAAGCAGAGACATAAGGGTATGACATTCAAATGGACAAACAAAATAATTTAGATTCAGATTGGAAAAGACAACAACAATGTGCAAAAGTACACCAACACACTTTGCATGCATTGTCAAATTATGTATTTTGTAATCCATCTGTTTTACGGATTTTCTGGTTGACTTTTTTAAACTAAGCAAATAAATATGATATTTTAGGATAATAGCAGAAATGCATGGAATGCAAATGAGAAATTATCTTTGTATCTACTGTTCTGCAGTTACAAACTTGAACAGCCACAACGAGAAAGGTTAAGATGGGAAATAATAGACGAAAATACACTATGCAAACATATGCGCTGCAATTTCAGAAATATATGACAACGAAAGTATTGTGCATTATTGAAATGGCTCTTATGTCAGTCAGACACCTAGATGATTGGTATCATTTATATATAGTTTCCATTATGAGTGAAATGTCACTACAAGACCCCACATAAATATTTTAAATAGATATTATACATTGAGTTATTAAGATTTGAACAATCCTAGGCTAAAGTTCTCCATTTAACCTTTTTTAGGTAGATGCCAAAGAGTTCCAGAAGCAGAGATTTTCTCCTTGGCCGTCCTGTCAGGTTTCATACTGACTAATGGCCTGGTCATGATTGACTGCTTTGCATGACATATGACACACTCATCAGTCCGAGTCATGCCATTAATCATAGTTGAAATATGGAAGAATATGTATGGACAGTCTCAGTAAATCATAGTTATCCTTCATCAGGGAGTCAATTACCAAATAAGGGTTCTGCAATAACCTTGAAGATCTACAAACGAAACACAACAGAGAGAGAGAGAGAGAGAGCGAGAGAGAGAGAGAGAGAGAGAGAGAGAGAGAGAGTGAGAGAGAGAGAGAAAGAGTGAGAGCTATACGATCAAATCTATAAGATAAAATGTCAGGCATCGCTGAATGTCCCTTTAATCAGCTTCTATCCTGTTTTACCTGTTTTCTATGATTTTAGCTGTTTTCCAGATTAAGTAGGTATTAGTAATAGATATAATCCCTCTAGAAGTTAGAAATTGTAGGATCTTCTGAGATGTATTCCAAAGCACCCTCTGTATTTCAGCGGTGTACTTACTATAGCACTACTTGAATGGATTAGTTTATCAAACTAATACAAGAATTACAATTATTAATATAGGACATCTTAGATTTCATGTACTGATCTGAAGTATTACTGCAGAAGTGTCTATTGTCTGGATATGAGCATTACGGAAGGTTATGCACTGAATGTGCACATCACAAAACATTGAATTTATATAAAGACTTAAATATACAACAATGTATACAATTAAGGAAAGTAGTTAATTATATAACGAGGATCGTATGTGCCATATCAGCAGGTGATCAGAATATTAGAAAAAAAAATGTTTTAATACATTTAATAATAATTAATCTAATGAGATGCCAGCAGTATTTGAAACACCTACTGTTAATGTTTAATGCACAATTAATTTCAACAAGCTTTGAAAAAAAATTAAATTAAAAATGAAATATGGAGAAGCATTGTGAAAAATAATACACATAAATCACAGACATTACTATATGGAGGGGCTATGATTCCTCCCAGGACCCCTAAGTTACCTGAAAAAGTTATAAACCCCATAATTTTTACTGAGGTTGTGTGAGAAAGAAAAGACAACTTTTTAGGATTTGGATCGGATTAAAATCACAAAGTACATCTGTGAAGCACAAACTTACCTAATTTCCACATGGAAATCTGGTCTTGTCCAAATGGAGCATTTGCCTTATTTTTTATCACTTTGCATAAATTTCAGTCAGGCTATTCAAATGTGTATTTCGGCATCTCTTTAGATAGTATTCAGAGCCACTTCAAACAACACAATTGGTTATGTCAGGTTGGATTTACATTTTGAATCCATAAAACTGTTATGGTAACCATGGAACTGATACAAATATATTACTATTTCATTCTTTCAGTTGCATTGGCAAAACCTGAACAATATGATCTGATGTCTAGCTAAACACATACTGGCCACCTTATTTTTTAACATACAGTTCTGCTTATAAGTTTACACACACCTTGCAAAATATGTGAGATGTATTGCATGTTTGAGTACTGCCCTGAATAAGCCATTTCACATAACAGATGTTTATGTGTATTCCAGAAGATATAATAATAACTGAATTTACAGAAATTATCCAGTTCAAACGTTTACATATCATTGAATCTTAATACTATGTTTTACCTGGATGATCAAAGACTGCTTTTATGTTTTGTGATAGTTGTTCATTTGTCCAAAGCAGTTAAACTGCCACTGTCTTAAGAAAAATCATGCAGGTCCTGCACAAGCTTGGGTTTTCTAGAATCTTCTGAAGGTTTGAGCCCTTTCCAACAGTTACTGCACACTTTTGAGATCCATCTTGATGAAAACATTCTCTAATGCTCAAGAAGGCAATGTGATGCATAAAGGGGGGTCATAATCAATATTTTTAAATTTAATACAACTAAAAAAGTCATGTACATGTTTCCCAGAAGAAAAAGTACAAAATTAGGACTGTAAGAGCAGACCCAGCCATTTGTAACCGTAAAAGGCTTCTGATGTCATTTCAGACGCTTCAGTTATTTTATCTGTATTTTTAAACAGTCAGTTAAGCAGGAAACCTGGTATCTGTTATCCTATTATTTTAATGCATTATCATAATCATAAACACGCCAGTTTTGTAATAAATAGTTTTACCTATTTAACATAAATAGCTTAACATAAATCACACAAATCTTAGAGAAAATAGCTTACATCCACATGTAACAGTATGGTGGATAAATGGTCCTGAAATAATAAGAATAATGCTTAATTGTTGGTGTTCACAGAACATCAAAGCTAGGTAACATAAATTAGCTTTATCCATTATCATTACCCAGAAAGCCTTATCTGATTGTAGAGCGGTTTACCAAAAAAAAAGAAAAAAAGTCATAATTCATGAAAATATTGTATGTGCTGATCTTAATAGTGAAAATAAAATCAGTTAAGAAGAAAGAAAGATGTCCAGACCCCGGCACCAGCCAAGATAGATGTCTTTGGTAAATGGAGTAATGTGGAAGAAAGTCGCATCACTCCCTGGACAATTTTATTCCTCCTGATAAAATCCCTCAAAAGGATTTTCACTGTATGTTTATCAGACTTGGTCAACCAATAACTCTTTGAGCGGCTCATTCCCTTTAACGCACCGTCATAGTCCTGCTGTATGTAGTGGAGACTTTCCCCCAGGCAGGTCATTACACTAACCTGCTAGAATAGGACTTTGACCTAACTGCGTTTTATACCTCTGTCTCCCACATGCAGTCGTAAGCATGTTCCCGCCTGCGTCCTGTACTCGATGAACTGTATTAACACTGCACAGCACCAGTAGGCAAGAATAAGTTCATTTGATTAAAGCAGAATTTGTGTATGCCAGCAGAAAGCGAAGCGAAACCGTTGTGGATGGCAGGGGGAGGTGTAACTAGGGTTGCAAAAGGGCGAAACATTTCCGTAAACTTTCCATGGGAACTTCATCTGGGGAATTTTGGAAATATTCCAAGTTTGAAACTTAAAAGGAATATTTGGGAATTTATGGGAATTCATTGGAAATGTAGGAAAATTATAAAACTGTACCACATACAAACATAAATATAAACAGTTTTTTTATCATAGGCTCACATGTATGCATATTAACACAAATTTAAAAAAAAAAAAAAACCTTTTGAATGGTAGTGTATTGTTAAAAAAGGATTTCTATTTTAAATCAAATGTTCTTTTTTAAACTCTATTCATCAAATAATCATAAAAAAATAATTACATGTAATAATGATACAAAAATATTAAGCAGCACAACTGTTTCCATAATTGATAATAAATCAACATATTATAATGATTTCTGAAGTATCACGTAGCACTGAGGACTGGAGTAATAATGTTCAAAATGCAGCTTTGTTGAATACATTATATTTTTTTCACAGATTGCACATAATGCACAGAAATACATTATATTTTAAAGTATATTACAACAGAAAGACATTATTTTAAATTGTAATACTGCACAATATTGCAAAAATATTTTTTTCTGTATTTTGGATCAAATAAATTAAGGCTTGATGTGCAAAAGATATGCAATGTTTAAAAACATAAAAAATTGCAATGTGTCCAAACTTTTGACCAGTAAACTTCTGTATGATAACAGAAAACTTGCTAGAAGAAGGAGCATCACAGCTTGAGCTAACTAGCACAAACCTCATAAACTGTCTAGCTACTGTATAAAAACGTTTTGGTATTTACTAGGTAAACTTAAATACCATAGATCAAATATATTTAGAATATCACAACTTAGATGTAGTCTTTGGGCTCAAATGCAGCAAGTGTGCTTCAGAGCAAATGGAGGGTAACCCCCCTCTCAGATGACTAGAGGGGATTGTGTGTGGGGGAGGTTTATTTTTAGACTATTGTTTTATTATTATCTCACCTAAATGTTTGTTCAGTCAGTATATTTATTTTTACTATGGTATAGCCTAATTTAGTCGCACAGTATATTACACACAGCACAAGGAAGTTTCCAATATATATATACAGTATATATATATATATATATATATATATATATATATTTATATATCAATGCAATTTACATGAATACATACCAAGATGGACATTTTGATATTTTGCATGCAGGATTTAAGAAATGATCTGTACATGTTATGGAGGAAAGCACAGTGCACGCAGGGGGTGTGGCCTCAATTGCCCTGCAGTAAGCAATGTGCTGTGTGCATGTGATTAAGCAATATGAAGGCTAGACATTAAACTAAAATTGCATTAAATCTGTTTTTTTAGCCAAGATTATGCTGCAAGATTTTGTTCTCAACTACATTTAATTTTCCAGTTCCTGCAATTTTTCTAATGTCCGGTTTATTTCAATGAATTCCCATATATTCCCGTTAATTCCCATGGAAAGTTTCCAGTCTTGAAAATTCCCGGAATTTTGCAACCCTAGGTGTAGCAGACATAAAAGCAGATGAGAAAGGGGGGATAAAGAACAGGAGTGAGTGAGAGATGGAGGTAGAGGGGCAGAGGGGTTGTGCATCAGTGGGGTGAGAAATTGCTGTCAGCTCATCAGAGTGCTGCAGATGGCACAGGCTTACCTTCATCGGCAGCAGGCTGCCATTTGTCTGCAGTGGTCTGACGCCCTCTCTACTTACCACGTCCTTCACTCCTCACTTTGCTCTGATGCATCGCTCTGCCTAAGTTGTTGCTTCTTCTACAGGGTCACAGGAAATGGAAACAATTAAATCCAAGAGCCTTCTGCTTATTCCAGACTAAAGCGGCCAAAAGGTACATCCTGTGGAAAAATCTGTAAATAGCCTTTTAAGCTAGAGTTTATGAAATATACAGCTAAGGCACTGTTTGAGGCAACACAAAATGATGCTCTAATCCTTCACCCAAAGCAGATGCATATGAATCGTTCTTTCATTTTTTTAAAAGAAATTTATACTTTTGTTCAGCAAGGACCCTTTAAATTGGTCAAAAGTGACAGTACATGTGTATGTCAATATATCACATAAATATTATATTTCAAATATATATTAAAATAGAAGCAGTTATTATAATGCAATAAACAGTATAGTTTATAGTTTAGGTGATCATGCTTTTCCTGTTGCAGCTCCTAGGCTCTGGAATACCCTTCCTCTGTCTACATTTACACATTTGACAGACGTTTTTATCCAAAGCAACTTACAATATACAATATATGCAATATAGTGCATTCAGGCTATAATTATTTTTTATCAGTATGTGTGTTCCCTGGGAATTGAACCCACAAACTTTTGCGCTGCTAACGCAATGCTCTATCACTGAGCCACAGGAACACTATTAGCGTCTATTAGATCTTCAACTTTGGGTGTTTTTCAGAGTGTGCTTAAAACTCATTTGTATTCTTTAGCCTTTGATAATGCTTTTTAGCTGTATATGTTATTTGTTGGTTCTTATTGTCACAAATCTGTCTGTCCTCCATCCCAGCCAATCACAACGCACGCCCGCACTTGATTTCACCTGAGCCCTAATCATCATCACCTGCAAGTCATTCAATCCTCATCACCTCAGCCTTCATAAACACCAGCACCAGAGCACTTCCTCGTCCAGTCTCGTTTGAACATAGTTGGACTCTAGTACCGTTCTATTGTTTACAGCCATCGTAAATATTCACTCACCTTATGTTTCATCCTCAGTGTGTTCTCCTCGTCCTCCTCCTCTCCGAATCCTCCTCCTGTTCCAGTCCTGGATACCCCGCGTCTGTCCCCATCCACGATCTCCTGGACCTGGAAAGATACCATCCGTCTGATCTGCTCTTCATCCTCCAAAGTATCTACACACCCGTTACACACCTGCTTCCTGTTGTTCATCTCAGAATTGTCATTAAAACGTCACCATATAACATCTCCCTTTGTGTCTGTGAGTCCTTCCGTAACACTTATTTCCTTATTTTTTCATTATTTTTTATATTATTATTATTACTATTATTTTTCTTATATCTTTCTCTGTACAAAACTTTGGTTCCAGTCGTGGTCTTGAAAGTGCTTTATAAATAAAGGTTGAGTTGAGTTGAGTAATACACCAGGCGTTCATATAGTGGAACTTACATTTTAGACAATATTGCCAATTAAATTATCTATTTTTTACTCTGGCAATTAAAATAGTTCCAAACAAATCCAAATCAGAATCAACCTTGTGTCAAACAACACATAGCAGTAGTGAAAGTAATAGTTCCTAAATGAATCAGTGTTTAAACAAATCAGTCAGTTACTTTCTCATAAAGAAAAGCACTTCTCAGACACACAAACACGAAGCGGAAGAATACATAAGATTCGTAGCTGTGAACGCTACTCCAAGGGCACTTACGACGAGAACTATGGAGGAAGCATCAGCAGCAGACGATGAACTAAAGAGAGTTAGACAGGCCATACAAACTGGTGGTTTTGATTAATGCAAGTCGTACGCCCCCATTGCCAATGAGTTAAGTGTGATTGGACAGTTGGCCTTGAGGGGTACACTCATTGTGTTACCACAGTCACTCTGAGCGAGAGCTTTAAACCTAGCTCACGAAGGACATTTGGGCATAGTAGGCAACAAACAGAATCTCAGAAGTAAAGTGTGGTGGCCTACCATGGATAAGGACGCAGAGAGGCATGTAAGGTCATGTCACGGATGCCAACTAATGATGAGACCTGATAAACCAGAGCCACTTAGGATGACACAGTTACCTGAAATTCCCTGGCAAGATCTAGCCACTGATTTATTAGGCCCTCTGCCAACTGGAGAATCCATACTGGTGGTAGTTGACTATTACAGCCGCTATTATGAGTACGGAATACTCAAGTCTACCACAGCTGATAAAACTATTGACTGCTTGGAGGAGGTTTTTAGCCGTCATGGATTGCCCTGCACTCTCAGATCAGATGTGGACCACAGTTTATATCTACTCAGTTCCAACAATTCTGTGAAACCAACAATATCCAGCATGTGAAGACTACACCAAGGTGGGCAGAGGCCAACGGTGAGGTGGAAAGGCAGAATGCATCCATACTGAAGCGAATACAGATTGCCCAGGCAGAAGGTTTAGACTGGAGAAAGGAACTCCGTAAGTATGTGGCAATATACAGAGCCATTGACCACAACATGACAGGGAAGAGTCCTGTGGAACTACATTTCAATCGGAAAATCAGAGGAAAATTGCCTGATTATGCCGCGCAATGATCAAGAGATAAGAGATCATGATGCTGAACAAAAAGGAAAAAATAAGCTTTTAAGCCGATCAACGCCGCGGGGCAAAGAATTCACAGCTGGAAGTGGGAGACCAAGTCCTGATGAGATGAGATGAGAGAAAAGACAGACAAACTAACAACCACACTCAGCCCAGTCCCATACACTGTTGTGTCCAGAAAAGGAAATTATGTGACAAATTGATGACTCAAGGGGAACACAATAGAAAAGGAATACCACATTTGTGAAGAAATTTGTCAGCGAGAACACAAACAACATTCCAGCTGAAGATCAAACCAAAACCGAGACAGAACCAACCGAATCCGGGATGGGTAAATGTGAGCAATTGATTTCTGACAAACTGCCATTCCAGAGCAAGCCACTAAATGGTGGTGTAGCTCCACACATGAGACCAAAGAGACAAACCTCTGAATTGCCTGAGAAATTTAAAGACTTTATTGTTGAGTGATGTGACATGCACTGGAATGTTCTGATACAAATATTCTTGTTAAATCCATAAACCATGTTTAAAGGTTATCTGATATATATGTTCTCAGGTTTAAAATGGAAAGATAAAGAGAAACATATTAATTTGACAGGAAAAGAAAAACAAACGTTTATTTTCTCTTGTTGTTGATTTTGTGTTAGTTAGTGACACTTTGATATGTCATGTTGAATATGACGATTGAATATATTCATAATGTTCTCTGGATAGTTTCTAGAATGCATGTTTAATTCTAAGAAAAGGGGAGATGTCGTGTATCAAGTGCAATGTGTGTGACATCATGACGCACGGAGAGTAACAAGTAAAGAAAAGCGGAATTCATGAACAGTCTGTCTCGTGTCTGATTTAATTCGGCGTCTTTAGCTAGATTAAGCAAAGACACAACAATATGTGATGAGATAAGTGTCCACAAGTACATACTCATCTGACTATAGAACACCGACTCAGTGCAGAATTGCTTTGTCTTTTCATAAACAGAAATGGGCTTTATTATTTCATGTTTAACAGGTCATCAAAGGCAGAAGCAATAAACAAATCTGACAACCAAAGATGTTTTTGTTTGAAGGGTTAGTTTTCCAAACCTCTATTGAAAAATGTACACTTTAGCATACTAAAAAAGTGTATATAAACTACTTATTACAAAAATAAATGTACTTTGAAAGAATATCCATGTACTTAAGTGTGAACTGAATGTAATATCTTAAGGACACTTCATTTAATGTTAATTGCAATTAATTAATAAAAAGATTTTTTTTTTTTTCCCAATATTTTTGGAATTGTACATGTGTAAACAGATAGAAGAACCAATGTTTACTGTTTTATTAATTTCTACATCTTCAAAATATACATACATGTATAACAAGAAAAAAATAAGCTCTATTTTTAGATTTTGATTATTTTAAATATACATGGTGACTCATCTGAATAAACTTGTATAATATTTTCTTGGTTCATTGTGTCATGTCAATCAATGTGCTTTTAAAGTGCATGTAGCCTTAAAGATCCAATCGTGCTTCTTATAAATCACCCTAATTGTGCTTTTGCATAATGTATGGTGCAAGGAGAAGCAGTTGGACAAAATCAGCAGCAATTCCTGTATTGTACTTTAAGTCTTGGGGATCAGGTCGAAACCATTAGCACATCTCTGTCATACAAAAAGGGGAGGTAGGGTTATTTTGTTCCACTTTTGACCCTTTTGTGTGATGGCGTTAAGAAAACGCTTAATTTTTCTCCTGTCACATTATTTCAAGCTTGATTTATTGACATTGCTATACTGCTAACTGAGCAGGACTGTTACCCTTAAAGTGAAAGGAACAGTAATTTTGCTTAGGGACAGTTCAAACGAGTTTCCTTCCTCAAGAGCAACAATCGTGGGATAGATTGAGTGAGAATGAGAGGATTGTTGCTAGAGGTAAATGACTATACGAATAACATAAACGGTTAAACTACAGAAACTGTAATGATTAATATAATACATTTAAATAATGTGACGATGATAAGTACAAGTTTGCAACATCAAGCAGCACAACAGACTATTTTTGCACAGCTAAAGTAACTGGGATGGTCACCGCTTAAACTCCAAAAGCAAAACGGTAGAAAACAAACTGTCAGATGACTTTGAAAAGTTTAGGAAAGAGGAACAAGAAAACAGATTTTCAAGACAGGAAATCGTGGAATAGACTAAGCAAGAATGATGGGATCGTTGCTAGAAGTGCAATAAAAATGGGTAAAACTATTTTTCTACTATCAATGTGTTTGAGTATTATTTATATATTTAAATAGTTTGCAACATCAAGCAGCATATTAGACTGCTTTTGTACAGCTAAAATAACAGGTAGGTCACCGCTTCAACTCCAAAGGCATCTGGTAAATCACAAACTGTCAGATATGTTGGGACAGTTTAGGAAATAGGATTGAGAAAACAATATTACCCTCCTTCAAGAGCAATAACTGTGGAATGAATTGAGAATGAGACAATGAGAGGGTTGTTGCTAGAGGTAAATAATTAGAAAAGTAACAAAGTGAAGTAAATATTAAGACTACTTTGTGCTACAATTAGTGTGTTTATGATTAATATAATACATTTAAATAATGTGATGATAAGTACCGGTTTACAACATATAGCAGCACAACAGATTGTTTTTCTCAGCTAAAATAACTGGAAGGTCACCGCTTAAACTCCAAAAGCACCTGATATATAGATGCGGTTTAGGAAAGTAGAACAAGTAAACAGGGTTTTTTTCTTTCTAGCAGCAAATGACTAGGAGAATATCAAAGTGTAGTTTGTGATTCAGCGTGTTTGTGCTTATTATATTAAATTAATATGATATTTGCAGTTTGCAACATCAAACGGCATAACAGACTGTTTTGTACAGCTACAGTAAAGGTAGCCGCTTAAACTCCAGAGGCACCCGGTAGATCACAAACTGTCAGAAGCGTTGGGACAGTTTCGGAAAGAGGACCAAGAAAACAGAGTTCCCTCCTTCAAGAGCGGCAATTGTGAGAAAGATTTAGTGAGAACGATATGGTCAATGCTAAAGGCCCTTCTTCCCCACCTGTCTCTATGCTCTTTGGAGATATTGCTCAATTCCAGGCTTGACGGACAGCGGATCGGGGTGCCGTATTGATCAGACATGCAATCTCACAGCCCGGTGTGGTGTGGGGAGAGGGCTGGGGCCATCCATCTCCTCACATTACATTCAGCTGCAAGGACATTAAGCTGAGGGATAAAGGCTGTCTGGGGTGCTTAGAGAAACGTCTGGTTATCAAACCATGAGGCAGAATTCAATACAGATTTACACCACGGCACTGGTGCTGCTCTGCAAGTAAATCCTTAGCATGGAGGTGGAAAACAAGTGCTTGTCTGGCTCATGAGGAATCTAAGAGGAACCATATTATTGTAGGTGGTCTCACAGGAAATTGTACCGGACAGCATCAATGCTCCTGGCCCCAAACAAAGGCTTATTTATATTTCGATAAGCTTCTCAGCTTGGGGGTGACTGTGTGCTGTTCCTCTCAGCAGAAAACTGCTTTTCTGTAGCATTTCACATCACAGAGTATTGGAAGTGCTCCCGCTGATCAATGTTTGGTGTGAAGAACATCTTCTCATCTCAACAAAGTTTTTGTGCTTCCAAAAATAAACTGAGAATGAGTTCCGTCTGCTTGCATATACCACACAAAACAAAAAATACTCTAAACAAGATTATTATTTTAGCGTAATGTTGTTAAATTCCAAATTGATCAACAAAAAAAAAGATAATTTAATTAAATAAAGATAACTCCATCCATCTATCCATTATACAAACCACATAGTCTCTGTAGGGTCAGTTTTTAAAATGGCTGAACCCAATCTTACATGAAAAAAGATACCTTTAAATTAAGATCTAGCTTGAGTCCTTGAATCTGATATCTTGCCTTTTTTGTCTTGTTTCATAAGATAATATTGACTCTCTTTCTGAAGTTAGACCACCAAAAGTTTTTCTATATATTCTAGATATTGGAGAAAATATACTATTGGTGTAGCTTCTATCATAAAACCAATCTTGCATAGTTCTCGTGTTTGTTTTATTGAGGAAATTGCTTCAAAGGGATTTTTTTTGTTTAACTGAGTGAAGTAATTTATCACTATATTCCAAAACTAACTCTTGGTGCTAGGATTTACTACTATATCCATAGACTAGAGCTGCAAACAAAAGTGTGTTCTGCCTATTTTATTTATATTCATGCCAACTAGGCAAGATTAATGGACCAAACACTTCTTGCAGTTCCATCCAAAGTGCTCATTGTAATTAAATGTAGATCTTCTGAATGCATCTTGCCTAAATGCACTTAGACGAGCCTGTCCATCTGCCACTTAATCACGGACACACCTTAAGGCCCTGTGAAATCCTTCATATTCATGAAATTTAAATTGTATTGCCCCTTTTTTCATACTGCCATGTTTGAGGACTACCAGAACACATATACTAGTGTGCAGTTAATCATCGACAGATGCTAAACCCAGGTTTAAGCACAACTATAAAGTATGTCTTAAAATGAATACAGGGAGCAGCTGGCTCTTTTTTTCCAAGGGGCTAAAATGATGGAACTAGTGTCCTTCAGACAGATAATAGGCTGGCCATAGAGGTGTAATCAAAGCTGCTAGGTCCTAAACATTTCACTTGCCTGAGGCTTTCTTCTAAATGTAAAAAATCTGCAGTCACACCAACGTTAAGTTAACATTTGCACTTGCTCATTGCTACCTATATTTACTAGTGAAGGCCAAAGAATATGATTTAGAAGATATAACATTGATATAACATCTTCAGCACTGCATCTGTGTGAGCAGACCATGTTAGATCCTCAGTGATGTGAACGCCGAGGAACTTAAAGCTGCTTACCCGCTCCACAGGTGTCTTGTCGATGGTGATGGGTGTGTGTACTCTGCTTGCTTTCTGAAATCCAACACCAGCTTCTTAGTCTTATCGATATTGAGTGAGAGGTGGTTCACCTGACACCATTTAGTCAGGGTACTCACCTCCTCTCTGTAGGCCGTCTCATATTATCGGCCTATCACCGTTGTGTCATCAGCAAATTTGACGATAACATTGGAGCTGTGTGTAGCTGTACAGTCATGTGTGTACAGGGAGTGCATGAGTGGGCTGAGGATGCAGCCCTGCGGAGCACCAGTATTGAGGACCAGGGGAGATGAGGTGTTGTTGCCCATTCTGACCACCTGACTTCTGCCTGTCAGGAAGTCCAGGATCCAGCTGCACAGAGATCTGCTCAGTCCCAGACTCTGGAGCTTCGCAACCAGTGTGGCAGGCACTATGGTGTTAACTAGAAGCCATGGATGAAAGCAGAGGTTCGTTGGCAGCTAAAGACCAGAGATGAAGCTCTCAGATCAGGAGATAAAGCAGCCCTCAAAGCAACAAGAGCCAATCTGTCCTGTGGCATAAAACATTTGAAACGGTCATATGCTCAAAAAAATTAATAATCACTTCACAGACAGCAGAGACACACAGAGCCTGTGGCAAGCCATTCAGACCATCACTGACTATAAGCCCCCGCCACAGGCCTGAGATGACGACACATCCCTCCCAGATTCATTCAACCACTTTTATTCACGGTTTGAAATGCAGAATGACACCTGTACAAAAACTGCCCACACCTCCCAATGACCAGGCGCTCTGTCTGTCTCCAGCCGACATAAGGAAGACCCTATCTGCTGGCCATGTGCTGGTGTTTTTGTTTTGTGTGAGCACATGGCTTTGTTCTAGATTTCTGTGTGCCATGTGCTCTCATGTCAATTCATCTTGACCCCACCCATCTTGTTTCCTGACTATTGGTTAATGTGCCTCAACTGTCTTTCCTCGTTACCCTCCTCATTTGCTCCCTTTATAATCTCCTTGTGTTTGCAGTCCTTTGCCAGATCGTCATCGTATGTTCCCCTTTCGTGTGCTGATCCTGCCTTGCCTTGCTTTGTCATGCCCTGCCATACCCTGTCCTGCCTTACCAAGCCTGCCAGTTGTCCTGTTTTTGTAGTTGTAGTTTTTGTTGCTATTTTGCTATTTTATTTTTATGATCAAAATAAAGCCCATTCTCCTGCACAACTGAGTCCTCGCCTCATCCCTTCACCCCAACCCTGACAGCTGTTAATTGACTTCAGCTCAGCATTCAACACAATAATCCCACAACAGCTCATTAACAAACTAAATCTGCTGGGCCTTAACAATTCCCTCTGTAACTGGATCCTGGACTTTTTAACCGGAAGATCTCAGTCAATCCGTGTCAGCCACAACACCTCGAGCACTACCACACTGAGCACAGGTGCCCCACAAGGTGCTCAGCCCGGTGCTCTTCACGCTGCTGACCCACGACTGCACTGCCAAGTTCAGCTCCAACCACATCAAGTTTGCCTATAACACATCAGTGATAGGTCTCATCAGCAACAACAATTAAACACACTACAGAGAGGAAGTGGCACAGATGGCTGAATGGTGTGGTGCAAACAACATGTCACTCAATGTGAGTAAGACAAAGGAGGTTGTGATGGACTTCAGGCGAAACTCAGGTGACCACCCCCCACTGATCATCGAACATTCGACTGTGGAGAGAGTCAGCAGCACTAAATTCCTAGGGTTGCACATAAAAGAGGACCTCACCTGGACCACCAACACCATGTCACTCTCCAAGAAGGTGCAACAGCGCCTACACTTTTTCTGCCGGCTGAAAAGTGTAAGTCTCCCTACACCCATCCTCACCACTTTCTACAGGAGAACCATTAAGAGCGTGCTGGCCAGCTGCCTCACTGTCTGGTATGGAAACTATAGAGCAGCAGACCGCAAGACCCTCCAGCAGACAATGAACACAGCTGCAAAGATCATCGGTGCCCCACTCCCCTCCATCCTGGACATTTTCCTTGCACGATGCTCCAGTAAAGCTACCAGTATCGCAAAGGACCCCACCCATCACTCCCACAGTCTCTTCCAGCTCCTACCATCAGGAAGATGGTTCCGGAGCATCAGAGAGCTTGCTCCGCCAGACTGCTCAACAGCTTTTTCCCCTAGGCTGTGAGAGCCCTGAACTCAAATCACCCTGCCCCTCTCTGAAACCCCATACAAACCCCTTACCTCCTGAAGCATGGACCATCACACCCCATCACGATCCCTTCTACCCCCCAACATTACCACTTCACAGAAAATACTGTCTAAGACTTTTTTTGTGCAATTCGAATTGTGCTATTTGTCGAATGTTATATTTTTTTGTCTACGTATAGGGTAACATTTTATATAGTATATTTATAGGCAAAATATGTCAGTAGGTTAGTTGTGTATATTACTTCATTGTTGAATGCTTGTATTTATGTAGCACCGTGGTCCTGTGAGGCATGACATTTCGTTTCCACTGTATGTACCCACATATAGTGGAATGACAATAAAGCTCAACTTGACTTGACTTGACATAAACAAAATGTAATAACCTGTGAGGGACCGAGAAGTCAGGAACAAGGAACACAAGCTTTTCGCTAGAAAATGGGTCTTTATTTGAACCCCAAAAAACTCATAAATCCTACCAAAAATATAAAACAACTAACAAAACGAAAATTAACTCAAGTCATTCAAACAGAGAACTAAAAAACCTGACTTCACAAACGAACAAAGCAACAGCTTATAAAGGGAAAGATGGGCCCATTACAAATTAAGAGGAAAAGCAACAAACTTTACATTCAACATATAACGTTAACTGAATCGACATCAAATCAAACAGAGAAATATATTAAATCAAGATAAAGAAATTCAATTATATATCATAAATGTACAACTAAATAAATCAATTATAGTTAGGTATTTAGTATAAAATATATATTGCCTAATATAATAAGTTCTTATATAGGTAACATTTGTTTTTCTCTTAAGTCACACAACAGTTCCGTGAGCTTGTTATTTCAACAAGACATTGTGTTTTTGCCTTATGTGTATTCATATTGTAATCGACTGACAGGCAATATTATTTGGAAAAAGGTTTGGTTAATACCTAATAATTATTTAATTACAAATAAGGTAAAGGAAGTATCATTTAAAATTATAGACAGGATTTACCCAGTCAAATATTATTTGGTCAAATTTAAATCTGATATTGATTTTAGTTGCTCTTTTTTTTGTCAGTTGCCATGAAACTGTGATACATATGTTTTGGCATTGCCCTTTTGTAAAAACATTTTGGCAAGATTTTATTGTACAAAACATTGACAGTAATTTTGTTTTGGAAATATATATTATTTGGCATCTTAGAGAATATCAGAGAAAAGCACAATCACATTTGCATGATACATCGTATTCTTTTATATGCAAAATTGCATATTCACAAATGTAAGTTCTCCAGCAAAAAAAAAATCCTATTTTTTTCTTTTTCTTTTAGGAAGGAATAGAGCATAATATTGATACTATACAATTTTCTATG
Organism: Gymnocypris eckloni scoliostomus; assembly: GCA_027564155.1. NCBI lineage: Eukaryota > Metazoa > Chordata > Actinopteri > Cypriniformes > Cyprinidae > Gymnocypris > Gymnocypris eckloni. Next base: position 14,287,466 of record CM050427.1, on the reverse strand, counting down.
AAACAAAAGGCAATTAAAATGGTGAAAGTTTGTAAACTATTTAATATTTTTATATAAGTCTGTATTAGTATACAGCCCATCTAGTGTATAATTGTTTACATCATGTATAATGTGTGTTATATACATGTAACTTGTTTTTGTTGTTTAAAAAAAATAAAATAAAATGTAAGTAACCGAAACCAATTTGTGTGCACTCCAAATCAGCAACGATCTATATAAGAGGAGTTGTAAATGTAAACCTAACAATAAAGTACTAATTAATATTGTTTGTGGCATGTGGTTATTATAAACTGAAACCAAAATGAATGGAAACAACAAAGAGGGAAATTTAAATAAAGATTAACCTTAAATTACTAAACATATACTTCCTATAGATGCATGTATGTGAGAGAGTATACATCCACATTACCACTCTTGTGCGGCCACCACTTGGGCCGTCACATAACCGGATCTTCCGGTAAAACAATTTCTCCCTGGTGATATGCGGGATTCTTGAGTGCAACATGCACTCCTCTAAATCCATTCAGAATCTGAGGCATAGAACATAGAGTGTTTTTTTTTACCCGTTACTCAGATTTCCATCAAACTACAGAAGAAAATATCTGTTGCTACTTCCATTACTGAGTCTAAGATCTCAACATTGCACACTATGATTGGATTTGCCAAAAGTTTGCAATCAAATGTCAAATATTTTAAAATAAACTCAATTGGTAACACTTTAGTATAGGGACCATTTATCACCATCAACCAGTTGCTTATTAGCATTCGTATTACTAGCGTATTGACTATGTATCAGTCCTTATTAAGCACATATTCTGCATGACCATATTCTACATCCCTAATCCTACAATACCTACATTTAACAACTACCTTACTAACCAGTATTTAGGAGTTTATTTAGGAAAATTCATAGTTTATAGTTAATTAATAGTGAGAATTGGACCTTAAAATAAATTGTGAACACTAAATTATGTTTCATTAAATTAAGTTTATCACTGTCAATAATTGTCTATTTGTGTCTATTTTTAGTTTAACCAAGGAATTTTATCTTATTACCTGAGACATGAAGATGATACTCAAATTTAATTTACTCCATCAAGACTCCTGTGTAACATCTGAGTGACCAGTGATGTACACAATACACTACTGGTGCATTCGTTTATCCATTTATTTACTGATGATGTGTTCATTTATCCATTAATTTGTTTTTGAGGTGTCCTGAATACCTCTCTAAGCAGAAGAATGAGGTCTGTAATGACATTGTTTGATATATTCCTCACAACGCCCAGCAGGGTGGGGGAATAATAGAATCTGTTTATTATTTTACTTGTAACATTGGTGCGACTGAATGAAAATGCTAGCATAGACCCCTGCCTCTTTCTTCTCCTCTACCCTCTCGCACCGGTCCACATCCTTTCCCTCCTGCCACAAACCTAATAGATCTGGCCTTTCACTGAAATGACTGCAAATCGTTAGCACAGCGAAATTCTCTGCCAGTCCAAGCAACACACTCTTGTTTGCCTTTCACATGGAGGAGGACCAACCGTATAGTTAATATTAGTGGTAACTACATTATACAACAACCATTAAACAAAAAGAGAAATCAATTAAACACGTATGTTTCTTTAACTCTGTGCTTTAAAGTCATATTATAACAAAAAAGTGACAAATATTCATTGATAGTGTAAATGTTCTTGGCTCGCTGTATAATCTGTTCATTATTTGACTAATCATGGACATGCGGCTCATAATTAAACTTAAAATATATATTTTTTTATTTTTATTAAACATTATCAGGTTAAATAAAAATTCAGTCTTATTAAAATATTTTATGACATAATATGGTAAATCCGACAGCTTTCTGACCCTGCATAGACAGCAAAATGTATAGATAGATAGACAGACAGACAGACAGACAGACAGACAGATATATGAGACAGACAGACAGACAGACAGACAGACAGACAGAGAAGATATATGATGAGACAGACAGACAGACAGAAGACGAGGACAGACAGATAGATAGGATAGATAGATAGATAGATAGATAGATAGGATAGATAGATAGATAGATAGATAGATAGATAGATAGATAGATTTTTCCATTGTGATCCAAGTGAAACACAACAAGGCTTCTGTCCAGCAGCTGTTCATTGGATAGACTAGGAGTTTAAGTAAATGATTGGAGAAGTCAGAAAGAAGTCTGTCATTCCACCAGAAGATTACAAATGTCAACACAGAGGGAGAGAGAGCTAGTAAATGTAACGTATATTGGCAGGAATTCAACTCTACAAGTCACCAGAAGGGGGCAGCTAAAGAATCAGCGTCTCTCTAAAACCCCTCCCCCTTTGCATCAGCGCAAAAGCGCGCGATTTCGTCCGGTCACAGAACAAAGAGAAATGGCCACTAGAAGATTTCCAAGAGACACATTCATTTCATGATAATAATTCATCTACACAAGGAACATGTGGATATTAATTGTGGTACTCTTTCTCTCATATGCTTGTGGAATATGAATTATTAGGAAAACGTGGGCTGATTTCTAATCGTGCTTTAACCTGGAATGTGTAGGCTGCAGTGTTTAGACTTTTATGAATGGTTGCAAAATTTTATGAATCAGTACGATAACGAATGTGGTGATATTATAAATGTGTAAATCTGATAAGAGTTTTAATACAGGCGTACAAACAAGTTATCTTTCCTCACATGAAAGGGGCTTTGCAAAACCAGTTGGCAGGCGGGCTCCGCCCGTACCGGACGCCTGATTGGACCAGCCGCCTTTGGGGATGTCCAAAAACGGACTGTTTAAACGACGCAGCGGCGACGCCCTCTCTCTCTCTTGACTCTCTTGAACTGTGGAACTCGTGCTCGCTTCCCGTTTCGGCGCCCTCCAACGCTACCGGTCCGCTGGACGCTCACCTCGGAACCAACCATCGGAGGGGTCTAAGACTGTGCCAAAGCCGTAACGGAGCCACGACGGCGATTGCAGAGGAGAGCTTTCCGGTGACGCCACGCAGCAGAGGTTTCTCCGAAGGAGCACGAACCGACCACGTGAAACCCGAAACAAAGAACTCAGCGGAAAATGAAACCAACGCATCCAGCCTGCTTTAAACCAACAGAAAGCAAGTAACAAACAAAGCGTTTTTATCCTGACTAAACTGGTAAATTCGATCTGAATGCAGTAACAAAGCAAAGATTTGTTCGTGATCATTTCCTGGGTAGTTAAGTTATGCAATCGAAAGAATGGGTTTCTTTCAACAGTTAACCTCAAAACTCTCGTATGTGTGTGTATGTCTATGCTTTATTAGGTAATCCATTTATGTTAGAATAGCAATATCACGAATAAACCTTTTCCATTTTATAAACAAGTGTCTCTGGAATGTGATTTTAAGTATTTTCATCCTTATTTTGCCCAAAGATAACGCAACCTAGCTCGAACATGATTAATTATTAATCTCGTTTTGTTGTTGCCGGGGCCACGGGAACAGAAGCGAGATTTTAATAGAGATATACTGATGTAGTTCGCTGGCCGAGCACTCAAAGTATAAATCGTAAGTTAAATATTAATAGGGCTTTAATCGAGCATATTAAATATTTAATAACTAATTCCCGGAGCTGAAACAATAGCTCTATATTAAACTGTATTTCTTTACATAAATCATTAAGGTCTTTGTTAAGATCAGCCATTTTATGCTGAATTTAAGTGCAATGTGAAAAAGTTTTCAATGTTCTTCAAAGCAGTTAATTAAAAAAATAGTGCTTTCCAGCAAGATTGTTGAATAGTCTGGCGGCTTGTGGGAATAAACTGTTCCTTAATCTAGCTATTTTGTCCGGAAGGCTTTTTAGCATTTTTCCAGATGGTGAGGGTGGGAACAGAACATTGGATGGGGCAGAGATCATGCTTTATACACTTCTCATTAGAGATATCCCTGATAACAGGAAGATTGGTATCAGTGATGAACAGGGCCATTCTCAACACGTGCGGCTAAGGCCTCCTGCCTGAGCTCAAACCATATTATATACCTGCATATCTGGCATGTTAACATGTGGCTATGAAATCATCAGACTTGTCACTTTGAAATGGTCTCTAGAGGATCTCCAAACATCACAAAACAACATGATGACAAAACATGTAAATACAAATATAAAATCAAATCAAATTATGCAAGCCGAATATTTTTGTATAACCCAGTGCACTGTTAGACATTTCAAGGGTTTTTTACAGTAACTTACTGTAATTAAGATATACAGTAGCAAACTGTATTTTATTTACAATCGCAAACTGTACTGTTTTACAGTAAATAACTGTAAATCAAATCTAGATTCCATTATATATAATTTCTACAGTAAATGCAGACAGTAAATGTATGCCCCGCTATATTTCTGATGTACAGATATACTCCAAGCACTCGCGCTGTTTCTGACATGAAAGACAAACAGATTTTCCTATGTAGTCAGTCCCAAGCTGGTGCTGCGTTGTAGACACGGTACAGGGCAAATCGTGTCAATCCAAATGCAAGAAATTAGGAAAATAAATAGAATAGAATGACGCCAAAGAGACCTTTACAGCAAATACAGTAGCACACAGCAATTAAAAATATATATAGTAAGTCTCTGTATGTGGGGTCTGACGTCACAGAAAATTCCCATGATGCAAAGGGTATTACATTTATTAACTGTAAATGGAATTTGCAATATCATACTGGGTGATATACAGTAAATAACTGTGGAAATTACAGAAATGTCTAACAGTGTGCCACTGCCAGCAAAGTTTTGCTCAAGGTAAGATCACAGAAAACAATCTAAGGTAAAAAAAAAAATACATTTTTATTCTTTATCTCATTTGTAACACATGATGAACAAATGAAAAAGTGTTTTTCAATGAAAAAACAAATGATAGGGTGCTATTTAGGAAGACAACAATAGAGCATTGAAGGCAATGAAAGGCTACAGTATGTGTCTTATTACCTACAACAGCATGACATTGACAATGACCTCAGATGAAGAGAATTGGATGAATACATCAGTTCATGCTATTCAAATGGTTTCAGCGGCGCACATAATGAATGAAAACAGTGCCGCACAAATAGCCAAGGATGAGATCACTTGTTGCATGCACATTCAAGATCACTTGTTACATGCACATTCAAAGCATTCAACAGTGGATTAGAGAGGCTTTTAAAGTTACCATGAAACAATGCTCATAACCTTTTTACTTCCATAATCGCACGTTTCAGAGATGACAGAGAGAACAGAAAAATGTAGAGCGTGACTTGATTTTATGCATAGGGATTTGATTGGATACATGGTGGTTGGAGGGAAAGGGCTAAAAAATTATAGTGCTTGGTTACATCAACTGAACAAAAAAAGTAATTTCAGAGGTCTAGAATATTCACATTTTACATTTATGTTACATTTTGATGAAAGCTTGGTAAAACAGACCTTTTTGCCTTTGAAATAGCCAAACCCCTGCTGATACATATCATAACTATACTATTCCAGAGGCAAAAAGCATTTTTCTCCAGTGATGGCTGTACAAAAGTTAGCCATTTAATCCGATGAAATCATCGCATTATATCTCTTATAGACCTCCCTGAGATAAACATGAACTGATGAATTGTTCCTAGTAACACCTGGAAAATGTATGAAGAAATACAATTGGATCAATTCAGTTGTACAAACCAAGCAGCTTGTGTAGTGATACTATATGCATTTGATTTGACCATTTTGTATGCCTTAGATGTCATAATTCATTACACTAAATCAATTTTGAATGTTCAACCGGTGGTCTTAGCATGTGCATGCAATAGCAGCAGAGAGAACAAACAATGAAGTTTGAGCTGCTCTACTTCAGTGTGTTTTTTTTTTTCTATGATGTGTTGCAATGCCCCTTGAGCGCACTGAAATATACATGCCATTTACATTAATTTGGATTCCCAGAATCCAAGAGCTTCAGAGTTTCTCTGAGACAGCGCAACTCATTTAGCATTCCCATAGATTACCTGAAAAGCTGCTTAGCATACGCAATCACGTTAATTCAGAATAGTTAGCTGTTTCTCATTCTCAACTTTGAGGATTTAATACGACAACAAATATGTAATACCTGACACACAGATATTCAAATGAAACATGGCTTCCTGTTAATTTCAGTCAAGAGTGTACGTTTTACACCTTCAAATTCATAAAAATCCTCAAATTCTTATTAAAATGTTGTAGAAAAAAACATCTAGGAGTAATCAGGGGATGTTATAGATTTGGACGTAGAAGGAAATAATAATAGTATCTCAAATTTAATATGGGAATTTAGAGTTTTATTAGCCGAGGGAAAAAATAAAATTTCAATGGGAGGAATAATCAGCCATTTCTCACTGAAGAACATAACAAAAACAAATCCATTTTGTTTTAGGCTTGTCATGGAGTCTGTCCGGTGTAATTCGTCCAAAAACCTGTTCAACCGAAATGGTCCTCTTCACTAGGTGCCATTATAACACAGGTGGCTAGGACATGAGGACTGGTGGGACATTGAGGAATGCACTCATGTTATTTCTGGTAAAACAACCAGTCCGTGGCCTCCAGCTGATTGATGTATAATGTTATGTCCCATATATAAGCTCACTGTTGATGAATTTCACGTCCCTCTTAACCCTCTGAACCAACAATTCGGTTCACTTTACCCTCCATTTGCATACAATGCAAACAGTAGTTTTGAGAAGTGACTTTCAATGCATTTTCATGAGTGAAATCCAGTTATGTCAATGGATCCATGGGAATTGGGAATTTCACCATGTTCATATTCAAAATTTCAAGTTCCTATCAATTAGCATTATAGCTAAGCTATAGCTCCAACTTAATGTTGGTTACGTGATAGTTATGTTTTTTCATATTTTATCAAACAATAATTAAAGCTAAGGGAGTATCTGTGGTCATTATTGCAATTCAAAACTTTTTTTTTTTCATCTTTGCTTTTGCCTAATTAGGCACTTGTTTATTTTATAGTAAAACACCTGAGGTCCCCTTGGTACAGTAGTGGCTGAGGTACTTACATGAACGCTGTACTTTGTTTAAAGTCAGAAAACGGCACAACAAACTCCTCTGACTTTATTATAACATTCAGCCCCTGCCAGTTAAATGGCTGCTGAGAGATCACTGACTCAAACAACCTGTGCTACTTCTGAGAAATCATTATTACCCCAGGCCTTGGGCTGGTAACCATGATTGAACCTTTTTCTTGCTACTGCAAGGCATTTTACATGTCTGATCAAAGGAAGTGTGCATTATGTCAAACAACTGAGAATGTCATCCCAGGTTAAACAGTTGGTATTTAGTCTTGTCATGAATACTCTTTCCTGCAAGGCATTTCAAAAGATAAAAAAACAAAAGAAAGTAATTAATTTATTAAATATTGTTTACGTATTTATTTCCTTATTCATTTAAGCTTAGTTATTAGACACATCCCTTACGGCCTACTTAAATCAAGAGCTAAGTAAAATGTTGACGAATAGCAAGAGGTAAATTAATATTTATTGGTTGTGTATCATGAGCAGTTTGGAAAGTGCACACTATTGAATCAAGAATAGGAAACTTAAAGAAAAATACACATTACATTTATTTAATACTGACTAATAACTCCATCTGTGAATGTGATGAGGTTTGATCAATATTGTATTGGACACTGCGATAATTTGTTGCCTTTTTCGTTAATTTTTAATGACAAAAACTGAGATTACACAAAGAAAGAAATGTATAAACAGAAAATATTTTTTTTTCTGTTAATTATATCTTGTCAGACCTTATTTTTCTGCAAGAAAAATAAACAACATTGATAACAACAAATACTATTATCATGATCTCTTTCCCTTTTTCTCCGAGGGTTTATTCAAGGAGCCCTAGGGACCAATGTTTTCTTTCCCCAGAACTACAAGATCAGACCAGTTTTAGCATATCAAAGCAGTTTGCAGAGAAATAAATGCTCTCATTATACCAAACCAGAAGCATATGACGGAGTCAAGGCAGAGGAGAGCAGGTTATGAATCTCTACTAGCATAGCAGTATTGTAAGAAGCCCCTTAGCCATTAAACATAATATTATCACTTTTGTCACACACACACACACACACACAAAATACATTTACATTTAATAATTTAGCAGACGCTTTTATCCAAAGCGACATACAAATGAGGAGAATAATAGAAGCAATCAGACCATCGAGAGAGCAAGAGTATACAAGTGTCATGGCAAGTCTCAGTTAGTCTAGCACAGTACACGTAGCTAGTTTTTTTTTTTTGGATAGAATAGATTCATAAATGTATATAATTTGTATATCAATAATTTTATATTTGTATATAAAAAATATCATTTGAAAACGTAACTGAAAAGAACAAGTGCAATAAAACACTTGAAAAAACTATTGTTTTATGTCGGATTTATACTGGAGTATACATTTCTGGGTTGTAATGAGGCTTGGATATTAACTGCACTTTTACAAATGTAAAAAATCTGTCATTATTTACTTGCCCTCGTTTTGTTCCAAACCCCCATGACTTACTAGCTTTCTATAAAAGTGGTTTTGAATAATATTCTGGCTACTCTTTTCAATATAATGAACATTAATTAGAACAAAGACTGTCAGAGAAGAAAGAGAGAGAGAGAGAGACCAAAACACAAAAACTAAAATGTCAGACAATTACCACAAAGTGCTCCACATGGCCATGCAAGTATTCTGAAGCTCTTTGTGTAAGAAACAGACCAACTTGACTTGTCCCTGGCATGTCAATGAGAGAAGTATATATATGATTTGTTTTAAGTCAGATATTTTTAACAAATCAGTTGATTCAATTCAATAAATGTTCTAAATTATTCCTTCAAAAATCACTGATCCAGTCACAGTTAACAGCCCACCATGAAAGATAATAATTTAAAAATATTTAGATTTCTACAAATTCATCACAATAGACTGTCAAATGACTTAGTAAGTAACATGGATAAATTGTATAATAATTTATGGCATTTTAATGTGTTTTTGAGTACTTATTGAAGCCTAAAACCTTCAGTCACTGTAATTTTGTGTTTCACAGAAAAGAGCAAGTCACACACATTTGGAACAACAAAAGCAGGGCCGTACCTGGGGTTTACGGGCCCTGGTGCAGGTTGTACCAGTGGGCCATGTTTGAAATTGCTTAATTTGTATGTTCATTCTATTTATTTATTTGTGCTATTTACACAATGTTTAAGTTTGTATGTGTCCAGGTACAGGAAATGAATACTTAAATAAAAAATAGCACTGCAGAGACTTCACTGTAAAAATGAAATAAGCAGTCAAACCAAACTTTATTCAGACAACTTTAACATTTCTCACATTATATCACAGTAGATTTGCTATAGTTTAGAAAATGGTAATACAATATGACACGAACTCAGAGTTAAACTGTCAGAACAAATTTATCTTGATAATGTCAGATAACTTTGATAGAAAGGTATGTGTAGCGGGTCCTGCTCGCCTGCTTCCGAGCAGATGTCGGACCCACAATCTCCTGCATGGGAGGCAAACGCATTAACCAGGAGGCCAAATGGCTGCAGCCACAAGCATTAGTTGCTAGTGTGTCTCTTTGAGATCAGGGGAGTGAGGTTTACCTACACAGCATCTACTCTCTGCCCTCCATTACATATGTAATGGATTACATCAACCAAAAATTCAGACAACTGTTAGTATGACAATATTTACACAACTATCAATACTTTAATGAAAAATTACCAAGCAATGCTTAATTTTTTTCGGTCTGTACAAAGTTTGCATTAGCAATTAAAGAAAAAAAACAATAAGCAAAATATGGTCAGGTCAGTGTCTGAATATTTTTTGGTACCAATTTGTTTATCAATTTTACTGGTAGCCCACCACTGTGTGAATAATTTTTGGGTATGATATGTCACAGTTTACTTTTATTTTGCTGTACTCACTTACATAAATGAGCTATAGTGTCCTGCACCCACTAGTAAAAAAAATAATACATTCTAATATTATATTTGGTGTCTGAATAATTTTGGGTTTGGCTGTGGATTAATTATTGTTAAAACTACAAAGTAATTCAGTCAAGACCAGTGAGTGATTTTCTTTCTTTCATTTTCTTGGATTAACATGAAAGACACCAACAGCAGATAGTATATTAGGCGCGGTCACTTTAAGAGACAAAGCATTCAGTATAATGATGCATATCTGATTTCTTTCAACACGATTATTTTCACGTAAGACATAACCAACAGTTTTTTCGAGTATACTCCCCAAGACGTGTATTTTGCCCTAATTTTGTATGTATTTGTCGTAGGGCTGCTCAAATATGACAAAAATCATAATCACGATTATTTTGGTCAATATTGTAATCACGATTGTTTTAAACGAGTATTGGGCCATATGATCAAATCGGTATATGAAAATTTTATTTAAAGATAGTGATATAAATCAAATATATATTTTCTATAAATAAGGTTGCAATCTACATTTTAGAGACCAGCGAAATGTCATGATTCTCAATACAACAGCAGAATACCAGAGTAACTGATATTAGAAAAAAAAGGAATAAAATGGCAGTAATAAAAAAACAAAAGAATACAATAGATTGAAAAAGATACAAATGGAAAAAACTGTGCTTTAAGTTGTTTTAATGCAAGTCTAAAGTAGCTATTCAGTTAACAGCCTACTAGAGAAATTGAAAAACCTAATGTAAAATAAAACAGCACAGTCTTCACTGTAAGAATGAAATTTCATTTGTTTCTTATTAAAGCTACAAAAGTCATTCAGTCAAGAGCAGAGAGTGATTTTGAATGTGTCTTTTGTTGCTTGATTATGAATATAAAGCTCACAGTCGGCAGCAGGAATATGGTCCGCTGTCATTTTGCCCATTGACTGCCCGCGAGTCGCACGGATCAAATTTACTGTTACACAAGTATCTTCATACTCAACTCTTTACGTTCATTTATTACATAACCGACAAGGGTTTATATCAATAATCACTAAGTGCTGCATTTTGTCACATTTTTGTGTGTATTTGACAGTTTAGGCACTAAAAGATTACTTCACATGTCCGTGTTGTGTTCTGTCTCTGAGCGCATACACAGTAATCTTCCTGAGGAAGCACATGTTCTCTGTCATGCTTTTAAAAACCAAAACCCATCTAATTAACTTAAATAAATCAAGCATGTCCCATTTTACTAAAGTCTCATTACATGATTGTACTGATTTGCACATGAAAGTGGCCTTTTCTGGAGGAACACACTGATATTTGTATACTTACTGCATAAAGTATACTTAAAAATAGACTTGACTTTACTTAAGTATACTTAATAAAATAAAAGAGTAGGCATCCAATAAATGCAATTTAAAGATTCTGTAATGTTGTTTCAGAAAATCATTAACATATTTAGCATGAACGGGTCTGCATTGCAGATGTTCAAGCAGAGCCAGGAAGTCTATAAGCCAAGATCATTCAAGGTGCGCAAGAGATCTAACCACTTAGAAGATAAAACTAATTGATCCAGATATGGTTTTCCAGTCGTTTATTTTGGCATTCAAGCACTATGAGCTTTTTGGATAATTTAGTTGTAAGCCAATATCAATTTGAAATTATGTCAAAATGATCTATGTATCCAAATACTGCAATAGACATCTTAAAGTGGCGTATGCTAACTATTTATTTGCGCAGCAAAGAGCTTTTAATGAACCATTTGTAACCAACAAAATAGTTAAGTGTACTGACAATTTTACAATGAGTGAACGTTACTGTAGTTAATTGAGTGAAAATAAGCACGAAACATAAACTAAACACCAATGTAGAGGAAATATGCTGCAGACAATTTTGAAAAATGTCTTTGCCAGTTCACTTTGGCACAATCATTCAGTCCCTAAAATAAATAAATAAAACAAATTTCTATCTATATCAAAATCAAAACACTACAAGCAAGAACATAGGCCTATATGTACAGAAATAACCACCACACTGAGCTCCGTAGTCTATTCAGAGATTGCGATGTTTCCAGATAGCGATGAGGGTGTAGCCAAGGTTGCCGGCTGATTTGCCGTACTGAAGAGTCATCTGCTGAGCCCATCGAGGGCCACGGCAGTCATTTAAATCTGCTCTTATTGGTGCTGATTTTCCTCATCGGTACACACTCCTCTCTGTTAGCGACAGAACATCAATCCCACTAAAGGCCTGTATTGATAACAGGTACTGAATTTATCAAGGATATACACACTTGAATGGAAGTCATTTTCTGGATTGCCAGTATCTGCAGGCAGGAATGTTGTTACTGGAGTCAGGGGAAAACCAATTTTAACCTTAGGAAATAACCTTAACTTTAGAAAATAGGCAATATAGAAATATATATTTTTGTAGCTAAACAATGTCATTGTATCTATCTATCTATCTATCTATCTATCTATCTATCTATCTATCTATCTATCATAAAATAATGCTTATTTTAATTATTTAGCAACATGCAGCATTTAGAATTTTGCATAAATTAACAGTAAGCAATAATACGATCCACTTGTAAACTCAAATATATTCTAAATAGATTATTAATGTTGACACATCATTCGTTTACCAGTATATGGAATAATTGGAATCTTTTCTAGGAGCGTCATAGGCTTTTCCGTGCGGAAGGCCTGCACCCCAGCAGAGTCAGAGTGGAACTCCTGTCGGACAACATCTCCAGGATTCTACGCTCCATCTGACTAGTAAGCCAATTCTCAAATAACTGCTATGATGACTTTTGTTCTACCCTCTTAAATGATAGAAGTACTTGCAGTGTTCAAAATCTATACAGACTGTCTGTTCCCCGAGTAGTGAGGGGAAAATATAAACTTAATGCAGGATATAGAAAAAATCTGATCGTGATTAAACCGAAAAATGCAAAAGAAATTAACAAATTGTTTTGTTTAAAGCTTGGGCTCCTAAACATTAGGTCACTCACACCGAAAGCAGTTATTGTAAATTAAATTATCACAGATAATAGTTTTGATTTACTCTGTCTGACTGAAACCTGGCATAAATAAAATTATTATATTGGTCTAAATTAATCTACCAAGCTACTGTTATAAGCATGAGCCTTGTCAGACTGGTTGTGGTGTCGATGTCACAACAATTATATAATGATATTCTTTTACTCAGAAAACAGGATACAGGTTGAACTCATTCAAAATACTTGTGCTTAATGTTACACTGTCAGATATGCAAAATAAATCTGTCCTATCTCTTGCTCTGGCTACTGTGTATAGACCGCCAATGCCATATACAGATATTCTAAAACAATTAGCAGATTTTCTCTCAGATCTATTGGTAAATGTTGATAAAGCACTAATTGTAGGAAATTGTAACATTCATGTAGATAATACAAATGATGCATTAGGACTTACGTTTACTGACCTAATAAACTATTTTGGAGTCAAGCAAAATGTCACCGGGCCCACTCATCGTTTTAATCATACGCGAGATTTAATTATATTGCATGGAATTGATCTTACTGATATAGATATCATACCTCAAAGTTATGATGTTACTGACCATTTCCTTGTATCGTGCATGCTGCATATTACTGATATTAACTATATGGTTCTGCGTTATCGTCCAGTCAGAACTATTGATCCAGCCACTAAAGACAGATTCACAAATAACCTGCTCGATTTATCTCAACTGCTCTGTGTACCCATAAAGACAAATGAACTAGACAAAATTACGAGCAACATGGGAACTCCTGTATTTTCTCTAATACGTTAGAAACTGTTGCCCTCATCAAATTAAAAAAGGTTAGAGAAAAGCGTGCTGCGCAATGGTAAAACAGTTATACCCATTCTCTCAAGAAAGAAACTCATAATCTTGAGTGCAAATGGAAAAAAAATAACTTGAAAGTCTTTATAATTGCGTGGAAAAACAGTATGTCCAGCTATAGACAGGCTCTAAAAGCTGCCAGGACCGAGCATATCCGCAAACTTATAGATAATAACCAAAGCAATCCAAGGATTTTATTTAACACAGTGGCTAGATTAACAAATAAACAGATGTCACCAGATCTAAATATTCCCTCACAGTTAAATAGTAATGACTTTATGTATTTCTTCACTGATAAAATAGATAACATCAGAAATACAACAACAAATGTAGATTCTACAGCGTCTAGTACATCAGCTTCATTCATCGCACCCAAATAAAAACTGCTGTGCTTTACAACTATAGGAAAGGATGAGCTAAATAAACTTATCACTGCATCTAAACCAACAACATGTTTATTAGATCCTGTACCCACTAAATTATTGATAGAGGAAGAACTGCTTTTCAATATTATTAACTCATCGTTATCTTTAAGTCACATCCCAAAACCATTCAAGCTGGTGGTTATTAAGTCTCTTATTAAGAAACCAAAAATAGATCCTTGTGAACTGGCAAATTACAGACCCAATTCAAATATTCCGTTTATGTCTAACATTTTAGAAAAAGTTGTGTCTGCTCAAATGTGGTCCTTCTTGCAAAGAAAATATATCTATGAAGAATTTCAGTCAGGTTTTAGGCCCCGCCATAGCACAGAAACTGCACTTAAAATTACAAATTACTTGCTTCTTGCATCAGACCAAGGCTGCATCTCATTGCTAGTTTTACTTGATCGTAGTGCTGCGTTTAACACTATAGATCATGACATACTCATAGATCGATTACAAAACTATACAGGTATTCAAGGGCAAGCTTTAAGATGGTTTAGATCTCAATTATCACCAGTAAAGTATGGAGTACCACAAGGATCTGTCCTAGGTCCTCTGCTATTTTTAATATACATGTTGCCCCTTGGTAATATTATTAGAAAATATGGGATTAATTTCCATTGTTATGCTGATAACGAGACCAGATGAAACTTTTAAATTATCTAAGCCTAATGGGGTGTGTTAAAAATGTAAAAGATTGAATGATCAATAATGTTCTCCTTTTAAACTCTAAGACAGAGATATTACTTATTGGACCAAAAAAACAGTACACAGTATCTCTTGGATCACAATTTGTAACTAGACAGATGTCCTGTTCCTTCCTCTACAGTCAACAATCTGGGTGTTGTATTAGACATTAACTTATCTTTTAAAAATCATATTTCCCATGTTACAAAAACAGCATTCTTCCATCTTAGAAACATTGTCAAGCTATGGAACATGTTAAGTGTTTCTGATGCAGTGCACTCTTCCCTCACACACCTTTACAGCAAAATGCAAAAATGGTAACTATGTAAGGCTGCTATTCATTGACTATAGCTCAGTTTTCAATACTATAGTCCCCATCAAGCTAGCTTTTAAAATCACAGACCTCTGCCTAAATTCTTCACTCTGTGACTGGATTCAAAACTTCCTCACCGGCAGACCTCAAGTGGTGAAAGTAAGCCAATTCACCTCAAACTCCATCACCCTGAATGTAGGAGCCCCACAGGGTTGTGTCCTGAGTCCCCTGTTCTACTCTCTCTACACACACTACTGCGTGTCCTCTCACAGCTCCACTTCTATTATCAAATTTGCTGATGATACTGTGGTTCTGGGCCTCATTTCCAACAATCATGAGACCGCATACTTGAATGAGGTAGAGAGACTTACATCATGGTGCCAGGACAACTGCCTCTCTCTGAATGTGAGCAAAAACCAAAGAGTTGATTGTGGACTTCAGGGAGAAACAGCAGCGGCCCTACAGTCCTCTTATGATCAGTGGGACCCCTGTGGAGAGGGTGAGCAGCTTCAAGTACCTCGGTGTAAACATCTCAGAGGACCTAACTTGTACTACACATATCCAACTCAGGTTAAGAAAGCCAGGCAAAGACTGTACCATCTGCAACAGCTAAGGAAATTCAGGATCTCACCAGCAATCCTGACTTTCTATTCAGGGGCCATAGCAAGTGCATCTCACTGTGGTATGGAAACATCTCCAATCAGAACTGCAAAGCCCTGCAAAGAGTTGTGCGCTTAGCTGAGTGCATCTCAGGGTCTGCTCTCCCCTCTTGGCCGGACATCTACCTCAAACGCTGCAAAAGCAGAGCTGCTAAAATCATCAAGGACTCAAATCACCCTGGCTACCGTCTCTTCAATTTACTGCCATCTGGCAAGAGCTTCCAGAGCATGATGGCAAAAACTGAGAGACTTAGGAGGAGCTTCTTCCCCCAGACCATCATTATTGTATTACAAATTTTATCTTAAATAGTATTCTTTTGTAACTCTTAATTTTTACTTTTATTCATACCAATATTTATAAATATTCTCTTGTGTTTGTGTTACATATAATTGTACTCTCCATGGAGCAGACCTAACTTACATTTCACTGTTGGTTATATTCCATATAATTATGTATGTGATGAACAAAAATCTTGAATCTTGAAATGTTATATTGTGTTAAGTTAATGTGAAAATTAGACCAACCTGGCAACCAACCTGTCATTCTTAAAGGGGTCATAAGATGCTTTTTTTAAAGATCAATATTTTGTGTTTTTGGTATAACATAATATGTTGGCATGCTTTAATGTTCAAAAAACACATTGTTTTTCAAATACTGTACATTATTGTAGGTTATCTATGCCTCGCCTCTCTCAAACGCTTCATTTTCCACAAAGCTCCTTCCGACAAGCGCAGTCTGCTCTGATTGGCCAACTGGCATAGTGCATTGTGATTAGCCAAACACCGCAAGCAGTCGTCAGAAATGTAACATCCCTTTCCATAATCGTGAGCTTTAGCTTCCAAAATAAATATAAAGACAGTTAATAATGTCCTTAGTTTTACCATCAGTTCAAGCCTGAGAGGGCAACAGAGTTGAGTGACAGACACAGTGATGATGCTCATATGTGTTTGCACATCAGCCGCGGTTGTTAGTCCGTGTCTCCCTCTCTCACACACGAGCACACAACACACATACACGATGTGCAAAACTCACCATTTGAACAGTCAATGGCAAATACTTAAACTAATAACAAAACATACAGTTGCTGATTTAGAAGAACCAGATTGTCATAGCAAATTCAGAATTACCTCCTCTCCCAAGTTCACAAAACGGTCGTACATAAAATGCGTTGCTGTTCTGTTGTAAGTAATCTTAATGATTCCTAAATGCATCTACTGTTGGAAGGCCAAATAAAGTGCTTTTGCTTTGGCATAGAAACACACAGCGTCTCCCTGACATGGCTGCATCAACACTACTGCGGTTACTGAAACGACGTCTTTCTTCTTTGCGTTAACATCTTGAATGCATTGCGCAAATATTTCCACATTGTGACGTAGACATGTGGGGGTGTGGACGAGTCTTAACTTTGATAAAGAATATCTCTTTGGTTTTGAGACTTCAGTCTTTGCAACTTCAGGGATCTCATCTTTGCACAAACAGCTTGTACCACTCCAAAGAGAAAGTAAAACTGCATCATATGACCCCTTTAACACAAAAAACTGTAATAAAACATAGGCTTATAGATGTTATAGATGAAGACCCTTCTTCGCTGATGCCAGGATCCGTCATCGAAATGCCTCAAGCAGCCGGATTAGTACCTCTCGCAGCGACCAGCTTGCAGACTTGGTCATCCCCTGCAGCCATCCGGTGTCGATCTAAAGAGCCTCACTAAAAGAGCAAATTTCAAGCCGTTGTTGCAAATGCCACGCCGTCATTGTAAGACATGCAGGTCTCCCCTGCATGCTGAAGACACTCAAGCTGAGTGTGTGTCAAGCTTGGGTAAATCCTATGCTGATGCTGTGCTCAGCGGGACTGACTGCTCTCATTGCGAAAGTTTCAGTCTTGTCTCTCTGTGCTCATGGATAGCTTTCTTTTCAGAGAGCGACTCCGCCCCTCGCGTCCTCCCTTTTTCTTCCTCCCAGGGACCTGTGAGGAAAAAAGAATGGGGCAGAGGACTCGTGCATTCGCCTCTCCTCTTCACCCAACACGATCAGCGTCTCTCTGCGGCTGCGAGAGACATGATCTCGTTCGGTGTGAGTGACAACAAATTGGATGACAGCCTTTCTCTGGCGGCTTCAGTCGCGGAAGAGTTATCTGGCTCTGTGACTGACCCTGCCTTCTTGCCATCATCTGCTTCACGCAATGCCAGACTCAGAGCGGATGAAGAGCTCATCCGCATTATGACGGAGGCTGTCAACGAGCTCGGGCTCGAATGGTGTCCACCTGAGTCAACGCTCGTCCCCCTTCTTTCCTGAAGTACACGACTAGCTCCCGAAATCGTGGCTTGCCCCTTACTCGTCTCGTATCCATCCTTCTGCTTCAGCTGCTCTCACATTTGTTGATGGCACTGAAGAAAAAGGATACGAGCACCTGCCTCCTCTGGATGAGTCTGTGGCCGCACATCTCTGCCCGCCCACAGCTATCGGATGGAAGGCGAGGGCAAGCCACCCATCCAAGCCGTGCAGAGCCACATCTGCAATCACTCGATGCGTCTACTTGGCGGATGGACAAGTGGCTTCAGCGCTACACTCTATGGATGTGCTCCAGGTCTTCCAGGCCAAGATGCTTGCCAATGAGGAAGCGGGTCAGGATGCAGCTTCATTCAGGGATCTGAGGAGTGCGACAGACCTGGCTCTATGCACCATCAAAGCCACCGCCCAGGCCATAGGGTGTTCGATGTCCAGCCTGATAGTGTTGGAGCACCACCTCTGGCTCACGATGATGGCGATGAAGGTGGACAAAGTTCCCTTCCTCGACGCTCCGGTTTCATCAGGCAGCCTGTTTGGACCAGCTGTGGAGGACTGTGCTGAATGCTTCAGGGAGGCTCAGATGTTGTATCAGGCGCCACAGATCTGTGCCGACTCAGAAGATAGCTAAACCAACACCAGCCATCCCTGAGCCTCGACCTCCTGAGAGTCGGCGAGATAGAGGGCTCTCACGCTGGGCATGATGCTATCCCTTCCCGAAGCGCCAAGGACCCCGGCCCAAGATCACCTTGGATCCAGTGCCTCAGAAGTCCTCCTGATCAGCCAGGCAGAAAGAGGAGGGTCCCGTGTCTCGCTACCGCTTGACCTCCCTGCACGCAGCTTCTAATG
Organism: Gymnocypris eckloni scoliostomus; assembly: GCA_027564155.1. Lineage (NCBI taxonomy): Eukaryota > Metazoa > Chordata > Actinopteri > Cypriniformes > Cyprinidae > Gymnocypris > Gymnocypris eckloni. The sequence goes on along the minus strand of CM050427.1, from coordinate 14,268,430 downwards.
TGACTCTTGCCACACCGCTTAATGCTGGGTGCAGAGGAGAGTTTTGGTTTTGGTTCCTCACGGGCCCACTACAGCACCCAGGTGTCCGACTGCTGTGATAGCGGACAAAATAAAACACATACATTTTCAAAAACAGAGCAAAAATATTTTTCTGGCTGCCACAAGAATCCTGCCCTTCACAACCATTTCATTCCCTTGCCATGCGGGCCGAGGCCTGGCAGGCCATTCCCGGTGTGTCAGTGTGGGTAATGACTATGGTAAGACGAGGTTATACTTTCCAATTCGCTCACCACCACAGTGCGCAGCGAGGACGCCCAAGTCCTCCGCGCAGAGGTGATGAATCTGCTGGAAAAAGGAGCCATTGAAATTGTTCCTCCAGCCCAGAGAGAGTCAGGCTTTTACAGCCGCTGCTTCCTCGTCCCCAAATAAGACGGCGGCCGGCAACCTATTCTAGATCTCAGACTCCTGAATAACGCCCTGATAAAAAGGTCGTTCAGGATGATCCCTTTGAAATAGATCTCCTCGCAAATATGTCCAGGGGACTGGTTCATGTCGCTGAATCTGAAAGATGCGTACTTTCACGTCCAGGTAGCCCCCCATCACAGACGATTCTTGAGATTTGCATTCGAATGGATGGCATGTCAATACAAGGTCCTTCCGTTTGGGCTGTCCCTGGCTCCCCGCACTTTTACACGATGCATGGATGCGGCTCTCTCCCCTCTGCAACAGATGGGAATCCGCATACTCAACTACCTCAACGACTGGCTCATTCTGGCCCAGTTGCAGGTGGTTTTAACATCGCACAAGACCCTCCTCCTCAGCCACTTAGGTTGCCAAGAGCATACTGTCACCCAGCCAGTGAGTTTCGTTCCTGGGCACAGTTATCGACTCAGATGACAGAAATTGTCTCAGTGGAATTCAGCGCCACGCGGGCTCCTTTGAGGAAGGGACCGCCCGTCTGCTCAAAGCTTTCCAGAGAATACTAGGCCTTTTGGCAACAGCATCGCCGGTACTTCGGTTGGGTCTGCTTCACATGCGACCTATCCATTTCTGGCTGAAGCAGAGGGTTCCATCCGCGGTTTGGCGTCACGGACACAACCACGTAACGGTGACTCGGGTCTGTGTATCAGCCCTGGCCAGTTGGAAAGACCTCTTCTGGCTAAAGCAAGGCGTGACTTTAGACACGGCGCACAGAAGGAAGGTTGTCACGACAAATGCATCCAACAAGGGTTGGGGAGTACCTTCGCTCTTTGGTCCGAGAAGGAGTCGGGCCTACACATCAACTACCTGGAAATGCAAGCGGTGTGCCAGGCCTGTCAATTCTTCCTGCCGGACATTCGGTGACACCATGTGCTAGTATGCTCATACAGTAGGTCCGAGGTGTCATACATAAATCACCAGGACGGCCTCGTCTCAAAGCGACTCTGCACGCAGGCAAACTACCTTCTTGTGTGGGCTCAGAACAATCTGCACTCACTGAAGGTGACACATGTGCCGGGCAAGTTGAACCATGGAGCAGACATGTTGTCAAGGAACAACGTCTCCTCAGGGGTATAGATGCTCCACCCACTCGCAGTTCAGAAAATTTGGCAAGTCTATGGCAGAGCTCGAGTAAACCTTCGCTTCCGAAGACAACTCTCACTGCCCAATCTTTTTCTCAAAGAGCACGGATGCCCTGGCCCACGAGTGCCCCAGTCTTCCGCTCTATGCTTTGCCTTCATTCGCTCTGCTACCGCAGGTACTCAGGCGAGTCAGGGAGCAACGGCAAAAAAATCATTCCAATAACCCCCTCTGGGGGAACCAGCCGTGGGTGTTGTATTTATTCCAGCTGCTCGAAGCAGCCCTGTGGCCGATCCCCTTGAGACGGGACCTCCTCTCTCAAGTGAACGGTACGATATGGCATCCACGGCCAGAGTTATGGTCCCTGCAGGTGTGACTGCTCAACGGGAGCCTTTCCGCCTCCCAGAGCGTGTCCTAAACACGATGGCAGAAGCTAGAGCCCCATCTACTCAATGCCTCTTTGAGACCACTTTGAAATGGTCTATTTTCTCGACTTGGTGTCAAGACTGTGACTTAGATCCAGTCACCTCCGATGTGTCAGTGGTTCTCTCATTTCTGCAGGAGATGCTGGATAAACAGCGCTCCTCATTCACCATCAAAGTTTACGCGGCAGCCATAGCGGCTTTCCACTGCCCTATTGCTGGCCGATTGGTGGGCAGAGATAGTGCAGTGATTCAGTTCCTATGAGGTGCCAGGAGAACGAATCCTCCGCGTCCTCGAACAGTTCAACCTTGGGACTTACTACAATACTAAGGGCCCTGAAAGGGACCCCGTTTGAATCATTGCAATCCATGAGCCTCATAGCACTCTCGTTAAAAACCACCCTGCTGCTAGCACTGGTGTCGGTCAAGCGAGTAGGAGATCTGCAGGCCCTATCCATCAACCCAGCTTGCCTGGAATTCGGGCCTAACAACTCCAAGGTTGTCCTAAAACCAAGACTGGGTTATGTACTTAAGGTGCTCTCCACTCCGTTCAGAGCCCAGTTCATAGTGCTTTCCGCACTTCCCCCTCCAACGGGTAGCCAGGAACTGTCCCTGCTCTGCCCCGTCAGGGCTCTGAGGGTATGCATTGAGCGTTTTGCATCATACAGGAAATCAGAACAACTTTTTGTTGGCCATTTCGGTAACTGTGCCCTGTTACGAAGCAAGGATGCCTACCTTGCAGGCCAGAGTCCTTTCTGCTTAAATAAGCTATCTTATGGGTTCACTTGACCAACATTGCTCAAGCCCCTCATTCACTTGGTCTATCCATACTATATGGGCATCAGGTATCAACTTATGGGATGACACCCAGGCCACGGTTGACCCTGTGGCTCAGCCTGTGCTTTGTGTATTCTCTTGACTCCCCTGGGCCTTACTCCCATGTGAGTCTTGGTGTTGAGTCATTCCACGTCATAGCACGGCGTGATGGTACTTGCTCTCATACAACCGTCTTCGACACAGTACGATTGAAATGTCGAAAGGGAAGGCACTTGGTTACTATCGTAACCTCGATTCCCTGAGATATGGAACGAGTACTGTTTTCCTGGCTGTGCTATGATCTGCACTCTTCAGTCGCTTCTTTCGAATTAATCTGAGATGCGACAGCAAAGCGACTGTTTATATAGCCAGACGCCCTCTCCCATTTTGGCGGGCTATGGTGGGCTGCATAGCCATAGGCATGTGCGCCACCGCCGAGCCACTGGTTAATTTTTAGTCCTGCACGAACCAATGGACGTGCAGTTTCACTGCGTGTTTATAAAAAGGCCTCAGTTGAAGAGGAAAAAAATAGTTTTTCCCAAAACTATTTCTTTGAAGCATTACTCGTTCCATATCTCAGGGAACCGAGGTTACGATAGTAACCGAGTACGTTTTTGAAACTCTGATATTTTTTTTTCAATATGCATTCAAATATTTGTTCATGTTTATTTCATGCTGCAAATATTAAAGAGGAAAATATCAAATATACTGGCGACTGTAGTTACCTCACTACAAATAAAAGTACATCAATTTTTTGTATCTTATCTTAAAATTGACAAAAGGATAAGACTGTGTTATAATAAAAAAGCACAAAGCTTTTTGCGATTATTGGGTGGCTTGCGTGCAATAAATGTACTAAAAAAAGTTAAATAGCCCATTAGTTACAAGCATTTATTTCGTAATTAAAACAGCTTGCGAATAGTCATGAAACATTATTTACGTCAGAAGAATCAACAAGTTAACTGAGTTGGAGCCCATATCATTTGGGGGAGCCCGTACAAACATTTTGCATATGGGCCCGGGGCTGACTTGCTATGCCACTGATGGTCTCTCTCTTATATTTAAGAAGCTTGCAGTGAGTGAAAGCCATACATGGACAATGCTGCTACAAAAAAAGCTGTTTAAAAACATACAACTTATCCCTAAATGTTATGAATTAATGTCAAGTACAACAAACACTGTTTTGACAACATAACACTATTTGGACATCAGTTTTAGTTTTGTACAATACCTTTCAAAATTGTGTGATCAGTAATACGTTTCTTATGCACCTGGCTGCTTTTATTGAATTTAAAATGAAATAAAACACTAATGTTGTGAAATATAACTGTTATTTATAGCTGAGGTTTCATCAGCCATCACTCCAATCTTCAGTTTAATATATCGAATGCTGAAAAGTATGTTGTTTAATATTTTTGTGGAAACTGATAATTTTGTTAAAGATTATTTTTGTAACATTATAAAAGAATGGTTAAATGTCTGTTAAATTAAATTTGTCTTTTTGGTCACTTTTAAGCAATTTAATGAGGTTGTGCTGAATTAAAGTATTAATTCCTTTCAATAAATAAAAAATAATCTTGCTGACATCGATTTTTTTTTTACTGAAGTAAGCCTATATGTATTTTTACGTATTTACTGAAATTAACTTAAAAAATATTCAAAAATATTTGTATTAAAGTATTTTGATAAAATACTTATAAATCAGATGAAATATAATCGAATAAATGATTATATTGTAATTCTAATAAAATAAGTACTTTGGGCTCACATGTATGTAATCACAAACACTGATGAGCAATATAGCCTGAAGAAAATAGAACAGAGAAAATGCATACTGATTTCTTAGACTCGGCCACCAGAGCTCAATGAAATAAGAGTGTGTTTGGCTTGTGTTCTTTCATGTTTAATTTTTTGTTTTGACGTGTTAACGGGACAACTGATGGACTTGTTTTCTGATAATATGGCTGCTTGAAGTATCAGCTGACAGTGCTTGAGGAGGTCAGCAGTCAGTCAGATTACCTTCTCTCTGCTGTTCTCAGTCACTGAGGCAAAGCTAAAGGCCGCCTAAGGCTGGACAGACGTCAACCCAACCTCTGGAACATGCCACCTGTCACCAGCACATCAAGACAGAAGGTTTCCTGAAGTGAATTGCAGAAGAGGGCCAAGATATGAGGAAATGAACTAGTGGCATATCCAAAGGAACAAAAGAACACTCTTCCTAAATAAAGTGTTTTCTGATTCCAGCTGATTTTAATGGGACATAAAATGACAGGTCATTGTAAGTATTAGTTATTATACACAATCAAGCATGGAAAGATTTTCATGCAAAATAGCCTGTCTGCTGGAACAGGTGCACACGCACATACACTTATTGTGTTTACTGTGGAGTCTCGAGGCATGGCCGGGAAAGTTGTTTTCAGTTACAATTATGCCTACATTTTAATTACACAAAAATGTATCCAAAAATATCCCGAAATAATCTACTCATGATCACCTTATTCGAAATCATGACTTTTTAATTCGCAAAGAACATCAATGAGAAAACACTTAAGTAGTCCATGTTGAAACATGCTAATGTTATTCCAGGTCCTCTGAATTCATTAGATGTATTATTTGACAGACCAACCAAATTTAATCGCAGATGGCAATACATTTCCTTAAACCGGTTCTTTCTGACGGTTAATTCAATGAACCGGTTAAAACGGTTTTTTTTCAGTGTATTTCTGCAGTTTATTAGTTTTCTCACTGAAGCTGTTAAATTTTTTTTTTTTCTGTCAGTCACCCCCTTCCTTTCTTAAAAGGTAGGCTATGTGGCCATGCTCTCATAGCAACTCTTGCTTTTATGTTTTGGCAAATAGTATGAATTTGTACGATTTGACTTACTTTTACTTTTTAGTCATTTAGCAGACGCTTTTATCCAAAGCGACTTACAAATAAGAAAAAAAAAAAAAACTTAACTCTATAAATACTATATATACACATTTAAGAAAATTGAGAAATTAAATAAAATGACAAACACATACAACATTTCAAAACTAAACATGTAAATGAAAACAAAAAATAACGCTAAAAAACAATTCAAAATATTAAACAACAAAAGGTATGAGTATAATAATGATTCTAACATGACACTAAGCCAAACACCCATATATATATATATATATATATATATATATATATATATATGTGATAATTCATTTCCATGTAGTATGTTGAAGTAACATTACTAAAATAACTCCAATTTATTCAAACTAAAACTAAAGAAAATACCTACAAAGACATGATAAATTCATACATAATTTATCTAAAATTAAAATAGATAAATCAAACAGCAGTAGTTTATCAGTAATCCTGCTAACAAACAACAACTTACACATAGTAAGAATTGGTTATAAAAACTAAAACAGAAGTGAAACAAGCAGTAAGAAAGAAGATAAATAAAAAGCGATACTTATATTCTTTGGCAGTGTCCCTGCCCGGGGGAGTCGCAGGGTAGACTTTTGGACTTCTTCCAAAATATCATACATTTCTGTACAAATCACAATGTACGAATTCCTGTGACATAGCCACATTGCTAAATAGTTGTGTTTTCACATCAGGTTGTTGTGATGAACCTCTGACAGAAGAGGGCGATATTCCAGCAAATACAATCAAGGTGCACTGAGTTGCCCTCAAACTGGCTGAAAATTGTTACATTATTTAAAACCCTGTTATTTTTGGTCATTGGTGTTCCTGTTGACTGCAAAAAAAGCAACTAATCCTACAACTCCAGTTGTCTGTTGTTCTCTTGCCCGAGGAGCAGCCCTACAGGCAAGTGTAGATCAGAAATTCCTTACGCAGCATGTACTCACAATTGCAGACTATCTCTTTCCAATTCTTGTTGAAATGTCCTAAAGCAGACTGGAAAACATAAGGTTGCTTCTCCTGTTTTGACAGAAGATAGCATCTACAAGATGCTCTTTCTGACTGCCTTCTCTCCTTCTCCACTGCTTCAAAAACCAGAAAGATGCACATGACCGATCAGCCATAATAAAATGTAGATTGTTTATTTGTGTGGAGTTTAAATCTTGACAAGAAGGTTTTATTGAACAGCTGCTGGTTTTACAGCAGTGTTTGTAATGTATGGAGAATACTAGGGTGGATTGCACCTGTATATCTATGGATCTTCAGTGACCCCTGATGGTTGGGTGAAACAGTCTTGGTGCAGGCAGTGCAGTGAATCCAAATCATTGACCTACTTAGTGCCTTTCTGAGTTTCTTACTAATCTCAAAGAACTGTGTGCAGATCTAATGCAAGTAGATATGTACAGAGTAAAGCAAAATTACACAGTGAGAGAATATATATATATATATATATATATATATATATACACATAGTTTTATTGACATGATTTAACACCTTATACACACACACACATACATATACTATGTAACAAATAATTAAATCCTTTTTTTTCAAATATTTATAAAAATTACACAATGTACAAATGATTATTATAATTATAACAATACATTATTATAAATAATAACAACAGGATTACATTTTTAACAATTTTATATTACATAACTTATTTATCTATGCTTATCTGTATGCATTTATATTTTGCTGTTGAATTCTCAGTGGATATTAATTGCTATTAATTTCCTAAACCTCAGTTTTGTCTCAGAGTAAAAGGATTATTGTGGATCCTAAAATTGGCAGACAAAGTGAAATTATGTATGCTTGCAATGACCATTTCAGTTTGACCTAATCTCAGAGGAAAATGAATATGTTGATTCAGTATTACGACATACAACCTTTCCTTTCCATTATGATTTTACCCCACAGACATGTGTAGTACATCTCTGATGCTGCACCCACTAGATCATGAAGGGAAAGACTTCATCCCTGTAAAGGCTCTGATCTTTGTAGGCTCAGTAATAACGAAAGCATGTGCTTGTTTACACAGGCCATTTACTCAGACCTACTAAAATGTATGCAAAGTGTTTTGAGTGTCACTCAGACAATTAAACAAGGTTTGACTGCACTATTAAATTGCTATTGTAGGTCACAGGCAACAAAACCAGTATCTGACAGTGAAATGCAGGTCAAAACATGTTAAGTAGTTAAAATGTGTGTGTAATATATATATATATATATATAAAAAGATCAGACAACTTTAAACCCAAAGATAAAGAGTAAATAGAGTGATGCACCACCATGAGTGGGAAAGATCTTTGTTTTTACTTTCTAAACGTGTGCTACTATAAACATATTTTTACATTTATCTGTCAAAACCATGTTACCATTACAGTGTTGAGGATCCTTAATTTAAAGTTACAAAACTACCATATGTTAGTTATAGTTTAAAGTTGTTACTTTACAGGTAACAAACTAAGAGTACATAATACATTCAAGTTTTCTAAGGTGTTACGATTTAAATTAATCTAGCGAAGACCGCAACATAAATAAATGGTAAGTGGTGAGACGCTGTGCGACGGTAGAGAAAATGCCATCTTCAGACACAGAAAAGGCTACAACAACCCAAACAACCACGGTCAAGTGCAGCAAAAATATATGTTTTTATTTACGGTCTAAAAGTAACAAAAGGGTATTCACTTCAGAAGGGGGCAAGGCCAAAATAACAAACAAAAAAACTGTTAAAACCCAGCTGACTAAGATTCAAAGAAAAGAAAACACAGCAGATTAAACTAACTCCCTAAACTAACATAAACTGGAGAAAATAGGTAATACAAAACAAAATGGCACCCACCTTCCTACTAAACCCAAAACAAAAGACATTAAAAGCTTAATATTTATAATTGGCAACTGAAGTTAACACTCACTTCTCTTTAGATTAAGTCTCAGTCTTAGCTGTAATCAATGAGACAAAAGACAGAAACTTTACTTCAAGTCTCAGCTCAATTGAGATAAAGGCACAACAAACTAAAGCTTCACACTGAATTCTGGAGGTTAAGGAAGAGATCTCAGCCACCACCAACTACTGGTATGAGGGTAGTTTAAATATTCTCTCTTGTCTCCCATCACCCAATCACAGCAGAGCTCTTAATTAACCTCAGGTGCGTATATGGGTTCTGCTGGGAGAGAGAGAGAAAGAGAAAACAAGTCACAGAATTCACACAACAACGGAATCTTATGGCTCTGGACGTAACAAAGGGAACACTATCCTCCAGTTTCACAGACAAGACTTAAGGCTAGTCCCAGACTAAAATGTATGTTTGAGCGGTCGCAACTGAAAATATATTGCTCTGACATATCTTAAAATATGTCACTACCATTGTTCTGTCAGAAGATACACCCCAGTGTTTTCTTCTAAGGCATTTTTATAAAAAGTGCTTAAATGCTTTTATTTATCTAAGGTCTAGTCCTGGCTTCAGCGAAGCCCCGTCTTTGAAACTGGGCCTATAAGTTTGGAATGAAATTATCCAATAATATTTAATACTGAATCATATTTTTGCTTATTCAAAGACCATGAGAAGTTAAAAAAAACTGTAATAACTATGCTACATACTATAAAATAAAAAAATACTAAACTTCTATTGCTGCCTTAAATATTTAAATATAATCATACTGCCTGTACAGGTAATATTAACATTTTCCAGCTTATTTTAGGTTAACTTTAAAATAAATTGACTTAAAAAATATATAGCTTAATATTGGTTAGATTAAAGTTGAAAATGATAACAAATTATGTTGATGAGTAATAGAAAGCTGTATGTTTCATTGATTTACTGATCATATATTTTACAGTGTGAGGGAGAGGAACATTTAAAATGAATACATTTTCTAGAATAACTGAAGATTAGTTTAGATTCGTTGGTTGCTTTAGATTCGTTGGTCACCCCTGGCTCCCACCAATCGAACACTTCCCGCTAGCTCCTATAAAGTCTCAGTCAGTTAATTTGCTCAAGGACCCAGTACTTCAGTCCAGGGTTTAACCTTTCTGAGTGTACCGTTGCCCTTCTTTTGGCATCAGCACTCTTTTGACTTTAAACTCTGTTGTCCTCGCTCTGATCTAAGAGGATGTGTTACCAGACTGCATATCAGTAAACTCTCAGAGTCCAGTCTGCAATTTTTTTGCTGACCCCCTTCATACATGATTACTGACTTTATTCTTATTTTGAGATAAAAAGGTAATGGGTTTCAGAGCAACAGAGCTGTCTTTGGTATTGGCATGATGGTTGCAGTTTTAAAGCAAGAGGGAACCACAGACAGAAAGAGGGAGAGATGAAATATGTCCGTAAAAACTCCCGCTAGTTGGTGGGCGCAAGCTTTAAGTAAATGACCTGGAATTCCATCTGAACCCACAGCTTTTTGGATGTTCACCCAGCGGAAAGATTGTGTAACATCCACTACAGAGACAGAGAGTGTGCTGACCGCCTCTGCGTCGGCCGCGGGAGCTCTCTCTGTGTGAGCGATATTATGAGCTTTGAAACGGCTGTAGAACTTATTGAGCTCGTCCGAAAGAGAGGCGGCAATGTTCACAGCGGCAGTTTTGTTTCGTTTAAAGTCTGTGATATTATTAATTCCCTGCCACATGCTTCTTGCATTGTTGGTGTTTCTATTTTAATACAATTTAATATGTAATTTATTCCTGTGATAACTGTCACAAATTTGTGGGTCCCTCTGATCACCACCAGAGGGATCCTTCACCGGAGTACTAACCGGTTCTTTCGGACTCCATTTCCATGACCCTGTGCCTGAGACTGATCACCTGCAAAGGTGTCAGTCGTTATCCAGACTATTTAGCCAGTACCTTTCATACACTCGTTGCAAAGTCTTGTTTTGCTATTTCTGACATTTCTGAGCGGTTTCCCCTGTGTGAGTTCTCCTGTTGACTACCTGGACTGTTTGTTTTCATCTGACTGTTTGCTGCTTGCCTTATTGCCTTTTGCCTCTGACCTCTTCTTTGTACAAATAAAGCTGCACATGGATCTCAACATCACTGACCCATCATTACAATAACAAAGCTGAATTTTCACAAACAGTCCACTCCAGTTTTCAGTGTCACATGATGTTTCGGAAATCATTCTAATATGCTGATTTGGTCATAAGAAACATTTCTTATTATTTTTAGTGTTGTGCTGCATATATTATTTTTGATTTATTTAATTAATTTTTTTCAGGATTCTTTGATGAATGGAAATGTAAAAAGAACAATATTTATTTGAAATGTAAATCATTTGTAGCATTATAAATGTATTCACTGACACTTTTGATCAGTTTAATGCATCCTTACAAAATTAACATTAATTAAATTGGAAATTAATGAATGAATCCAGCTGTTGTGTAAAGAGGGCCATAGAGAAGAAGGGACATAGCTTTGGATGAAGCTCATGGTTGGTATCGCATCACAACCATTTAATAATTATTATTACATTGATGCCTCCCTTTCAAGAGCAGATAAGGGGCAGTGTGTAATCCTCTCTTTCACATTGGCACTGAAACCATCATCCCTCACTTGTATATTTCTCAGAGTGGAGTAGACCTCCGGGGCCTCTTAAAGAAGAAAGTGATGCTTTAAAGGTTCAGTTACTCTGCATTGCCTGACACCAGACTGATATATTTCCAGCTGCTCAGGCTCTCTGTCAGCAGCAGCTAGTGGAATCAACATGGGTGACGGATATACCAAGGAAAATAAGTTATCAAAGAAACCTGGGCCTTTCATCATTGAGTCTGCTGTGTTTGATGCTGCCATGAACCTCGTGAAGTTTCACAGAAGGTTTATCATCTGTAGACCGAAATTGCGGTTCGAGTGGTTTGACATAAGGAATAGGGCAGGGCTGTTTGTGAAGGTCAGCGAGATGGATGCAAGAGAATCCCTCCCATGTTCTAAGACTATAACAGGGTCAATGGATATTAAGGTTGAGGTGGAACAAAACAGATATATATTTACCTACATCAAGCAGACACAAAATGTGGGGTCAGTATTTTTATTTATTCTTATTTGTTTTGTGACAGTAATGTACATATTATTCTAATGTATTTAGAAATCAAATAATGAAAATCGTCATCTCTATCTCTCTTTTGCTCTGTCTGTTCCTGTCTTTCTGTATGGTTTGCCTGAAAACATAGATTTTCTTTAAAACCCATGCTGAAAAATGAACAACCTGTTTAAAAAATGTAATAATTTTCACTGCTTTCATCAAAACATGCAGCCATGCATATGAGACTTTGAAAATTATACTAAACTTTCAAATGATAATCTGATGTTTGCTTGTTACAGTATGTTAATCAGGTGAGCAAATCTTAAAAGTAGAGTATCTATTATCTTAATCATTAATACCTGATTATTTATTTAGTTATTCCACTTAATTACACTTGGAATCACACATTTCTATTTCTTCCTTCTGAAAACAGGTCTCTCTTTTGTTTCACTTCTGATCCCTATTTGCATCCTTTACTAAGAAGTTTTATGAAGAAGGTAAACACAGAAAACAATAAAAAAAAAAAAAAAAAAAAAAAAATTTGTTAAATAATGGAAAGAAACTCTCATGCAATATGTAAGGGTGATTTGCATTTGTGTGGGTAGAGATGCGTTGGAATGAACATTTACATAAAAACTTGCTAGATATGAAATAGCAAGGTGTAAAGGGGCCTTGTGTGAAGTATATAGGAAAATGTGCCGTGTAATACAGTGCATTTCCATTGTCACTGTCTAAGTTAAACCTTCTCTGCTTTTTCTCTTTTCTCTGCCTTACATGAAATGGGTCATTCTTTGTGGAGGGGCATTGTTTAACACAGCTGATTCTGCCATTCTCAAGACATCTTTGCTGGCATATCTTATACAGGTGCATCTCAACAAATTAGAATATGGTGACATGCCAATCAGCTAATCAACTCAAAACACCTGCAAAGTTTCATAAGCCTTTAAAATGGTCTCTCAGTTTGGTTCACTAGGCTACACAATCATAGGGAAGACTGCAGATCTGACAGTTGTCCAGAAGACAATCATTGACACTCTTCACAAGGAGGGTAAGCCACAAACATGCATTGCCAAAGAAGCTGGCTGTTCACAGAGTGTTGTATCCAAGCATGTTAAGAGAAGGTTGAGTGGAAGAAAAAAGTGTGGAAGAAAAAGATGCACGGATTGTAAAGCAAAATCGGTTCAACAATTTTCGTGAACTTCACAAGGATTGGACTGAGGCTGGGCTCAAGGCATCAAGAGCCACCACACACAGACGTGTCAAGGAATTTGGCTACAGTTGTCATCAGAGGCATCTTACCTGGACTAAGGAGAAGAAGAACTGGACTGCTGGCCAGTGGTCCAAAGTCCTCTTTTTAGATGAGAGCAAGTGTTGTATTTAATTTGGAAACCAAGGTCCTAGAGTCTGGAGGAAGGGTGGAGAAGCTTATAGCCCAAGTTGCTTGAAGTCCAGTGTTAAGTTTCCACAGTCTGTGAGGATTTGGGGTGCAATGTCATCTGCTGGTGTTGGTCCATTGTGTTTTTTTGAAAACCAACGTCACTGCACCCATTTACCAAGAAATTCTGGAGCACTTCATGCTTCCTTCTGCTGACCAGCTTTTTAAAGATGCTGATTTCATTTTCCAGCAGGATTTGGCACCTGCCCACACTGCCAAATGCACCAAAAGTTGGTTAAATTACCATGGTGTTGGTGTGCTTGACTGGCCAGCAAACTCACCAGACCTGAACCCCAAAGAGAATCTATGGGGTATTGTCAAGAGGAAAATGAGAAACAAGAGACCAAAAAATGCAGATGAGCTGAAGGCCACTGTCCAAGTAACCTGGGCTTCCATACCACCTCAGCAGTGCCACAAACTGATCTCCTCCATGCCACGCTGCATTGAGGCAGTAATTCAAGCAAAAGGAGCCCCTACCAAGTATTGAGTACATATACAGTAAATAACATACTTTCCAGAAGGCCAATAATTCACTCAAAATATTTTTTTATTGGTCTTATGAAGTATTCTAATTTGTTGAGATGAATTTGCATATTAGTGAATTTGTGGGTTTTTGTTAAATGTGAGCCAAAATCATCACAACTAAAATAACCAAAGACGTAAACTACTTCAGTCTGTGTGCATTGAATTTATTTAATACACGAGTTTCACAATTTGAGTTGAATTACTGAAATAAACTTTTCCACAACATTCCAATTCATTGAGATGCACCTGTTCAAGTGGTGTTTCAGCATCTCAAACCTCCCTTTTTAAACAGTTTGGAGTAAAAAAGGAATATGCAGATCAGAGACCTATATTTAATCTTTAACACTGACACTTGAATTTTTCAGTCTGTTTGCACTATCTTCGTTTCGGTGCCAGCAATCACACTATGACTGCTCGCCAATCACGTCAGCCAATAAGCAGCTCTGGCCCTATTTGATGGAAGTGCGAATCTGTCCCCCTTTTGGAGGGCATATTAGGAAATCAATATTCTTATCCCTCTTGACATTTTTATAAACTTCACATCCTGCCTCTTCTCAGTTGCCAAGATTGTCATGCACAGCAATCACAACCTGAGAATAAGAACATAAAATCGTATGAGATCTCTAAATTTCAGTCAAGAAAATGGTTAAATGACCTTCCGTATCAAATACATCATATGCAGCTATTTATTTTTATTATGTCTGGGAAGGAGTCACGGAGAGATTCATTATGCATCTGAGCAAAGATGTGTTCACTGTTGCCATTTAATAAAGGCTGTTGGTACTGACAGTTGCATTTCGAATATTGCATTAGTTGCCACAGATAGATAACACATATACATTTGTTTTTCATATTAAAGAAAAGGTTCCATACACCTTAAAAGGTTTAGAATAGGAGGATATTGATCTTAGATGTTCCTTATTTATAAGTTGGTTTGGGTTAAAGCATCTGCTAGATAAATAATTGTAAATGGAATTTAATTGATTTTGCAACAGAAAAGTTGAAATGACATGAGGGTAGGAACATAATGACAGAATTGTACTTATTTATTTAAATTTATGCTTGAACTTTTCATTTTCTAAGCTATTTTATTTAGAAATCACGGAACAGTGTTGACAATACATTTCTTCGCTGAATGATTCTGTGCGTGCCATCTATGAGCTACTGTCTGTTGCCTATGTGTGCGTTAAAGTGCAGCAGTGCTTTAGATTAGAACGGATATTAATTTACCTCTACAATAAACTGTTTAAAACGTGCATTCTCCCATTCAATTTCGAGGCATCCAATAATATAATCACACGCAGGGCCGGCCCTGGCCAATTTGCTGCCCTAGGCAAGATTTTACATTTACCCAGTCCTCATTAAATAAGGATTTGTTTCTATTTATAATATATTTGTTATTCCAGATAGGAGTATTGTGATGTGTAAAATTGTGTGTACGCACCAATTTCCCACATAGTAAGAATGGAAAGAAAAGGATGCTCTATCATATCAAAGGCCTTTTGAAATTTAAAAATAAAATGAATCCATCATCCTCTATCAAGTGACTGTATTCCACCAAATCCATCACCAACATTATATTATTATGAATAGATCTTCCTTTAAGAAATCTTGATTGTGATTTGTTAATTAAATTATTAATGCCCACTTTTAATCTATTAACATATATATATATATATATATATATATATATGTGTGTGTGTGTGTGTGTGTGTAACAATTTTATAATCATTATTGAGCAATGTGATTGGACTAAAATTATCCATATATCTCATATCTTTATCTGGTTCAGGGATTCATGTAATCAGACCCTGATTCCTAGTGGGACCTAAAGATCCATATCCAATGGAAAATATTTTTAAAAGTCCAAAATAATTTGTAAAATTAGCTGTGTGGCCATCTAGGCCCGGAGATTTGTTTAACTTAAGGTTTTAAACCGCTGAATCAAGTACTTCAATATGAAAATCAGAATCACAGCAATCTCCCCAATCATTGTCAATGTGGGGAATAAAACATATTATATTATCAAATTAATTATTACACTCTATTGGAGAGAAGTTGGAAGAATACAGGTCACTGTAAAATTGATAAATATTCTTACATATTAGAGTAGGATCCGTGCATTCAACACCATTTATCTTTAGTGAAAGTATCGGGTTACTTGATTGTCGTCTTTTTTCTAATCTACAAAAGTAGGACTCACTTCACCCTCTTCTATCCATTTAGGCTTAGAACGTATATATGCATCTTTGGCTTTCTTAATATAAAGATTGTCCAGTTCTAGTTGCAGAGATACCATTTTGCTTTTTTTTTGCTAAATGATTGTATCATTTAGTTCACTTTCACTACAACATTTGTTAATTTCATAAATAATATTATGTTCCTTTTGTCTCCTTACTTTGTCAAGTATTTTACTGTAATTAACTTCCATCTGGTTTCATTAGAATTAAAGTTACTACTGTTCTTAATTTCCAGAATTAAATATTTAACTTTATTACAGAATCTCTCATTATTAAGTAAATCAGAATTACATTTCCAATAACCGTTAATCCTTGAAGTGTTGTGATTTGGTTTGAATAATAGTTAAATAGCACAGTGGTCTGTCAAGGATGCTGCCGAAATAGCACAGTCTTTAACAAATAACATTAAGTTATATGAAATAAGCCAGTAATCAATTCTTGATTTGCTGGTGGCATTAAGTCTTAACCAAGATAACTGCCTGAGATTAGGATTGAGATATATCCAGACATCTATCAATTTAAGACAAGTGCAGAAATGGGAGACCAAAGGATTTGGTTGAGAAGTAATGCTTTTGGGAGGATGTCTATCGAGTGTTTCATCCAGGGCAATATTAAAATCTCCACCTACAACAATGTAATCTGTAGGGTATACCCTCTTTAAATCAGAGATTAGAGAAGAGACATCTTTAAGTAAAATTTGATTCAGTTTAGAATTATTGTGGCCATATAAATTAACCAAAATGAAAAATATGCTCAATATCTAAAACAACCATTTGTTGAGTCCATGAGTCCATTTAGATCAGATCTAGAAGTGATTACTTTCCCTGGATAGTTGTTAAATAAAACTGCAGTACCTGCCGAGTGAGAAGTACCATGGCTAAGTAGCATCTTATCTCCCCATTGACTAGACCAAAAAGTATCCATTAAAACAGAGTGCGTTTCTTGTAGAAAAATGCAGTGAGAACCATTACTTTTACAAAATAAGAACATTGCTTTTCTTTTAATCTTGTTTTGAATGCCCCTAACATTCAATGACATTAAAGAAAATGGCAACTTAACTGAAAATATAATAATAAAAAGAAAAGTGCAAAATGTAAGGAAAAGTGCAAACACTTGTATGAGAAAGAACAACAAAAATCACCCGGTTGTCTAACCAGGAACCTAGAACATAACTTATAACCTAGTGCGTCCAAAACAGTCATATCTCATACCATTCTACCCGTATTCAGTTCACGTGAATAATCATGTTCAGTCAATGCATTTTCCTTCAATGTAACCAAATGGTCCAAGATAGTATGCTTTCTTTCCTGCCTTGTGCATTTGATCGATCAAAGGCCAGAGCGCAGCACGGGCCATCCGGTCCTCCCTCGTCAACTCCTCCATGAATTGGGAAGGCCCCGGCAGACTGATGAATTCTTGATGATTTCCAAAATTTGTCCCTGTATTTCCACATTGTAAACTGCACAATCATCAGCCTTGGTTTCCCTTGCTTCTTCTTGCCAATTCGGTGTACTGTATCAACAATGTCATCTAATTTCTGAACCAGGCGCGGTGCAATTTCAGCAAAAGACCGGTAACTTACCTGCGGGAATCCTCTTCAGGCTTCTCTTTCTTACCGTTGATCCCGAGATTCCATCTTCGTTTATACCGCTCGAGTTCATATGTTCTACTTGCCAGGTCTTTGTGCGATGTAGTTAATCCCAAGAGTGATTTGCTTGTCTCTAGGCACTTTTCTTTGCATTCTTTAGTTTCAGAGGCATTAAACTCGACAGGCTTGGAAATCTTTGCGACCATGATACTGTTCCTTTGCATTTGATTCGCCATTTCTTCTAGTTTTTCATCTTGTGAGTCAAAGCAAGCAGTCAGTGAAGTTATGGCTGCAGACGAGTTGCATTAGCCATCTCTTCATTGTGAGGCCTTATTTTTTTCCAAGGCGTTTGTTTTAGTAGGGATGAAATGAGACGAATCGCGGCGTTTATCTGTTTGAGCGGACTGAACCTCCACGTTGCGTGACGCTTCGTTCAATAGACCCCTTCACGGTATACGTCACAGGAAAATTTGAAGTTCGCAGTGCGCATGTCGGGGTCAGAACATTCATTCCATACCATTGTGTTAACCAGAGAATTTCTCGTCAAGACAAAACTTAGGGCTGTGACGGTTAGGGATGGGTACCGAAACCCGGTATTTAATCGGTCTCGGGGCTAAATTATAAAAGACCGGAGTATCGATAAGCTCTGACGTTAACGGTTCTGTTATCGGTACTGGAGAAATTATGAAAACACACATACATTTATTATTGCTATATATATACACATTATCTTGCAAATTCTATCCCGCCAGAGTCACCAGCTGTTTTTATATGCAATAATATTCAAACTTTTGTCTATGATGCATTTTTGCTATTCACAAATCAGATCGCGCTCATGTGGATGAGTTCAGCGCAACATAAGCCCTGTTTATGATAGAAGAGAGAACTAACCATTAAAACATGCTTACACTTTAGGCCTGTGGCTGTTATATTAAACTGAGTTTATTTAATGGTTTTTTTAGCTTCTAAAGATTATAGCTGTGTTTCTTCTAGAATAACTTCCTTCTCTTCACGGCGGCGCACATTCGTTACTCCCTGACCAAAACTTAACGTCAGAATCAGATCAATCGTCTGTCGATTGTTGTAAAATGCCGTCTTTACATGTTTGATAATAAAATGTTGAAAGTACAATCCACATGAGAGACGCTGTTCCTCAGGCTGAAGTGTGTGTGCGTGTGTGTGTGTTTGCACGCGCGTGTGTGTGTGTGTGCGCGTGCGCGGCGCGCTCCAAAATATACAAGCAAAGTACACTTTGAGCTTCGGGCGCGTCCAAACGATCAAATACACACAAAGCATGTAAAAACGGACGGCTTGGAGAGTATTCACTTAAAACAGTTTATATCGTAAAGTGAACGAGAACAGTTGGGAGAAAATTGTGTCAATATTTTGTCTCAGTGACAGATTGGAGCTTCTTCAATGTTAATCAAAGAACAAAATACAAAGACAAAATCACTCACAGCTCTTAATCTGAATAAAGTTATAGCTTTAATAAGCATTAATCTATCAATATATACAGTGAAAACTATGCAGTGTTCATTTATATTTGATCACTTTTAGATTTATTTTGTAGCTATTACTTATCTGAACATTAACGTTAGTAGACCATCATAGATAAATGAAAGCACTGTTTTTTTTTACATTTGTTTTATGGTATGACAAATGGTATATTTGTCAGTTTATTTAACTTTGTTTCTTTGTTCATATTCTTACTCTATCTTATCATATGTATATAAAACACTAACAATGCCTGCACACTGGTGCATTTACAAATGTATGTTTTATATTTATTTAATGAAATATTTATTTAACATTTCAGAATATAAAGCCATGTTAATTAAGCTGCTAATCTATCATATAAATATATATTTCATACATATATGTGTATGTATGTATGTATATATGTATGTGTATATATATAAATAACAAAAAGTACCGATAAGAATACCGTTAAAGTACCGGACCGATAAGCAGTATCGATAAGAGTAGTAATACCGTTAAAACCGATTTTTACCACATGGTAATGGACCAACTACTACAGGTGGCGCGGTGTTGTGATATATATATATATATAATTCTGAAAATAAATAAATGAGGCTCAATCATCTATTAACAAACATACGTGTTTATGTTAGCACTTATGTCAGTCAACACTCAGCCTGCAAAACACTAAAATAAATATCAAATAATTAATACAGTTAAATAGGAAAGTAGCCTTAAATGAGAAAGTTAAATACACCCGGTGTGTGACGTCACGTGCACTACCGACCATCACAGCCCTAGACAAAATGCCTAACTTACTTGTTGCGTCGTGGACTGTGAAAATCGCACCAGTTCTGGAGTCAAGTTTTCAGGATTCCTGCAGGATCTCATCCGTTTCAAAAATAGACGACATCTGTGACTGCAAGCTATTAAACGGGCAGACTGGGACAATACTACGATCAAAGAGGCTCGTGTTGGTAGCGCTCACTTCATATCAGGAAAGCGTTAAAGTCATCCTTTATCATCCCTTTCTGTTTGCTTAAACTCGAAAGCCTGGATTGCATGAACAGTTTTCTGTACGTTAAGCTATGCAAGTTAATAGTGTTGTAAATGTCATGGACCTGTGTCATGCTACAGACGTAGCCAGCTGCTAGTAGTTAGCCGCAGGCTAGCGCCAACATTGTGCCAACAACGGTAGAGTTAAGCCATGATAAGTAAACAAATGTTTTCTGTAAACTGTAGACTGATTTAATAGTTAGGTGAAGTTTGATATCTGGCATAAATTGTGACCTGTGGCATGCTACAGACTTAGCAGATAGCAGACTAGCTTTACATTAACGTTTTCACTATGACAACAGTAGATCGTGTTGTAATCAATGTGTGCAATTCTTTTTTGTAGGAGAGGCATCACTTGACTCCAGTAGTCCTGAATTTGTGCCCTCCTTGTTTGTGTACACAAAACAAAGCCAGACACCTAAGACACAAATGGAAAGGTACAAATAATAATAAAAAGTATCTTATCTATCTATAAGGCTTGTCTGTTTCTCCTTGACACAATATGCGGTCTATTAGCAGCGCCATTTTTCTGACCCCAAGCTGCGCGCACAACCTAGGCTTCCGATGTTTACAAACATTGAAGGGGTCTATAGGTTGTTTCATTGCTGTGGGACTCGGCTCCTGTCAACCGCAGACGTAGGTCTTTTTTGCGTTTTCAGTACATTTCTTGACTTTTCCCCTTATGAACAACACATTTTTGTACACGATGAAAGCTCCTTGTGTTTTCTCAGTTTGGTCGATTTGAGCATTCATAAACAGTGCAAAACACAGGCATTTTGAGTTTCTGCTACTGATTCATACGGAAAGAAATAGCTCCCTGCCCTCCAGCAGCATTTCGGCGTCATCAGAATCACGTGTTTGCAAACAACCTACATTTTGCTCTATCATTCTGCTCTGTTACCGCTCATGCTCACTGGAAAAGCTAAGTCCGCCAGTGTTGCCAACTATTTTCAATGGAAAGTAGCTAAAGTCTGCTCGAAAAGTCGCTAAATGTCGCTAATGATCGTCATGCGTAAATTTGCATATTAATGACGTAATCACGTCCTATTTTGCATTCTGCCTAAAATGACGGTATATAACTGTTTTCCCTAATCCGTGCTCACATAATGTACTTTAATATACAAGCCGAGTGTCCAGTATAAAACTGTTATCATTTAACGTTACATATTTTCTGTCAGACAACGGAACTGAACTTGTAAAACCAGCAGTTACATCATCTGCAATGATACAATTCTGGATTTTGCTTTTTATGTGTGTATATGAGTATAATAAGTTTAATTAAGGTTATTGTTGTGTATGAGTAACTTAAGTACAATCACGTACAGTCTCTCAGACATAGCCCAGTAAGCGATCTTAGAGGAGTTCAGAAACTGGAATGAACTAAAGTTCTGTGACAGTGAGTGATATAAGTGCATGAAAAAAAAGGCAGAAGAAAAAAGGGTCAAATTAATTAGTTTTATTTCAAACAAAGGAGAAGCAGGCAAGTGATTGGTCCGTGGCAACACCGTGTGCACATGCGCAGGTCATTCACATCTATGTCAGCTGTGCTGGTCCTCTCAGCCGGATCCTCACTGATCAGAGCAGACACAGGGAGAGGTGTAACTCAAGATCTCATGCTCGCAGGACAGTACTGGCGACAATTGGAAAGTTTCTAAGGTTTTTCCAAAAGTCGCTAGATTTGTCGCTAGGCGCTTTTTTTTAAAAAAGTCGCTAAAGGGGTCTGAAAAGTCGCTAAATCTAGCGACAAAGTCGCTAAGTTGGCAACACTGAAGTCCGCTCAAATAACGCGCTCACAAGAAATGTCTATGTAACTTTAGTATATGTGTTCCTGATTGCAGTAGCGCTGCTGTGCTGTGACATGCTGTGGTACAGCTGATCTGTGCAACGCTGGTCAAATCTCCACTGATCTACTCCCCGCTATGCTCTGCTCACATTCGTTGATAATTAGCTGATCACAGCGTGATTATAAGTAGGCAGCAGGTGCAGCGCATATTCAGGTTTTCGCCGAGGAGCCGAGCCGGGGCCAGGCCGCTTAGCGGTGGTACAGGAGCCGTGGCGATGGGACGTGACGTCTCCTTCAGGGAACGAGGGTTACATACGTAACCGAGACGTTCCCTATCAGTCGGTCGCTCTAGACATCACGTCGGAGGACCGACGAATTGGCATTCCCTTTCTGCTGGCCTCCGTGACAGACAAAGAGCTGGTCTGAGGTCCTGAAGCTTTGCGTCCTGTCAACGTAGTATCTCAATGCTCGGACGGGACAAAGCAAAGCAAGGGCTGGGTCTGCCTCCTCCGGGGGCAGCGCTTGCAGGTTCACCACCTGGTCTCTGAATGGAGTAGTGGGAACCTTGGGCACATAGCCGGGCCGGGGCCTCAGGATTATCTGGGAATCCGCCCGGTCCAAACTGTATGCACGAATCGTCGACCCGAAAATGCGGGTAGGTCCCCAACCCTCTTAATGGAGGCCAGTGCAAGCAGGAGCAGAGTTTTCATTGCTCGACTGTCTGCAAAGGCTCGAGCAGGCGCTGTTGTAGTGCTCTGAGCACTAAAGACAGGTCCCAAGAGGGTATAGAGGGGGCGTGGAGGATTCAGCCTTCTTGCCCCCTAAGGAACCTGACGACCCAGTCATGCTTCACCGACTTCCCTTCCACAGGATCATGGTTGGCAGCAATCGCGCCACGTAGACCTTGAGGGTGGAGGGAGACAGCCTTCGCTCCAACCCTTGCTGCAAGAAGGACAGCACGACTCTGATCGGGCATCTCCGGGGGTCTTCTCTGTGAAAAGAGCACCATTCGATGAACAGGTTCCACTTCAAGGCGTAAGCATGTCTCGTGAGACGGTGCTCTCTCGCCGAAGTGATGGTGTCGACTACCTCTTTGGGTAGGTCACCTAGAACCTCCACGTCTCGTCCAGGGACCAGACATGAAGTCTCCAGAGGTCTGGACGCGGGTGCCATAAGTGCCCGTCTCTGAGTCAGTAGATCCTTCCTCAGAGGAATCTGCCAGGGAGGGGCTGTCACGAGGAGCTTCAGCTCTGGGAACCAAGTCCGGTGGGCCAGTATGGCGCCACGAGCAGGATCTGTTCCTCTTCCTCCTGATCTGAGGTCCTGACTCTCTGTGGTCATTAAAAATCCCATGGCACTTCTCGTAAGAGTAGGGTGTAACCCGGTGTCCTGGCCAAATTCCACCACTGGCCCTTGTCAATCATGGCCTCCTAATAATCCCCATCCACTTGATTGGCTCTATGACTCTCTCCTCTCCACCTGTAGCTGGTGTGTGGTGGCGCACTGGCGCCGTTGTCCTGTGGCAGCCGTCGCATCATCCAAGTGGATGCTGCACACTGGTGGTGGTTGAGGAGAGACCCCCCCACATGATTGTAAAGCGCTTTGGGTGTACAACAATACACAAAAAGCGCTATATAAATGCATCATCATCATCATCATCATCTTGCACAGGGTCTGTGCGAGAAGGCTCACTGGGGGAAATGCATACTTGCGAAGGCCACGCGGCAAGCTGTGTGCCAGTGCGTCCGTGCCGAGTGTTCCTTCGGTCAGGGAGTAAAACAACTGGCAGTGCGACGTCTCTAGAGACGCGAACATGTCTAGCTGTGCGAGTCCGAAACGTCGCCAAATCAGCTGGACCGTCTGGGGATGGAGTCTCCACTCTCCGGGGAGCACAGCTCGTGACAGCTCGTTGGCTGTCTGGTTGAGCAAGCCCGGAATATGAATGGCGCGAAGCGACCTCAGATGCTTCCGACTCCAGAGGAGGAGGTGGCGGGCGGTTGCGACATGCGACGGAACGTAGACCACCTTGTCGATTGATGTACGCATAGCGGTCGCAGTGCTGTCCGTGACGGACCAGTGCGTGCTCGCCTCGTGGCGTCTCTTGAGACGGTTCAAGGCCAGGTGTACTGCCAGCAACTCTAGGCAGTTGATATGCCAGTGCATTTGGGGACCCATACAAACCCCCGACACTGCAAGCCCGTTGAACGTGGCCCCCCAGCCCTTGGCGGAGGCATTCGTGTAAACCACAGCGTGCCTGGTTGACCTGTTCCAGGGGCACTCCTGCCCGAAGGAACGAAAGGTCTGACAACGGGGTGAAGGTTTGGCCGCAGGCTGGAGTGACTTGGACCCGCAGCGTGCCGCTCTGCCATGCACACCTCGGGACTCGGCCATGGAGCCAGCATTGAAGCGGTCTCATATGGAGCAGCCCCAGCGGCGTGACCGCAGCCGCCATATGCAGGAACCATGCCTTGTCTGCCTCCTTCATGTCGGCCAGACACAGCCAGAGGTGTCGTTCCTGGTCCACCATGGTGGACATCGCACGGCCCAGAGACTGCGCCGTAACCTTCGTTGCTCGTAGCGCGAGGTCCGTGGCGGTACGAAGCTCACTGAGAACTTCTGGGTCATGACCACCCTCGTGCAGGTCCCTCAGTGCCTTGGCCTGGTGAACCTACAACAACGCCATAGCGTGTAGGGCTGAAGCAGCTTCTCCGCAGGCCACATAAGCACTGCCGGTCAGGGCCGATGAGTGCCTACAGGCCCGGGAGGGGAGCAACGGATTACCGCGCCAGGTGGAAGTGGTCCTTGGACACAATTGCATCACAACCGATCGCTCTACCGGGCGGGACCTCTGTATACCCCCGCCGCTCTGCCATCAAGGGTGGCGAAGGAGGATGAGCCGCTGGGCGGTTTCTGGCAGTGAAAGGTGCCGTCCACGTTCCAGTGAGCTCATCATGCACTTCCGGGATGAAAGGCACCAGGGTGAGGCCCTGAGAACCAGCGGGCCACCCCAAGAAACCAATCGTCCAACCTCGAGGGTTCGGGACACGGTGGAGGCCTCCTCGAGCCCAACACTCTCAGCGGCCGGCAAGCATAGCCACCATTTCCGGATCCGAATCCGGCACTGTTGACTGCCCAGAGGGTGGCAACGGTACTGAACCATCATCTCCAGAGTGGTCTGACTCACCCTCCGATGCAGCGATCGACATCCAATTGTCGGGGGGAGCGCCAAAGGATACAAGCGCTACCCCCCTCCATGGGAGGGGCCGGCCTGTTCCTTGGCAGCTCCATAGGTAGCGATTGCCGGTGGCAGGAAGAGCCCTCGATCTTTTGGAGAATTCCTCACTGTCACTGTGAGACCAGCCCGGCCACTGCCCGGTAGCGCCCCGGCGACCACCAGGGGAGCCCTAGATCTCGGCAGAGGCACAGGTACCTCCCTTTGCAGGAAGCGGAGCCTGGTCCGCAGCTCCACGGCGGTCATCCCCTCCGCAATGGGAGCATGACTCGTCCACAAAAGCCACCTCAGCGTGCTCAATGCCCGACACGAGGCAGCAATCGTGACCATCACCGGCGCCAAGTAATGACCGCATCCAGAAACACAGGCGGAAGGACATCTTTTAAAAGACGCATCTTTAAAAAGATGTTCCACCCGTGAAAGCTCTTTCAGAGAAATGTTTTGCTCTTTTAGCGTGCTGAAGCGCACAGTGGAGATGGCCGCAGCAACACAACAGGGGGTAGTGCAGCGTGATGTGTGCAACCCACTCGACACTGGGAGACCACTGGGATGCCGTACACCAACACCAGAGACTTTGAAGGCACTGAAGGACAGGTCAGGAACAGAACGATAAACACAGCTCGGCTCCGAAGCGAAAAACTGAATATGCACTGCACCTGCTGCCTACTTATACTCACGCTGTGATCAGCGGCAGCTGGATGCAATAATCGCATGCCAATGTGCATTGGCTCATTTAGTTTACACTCAAAGTGGATAGGTCTTTCTAAGCGAGATCCCAATTCGTCGGTCCTCCGGCGTGACGTCGAGAGTGACCGACTGATAGGGAACTGCTTATATTTTGGTTTGTTTTTGCCTTTAAGTTAAACAATCATTCATTCTTCATTGTATTGCTTGCAGAGAAGAGAAGCTAGTTTATCGCATTGCATGATAATTCGTTATTTTTTGTCTCTTAGGTTTTGTAGAATTTAATTTACAATGTTGATCTGATTACTGTGAAAACAGTGTCACCCGCTGGACGCTCGCTGCTGCTTCAGCCATCATATAAAAATTTCCAAATAAACGTGTGTTCAACAAGCTGACAGAAGTCGATCTATTTCTTTGTTGGAAACTTTTAAATGACAAAGTATAATTGTTGTCATTATAAATATATTTTTTTTCCATAGAGAATCAGAGAGTGAGTTTTATATTTATTTCAACTAATGACAAGCAAAATCAGATCCCTAAGAGCTTGTGAACAGTTTTGTAACATTTACATTGATCCCACCACTTCTATAACAGCTGATGACTTTGCAACTTTTTTACAGACAAAACTAAAATAATCAATAGTCAGTTTTCACCTCCACTCACACAGGACCTCCAACCAACTACATCCACTGCTCATACTCCCATCTTCTCCTTCTGTCCCTCATTGAGGTGGAAGTATCCACATTTCTCCTCTCCAGCCATCCTACAACATGTCCCCTAGACCCAATCCACACGCACCTTCTCCAAGCAATCTCTCCCACACTCTTACCAGCACTCACACACATTATCAACACATCACTCCTCACAGGCATCTTCCCCACTGCATTCAAGCAGGCTCGGGTAACCCAACTGCTAAAAAACTACATTAAACACTTCTCTTATAGAAAACTACAGACCAGTCTCTCTCCTTCCATTCAAAGCGAAAACACTCGAATGAGTTGTCTTCAACCAGGTCTCATTGTTGCTAAACAGTCAGGTTTCAGGAGTGGCCATTCAACTGAGACTGCGTTACTCTCAGTCACTGAAGCCCTACAAATTACAAAAGGCGATTCCAAATCATCAGTCCTCATTCTGCTGGATCTGTCAGCCGCTTTTGACACTGTCAATCATCAGATCCTCCTGTCCACCCTCTCATCACTGGACATCACTGGGATTCCACTTCGCTGGTTTGAATCCTATCTCACTGGTCAGTCTTTCAGTGTGGCCTGGGGAGGGGAGGTATCCAAAGTACATAAATTGGTCACTGGGGTTCCCCAGGGATCGGTTCTTGGACCCCTCCTTTTCTCCACATACACTACATCACTGGCTCCCATTATACAGGCACATGGCTTCTCCTACCATTTCGCTGATGACACACAGCTCTATCTCTCATTTCAACCAGATGATCCAACGGTAGCTGCATGGATCTCAGGCTGCCTGGCGGACATCTCGGCTTGAATGAAAGAACATCCTCTACAGCTCAACCTGGCAAAGACTGAGCTCCTTGTCTTCCCGACTTCATGATTCAGTTAGGTTCATCAACAATTTCCCCATCAACTTCAGTCAGAAATCTTGGTGTAATCTTTGATGACCAGCTGACCTTCAAAGAGCACATTGCAAAGACTGCTTGATCTTGCAGGTTTGCACTACACAACATCAGAAAGATCAGGCCCTTTCTGACAGAGCATGCTGCACAACTTCTTGTCCAGGCCCTTGTCATTACTAGACTGGACTACTGCAATGCTCTTCTGGCTGGACTTCCATCAAACACAATCAAACCTCTACAAATGATTCAGAATGCGGCGGCACGACTGGTCTTCAACAAGCCCAAAAGATCCCATGTTACACCTTTCTTTGTCTCCTTGCACTGGCTACCAGTTGCAGCTCGCATCCTCGCATTCTTGCATATAGAACAACCACAGGCTCAGCACCCACCTACTTCCACTCACTATTATGAATTTACATCCCCTCCAGAAGTCTGAGATCTGCTAGTAAGCGGCGCCTCGTGGTACCATCACAGAGAGGCTCAAAATCACTCTCCAGAACATTCTCACCATTCCTGGCTGGTGGAATGATCTTCCCACCCCATCCGGACTGCTCAATCTTCAAGCAACAACTGAAAACTCATCTCTTTCAACTCTACTTGACTTCATCATAAAAAAAAAAAAAAAAAAGTCACTTTTCAAAATCTTCATCTTTCTCTTTATCTTTCTCTCCTTCCCTTGCTAGCTTGTACTTATTTGAACAATGCCTGAGACTTGGTGTTATGGACACTTCCTCTGTCTGTTTGCCTCTTCTAGATTAATCGCTTTATGTATTCCCCAATTGTAAGTCGCTTTGGATAAAAGCGTCTGCTAAATGACTAAATGTAAATGTAATAACCTGTAAAATTAAAAATAATTTCTACTGTAAGTATTTTGAAACTAAGTGGTACCTATTTAAATATAACTAGGCTATACAACAATTATATTTGCAAGCGATTTAACAAAAACACTGTGTAGGCCTACTTTTTCAACAGGCTTGTCAGTCCTCTGTGTAACCGGGTGGACAGGAAAGAGAAGCACACACGGCACAGATAAATTTGTTTGAAAAGGGGTTTTATCTGACTGCTGTTTTGTTATTTTAAAGAGTTTACAGCGGTCGGTGGGAACAACCCTGAGCACAAATGATAGAATAATTATACATACATTAAGACAATAGCAAAGGAGCAAAATAAGAAAATTATCCCAATTACTCTATAAGAATTACAGTGTAATTCACAGAATAATACAAAAAAATAAAACAACACAACCTTTCTCCAATTTTAGTGTAGCAAAATTAAATCTTAGTGATTTATGGAAGATAAACACTGGCAAAAAAAACAGTACACGCACTCCCTAATATATTTCTCTGGAGTGAGCAAAACCAACGAAAAAAGTTATCTTACACACTTGCTCAGGCCGTATAGACAAAGTACAAAAGAAAACTTAAAGAAACCCTTTTTTTGTTCCTTATACCAAAATACTGAATCCTTATACAAACACAGTACAAAATAAGGCACTGACAGTAAAGAATACGGTAGTGACCGGAAATTTCCACTATCACTCGTCACTCGGTTAAAGCGGCTCACACACACAATCCGATCTCATCCAGAAAGACAGCATTATTCCCTAATAAATCTCCCCGATGCTCACACGACAACATGGCAATCGGCTGCTTCATCGAATTATGGCAAAATGGCTAAAACGGTCACACACACGCATAAGGAAGTCTCGCGAGCAGAGAAAGGGGGATCTCTTAAAGGAGCCACAAACATTTTTGAAACAATACAGAAACAGTGCTTAGTTCTACAAACTGGCCACATTCTCCCCTGCTAAGAAATCATTGTCCTCAATGACTTATTGCATATTCTTAACTTCCTTCACGGCTTCTCTGAAGAACACAGTACCAAGGCTTGTCAGGACCTGGGAAAAAACTTCAGGACTGAGTGAAACAGAATTACATGCTGATCTTGGTTCATGACACAGGTTAGAATGCATACCAGCATTTGCTCGGTTAGTCCTTCTGGGTGTGGGAACAGGCCTTTTAGACAAATGGTTGTTTATTACAGGGGAATGGACGTGTTCCATTGATTCTTCTGATTCAGATGCATGCTGTTCCCCACCATCTTGAACAAGATCAGATTCAACAGCAAACGGTTCCTCTGCTGACCTGGAGACATCTACATTTCTTATCTCTTCCAGAGGCCAGGTGACCTCTTCCAATACCACACACTCTGAGTCAACATTTTCAACTCCACCCTTCTCAGGTGAAAACTGAGTTGCTGGAGCTTCCAAACTAGCCTCTGTTGCCACCGGCTCAACAACAGGATTCACACAAGGCGCAAGTCAACTCGGTGGACTCTCCTATATGGACCCCCCTCCAGAGGCTCAACCGTAAATGTGGTGCCCTGTGCTTCTACCACCCGATATACTGTAGGAGCCCACGCATCCTGTATTTTGTTTCTGCCTGCAGGTCGGTGACGCAAATACACTGTTTGATCAACACTAATGGTAGGACAGTAAACCTTGTCATTTAACGGACAAGCCGTTCAGCAGCCTTCTGCTCTGCGTATTCTCTGGCTCTTTCATGAGCTTCTCTGAGTCGGCTTTGGTGAATGACTAACCAATCCTGTCCTCTATCTACAGCTTGTTCCTGGCCTAGAAGAGAATCAATGGGTAGACGTGGTTCTACACCAAACAGCAAGAAATAGGGTGAGTACCCAGTTGTTGCATGAGGAGTTACATTGTATGCATAGATCAACTCTGGGAGGTGTTCTGGCCATCGTTTTTTCTTTTCAGGAGGAAGTGTTCTTAATAACTCATGAAGCGTTCTATTAAATCGTTCACACTGTGCATTGCCTTGTGGGCGGTAAGGAGTCGTGCGTGTTTTCCTCACTCCATACAGTCGACACAACTCAGCTATCACCTCGCTTTCAAAATTTCTTCCCTGATCTGAATGTAACCTCTCTGGCACCCCATACTTCATGAACCAATCTTTCAGTAAAACCTTGGCTGTGGTGTCAGCCCGCTGGTCTCTGGTGGGAAATGCCTGTGTAAATTTTGTAAACACATCGGTGACAATCAACACATTCTCGCGTCTGAGGCAGGCTCAAGCACTGTATAATCCACCGCCACCACTTCTAAAGGTCTTGAAGCTAAGAAT
Organism: Gymnocypris eckloni scoliostomus; assembly: GCA_027564155.1. Taxonomy (NCBI): domain Eukaryota; kingdom Metazoa; phylum Chordata; class Actinopteri; order Cypriniformes; family Cyprinidae; genus Gymnocypris; species Gymnocypris eckloni. The sequence continues at coordinate 14,237,960 of CM050427.1, read as the reverse complement.
GGCTTCATAGGGGATGGATTTTCGGCTCGGCATCTTGGTTAAAATACACCGTTGACACTTTTTGACCCAGCTCTCGACCTCTTCATACATGCCAACCCAGAAGCATCTCTGCCTCAATAGATTGAGGGTGCGTTCGATACCCTGGTGTCCCATTTTATCATGGACACTCTCAAGGACTTGATTTTTTAAACAGGCAGGCAAGAGTAGTTGCTGACACTCACCAAGGCGAAGATCATCCACGAAGCGATAGAGCAACCCATCTGACTCTCTAATGTATTTCCACTGCTTTAGCAGTGACAACACAGGCTTAGGAAGGCTGAGTCGTTCCTGCCTTGTGGGCTTTCGCTTAAGATCCCAAAATTTCCTGAAAGAGCAGAGAATCAAGTCTTTTAGCTGGAAATCCCTTAACTGACCCTTGGTATAGCCTGGAAGAGTGAATGTACCTCCCTGAGCATTAGCACCATCCCCTCTGGGTCCACCCTCCACCGCTCGGATCTGTCTAACTTTACAGCACTGATCACCAGCTGTCAACAATTCCGGATCTAAAGGTGTACCTTTGTTGACCACATTACAAATGGTTACACAGTCATCGTATTCCACATCCTCAGAATTAGCAGGCTCCCCTGCTAATGGCTGTCTAGAGAGGGCATCAGCAGCAGCATTATGCCGTCCCGGCGGTACTTAACCTCAAAATCGGCTAACTGGGCCACCCATCTTTGCTCGACAGCACCCAATTTAGCTGTTTTCAGATGACATATTGGATTGTTATCAGTGACAACTACAAAATTTGCGCCCAACAAATACCCCGAAACTTTTCAGAAACAGCCCATTTGAGAGCTAGTAGTTCAAGCTTCATACTACTATAGTTCCGGTCGTTCTTCTCTGCATTGCGTAGCCTCCTACTACTAGCATAGGCAATCACTCTCTTACAGTCACCTTGTTGCTGGTAGAGGACTGCACGAGTCCCTCACTACTAGCATCTGTCTCAACTATAAATGGAAGAGAAAAGTCTGCATAGCCTAAGATGGGAGCAGACGTAAGCTTCTCCTTTAACAGTTCAAAGGCTGTCTGACACTCTGCAGACCACATTGAAAAAAACTCAGACTTTCTGACCATACCCTGCCTCCTCAGGCACAAAGTAACCAAATCATGAAGAGGGCCGGCAATTTTGGAAAAACCCTCAATAAACTTTCTGTAATAACTACAGAAGCCTAGAAATGATCTTAACTCCTTTACTGTACCAGGAGTTGTCCAACTTTTCACAGCCTCGACTTTCTCAGGGTCAGTCCCAATGCCTTAGGCTGAGATTTGACCCAAGAACTTTACCTCTCCTTGGAGAAAATGGCACTTTTCAAGCTTCACTTTGAGCCCTGTTTCCTTTAATCTACTAAACACAACATCAAGTCTCTGGAGATGTTCATGGAAAGTAGAGGAATACACAAGTATATCATCAAGATAGACCAGCAGGATCTGGAAGATCAAATCTCCCATAGTAGATTGCATCAGACGCTGGAACGTGGATGGCCCATTACAGACCCCGAAAGGCATACGAGAGTATTCAAATATACCAAAAGGGGTTGTGAACGCTGTTTTAGGTTGGTCTTGCTCACGCACAGCCACCTGATGATACCCACTGGCCAAATCAATTGTTGAGAAGAACTTTGCACCTTGCAATGCATCAAAACTTTCGTCAATGCGAGGCAAGGGAAAGGCATCTCGCTTTGTCTTAGAATTTAATTTTCTGTAATCAACACACAATCGAAGACTTCCATCTGTCTTTCTTACCAGTACTATGGGCGACGCATAAGCACTATTGCTGGGCTTAATGACTCCTTTCTTTAGAAGTTTAGTGATATGCTCCCTGACTTCACTATACTGGGTTGGTGGGATTCGCCGATAGGGCTGAGAAATTGGTATATCATCCACCAGACTGATCTCGTGCACTCTGTCGGAGAACCCTAGTTCCTCATCATCCAGTGCAAACACATCAACATACCTCAATAGCAATGCTTTAAGCTCCATCTGTTGCTCAGCTGTACCAGCTAACTGTATCTTGTTAAGAAAGTCTGGTAAAGTATTTACCAATTCCTGTCTCTCTTCTTTGTTCACAGTTATCTCCTCCACTCCAGCCGAGATTCTCTGGAATTTCACTTCACAACCATCAGTTGGGCTTAATGATTCAACAGGACAGAGAGTACCCAGTCGGGTGCGGGGCTGCAACCATATATCTTCAGTGGAGAAATTTACAATTTTTACAGGAAAAAATGGCTTTACCATGGAGACAAGGGAAGGTACCACTATCAAGCCCCCAGGTAAAGGTGAACTTCCAGGCTCCAACAACAAGTTTGAATAACCCCCAGGTAACATACTCTTTTTTCCTTTGACCATCAAGGTTGAAACAGACCAAGCTGGAATATGCACGGTCTCTTTTCCAGCTACACGTGCAACAATGCGTCTCTCCAGTCTACTGGCACTCTGCATCTGCTGGAAGACTTCCCTCCAGTCAGACTGTAATTCCCCACCTAGGGTGGTATCAAACTCGGCATGAACTAACTGTCTACATCGGCCTATAATATTCATGCCAATGAGGGCTGGCTCAGCAGAAGAGCTTTGTGTGCCCCGGACTATTAAAAAACCACACTCTGGTAAGGTGATACCCATTGTTTCAACAGTTAACTCAAGATAGCCAAGGTATGGGATGTCTAATCCATTGGCAGCTGTAATTTTGAGCCAACCAGTCGTGAAAGCATATCTTTCTCTTCACCCGCCAAGTGCTCTTTAAAGAAATGCTCCGTAATTGTACTGACTTGGCTCCCGGTGTCAAGTAAACACGAAACATCCACTCCACCAATTTTCAAGTCAACTACAGGACACTTTCCTACAGCATGTTTAAGTAGTCGGTCACGATCTGAGATCTGAGTTGAGCCAATAGATTGCCCTCGCATCGCCTGGCTCACAGCGATCGAGGGTGTGCATTTCCCTGTGGCATGGAGGATGGAACATCCTCGACGGCTGGTTTGCTTTTTCTCACACAGTTTTTGGCTATGTGCCCCACCCCATTACACTTAAAGCAGATAGGCTGGCCGTCATCAGTAAAACGTGGCTGCATCTTAGATCTAATTCGATTCACTGATTCAGGTTGAGTGCAATGTAGAGTCAATTTTTGAACAGCTTGAGTTAACTCCCCGATTGCTTTGCCTTGCTCCGCCACTACTTTTAAAACTTCGTCAAGCATAACAGAGCTCGTTGCAGGCATTACCATGGCCGCACATTGGGCTTCTTCAGTGTTTACATTACGGTTAAGGGCTACTTTACTAGCACGACATTTAGGATCTTCAAAAGACCATAATAAAGCTTCATCTCTTACTTCAATCAAAGTTGACTGCGGCTTGTCCCTCACCAACTTACGAAGCTCCCTCCTGAGTGCAGCATCTCTTATTCCCTCAATAAACTGGTCTCGTAAAGCAATATTCATATTTGCAATGGCATCAGGTGACTGCTTAAACACAGAGTTCAATATTTGCGACAAGGCATGAGAGTATGCACGAAGGTCTTCTCCTTCTAACTGTTTACGGGTATAGAAGGTCTGTAATAACTGGGCAGGACGCTTTTCCCTAAAGGCCTCCCTAAGGTAAGAAAAGATGTCTTCTGTTCGCAGAGACTGACCCTCCTTCCTTAACCTAACCTCTTCCACAGCAGCACCTTTTAGCAGGAAAGAACAAAATCAGCTTGGTTTTCAGGTGTCTGGTTTCGCACGAGCAGTACCCTTTCCACCTCTTCGATAAACTCATCCACATTTCTATCGTCTTTTCCAAGATCACCACTAAAGGGCTGAATGTGACGTTCTCTGGGCACATACACATAGGACCTAGTTGGTTCTCTACTCAAGTTGGCAATAGCTGCCATAGCTTCAGCATGCTGTCTACTGAGCTCTTGTATCTGTTCTTGCACATTACCCGCACCCGTGTACTAGCCGCCCTGTACTACCACCGCTTCTTCCTCTGGCTGTGACATGTTTATGAAAATGTAAAAGTCTTTTCACAGTCCTTTTCACCACCACAAATTCTTTGTTAAATGTTTTTTCTCAGTTCAAAGGATATGCAGTCTGTAATGTGTATTTGACACCCTCTTCCTCTTCTGCAGAACACACGTAACTGCCTCCTGAACCGCAGACAGCCTGGTAGTCCAACAGCAGACAGCGATATCTTCTTCCTCCAGCTAGCCCGTCTCTTGGCCACAGACACCTTGGCCAACGTCTACAGCAGACCGGAGAAAAACTGCACAGTTGACCACTCCCTGAGAGTCCTGCAACTCAGGTACCAGCCACTACCGTATTTAAAACCAAAACAATGCACTCGACTACTGCTCCCGACCGTCAGATACCCCACTCCTGGTACCAAAATGTAACCGGGTGGACAGGAAAGAGAAGCACACACGGCACAGATAAATTTGTTTGAAAAGGGGTTTTATCTGACTGCTGTTTTGTTATTTTAAAGAGTTTACAGCGGTCGGTGGGAACAACCCTGAGCACAAATGATAGAATAATTATACATATATTAAGACAATAGCAAAGGAGCAAAATAAGAAAATTATCCCAATTACTCTATAAGAATTACAGTGTAATTCACAGAATAATACAAAAAAATAAAACAACACAACCTTTCTCCAATTTTAGTGTAACAAAATTAAATCTTAGTGATTTATGGAAGATAAACACTGGTAAAAAAACAGTACACGCACTCCCTAATATATTTCTCTGGAGTGAGCAAAACCAAAAGAAAAAGTTATCTTACACACTTGATCAGGCCGTATAAACGAAGTACAAAAGAAAACTTAAAGAAACCCTTTTTTTCCTTATACCAAAATACTGAATCCTTATACAAACACAGTACAAAATAAGGCACTGACAGTAAAGAATACGGTAGTGACCGGAAATTTCCACTATCACTCGTCACTCGGTTAAAGCGGCTCACACACACAATCCGATC